>CM024760.1:120319127-121677579 GCA_014218235.1 Colocasia esculenta | reverse complement strand
GGGGGGGTTGAATAGATTACTGTCAATTAAAAGTTTAAAACAACCCTTTTAACCACAACAAGTCTTTTTTTGAGTTTTCAGTAGAAACTGAGTGGATTTAGATGTGTTGATGACGTGTAGATGAATTTGCAATTTATCTAGCGTGTGTAAATGCAACGTGCCTATCAAGCATCTAACGTGAAAAATGTTCAAACCACAGGACACGAAGATTTACGTGGTTCGGAGTACACAATCGGTATCCTACGTCCACAGCACACACACAACGCAGAGAAAACTGCTTATGAGAGAGTACGGTGACTACAACTCACACACACGTGTTTTCTGATGTGCACCCACGATCAGAACAACACACACACGTGATCTAAGCACAGGGTCGCTTGAATCACCACAACACACACACGGATGGTAGAAATACGAAAACAGAGAGAGTTCTGAGTGAGAGAATAAATCCTGGTGAAGAACTCTTCTGAGAACGCCTGGAGGAAGTTCAATCTTCGACTTGAATGCTTTGAGTCGATGGAGAAGGTTGAATCCTCGACGTTCTATCTTCAGGAACTACTGGATCGACGGATCTTTAGGGCTCTGGGCAGCAGTCTGAAGTAGAGCAGCAGCAAACTCTTCTGGAATTTGGAATAGCTCTAGGGTTTTGGTTGTGGCTGCTTCTATACGAAATTTCTTCCAAAGAGGTGTTTAAATATAGGTCTTCTCACTTGGAGAAACGTGAGACTTGGAAACACTATCTTGGATAACTTAGGAACTTTTCGTAGTTTGAAATATTCTCCGTCTGTCGACAGGTCTTGGCCATCTGTCGACAGGCGACAATGAGTTTGCAACAAACTGAAGTCTTGATCTTTGGCTCTATGCAATCTGTCGACAGTCGATGACCATCTGTCGATAGATGTCTTCTTTTGTAAATGACAGAAGTCTGGATGTTCAGGACTGTGGGATGTCGACAGTCGACTTCCTATCTATCGACAAGAAGACTTCCTGAGCAATGTGACTTCGGGCTGATCTTTCCTGTGCAATCTGTCGACAGGTACTTTTGTGTCTGTCAACAGGTGACCTTTTCTTGCTTTTTGTGATCTTTCTCACATGTTTGGTGAGAGCTTGACTTTTGGGCATTTGTACCTACATGATAAAATATGTAAATTTAAGTATTTCAAATACACAAATGATCAAGTATTGCATTGGGTTCTTTGTCATGTGTCAAGTGTATCAAACCTCAATTGAAGTTATTCATCATCAAAAAAACATGTTGTTATAAATGTTAGAATGAAAACCCAACATTCTCCCCCTTTTTGATGATGACAAATTATTCAATTAATGCATTGAGGTTTCTCCCCCTTTTGACAACATCTAAAAGCATGCATATCAGTCAATCATAGAGACAACATAGAGCAAGGCACTGTGAATTCATTGATATGAAATAAGCATACAGTACAAAAAGTTGATTGACTGAAAGGGAAAGAAAGTACATGACAACAAAGTTGAGGCAAATTAGCACAGGACTCAGACATGACAAGACACAGACACTACGTGATGACCCACTCCTAGACATAGAACTATCTAAGCAGCATCATCTGCGGGCGGAGTTGGAGCCTGACGAGTATCGTGCTCATCTCTGAAGTCTGGTGATACGGAGCTGGATTTGGACTTGTGTGTCCGCAAGAGATTCCAAACTCGAATCCACTGTGTCCAATCTGGTATTTAGCTTCTCAAGTCCAGCGGTCATCTGGAGCTGTAACTGTGCAAGCAAGTCTCGAATGGACGGCACAGCTGGAGCATCACTAACAATATCAACGCCCAGCACACCAAGTGATCCAGACTGGGAGTCTTCAGCCTCGTCATCTTCATCAGAATCCTCATCTTCTTCTTCAACAATCTCCTCTACGGCAATAGCAGGTGCCTTACCCTTAAGCTCCCGGGTGACAACGCCATCAACAAGCTTGTATCCCATGCGATGTGTTGCAGTGAGATCAAAGCTGTTGCGGGAATTAAGCTCTATGCATTCGCTGTCCGAAATGACAATACCGATGAACATCATCAGGGAGGTAAGTGGACAGGCAAATGGCATCGATTCCGGGGTTGGTAGAGCATTGTGGATTAGACCAAGCATCAGAAGTGGTAGATTAATGGGTTCACATCGGAGGAAGAAGTGAAGAGAGATTTGTGAACATCGGTGACCAATTCCCGACTGCCATGTTTCGCCGCAATCAGGGTAGTGAATATGTGGTGGATCATCCGGGTCAATGGAGGAATGAATTGGCATTGAGTTTAGAGATTTTCTGGGTGCCATCATAATCCTCAAGTGTGAGGAGGGGGTAGTAGACAGAGGCATCCGGAGTGTGGGTTAGGATATCAGCTCGGAGTTGGGGATTTGAAGGCTTTGCAAATAAGATTTTCAGTGACTTGAAAAGTTGTGCCCTTCACTGTGGTAAAGAAACGATATCTTGTGTGTAGCCAAGGTGGTTGTAGAAGTCACGAACGGCGGAAGGAGAATATCGCTTGTGATGGTAGAGAAACTGAGTCCACCTGAGTGTCGAATAGGGGTTGGAGATTAGGAAACATATCGGCCAAGGACTCAAACTCTACATAACGTGGCTGGACAAACTTGGTGTACGTCCCCTTGGAGTGAGTGAGTTGAAGACAGGGAGGTACACAAGCTCAGGAAGACGATCGTCCCGATGCTTTGTCCGACGTCAGCCTGAGCCCCGTCGTCACCAGCCCGAGAAGAGGAGGGACGGCGGCGAGATGCCAGTTTCTTCAATGGCCTAGAAGACATGAGGAAGGCTAGAACAAGATGGATGAGCTGGAGAGAGAAATGTTGGTGAATGCTTGGGTGAGAGAGAGCATGATTGGAGGGAATATAGGGTTTTCCCGTCCAGACAGGGATGGAGAGGTGGAGAGGAGGTGGAGAGGGGTGGTTTGGTGGTAGAGGGGGCAAAAGACCTGTGGGCACCTTTTATAGAATGAGGATGGAAGTTTAAAAGGCAAACCTCACCAAAATAGCCCTTGACGGCGCGCCCGTTGGATTCCCAAACTGGGTCGGCCGCCGGCTGTCGACAGATGCCAGGGGATCTGTCGACAGATCCAACAGGAAAGCTGCCTGTGAGCTTTATGCTTGGATTTTCAAGAAGAGGATGTGAGCAATGGTTCCACGACTCATATTGAAGGTGTAAAGTGGGTAAATACACATTATAACCTACCATATTCATGGATATTAATGCTCTCCCTCTAACCTAAATGGTTCAAACATAATACCCAGGGATTTCAAGTTAGAGCATGAAGAGAACATGTTCCGGTCTTTGAGAAAAGACACCGTTACCCTTGTTTGATTAAGAACATTGTAGACCAACACGATCCCAAGTTCATGAGGATAAGTGATGATTGAAATAAATGCCTAAACTTCGTGATATCATACACACTAAATGACCTTTAGATTTGAGACAATGTGGAGGCTTCACGCTATTTCATATATAATATTTTTCTTGCAAATGTAGATGCAATGGGAAAAGTGGTATTCAAGATAACTTACATTTGACGTTAGGATAGACATGACAAATGCCCGTACCCCCAGTTACTCAGTGGAAGTATCCATTATACCGTTGTATAGAGATGATGGGTTGGCTTTTTGACGCGAGGGTGAATATTTGTGATGCCCATCTCCTGGTTACTCAGAAAGACACATCATTGCTCTACCTTTATCCCATTTGTTTTTATTTTGTATGATGTTCAATATATTTTTCTGAAATAGGTAGCTTTTCTCCATTTTAGCTTAATACTGAAGATCAATGGAATGTATATGATTATCCATCAGTTCAAAACATAAGGTTCAATGACCATAAGATTTTTCAGGTTGCTTGAGAATGGTGTTTGCCGACAAGGAAATTATTCAATGGAGTTAGGTGTTTATCCTCGAAGAGAGTTCAATGTTTTCAAAATGCTGCAACCTAAACCCAGGCATGAGTAGTATGTCCAAATCATGGTGGTTTAGGGGATAACATCAATATCATGTGTATACGATGGAGTTAAACATGCATAAACACCCAATAGACACCTTAGTTAAATGACATGACCTGCTCATCAAGTATGAAATGAAAAGGCATGTATTGCTTGAAGTGAGGTTGGCTGTCGACAGCTTGAAATGGGTCTGTCGATAGATTACACAGACAGAGGATTGATCAGCTCGGGATATCAGACACTGTGGGATCTGTCGACAGATGAGATGGTGTCTGTCGACAGATTGCACAGACAGAAGAGATAATGGTCTGTGAGGCCTGATCTGTTGACAGATGGAGTGTGAGCTGTCGACAGATGCCTGTGCAAAACCAGTTGAGGGTTAGAATGAGGAGTGAGATGCTCATGACAAGTGAGGGAATTTAAGATACATGTAGAATGATGATTTCCTCCACAAGAAAGTCATCTAACCTGAACCAGCTCCCCATAGTGTGTGCTCATGTGTTACCAAACAATTTAACACTCAATACACATCTAGCACAATTAGACCAATCAAGTGAGCACACTTAAGAATGTAAGAGAACAATCATGAAGATATTCAAATTGTTTAAGTGAATTAAGGAGTGAGCAAAAGTGTAAAGAAACTATTCCTCATAGAAAGTACATGACCCTTTCATGCATTTCAACTATGGATACGTGGCGGAGGATCTTTTCTCTACGCATAATGAGAGTTTCCAAACAAGCTTGACTTGTTCTTCCACAACACCATTTATATACCTCATAGTCGTGCACACAAGAGACATATGCTTAGTATATGGATAAGTTTCATTGCAATTTGCACAAGCCCAATTCTCTTCTCAATGTGGTGAATCTATCTTCGGCTAGAGGTTTGGTAAAGATGTCAGCCAATTGTTTTCCTGTGGGTATGAAACTGATCTCTAAATTTTTGTTGGCTACCTCATCTCTCAAAAAATGGTGACGAATTCTCTGTGTTCGTCCTAGAGTGTTGAATGGGATTCTTTGATAAATTGATTGCACTGGTGTTGTCACATAGGATAGGTGTGCATCCAATATTAATGTTATAGTCACACAATTGACTCTTTATCCACAACACTTGTGCTGCACAACTCCCTGCAGCAACATATTCTGCTCTGCAGTGGAGAGTGCAACCGAGTGTTGCTTCTTGGATGCCCACGAAACCATGCAACTGCTAAGGATTTGGCAATAGCCACTAGTGCTTTTCCTGTCAATTTTACATCCAGCATAGTCAGCATCAGAATATGAAACCAAGTCAAAGCTACTACCTGCTGGATACCAAAGACCCAAATCAAACGTACCTGAGAGATATCTGAAAATTCTCTTAACTGCAATTAAGTGGCTTTCCTTTGGACTAGATTGGTATCTAGCACAGAGGCAAACACTGAACTGAATATCTAGTCTACTTGCAGTAAGATAGAGGAGAGAGCCAATCATACCTCGGAATTGTTTGGCATCTACCGGTTACCTTCATCTTTTTCAAGTTTTATACTTGTGCTCATGGGTGTTGAGGTAGGCTTTGATTGTTCAAATTGAAACCTTTTAGTAGCTCTCTGACATACTCTTCTTGGTTTATGAGAAGCCATCCTCCATTTGCTTGACCTGCAAACCAAAAAAGAATTGAAGCTCCCCCATTAGACTCATCTCAAATTCACTGTGCATGTGTTTGGAAAATTCCTCACACAGTGAAGGGTTAGTAGATCCAAAATAATGTCATCCACATAAACTTGAACAACAATGATGTGTGTGCGAACTCTTTTGTAAAGAGAGTTTGGTCTACTTTACCTCTTGAGTAGTTTTTGCTTACCAGAAATGTACTTAGTCTGTCGTACCAAGCTCGGGGTGCCTGTTTCAAACCATAAAGAGCCTTGTGCAATTTATAGACATGGTTAGGTTTCTCATGATCTTCAAAGCCCGGTGGTTGAGAGACATAGACTTCCTCTTTTATGTAGCCATTCAAGAAAGCAGTTTTGACATCCATTTGATACAATTTAAATTTGTTTGAGCATGCATATGCTAACAAAATTCTAACTGCTTCTAGCCTAGCTACAGGTGCCAAAGATTCTTCAAAGTCTACACCAAATTCCTGATTATATCCCTTTGCAACCAGTCTAGCCTTGTTTCTCACCACTTTACCCTCTTCATTGAGTTTGTTTCTAAAGACCCACTTTGTACCTATGACAGACATTTCAGGGGTTTAGGAACTAAACTCCATACATTATTTCTTTGGAATTGCCCAAGCTCCTCATGCATAGCATCAATCCATGAATCTTCTTTTAAGGCTTCTTCAAATTCTTGGGTTCCACTTGAGAGACAAAAGCTAAATGGTCCTGTTCAACTATTTGATTAACCTTAGATCTAGTTTGAACCGACTCATTTAAATCTCCTATCACATTCTCAAGAGGATGATCTTTTGAATACCTCACATTCATGACTGTTGAAGGCCCTGGAAAATCTTGCATTTGAGGAGGTTGTTCTGGAGGAGGAAGTGCTTGAGGTGGTTCAAGTTGTTGTTCTTCCTCTTGTGGATCTTTGTCAGGTACAGCTTCTGAATTGTTGAACGGAAGAATATCATCTTCATCATCATACCTGCGAAGAAATCCACTCTTAGTTTTTGAACCAGCTTGAGACTTTTCTTTTCCTTTACTTTGAAGTTCCCCAAACGTTGTTCATTTAGATTCATCAAACCTGTAAGCATTGAAATGTTAGGCTTGAGTTGAGTTTCATCAAAAACAACATGTGGAGTTTCTTCCACTGTTCTAGATTTCAGATTGAACACCCTATAGGCTCTAGAGTGTCTGAGTATCCAAGAAAAATACCTTGATCGCTTTTGGCTTCAAACTTGTCCAAATCATTTTTATCATTGTTATGTATGAACACCTTTGAACCAAAAACTTTAAAGTACCCAATAGTGGGTTTCTTACCTTTCAGAAGTTCATAAGGAGTTTTCTTGAATACGGGTCTTACCATGGCTCGGTTAGGATGTAGCAAGACGTGTTTACCGCTTCTGCCAAAAAGTTCTCGCAAGTTGACTCTCGACCAGAAGCGTACGAGCCATCTCCACCAAGGTTCTATTCTTCTTCCATGACCCCATTTGCTCTGGAGTTCTTGGGAGGAAAACATGTGTTCTATGCCTTGGTTCCTGCAAAATTCGAGAAGGAATTATTGTCAAATTCTCCCCCGTGATCAGTGCGGATAGAGCAAATTTTATTGACATTTCCATGCTCAATTTGTTGAAGAATTCTTCAAAAACACTTAGAGCTTCATTCTTGTGAGCCAGGAATTTACCCAAGTGAACCTAGAGAAGTCATCTACAATGACAAAGCCATAACGCTTGCCATTGAGACTAAGTGTTCTCGTAGGTCCAAATAGGTCCATGTGCAACAGTTCATAAGCTTTAGAAGTACTCACCGGTGCCTTTGATTGAAGGATTTTCGGTTTGTTTTCCTATGCACATGCATCACAGAATTCTCATTCTTGTTAAAGGAAATTTCAGGAAGACCACTCACCAATTAAGCCTCATGATCTTGTGCAATACATTATAGCTAGCGTGACCGAGCCTATGATGCCATAATGTAAGCTCGTCCTGTTTGTTTGCTACAAGACACAAATCATTATTTTCTGGATCATCTAAGTCAACCATGTAGATGTTATTTATCCTTTTCCAGAAAACTTCAGACTTCCTGTTTCCTTATCAAGTATTTGACATGAATATGATTCAAAGATAATTTTGTGACCTTTATCACAATTGACTTATGCTGAGCAAATTGTGATGAAGGCCATCAACAAGTAGCACATTATCTATTGAGTTAGAGGCAAACTTACCGACCTTACCTGAGCCGATGATCTGGCCTTGTTGTTACCTCCGAATATAACCTGACCTCCGTCCTTTCCACGAGCATACAAATTTTCCTTGTCCCCCATCATGTGTCGAGCAGCCGCTATCCAAGTACCATTTGTTTTGATTGTGGGCTGCTAGGCATTCCTTTTGAGTCTCATTCTCGCCATGAGGCAGTGGACTTCATCACTTCCGGAGGTATCTTGGTTGTTGTATCTCCTCGTCTTCATCGCTCCAAGGGGCAACATTGCCTTGGCTTTCTGAAGGTGAACTTGTCTTTCTTCAGCTTTTCTTGAGCTCAGGGCACTCTCCTCTCATGTGCCCTTACTTTTTGCACTATAACACACAATCTCAGATTTTTTGTTAGCATCAGATTTATTGAAAAATTCTTTCTTTTGGAAAGGTTAGAGTTACCTGAACCTATCCTTTTGGATTTCAGGAATTTCTTGAATTGTCTAGTGAGCATGGCCATTTCGTCATTCTCACTCTCACTAGACGATTCAGACTCATTACTTCCTGAATGACCTCTTCTTGGAAGCTGAGGAATTTTCCTAGAAGCCTTCAAGGCAAGTGGCTTCCTAGGATTTTCTTCAGTTTCCTTTTTTCATGTTAATTTCATAGGTCATCAGTGAGCTAATGAGTTCATCCAATTTCATTTTTGAAAGGTCTTTGAATCCTCAATGACAGTGGCTTTGGTGTGTTCCAGGAGGATGGAAGAGACCGAAGAATCTTCCTCACCAGATCACTTTCTGAGTATTCCTTTTTCAGGCCTTTCAAACCATTAATTATCGACATGAATCTTGCAAACATGTTAGAGATGGTTTCAGTAGAATTCATTTTAAACATTTCATATTCTGAAACCACATGCTTGCTTTTGTTTCCCTTACCTCAGACGTACCTTCATAAATGAGCTCGAGTTTGTCCCACATCTCTTTTGCCGATGTGCACGTGGAAACTCTCGAGTACTAGTTGGGATGGACCGCGCATTGCATCATATTGAGGGCGCTCCAGTTGAGTGTCCCCTTCGCGATCTGATCCTTCGTCCAGGTACTCTCGTCTTCAGGAAGGATATATTCACCCTTGTGGACAATTTCCACAACTCGTAGTTCTGTGCTCTCAGGAACACCTGCATACGATTTTTCCAATAGGGATAGTTAGTTCCATCAAAAAAATGGTGGCCTAGTCATGAGTAACCCTCGGCCATGAACCCCTTGCTAGATTCCATTTGACCGTGAATCTCCTGACCGTAAGATCAAAACAAACAAGAGAGTAAATTGGAGAAAACTTGCTCTGATACCAATTGAAAGGTTTGCGAATCCCAATATGGTAATCTAGGAAGGGGGGGTTGAATAGATTAATGTCAATTAAAAGTTTAAAACAACCCTTTTTAACCACAACAAAATCTTTTGAGTTTTCAGTAGAAACTGAGTGAGATTTAGATGTGTTGATGACGTGTAGATGAATTTACAATTTATCTAGCGTGTGTAAATGCAACGTGCCTATCAAGCATCTAACGTGAAAAATGTTCAAACCACAGGACACGAAGATTTACGTGGTTCGGAGTACACAAATCGTGTATCCTACGTCCACGGCACACACACGCACAGAAAACTACTTATAAGAGAGTACGGTGACTACAACTCACACACACGTGTTTTCTGATGTGCACCCATGATCAGAACAACACACACACGTGATCTCAAGCACAAGGGTCGCTTGAATCACCACACAAACACCGGATGGTAGAAATACGAAAACAGAGAGAGTTCTGAGTGAGAGAATAAATCCTGGTGAAGAACTCTTCTGAGAACGCCTGGAGGAAGTTCAATCTTCGACTTGAATGCTTTGAGTCGATGGAGAAGGTTGAATCCTCGACGTTCTATATTCAGGAACTACTGGATCGATGGATCTTTAGGGCCTGGGCAGCAGTCTGAAGTAGAGCAGCAACAACTCTTCTGGAATTTGGAATAGCTCTAGGGTTTTGGTTGTGGCTGCTTCTGTATGAAATTTCTTCCAAAGAGGTGTTTAAATATAGGTCTTCTCACTTGGAGAAACGTGAGACTTGGAAACACTATCTTGGATAACTTAGGAACTTTTCTTAGTTTGAAATATTCTCCGTCTGTCGACAGGTCTTGGCCATCTGTCGACAGGCGACAATGAGTTTGCAACAAACTGAAGTCTTGATCTTCGGCTCTATGCAATCTGTCGACAGTCGATGACCATCTGTCGACAGATGTCTTCTTTTGTGCAAATGACAGAAGTCTGGATGTTCAGGACTGTGGGATCTGTCGATAGTCGACTTCCTATCTGTCGACAGATGAAGACTTCCTGAGCGATGTGACTTCGGGCTGATCTTTCTGTGCAATCTGTCGACAGGTACTTTTGTGTCTGTCAACAGGTGACCTTATTTCTTGCTTTTTGTGATCTTTCTCACTTGTTTGGTGAGAGCTTGACTTTGGGCATTTGTACCTACATGATAAACATGTAAAGTTAAGTATTTCGAATACACAAATGATCAAGTATTGCATTGGGTTCTTTGTCATGTGTCAAGTGTATCAAACCTCAATTGAAGTTATTCATCATCAAAAAAAACATGTTGTTATAAATGTTAGAATGAAAACCCAACACTATACTATTTCGATTGATGAGAATCAATCAAAGTGCAATTTACTCTCTATATGGCCAACTACACTCTCTCTCCTTGCTATACATGTTACTTGCTATTGCTTGACAATGATGTTACTTGCTATCTTGTGTTATCATTTTCTATCGTGACTTGATCATATTCACTGTGCTATACTTGAATCTTGTGCTATTTGAACCATGTTACTTGTGCTATCATTTTCTTGACTTTACATGACTCGCTCTATCATTAGTTACTCTGTTCTTTAAAGCATTAATCTAAAGCGTGCTTGTTCACGAGATTTACGTCCTACTGAGCATTATCACTCACCTTTCGTTATTTGTCATTGTGTCTCAGGTAAGTCGGACGATGATGTTACACACACTGATGGGATAGGACCAGAGTGTTGAGCGACCTAGAGTCAAATGAAGAAGTTACCCGAGCACAATAGAGTCTAGTAGTTATTGTTTTAGATTTCCTTCCAATGTAATGATGTCATTGAGCCCTGTGATTTGGCTCTAAATTAGTGATTGTAATAGTCTTAGTGAAATTTCAATGAAATGAAGAGTTTTATTCAAATTATTGTTCATTAGATGCTCTGAATCATTCAATGTTGTATATTTACTCTACTATGTACTTTGCTTACGTCTCCCCGATTTGTTCCGCTGCTTAATTGGCAGGGCGTGACAGTTGGTATCAGAGCCTAGGATGTCTTAATCGGATATCATAGGTTTAGGAAGTTCTAGGATGTCCCAATTGGATCTCTTAAGGTCTAGGTTGTTCTAGGACAAACCGCCTTGACACGTGTCTAAATTAACCATCATACTTAGTGAGGATTGGGTAGAACCGTAGTTAAGATCTAATAGATATATACTTACACCTATAGTTGATGCTACTTCTCATAATGTTGACCTCATTCTTGAAGGGACTCTTAATGGACGACGACATGAGACCAACTCAAAGGCTAGTTCTAGCCTGTCAGCAAGTCGCTCAATTGCTAGAAAGAGCTCTAGAATTGACCAAAAATATTAAAAGGTGACCAATAAGAATGGGGAAGAGAAGACATAACCATGGGATGAAGACAAACCGCAGATGAAACGTAATGATGAGATTTTTAGGATCATATGTCTTCATTGTCACAAGCCAGGTCATGTGGCCAAGGAGTGTTGGCGAAAGATTGGTGCATGCCTATGTTGTGGCGACTCGAGGCATCAGCTACGAGACTGCCCTCTTCTAAAGGAACCATCCACTAACACAAAAGATCTTAATCCTATGACAAAATGGGACCAGCCAAACGGTGATAAGAGAAAAATGAAGAAGAATAAGAAGAACGATATACAATTAGCCCTTAGTCGCAGAGGGCGATGCCAGCGCTGCGATAGGAGGGGCCACACGTCAAAGGATTGCTGGTGGAAACAAGGAAAATGTCTGCGATGTGGCAGCCCAGACCACAAGATTAGAGACTGCTCACAATTCAAGGACCAACATGATGAGGACTCGAACCAGCAAGATACACTGGAAGCCTTGGTGCAACTCCCTACAAATCAAGAAGTGGGAATCGTGGAAGGTACCTCTGAACTCACAATGATTAATATCTTTTACAATAAATGATTCATATGTAACTAAAGGAGTCGTGGAATTTGGAGACCAAATTCTTTTTAAGTGGGGGAGGATGTAGCCCCCTAGAAATTTTAGTACTTAAAAATTCGAGATAATAATTTCTATAATATCAAAATAATAAAAAACATACGTACAATTATCGTATGTACAAGAACACATCAGAAAATTCCGTAAAAATTATAAACCAACCCCAAACATTATTCCTAAGTGTTCCACGAAGAAATTAGTGCAACGAAAAATCTGATTGGCCAAGTGTACGTCACAATATAACTAATTATTCAAATTAGAAAACTAAGTCGAAAAACTATTAACATGGAAATATAACATGATCACAAATTAAATGAACATGTTGAAGTGACTTCCAACGTCATGTGTTGATGACCCATTATTGGACTTGGACCAATAGACCTCTCATAGCCCATGAATAAATTCAAGTAAGAAAAATATAATAAATTCCGTAACTCTATTATTCCCTAATTAAAAGGGGAAATTTCCATAAATTAAATTCCATTAAGTGATGGGCTTTGTTAAATGAATCACATAAAAGTTATTGGGCCAAAATATGGATTTATAAAAGAGGAATAATAGGAAAATACCCTAAATTCATATCTTAAATATTTCCTAAAAAAAAGGAATATTAAATCATTAAAATAGTTAATATGGGTTGGAATTGGACTCCTAACCCTACCCAAATTGGCTAGGCACGAATTTGCAATCCAACCTAACCCAAATAGGAAGTGGAAAGCTTAGAAAGAGGATAGAAATAGGAAATCTCAGAATTAAATAGAATTACAATTCCATTAGGAAATAGAAACCCAACAAGCATAAATACCCTCTAAACTCTCCATGGCCGGCCCTAACACATTGCTGGGGCTTGCTGGACAAGGAGAGGAGGCCAAGGAGCATAGGAATTCATGGGGAGAAGGCTTGACCAAGCTTTAACCCGTGTTCTTCAAGTTCTAACCCTAGAAGATCAAACGAGTCAAAAATAGGCATTTTCACGAGCAAAACCTAATTAATTTCGTCTGTAGTTTGTTCCAACCACCAGGAACAAAAACCCCTCTTGTTTTATAATTTTCCATCGAGCCAATCTTTTCTTCATAATTTTTGAAGTTCTGCAACTAGCATGACCCCAAACCTTCATCTTAATTCTAGATCTCCATGTGTACTTGATACCATGCTACGAGATTTTTACTAATACTGATCGACATCAGGAATCTTTTGCCTCTAAAAGCCCTAATTTTCGTCCATCATACTGCTCAAATTAATTCGTTTATCTCTACTGTACATAGTTCCATGATCTTCATAAATAACTTGATTGAATCATGCCGAGACCATGTTCACTTTTAAATTCCTATTTACTGTGAATGCTATTGCGTGTCTAGAGTCGATTAAAACTAGTTTCATGAATTTTCATCTTTTGTGCGATTTGTTCTAAATTTTTGAATGAACCTGTGTCAAAATATAGAAACTTGGACCGTAATCCAATGCACTGTCTTTTTCCCGCTCAGACTCAAGTGTAGAACCTGAGAATGTGACGACCCGATAGGCCGCATTCTCAGGGTCCATCGCGACACAGTACCTGTCGTGTTCTGAACACGACAGGTCACCCCGTCGCGTTCTGGCTACCTGACCTGACCTCCCTGTCGCGATCTTTGGACGGCCCTGTCGCGTTCTCATCTGACCATGTCGCAACCCTTACAGGGGTACGTCACGATCTGGGGTTTTTGCATGAAAATACCCTTGTTAACAGTCACTAACGCAGTAAATAAAGTTGTTATAAATCAAACATGTGTTTAATGACTTAAAAGACATACACTTGATCTTGTCATATCTATGATTTCTTGTCACATACACACACTTTGAACCATCCATTATGGCTTAACTTGGCATGAAAATATCTCATAATATCTCTGGTAATTTATTTTAATTATGTATTTAAATTGCCATATTTTAAAGAAAATGAACTTCTCTTCGTTTTCTCGCGATGTTTTGGGAATATCATTACCGACGCTCCACTGCTCTAGAATTCCTCTAGAACGTCAGGCTCTTGTTTCTATATACACACTTTCTCTTAACTTGGACAAACTCTTCGTCAGATATTCCTTCTTCCGAACTAGTGAATCCTTGTTCAAGGCCTCCGTAAGTCTCGTCTGTCCATGGATTCCCACATGGCCGACGAGCTAGTTGTACCCTAATACCTATGATACCCTTTAGGGATTAGTAAGATCCAAACGACCTTAGTCTGTTCTCGTTCTTATCTTGAATCACGCCGAACCTCTGGACCTGTGCATAACATGGCCAGTGGAACGGTAGTGAATTCCACCTGACTGCCAGCACTAATTGCGTGTGTTGTGCAATCGTTACTATTGTTGTTTAGTCGACGTTTCATGTGCATTGACCCTTAGTTCTCATCTATACTCGACTCCCTCGTCTATTCACAATCTCACTACTATCTCATCTATTCATCTCGTACTCTCATCTCTTTCATGGTACTCTCTATTGGCCATTAACTGATTGTTTGAAGATAAACAAAATGACCAATGCCTGCGCAATAGGGCCCGATCTGGTCTTAGGAAGAGCGCGCGAAAAGTGCCATTTGCCCGCGGGAGTTAAAATGATCAGGATGTCGGCATTACATCCAAGTGCCATACTATCAAGATTAATGTATGACAATCAAAATAAAGTGCTATATTCTCTCATTGTCTATTGACAAAATAAAGTGCTATATTCTCTCGTTGTCTATTGACAAACAAAGTGCTATACTCTCTCTCGGCTATCTACGGATAACCAAAGTGCAATATTATTTCAATTGACGAAAGTTAATCAAAGTGCTATACTATTTCGATTGATGAGAATCAATCAAAGTGCAATTTAATCTCTATATGGCCAACTACACTCTCTCTCATTGCTATACATGTTACTTGCTATTGCTTGACAATGACGTTACTTGCTATCATGTGTTATCATTTTCTATCGTAACTTGATCATATTCACTGTGCTATACTTGAATCATGTGCTATTTGAACCATGTTACTTGTGCTATCATTTTCTTGACTTTACATGACTCACTCTATCATTAGTTGCTATGTTCTTTAAAGCATTAATCACTTAAAGTGTACTTGGTTCACGAGATTTAAGTCCTACTGAGCATTATCGCTCACCTTTCGTTATTTGTCATTGTGTCTCAGGTAAGTCAGACGATGACGTTACACACACTGATGGGACAGGACCAGAGTGTTGAGCGACCTGGAGTCAAATGAAGAAGTTACCCGAGCACAATAGAGTCTAGTAGTTATTGTTTTAGATTTCCTTCCAATGTAATGATGTCATTGAGCCCTGTGATTTGGCTCTGAATTAGTGATTGTAATAGTCTTAGTGAAATTTCAATGAAATGAAGAGTTTTATTCAAATTATTGTTCATTAGATGCTTTGAATCATTCAATTGTTGTACATTTTACTCTACTATGTACTTTGCTCACGTCTCCCCGATTTATTCCGCTGCTAAATTGGCAGGATGTGACAATAAGAATCTTCTTCTTCATAGATCTGTGGTGTGCCTTCCTAGTGATGATGAAGGCATAGAGAACCTATCCAAAAAATGAAGGAAGTATCCATCAAGGACAATGAAGATCCACCCTTGGAAGAACTACGACAGAAAGATCTAATCCATGAAGATTTTCCTAGGGAATGGAGATAAAAAATGAACCATCCAGTAGAAAACATAATTGGAGATCCAAATATTGGGGTAAGAACCAGAGGTAACATTATTCCTTGTGATTATTTAACTTTTGTTTCTCAAATAGAGCCGAAGACAGTCAATGAAGCACTGACTAATGAATCTTGGATTCTAGCTACGCAAGATGAACTAAATCAGTTCAAAAGAAACTAAGTCTTGTCCCTTGTTCCTAGACCATCAGATCATCTTGTGATTGGCACCAAATGGGTGTTCAGAAACAAGTTGGATGAAGCTAGTGTTATTACTAGAAATAAGGCTAGATTGGTTGCTCAAGGCTATTCCCAAGAGGAAGATATAGATTTTCATGAAACCTATGCACTAGTTGCTAGACTTGAGGCTATTCAGATTTACTAGCTTATGCATCTGCATTGGATTTAAAACTTTTTTAAATGGATGTAAAATCAACTTTTTTGAATGGTTTGTAAAGGAGGAAGTCTATGTAGAACAACCTCCTAGTTTTGATGACTTAGAATATCCTAACTATGTTTTTAAATTACATAAAGCTTTATATGGTCTGAAACAAGCTCCTAGAAATTGGTATGAAAGACTTAGTACATTTCTATTAAGCCATGATTTCATTAGAGGCAAAGTAGATATGTAGCGACCCTCATTATATCAGTACGGTTATACCAACCCACGTCGATATAGTGAACGTTGTCACAGTGGGACATTTACCAAACAATAACATTCAGCTGAGATACACGTGAATATAAGAACAGAGTAGCGGAAGTAAAAGAACCACTGTCTTCATTTCATTCATCATCCACATTTAACATACATGATTCGATAACATTTAAGAACTAAAAGTCCACATAATTAACTTGCTGAAAATCAAATACATAATTGTCCACACTTAAAATTTTTTTTCCATGATAATGCTAGTACAATGTTGCAATTTCATACATCAAAATGCCAAAAGTCACAACTAAGCTCCACCAAACTAGCTACTCCCCGCGCTCGGAGTCGCTTTCCACGGTCTCCTCCAAAGGTGTGTCACCTACTACACCTGTACGCCGAAGCAAGTAATGAGTCTAAAAGACTCAGCAAATAACTCTACACATACCATACATGTACATATCATAGCAGGTTTTACATACACATTTACAAGACACAACATATAGCATGCGTGACATTGAAATTGACAACCTTATCTTGGAAATTCTACTAATGAACACATGATTCATGCTTTCAGATTTTCTAAATCAAAATCTCCTATCACATGCTCTCTAATCATTCCTACACGTGAAAGTTCTACTTTCAATTTAAACTAAAACATGAGAGCAATCTAGCATGACTAGCTTACATACATGAAAGAACACATTGCTAACATGGTTACTACTCATTCATATACATGCACATAACCATTTCACATGCTTTAAACTTGATGTGTTGATGTGGTTTAACACTTTACAATCTAACACATGAAAGCTATGTTCTCATTCAAACCACAACGTGAGAGCATACACACATGGAATGGTTTACACATAAGTAAGGATTGTCCCTAGCATGGGTTCTACGCATTGTACACATGTAGCACAAAATCATAACCACATTTATGTTGCTGTTCTAACATGATTTCAGATCATCATATCATGGGTTTTCAATTTCACATCCTCACATTTTGGTTTCACATTTTTACACAATTTCTAATTCACATATTTCACACTTTACACATTGCACATTTACACATTGTTCACACTACACAATTTGCACATGATCACAATCACATTCACATTTTTCACTTTAGTGCCATGACACATAGTCCCAACCACCATAAGAAGGACACATCACATCACATACACATAGACGTCACCTAGGCAATACAGTGACGACTCTTGGACTGCGCAGATCGGGAGAACAAGTCTCCACCCTAACCAGTGGTACTTGTCCACCTCCAGGATTTCATCCTAATGCCCTTAGGATCACAACACATTGAACCTTTTCAGGGGGACTTTTTCCTGATACGGTTCCACTGCCCTCTATGGAAGCAGTGTCACACTTGGCACAATTTACACATTTACCGATTTTTAACACATATCTTTACACATGTCACTTGCCTCTCATTCATTTTCTCACTCACACAAGGGCTCTGTTTTCCTAACATGATTCTACAGCTAACAGGAACTACATGTTCAGAAATTTGCATGAATCGGATGACACACACACGTCACATTATTCCCACATTAGCGTGCATTTTTTTTTTCACATTTCTCTCATGGAAAAATTCATATTTCACTATATAGTTTCCCAAACGACTTGAAAATTTAACCACATGCTGATCTCAATTTATGATTCCACATGAAAATTTTCAGATTTTTCTGACTCAAAATGAAGTTACAGAAAATTTAACAACAATCTCACATTACTATTCATAATGCAAATTAACATGGAGTTGAACATAATCACAAATTTAACAGCTCACTGTCTGCACCCTAGCATGCACAGGGTCACAGAATTTATTCCCGAATTTACCAAGCAACACGCAATTTACTGGAAATTTAACATGACCTACGCATGATTTCTATTTCCCAAAACAGAAATTTCAATAACCATACAAGCATGGGGAAAAATGTCAGAAACTCAGAGCACAGACAGGATCATACATACATGGTCTAACAAATTTGGGCAACAAAACTTTGCCACGGATCATTAGGATCATGGTGAATATACATTGCCATTCTTTTCGCATACACATTAGATAGACGAATAAACTCAACCACCCACAAAATAAATGTTCATTCATTCTCCATTCATCACATTAGCTAGTATACATAGCATATAAGAGTTACATTATATCCTCATCGCAAAACACGTCGAAATTATCAAATATGCCAGGAAGAACAGCTCACTGTTCTCTCCTGGAGAACTTAACGGCGGTCTCTGGCCGTTCCAGGAGTGGACGGCCAGATCGCTGGACGCATACCAGGGATCTCGGCGTCAAGGGCATTGACGCCAAGTTCCTGTCTGTGCAGAAACACAGACCGAACTCCAAATGCAAAGGTGAAAGGGATCTAGGACACGAGGAAAAATACATAAAAATTATAAAACCCTACTTGACATCTACATGGACGGAGTGTAAGTGTTACTTGCCTCTAAAAAATACTCCAAAGGGATCTAAAATGGCGGTGAAGCTCTCCTTGGGCAGCCCCAAGAAGCCTCCAAAGACCCCTTCCTCTGGGTTCTTAACTGATGTAGACACCAAAGCGAGATCGGGGAAGCCTTCCCTGATGCTCCAGCTATCTCCCAGTCGTTGTAGATGGCCGGATGAAGCTCCAAATTCCCAGATCTAGGCTTGCAAAGTCAGGTCCTTCTCACAGAAACTAGGGTTTGTCTTCTTCTCCTTCCTCTCCTCTTGCAAGGAGAGCCAAGAGAGGGCTGAGGGTTGCAAAAGGGCTTGTATATAGAGGAGAGGAAGCTCTCCCCTCACGCAGGTCGGACAAGAAGGCTTTCAGACCATTGGAGACAGCTCCCCAATGGGTGAGCAAGGTTGCTCCCGGAAATCCGGCTCTGCAACGCATGCAGGTCAGAGAAATTGGCGTCCACATCGCTGGACGCTGGGGTTAGTGTTGGCATCCATATGGTTGACGCCGACACAACATCGACGTCTATTGATATTGACGCCAAGCTGGCCTTCGGCCAGAACTCTAAAACATGCAGAAACCATGCACATCTTATACCTATATATGTGCCATAAGTATACGTTATCATGTACACACTACCATCATACCATTCATACATTATTTACAACTAATTATACACATGCATACATAAGTATACCAACTAGTACTTACGTAGATATTTACATACGTACATACACAACATGAATTATTTACATGCAATACAATAATGCAACAAAATTCGAGGGCCTTACACCCTCTCCCCCTTAAAAGAAACTTCATCCTCGAAGTTAGAACGACGCTACTCAAACAAAAGGGGATACTTCTTCTTCATCGCATCCTCAAGCTCCCAAGTAGCCTCCTCTCGTGAGAAGTTCCGCCAGAGAACTTTCACCGACGCAATACTCTTGTTCCGGAGATGCTGAACCTTGCGGTCAAGAATAGCTATTGGTTGCTCGACATACGACAGATCTGGCTGATTCTCCACTGGCTCATGACTAATCACATGAGACGGATCTCAGACATACTTCCTGAGCATCGAAACGTGGAAGACGGGATGAACACTAGCCAAAGCTGGGGGTAATGCTAGTTCATATGCCACCCTGCCCAATCGTCTGAGAATCTCATATGGGCCAATGAACCTAGGGCTCAACTTACTATGCTTGCCAAATCTGACGACACCTCGAGTAGGCGATATCTTCAAGAAGACATGATCACCCACCTCGAACTCAAGATCCTTCCTCCTGTTGTCGGCATAGCTCTTCTGCCTATCCTGTGCCGCAACAAGCCTCTTTCTGATAAGCTGGACCTTATCCGAAGTCTCCTGAACTAACTCCGGACCGATCAGCTGCCTATCACGGTCTCCTCCCAACACAAAGGAGATCTGCAAGGCCTACCATACAACGCCTCAAATGGAGCCATACCAATACTCGCATGAAAACTGTTGTTGTATGCGAACTCCACTAGAGGTAAATGACGCTCCAATCATCCTTCCAATCCAAAACACACGCTCTCAACATATCCTCGAGCGTCTGGATAGTCCTCTCGGACTGTCCATCAGTCTGGGGATGAAACGCCGAACTGAGCTTCAGCTCCGAACCAAAGCATCCTGAAGACCCTTCCACAACCTCGAAGTAAATCTCAGATCTCGATCCGAAATGATCGACTTCGGCACACCATGCAATCTAATGATACCGCTAACATACAATCTAGCTAAACTCTCTACTGACTGCTTCTTCTTCATAAGTAAGAAATGAGCAGTCTTCGAGAATCTATCTACAACTACCCAAATCGAGTCATTGCCCCTTCTAGATCGAGGCAAACCCGAAACAAAGTCCATAGTGACAGCTTCCCACTTCCACACTGGGATGTCCATCCTTTGCATAAGGCCGGATGGTCGCTGTCGCTCGGCTTTTACTTGCTGACACACCAAACACCTAGACACATAATCTGCTACATCCTTCTTCATGTCGGACCACCAAATGATCTCTTCAGAATCCTGATACATCTTAGTGTTACCTGATGAATAGAGAATCGCGATCTATGAGCCTCCGCTAACACATGCTCACGGACATCTACTAAATCAGGGACACAAACACGGTGCTGGAATCTAATCACACCGTCCTCATCACGAGCAATGCCTGCATTGCCCACTAACTTTAAGAGTCTAGGGTCGGCTTCCTGTTGCTCGATCACCTCATCCAAAATCGAGGACCTAAGGGATAACTGAGCTACAAAAGCCTGGCATAGCGATGGCTCTAACTCAGTCAAAGCGCAAGCCGCATCCTCCAACATCTTCCAATCCTGCTGGAGAGATGGCCACTTTCCACTCAGAGCATCCGCTACGACATTCGCCTTCCCAGGGTGATACTGAAAGTCGAAGTCATAGTCCTTCAAGAACTCAATCCATCTTCTCTGCCTCAGGTTTAATTCCTTTTGGGAGAAAAGATACTTCAAGCTCTTGTGGTCGGTAAACACCTCAAATCTGACACCATAAAGATAGTGCCTCCAGATCTTTAGTGCATGAACCACTGCTGCGAGCTCCAAGTCATGAGTCGGATAGTTCTTCTCATGCTCCTTCAACTGAAGAGAAGCATAAGCCACTACCCTTTCCTGCTGCATTAGCACACAGCCTAAACCAATCCGAGACGCATCCGTGTAGATAGCAAAACCCTCTACACCGCTCGGTAAGACTAACACCGGGGCTGTCGTGAGCTTAGTCTTCAATAATTGAAAACTACTCTCACACTTCTTGGACCAAACAAACTTCACTCCCTTTCTGGTAAGCTGAGTCAAAGGGGCGGCGATGGATGAAAATCCCTCAATAAATCGCCGATAGTAACCAGCTAAACCAATAAAACTACGAATCTCCGAAGGGGTCTTGGGAATCTCCCAATCCATAACTGCCTGGACCTTTGCTGGATCAATTGCTACACCAGCACCGGAGATAACATGCCCGAGGAAATGAACCTCGCGCAACCAAAAATCTCATTTACTGAACTTAGCATACAACTTGTGCTCACGAAGAACCTCTAACACTACCCTCAAATGCTGACGGTGTGTGGCCTCGTCCAGAGAGTAGACCAGCACATCATCAATAAACACTATGACAAAGCTATCTAGATAAGGCCTAAACACCCTGTTCATGAGATCCATGAATGCTGCAGGGGCATTGGTCAATCCGAAAGGAAGGACCAAAAACTCATAATGTCCATAACGGGTTCTAAACGCCGTCTTGGACACATCCTCACTGCGAATCCTCAACTGATGATAACCAGATCGCAAGTCAATCTTAGAAAAGACTGATGCATCTCGCAACTGGTCAAACAAATCATCAATACGAGGTAAGGGATACATGTTCTTCACAGTCACTTGGTTCAGCTTCCTATAGTCAATGCATAACCTAAGTGACCCGTCTTTCTTCTTGACGAATAATACAGGTGCGCCCCAAGGGGAAACACTAGGGCGAATAAATCCCTTATCAAGCAACTCTTGCAACTGCCTCCTCAACTCGGCTAACTCCCAGGTGCCATCCGATATGGAGCCTTCGAGATAGGAGAGGTGCCCGGAAGCAACTCTATGGTAAACTCTATCTCTCTATCCGGTGGCAATCCAGTCAAGTCATCAGGAAAGACATCTGGAAAATCTGCACTACCTCAATCTCCGCAAGAGTAGGTGACTCATCAGCCTCTGGCACTAACACCACGCTGGCAAGAAAAGCGTCACAACCCTTGTTTACCATGCGCATCGCCTTCATGGCAGAGATGACCATCTTTCCCGCCAAGTTCCTTGGCATGGGGTGAGAGAACTCATCCTCACCAGGAATGCGGAAAACAATCCTCTTCCGACGACAATCCACTAACGCATAGTGCTCCTCTAGCCAATCCAGACCAAGAATAGCATCATAGTCCTTCATCTTTAGCAAGAAGAAACACCCATCTAGGATTCTATCCTCAATGCACACAGGTAACGACGGAATGCACTTCCTAGTCGATACCGTACCCGCAGGGGTGTGCACAGACAAAGGGACCTCTAAATCCTCAGACTCTATGCCTGACTCTAGGGCTAACTGCCTAGCGAACCGCTCAGAAATGAACGAGTGAGTAGCACCCGTATCAAACAAAACCCGAGCGTGCACACCTAGAAGTAAAACCGTACCTTCGGTGATATGCTCCGCCTGCTCGGCGTCCTCGCGCGCTAAAGCAAACACTCGAGCTGGGGCTCGAGGCCTTCCTGGTCTTCCTGTAGCTGGTGCCGCTGCCGCTACTGCTGCTGGGGCTGGCGCTCCGCGTTGGACTCCCTGCTGAAGTCTCGGGCAATCTTTGATCTTGTGGCCGCTGGTTCCGCACTTCAAGCACTTTCCCATAATCATCCAACATTCGGTACCACTATGTGTCTTCCCACAGTGGGGACACACTTTCTTCACACCAGGGGAATGTACAGAGGGTACCTGAGAACTGCCGACTGCCACTGCTCGCTGCTGCGTCTGGTACACCGCTTTCTTCTTGTCTTGCCGTTGGAATGTCGCTGCTGGCCTCTTCTACGAAGCTTTTTTTTCTTCCAGGTATTGCTCCATCTCTCCCTCCTGCCTACAAGCAGCACTAAGGGCCTCGTCCAACGTGCGGTGGTCAAATGCCACGAGTCTCGTCCGCAGTGATGGCTTGAGTCCCATTACGAACTTCTTTGTCTTCCTGCACTCATCTGCCACGATATGAGGTGCATACTTAGAGAGTTCAGAAAATCTTGCCTCATACTCTAGCACGGTCATGGAGCCTTGAGCCAAAGAGAGGAACTCCTGCTCTATCCGATCTTGAATATGCTCGGGGACGAACTTGGCCCTAAAGAGCCTCACGAACTCGTCCCAAGCAACATCAACAGCTCCGTCCTCAAACCGGGTACGCAGCAATGAAGCCCACCATACATCAGCTCTTTCCTGCAGTACACCGCTCATAAGCACCATCTAAACAAATCTAACTTAACAAAACATACAAGCATATAAACTAAAGCATACCTGTAGCATGTAGGTGGCTAATGTGACCTTATCCTCATCTGCACACCTGATGGCTCGAAAGATCTTTTCTATCTCCCTCATCCAGCTTTCAGCCAACCATGGGTCGCTCTCCCACTTAAAAGAGGGTGGCAGCATCCTCTTGAATCTTTCCATGGTAGAAGGTCCACCATGGTCCTGAGCTGGTACCTGAGCCTGCTACAGTACACAGCAAGCACTATACAATCAACATAATATCGCACAATCAAATAAAACAGATAATAATTCATTTTATTAGTCTAACCTGAGTCTCCAACTATGCCTGGAGTGCTGCCTGGGTATGAGCCTGCGTCTGCATGGCTTGCACCAGACCTTGCATGAATACTCCATAATCCACAGGCGGCGGTGGGGGAAGTACAGGACCTTGCGGTGCCGGGGCCTGCTGCTCCGCCCGCTTGTCATGTCTCGGCTCATCCTCACGGGCCGGCGCTCCGCCATGCCTACCTCTCGAAGCCATGGCTGTAGTAAATTTCAGCCACTATTAGGGCTAGGTTACTAAGTTTTCTAACCATTTTCTTATCTATTTTCCACTCGTTATTAGTGATTTCTACACATGTGGACATTCCTATGTAGACTTAGCATGTAATGGGGATGATGACTTATGTATATTCATGTGCAATCTCAACCGGTTGCTCTGATACCAATCTCTGTAGCGACCCTCATTATATCGGTACGGTTATACCAACCCACGTCGATATAGTGAACGTTGCCACAGTGGGACATTTACCCAACAATAACATTCAGCTGAGATACACGTGAATATAAGAACAGAGTAGCGGAAGTAAAAGAACCACTGTCTTCATTTCATTCATCATCCACATTTAACATACATGATTCGATAACATTTAGGAACTAAAAGTCCACATAATTAACTTGCTGAAAATCAAATACATAATTGTCCACACTTAAAATTTTTTTTCCATGATAATGCTAGTACAATGTTGCAATTTCATACATCAAAATGCCAAAAGTCACAACTAAGCTCCACCAAACTAGCTACTCCCTGTGCTCGGAGTCGCTTTCCACGGTCTCCTCCAAAGGTGTGTCACCTACTACACCTGTACGCCGAAGCAAGTAATGAGTCTAAAAGACTCAGTAAATAACTCTACACATACCATACATGTACATATCATAGCAGGTTTTACATACACATTTACAAGACACAACATATAGCATGCGTGACATTGAAATTGACAACCTTATCTTGGAAATTCTACTAATGAACACATGATTCATGCTTTCAGATTTTCTAAATCAAAATCTCCTATCACATGCTCTCTAATCATTCCTACACGTGAAAGTTCTACTTTCAATTTAAACTAAAACAAGAGAGCAATCAAGCATGACTAGCTTACATACATGAAAGAACACATTGCTAACATGGTTACTACTCATTCGTATACATGCACATAACCATTTCACATGCTTTAAGCTTGATGTTTTGATGTGGTTTAACACTTTACAATCTAACACATGAAAGCTATGTTCTCATTCAAACCACAACGTGAGAGCATACACACATGGAATGGTTTACACATAAGTAAGGATTGTCCCTAGCATGGGTTCTACGCATTGTACACATGTAGCACAAAATCAAAACCACATTTATGTTGCTGTTCTAACATGATTTCAGATCATCATATCATGGGTTTTCAATTTCACATCCTCACATTTTGGTTTCACATTTTTACACAATTTCTAATTCACATATTTCACACTTTACACATTGCACATTTACACATTGTTCACACTACACAATTTGCACATGATCACAATCACATTCACATTTTTCACTTTAGTGCCATGACACATAGTCCCAACCACCATAAGAAGGACACATCACATCACATACACATAGACGTCACCTAGGCAATACAGTGACGACTCTTGGACTGCGCAGACCGGGAGAACAAGTCTCCACCCTAACCAGTGGTACTTGTCCACCTCCAGGATTTCATCCTAATGCCCTTAGGATCACAACACATTGAACCTTCTCAGGGGGACTTTTCCCTGATACGGTTCCACTGCCCTCTATGGAAGCAGTGTCACACTTGGCACAATTTACACATTTACCGATTTTTAACACATATCTTTACACATGTCACTTGCCTCTCATTCATTTTCTCACTCACACAAGGGCTCTATTTTCCTAACATGATTCTACAGCTAACAGGGACTACATGTTCAGAAATTTGGATGAATCGGATGACACACACACGTCACATTATTCCCACATTAGCATGCATTTTTTTTTCACATTTCTCGTATGGAAAAATTCATATTTCACTATATAGTTGCCCAAACGACTTGAAAATTTAACCACATGCTGATCTCAGGTTTATGGTTCCACATGAAAATTTTTAGATTTTTCTGACTCAAAATGAAGTTACAGAAAATTTAACATCAATCTCACATTACTATTCATAATGCAAATTAACATGGAGTTGAACATAATCACAAATTTAACAGCTCACTGTCTGCACCCTAGCATGCACAGGGTCACAGAATTTATTCCCGAATTTACCGAGCAACACGCAATTTACTGGAAATTTAACATGACCTACGCATGATTTCTATTTCCCAAAACAGAAATTTCAATAACCATACAGGCATGGGGAAAAATGTCAGAAACTCAGAGCACAGACAGGATCATACATACATGGTCTAACAAATTTGGGCAACAAAACTTTTCCACGGATCATTAGGATCATGGTGAATATACATTGCCATTCTTTTCGCATACACATTAGATAGACGAATAAACACAACCACCCACAAAATAAATGTTCATTCATTCTCCCATTCGTCACATTAGCTAGTATACATAGCATATAAGAGTTACATTATATCCTCATCGCAAAACACGTCGAAATTAGTCAAATATGCTAGGAAGAACAGCTCACTGTTCTCTCTTGGAGAACTTAACGGCGGTCTCTGGCCGTTCCAGGAGTGGACGGCCAGATCGCTGGACGCATACCAGGGATCTCGGCGTCAAGGGCATTGACGCCAAGTTCCTGTCTGTGCAGAAACACAGACCGAACTCCAAATGCAAAGGTGAAAGGGGGATCTAGGACACGAGGAAAAATACATAAAAATTATAAAACCCTACTTGACATCTACATGAACGGAGTGTAAGTGTTACTTGCCTCTGAAAAATACTCCAAAGGGATCTAAAATGGTGGTGAAGCTCTCCTTGGGCAGTCCCAAGAAGCCTCCAAAGACCCCTTCCTCCGGGTTCTTGACTGATGTAGACACCAAAGCGAGATCGGGGAAGCCTTCCCTGATGCTCCAGCTATCTTCCAGTCATTGTAGATGGCCGGATGAAGCTCCAAATTCCCGGATCTAGGCTTGTAAAGTCAGGTCCTTCTCATAGAAACTAGGGTTTGTCTTCTTCTCCTTCCTCTCCTCTTGCAAGGAGAGCCAAGAGAGGGCTGAGGGTTGCAAAAGGGCTTGTATATAGAGGAGAGGAAGCTCTCCCCTCACGCAGGTCGGACAAGAAGGCTTTCAGACCGTTGGAGACAGCTCCCCAATGGGTGAGCAAGCTTGCTCCCAGAAATCCTGCTCTGCAACGCATGCAGGTCAGAGAAATTGGCGTCCACATCGCTGGACGCTGGGGTTAGTGTTGGCATCCATATGGTTGACGCCGACACAACATCGACGTCTATTGATATTGACGCCAAGCTGGCCTTCGGCCAGAACTCTAAAACATGCAGAAACCATGCACATCTTATACCTATATATGTGCCATATGTATACGTTATCATGTACACACTACCATCATACCATTCATACATTATTTACAACTAATTATACACATGCATACATAAGTATACCAACTAGTACTTACGTAGATATTTACATACGTACATACACAACATGAATTATTTACATGCAATACAATAATGCAACAAAATTCGAGGGCCTTACAAGATAACACTCTATATATTAAATCATGTGCTAAAGATATATTAATTGTACAAATTTATGTTGATGACATCATCTTCGGATCTACTGATGAATCTCTGTGCAGGTACTTTGAAAAGTTAATACAGGGAGAATTTGAAATAAGCATGATGGGGGAGCTCAATTAATTCCTTGAACTACAAACTAAGCAAGGTAAAGAAGAAACTCAAATAAGTCAAATCAAATATACCAAGGAGTTATTAAAGAAATTCAGATTTAAAAATGCTAAGCCTTTTATCTACTCCCATTAGCATATCAACAAGGTTGGATAGTGATCCAGAAGTTGAATATGTAGCTGCTAGGAGCTGTTGTACACAACTCCTTTGGATCAAACAACAACTTGAAGACTATGAACTACACATCAAAACTATTCCACTGTTATGTGACAACACCGGTGCTATCAATCTTACCAAGAATCCTGTACAGCACTCGAGGACCAAGCATATTGAGGTTAGGTATCATTTTATTAGAGATCATGTGGCAAATGGTAATATTAGTATTTCTTTTATAAATACTCTAAATTAGTTAGCAGACATCTTTAGAAAAGCCTTACCTGAAGAGAGATTTACCTCTCTAAGACGGGAATCAAGCATGTGCAATTTGTAACAGATTTATCTGTATATGACTGAAATAAATAAATTTATTTCAGAGTAAGATATTACCCCCTTTCCTCTATAAAAATCGATTCTATTCTCTCCTATATTCTATTCATTTTTGCGCTATCAGTTACACATACTCTTTGTCGTTTTGTTCAATTAAAGCTCCACCTTTTCACTTTACCTTTCTTTATTATATACCGATGGCAACTCATTCCCTATCGATTCAATCTCTCTCTCTCTCTCTCTCTCTTCGTGCCTGTTCGACTCCAAGCTCTGCGAAACCCTTCTTCGATTCCACATAGCCTTCCTCCTTCCTTGAGAAAATTTTTTTTTTCCTGCTTAATTTCTTTAGGGGTTTTGCTCCTCTTCCTCCTACGATCATTTAGAATCTTCTCTTGTCGATTACCATGGCCGCATCTGGGAGTTCTAGCAGTCTGGGTGGCTACAGTGAGGAGTTTCTTACGGCAGAACAACTCCAAAAATTTCAGGCTGTTAAGATCAAGTTTTGTGGTAATAAGGAAGTTGGCTTGGCCGATTTGGAGAAGCATGGTATGGTTAGCATGGTTGAAGCGCTTGAAAGGATGAAATGGTTAGGGTTGTGCACAGTTTGAGAACCGAGCTATCCTCACTTGGCGAAGGCGTTCTACACCTGCCTTCAATCTGAAGATGGAGGAACACTCATTTCTTATGTTAAAGGTAAGCATATTCGAATCACCTTTGACCTGTTAGAAGAATTGTTTGGTTGTTCTAAGGAAGGTCACAGTTTGGTAAATACTATGGATATTCATGCTAAAGGACTTGGGATTATCAGAACATAGTACAAGCTCAAGGAAGGAAAAATAGATATAATCAGTTTACTACTTTCAATAGGCTACTGCATTTTATTATTTGTCAGATTCTAGTACCTTGCAGTGCCACCTTTTCTCAATGCACAAAAGGAGATGCCGATATCATGTTCTGGGCAGTGCAAAATTAGAGAGTGAACATGGCCCAAATTGTGTTTGAAGGAATGAAGTCTGTAGCTGAACTTATATAGAACACGAAGAACAAGCTAGCAGTCCCTCTTCCTTATGATCATCTACTCAACATAATTTTCCAACATTTTGAAGTAGATCTGGAAGGAGAGTTATTGGAGAGAATGGGGCAGCCTATCCGAACAAGGAATCTGAAGAAAAGTGGATTCACTTTATCTGCTAATGTGTGGTCGAAGGTTTCCATGGCTAAAGGAGGAACCATTCTGAGAGATACTCATAGTATAGAAGCCCCATCAAATCTAGAAGCTGAGACTAAAGTTGGGAATAATGAACCAGCTGCATCTATCCTTGTTGACTGAAGAATTGAGGACATTGCTCTTGAGCACATTGAGCCCTTTGGGCCCTCCGGGCAAGTAGCTGTGAGTACTGTGACTGAGTCTGAGATAGAAACTCCTGTTGTATAGGAAACATTTGCTAATGCACATGAGGAGGTAGCTCCTACCGAGGGGGAGCATGTAGCTGACCCTCCAGATAATTTGCCAACAGAAGACTCAAAGACTGTTCCTGTTGAAGAAGCTCCTATTGAAGGGGAGCATGGATAATGTGTCACAGATAGTATGCGTTTGGGACATTCAGAAGAAGTTGTTATGGAAGAAGCTCCAGCTCAAGGAGAGCCTGTAGGTGCTACTTTTGAAGATCCTTTTGTGGAAGATATAGTAGAATATGCCTCTGATGATGATGCCTATGTTCATCAGCATACAGAAACTAAAGCTATGCAGGAAGAACCAGCTGTTGATGCAGCTATCAGAGAAAAGGCTGTACATGACAGGATTCTTAAGCTCACTAGAAGAAGTCATAACAAGCTAAAGAAAATGAAAATTTGTGTTCATCTCGAGCCTGTCATTGAAAGATTGAATGTTCAGGGGGAACTGATTTGCTCATTGCAGGCATATCTTGCACCTATAGCTGAGAGCCAGCAGACACAAGGGAACATTTTGTGTGAAGTAAAGAATGAGCTTCACCATCTGATCAGGTAGAAGAAGTAGTTGGGCCATCAGGGCCTTCAGAGCAGGTAGATGTAGTTTGTGGGCCATCTGGGCCATTTGTGCAAGCAGAAGCCTCTGGGCCACCAGGGCCTTCAGCATCAGTGGCTCCACCTGAAGGTATGGAGCCTGGCACAACATCTAGCCTCGCAGAGATCCCAACTGTGGTTTTGAATGAGCAGACTCCTGCCCCTTCCTCTCCTACAACTCCTTCCACTGCCCCTCCTGCTCCTGATCCATCCAAGAAACCTCTTCCTAAACGCAATTCTTTTCCCACTCCTTTCATTGATGAACCACCCTCATCACCTACACTCCCTCCTTCTATTCCACCTCCTCATTCTGAGGCGCCTCTAGCATCTACTTCTGGTACCTCTTCAGTTGGACCATCTACTCAACCTCCCCCACATTCTTAATTTCTCCTCTCTACATCCTCCTACTCCACCATCTACTTATTGTTTCTTCCACTATGGTACTCCTTGTCTCCTAATCTCTGTGGCAAATCTCTTTACACTGAATACCTACATAAGTGCACCTTTGCTGCAGTCTTTGGACTACCCGATCTCAATCTTTCAGAATACCTATCTCTTATCTTTCCCTTGTCTGATGTGCCTAAAACTGAGATCAATAGAATTCTTTCTACTGCTGAGTCCAAGACTGAGGATGTAGCATCCCAGAAAATTTATTACATAAAAATTCAAATAAATGGAAATAAATAATTTCCATAATATCGAAATATTTAAAACATATGTACCATTATCGTATGTGCAAGAACACATCATAAAATTCTGTGAAAATTATAAATCAACCCCAAACATTATTCTTAAATGTTCCACGAAGAAATTCGTGTAACAAAAAATTCGATCGACCAAGTGTATGTTACATTGTGACATATTATCCAAATTAGGAAACTAGGTGGGAAAATCGTTAACACGGAAATGTGACACGACTATAAATTAAATAAAAATGTTGGAGAGACTTCCAACATTATATATTGATGACCCATTATCGATATTGATCCAATGGATCACTTTTGGTCCAAAATCAAATGAAACAAGAAAATGCATGGAAATTCGTAACCCTAAATAAGCTGAAATTAGAAAGAGGCAATTAGGGTAAAAATTGGAGGCAATAATGCTCTATTGGAAACCCAAATTCATGCCTAGCCATCCATGGAGGTTGCTTGATGGTCAAGACTCTCCAATGGAGGAAGAGATCTTCAAAATATGGAAAGACACAAGCTAAAACCGCAACTCTCCTTTCCTTATAGCATTATGACTTCCAAAAGCCACAGATGCTTAAATACTCTCTCCAAACCCCTTGGGGATGAGTTTCACAACTTGTTGGGGTCGTGTGGAGGAGCTCTTGGTGGCTGGGGAGCAGAGGACTGAGCACACCAAGCCCTTCTTCTTCCCCATCATGTCTACTTCAAGCCTGCATAAACTATCCACTTGGAGTCAACCAAAGGTAGGTCAAACCTAAATCCCATCATGCAAGGCTTATACCCCTGGAAAAAGGGTCAAGTCAACTTCTTAACCCAACTCGAATGCACAATTTTCATGCAGTATACTCGGAGTACTAGGCATTCTTCAAACAGTGGTCTGAACAAGGGATTTCTAAAGAATGAAACTTCCTCAACCCAGAAGGTAGGTTTTATCGGGCCAAACTTTAACAAATCTTATACCAATGTGTAGAGAATCAAGTCTAGTTTCATTTCCAGTTAGTTTCATCGAATTCCAATGAGTAGATCTTGAGTTATAGTCATTTTGCCATAGTCGCGCATGATAGGGACTTTTTACGTTCATGTTGATTTATCACATATTTCGAGGTCATTTTAAATTATTTAAAAATCATAGTTCTCACCTATTCCATGCTCCCAACAACTTTCATGTTGTCACTTTTGTCCGAAAAACCCTAGTTTGGAAGATATAAGCGTTGCATGGATCGAACCCCTGAGTTTCTGAGTTTTCTGCGTTTTCGGGCTGATCCCTGAACCGCGTCCGATTCAGACGATGTGTTTCAAGCATCTGGAATCACGTCGCTCATGGCCGATGTGATTATGTGAATCGCGACCATCTAGTACGATGCGATTCTCGTGCTGACCAGTCAATGACACGCATGGGTCTTCACGCCGCCTGGGAGTCGGAGTCGGTCTGAACCGCGGCAGTATACCCTGACGCGATTCAGGCGGTTTTCCCACCCATTGCCATATTTAACTATTTCTCATTAATGCTGTAAGGCCCCGAATTTTCTTTTTCCCACTTATACTTTATGTATATGATGTTTGCTCGTTCTTGCATAAATGGTGTGCATGAAAATTGTGCATGATATAATTATAAATTTCGCATGTGTATATGCGTGGATGTATATTATTATCATGAATATAAGTAATTGGCCAATTTTGTGTATAAGGTATCTATTTAAATATTATGCATGTACTATCTAAATATTGAAGTATATCTTATATTACCCATTTCATGGACATTGTGTGCGCATATATGAAGTGCATATGTATATGTATGTATGTAGGTTATCTTATGCGTGTGATAATTGTATACCTAATTCTACATACATAACACCTTGGTACACTTATGTATGCATGTGTATGTTTAGTTGTAAACGTTGTTCATTTGCATGGTGTAGTTAATGTGTACATTGTACTTCTTACATTGCATGTACATATAGAGTTCAAGTATGGTAGGTGTATTTAGTAGTGTATATTGTAATTCTATACTCCTCATGAATAACATGGATGTATTTTATGATATTTAGGTGAGAATAGGCAATTAGCTAAATTGTGCATATTAAGGAATCCCATGCATATAGTACTTAAGTAATGTTGTGCAAGTTTAATCTAGTTACCGGTGAGCATGTTGTATCTATCTATTTCATGCATAATGTACCTAAGTATGTTACATCCGTGTGTGTATATGTATGTCAAATCAAGTGTGTGCATACAAGAACTATTTTGTTAAATAGATTATTCCTAGCTAACTTAATTCATATTGCCTCCTAATGATTTTGAAACCCTCGCAATTCTTGTCATTTTATCTTGCCGTGTGTTGAGTCACGCTTATGTAAAACATCATGTACGCATAGGTAGATATCTACGTACATCTTATCTTAGTGTACTTATGTATGCATGTGTATGCCTAGGTATAAATATTATTGATTGCATGGTGTAGTAATATACATGTTATACCTTATGCATTGTATGTATATACGAAGTGTAAATACAGTTCTTTGTGTGCTGAGTCATGTTGTGTATATATATATATACATTGTATGCGTATGTAGATATTTATGTACATATTATTATTATCTTGATGCACCTATGTATGTATGTGTATGATTAGTTGTAAATATTGGATGTTTGCATGGTATAGTGGTGTATACGTTGTACTACATAGGTTTCATGTACATATATAGGTACAAGTTGTGTAGGGTTTCTGCATGTTTTTGAGTTCTGGCCGAAGGCCAACTTGGCGTCAACATGAATGGACGTTTGTATTGTATCGGCGTCAACCATATGGACGCCAACACTAAATCCAACGTCCAGCGATGTGGACATTAATTTCTCTGACCTGCATGCGTTGCAGAGCCCAGATTTCCGGGAGCAAGCTAGCTCACCCATTGGGGAACTGTCCCCAACGTTTTGAAAGCTTTCCCATCACCTCTCTGGGGTTCCCCAAACCCCTTGGCTATAAACCACACCCCTTTTACACCAGAAAACCTCTCTTGACCTCTTTTGAGAGATAGAGAAAAGCCCTAGCTGCTGTGAGCAAAACCCCACCTTTGCAACCTTAAATCCGGCGATCTGAAGCTCGTTTCGGCCATCTACCACGACAAGGAGGTAACTGGAACATCGAGGAAGGCATTCCCGACCTCGACCTGCTGTGGAGCTTGCTCAGGAACCCGGAGGAAGGCTTTCTTGGGAGCTTCTTGGGACTGCCCAAGGAGAGCTTCACCGCCACCTTTGATCCTTCTAGAGATTTTTGAAAGGCAAGTAACCTATAGATCTCAATCCTATACATGTGCCCTAGGTCTCAGCATTTTTCTGGATTTTTCCTCATGTCCTAGATCCTCCCATTCCCCTGTTATTTGGAGCTCAGTTTGTGTTCTTGCACAGACAGGAACTTGGCATCAAGGCCCTTGACACCGAGATCCCCAGTCCGTGGCCAACGATGTTGCCGCTAATATCCACTAATGGCCAGACTATGCCGTTAAGTTCTTCAGGGCAGAACAGTGAACTGTTCTCCCTTCTATATGATTAATTTTCGAAGTGTTTTCGCATGAGGATATAATGTAATCATATATGTTATGTAAAATAGACAATGTGATGTGTGTGAAATTTTCTATGCTTTTTGGTGAACGACATGAGTTGTTAAACTTATTGAAATACATGCTTGGAAAATGGATTATACATGTTCACCTACTATCTACATGATCCCTAAGGAATGGAATGCCCTAGATTTTTCTAAATCATGTGTATACATATCAGTCCATGCCCTGAAATTCTGAGAATTTTTCCATGATTGTGGGATTTACTGTAATTTATGTTTTGGAAATAAAAGACATGCGTAGGGTTTGTAAAGTTCATCGAAAATTTGGGTGTTGTGCAATAAATCCGGGGGAAATTCCTGTGATGATGTATATGTTAGGTTCAGGGCTGTGAACTGTCAAACTGGATATTCATGCTATGTTCCATGATAAATTGAATTATGAATGGCATGAAACTGAATGTTTTATTTTCTGTAAATTTAATATAGCTCAGAAAAATATGTAAAATTGCATATATGATCTGAAACCTGCACTAAGTCTGTGGTTAAATTCTCATGTTATTTGAGAAACAGAAAGTAATATTCATGTCAATTTCACATGAAAATAGAAATTTAAGCGTGTCCATCGAGATAAATTACTTGCTGATTGATCTCAGTATGATTGGGATAATTTCTCTGAGTGTTTAAATGTGTATGAATTATGTAGGAAGGTGTGCATGCATGAGAAGTGAGAGAACACGTGATATATGTGTATAAAATGGATAAATGTGACAAGATAAGCAATGGTGCCCATAAGACACTGCCACCCTAGATGCTTGGAGCTGTACTGTAGTAGTGCCCCTACGAGAAAGCTCAATGTGATGTGAGATACCCTAGAGAAGGGTCTTGTTAAAGTGTTATACCCTGGCAAGGGGTCTTGTGAAATCCTGGAGGTGGACAAGTTCCACTGGTAATGGTGGGAAGGGCTTTCCCCGTTTTCTGCAGGAACTAAGACTTTATCACTGTGCCGGTGATTAAGTACATGAATGTGAATGTGTGTGTTATATGATCCTCTAGTGGTGGTTTGGGCTGTGTCTTGGCATTATGTGAAAATGAGCATAAGTGTGATGAGAAAAGTGATATGTGTTCATGGCACAAGGTATGTGAGAGATATGTGTAAATGTGGCACATGTTATGTGCAAAAGTGAAATGATAAGAAGTATGTGAATGTGAAAGAGGAAATAATGGGAAATGTGTATAAGTATTGTGTGATAGAACAAAACTGAGTGTATGTGAAAGCCAAGGTTAATCATATGGTTGTATGTAACGAGAAATAGTATAAGTGTAAATGGCAATAGTGTTAATTGATATTCTGTTTATTGATGTGTATAAATGTGTGTTATTATCCTCATGAATTAGATTATTCCTCGGTGTGTATGTGTTGATGTATTAATTGTCAAATGAAAAAAAAGTGATGTTACTGTTAGTACCAAAATGTAAGTATATGCTTTCATATTCATGAAATCTGAATTATTGGATGTACATGTGTTTAGTATTATGTTTTGTAGTTAAAAGTGATCCCTATGCAAAGGTAATATGAATGCGATAAAATTGGTATAAAATCAGCAAGCTAAATGTGAAGTAAATTGTTATGATTGCATGCAAAGTGAGTTAGAAATCATGCTAGGAGTGCTACCTATCTTGTATATGTTTCCATGGTTTAGTTGTGCAAACTTTACAATGACTAGGGTAAAGTATAAAGACGTGTGAGTGTATATTTTACTCGTGTTAATGACACCATGATGTTAGTGATCTTGTTAGATTTTAGTTTTACATGTGTTAGGATAATTGTTTAATGAAATTCAATGTGAAAGTATTTAGGTTAGAGCGTGATCATGTATGATTTTAACTGCTGAAATTTTATTGTGTTAATTGATAAAAAGCATGTATGTATTGAATCTTAAGTTACTTGTTGAGTCTATTGTGTAGACTCACTCTTGCTAAACATTTCAGGAAATTAGCAGCGGAGGAGCTAGCAAGATTTGAAGTGGAGTTGGACTAAGTGATTGAAGATTTGTAATTTATCTTTCATAGTATGTAATGCTACAATTGAAATTTGAATTTTGATCAAATGTACTAGGAGTCGGCTATGTATTTGGAAAATATTGCGCTTATGTTATCTCTTGTTGAACTATATAGACTGTGGTATGTGGATTTAAAAGTTGATGGAATAAGATTCGTTTAAATTCCGTTGCATTATTCAATTCTATTTGTGTATATCTCAGCTCACTTGTTACTTGTTGGGGTATTCTCCCCTATAGCGGCTTGCTCTCATCCGATGAGGGTTGGTATAACCGTACCGGGTGGAAGTGGGTCGTTGCAGAGATGGTATCAGAGACCTTTGGGTTGAGATTATACATAAATAGCCATCAACTAAATCACATCTCTAAGTCTTTGTAGTGGATAGCCCGATGCAAGGAATAATTAAGATAGTACTACAAAAGTAGTACGATAAATACATGATAGCATGTTAGGTATAAGGATAAATGGAGTTTAACTTGATGTTTATTTTGTAGCAATGGCTAGAGGGGTTCGACGTTCGAGCTTACCTATTCGGGATGAAGAGTTAAGTAGGACTGATGGAGAGCAACATGAAGTACCAGCACCTCAAGGATCGCCTGCGCCACCCCCGCCACCGTTGGCTGATTATGGTACGGTCATGCAAGGGATTGTACAAGCAATACAGACTCAAGCGCAAACACAAGCGGCTCTTCAAACTCAGCTTCAGGCTCAGGTTCCAGCACCAGCTCAGCAGGACCGTGGTTTAGGAGGTGTATCCGTCATGGAGAGGTTCAAGAGGATGGCTCCACCCTCTTTTAAGGGGGAGAGTGAGCCGTTAGTTGCAGAAAGTTGGCTCAGAGAAATCGAAAAGATATTCAGAGCCATCAGGTGTGCAGAGGATGACAAGATCAGTCTGGCGGCATACATGCTTCAGGAGCGAGCGGATGTGTGGTGGTCTTCCGTTCTTCGCACGCGGTTTGAGGGAGTGGAGCTAGAGGTTACATGGGAAGATTTCGTAAGGATGTTTCAGGCCAAGTATGTTCCTGAACATATACAGGACAAAATGGAGCAGGAATTCTTAGCATTGACTCAGGGATCGATGACAGTTTTCTAGTATGAGGCTAGATTTGCAGAGTTGTCTAGATATGCACCACACATAGTTGTTGATGAGAGGCGCAAGGCAAGGAAGTTTGTAATGGGGCTTAGACCGTCATTGAGAGCCAGACTGGCGACGTTTGACCTTTGAACTATGGATGTGGCTCTTAGCGCGACGTGCAGACAAGAGAGTGAAATGGAGTTGTACTTGGCAGAGAAGAAAGCCCGATTAGAAATGTTACCAGAACCATTTCAACGGCAAAAGAGGAAGATGAAGAAGCTCATGAAAGGACAGCAACCAACTATGGTACCAATAGAATCAACCTTTCAGTCAGTAGTTTCGGCCGGCAACGGGAAGCCCGTATGTGTGCATTGTGGCAAGCACCACGATGGAGACGTATGTTGGACGAGGTCGGGAAGATGTCTCAAGTGTGGTAGCAAGAATCATCGGATTAAAGACTGTCCGAATCAGAAGAAGAGGTTTATTCCCCGAGATGTTCCAGTAGTAAGGAAGCCACCGGTAGGAATTTAGGCACCGGTCTAAGTGGACTAGAAGCGGCAACGAGATGCCATCAAGGGTACGTGATCCGATCTTCGAGGACGAAGATCTCTTTTAAGGGGGAGAGGGTGTAAGGCCCCTAATTTTCTTTTTCCCACTTATGCTTTATGTATATGATGTTTGCTCGTTCTTGCATAAATGGTGTGCATGAAAATTGTGCATGATATAATTATAATTTTCACATGTGTATATGCGTGGATGTATATTATTATCGTGAATATAAGTAATTGGCCAATTTTGTGTATAAGGTATCTATTTAAATATTATGCATGTATTATCTAAATATTGAAGTATATCTTATATTACCCATTTCATGGATATTGTGTGCGCATATATGAAGTGCATATGTGTATGTACGTATGTAGGTTATCTTATGCGTGTGATAATTGTATACCTAATTCTACATACATAACACCTTGGTACACTTACGTATGCATGTGTATGTTTAGTTGTAAACGTTGTTCATTTGCATGGTGTAGTTAATGTGTACATTGTACTTCTTACATTGCATGTACATATAGAGTTCAAGTATGGTAGGTGTATTTAGTAGTGTATATTGTAATTCTATACTCCTCATGAATAACATGGATGTATTTTATGATATTTAGGTGAGAATAGGCAATTAGCTAAATTGTGCATATTAAGGAATCCCATGCATATAATACTTAAGTAATGTTGTGCAAGTTTAATCTAGTTACCGGTGAGCATGTTGTATCTATCTATTTCATGCATAATGTACCTAAGTATGTTACATCCGTGTGTGTATATGTATGTCAAATCAAGTGTGTGCATACAAGAACTATTTTGTTAAATAGATTATTCCTAGCTAACTTAATTCATATTGCCTCCTAATGATTTTGAAACCCTCGCAATTCTTGTCATTTTATCTTGCCGTGTGTTGAGTCACGCTTATGTAAAACATCATGTACGCATAGGTAGATATCTACGTACATCTTATCTTAGTGTACTTATGTATTCATGTGTATGCCTAGGTATAAATATTATTAATTGCATGGTGTAGTAATATACATGTTATACCTTATGCATTGTATGTATATACGAAGTGTAAATACAGTTCTTTGTGTGTTGAGTCATGTTGTGTATATATATATATATATATATATATATATATATATACATTGTATGCGTATGTAGATATTTATGTACGTATTATTATTATCTTGATGCACCTATGTATGTATGTATGTATACGATTAGTTGTAAATATTGGATGTTTGCATGGTATAGTGGTGTATACGTTGTACTACATAGGTTTCATGTACATATATAGGTATAAGTTGTGCATGGTTTCTGCATGTTTTTGAGTTCTGGCCGAAGGCCAACTTGGCGTCAACATCAATGGACGTTTGTGTTGTGTCGGCGTCAACCATATGGACGCCAACACTAAATCCAGCGTCCAGCGATGTGGACATTAATTTCTCTGACCTGCATGCGTTGCGGAGCCCGGATTTCTGGGAGCAAGCTAGCTCACCCATTGGGGAACTGTCCCCAGCGGTCTGAAAGCTTTCCCATCACCTCTCCGGGGTTCCCCAAACCCCTTGGCTATAAACCACACCCCTTTTACACTAGAAAACCTCTCTTGACCTCTTTTGAGAGATAGAGAAAAGCCCTAGCTGCTGTGAGCAAAACCCCACCTTTGCAACCTTAAATCCTGCGATCTGAAGCTCGTTCCGGCCATCTACCACGACAAGGAGGTAGCTGGAACATCGAGGAAGGCATTCCCGACCTCGACCTGCTGTGGAGCTTGCTCAGGAACCCGGAGGAAGGCTTTCTTGGGAGCTTCTTGGGACTGCCCAAGGAGAGCTTCACCGCCACCTTTGATCCTTCTAGAGATTTTTGAAAGGCAAGTAACCTATAGATCTCAATCCTATACATGTGCCCTAGGTCTCAACATTTTTCTGGATTTTTCCTCGTGTCCTAGATCCTCCCATTCCCCTGTTATTTGGAGCTCGGTCCGTGTTCTTGCACAGACAGGAACTTGGCGTCAAGCCCCTGATGCCGAGATCTCCAGTCGGCGGCCAACGATGTTGCCGCTAATATCCACTAACGGCCAGACTATGTCGTTAAGTTCTTCAGGGCAGAACAATGAACTGTTCTCCCTTCTATATGATTAATTTACGAAGTGTTTTCGCATGAGGATATAATGTAATCATATATGTTATGTAAAATAGACAATGTGATGTGTGTAAAATTTTCTGTGCTTTTTGGTGAACGGCATGAGTTGTTAAACTTATTGAAATACATGCTTGGAAAATGGATTATACATGTTCACCTACTATCTACATGATCCCTGAGGAATGGAATGCCCTAGATTTTTCTAAATCATGTGTATACGTATCAGTCCATGCCCTGAAATTCTGAGAATTTTTCCATGATTGTGGGATTTACTGTAATTTCTGTTTTGGAAATAAAAGACATGCGTAGGATTTGTAAAGTTCACCGAAAATTTGGGTGTTGTGCAATAAATCCGGGGAAAATTCCTGTGATGATGTATATGTTAGGTTCAGAGTTGTGAACTGTCAAACTGGATATTCATGCTATGTTCCATGATAAATTGAATTATGAATGGCATGAAACTGAATGTTTTATTTTTTGTAAATTTAATATAGCTCAGAAAAATATGTAAAATTGCATGTATGATCTGAAACATGCACTAAGTCTGTGGTTAAATTCTCATGTTATTTGAGAAACAGAAAGTAATATTTATGTCAATTTCACATGATAATAGAAATTTAAGTGTGTCCATCGAGATAAATTACTTGCTGATTGATCTCAGTATGATTGGGATAATTTCTCTGAGTGTTTAAATGTGTATGAATTATGTAGGAAGGTGTGCATGCATGAGAAGTGAGAGAACAAGTGATATATGTGTATAAAATGGTTAAATGTGAGAAGATAAGCAATGGTGCCCATAAGACACTGCCACCCTAGATGCTTGGAGCTGTACTGTAGTAGTGCCCCTACGGGAAAGCTCAATGTGATGTGCAATACCCTAGAGAAGGGCCTTGTTAAAGTGTTATACCTTGGCAAGGGGTCTTGTGAAATCCTGGAGGTGGACAAGTTCCATTGGTAATGGTGGGAAGGGCTTTCCCCGGTTTCTGTAGGAACTAAGACTTTATCACAGTGCCGGTGATTAAGTACGTGAATGTGAATGTGTGTGTTATATGATCGTCTAGTGGTGGTTTGGGCTGTGTCTTGGCATTATGTGAAAATGAGCATAAGTGTGATGAGAAAAGTGATATGTGTTCATGGCACAAGGTATATGCGAGATATGTGTAAATGTGGCACATGTTATGTGCAAAAGTGAAATGATAAGAAGTATGTGAATGTGAAAGAGGAAATAATGGGAAATGTGTATAAGTATTGTGTGATAGAACAAAACTGAGTGTATGTGAAAGCCAAGGTTAATCATATGGTTGTATGTAACGAGAAAATAGTATAAGTGTAAATGGCAATAGTGTTAATTGATATTATGTTTATTGATGTGTATAAATGTGTGTTATTATCCTCATGAATTAGATTATTCCTTGGTGTGTATGTGTTGATGTATTAATTGTCAAATGAAAAAAAAAGTGATGTTACTGTTAGTACCAAAATGTAAGTATATGCTTTCATATTCATGAAATCTGAATTATTGGATGTACATGTGTTTAGTATTATGTTTTGTAGTTAAAAGTGATCCCTATGCAAAGGTAATATGAATGCGATAAAATTGGTATAAAATCAGCAAGCTAAATGTGAAGTAAATTGTTATGAATGCATGCAAAGTGAGTTAGAAATCATGCTAGGAGTGCTACCTATCTTGTATATGTTTCCATGATTTAGTTGTGCAAACTTTACAATGACTAGGGTAAAGTATAAAGACGTGTGAGTGTATATTTTACTCGTGTTAATGACACCATGATGTTAGTGATCTTGTTAGATTTTAGTTTTACATGTGTTAGGATAATTGTTTAATGAAATTCCATGTGAAATTGTTTAGGTTAGAGCGTGATCATGTATGATTTTAACTGCTGAAATTTTATTGTGTTAATTGATAAAAAACATGTATGTATTGAATCTTAAATTACTTACTGAGTCTATTGTGTAGACTCACTCTTGATAAACATTTCAGGAAATTAGCAGTGGAGGAGCTAGCAAGATTTGAAGTGGAGTTGGACTAAGTGATTGAAGATTTGTAATTTATCTTTCATAGTATGTAATGCTACAATTGAAATTTGAATTTTGGTCAAATGTACTTAGAGTCGGCTATGTATTTGGAAAATATTGCGCTTATGTTATCTCTTGTTGAACTATACAGACTGTGGTATGTGGATTTAAAAGTTGATGGAATAAGATTCATTTAAATTCCGTTGCATTATTCAATTCTATTTGTGTATATCTCAGCTCACTTGTTACTTGTTGGGGTATTCTCCCCTGTAGCGGCTTGCTCTCATCCGATGACGGTTGGTATAACCGTACTGGGTGGAAGTGGGTCGTTGCAAATGCATTGGGATCCCCCGACCCGATTCAACTGTAAATGCGGCCATATAGGTGGACGCGATTTACCATCTTCACAGTTTTCGCTGGTTTTCACTGTGCACTGCGTTTTGAAGTGCGTCCCTTGTGTAGGACGCGTATTTCAAGGGTTAACCGAGGTTTGTTTAACATAGTATCCAGTGTGTAATTAGCTTATCTTGGGTCTAATCATTACATGATGTCTGTTTAATAGCTTAAAATTTATTAACCCATTTAAAAGATATAATTACACGAATGATATTCTAATTATTCTCTAAATGACGTGACCATTCATGTAACTTGTGACTCACTCTTCCTACTGTTCTACCATGTTTAAATGATAATTGTTGTCTTAAAATCTTGCAAACCATGATTAGTTAAAGTGCATAGTTTTATCCCATGTTACCATGTTAAGTGCTTTCTGCGAGTTTGAAACCGGTGGATTGTGGATTGAGATGCGTACATCACTACACACTTGCACATCTAGGCAGTCCTTTCTTGAGGATTTGGAAGCTCTCTATCGGTCATTCCGTATCGGTAGACTAGCTACCTTTTCTCTAAGACCTCCGTAAATCTCTGTACATCATGGATTCCCCCATGGAGACCGAGTTGGTTGTACCATTGAAGTTCCCTGGAGATAGCGTGCACTTCCTCTCTCATCTTGTTCTCGTGAGTGTGATTTACAATCTAGACTCAAGCCATTAATGTAAAGATTGAACTAAAGTATAAATCATACCGTTATGCTGTCAAATTTATCTCTTGACCATTGTTATCATGAAATCATGTTCAATTTACTTATTACTTGTTCTCGTCATCATCATGAACATGACATTACACATGCTTACATATTGAAACTCTCATTGGCCATTATTAATGACTGTGGGTATCTACATTTAAATTGAAATGAGATGCTGACCGTGCACGGAGAGTGTCCAAGGGCTCTAGTCTAGCTCCTATAACGGAGAGTCATAAATATACTGTAAACCATGGGGTATAATGATTACTGGCGTTGCATCTGCGCTGAGAGTACTTGCATGTTGAATGCTAGATACAATAACCACATACACATGTCCCAGTATGCATTTCAAGATGGATCTTTCCTTGGTGTACATTAGTGTCTCGTGCCTGATTAGTGTTACATGATCGTGCTTGTGCGTGCTTGCTTGCTTGCGTGATATGGCCATCCTACATTTATTGCAATTAGTGATATCTTGCATTCTTGAAAGCTATTGACATCAAGTGAAATCTTGCATGCTTGTACAAAATGATCTATTGCTAGTTCTATCTTGTTATATCATTCTAAATCTTGCTCTATCATGATCACTCTATCTAGCTTGTTTCATGTTTTAATGAGTTTTATTTGTACTTGCATATCATGACATTCATCGTGCTTACCTAGTTCTCCTTATATCATTGCCCGCACATTGAGATATAAATCCTACTGGGCTAGTTTGCTCATCCCCTACTTTTAACCATTCTAGGTGATTATGAAATTCAAGAAGAGGAGCAAGTTGAGGATGAGAATGCGTCCAAGTGATGAGCATTCCAACTATGAGTCTAGTTATAGTAGTTTGCTTTGAGTGTTAGATTCATGTAGTAGGAAGTGAGGTATTATATGCTTTTCATTTTATTGAGTCTAGTCCTATTATCCCATAGTTTAAGAGTTGTATTAGTTACATTTAATATAATGAGATGAATTGAATACAATTTCCATTGAGTTCCATATTTGGGCCCTATTCTGATGTTGTGTTGATACACATTTAGTGCGTGCTAGCTAGAGGCTTATTTGCCAACTGTCCACGTCTCGGGATATCGACTCAAATTATCCAAATTAATTAGCCACTGCAAAATTCTTGCAATGTGATAGTTTAGTGGTATCAGAGACTAGGAAAACCAAATAGGATATATGTCTCAGGATTAAGAGATACCTATGGAACCTAGGTCATGGAAATTAATATAGTACCTGGTGAGAATGGGTAGAGACTGAGAATATGTTAGAATGAATAAAACACTCTTACCTATTGACTCTTATAATATATCTACAGACATTAATTGGTTTCCATCCTTTTCTCAGGAACCCTCATAACTCTTACACTCAATCACAATGGCTCGCAACCAATGGCAAGCTATGCAAGAAACAGTGGCAGGACTCACATAGGCCCTGCAAAATGTGGTTGAGGCTGGAAATCAGGCTGCTGCAGCTTGGAATGGAACCGGTGATCTGCACCACAACTTTAGGAGTTTGAACCCTCCTCGTTTCTCTGGATCCCCTGATCCAGATGAAGCGGAGAATTGGCAGGAAGAAATAGAAAGAATTTTCCAAGTTATGCAATGCACCAATAGAGAGAAGGTGGTATTGGCCACTTTTCAATTCACTAAGGATGCCTGAGCATGGTAGAAGGCCACATCGGCCCATCTGCCTAATGTTGCTGAACTGGAATGGGCTGGATTTCTGGAGATATTCCGGGGAAAATATTTCTCAAAAAGAGTTAAGGAAAAGAAGGCGGCGGAATTTTCTGCACTGAAGCAGAAAGGAATGTTCGTGGTTGAGTATGAGGCTCAGTTCACGCGTCTGGCTGTGTATGCCCCACATCTGGTGGGCACAGAAAGATTAAAGGCTAATCGCTTCATGGATGGGCTCAGGCCCATGTCTATTGAGAAGCTTGGACCTCACAACATCCAAAACTACACTCAGATAGTCCAAAGAGCCCAACTGGTAGAGGACACCATGGCCAAAGTAGAAGGTATGAGGGGCAAGGACAACTCAAAGCCGGTCTTTGTCAAGAAGGGAGCACCTAATATTGCTCCAACTTTTCGTAACAACAACAACAACAATAACAACAACAAGATGCCAAATGCTGGAAGAGATAATGCTGTAGACAAGAAAGTCAAGGTAGAAGGAAGGCAGTTTGCTGAGAACTGCAAGTTTTGCGATAAACTAGGGCACCGAGCTGAAGAATGCTGGAAGAAGCTCGGGGCGTGCTTAAGATGTGGTGGTCGTGACCACCATATTCCTGACTGTCCAATGCTGAAGAACCAGCCAGGCAAGGCCCAGAATGTACCACGGCATTAGGGACGCCTTAATGCTGTCGAAGAAGTGGACCTACCTGAGGAATGGGATATGGTGGAAGGTACCATTTCCACACACTCTCAACCTGCTTTTGTGCTTATTGATACTAGAGCTGCATATTCATTTATTTCCACCACGTTTGCTGCAACTCTACTTGTTAAATTTGTACCTCTGAAATCCAAGATCACTGTAGCCTCTCCCCTTGGCTCAGAATCTAAACTCACTCGTTACCTGCCAAAATGTGAAACTATAATTGGAGGACACAATCTCCCTGCTGACCTCATTTGTTTAGACATGAAGGGTTATGATGCCATTTTGGGTGTCGATTGGCTAATTGAATATGATGTTGATGTAAACTGTTGCCATAGAAGGGTCACCTTTAAAAGTCTAAATCTTCCAACTTTTTCACTTCTTGGCACCTGTTATCATAAACACCTTGTCTTGATATCCTCTCTAAAGGCTTCCAAGCTGATCAACCAGGGTTGTGATGCTTTCCTAGTTTCGGTCATGGCGACTGAGAAGAAGAAACCAACCCTAAAAGATAGTCCCATAGCCAGAGACTATCCTGATGTATTCCCAGAGGAATTACCTGGTATACCACCTGAGCGGGAGGTAAACTTCACCATCGAGTTACTCCCTGGGGCAGCCCCTATTTCAAAAGCACCATATCGCATGTCCCCTGTTGAATTGCAGGAGTTATAGAGGCAGACCCAAGAATTACTAAATCAAAGCTTTATCAGGCCTAGCACATCTCCTTGGGGAGCGCCAGTACTATTTGTCAGAAAGAAGGACGAGACAATGAGGCTATGCATTGATTACCGTCAGCTAAACCAGTTGACAATAAAGAACAAGTATCCACTGCCCCACATCGATGAATTGTTCGATGAGATCTCTGGTGCACAATATTTCTCCAAGATAGATCTAAGATCAGGCTACCATCAACTGAGGATAAAGGAAGAGGATATACACAAGTCTGCATTCTGGAGTGGATATGGTCACTATGAGTCCGTGGTCATGCCGTTTGGGTTGACAAATGCTCCAGTGGCTTTCATGCAACTTATGAATAATATTTATAGGCCATACTTAGACCAATTCGTGGTGGTGTTCATTGATGACATCTTTATTTACTCCAAGTCCAAAAAGGAACATGAGGAACACTTGAAGGTTGCTCTGCAAGTGCTTAGAGATAATCAACTCTATGCAAAACTTAGTAAGTGTGAGTTCTGGATGGAGGAAGTGTCTTTCCTTGGCCACATCATACCCAAGGAGGGAATCTCGGTAGATCCATCTAAGGTTGAAGCGGTAAATAACTGGGCAAGGCCGACAACTGTGTCGGAGATCAGGAGCTTTCTGGGTTAAGTCGGATATTATCTTCATTTTATTAAAGATTTCTCAAAGATAGCTGTACCATTGACCATGTTTACCAGGAAGGAGAATCCATTTGCATGGACTGATGAATGTGAAGAAAGTTTCAGGGCATTGAAGGAGCACCTCACCTCAACACCTGTACTGACATTGCCAGTGACTGGGGGTAGTTTTGAAGTATACACAGATGCATCCGGGATCGGCCGAGGCTGTGTGCTGATGCAAAATGGGAAAGTCATATGCTATGCATCCAGACAATTGAAGAAGCACGAGGACAATTATCTTGTACATGATCTGAAGCTGGCCGCTGTAGTCTTTGCCTTGAAGATATGGCGTCATTATCTTTATGGTGAGAAGTTCATTGTGTTTTCTGACCATAAAAGCTTGAAGTATCTGTTTTCTCAGTAGGACTTGAACATGAGATAGCGGAGGTGGTTGGAGTATCTAAAAAACTTCGACTTCACTATCCAATATCATCCAGGTAAAGCAAATGTTGTGGTAGATGCTCTAAGTAGAAAGCCAATGATCACATTGTCAATTCTAATGGTGGGCGAATGGAGATTATTAGAAGATTTTTCTAAGTTAAATATTGATGCTGACATCAAGAAGAAGGGATGTCTTATTGCTAGTGTTAGGGCACAACCTACACTATTGGAGGACATCATAGCACTCCAAGACAATGACCCTGTGCCTGAGGAGATTAAGGCTAATCTAGATCAGAGGCCGGATTTCTCTTTAACTGAAGATGGAAGACTATTATTCTGGGATCGAGTCTGTGTACCTGACCATGCAGAGACAAAGAAGATGATTATGGATGAGGCTCACAAGACCAAGTATACCATTCATTCTGGAACTACTAAAATGTATCAAGATCTGAAAAGGAGCTTTTGGTGGCCAAATATGAAGAGGGAGGTGGCGGAATATGTTGCTCGATGCTTAACATGTCAAAAGATCAAGGCGGAACACTTGTAACCTGCAGGTAAACTCAAACCCCTAGAAATCCCGGCATGGAAATGGGAAGGTATAGGGATGGACTTTATTTTCGGACTACCTAAATCTAGAGTTGGATTCGATGGTATCTAGGTTATAGTTGATCGCTTAACTAAGTCGGCTCACTTTTTGCCAGTGAAGAACAAGTGGTCAGTAGATGTTCTGGCTGCATTGTATGTGAAGGAAACAATCAGACTACATGGAGTACCAATGTCTATCGTGTCTGATAGAGACCCTAGGTTTACATCCCACTTTTGGAAAGGACTGCACTATTCCTTGGGATCTAAACTAAACTTTAGCATGACTTTCCATCAACAGACTGATTGTTAGACGGAAAGAACCAATCAGGTGATTAAAGATATGCTTAGAGCCTGTGTCCTAGATTTTGGAGGTAGTTGGCATGAACACTTACCTCTTGTGGAGTTTGCCTATGTAGCAACCTAGATTTTTCAAAAAATAAAAATTTAATAATAATAAAAAATAAAAGCAATAAAAGAGAATTAAATAAAACCCATTAAATGAAAAGAAGTAATGGGGTTTATTAAATAGACCCATTAAAAATTAGTGGGCCAAAATAGAGATTTTTAAAAGAGAAATAATAGGAAAATATCCTAAATTCGTAACTAAATTATTACTTAATTAGAAAAGGGGTATTTAATGCATTAAATAGCTAATTTGAGTTAGATTTGGATTCCTCAACCTACCCTAATAGGTTGGCCACGAATTTGGGTCCCAACCTAACCCAAATTGGAATTGGCATGCTTAGAAAGAGGGGAGAAATAGGAAATCTCGAAATTTAAATAGTAATTAGAGTCCTATTAAAAAATAGAAACCCAAGAGACATAAATACTCTCTTTAAACCCCCATGGCCGGCCCTAGCTCATACCCAAGACTTTTTAGACCAGGAGGAGAGGCCAAGGAGGAGGAGATTTCGTGGGAAGAAGCACTTCTCAAGCTCTCTCTCTCTCGTTCTTCAAGTTCTAGCCCTAGAAGAGGAAATCGACCAAAGGTAGGCATTCTCACGAGCAAAATTAAATTAATTTCATATGTAGGTTGATCTATCTCAGGAATCAAAACCCTCTAATCTCATATTTTTCCATCGAGCAAATCTTTTGTTCTAAATTTTCAAAGTTATGTGAACTTCATGACTCCGAACCCTCTTCTCAAATTCATATCTTCATGCATACTCGTCCTCATGTCATGAGATTTTTACTGAAAGAACCGAGGGATGTTATGCATCTTTTTCCCTTGAAAGCCCTAATTTTCATCAACCCTACATCGTGAATTAATTCTTTTACTCCAATTGTGTACTGTTACATGTTCATCATGAATACACATGACCATAGCATGTTGAAACCCTGTTTGTTTTCCAATTCTTATTTACTGTAAGTACCCATGCATGTCTAGAATAATTCGCAATTGGTTTCATGATTTTTCATTGCCTATACAATTAGATATGTTTTTCTGAATCACCCTGTGTCAAAATAGGGTAAGTCAGGTCCGTAATCCAATGCACTATACTCTCCCTATCTGACTTGGGTACAGACCCTATGAATGCGACGGCCCGATAGGCCGCGTTCACAAGGGCCATCGCAATAGGGCCCTCTGTCGTGATCTGATCGCGACAGGGCCTGTCATCGCGATCTCCTGCTCGACCTGACAAGCCCGTTGCGACCCCTATGCGACCCCGTCGCGACCTGCCTGCTTGAACTGACATGTCCGTCGCGACCTGTACAAGAGCCTGTCGTGATCTGCCTGAACCCCATCGCGACCCTTACAAGGGTGCATCGCGTTCTGGCGTTTTACATAAAAACCCTCAATTTATGATGCTCTAACTCTACACAGTGCTTGTACTCCTGTTTAATAGTCATACACACAGAAGATTACCCCTATTATAAATTAAACATTTTAGTGTGATTAAAATACATGCACATGATCTTTTCTATCTACAATCTCATGACACTTACACACACTTTAAATCATCCAATTATGACTTAATTTGGCATGAAATTATTTCATAATGTATATGGTAAATTATGTAATTAAATTGCCATATTTTAAAGAGACTTGTCTATGTTTTCTCACGATGATTTGGGAATATCGTTATCGACGCTCCACTATTCTAGAATTCCTCTAGAACGTCGAGCACTTGTTTCTATATACACACTCTCTCTTGACTTGGATGAACTCTCCATCGGATACTCCTTCTACCGGACTATTGAGTCTTTGTTCAAGGCCTCCATAAGTCTCCTCTGTCCATGGATTCCCACATGGTCGACGAGCCGGTTGTACCCTAACACCTATTACACCCTTTAGGGATCAATATGGTCCAAACGGCTTTTAGAAGTTCGCTCTTATCCTGAATCATGCCGGACCTCTGGATCTGCGCTTAACATGGCCAGTGGTAGGGTTGTGAGTTCCACCTGACTGCCAACACCATGTGCGCATATTGTGCAACTGTTACTTTCGCCTGTTTACTTGACGTGTTATGTGCAATGTCCACTAGCTCTCATCTATACTCTACTCGCTCATCTATTCACATTCACTCTATTATCTCGCCTATTCATCTAGTGCTCTTGTCTATTTCTTGGTACTCTATATTGGCCATTGACTGATTGTCTAAAGATAAACAATATAACCAATGCCTGGCAATATATAAAGGGCCCGATCTGGTCCTGGGATGTGCACCCGAAAGTGCTAGTGTCCATGGGAGTTAAATGATCAGAGTGTTTGGCATTACACTCGAGTGCTATCTATCTCGACTATCTAAATGACAATCAAAAGTGCTATGTTCTCTCGTTGTCTACATGACAAACAAAGTGCAATGTTATACTCGTTGTGCTATTGATATACTTGTGCTATTTGTGCCATGGCCATCTTTCTATTTTGTGCTATACTCGACACTTGTGCTATATTTAGAAACTTGTGGTATTTCGCTCACGTGCTATCATGCTATCTCTTATGTTACTTGACTCTCTCGCTCTATCATTAGTTACTCTGCCTCTTAATGCATTAATCATTTAAAGCCTGCTTGACTATTGAGATTTAAGTCATACTGGGCGTTATCGCTCACCCTACGTTATTTGTCATTGTGTTCTCAGGTGAGACTGAGGATGAACTGTACACTCAAGAGGACCAGAACGAGCAAGACTGATGTTATGAGCACCCTAGTGTCTTAGTACTATGTTAGAGTTATAGTAGCTAAGACAGTAGTTTGAGTTTAGTCTTTTGCTTTTGTTCGATGTAATTGGGCCCTATAGATTGGCTCTGATATTATTGGTTGTAACTAGACATTAGAAATTATTAATGAGAAGAGTTTTCTTTAGTATTATTCATTGTACAATGGTTTGATGTCTAATACTTGCTCTGTACCTGTTTACTTGCAACTGCCTCGCGTTCCAATATTTCGCGTCGGGGCGTGACAGCCTACAATAATAGCTACCAAGCTAGTATTCAAATGGTACTATTCGAAGCACTTTATGGCAGGAGTTGCCGATCTCCAATATGCTGATATGAAGTTGGTGAAAAACAAATGCTAGGACCAGAGATGATCAGGGAAACCACAGAAAAAGTAAAGCTTATTAAGGAAAGAATGGCAGTGGTACAGCAAAGACAAAAGGCATATGTAGATAATAGAAGAAGAGATCTGGAGTTTTAGGTTGGCGATCATGTATTCTTGAAAGTGTCACCAGGCCATGGGATCAGGCGGTTTGGCATTAAAGGCAAGTTGTCACCAAGGTTCGTCGGGCCTTTCAAAATCCTCGAGAGAGTCGGCGAAGTTGCATACCGTCTGGCATTACCACCACAAATGGATGGAATACACTATGTGTTCCATATATCCATGTTGAAGAAGTATGTACGAGATCCGTATCATGTTATAGAATATGAACTTCTGGAGTTCAACAAAGACCGAACTTATCAAGAATGGCCAATTAAGATCGTGGACCGAGAACTGCGTCAACTAAGGAACAAGGTCATCCCACTAGTAAGAGAGATGGAATCACCGCAGAGAAGAAGACGAGATGTGGGAAACTGAGGAAGCAATGCGCAAAAGATATCCAGAGCTATTCGCAAGTAAGTACACCTCACTTGTACAATAAATTACTATCCATGAATTTGGAGACCGAATTCTCTTAAGTGGGGGAGGGTGTAGCACCTCGAAAAATTTATTACATAAAAATTCAAATAAATGGAAATAAATAATTTCCATAATATCGAAAATATTTAAAATATACGTACCATTATCGTATGTGCAGGAACACATCGGAAAATTCCATGAAAATTATAAATCAACCCCAAACATTATTCTTAAATGTTCCACGAAGAAATTAGTGTAACGAAAAATCCGATCGACCAAGTGTATGTCACATTGTGACAAATTATCCAAATTAGGAAACTAGGTCGGAAAACCGTTAACACGGAAATGCGACATGACTATAAATTAAATAAAAATGTTGGAGAGACTTCTAACATTATATATTGATGACCCATTATCGATATTTGGCCAATGGATCACTTTTGGTCCAAAAATCAAATGAAAGAAGAAAATGCATGGAAATTTGTAACCCTAAATTAGCTGAAATTAGAAAGAGGCAATTAGGGTAAACATTGGAGGCAATAATGCTCTCTTGGCAACCTAAATTCATGCCTATCCATCCATGGAGGTTGTTTGATGGTCAAGACTCTCCAATGGAGGAAGGGATCTTCAAAATATGGAAAGACACAAGCTAAAACCGCAACTCTCCTTTCCTTATAGTATTATGACTTCCAAAAGCCATAGATGCTTAAATACTCTCTCCAAAACCCTTGGGGACGAGTTTCACAACTTGTTGGGGTCGTGTGGAGGAGCTCTTGGCGGCTGGGGAGCAGAGGACCGAGCACACCAAGCCCTTCTTCTTCCCCATCGCGTTTGCTTCAGGCCTGCATAAACTGTCCACTTGGAGTCGACCAAAGGTAGGTCAAACCTAAATCCCATTGTGCAAGGCTTATACCCCCGGAGAGAGGGTCAAGTCTACTTCCTAACCCAACTGGAATGCACAATTTTCATGCAGTATATTCAAACAGTGGTCTGAACAAGGGATTTTTGAAGAACGAAACTTCCTCAACCCAGAAGGTAAGTTTTCTCGGGCCAAACTTTAACAAATCTTATACCAATGTGTAGCGCATCAAGTCTAGTTTCATTTTCAATTGGTTTCATCGAATTCCAATGAGTACATCTTGTGTTATAGTCGTTTTACCTTAGTCGCACATGATAGGGACTTTTTACGTTCATGTTGATTTATCTCGTATTTCAAGGTCATTTTAAATTATTTAAAAATCATAGTTCTCACCTATTCCATGTTACCAACAACTTTCATGATGTCACTTTTGTCCGAAAAGCCTGGTTTGGAAGATATATGCTTTGCATGGATCGAACCTCTGAGTTTCTTAGTTTTCTGCATTTTCGGGCTGATCCCTGAACTGCGTCCGGTTCAGACGACGCGTTTCAAGTGTCTGGAATCGCGTCGCTCGTGGCCGACACAATTCTGTGAATCTCGACCATCTGGTACGACGCGATTCTCGCGTCGACCAGTCAACGACGTGCGTGGGTCTTTGCGCCGCCTGGGAGTCGGAGCCGGTCTGAACCACGGCGGTATACCCCGACGCGATTCAGGTAGTTTTCCCACCCATTGCCATATTTAACTATTTCTCATTAACGCGTCGGGGGCGCGATTCAACTATAAATGCGGCCACATAGGTGGACGCGATTTACCATCTTCACAGTTTTCACTGGTTTTCACTGTGCACTACGTTTTGAAGTGCATCCACTGTGTAGGGTGCGTATTTCAAGGCTTAACCGAGGTTTGTTTAATATGGTATCTAGTGTGTAATTGGCCTATCTTGGGTCTGATCATTACATGATGTCTGTTTAATGGCTTAAAATTTATTAACCCATTTAAAAGCTATAATTACACGAATGATATTCTAATTGTTCTCTAAATGACGTGACCATTCATGAAACTTGTGATTCACTCATCCTACTATTCTACCATGTTTAAATGATAATTGTTATCTTAAAATCTTACAAACCATGATTAGTTAAAGTGCATAGTTTTATGCCATGTTACCATGTTAAGTGCTTTCCGCGAGTTTGAAACCGGTGGATTGTGGATTGAGATGCGTACATCACTACACACTTGCACATCTAGGTAGCCCTTTCTTGGGGATTTGGAAGCTCTCTATCAGTCATTCCGTATCAGTAAGCTAGCGACCTTTTCTCTAAGACCTCCGTAAATTTTCGTACTTCATGGAGTCCCTCATGGAGACCGAGTTGGTTGTACCATTGAAGTTCCCTGGAGATAGCGCCCACTTCCTCTCTCATCTTGTTCTCGTGAGTGTGATTTACAATCTAGACTCAAGCCATTAATGTAAATATTGAACTAAAGTATAAATCATACCGTTATGCTGCCAAATTTATCTCTTGACCATTGTTATCATGAAATCATGTTCAATTGACTAATTACTTGTTCTTGTCATCATCATGAACATGACATTACACATGCTTACATATTGAAACTCTCATTCGCCATTATTAATGACTTTGGGTATCTACATTTAAATTGAAATGAGATGCTGACCGAGCACTGCGAGTGTCCAAGGGCTCCAGTCTAGCCCCATTGATAGAGAGTCATAGATATACTGTAAACCATGGGGTATAATGATTACTGGCGTTGCATCTGTGCTGGGAGTACTTGCGTGTTGAATGCTAGATACAATAACCACATACACGTGTCCCAGTGTGCATTTCAAGGTGGATCTTTCCTTCGTGTACATTAGTGTCTCGTGCCTGATTACTGTTACATGTTCGTGCTCGTGCATGCTTGCTTGCTTGCTTGCGTGATATGGCCATCCTGCATTTATTGCAATTAGTGATATCTTGCCTTCTTGAAAGCTATTGACATCAAGTGAAATCTTGCATGCTTGTACAAAATGATCTATTGCTAGTTCTATCTTGTTATATCATTCTAAATCTTCCTCTATCATGATCACTTTATCTAGCTTGTTTCATGTTTTAATGAGTTTTATTCGTACTTGCATATCATGACATTCATCGTGTTTACCTAGTTCTAAATTATTAATTACTTTTATCAATGCCCGCACATTGAGATATAAATCCTACTGGGCTAGTTTACTCATCCCCTACTTTTAACCATTCTAGGTGATTATGAAATTCAAGAAGAGGAGCAAGTCGAGGATGGGAATGCGTTCGAGTGATGAGCGTTCCAACTATGAGTCTAGTTATAGTAGTTTGCTTCGAGTGTTAGATTCATATAGTAGGAAGTGAGGTATTATGTATTTTTCATTTTATTCGGTCTAGTCCTGTTATCCCATAGTTTAAGACTTGTATTAGTTACATTTAATACAATGAGATTAATTGAATACAATTTCCATTGAGTTCCATATGTGGGCCCTCTTTTGATGTTGTGTTGATACACATTTAGTGTGTGCTAGCTAGAGGCTTATTTTCCGACTATCTATGTCTTGGGATATCAACTCGAATTATATGAATTAATTGTCCGCTGCGAAATTCTCGGGACGTGACAGCAGATCGGTGGGCCATATCCCATAGAGCTCTTAACAAAATAGTTGTGATTTCAAGGGATCATAGATACCCTCTGTCAGATCATCCTCTTTCTTTATCAGAATGGTTTGTGCATTAGCACACCTTATCTTGGGGACCTAAAATTTAGAAAGAAGTCAAGTTGGTAAGGCAGTTTCAGATGTACAGTGATTATTATCATATTCATAATCTCCCTAAGGCTTAATTAGCACAGTTCAGGTCTGCTCTGGATGAACTTTGGTCCCAACAAAAGGATTGTACAACTTTTCAAGTTGATTTTGCCGCTCTCAAGCTTCTAGAGTTCAAGTTATTACCTCAGTTGCACTTCCTTATCATGGACTCTGATATTGGTCCCATTATTTTTGAAAGATATGACAGAGTCAAAGCTCGGATTCAGGTTAAAAAAGGAGTTTCCTTAGCTTTTCCTCTCTTTCTCTTTTGTGAGTATCACAAGGGGTTCATCAAATCTTCAGTTTTAGCTCTTCTGTTAGCTGAATCCAAAAGATTTTTTCCAACTGAGTGGCGTAAGAAATATCACTAGGCTGCTCTCCAACTAGATCAGATCAATGCAACTCAATTCAAATCCGATCAGCCCACCTTATCTCCTGAGCAGTTCATGGATCTCAACTCCATCAATCTGGTGACAGATCCTTATTCCATCTGGGTTGAATGATACAAAGTATATATTGCTCTGAGGCGGAAACTGCTAGCTCACAACATTGCTTATCCTAACTCCATAGATCAGTTTCTGCAGCATGCTAGTTTTGGCACCCAAAGCCTCTACAGAATGACTCTCAGTGATATAGAATATAATCAGTTTCTTGAGGATTAGAGGCAACTCCACATTCAAAAATTCAGAGCAGATATGGTGCCTTCCTACAATATCAGCTGGGCCTTGTTTAAGAATTTTTTTGAAGAGGAGGAAGTCAAAGCTTGATCTATCATCACTCGCCTTGCTTCTATCTTGTCCCCTGCCTTCTATATCTTTCAGTGATTAGTATCATTTCAATTATCCTCCATTTCTCTTCGCATCTTTTATCTCCTAGAATTCTTTTTGATTAATGACAAAAAGGGGGAGAACACAATCTGAAATACATATTTATCACTTGACTCAAATTTTTTTTTTCTTCAGAAATTTCCTTTTCATACTCTTATTATATTGTCATCACTAAAAAGGGAGAGATTGATGAACAATTATCTCCACTCATTTATTTTGGTGATAAACAAAACCCCGAAATATTTTGACTAACATATTCGTCTGAAGTTTGTCAACAGATATCAGATGAAATAAATTTTGTAAGTTGGTTACACTCACCTTAAATTAGAAGATAATTGCATATGAATTACATAAGTCTACATCAATTATTATTGTAAGTTCACATTGACTACTGTTTCAATATCACATCAATTATAGTTCACTTAAACATCGACTACGGTTCAACATCGATTACGGTCACATCAATTTCACTTAAACATCGATTATGTTTCAACATCAATTATGTTTTAACATCGATTATGGTTCAACATCGATTTCACTTAAACATCGACTACGGTTCAACATCGATTATGGTCACATCGGTTTCACTTAAACATCAATTACATTTCAACATCGATTACATTTCAACATTGGTTATGCTCACATCGATTACGGTTCAACATCAATTATGGTCACATCGATTACGGTTCAACATCAATTATGCTTAAAACATCAGCTACAGACACATCGATTATGATTCAACATAGATTGTCTCTGAACATCGATTCTCTTTGAACATCGATTATGCTCACATCAATTATCCTTGAACATCGACTGTCTCTAAGCATCAATTCTATTTGAACATCAATTATGTTTGGACATCGACTACTCTTTGAACATCGACTGTATTACCTTGATAATGACCTTTACAATATTCATTTGATTATGGTTATAATTAAAGTTTTACTAACCATGATAAATTAGTCTTAATCATATTTTGCCTCGTAGTTCCTTTCAAAATTATTTTGAAATACTGTGCGTTTTGAATCTTCCCGCAAATTATTGCGTATCCTTTGCACACAAGCATTTATTGTTTATCATGGGTACAATGTTTATGCACGTCATCTTTTACTGGTTACCACTTTCATGACATATCAGTTAGAACTTTAAATGATGACAGATGGTATTTCCTCTTTAGTATATCCTTATGCAGTATGGCCAGTGACATTGACTGATAGTTTAGATACATTTGAGCTATCTACCTTCCAGCATTTATTGTCTGTAGGTTTCTGGTAGTCACACACGTTTACAACGTTGGACATATCATGTTGACCGGAGTAAAGAAGATATCCATATGATCTCCCTCTCACTATGTCTCTATCTAAGCATTTATTATCTGTAGGTTTTCCAGCTCTCTTACGTTGGACCTGCTACATCTGCCAAGAGACATGTTTCAAGACAAGAGTCACAACGGACACTTCAATGGATACTTCATCAAGAGATGATAAATAGAAGTATGTTGATGCAATGAAGCACATCTGTTTTGGACACAAAGAAAGAAGAGCTCGCTCCTTCATTCAGGCTAAGATCCTTGCTCTTAGCTCTCCACGAAGCACTGTTCTTCAATCCCGTCTAGAGTGTGAGAGCTTGTTTTAGATCTGAGAGAATTTCTTCCTGGTGTAATTCTTTTTGTCTCTCAGATTCTGCCTCAGATCAAGCACTGTATTATTGCTATTAGCTTGGTCTAGAGGCCATCACCTCTTTACTCTTCTTTGAGTGCTCCTCTTCGTAAGTGAAGAGAAGACCTACTGTGTAGTAGGTGGGTGGTACCCTTTTTCTAGAAAGGAAGACCAGTTATAACAGCTGGTGTATTGCCTATTCGTGGATTGAAGAGAAGGCCAACCAGTGCTAAATGTGTAAGTGTTTAAGGGGGACTGTACCCTTGGTTAGTGGAATCCCAAGTTGTTGCTTGGGGACTGGACGTAGGACTCCTTGTGATAGGAGATCTGAACTAGGATAAAATTTTTGTTGTTCATGTGATTGCTTTTATCTCCTTATCCGCTACTCATTAACTCTAACTATTTCTTTTAGTGTTTCTAAAGTTATTTTGTCACAAAATATTTCTAACACGAATTTTTAGAAATCCATTCATGTTGTGTCCCTGGTTTTGATGATATCATAAATCAAGTAAAATGTCATAAATGTCTAACACAAGTTATTTGTATCACATGAACATTCATAAAGCTAAAGTCAACTCATTTGCATCAATGGAAGAGTTACTAAAGTTCAGTGATGTTCATAAGGTCGACTCTACACAGAGGTTAGGTCGATACTCAATGAGGTTTCAATAGCGCTGATATTCAGAGTATCAGATGAGGTCGACACTACTCGAAGAACAGGTCGACACTAGTTGCTTTTCTGGCTAGCGCTGAAGGGGAGGAATCAGATAAGGTCGACAGGAGATATGGATCAGGTCGTGTCACGCCCCGACGCGGAATATCAGAACGTGAGGCAGTTGCAAGTAAGCGAGTATAGAGCGTAGAATAGACAACAAACCATTGGACAATTAGATTAACTAAATCAAATAACTTTTATTGATAATTCAACGACTGTCTATTACATCAACTAACTCAGAGCCATAACATAGGGCCCAATTGACTCTAATACATAAGATGGAAATAAAAGACTACTAAGACAATCTAGGATAACTTGGTGACGTCATGGCACTCGTGAGTCACTCCTAGTCCTCCCCATCCTCGTGAGTGTATTCATTCTCTTTAGCCCCACCTGAGACACAATGATAAATAACGTAGGGTGAGCGACAACGCCCAGTAGGATTTATATCTCATAGTGCAGGCAAACTTTACATGATTATTGTATTAAAAGTAGAGTTACTATATGATAAGGCGAGAGAGTCAAGTAATCTAAGAGATAGCATGATAGCACGTGATTGAAAATAGCACAAGTTTCCAAATATAGTACAGAGCAGGATGGCCATAACACAATATCACAAAGTATAAAAATAGCACAACGAGTATAGTATAGCACTTTGATTGTCATTTAGATAGTCGAGATAGATAGCACTTGAGTGTAATGCCAAACACTCTGGCCATTTAACTCCCGCGGGCAAATAGCACTTTTGGGCACACCTCCCAGGACCCGACCGAGCCCTTTATATATTGCCAGGCATTAGTTATATTATTTATCTTTAGACAATCAGTCAATGGCCAATATAGAGTACCAAGAAGTAGATGAGAGTACTAGATGAAATAGACGAGATAGCAGAGAGAGGGTGAATAGATGAGCAAGTAGAGTATAGATGAGAACTATAGGTCATGCACGTAAAACATTGATTAAACGGGCGATAGTAACGGTTGCACAACACACACAATTGGTGTTGGCAGTCAAGTGGAATTCACTACCCTTCCACTGGCCATGTTATGCACAGGTCCAGAGGTCCAGCGTGAGTCAAGATGAGAGAGAACTTCTAAAGCCATTTGGATCATATCGATCCCTAAGGGTGTTATGGGCGTTAGGGTACAACCAGCTCAGTCTCCATGAGGGAATCCATAGAGTACGGAGTCTTACAGAGGTCTTAACAAAAGGTCCTTTGTCTACCAGAATAGAATGTCCAATAGAGAGGTTCCAACTTGTCAAGAGAGTAGTGTGTAGAGAAACAAGTTGCTTGACATTCTAGAGGAATTCTAGAGCAGTGGAGTGGCGATATCGGTGTTCCAAAACCACGAAATAAATGAAGACAATGTTATTATTAAAAAGGGCGATTTATGTACAATCACTTAAATAAATTACCAAATAATTTATTTCATGTATTTTCTGTATCATCTTATGGCAAGGTGAATATTTGGTGTGTGCATGTGCATGAAATCATGAACATTGAATGATCGTGCATATTACAGTTTTAAATTAATGAATTATGGGACATAAATCAAATTATTATAACATGTTGGTTTACTGTTCATTACACAACCTTACAGGACATGCTTAAATGGTCCAAATGATCATTTAAATAGAGCTAATTTGAGTGCTGGAATAATGTAGCTAAATCGTGTCGGGGGTCCTGGCCGCGATTTGAAGGAGGGCAGAAATGCGTCGGCAGAGACCGCCGCATTCTTGAAACCCTAAACAGTCAACGGCACGCTTTCCCAGAGGCGGAAAAACACATCAAAATGCGTCGACCTGATCGGTCACGTTTCAGAGGTCGTCTAACAGGTCAGATGGCACACAGTTTGAGGCACTGGACGCGTCAAAATGCGTCAGGCTCGACGGACACATTTCGAGTAATCACGGCGGCAGAAGCCGACGCGATACCAGTGCCATGAATCGCGTCGCCTGGACTGGACGTGATTCAAGCATCAACCCGAAACAGTAGAAAATGCAGGAAACATGCAGCGACATTCATGCAACGCTTATATCTCTTAAACTAGGGCACATGGGATAAAGTGATGAACATGAAACTTGTAGAGGACATCAAAATGAAGAGATTTATGCTTTTGGACTGGATCGATTTTGTCTCATAAGGTGTGTAAACATGCATGAACAAGAAACAACACAGATATGCGTAACGATGGGAAAACTCTTATAACTCAACGATTTCATGATGGAATTTGGGCATATCACTTGCAAATGAAAGTAGACACGATGCTCTACAAGATAGGATGATTTAGATTCTTCTTTGGCCCAAGAATACCTACCCTTGTGAAGCTTAAACACCAGACCGATGCGCAGGATGCAACAGAGCACGGTTTGAGGAAAAGCTTGGGTTTCCAGCCGTCCTCCATTGCTCCTAACGCCCTAGCTCCGCCTCCCACGACGCCAGCAAGTATGTGAACCTTCCCTTTTAGTTTTAGGATGAGTTCTTATATGTTTAGGGTGTATTTCATATCCTAATGGAACTATGAAAGGGGGATGCGAATTCTAGCCCTTCCCTTCCTTATTTTGGTGATCTCCCCTCCCATTTGGAGTGGGAAACCCTCTAGAAGGTTGCTGTCATGGTGGGTGGCGATTTGTCTTTCCATTCATGGCCAATTGCCATGGTTTCAATCCCTCTTTTGCCCTTTTCTATTTTCCCCCTAATTAGGGTTACGAATTTTGGAGTATTTGTCTTGTTCCATAATCCATACTCCCAATTTAGCCCATTAGCATTTGCAGGAGCTAATTAAATGAAGCCCATACCTTTTTAATATTTATTGGATTTTATTTAATCCATTTCTCTCATTATTTCTATTTATTTAAGTATTTAAAATATCGGGTTGCTACATCCCCCCCCCCTCTTAAAAAGAATTTGGTCCCCAAATTCATATGATCATGAAGGAGAGAATATCTTACCGAAAAGATCGGGGTAGTTTCGCCTGATGATTCCTTCAGGTTCCCATGTGGCTTCTTCTACTCCATGGTTATTCCATAGTACTTTCACCACATGGATGGGATGGTTCCTGAGCTGTTGCACCTTTTGTTCTATTATCTTGATTGGTTTCTCCTCGTATGTCATGTCCATGTTTAGCACCACTTCTCATGGCGGATGATGTGCGTAGGATCGTACACATATTTTCTCAGCATGGAAACATGAAACACATTGTGTACACATGCCAGATCTGGTGGGAACGCTAGCCGGTAAGCAACCTTACCAACCCTTTCGAGCACTTCAAAAGGACCGATGAATCTTGGACTGAGCTTTCCTTTAACACCAAACCTTTGAATGCCATGAGTAGGAGATACCTTCAAAAGCACATGATCTCCCACTTGAAATTCTAGATCTCGCCTTCTCCTGTCAGCATAGCTCTTCTGCCTGGACTGAGCAATCTTGAGCTGCTCTCGATTCACCTATATATCCCTGGTTGTATTTTGGATCATGTCCGGACCTAGCCATTGCTGTTCCTCAACTTCGTTCCAGCATGCATGGGATCTATAGTTTCTACCATAGAGTGCTTTAAACGGTGCCATTTTAATAGTGGTAACTATTGTTATAGGTGAACCTAATTAAAGATAGGTGCTCATTCCAGTAGTCTTAGAAATCTATGGTGCAGGCTCTTAACATATCTTCTACTATCTGGTTGGTTCTCTCAATCTGCCCATCAGTCTGTGGGTGAAAAGCAATAATAAAATTGAGCTTAGTACCAAGTGCAATTTCCAGTCCCTTCCAGAAATGAGATGTGAACCTCGGACATGGATCCGAGATAATGGATGATGGAACTCCATGAAGTCTCATGATCTCTTTGACATATAATCCGGCTAGTACCTCCACAGACCACTTACTCTTTATATGTAGGAAGTGTGCAGACTTGGTTAATCGGTCGACAATGACCCATATGGCATCGAGTCCACCACGAGTCTTGGGTAAACGTATGATGAAGTCTATGCCAATGCTTTCCCATTTCCATTCCGGAATATCTAATGGTCTGAGTACGCCAGCAGGGCACAAGAGTTTTGCCTTTACCTGTTGGCAAGTAAGGCAATGAGACCAAAACGTTCTTTTCATATCTTGATACATTTTGGTACCTCTAGGATAAATAGTGTACTTTGTCTGGTGAGCTTCGTCTATTAATTTCCTCCTGAGTTCTTCATTGTCTGGGACACATGTCCTTCCTTGGAATACCAGCCTTCCATCCTCGGTCATAGCAAAATTGGGTCTTTCAGCTAAAGTTTCTTTGATACGAACCAAGAATGGATCACTATCCTATTGTGCTTTGATTTCTCCCAGCAGATCGGATTGAATCTTGATATTGGCAACCAAGACTCGATCATTCCTATGTTCAATGTTCAAGTCTAACCTTGTGAATTGTTCTAGTAATTGCATCTCTCCAAGAACTAGACTTGATAACGATGCCATCGGCTTTCTACTAAGAGCATTAGCCATAACATTCCTCTTGCCTGGATGGTACTGGATGTTGAAATCAAAATCCTTTAAGCATTCAAGCCATCTCCTCTGTCTCATATTAAGTTCTTTCTGAGAGAATAAATATTTCAGACTTTTATGATCTAATAGACTGTGAATTGCTCACCGTATAAGTAGTGCCTCCAAATTTTTAAGGCGAAGACCACGGCAGCCAACTCTAAATCATTCACTGGCTAGTTGACTTCATGCGTCTTCAGTTGTCTGGAAGAGTAGGCAACGACTTTTTCCTTCTGCATCAATACACAGCCTAGCCCAATTCCTGAGGCATTGGTGTAGACAGAGAAACATTCTCCCTCTATTGGAAGAGCGAGAACAAGTGTTGAGGTTAGACATTCTTTGAGAGTTTAAAAACTCTTCTCACACTCTTTACTCCAGAAGTAGGGATTCTCCTTTCGTGTAAGACGCGTGAGAGGAATGACGATCTTGGAGACGTCCTTGATGAACCGACTGTAGTAGCCAGCCAGTCCTAAGAAGCTTCTGATTTCCGTGACGTTGGTTGTTCTCTCCCAATTGAGTACGGCTTCGACTTTGGAGGGATCAACAATGATTCTGTCCTTTGATATAACATGGCCCAAGAAGGAAACTTCTTCGAGCCAGAATTCACACTTGCTCAACTTTGCATATAGTTTGTTGTCTCGCAAGACTTGCAGAGCAATCCTCAGATGTTCTTTATGTTCTTATTTGGTCTTTGAATATATGAGGATGTCATCAATGAAGACGACCATGAACTTATCAAGATATGGATGGTATATGTTGTTCATGAGTTGCATAAAGGTTGCAGGAGCATTAGTCAGACCAAAAGGCATTACAATGAATTCATAGTGTCCATACCTGCTACTGAAAGCCATTTTGAAGATGTCGTCATCCTTGATCCTCATTTGGTGATAGCCAGGAGAAATATTGAGCTCCAGATATCTGGTCGAAAAGTTCATCGACCCTGGGTAATGGGTACTTGTTCTTGATAGTTAGCTGATTGAGTTGTCGATAGTCGATACATAGCCTCATCGACCCATCTTTCTTTTTAACAAACAGCACGAGTGCTCCCCATGGGGAAGTACTTGGTCTGATGAACCCCTTCTCTAATAGCTCCATCAGTTGTGCCTTCAGTTCCTTTAACTTGGAAGGTGACATCTGGTACGGTTGACGCGACACCGGTGCAGCTCCAGGGATTAACTCAATGGCAAAGTTGACATCACGTTCCAGAGGAATCCTTGACAAATCTTCGGGGAACACATCGGGGTAGTCCTAAACTATGTGTATGTCCTCTATCTTAGAACCCTTCTTTTCAACTATAACGGCCGCAAGGAAAGCAAAGCAACCTTTCCTTATCATATTGTGGGCCTTTATGGTAGAGACTAGAGACATCTGTCTCTTATGTCTAATTCCAGTGAATGACAACTTAGGGTTATCACTAAATGTAACCTTCCCTTTCTTACAGTCGACACTTGCCCCATAAGTGGACAACCAGTCGGCTCCCAGAATCACGTCATAGCCTTCCATGGGCATACATACCAGGTTGGCCATTAGGTTATGCTCTTCGATTATTACATCGACAGATGGAAAATATTTGTTCAATTTCTTTTTATCTCCCAGTGGTGTTGTGATAGAGAATTCACACCCCATATGTAACGTTGCGTGTTTTTTGAATCCTCGTGGATCCCTTGTTCAGTGGTTGTGGTGGCTAGTGTGTGGCCAATGTGGTGTGTTACAGGTGTGTACGTAGGTATTCGGGCCTTAATGCGCCGATAGTTCGGGCCCATAGGACCCACAGGTTCGCTGTTTGTGAACGCAATAGCAAGGGGCATCGTGTTCTGAACGCGACGGTCCTGTATGTTGTGTTCCTGTTGCAGCCGCTGTGCAGTCGTCGTCTACATGCGCACTGCGTGTTGCGCACTGGGTAGCATGCAAACGTCAGCTTTGGGAAGGCGATGCCATACCCCGTCGCGTTCAGGTCGTGACGGAGAGGTATGCCACGTTCTCAACCGCTGGGCGTTTTTATGTAACTTTGGCCAAGCAGAGCTGGAGTGCATTCTGCTCGGCTAGGGGAAGGTGTTGTGAAAATTTTAGGGGCGATTCGTCGGTTTGGTGGTGTTTTTGGCGTGTTCTCACCGCGAGGATCTTGCGTGGAGCCGAAGAAACGTCGAGAAAGTGTCGTTCTTCATGTTTTTCGTAGAGGTAGGGTGATTCCTCTTGTGTTTGGGGCTGTGGATCTCATGTGATGATGATAGAAGGTGTTATTTGCTTTAAGAACAGTAGATAACATGTTAGGGCACACATTAATGCATGAAAAATGAGAATTAAACGTGGTTTGTGTGGTATGGGGAGGTGATCCAGAGTGAGCAACCCAGAATAGGGTTCCTGCCTATGAAGGCGATGGAGCCCCTGTCGCGTTCTGAACGCGATAGGCCGACCCATCATGTTCAGGTTATGAACGCGACATATCGGGGTGTCGTGTTCTGAAGGCGACACTACCCTACATCGCGACCTCAGCCGAGAGGTCATGTTGTGCATGGTTTAAACAGTAGAATTATCAGATTATCGATATTTTATGTGTATGGAAAGTATAAGTGGTGCATTAGCACCCGTAACGCTCTGTGAGCGTGTTGTTTACAAGGCTAGCGTGCTGTTTACGAGGATAGCAAGTGGTTTACGTGATTGGCGTGTTGTCCACGTGGATGGTGTGTTGTGTTCACGTGGTTGCGTGAGGTTTCACGTGGTTTGCACAGTGTGCACATGGTTTGTGTGTGCGTGGCAAGTAGCACGACGCCTACCGTGGTTACCTCTTCAGTTGGGTGCCCCAAGTTTTGTGTGAGCCAGGCACGTGTGTTGTGTTAGGGGCTTGTCCCGGTACTTGTGTTGTGCCGTCGAGGTCTGTGTCATCTATCCTGGACACCCTCACTCTTGTGTTTGAGTTGTACGTCCGGCTGAGGGAAAAACAACAGTGGGACAACGACTTGTGAGAGAGTTTGTTGTTTGTCGCTTGTAGCGCGCTCGTAGTTGGGGGTACGGACACCAGTAGACGTCACTGGTCCCCAACTAGTCATGTTTCTAGTGCCTCACTTTAGGGAGCTCAGGCCAGGGTCCCTAAAGGAGTTAGGCATGGACCCGTGGCAGTGTGGTCCACATGTGTGGTGTTAGTTGGTCTCCACACTTGTTTGACTTGTTTTAGTGGAGCGGCAGCTGAGCCTTTCGTCCGTGGCTGCGAGGCTAAGAGGTACACCTATGTGGTTTGTCCGAGTCAGTTGCTGGTGTCACGAACCAGTCTACATGGCTCGAGTGTGGTGGACTCTACTTTAGTGCGTACACCGAGTTGTGGTTTTGCTGTATATTTATTAATGTTGGTTTACGTTGAGAGTAAGTGGTAAGTGGTATTTACAACTTTAATATCCTGCTTAGTTGTGCTATAAATTGCTAGCATAGCTTCCTGCTTTCGTACTTGAGTTTGGTTTGCTCGATTTTTGGGGGAGTTTCCCTACTGAGCCAATGACTTGCGAGGCTCACCCCTAGTCCCTACAGGTGAAGGAGAGCAGGAGGTTTCTCTACCGTCTTGCAGTTCAGAGCCGCATCGCAGTGGAGTTGGGTCGATGCCTCCAGTAGTGTAGTTTCTTTTCTAGTTGTACCTAGGGGTATGCCCCAGGTGTAATCATGGGATTTGCTCCCCAAATAATGATGATGAAAATTAATGAAAGGACCGTGATCGCCACCAAAGTAGTTGCAAAGAGGATTAGTATGAAGAACAGATGCTAACTACCTTGGAAAGAGGAAGAGAAGCGCAGAAAGGAACCTGGTCCTGGGAACGTGACGCGCAAGTCATCGCCTTCTATGAACGCGACAAGGAGGGTGTCGCCTTCTGGTTCCCTGAACGCAACGAAATCACTGTCGCCTTCTCGAGATCGCGACCAGATGGGTGTCGCCTTCTGCAAAAAGGATGAAGACTGTGGGTTCTATTTTTCCTACTTCTCAGCCGGCCAAGGGGAAAGATCCTCATACTGTTACTATCTTCTACAACCTGCCAAGAACATTAAAAACAACAAAACACCCATTAGACAAACATTTGGTGTAGAATCTATCCTAAAATAATAAGTAAACATGAAAGAATTCGAGGGAACTCACGTGGGGTGGTGTTTTAACCCCTTTGGGTGATTAAAAGTGGTGTGTGTGGAGTGTTCTAATGCAAATCTAGGAAAGAAACAAATCTGAACATGCAAGTATGAAGAGAAAAATCAAGAAAAATAGGAGAGAGAAAGCATAGATGGTGAGAAGTCGCCCTGGGGGGCACTTCCTGGTCGTCTAGAGGCTGAGAGGTCTTCTGGGAATTCGTAGCTCTCTAGGAGAGGAAGAAGCAAACGTCAGCCTTGCCCTAAACCATGCCCTATGAAGAGTTTTATATGTGATTATTCCTGAACGGGCTGGGAGAGGAATAATGAGTTGGAGTCCGACTTTGGGTAAGTAGGCTCATGCAAGGGGAGTCAGAACATGGAAAGGAACTTCTAAAGAAGGTCTCCTCGGAATTTGGAAGGATTTGGAGACCTCTAGACCCACCAAAAGATAGATTATTCATGAATAGCAAGGGTCCAAGTGGGAATAGGAAAGGCCACGTTGTATGGTTATGTAAAGGAAACAAGAACGCGACAGTCTCCTTGTCGCTACCCGATAGCGACATCTCGATATGTCACCTTCCATAAAGGGATGTCTTTAAGCATTTTCTGGCAAATTTTCAGAGAATTAAAAGGCCAAATAAGAACGCGACGTATCGGGCGTTGCCTTCTGAAGAAGATCGATTGCGGTCTGAAGGCAAATCGGTATGGGTATGAACACGACATGAAGGGTGTCACCTTCTGAATATGAACGCGACAGTGTCATTGTCGCCTTCATGATCCTTTAGCATATGGCTTACTCAAAGTATCTGATCTCCTTGCATGGGCATCGGATTGGCACACAGTTTAAGGTGTTGGATTCTCAACTTAGAGAGCTACCAGATGATGATGAAGACTGATTGATTTGACCAGGAAGAACCCACCAGGGCGATGAACTAAATAAAAAGATGCCATGATCGGATAAAGCCATCTAGACGATGATGAGCTAATGTGGGGCATCAATGATGTGACAAGGAATTTGGCTCAGCTTATGGTTCAGAAATGGGTGTCTACACCAGGCTCTTGTACCTTACTTGACTTTTGTTGAAATTTGGCTATGTAAATCCAATGTAAATATGTGTGACATTGTGAATCATATATATATATCAGTGTGTTCCTTTATGTTTTCACAGACATGTGTGTGATATCTCTTGCGAGGCTACGCCACATTAGTGGGAGACGAGTCGAGTCAAGCCATTGTTGGGTTAACGGGTTTGAACGACGTGGTCCGTCACAGTTGGTATCAGAGCAAGGTCCGTGTAACTATAAAGGAACAGGGAAATTACATAGCCTTATTTCTACACTACTCCACTGCTGGTAGCTGACCCTGGTTTTAAAATGATTTGTTGGTATGTATGTGGTTGGAATATTGTTTGTGTAGGAATTTGAGATGGCTGGTAGAAGGGATTGGGGTGGTGGAGGAGATGAAATAGAAGAGTCTACCCAGTGAATGATAGAAAGGATATGGGAGAGTCTTACAGATATTCAGATGAGGTTGGATCAGCAGGCATCGGAACCGCCAGCAATAGTGCCATCAGTTGTAGAAGGGGTCGTACCAGTGGCACCAATTCCCCCACCACCAGGAGTGGAGGTACCTCTTGTGGTACCTATACCACCACTACCACCAGTGAGGGCAGTGGAAGAGCCGATGCTACAGATTGAAAGATTTTTGAGATTACATCCGCCTACCAATACAGGTGGACCGAATCCAGACACAGTTGAGCATTTGATTCATGAGATTGAGAGGGTTTTTGTGACTATGAGGTGTCCTCCAGCGGACAGAGTAGTTTTGGCTACATATCAGTTGCGGGGTTTTGCACAGGAATGGTGGAGGTTAAAGATGCAGACCACTTTTGCAGGCAGGACAGAGGAGACTATGACATGGCCGGAATTTCTAGAAGCATTTAATGACACATTCTTCCCAATACAAGTGCAGCAAGCAAAAAGGGAGCAATTCCGAACTCTTCAGCAAAGAAATTCTTCTGTTTTGGAGTATCATATGAGATTTATGGCACTTAGCAGATATGCGCCATATGTTGTATCAGATAATGCTATGATGGTTGAGTATTTTATCTGAGGCTTGAGGATAGAATTACAGAATGTGGTGATACCGCTTATGTACAAAACTGTAGAGGAGGTAGCCCAGAGAGCAGCCACATTGGAGAGGTCCGTTCGAACTCGTCAGGCAGGAGAGTCAGGTTCAGGTAGTTTTCGGCTACCTCAACAGCCTTCGGAGATCAGCAAAGAAAAAGCGCAAGCGGGACCATCTTCCTTAGGTTTCAGCAAGTGGGGATTAAAGTTGAAGAAAATATTCAGAGGACGAGGAGGAGGTCGCCAGCAGATGTTTCAGAAGGGGCGTGTCTATAGGCCAGAGGTGGAGGAATCTCAGTAGAGTACAGCCAGGCAGCCTACACTTCCACTAGGCTATAGATGTTATAACTATGATCAGCCGGGGCATTTGATCCACAATTGCCCCTATCCCAGAGAATATGGTTATTGAAGAGGAGTTCATCAGCAGCAGTAGCAGCCCCAGCAGCTAGCAGGACGAGGTAGAGGAGCACCGCACCAGCGAGGTAGGGGTCGGGTTATGGCTATCACCCAAGCCCAGGCAGAGGCATCAAATTTGATAGAAGGTATACTACCTATCTATGACTTTTCAGCAAGAGTTTTATTTGATCCGGGTGCTTCTAATTCTTTTATTTCCGAAGAGTTTTTGGATTGTATGGTGCATCCATTAGAAGAGAAACTGTGTGAATTGGTAGTAGAGGTTCCTTCGGGTGAGTTTATGCTCACCTCTTGCTACGTGGATGAGGCTCCTATTGTGATTCAAGGGAATCAGATGCCAGCTAGATTATATGCTTTGCAATTGAGGGATTATGATATTATTCTGGGTATGGATTGGTTGGAGGCTTATGGGGCAATGGTAGATTGCAGAAAGAAGAGAGTCAGGTTTTGTCACCCTAGTGGAGTAGTATTTGAATTCCAAGGTATGCCCTTTTATACTTCTAAGTTTATAATTTCAGCAATTAAAGCTAGAAAATTGTTGAATGCGGGTTGTGTAGCATATTTAGCTTCGATGAGTCTGGTAGAGACTGGCAAGACAATAGAAACAGTTCCAGTGGTTAGGGAATTTGCAGATGTATTTCCGGATGATTTGCCAAGTTTGGCTCCATGCAGGGAGGTGGATTTTACCATAGAATTGCAGCCAGGAATTATGTCAATATCCAAGGCACCGTACAGGATGGCACCAGTAGAGCTTAAGGAATTGAAGAAGCAATTGCAAGAATTGCTAGAAAAAGGTTTTATCAGACCGAGCCATTCACCATGGGGAGCCCCTGTATTGTTTATAAGGAAGAAGGATGGAAGCCATTTTTGGATTTTCTGGATTTTCTGATTTTTATGGATTTTCAAGATATAAAGAAATCAATAAAGAACAAGATAAAACTCAATTTGCATTGAAGGATTTGAAGCATAAGTGCAAACACATCTTGAATTAGCAAAACAATCATGACAATGTAAAGAAATCAGTCAACACTTGTTCAAACACAGAACGCGACGATCTGGATGTCGCTACCAGAACATGAACGCGATGAGGAGCCTGTCATGATGAGTTGGCGACGTGTCGATACGTTGCGACCTCAGTTTTTATGCCTAGAGCGCAATTGGCAACCCGAGGGCTCCATGTTTACTTCTCACTTGGTCTCCTAGAGTTCCCTAGTCCTGTTCTAACTCTCATAAGCCCTTCTAAACTCTCTCCCACCATGAATAGAAGTTCTAAATGCCTATAAGTAAGGGGGAGAGGCCAAATTCGGAGTTCACACCCTCCCTTCTTCTCTTCAAGCCCTCAAGGCTCCCATGGCCATGAAGAGAACTCCAAGTGCTCCCATGGATGGAGAGGCTTCCTATGGAGGTCCCAAGCAGGCCCGGACGTCTTACAGCGAGCTCCTAAGGCTGACAGATGTTCCAAACCATCTGAGTAGCAATGCCAACACGCGAGAGGTATGTAAAGTAGTCTTTGAATTTTATGTGATTTTCAACTCCGAATTTCTCTATTAATGTACCTTCTTCTTCTTCTCCTTTCTTTTTCTTTTTCTTCTACCTCTCTAACTCTTTCCTGGCTCTCGCAGATACTCTAAGCTCAATTGGATAGCACCTATGATCAAAGTCCTTCCCATGCATGTGATCCGCGCCTTAAGAGAGTGGGGTTTGGGGGGTATCTTGATAGCCGCCCATAATTATCATAATATTTCCTTTGATTGGCATATCATCACCACCATGATAGAACTATGGCACCCACAAACTCATACTTTTCTTTTCCCAAAGTTTGAGACCACCGTCTTACTTGAGGAGGTGGAAGCGTTCATGGCTTTACCCAAGACCACACGGGTAGGCTTTCTTTCATGATATTTTTTACTATTAAATATATTTAATATATATTTCAGTTCATTCGTTTTCCCCAGCAGAGATCCGAACTAAACTATGAGGTTCTTCAACCCAAACCGAATCGAACTGGTCGGTTCGATTTTTTGGGTTGAACTGATTTATGAACACCCCTAACAGTAAGTCTTACTCAGGGAAAAAGCTTACACCAGCTTTCATGAACATTAGAAATATTTATTATAAAACTATTTTTATAATAATTATTATATGAATGATAAAACATAACTTTATTGATCAAAAATAGATATTTCTGCTATGCATCCATCAATATAATTTTTTTTACAATTTATATTATTATTATTTTAAAATTAATTTGATAATAAATATTTGAGAAAATTAATTACAGATCCTTGACAGTAAGTAGACTTATTTTATGATCCCTGTCAGAAAATAACATGCTAGTCAGTCTCCCTTTTTGGGGCTTTATCTATCAGTCTTTGGGAGCCACTTTTCATCTGTTTGTCGATTGAACTTTTTTCATTTCCTATTTTACTTTTTCATGCAATAAATGTGTTTCTTACCATCAGATATGCATAGCATCTACATTGCTACTTTAACTGTTTTCTTCATATAATTTAACTAATTTCTTCGTATATTTTAGCTAATTTTATATATACTTTAACTAGATTTTTTATGTACTTATTTTTAATATTCTTGTTCTCTGTTCTTATACTTTAACTAGATTTCTCTTCTACTTTAACCATAGATATGTAACACTTTAACTGATGCAGTGGTCGAATTTTAAAATTGAACAACAGTTACTTTAAATCTCACACTTTAACTCACCGTCACACAAATTTTAACAATCTCGAATTTTTACTTTAATACTTTCAAACTTAAACTTTAAGTTATGTCGTGTACTTATCATTAAGTATGAATGATTACTATATTCGTACTTTAATTGACTTCTTCGTATATTTTAACTACTTTCTTTGTATATTTTAACTAGATTTTTCGTATACTTTAATTGAATGGTCATTGTGTTGATATTTTAACTGATTTTTTCATCTACTTTAATCAGTTTGTTCATATATTTTAACCATGTTATTCATATATTTTAACTTATTCTTTGCGTTCTTATTCTCTATTCTTGTATTTTAACCAGATTTGCCTTCTAATTTAACTACAAATAATTAATATAGTAGTTAGACTTTAAAAGTTAAAAATAGATATTTTAAGTCTCAAATATTTTAACTTACTATCATACATATTTTAAATGACTTTGAATTGTTATTTTAATATCTTCAAATTTTAAAATATAAGAAGTTAAAATATATAAAAAGACTTAGTTAAGATATAAAAAAAATAATTAAAGTAAATAAAAAATTAAATTAAAGTATGAACCTAATGACCCTCTACTTTTAATAATCAGAAATATATTAATTACATCTATGTCTAATGTTGTCACCCAAAAATCTCTAATGCGGATTCTAAAAAAATATGACTTAAAAATTAACACGTGTAAAAAAAACTTAGACTGTTTGGTCTAAATATTTTTGACAGAGAGCCGCATATAAGCTCCCCTCTTTGACAAAGACTAGAAATTAATTTTTGCTAAATATTTCTCTAAAACAATAGACGGGAGCACCATTGCCACGTTGGGTCTCGGTAACGTCAGCTGTCGTTCTCCGGGCGAAACAAACGTGTGAAGAGCACAAGTCGCTCAAAATTTGTTGTACGGAAAAATTAAAAAGCGAGAAGGTGGCTGGCATCTTTATGTGTGATAAGAGTTTTTTCCTGAAAATAATAAAACCTATTAAAATAATTATAGTTAAGAAATATTTTCAAAGCTGTTATCAACTTGTCTTTTTTTTTTTTTGGGCTTAGTCACTGTTACCAACTTGTCATGTAGGCAAGTTGGTGATGGATAAGCGAAAGTTTTTTTTGGTAACGAAGAAATCCCGCCCCGTGTGGTTTTGTGGATTCAGAGATTGGTGTTCGTGAACTCCAAGATCAGGACTTGACAGCTCCTATTTTTCGTGTACCCATATTGCCCTTACCCCACTTGACCGGAAAAACTCCGGATCTACACACCTCGAAAATTACATGGATAAGCGAAAGTGGAATGAGAAGTTTTGGATATTGGAGATGCCAAACCCCACATGATGTCAATTTATTTCTTTATTTATTTTAATTAAATTATTTGTGGGAATTTTTTGTAATAAAAATAAACAAGATGAATAATCATTTTTATTCATATTTTATTGTTCTTTTGTGTAAATTAATCATATTAAACCGTGCTCTTCACCTCATCACTGATGCGCACACTTAGATATCGAATAAGTACTAGTCAAAGAAACGCGCTACGCACATATAGTATCTTACATTCGTGGGTGTACGTCTATAATTATTAGAATAATTTAAAAAATAAATAAATAAAGATAACTTTTCATTTTCAATAATTTTCTTTTAATGAAATATTCGATAGTTCCACTTCCAAGACCGTTGATTCTGATTTTGGATGATTCCAACCAATTTCTTCCTTATTATAATCAAAACAATTCTGATGCAATTTAGCCAATTTTTGGTACCATGTGCCTAACATTCTATTTAAGTACTTCAGAATGATCAAATTTAACAAGTGTTTCACATATATGTTTGAATGTGAAGACTCAATAAATTTTTCGGGATTTGAAACAGTTACAAGCAATCATACTTCTAAATTTATAAATAGTTATGAATATGTTTCAATGCTTATGCTTCTTGAGTCCTTATGTGTTATTTCTAAGATTTTGGTGAACTTGAGACATGTATGGATCAATGATACCTAACACATATATGTTGAACTATTAGAAGAAGGATATTACATTTCTGACACGTCCTTGCATGTACACACTTGTTTGTGTCTTGCAATTCATAGATCTGATATATTAAACTACCGAAAAAATGATGTTATGTCTCCAACACGTCCTTGCATGCATGTATGCATCGTGTTTGTGTTATGCATTAAAGAGCAGAAAAAATTTAATATCACAATCGAAAAGTAGAAGTGAAAAAAATGGAGATAACTATGAAAAGATAAGAACAAGCAGATATGAAGCACATATGAAAAACTAAACTACATCTGTTATTTTTCAAAATGAAAATTCTTAGTTTAGAAGTTTGTAAATTTAAGGATCCATAGTAGGTACAAAGTCAGATATTTTGTATTTACAGCCATGAAATTCCGAATGCTGCAAAATCACACTTTGTATTGTTTTGCAAAAAAAATTGTTTGGTTGTATCCCAATGACAAGGCCACTGAGTAAGAATGTTGTTTTGGAACATGACCCGTCACTGCAATGTGCCACAATTTGTTGAAGAAATAAATATAGAACAAAGTGGAATTACCAAAATAGGAAGTTAATTCTCCAAATTCTACAAAGATGGAAATTTTAAAGTTTCCCTCCCTCTTACTTTGGTAGACTCGCTCGAGAGACGAAACCCTAATACAACTTAAAATATTTTTAGTCCTACATTTTAGGCATTAAAATAAAATGTCTCAGTCAAGAATCTCTATACAAAAGTTCCAATCATGTATACATTTAATACAGTTTCTAATCATAGTAGATGGGTGCTTAGAAGTACTCTTTGAATATCCAATTATCACTTTTACCACATGGACAGTACTATAGAGGGAAGTGAAGCAGCCATGCATGTGTCCAAATATTTTTTCCAACCTCTCACTAATTCCTGAATATTTTATTTTCCCTTCCACTGCACTTGTACAATGCTAAAAAATTATGCCCACACTATTTGAATAAGACATTGGTTGAGGAAGAGATGACCAAAAGATTCTTTATAAGCTTGCAAAAATGTGCATCTGGGCTTATGTAAGGGAAAAATGTGCATGTTAAGACCATTGAAAGAATTTTGGTTAGATTACATAATCATTTGAATAGTCTGGCAGACCACACCCTTGCTACTCACGTTAGCAGTCATTGAACTCAATGACATTGCATTTGCTGCAAGTTATTTCTTTTCATTTCTATATCACTTTGACAAAAATTACATAAATTTATTTATTTTTCATCCATTGCATTTCTGTCTGAAAGGCACAGTTGGAAAGGTTTGGAATAAGTATAAATATATATAGTTTGTTTAGTTTGATTATATAATTAGATCTTACTTTTGAATTGTACGTAGGTGTACTTTATCATGTATTAGTTTTGTCATTATTTTGTATTTATGTCGTTGGCATTGTTTGAACAAAATTGACAAACTTTTCTTAGTAACTAACTATTTATGCATCAATTGGTTGCTTTAACATATGTCATTTCTTCCCCTTTTCATTCAAGTTAATTGGTACAAGAAGCATTGTTTGTTTATAAGTCTCCATTGAGCATGAGATCTGCCTGACATGATATATGTTGAATATACTTGTAAGTCTAAACACCCTCATTTCTAAAAGTGTGGAAGAGATAGAATATTTACATGTAAATTTTTTTTTTCTGCTTTGTGCATCATACCCCTTTTTAGTGATATTTTATTTGTTCATGTTTCTATAAGTTGTGATTAACTATTACGTGCTATTGCTTACTTCTTAGACCTATGTCATCCAAGTACAAATATGAGGATCCTATCTATAATAATATCAAATATCATGCCGTTCAAGTTATTTTAGAGAAATTGTATTATAAATTTTGAGAAATCATATAAGTTACAAATGCCTTAAACTTTTAAGGACAGCCATTTGGCTATAAATGTTAAGGTAGAGACATGTGCAAAAAATGAGTGACTAAATAACGCAAGAAAATAACACAACAAAAAAGTTGAAAGGAACGATGATTAACTTACTTCCTTCTTGAGATTGAATTACATGAAACATATAACATGCGGGCAAAAAGAAACAAAATCACTGATCAAGGGTCATAAATAAAGAAGGACTAACATTCAACTTGGTGGACAATCAAGGAGAGAAGCGACCACACTTGTTTTATCTTTTGATGTTATGCATGGATGAAGTAGGAAGCCAAAGGAGGTTGTAGTCTACAGTCTTCTTCTCATCTTTTCTTCTTATTTTTTTCTCCTAAATTGCAGAGTATACAAAGAGCAAATTAGGATTGAGCAACCCATATTGACATGTGCCAACCCGTTTTGATGTTGCCAACATTGCTATTAGGCTTCACATAACAAATATGTTGCACTCAACATTGAAAATATGCATCAAAATTCTTGACACATGTCTGAAACTAAGGATGCTATCTACTTGATTTGTAGTTTTAAAATCATCACTCAGTCCTTGACCTAAAATATTCCAATAAAATGAGATGTATCCACGTCCAAACCTACCAAGATGATTGCAGAAATCATAATTCCATCTACTATTATATAGAAACTATTTTGTGTCAACAATATCGAAATCTCAACCACAAAATCCATATGTCTTTCCCTTTATTCAGTATCTGTCAATAATATTCTATTGTATCGTTGTTGCAATCATTATTGTTATGCACAAATGTTCTGTAGATGGAGGGGAAAAAATTGAGAATAATAATGGTCCAAGATCTAGGAGGTTGGGGCGTAGGAAATTATCTGGGTGCAATTGCCAACAAACTCTATACTCACAAATGTGTCGTTAAACAAATAAGTAATAATTTTAAATTTATTTTAACAATTGAAAAATAGATTTTAGATTTAAAAATCTTGAATTTTAAATTAGAAAAGAAGGTCGACAATCTTAAAACTAAATCCTAAAACTAACTTAATCGAAAACAAATCTATGATAAATAGTGGGTGATTGAAAGAGAGAAATAAAGAGTTCAAAGAGAAGATATAGAGAAAGAAAGATATAGAGAAAGAAAAAGAGAATAGCCGTAGAGGGGGAAAATAACCAACATGAAGTGTATAAATATAACAATAAACTAAGTTAAAGAGAGAGAATGAAAGAACCAAGAAGAGATCTAGAGGGAAGATAATGATAGAATAAAAAATAGAGAAGAGAATAACTAATAAAATTTATTTAAATAATAGAGATACAGCATGAATCATTACACGTAATAAACAAATGTTAATTAAATAAAGAGAACGTGCAGCGAAATTGTAGCTCCATGCGTTAGTGTAGCAGTGCTACAGTAACCGGAAGAAGAAGAAGATGGCGCCAACGTCCTCTACGTGCATGCAGACGCATGCAGGGCAGCAGGTGGAGAGGAGGGGAGCTTTCGCTGCGCGGGCGCCTGCTGGTGCTGGCGGCTGTTGGCGCGGGCCGAGGTAGCGGGCAGGCGCGCGGGTGCTGCTGACGCCGCCGCTGCAGGGGCGTGCGGGCAGTGGCCTGGTGTTGGGCCTGCTAGCGGAGGTGGCCTATCGTGCAGGCCTGGGCGACGCTGGCGTGTGCACCTGTGCGCGTGGTGGTGCAGACGAGCGTGTACGCAGGCCAGCCGAGCGGCAGAAGAGAGCGAGAAAAAGGAGAGAGAGAGAGAAAGCAGAAGAGAGAGAGACGAAAAGAGAGAGAGAGAGAGAGAGCCGGCGGCCTCTACCTGCATGTGATTGGATGCACGTGGAGAGGAGAGTGGGCGGAGGCGGCCTAGTGCAGGGAAGCCTGGACGGGCATGGGCGACGCAGGGGGCCCTGCTCGCGGTCGTGTGCGCGGCAGGCCGGGGCAGCGGAGCGAGCGGCCGGCCTAGCGCCACCAGCCTGCTCGCGGGCATGCGCGGCAGCCGGCGTGGTGAGCAGGGGCCGATAACGGGCGACGCACGGCAGAGGCAAAGCAAGCGCAGGTGATGCGTTGGCGACAGGCATGCGTGGATGGCGGGGCGACCTGCTGCTGCTGCTTGTGTGCGTGAAAGAGAGAGAGAGAAGAAGAAAGAGAGGAAGAACCCAAGGAGAAGCAGAAGAGAAGGGGAAGCGGGGGCTTGGGTGCGAGTGCGGGAGGCCTTGCACGGGCGAGCGCGCGGTCAAGCAGGCGCGGATGGGCGCTGGCAGGCGGAGGTGTGGCGTGCGCACGGGTGTGGCTGTGCACTGGTTGCAGTGCAGCGGCGAGCAACCGGGCAGGGCTTCGCGCAGACGGGATTGGGTCATCCCGCCGAGGCGACGTGAGTGCCTGGCGTCGCACGCTGGAGCCCTTGGTCCAGTAGCGGCTGCGGCCCTTGCAAAAGTAGCAGACTGAGTATAGAAATAAAAAAAATGGAAAGCTGGCTATTAATTAAAAACGAATGCCTATTTCTCCTGTGCGAAGGAAAACTAAAGGGCCTTTCTCTTTTGGGATGGGCCACTCTTCCTCCCATGCGTTACCTGCTCATAAATCAAACGGTTTGTGGGGCATGAGAAATACTAAAGGCGAGTTGTGGGGCTGGAAAAATAAATAGCGAACCCCACATCCTCCTATACGTTACTGAAGAACGAATGGGAGGTGAAAGAGAGAGCTCCCTTATGGCAGTGGCAGTTGTAAATAGGTGTGTTGCCATCTTTTTTGTTTGTCATCTATATTCATTTTCGGCCTAATGACCTCGTTATTGAAGCCAAATTGCATCCTTATCAACTTACATATATGTTATATGTTATATCTATCTGTTATATAAGTTGTGCACGTGCTGACATATATGCCATCTTATTTGTGGTTGACATAAATATTTCAGGGAATGAAAGTAATAATATACTGGTAATGTGTGGTATGACCTAAATTGCTTACTATATTTAACTATAGTTTTCTATATAACATAGAAGGCTTAGTTGGGTTGGAAGCTTAGTTTGTCGAATGTCTAAATCAGTTTATATTATTGGATGGGCCAATTGTCCTCCATTGATTTGCCAAAAGAAAGGCTCACAATTTTTGCTTTATTTTTTATATTTATCAATGTCATTATGATTTGACTTGATCATAATCCACCTAGGAAGTCCCATTATAATCAAGCAATTCTTTTTTCCATGCCAAGTATTATGTAATTGCTTAAATAAGCTATTTCTATTTTTGTTTTTGTTTTCTTTATGTTCTTCTAACATGTGTAGTCTTTCTAGTTATGTCATTTCATATCATTTTCTTTGTGCCTTTTGTCGAATAACTAAAAAACAATTGAGCATTTGAATAAAAGAAGTTGCTTTTAATTGGAACATGTAGATGCGAGATTTGGCCCATCTCCCGCAAGGCTATTTGGCCCATTAAGTCTCGTTTGACCACGTGTTGACCAGCATCGATCCCATGTAGACGGCAGCATCGATGTCCGCCTACTTCTTGTTGGCGTCAATCCCCCTGGACGTTGACCCATGTCGACGTCCATCTCGATGGACGTCTGCATGAGGTTGGCGGCCTGATCCCTGGACGTCAAGAGCGTTTACCTGGTCTGCGCAACTACCCGAGATTCCAGCCCACTTGCCCCACTCTCTCGGCCATGCAACGCATGTAGCCGTTCCCAACGGGTATATGGGCCACCTAGGCACCCTCTTGACCCAGTAAAAATCCTACATGGCCTCTACCTATTGGTTGGAGCTTAAACACAAGGATTGCCACATGTACAAGTGTGTTTCTTCACACTTGAGCATCCAATGCTCTCAACCCCGAGCTCACTGTCTATATAACTCCCCCTTGGTCCCTCTGAACAAAGGGAGGAGAGGCTGGACGTCCACATGCTGTTGCTTTGAAAGAGGAGAGAGAAATTACAATCAAGCTTCATCAACTCTTCCTCTTCTTCCTCTCACACTTCGGGACGTTCAGGAGGCTTCTTCCCGAGCTGGAGGAGCCCTACAAGGATCTACAACACCATCAAACGAGGATCCTCACCTCCATTCCTTTCCCTTTCTCTATTCTCTTTTAGTCATTTGCATATCACACACACTTTCCCACACACTCTAGGCACGTAGGGCACCTTCCTACACACCTAGAAAGGGGTTTCCCAACCAAAAACGGAGGGAAGAAGGGTGGTCATAACACTTGGCCACCCCTCTTCTCAAGTCCGCAACCGGTACGGGACTTTCCTTTTGGGCCTCCCACATTTCGTTTTGAACGTTTGCTGCACTATTTAGGGTCTAATTGAGTCTTGTTCTGTGGCAGGAACGATCCGAAGAAGACCGTGGAGCTCTCTTCCTTTGGTCGGCTGAAGGAGGAGAAGTTGGATCTCTACCATCACCCGCGACGTGAGGCTGCTACATCAACGTGATCAGAACAACCCCTTGGGCACAGGTAAGGCCCTGGCGATCGCAACTATCTCCCTTATATCACCGGTTTCCTTTGTTTTCTCCTCAGTCAACGCAGTCAACTCGGGGTCAACCGGCACATTCTCCATCGCCAACGAAGGAGCGGCACGTCCGTGAACCACCGTCGAGGAAGGCCACATCGTCAGCATTCGAAGACGGAGGCGAAACGAAACGTCCACAGCCCTTTTCTGGCGATCACGATGGGACAACAGTGCTACTGCGGTCTGAGTGCATCCAGGTAGACGGCCATTGATCTTGCCGCCTACCTAGGTAAACGTCCAATCTTCCTGCCGTTGAATTATTCTTAGCGTCCATATAGGGTGTCGTTTATTGTCTGTTAGCGTCAGTCGATATTGCCGTCTACTTATTTCTGATAAACTTGGCGTCAACTAGTTTGCCGTTTAGTTTCACAGAAACCTATTTTTCCTCTGTTTTCTGTTTGTTTTGCTTCTTTTTTACTTTTTGTTTGTTTACTGTTTGTCACTAACAGTTCTCAGTCTCCAGGGGGTCTTCTTCTCCTCTTTTCTAGCCTCCCCTCACATTTCTAGGATCACCCTTCTTCGGTTTACAACCTTTTACTCGGGGATTCCCGCTCAGGTAAATCGGGTTGGCTCCGATGAAAACTCTATAAGTCCCTAAATTCCGTGGATTCCCTCACGGTACGGGGCAGGAGGACCTTTACCCACCCTGTCTAGTCACCTACTCACCGGGATTCAAGTGAGTTTTGAGAGAACGGTCTTACAAATCAGTTTGACTTAACACATAACTTTGGTATTTAAAAACTTGGGGACGTTGATTGCTAACATTGTTCGGTAGAAATCCACATTTCTGTCTAAGTAGTAAAGTTAATCAACTTTGACCACTTTAAAATCCATAAGTTGTGTGCTAATGGACACTTGGTTGGACCCTGTTGACATGGCTAATAAACCGGCTTTTGAATATGATGATAATATCAATGAAATGGTCGGTATGATTAACACCAATGTCCAGCCTGAGGAGTCAGTCCAATCATCCTCTCAGGCTGATAATGAAGAAGTGAGTTTGAGGGTCAATCCCACTCATGACCAAAACAGTCAAGAAGACCCCGAGTTTTCTAAACTCATGTCCCGGTACTCGCCCGAGGATATCATTTCTATGCTTTCAAAGCATATTGTTCGGGCAGCTACCTCCCCTTCCACTCCATCTTTATCCCCATTCAATGCCTCCACATCTAGGCCCACTCCTAAACCAGTCACCCCATCCCGAGCTCCCGTCTCCGCCTTCATTCCTCCTGTCACTCCCGCTCCTTTGCCTACTCCAATTCCCACTCCTCCTTCCGCCTATTCGCCACCTATCCAAATCGCACCCCCCATTCAATCTAAATCTGTTCCTCTTTCGGAGGTTGAAGGTCTCGTTAGGAAGCTTGTAGCAGATTCCTTATCCCACTCTAAACCTCATTCGCTACTAAACTACTGCAAGCTCCCCAACGCTTACTTTCCCCCCGACTTCAAGGCCCCAAAGTACCGCAAGTATGATGGGACCTCCGACCCCCAATTTCATCTCGCCGGCTTCACCATGGATTCCCATCGGTGGTTATATGATCGGGTCCTCTTAGTTCACCTTTTCCAACAGTCATTGGAAGGGGAAGCTTTGAGGTGGTTTACCTCTCTACCCGCATCTGACCTTGTTAATTTTGACATAGTCTCCGAGCGATTCATCTCACACTTTTCATACATGGCCACTCAAGTCCCCACACTTTTCGACTTGATGGCAGAAAAGATGAAGTCGAATGAAGACTTTGTTACTTATGCCAATCGATGGAGGTCCATGGCTTCAAGAGCCGACATTCCCATCCCGGAGTCTCAAGCCATAACTCTCTTGGTTACCAACACTACCCCTGTGCTCCGTTCTGTTTTAATGTTAAGTGAGTTCCACTCCTTCTCACATCTTTATAACAGAGCCAGGGTGGTTGAAAACCAAATCAAGGACTCCTCTCTCCCACACTTCTTTGAAGGAAAGCCAAAGGCACGCAAGGCTGCCGCGGCACCCACTACCGAGGGGGTGACCGTCAATGAGTCTGTAAGTGCTTGCAGCCAGCCTTTGAGGCCCCCCAACAAATCCTCTATCCCTCTGTCCAATCCTCCCTCTAATCCTCACCAATTCCCATCACATCCTTCTAAGCCTTACTGCAACGACCCACTTCCACCCGGTACGGTTATACCAACCCACGTCGGATAAGAGCAAGCCGCTACAGGGGAGAATACCCCAACAAGTAACAAATGAGCTGAGATATACACAAATAGAATTAAATAAATGCAACGGAATTTAAATGAATCTCATTCCATCAACTTTTAAATCCACATACCACAGTCTGTATAGATCAACAAGAGATAATATAAGTACAAAATGTTCCAATTACATAGCCGACTCCAAGTACATTTGAACAAAATCCAAATTTCCAACTGTAGCATTACATACTTATGAAATATCAACTACAACTCTTCAATCACTTAGTCCCACTCCACTTCAATTCCTGCTAGCTCCTCCACTGCTAATTCCTGAAATGATTAGCAAGAGTGAGTCTATGCAATAGACTCAGCAAGTAACTTAAGATTCAATACATACATGCTTTTTAACAATTTAACACAATAGAATTTCAGCAATTTAATCATACATGCTTGTGCTATAAACAAAATAGGTTCACATGGGGTTGTATTAAACAACTATTCTAACACATGTAAAACTATAATCTAACAAGATTTCTAATAACATGGCGTCATTATCATAAGTACAAATACACATTTGCATACCTTCACACTTTACTCACATCATTGTAAAACTTCATAACTAAGTCGTGGAAAAAAAACATATACGAGATAGGTTTCATGGCTAGCATGATTTCTAACTTACTTTGCATGCAACCATAACAATTTACTTACATTTAGCTTGCTGATTTTCTATAAAATCTATGACATTCGTTTTACCCTTACATAGGGATCACTTTTAACTATACAACATGACACTACACACATGTGCATCCAACCATTCAAATTCCATGAATATGAAAGCATATACTTACATTTTGGTATTAGTAGTACATCACTTTTAGCAATAAGTTATACATAAACACCTGCACATACACATTTGTACACATCGATAAACAATTTAGCAATCAACACTATTGTCATTTACACTTATACTATTTTCTCATTACACATAACCACATGACGAACCTTGGCTTTCACATACACTCACTTTGTTCTATCACACAATACTCATACACATTTGCCATTAATTCCTCTTTCACATTCACACACTTCTTATCACTTCACTTTTGCACATAACCTGTGCCACGTTTACACATATCTCGCACATACCTTGTGCTATTGAACACATGTCACTTTTCACATCACACTTATGGTTATTTTCACTTAAATGCCAAGACACAGCCCAAACCACCATTAGATGTCACATAACACACACTTGGTCACATTCGCTTACTTAATCACCGGCGCAGTGATAAGTCTTAGTCTCTGCAGAAACCGGGAAAGCCCTTCCCACCATTACCAGTGGAACTTGTCCACCTCCAGGATTTTACAAGACCCTTTGCCAGGGTGTACACTTTATCAAGACCCTTTCCTAGGGTGTAACACTTTGAGCTTTCCTGTAGGGGCACCACTACAGTACAGCTCCAAGCATCTAAGGTGGCAGTGTCTTATGGGCATATTTGGTTATCTTTATCACATTAACCGTTTTACACACTTATACCACTTGTTTTCCCATGTCTCATGCACACACACTCATACATAATTCACACACATATAAATCATCATTCACTGATTTTTAACATCACTGTTGCAACTTCCAAATAATCATAATATAGATTTAATCATGCTAAAATTCACTGAATCACATCAAATCACAATTAACATGCTCACATAGTCGTTTTTCTCATTAAAAATCCATAACGATACTTACTGTTATCAAAACAACCTGAGATTTTAACCACAGACACATTTCAGGTTTTTAATCACACACGCAAATTTTCATATTTTTCTGAACCATATTACATTTACAGAAATTAGAACATGAAATCTCATGCCGTTCATAATTTGATTTAACATGGAACATAACATGAACATCGGGTTTAACAGTTCACAGTCCTGAACCTAACATATTTGTCATCACAGAAATTTTCCTCGGATTTATTGCACAATACACAATTTACTATAGATTTTACAATTCCTATGCATGTCTCCTATTTCCAAAACAAAATTTTCAGTAAATTCCACAGTCATGGAAAAATTCTCAAAATTTCAGGGCATGGACTGATACATATACACATGGTATAGAAAAATCTAGGGCATTTAATTCTCAGGAATTAGGTAGACAGTAGATGAACATGCATAATCCATCCTTTTTCCAACATGTATTTCAATAATCAAAAGAATTCATGCCATCCACAGAAAAATGCAGAAATTTCCACACACACACCACATTATCCATTTTACATAGAATATAGGATTTACACTATATCCTCATGGCGAAAACATATCGAAAATAATCATCTATCAGGAAGAACAGCTCACTGTTCTATCCTGAAGAACTTGGCGGCAACCTCTGGCCGTTCAAGAGTTTTGACGGCACGATCGCTGGACGCCTATGGGAGACCTTGGCGTCAATGGCATTGAGGCCAAGTTCCTGTCTGTGCAACAGCACAGACCGAAGCCCAAATACTCAGTGAAAAGGAGGGTCTAGGACACGATTTAAAATCCATAAAAATTACTGGGACCTAGGGAACATGTATGGGATTGAGATCTATGGGTTACTTGCCTCTGAATAAATCTCCAAACGGATCTAATGGCCGGAGAAGCTCTCCTTGGGCAGTGCCAAGAAGCCTCCAAAACTCCTTGGCTCCGGGTTCTAGGGGTTGTAGGCCGCAGTCCAGCGCCGGGGAGCCTCCTCCTACGTATGGTCTTTCTCCTTGTCGTAGAAGATCACCAGGAAGCGCCTCTAGTCGCCGGATCCAAGCCCTCCAAGGTCAGTCCTTCCTCTCTTTCTCTGTTAGGGTTTCCTTTATAGTAAAGAGCCAAGAGAGCTCTCTAGGTTGCCAAAGGGGTGTGTTTCATGAACTAGGAAACAAGAGGGGCTCGTGCAGGGCTGAAGGGACATGAAAGGGCCGATGGGAAGACATCTCCCCAATCAGAAGCCTGGCCCAATGGGTGTTCTCTACGCTCTGTTGCGCACAGAAAATTAGGGATATTGGCGTCCACATCCATGGACGGCTACATTAGGGTTGGCGTCAGTCGATATGGACGCTGACATATCATGGGCGTCCATCCATGTTGACGCCAAGACACTCTTCTGCCAGAACTTAAAATCATGCAGAACCAAGCTTAATCCACACATATGTGCACATGAAACCCATGCGGTATAGTGTATACACCATTACACCAGGTAACCATCCAATATTTACTATTAATCCTATACATACATACATAGGTACATCAAGATAATAATAACACGCACATAAATATCTACACACGCATACAACGTCTAAGGTATAACATGTATCTTACTACACTTACGAAATCAATAACATTTATACCTAGGCATGCCCATGCATACCTAAGCACACTAAGATAAGATGTACATAGGTACCTACCTATGCGTACATGAGGTTTATAGAATTACAATATACACTACTAAATACACCTACCATACTTGCACTTTATATGTATATTAAAATGTACAAGTACCATGTACACCTTAACTACACCATGCAAATGAACAACGTTTACAACTAAGTATACTCATGCATACCTAAGTATACCAAGGTGTTACATATGTAAAATTAAGTACACAATTGTCACATGCATATGATAATCTGCATACGCACCTACACATATGCACTTCATACATTCGCACACAATATTTATGAAATGGGCAATATAAGGTATCCATCAATATTTAGATGGTACTTGCATAATATTTGAATAGATACCTTATACACAAAATTGGCCAATTACTTATATTCACATATATAAACATACATCCTCGCATATACACATGCAAGATTTATATCTATAATATGCATCATCTTCATGCATGCCATTTATGCAAAAATAAGTAAACACCATATACATAAAACAGAAGTGGGAAAAGAAATTCGGGGCCTTACACTTACTCTGCTGTTCCTCCTCCCTCTTCTGGCTACACTCGGCCTGGTCCTAAGAGGTCTCACTACCCTCCTCTCCCTGAGACCCTTGAGGACATATTCTTCGCACTCATGTCTTGCGAAGCTATCCGACTCCCCCCACAAAGGGAAAACACAAATCCAAGGCTGGATACTTCCAAGTACTGTCCTTACCACCGCACCCATCGCCACGATATCAACAACTGTTTCACATTCCGTGACTGGGTGTATGATGTGAATGATCAAGGGAGAATCAACTGGGAGGATGTCAGTGTAGCCATAGCCAAGTCTAGATACACTAAGAAGGAATTAGGCATCTTCCAGAACCCTCTCCCCAATCATCGAAACAGCAACCCCTCCTCCTCCAAGTCCCAGGAAAATGTCCACACCATGACTTGTTCGGAACCCCGGGTTGTGAGGAGAGAACAACAATGGGGGGTAGAGGGCTTTGATGAGTGGTATCCGTGTCCCACTGTAGAGTCCCAGGAACCTTCCACCTCGGTGGATGCCATTCTCGAGGAAAGACCCTTAGTGCTTATCCGACCTCCTCAGGACACCTACCCCACTATCCTCACTTCCCCTGCCTGTGAGTCATCCACCAGGCCTCTCCAGTTGATTCTTCCAAGACCCCAAGAGGATGTTCATGTCACGCTTAGAATCGGATTGTTCCTCCACCTTTGCGGCCGACTCAAGATGAGGAAGATAATGGGCCTCCACCTCCGGCTGGCACCGAATATGATATTCTCCAACATCTTGATAAGACGCCCGCAAGGGTGTCTATTTTAGAATTGATTCGGAGGTCGCCATCACACCAATCCACTCTCCTCCAGTTCCTCCAGAAAATCATGGTTAATGATGACCTCCCTCCTAGCGGGGTCACCGGCGCCATTCTCTCCCTCACCCAAGGACCCTCAATCTCTTTTTCGGACAAGGATCTCGCCACCCCCGAGTGTCGTTCTCTCCCTCTTTGTCTCACCATCAACCTCAATGGGGTTTCGGTGGACTCTACTCTTATCGACACCGGGGCCTCTATCAATGTTTGTCCGATGAAGACCCTTAAGCAATTGGGTTTAGGGGAAGAAAATCTGGAGAAGAGTTGCTCCACTATCGCCGCCTATGACAACTCCAAAAGGGTTGCCAAAGGCAAGATTGCTCTTAAGCTGGAAGTCGGACCCGTCACTATGTCCACCGAATTTCTAGTTCTTGATGTCGATCCGGCCTATAAAGCCATCCTCGGTCGTCCCTGGCTAGAGCAAACTCTAGGGGTCCCTTCCACCGCCCACCAATGTCTCAAATTTCCTTACAATGGGCGAATCATCAAAATCAAGAGCATTCCCATCGTGGAGACTCTTAATACTCTCACTTCGGAATAGATGCCACACCTTTTCATTCCAGATAAGGGGAAGAAGCCAGTCATGTCTCTCTTTGACTTCCCCTCACCCTGTGATTTGAGCCAATCCCCCCAATCGGATGAGAAGCCTGAGCAACCTCCCTGCCCTCAAGGGAAAGGTTGGGAAGTGATGGCCAACATCGGCTATGTCCATGGCCATGGATTAGGAAAAGAAAAGCAAGGGCAGATCCAGAGTGTTCGGGCCATTAGGAGGTTGTTGCCTAAAGCCGGACTAGGTTTCCACCCAGGCCCTGTCCATCCCGATCCATTCATACCTTACCAACCTCTTACTTGGACCTTGAATGAACATTTTGTCCAAGGGGCCACCCAGCTAGGAACCAGAGAGCCACTCATCGAAGAACTGCCTTGCTCTGAGAGTGAGGAGGAAGAGGAAGAAGAGGAAAAGGCAGAAATAGAAGAAGTATGTGATGACTTTGGCCTCCTCTCTCTCTTTGGGTTTGATTCCCCCTCTTCACCATCTCCATCTCTACCCTCATCCCCCCCTGCTTCCAATCTTCCATCCACATCCTTCTCTTCTATTTCCCCTCCATTCCTGTCACCATCCCTGTCTCTCACTCATCCAGTCGAGGCTACCTTGAGTCAGCAACTCATGGTTTTGGGCGTTGATTCCCAAAAAAAAAAAACGCCGATTATCAAAGTTGGAAGTGCGAGATCTCCATTGAGCACCCTTCCTCTTTGGAATCTCTTCCGCTCGGCCAAGGGCCGACGCTCTCCCCGTTAGTTTCTCACCCCTCTGGGGGTACTTCCCTTGTACATAGTTGTCCTGTACATAGCAGTCTAGATCCTAGTTTAGATTTGGGTTTAGAGTCAGGTTTAGGGTCCAGTCTAGAGTCAGGATTAGGAGAGTCTGGTCCCTCTCAACCATGCATTCGCAAAGAGAAGGGTAGGCAAGTTCCTGCCCGATATGTCATGGCCTTGGCCGAGAGGTGTGCCAAATTGAGTCAAGTCCCGGAATTTCTTGAGGAACCTGCCTTAGTAGAAACCATTTCTGATTTTGAAGAAGGTGATTCTGTAGATGACGGTCTAGGAGTCTATCTGCTAGATTTCAGTGAGAAAGATGGGCTAGGAGATCTTGGGTCAGAAGAAGAAGAAGACCCAGTGAGCTCCTATGTGGATGGCACAAAAAGGTTCGACGAGCCCACCACGGCTGCAGACGAACCTACTAAGGAAGTCAATCTTGGCACCAAGGAATCCCCGAAGACAGTGTTAGTCAGTGCCAACTTGAGTGAAGAAGAAGAGCATGCGTTGGTAGCTATCCTTAAAGAATTCTCCGACGGTTTTGCTTGGTCCTACGAGGACATGCCGGGACTCGACACCTCTTTGGTCGAACACCGGTTAGTCCTAAAAGCCGACGCAACCGCCGTCAAACAAAAGCTAAGGAGGCTACATCCCAAGCTAGCACTCAAGATCAAAGAGGAGATTGACAAATTGCACAAAGCTAAGTTCATCAGGGTTGTGTTATATCCACATTGGGTAGCTAATATCGTCCCTGTGATGAAGAAGGACGGTAAGGTTAGGATCTGTATAGATTTCCGAGACCTTAATCGTGCTTGCCCAAAGGACGATTTCCCTCTCCCACACATAGATGTCCTAGTGGACAACACTGCCGGGTTTGAAATGTTATCTTTCATGGATGGTTTCTCGGGGTACAACCAGATCCGTCTGGCGGAGGAAGACCAGGAGAAAACCTCTTTCACAACACCCTGGGGGACCTATTGTTACGTCGTCATGCCCTTCGGATTGAAGAACGCAGGAGCAACATATCAAAGGGCAATGATGGCAATTTTTCATGACATGATGCATGTGCACATGGAGGTCTATGTGGACGATGTCTTGGTGAAATCAAAGACTCGACATGGCCATGCTGACATCCTCCGGGCGGTTCTCCAACGGTCTAGAGAGCATAAGCTTAAAATGAACCCCAAGAAGTGTGTCTTTGGAGTCTCTTCGGGGAAATTGCTTGGGTTCATAGTTAGCAAAAGGGGGATTGAGATTGATCCCAACAAGGCCAAAGCAATAATCGAAATGCCTCCTCCTAGGAACATCAGAGAAGTTAGAGGGCTGATTGGCAGACTTCAATTCATTAGGAGATTCATTTCCCAGCATTCAATCCGTTGTAAGCCCTTCTACGAGATGCTAAAAGGAGAGGCAAAATTTGATTGGAACGATAAATGTCAAAAGGCCTTTGATGAGTTGAAGAGTTACCTATTCAATCCCCCTGTTCTCGCTCCTCCGGTCCCAGGTCGGCCTTTATTGCTCTATGTATCAACTACTGAAGATTCAACTGGAGCAGTTTTGGCCCAATACGACGACGAGAAGAAGGAGAGAGCGGTGTACTACTTATCCAAATTGTTCAATGAAGCTGAAAAAGGTACACCGCCATGGAAAGAACATGTGCAGCCGTCGTCTGGGTGGTCCAGAAGTTGAAGCACTATTTCCTGGCACATGAAGTGAAACTTCTGGCACGAATGGATCCAATTCGATTCTTGCTAGAGAAGCCGTCCTAACTGAGCGGTTGATGCGGTGGCAAAGTTTTCTCAATCAATTTGACATCACCTACGTCAACCAGAAGTCAATCAAGGGGCATGCCATAGCCGAACACCTAGCCCATCACCCCTTACCTTCGTATTCTCCTGTCGACGAAACCTTTCCCGATGAAGAGTTAGGAGCCATCATCGATGGTGAGCCTTCATGGGTGCTTTACTTCGACGGGGCTTTAAATTCCAAAGGGAGTGGAATAGGGGCAGTCCTCCTCTCACCGGAAGGGGTAGTCATCCCGCACGCCTACCAATTAACCTTCCGTGCCACGAACAATGTGGCTGAGTATGAGGCTCTCCTAGTTGGGTTGAAGATGGCGTTGTTGCTCGGAGTCAAGGAATTAAGGATTATTGGAGATTCGCAGTTGATACTCCGGCAATCTCTCAGCAAGTACCAAACCCGGGACCCCAAGTTGAAACCATATCAAGAGTTGGTAGCAAAGGTAATCCGGCAGTTTAGGAAGCTCACCCTTGTCCACACTCCTAGGGCCCAAAACATCCTAGCAGATTCCCTCGCCTCTCTGGCCTCTTCCATTCCCATCCCTTTAGAAAGGTCCTCCGAAACCATCTCTGTTCAAAGGCTAAGAATCCCTTCTCATACTGATCCCTGGTTTGTCCAACTTCAATCTCCCTCCCATCAAATCAATGCACTCTCAAAAGAGCCTGAAATCGACCTCGATGATGGCCATCCCTGGTATTTTGACATCGAGAACTACCTCAAAGATGGATCCTTCCCGGATTACGCCACTTCTGCCGATAGACGGGCTATTCGCCGTGTCTCCGAACGGTACAAGATCATAGGTGGCGTTCTCTACAAGAAATCCCTCAATGGGGTCTATCTCCGTTGCCTTGATGAAATCGAATCTGAAAGCATTGTTGAAGCTGCTCACTCTAGTGAATGTGGTGGCCATGTCAATGGTAGAGCAATTGCCCAGAAGTTGCTACGACACTATTACTGGCCTACCATGGAAGAAGATTGCACCCATTTCGTCCGTCACTGTGCTAAATGCCAATTACACGGTGATAAAATTCATGCTCCTTCTTCCTCTCTTCATCCCCTTATTGCTCCATGGCCTTTCGCCATGTGGGCATTCGATGTGGTAGGTCCCCTTGCGGATAGAACTGGAGAAATCCGGAAGAAATCCTTCATTCTGACCGCCACAGAGTACTTCACAAAGTGGGCTGAAGCAGAAGCGTTCATAGAAGTCAAAGCATCAACGGTTGTCAAGTTCATCAAGCGCAACATCCTTGCAAGGTTCGGCGTGCCTCGGGACATCGTCACCGACAATGGACCACAGTTCACCTCGCAGGAGCTCCGCGACATGTGTGGTAAATATGGCATTAACTTGCATCATTCATCACCATATTATCCACAAGGTAATGGACAAGCGGAAGCTACTAATAAAACTCTTATCAAAATAATCAAGAAAACGTGCAAATCTCACAACAACACTGACTGGCCAGAACGCTTAGTTGACGCTCTTTGGGCTTATCGCACCTCTGTCCGTACTCCTACGGGGCAAACCCCTTACGCTTTGACATACGGATCGGATGCGATACTCCCATATGAGATCTTCCTCCCTTCACTGAGAGTTCAATTGGATTCCGAACTTGACCCTAGTCAACGTCGGGAAGCTTTATTAGCACAACTTGAACTATTGGATGAAAGGTGAATGATAGCAGCTGACCACGCTCAGGTGTACCGCCAGAGAATTGCACGTTTTTATGCCAAGAGAGTCTTAGAAAGAAAATTCGAAGTGGGTGAATTGGTTCTGAAGCAGAAAATCATAAAGGCACCAGGTCCCAGGAGCAAATTGCAAGAAAATTGGGAGGGTCCATTCGTTGTTAAGGAAGCATACTCAGGGAATGCTTATAGATTAGTGGATGCCGAAGGAGTCGAATTGACGCACCCTTGGAATGCAGTCTACCTCAAGAAGTTCTATCCTTAGTCAGTTGGTCAGTCATTCATCACTTGTCAGCGGTTCGGGTTTAAGTCTCTACTTTTCCACTCGGTCACTAGTGAGGTAGGACTTATTCACACACCACACGATGTTGAGATATTGCCCTTTGCTTAGAAAATCACTAGTACACTCGGGCGGTCTCATCCGGTCAATGTGTTTCCCCTATTCTTTTCCCACTCGGTCGTGTCTGGAAGCGGAACAAACTACGAGTAAGGGACCACCCACTCTCTTTTAAAAGGACAAGGTCACCATAAAATAGGGGCAACTAATAAGAGCAAGGGGCAAGATGTCAAATCAAGCCTCAATGGGGAAAAGAAGAGCCAAAAGGTCAAAAAGGGTAGCAAAAAGTACGTACCCGGAAAAAGGCTGACCAACTCAAGGAGGTAGCAAAAAGTACGTGCCTCCACCCCAGAAATGAAATAAGAAATGAAAAATCCCCCTGAAAACAATGGTTGACCAAGTCTGCTTGATATGAGATGTCGGTTTGGAAACAAAAAGTAGTTTGAACCAAAGTCCTACATGACTTCCTATACATTTCTTCCCATTTCTCTCACTAGGGGCAATTTGATTGCATAAGATCCTCTGTAGTGGAAAATATCAAGAAGGCTAGGGGCAATTTCCAACATCAAGGAATTCGTGCACGTCCCTCCTCACTCTTGGCCTCTGTGGTTAAGTAGATCGTGTAAACCCTACACTACAACATGTGATGAATATGTGTCTTAGAGTCCAAAAATCCAAAAAAATAAAAAATGCAAAAAAAGAACAAAAAGAGGGTCTGTTAGTGTACATATTTCACGCTGTACATATTTTCTCCCTTATTTTCAAAAGCCAAAAAAATAGAAAAATCAAAAATCCAAAAAAATTAGTGGTACCATGTATATATGCTAACATTCTCCTTATTTTCTTATCAAAAACAAAAACAACAAAAAAATCAAGAAAACAACAAAACATAAAAAAATGCATGTGCATATCTCCCTTCGTTTATTTTATTATGTTCCTATCTTTGATTAGAAATTAGCCCCTTGACCAGATCTCAAGAAAGGTATATCGTAGGCAAGGGGCTAAAAACAGATCTACACTAACCTGTTTCTTTAAGTGTTGTGGAATGCAGGAATCAAAGAACAGAAGCAAAACGTTCAAGTGCACAAAAGCTCACAAAAATCCTCAATATTCAAATATTCCACTATGATAATCAAGTCTGTGTACATATCATGACAGGGGCATACCCCTGGTGGTACAAAAGTGTCACTCATCTCTCTGCTCCCCCTCCGTAGGCCTCTGCCTACGGGAGCTGCTCACCTCCTCCTCCTCCCTCTCTCGACGCCGGTCTGGGAGAGGAGGTCTGGAAGCTGTGGATGCCTCGGGTCTTGGCACCCCTCCTCGCACCACGGAGGGGTCCCCTAGCGACACAATGTCGTCAAGGGAGGCGAACGCCGATCCGGTCCTCGCCGGCGTCACCTGCTGGGCCTGCCGCTGCTGCTCCCGGCGCTTCTTCAGCACCCGGTCCTTGAGGATCTCGTAATCCGCGGCAATCCGTGCTCGAGCCATCTCGGCCTCCCTCTCTCGCTCTCGAGCCTCGAGCAGGCGACCCCTCGTGAGGGTCCGGTCATCCCTCAGCTCCTCCATGGCCGTCACCATGGTCCGCCACTGCCCATCAAAAGCAAAAAAAAAGGATCAGTCTCGAACATGTGTAAGAAGAAGAAGAAGGAAGGAAGTGTCTTACCTCAGCCTCCAGATCGGAAATCCTCGCCTCAAACTCTAGTCGCAGACTCTCCATCTGTGCCTGGAGAGTAGCCACATCTCCTCCCTGCCGCTGCATGTCAAGGGGCAAGCATGTTAGAACATTCAATAGACATTGAAAGAAAGTGCTAGTTTGGTGTCTTACCTGAGCCCCAATCTCTCGAGCCTGCTCCTCAAGCTCCCGGACCCTCGACTCCGCTCGGTCCAGGGCCCTCTGCAAGCAGACCGCCAGGTCCCCTCTGGCCGGCTGGGCGGACGAGCTCGCCCCCGCATCCCGGCTCGCCTGCGCTCTCAATAGCTCTCCTCTCTGCATGCACAAAATCTTGGTCAGAAATCAAATCAAATCAATGTCAATTTCAAGATCAATGGTTAATGTTACTTACCAATGTCCTGACCTCGGCCCGGAGCCTCGTCAGCTCCACCTCCTGCTCGGCCAGTCGCCCCTCCAAGAGGCGGATGGCCTGTGACTCCGGCATCTGCCAAATGCTTCAAGGTTAGAATCAATTCAAATTCAGATCCGACCAAGGCTTAGAGTTAGAAGTTTCACTCACCACTCGTCGGTCAAGCCAGAGTCGCCCGACGTATCGTGCCTGGTAGTCCTCCATATAAGCCGAGCTGTCCTGGAGGTTGGTCACTCGTACCACCTGCTCGCCGCCCTCGCGCCAATATGCGACGGTGCTGCCGTGGTCTGCCCCCCAGTCGCGGTCCTCGGCAAAGAACCGCCGGCATGAGTGTCCCTCTCTCCCGAGGGAGGGCACCTCGATGGCCGGCTGGTGCCAGCCCAGGGTCCGTACCACCAACTCCAAGTACAGTACCTCACATGTCCCGAGGCACAGTAAAAGGAGGTGGCGGTCGAACAAGGGGCGACCTGCCGCCACCGCCGGGTGCGAGGCGTCCGCCTCCCCCACATAGGGGGTCCACACCACCTGAGAAGAATGAGAAAACACTGGTCAGTAGCATCAAATGCAGCAGTAATTGAAAGAATGCAAAAGCTAGTTGAGGGTTTCATACCTGATCGTGCGGGTAGTGGTCAAGTGCGACCCGCACATCCCCTGCCCTCCTGTCGGTGACCCTGAGGTCCGGGGCCACCTCCCACCTCGTCATGAGAGGCACCATCATCTGGCGCCCCTCTACAAGTGTCCCGCGCCCCATGGGGAAGCGGGTGTACCCCCAGATCTGCAAGAAGAGAAAGTCAGTCAGTCAAGCAATTTAATCAATTGAAATTCAAGTTGAGCTTTAAAGGAAAAAATTGCGTACCTGAAGGAAGGGGGTGAAGCCCCCAGTGCTCTGAGAGCGCTGCGAGCTGCTGGGGAGGAGAGAGAAAAGGTGTCCCAGCATCGCAGCACCCCAAGCGTACCTCCCCGCCTGCGCCAAGTCCCTCAGCAACAGCACGAACTTGCAGTTCATCTGTGATGACTGCGTCGCGAACAACAGGCGTCCGAAGAGGTAGCTGACGAAAATCCGCACCGAGCGCTCCTCGCTCCGGTCTCCTAGGTCGAGTGACCCCCGTACTCCAACGTAGAACTCATCCAGTGACTCTAGGGGTCCTCTCCTCCTCCCCCTCAATCCAACTGCCTCCGACAACGATCCGAGCAGGATGCTCCGGATCGGTCTCCTCCTCCCGCCACGAACTCTGGCCCCAGTAGCTCTACTATGTCGTCATAGTAGTCCCTCCTCTCCAATCCGACTACCGGCTCTCCCTGAACCGGCAGTCCCGTCAGATACGCCACATCCTCCAATGTGGGTATCATGTGACCCCAAGGCATGATGAATGCCTTGCAGTCCTCCTCCCATCTCTCCCTCAATGCCTCCAGGTACGGCACATCTAAGTGGAAAGGGCGTACCGACAGTAGATGTCCGAACCCCATCCTCGCTATCTGGGCCTGCTGGGCCTCTGGAAGCGCGTTGTACCATGCCCAGCACAGGTCCCAAGTCACCCTGCTCCTCATTCGGCCTTTGCCCTGCAAAAAAAACACAGAAATCTTAACGTCAGCATCGACTGCCGTTGATTGTCAACTGACGGCAAGGGTCTGCCGTTTACTCATAGTCGGCGTCCAGGGGTGGCCGTTTAGTTCCTGTGTCGACGTCCGACCCATTGACGTCAGGTTCCCCTTGACGGCAAGGGGTTGGACGCCAACAGGAACTCGACGGCAACCGATGTTGCCGTCAAATTCCTGTCTGTCCCGACGGCCCTTCCCCTGTTTCCCCTTCTTTTCACCAAATGAAATCACGCACACACAAGGGTTTTGGAGGCTCACCCGGGGTCGTCGAGGTGCCTCCGCCTCCGTCTCGTCTCCTCCCTCGGTCTCGTCCCCCTCCGGTAGATCCTCCACCGCCACCTCTTCTTCTTCCTCCGCCGTAGCCATCTCCACCTTGTCCTCTTCCTCCTCCGGTTGACGACGGCCCCGGACGCTGGTTCGTTTCTCCCTCGTCCTCATCTTCGTCTTGAGCAAGGTATGGTTTTCTTTCTCCCGGCGCTTGGGAAGATGGAAGGGCGCCCGGGAGAAGGCGTCGGTTCAAAAAAAGGCAACTTTCTGGTTTAACGTCTAGGTCTGGCCGTTTACCGTTATTTGACGTCAACCCCAGGCCGCTGACGTACGCTCGACGGCTAGGTTGTGGACGCTAAGATCTCTTCAATGTCAGACCTCGAAGTCTGGTCGACGGCCATCTCTGGCCGGCTAATTTGAATGTCGACGGCTACAGATGTGGACGTTGATTGTCAGTCTCAGTGGTTGGCGACCAGAGTTTGGACGTTAACCAAATGTTGGCGGCCATCGATGTGGACGCCAACTACTCTGCGCTCAGTCCTCGCAGCATAGTCTTTTGAACATCCTTGAGGTCATTTCATCCCCATTTCACCACATTCCATTCCACACATCAATCAATGCAAGTCAATTGAACACAAATGCAAAAGAATCTTTATTCATCTAATTGTGTTACACTTATTCAGATCTGAAAAGTACATCACTTTGCCCTGCGGGCCATGAAATAACCACAAGCAACGGGAAGAATGCTATAATTGTATTCCTCATACTTCAAGATCTCTTCCCGTTTCTCCTGAACAGCCAAACCCACCTTCCTGCTCACTATATGTTTTGCCCAAGCCTTCATCGCTTTCTTCATCAGCCTTTCATTTCTTCCGGTGACTATCATATCGATGCCGTTGAATGAAATGGGAATTCCCCGTGGAATCCCAAGCTGACAGTGGCACCGATGTGGTTGATACGCCACCATCCGATCTGCTCCAATCAACCATAAATCTTTGTCTTCCCTGGTCCACGCTCTGAACTCGATAGTCCTCATGAACAGTGGCCTCACGATGAACTCATCCATGCCCAGATATGCTAAGTGATCTCTCCAAGCATCTCGGCCCTTCAAGTGCGCGGTCACACACTTGATCTCATCCTCTGGCTCGTACCATGCCCTGCTGCAGTGCACTGAACTCCGAAGGAAGACTCTGGAGGGGGTAGGTTGTGCATCAGCAAAATCAAACTTTAGATGAGCTTCCATCCATACCTGGAGCAGAAACAAACTCCCGCACGTGCGTCCGCCTAGGCTCATTGTGGTGAGCGAACTGTACAGGTGGGCCAGCACTGCAGGGGCAAGTGACTGCCCGTGCCATAGCAGAGTGAGTATCCCAACATGCTCGTACAGGATGAAGTCGCCGCTCGTGGGGAACAGGAACACCCCGGCCAGGCAAAGAGTCAGTCCTCGCGTCGCTCTCTCTCCGCCAATTTCCCGGGCATGCTGGATCAGCCACCAAGCCAGCCGGTCCAGGAAGATCCCATCCTTCTTCGTCATTCGCAGCACCTCTTTCTTGTCCCGCACGATGTCAGCAAGAATCTCTTCCCACGGGAGGAGAGGAGTCGCTGCATCATACTCCAGGCACCGCTGCCACCCCAGGAACAATTCCACCTCCTCCAACAACACGCTCACCTCGAAGCCCTGGAACACGAACGTGTGTGTGTGCGGGTGCCATCTCTCCACCAACGCTCCCAGGGCGTCGAATCCCCACCACATCTCTTTCATGTTCTTGGCCAAGACTACCATGAAGTTCAAGTGCCACATTCCGATGAAGCTCCGCATGTCCAGGGTTATCGCGTTAACCAAGTTCACGAGCCAGGAAAAGGCCCGTACCTGGCCTTGGCTTGGGAATGCCGGGATCTCCTGCATGAGGGCGGGGTTCTGTAAGAGTGCTGTTTGGGGCGTTTTCAGCCCGGGAAAGAGCAGAAACAATCATCACTTACCTCTCCATTGGCTAGACGCATGCTCAGGTGTCCCGGTACTTAACTTAGAACTCTGGGATTCGCACCTGTAGATTGTCCGGTTGATGAGGAGGCCATCTTGCTGTTCTTCTCTGTCTCTTTGCTCTCTGGTTCGCAGCAGGAGCAGGGAGGGACGGAGGTAGGAGATGAAATAGTCCTTATGGACTCTCATCACCTATTTTTTCGGTTTGATCCGCTGTCATGTCAACGTCCAGATCGGTGGACGTCAGTTCCAAGTTGGCGGCCACATCTGTGGACGTTAACAAGATTACTGGCGGCCATCGATGTGGATGTTGACGGATCGGAAATGCTTAAATTCTTAATCTTTATATGGCCATTATCCTTTATCTTGTGCTTCAAGTTGTTTTGCAGATATCTTAAGCACAAGCTGCGCTTCAATTACGAAACGCTCATGCGACTTTGAGCGTCACATGTATGTCTAACATAGGACCCCACCAGAGGCGAATAACTTGGCGACCGTGAACCCTGAGTTCCCCTTCATCAAAAACCATGACGGGTTTGCGATCTCTCAGTTATTCGTATGGCCTTTAGAATTTTCCTCTGGTGCTAACTTGCATTTTAGATAGGCAACCCACACCAGCATGCATCTTCACTGCTAACATTCTCTTACTAACACTCAAAAAAAAAATGGTGATTTTCCTCGATTATATGATTGCTCCATGGCTCCCCAGCTCAGGTAGCCTATTGGGTTTGTCCTTCATGACTATCCAGGTTGATATCGAGTCTTTGTTGCCCCCTTCTTTACTTGTCCCACCGTGCTTTCAACAAATGATCATTCCAGCCTTATTGAGTTCATTTGAGCCTTCGCCAGCTGCGAGCTTAATTCCGGACTTCAGGCTTTCCAGGCATGTGATTCCAGTTAGAATATTTTGATAATCCTTTGAGAGATCAACCAACTCCTTGTCTTCGTGACTTCCTAAATTCGGGACCGACGTCCTGATTAGGCCAGCGAGCCCACGGCTCCGGTTACGAGACCCTCCTGATTCAACCGTCATATTACAACTCCTTTGACTCAGACACGCCGGAAACTAGTCAAAGTCCAACACGGCCATGCCAGGGACCCTGCCATTCGGTCGCAGTTGTAGTTACACGGGTAGATCATCCTTTTCCTACCCCTATTTGTCTCTCAGACGATTCGTCATTTGTTTCTAGCTTGTCTCTTTCGTTTGGTTCGCTAGAATTCCTATCCTCGGAGATGGCCCTCTGCGTCTTTTGTTTACCGAGACACCAACCTTTCAGTCCGCTCTGCTCCCTTGCAAGGCCAGACGTCTCGGAGGGGCATTTGTAGACGCGAGATTTGGCCCATCTCCCGCAAGGCTATTTGGCCCATTAAGTCTCGTTTGACCACGTGTTGACCAGCATCGGATCCCATGTAGACGGCAGCATCGATGGCCGCCTACTTCTTGTTGGCGTCAATCCCCCTGGACGTTGACCCATGTCGACGTCCATCTCGATGGACGTCTGTATGAGGTTGGCGGCGTGATCCCTGGACGTCAAGAGCGTTTACCTGGTCTGCGCAACTACCCGAGATTCCAGCCCACTTGCCCCACTCTCTCGGCCATGCAACGCATGTAGCCGTTCCCAACGGGTATATGGGCCACCTAGGCACCCTCTTGACCCAGTAAAAATCCTACATGACCTCTACCCATTGGTTGGAGCTTAAACACAAGGATTGCCACATGTACAAGTGTGTTTCTTCACACTTGAGCATCCAATGCTCTCAACCCCGAGCTCACTGTCTATATAACTCCCCCTTGGTCCCTCTGAACAAAGGGAGGAGAGGCTGGACGTCCACATGCTGTTGCTTTGAAAGAGGAGAGAGAAATTGCAATCAAGCTTCATCAACTCTTCCTCTTCTTCCTCTCACACTTCGGGACGTTCAGGAGGCTTCTTCCCGAGCTGGAGGAGCCCTGAAGGAGCTACAACACCATCAAACGAGGATCCTCACCTCCATTCCTTTCCCTTTCTCTATTCTCTTTTAGTCATTTGCATATCACACACACTTTCCCACACACTCTAGGCACGTAGGGCACCTTCCTACACACCTAGAAAGGGGTTTCCCAACCAAAAACGGAGGGAAGAAGGGTGGTCATAACACTTGGCCACCCCTCTTCTCAAGTCCGCAACCGGTACGGGACTCTCCTTTTGGGCCTCCCACATTTCGTTTTGAACGTTTGCTGCACTATTTAGGGTCTAATTGAGTCTTGTTCTGTGGCAGGAACGATTCGAAGAAGACCGTGGAGCTCTCTTCCTTTGGCCGGCTGAAGGAGGAGAAGTTGGATCTCTACCATCACCCGCGACGCGAGGCTGCTACATCAACGTGATCAGAACAACCCCTTGGGCATAGGTAAGGCCCTGGCGATCGCAACTATCTCCCTTATATCACCGGTTTCCTTTGTTTTCTCCTCAGTCAACGCAGTCAACTCGGGGTCAACGGGGTCAACCGGCACATTCTCCATCGCCAACGAAGGAGCGGCACGTCCGTGAACCACCGTCGAGGAAGGCCACATCGTCAGCATTCGAAGACGGAGGCGAAACGAAATGTCCACAGAACACATCTTTAAGTTTATATTATTCTTTTAACATGTATGGTATTTAAGTTATTTCATATAATTAATTTATGTAGTCTATCTATGTCACGCCCCGACGTGAAATATCGAAGCGCGAAGGCAGTTGCAAGAAAAAGGTATAGAGCATATACTAGACATCAAACCATTTCACATTGAATAATACTAAAGCAAATCTTTCTCATTAATAACTTTTCAAATGTCTAGTTACAACCACTAATATCAGAGCCATTCTATAGGGCCCAATTACATTGCAATAAAAGGAAATAACTAACTACAACTCTAAGATAACATAATGACTCGAGGGTACTCCTGGCTTCACTCTTGGTCATTCCCTTCCTCGTGAGTGTATGTGTCATCCTCGGTCTCACCTGAGAACACAACATCAAATAACGTAGGGTAAGTGATAACGTCCAGTAGGACTTAAATCTCAGGCTCAAGCAGGCTTTAAATAATTAACGTATTTAATGGCAGAGTATCTAAAGAAAGCAGGTACAAGAGAGTCAAAATATAGCAAGAGATAGCACAACAGGTAACATGATAGCATAATAGCATGAGATCGAGTATAGTTTCCAAAAATAGCACAAGTATCGAGTATAGCACGAATAGTTGGATGGCCATAGCACAACTAGCACAAGTATAATAATAGCATGACGAGTATAGTACTTGTTTGTCATTCTAGACATCGAGAGTATAGCACGTTTTGTGTTTTGATTGTCATATAGATAGTCAAGATAGATAGCACTTGAGTGTAATGCCAAACACTCAGATCATTTAACTCCCATGGGCACTAGCACTTTCGGGCGCACATCCCAGGACCAGATCGGGCCCTTTATATATTGCCAGGCATTGGTTATATTGTATCTTTAGACAATCAGGCAATGGCCAATATAGAGTACCAAGAATAGTTAAGAGCACTAGATGAATAGACGAGATAGTAGAGAGAACATGAATAGACGAGCGAGTAGAGTATAGATGAGAGCTAGTGAACATTGCACGTAATGCGACAAGTAAACTGGCGATAGTAACAGTTGCACAACACGCGCACGTCGTATTGGCAGTTAGGTGGAATTCACGATCTTCCCGTTGGCCATGTTATGCACAAGTCCAGAGGTTCGACGTGATTTAAGGTAAGAGCAAACTTCTAATAGCCGTTTGGATCATGTCGATCCCTAAAGGTGTAATGGGTGTTAGGGTACAACCGGCTCGTCGACCATATGGGAATCCATGATCAGAGGAGACTTACGGAGGCCTTGTGCAAGGGTTTACTAGTCCGGAGAAAGGAATATCCGACAGAGAGTTCACCACAAGCCAAGTAAAGTGTGTATATAAAAACAGGTGCTCGACATTCTAGAGGAATTCTGGAACAGTGGAGCGTCGATATCGGTATATAAACAACGCAAGAAACAAATACAAGTCCTTTAAAATAGGGCAAATAATATACTTTATTGAAATAAATTACCAGATACATTATGAGATATTTTATGCCAAATTTCAGCCATATATGGATGGTTCATGTGTGTGCATGTGTAAGAGAAATCATAGATAGAAAAGAAATCGTGAATATATATTTTAAAGCATTCAATATAGCTCCATTTTAGAACAGGTGTTTATACTGCGTGTATGACTGTTAAAAAGGCGTAAGAATTTTGTAGAAAGTGAGAACAATAAATTTTATGGGTTTTCATGCAAAATCCTGTGATCGCGACGTACCCATGTGAGGGTCGCGACAGGGTCATGATGGAACGCGACAGGGTCCTGTATGAGTCACGACAGGGTTGTCTGCTCAGGCGGCTAGAACGCGACGGGGTCTCCTGTCGCGTTAAGAATGCGACAAGATGATGGTCGCGACGGCTTTGAGAATGCAACGTGTCGAGCCGTCGCATTCTCAGGTACTTCACCTGAGTTCGAGCAGGAAAAATGTTCTACATCGGATTGCATGCCAACTTGACTTGTTTGGACACAGGGTACTTTAAAAAAATCATAACCAATTCCATAGTCGATGAAAAATCACGAAACAAGTTGCCAATTAAAGTAAACATGTAAAGGTACTTCCAGTAAGTCGGGATTAGAGAGAGAGCATGGTTCATACATGGTTTGAACACGAGCAAGAACGAGTTATTCAAAACATGGCACAGAGAGAAAGATTGATTAAATTCGATCAGCATGCTCGATGAAATTTAGGGCTTTTACGGGCAAAAGATCCCTAACAACATGAAGTATCTACAGCAAGAATTTCGTAGCATGAGATCAAGTATTCATAGAGATTTGAATTAAACAAGATGTCTCGGGGTTGTCATGTTTGCAGATCTTGTAAAATCAAGAACAAAAGATTGGCTCGATGAAAAAGAGGGAATCAAGAGGGCTTTTGTTCCTGGTGATTAGAACTACCTACAGACGAATTTAATTTAATTTTGTTCGTGAGAATGCCTACCTTTGACTCGATTTATCTTCTAGGGCTTAGAACTCCAAGAACGAATGAAGAAGCTTGATGGATCTTCCTCTCCTCAATTTCTCCTCCTCCTTGGCCTCTTCTCCACGTCCAAGAACCCCTTTGCACGAGCTAGGGCCGGCCATGAGGGTTTAAGAGGTGTATTTATATAAATAAAAGTTCTTATTCCTACGTACTACTACTCAAATTCCTCTTAATTACGAGATTTCCTAACTCCACCTTTTCTCTCTTGCTTTTCAATCTTTAATTGGGTTAGGATAGTATCTAAATTCGTGCTAGACTATATGGAGTAGGTTTAGGAATCTAATTCCAACTCTAATTGTCACTTTTATTGCTTTAATAACCCCTTTCCAATTAGGAGATAATTAAACTCCGAATTTAGGGTATTTTCTTATTATTCTCTCTTTGTAAATTCATATTTTTTACCCAATAAGTTTTAGAGGATCCATTAAGCAAAGCCCATTACTCTCTTCCATTTAATGGGTTTTATTTAATACTCTTTTCATTGAATATCCTTTTAGCTGAGTTTTTAATTTATTATTTAAATTTTTATTTTTCTCAAAAATTCAGGTTGCTACAATCTAATAATTAAAGGACAATTAAGTATTTAAATTAAAAAATTTGTTTTTTAGTGATGACTCAATCATGTTGTAGTATGAGATATCTCATTTCTGTTCTTAGCAAGAGAACATGGAGTCAAAGACCCTTACGCTGGGCGTCATCCAATCAGCACAATTTTTTTATTCATTACATTTTACTCACTGCTCACTATGTCTTACTGACTGAATATATAAATAACAAAAATATGTGCCACTGTTCTCATAAAATGACAAACGTTAGCTGTGATGCTAAGTGATTAAGGTGAAAAGATGGGTGAAAATATATAGAAAGAAGTCTTATGGAGAGGTAGTACAATTTCCAAATTGCATATAAACAAAAACTAAGCATATAAAAGAATATCAAGAGAAAGTAGACAAGATCTTCTTTATAATTTCAAAATTCTCACAGCAAGATCTGATTCTTCGTCAGAAATCTACAAGAGAGTTTACAACATCAACTGAACGTATCCACACATGCCATACCATCTCCTTCCTTTATATCGAATCAGATTTCTAACTAAATTCAGCTTATATTCTGTAGGCAGATGTAAAGATTTCTTATTTTCCACACACTCCATCTCCCTGCCTTAGGTAAATCAAAACTATGTACCGCATAATATTATTATTCAAGAGGCATGAAAGCTTTACTCAAATTCAAATGAGGCTAGGTACAAAGAAGCAGGTGCATTCCTAGGAGCTCTTTTTGTTCTTTATTGCTGCTAATGTGTGCTTGTGTGTGTGTGTGTGTGAAAGAGTCCAATAGAAAGATGAGAGAAAGAGTCCGACTGGGTGGGGTTGGGGATTAGCTGGATACATAGAAACAGAGTGCAAGAAGAAAGAGAGAGTATATGCATGCGTGTGTGTCTAATTAACTAATAATTAAGAGAGGACCGAAGAGGCATCTACGTAACTTTGGCATGCTTTATTTTAATTATTTGTTGTTTATTTTTTTTATCTTCTCTTTTCTTCTGAACTTTCTTGTGCACTTGAGATTACATGCAAGACAAAAATGAAGCAAAACTTTCGGTGGAATCCCCTTGTTTAACGGTATGCTTTTTCCTAATCCAGGTAACTATAGCTCTAGGCTGTTAATTGATTATTACTAAGATCACAATTCATTATAGATGAGCTGATTATGATGGAGTACTTAAACACATGAATAAAATAGGGATCATATATCGTCATTGCCCGACCATCTTTAAGTTGAAATATCATTTAACCGTGAAACTATGAATTTTGCTTGAATGAAAACTTATGTTGGAACAGTAGACATATATTTTATGTGTTGATAGTTGATGTAGGTTTCTGTTTGTAGATGATATAGACTAATATATACATTCATGTTTAGCTCCTTGAATTGACCACAGAGTCCAGAAATGGGTTTTATTTTTGTTTCAAAAAGGATCTCACTTCAGAATTTCTGTATGTGGTGTTGATAAACAGTTGGTTGGGTTCTCTCTACCTCTCCATCTAAACAGAGAACATCTAGACGAGAATAGATGAAATATTAAATTAGCATGGTTACCTTATTGCTCTTGCATGCTTCGCTCATACATATAGAGGCATCGTCGCTGACATAGAACCTACTCGAGGGGATGTACAACGTCTCAGGCACTGGATTAGCTGCAAGCCATGCACAGACCATGCGTCAAGGAGAGATTTCATCGGACTTCGCACTGAAGGATAATATGTTGTAGACTATATGAATCAAATGGGCGAGAAGAAGGGAGAGGAAGTACCAGAAATTCGCCATCACTCTGACCTGACTTGTGAAGAGATCATCATGGAGAGATTGAATGGCAGAGACAGAATAGTTTGCATTCGAGGACAACGCCAGAAAGGTGGTGTGCGGTTGCAGTTTTAGGTGGGTGAAGCTTCCAAGAATGATGAAATATTATGGTCGAAATGCTAAGGCGTTTGTACGAGGTCCAAAGCTAAGGCGTCGGATGGTTCCTATGGCTACTCCTCATCATGAATTTTTCTGCTTTATTATGGAATATTAGAGGTATATCTAACCTTGCCTCTAAGAGATCTCTTAAGCGCCTCATTAAGGTTAACCAGCTGCAAATTATTGCTATTTTTGAACCTAAAGTTGCCCTTTCAAAAGCTGCTGATTTGTGTCGATACCTGAAAATGGATGGTTATGCTGGCAACGATGGGGAAGACTCTAAGATTTGGTTATTGTGGTCTAGCTCGGTATCTCTCACTGTCAACGGTTGTTCTGATCAGTTTCTTTCTGCTAACATCATGAATGGGAACCAACCTCTTTGCATGGTCACTGCTGTTTATGCTGTGTGTAATGTGGATTCTTGTCGTGTTCTCTTTGATGACCTTATGGCTTTGGGTAATAATGTGACTTTGCCCTGGCTTGTCGGAGGCGATTTCAACTGTGTCTCCTGCACCTCTGAGAAGTTGGGTGGCGCTCTCTCTAATCCCGCTGCTATGCTTGATTTTAATTCTTTCTCTTCTGCCACTGGCCTTTTGGACGCTGGCTACATGGGTCCTCATTTCACATAGTCCAACAATAGGACTGGTCGCGCTGCTGTCAAGGCCAGGTTGGATAGGATATTTATCAACCTTCAGTGGCAGTCTAAGTTCCCTGACTTTTGCGTTAAGCATCTTCTGAGGGGTCCTTCTGACCATGCCCCTCTGCTGGTGAAGTACACTTGTCACCCTACTATGGCTTCCAGGTTTATCTTCCAGAAGATGTGGGTTACCCATGATTCATTCCTCCAATGTGTTACTGATGTTTGGAATAGTACTCATGTCACTTTTCCTAACCCTTTTGAGAATCTTCAACTTAAGCTTCATGCGACTAAGCAAAAGTTGCGTACTTGGAACAAGAATGTGTTCAGGTCTCTTGAGGAGATAGTCCTTCAAGTTGAGAATCATGTGGCAGCCATGCAAATTCAATTCGATGGTGATCTGTCTGCTACTAACAGAGCGGCCCTCAATGCCGCTAATGCTGGTATGCGGCGTGCTCTTAACAGTCAGGAGATTTTCTGGGCTCAGAAGGCCAGGTTGAAGTGGTTAAATGATGGGGATAAAAATACTTCTTTCTATCACGCCGTTGTGCAGGGCAATAAAAGGAGGAACTTTATTCATCGGTTAAAGGTGGAAGGTGCTTGGTGTGAGGACCAGCCCAAATTAGCTTTGGAGGCGGTTAATTTTTTCCATAATCTTCTTACCTTTGAAGTTCACACTGTAGATCATTCCCTGCTGCAGCCCATTCCCAATTTGATCAGTGATTCTCAAAATGAGGCCCTTATCTCTATCCCCACTGATGAGGAGGTTAAGCAGGCTGTTTGGTCCATGAATGGTGAAGGCGCTCCGGGTCCTGATGGTTTCTCTAGCTGCTTCTTTCAAGCTTGTTGGGCCATCATCTCCTCTGATGTTATTGCTGCTGTTAGAGTTTTTTCATGGGGTTCCCTCTTCCTAGAGGCGTTTGTTCCTCCCTCATTGTGATTATCCCCAAGGTTGCTCACCCCTCATCTTTTGGGGATTTCAGACCTATTAGCCTGTGTAACTTCTGCTTCAAAATTATATCTAAGATCATTTGCACTCGCCTTACTCATATTCTTCCTCTTATTATCTCTGAGGAGCAGGGGGCTTTTGTTAATGGCCGTAATATTGTTGACAATATTCATTCATCCAATCAGCTTGTTCAAGATCTACATAGGAAGATTCGTGGTCATAATGTTATCCTTAAACTTGATATGATGAAGGCCTATGACAGGGTTGAGTGGGATTTCTTGTTTGCCGTTCTGCGCCAGTTTGGGTTCTCCAACAGGTTTGTTTCTTACATCGGTATGCTTGTTGCTAACTGCTGGTTCTCAATTACTTTCAATGGCAACTCGGTGGGGTATTTTAAGTCTTCTAGAGGTCTACGTCAAGGTGATCCCCTAGCTCCGGCCCTTTTTATCATTATGGAAGAGGCTCTTAGTAGGGGACTGAATGCTCAACATTCCTTTCCTCTTATTCCTTTTGTGGGCCCCAGAGGCTGCCCGCCTGTCTCCCATTTGCTCTTTGCGGATAATACTTTGGTCTTTTGCAATGGTCAGAAATCAAATATTTTGAAGCTGTTGACTTTCTTGCGTACCTATGAACACTCCTCCGGGCAGAAAATCAATATTCCTAAGAGCAGTTTTTTCCTTTCTCCCAAGGTGCCAACTTCCTTAGTTAAAAGCATTTCTACTTTGACAGGATTCCACCAGCAAAAAGGGGTACTACGTTACCTTGGGGTTCCTATCAGGTGTGGCAGAACAAGGGTTACTAATTACAAATTTCTTATTAACAAGGTCAATGCTAAGATGATCTCCTGGAAGTCTAAGTTTCTCTCTCAGGCAGGTAGAGTTACTCTAATTAATTTTGTTCTGAATTCCATTCCTATATACATTGCGGCTGCTACTTATCTCCCTAAATCTATGGTCAAATATATTGAAAAAGCCTGTGCTAACATTCTTTGGAATCGGACGGATGGTGCTCGTCGGAGGCATTGGATTCCTTGGGACACTATCCATCGCCCTATCTCTGAGGGAGGGCTTCAAATTAAGAGCCTTTGGCATGTTCAGCTTGCCCTGGCGACTAAGGAATTATGGAATATTTATCATGGCTCTACCATGTGGGTGAATTATGCAAGAATCAGATTCAAATTTGACCGTGGGGTGCATTGTTCTAGATCAATTCCTCATGGTATGCCCAGAGCGGTTTTCACTGTTGCTCAGGAAGCTGTTCTTAAAAATTCCAGATGGATCATTGGTGATGGTAGAAGGGTGGATTTTTTGAACAATGTCTGGCTTGGGCAAGACCTGCTCTATGATCTTTTGTCATCTCCTTACACCGGTCCACCTATCACTGTCTGTGAGGTTATTCAGAACACCAACCACCCTCTGCCCCTCTTGCTTCCCTGAGCCAATATTCTCCAAGATATTACGCTTATTGATCAGGATGACTGCTGCGTCTGGAGTGCTTCTCCTAGTGGCTCCTTCACAACCTCCTCAGCTTATAATATCCTTTCTCAGCATGGGGTGGTTAGGAAGCCCTTGTCTCGTCTGTGGCATCACTCCTTCTATAGACGTGCTTCTTTCTTCTGTTGGAAGTTGTTGCATCGTGCTATCCCTGTGGATTCCCGTATCTCCGATCTGGGTGTTCCTCTCGCATCCCGGTGTTCTTGTTGTAATTCTCCTTGCTCTGAAGACCTGAACCATCTGTTCATTTCTAGTGATTTGGCTCGCAGTCTTTGGGCATGGATCGCTCCCATCTTGGAGTTCAACGTGTCCAACATGGACAATATCACCACCCATTTTTGGTATACTTTGAGCAACTGTAATATCCCTACACCTTCAGGCTTTATCTCTCTCTACTCTGCTATGCTGCTTATTTGGGAAGTTTGGCGTGCTTGCTGTCTCATGAGATTTGAGAGTAAGCGGGTCTCTACTAGCCGTATTACCCATTGTATCCGTTATATGGTTACTTCATCTCTCGAGCTGCAGACCTTTAAGAGCGGTATCTCTGATCAACATCTCAAGCATCTCCATAGTTTTGGTTTTTTTCCTTCCTTCAAGGAGAGTCTTGTCAAGCTGGTCAGGTGGATTCCGCCTGTTTTGGGTTTGGTTCTCCATGTGGATGGGGCCAGTAAGGGAAACCCGGGACCCTGTGGGGGAGGTGGATGCATAAGGGACAGCTCAGGCAATCTCCTCTTTGCTTTTGCTCACTTCTATGGTATCGGTGGCAGTTTGATGGCTGAGGTGCGCGCCATGTATGATGGGCTTCGTCTGGCTTCTGATTATGGTTTCTCGTTGAAGTTGATTTTATCGGACTCTGTGACGCTAGTCAATTCTTTCAGATCTAATAAACCTCCCTCTTGGGACAGCTTGCGCTGGTGGCGCGCTACTTATTCTCTCATTCATGCCTCCCACACTCAGGTGGTTCATGTTTTCCGTCAAGCGAATCAAGTTGCTGATGCCTTGGCCAATGTTGGCTGCAAGAGCGCCTCTAATCATTTGTTCTTATCCTCTACTTCCTTGCCTCATGAATGTAAAGGTCCCCTCACTATGGACTGGTCTGGTATTCCTAGTTTTAGATTTGGTTAGTTAGGGTATGCCCCTGTGTTGTTGTATTTATCTCTTATATTTTTATGATTAGGCCCAGGTCGCCCTCACTGGTGGAGTGAGAACACTCTCCTTCTTTTGGGGAGGGTGCGCTTTCCCGGTTCGAGGCCCTGAGGACCTCTTTGCTTAAAAAAAAAAAGAAAAAGCAAAAGACTTGTCATACTGTTGTGCCCATTAACCCCAAACTCATCCTAGGTGAATTTATGATGGATCCTGGGGATGTGTATACCATGATTAGCCCTCAACATATTCACCTAATCCCCTTGCCTAAGTGGGTCATATCTCATTACAAGAATAAGTGCGGGAATTACCAAGAGATAGCCAAAGCCGTGGCTATATGCGTGTGTGGGGTAGTTCTCTTCCCGTCTGGAGATCACCTCGTAGACCATGTGAACTTGAGCGCCATTAGCGGGGTATGGCATGGACTTAGTCTCTCTCATGTGGTCCTAGCCTTCCTTTATGCGGGACTCACATCGGCGGCTATGGGGGGCCCACTATACAACTCTATGATCCTCATAGAGTGCTGGTTGGGAGTGAGGATAAAGTTCAAACCTGTAGAAAACCCCACTATGGAGAGCCGGATCTTTGGGTGCCATCCTTTGTGCTTCGTCGACGGAGCAGCCAAATTCTTCGATCGTGTTGTGTGCATGACAACGGATAAGAAAACTCGGAGTGCATGATGGCTATACCTGTCACGCCCCGACGCGGAATATCAGAACGCGAGGCAGTTGCAAGTAAACGGGTACCGAGTAAGTACTAGACATAAAACCATTGCACAATGAATAATACTAAAGATAACTCTTCTCATTTATAACTTTTCAATGTCTAGTTACAACCATTAATATCAGAGCCAATCTATAGGGCCCAATTACATTGAAATAAAAATAAAAGACTAAACTCAAACTACTAACTTGACTACTATAACTCTAACATAGTACTAAGACACGAGGGTGCTCATAACATCACTCCTGGTCGTTCCCGTCCTCTTGAGTGTATAGTTCATCCTCGGTCTCACCTGAGAACACAACGACAAAAAACGCAGGGTGAGCGATAACGCCCAGTAGGAATTAAATCTTAATAGTCAAGCAGACTTTAAATGATTAATGCATTAAAGGCAGAGTAACTAATGATAGAGCGAGAGAGTCAAGTAAAAGATAGCAGGATAGCACGTGAACGAAATAGTACAACTTTCTAAATATAGCACAAGTGCCGAGTATAGCACAAAATAGCAGGATGGCCATAGCACAAGTAGCACAAAGTATAGCAATAGCACAATGGGTATAGTATAGCACTTCTGTCAATAGACAACGAGAGAACATAGTACTTTTGATTGTCATTTAGATAGTCGAGATAGATAGCACTCGAGTGTAATGCCAAACACTCTGATCATTTAACTTCCATGGGCACTAGCACTTTCGGGTGCACATCCCAGGACCATATCGGGCCCTTTATATATTGCCAGGCATTGGTTATATTGTTTATCTTTAGACAATCAGTCAATGGCCAATATAGAGTACCAAGAAATAGATGAGAGCACTAGATGAATAAACGAGATAGTAGAGTGAACGTGAATAGATGAGCGAGTAGAGTATAGATGAGAGCTAGTGGTCAATGCACGTAACACGTTGAGTAAACAGGCGATAGTAACAGTTGCACAACACGAGCACATGGTGTTGGCAGTCAGGTTGAACTCACGACCCTACCATTGGCCATGTTAAGCACAGGTCCAGAGGTCCGGCATGATTCAAGATAAGAGCAAACTTCTAATAGCCGTTTGGACCATATTGATCCCTAAAGGGTATCATAGGTGTTAGGGTACAACTGACTCGTCGACCATGTGGGAATCCATGGACAGAGGAGACTTACGGAGGCCATGAACAAAGACTCACTAGTCCGGTAGAAGGAGTATCCGACGGAGAGTTCGTCCAAGTCAAGAGAGAGTGTGTATATAGAAACAAGTGCTCGACGTTGTAGAGGAATTCTAGAATAGTGGATCATCGATAACGGTATTCCCAAAACATCGCGAGAAAACGTATACAAGTCTGTTTAAAATATGGCAATTAATTACATAAATTACCAGATGTATTATGAGATAATTACATGCCAAGTTAAGCCATAATTGGATGGTTCAAAGTGTGTGCATGTATCATGAAATCATAGCTAGAAATAAGTCATGTGTATGTCTTTTAAAATCACACAATAATGTTCAGTTTATAACAGGTATTTTTACTGTGTACATGACTGTTAAGAGAGGGTACAAACACTGTTGAAAGTCAAGACTTGCAAAGATAGGGGGTTTCATGCAAAAAGCCCAGATCACGACGTACCCTAATGGGAGTCGCGATGGGGTCAAGCAGAACGCGACAGCCTCTTGTACAGGTCGCGACGGACTCATCGGTTCAGGCAGGCAGATCGCGACGGGGTTGTGTGAGGGTCGCGACAGCCTAGTCAGATTGCGTAGCGGATCGCGACGACAGGCCATGCCGTGATCAGATCATGATGGAGGGCACTGTCATGATGGCCCTGTGAACGCGGCCTATCAGGCCATCGCGTTCACAGGGTCTACACCCGAGTTCGACAGGGAAAGTACAGTGCATTGGATTACAGACCAGACTTACCCTATTTTGACACAGGGTGATTCAAAAAATCATAACTATTTGTACAAGTAATGAAAAATCATGAAACTAGTTGCGAATTGATCTAGACATGCAAGGGTACTTACAGTAAATAGGGATTTGAAAACAAGCAGGGCTTCGATATGCTTTGGTTATGTGTATTGATGAAGAACATGAGACAGTAGACAGATGAGATCAACGATTTAATTCACAAGATAGGATAGATGAAAATTAGGGTTTTTAGGGGCAAAAGAAGCCTAACATGGAACAGTATCCCTAATAAAAATTTTGTAGCATGGGGTTCAGTATACATGGAGATCAAGAATTAAGAATGGGGCTCGTGGTCATGGAGTTTACAGAACTTCAAAAATTAAGAACAAAAGATTTACTCGATGGAAAAATATGAGACAAGAGGGCTTTGAATCCTGAGGTTTAGATCAACCTACAGATGAAATTGGTTTAGTTTTGCTCGTGAGAATGCCTACCTTTAGTCGTTTTCCTTCTCTAGGGCTAGAACTTGAAGAACGAGAGAGAGAGCTTGAGAGAGACTTCTTCCCACGAAATCTCCTCCTCCTTGGCCTCTCCTCCTGATCCAGAAACCCTTGGCAACAAGCTAGGGCCGACCATGGAGCTTTAAGAGAGTATTTATATCTCTTCCCTTTCTATTTCCTAATAGGACTCTAATTACTATTAAATTTCAGGATTTCCTATTTCTCTCCCCCTTTCCAAGCTTGAAAACTTCTAATTGGGTTAGGATGGGAGCTAAATTCGTGGCCAAGCAACCAGGGTAGATTTAGGAATCCAAATCCAACTCAAACTTCTTATTTAATGCATTAAATACCTCTTTTCTATTTAAGTAATAATTAAGTTACGAATTTAAGGTATTTTTCTATTATTCTTCTTTTAAAAATCCTTATTTTGGCCCATAAATTTCTAATGGGTCTATTTAATAAAGCCCATTACTTCTTTTCATTTAATGGGTTTTATTTAATTCTCTTTTATTTGATTTTCTAATTACTTTTATTTTATTATTATTAAAATTTTATTTTATGAAAAATCTAGGTTGTTATATCTTCCCCCTCTTAAAAAGAATTTGGTCCCCAAATTCATATGATCATCCAGGAGAAAATGTCTTACCGAAAGGATCAGGGTAGTTCCGTCTGATGGTTCCTTACGGTTCCCATGTGGCTTCTTCCATCTTCCACTCTGCAGTTATTCCATAAGACTTTAACCATGTCAATGGGATGTTGGGTTGAGTGTGTTTTGGAATTTTCTAAAATTGTATTTTAATGATGACAACATCACTCATAATTTGATTTTGATGATGACATTTTGTACATATTAAAATGATGACTAATTGCACATGTTATACATTTTCTACATATCACAACAATGCTTAAACAACATATTTTTGATGTTTAATATCTCACATTTTAATGATAATATCTTGTATTAATGGTTTACAATTTATATTTTCAGGTTTACACAAATTTTCATAGTGGTGTCGACACAGTCCACCTGTGTGTCGACACTAGTTCACTGTCCCAGAAGCCTGTTCTGAAGCAGTAGCCAGTGGTGTCGACACAGTCTGCCTGTTTGTCGACACAGTCTGCCAGTGGTGTCGACACAGTCCACCTATGTGTCGACACTAGTTCACTGTCCCAGAAGCCTGTTCTACATCAGTTGCCTGTGGTGTCGACACAGTCTGCCTATGTGTCGACACACTTCGACTAAAGTTCAAAAACGTGAATTTCTCTGGACAAGTGGCCGCTTGGGGATCAAGGGAATCTGCCTAGGTTTTTGTGCCCACGCACTCCAAGGGTCCACATGGACTTATAGGGCTATAAATACCCCCAATCCTTGCCCCCCTAAGGGTGTGCTGCTCTTGCAATTCCCAGAGAAACTTTTTGGCAGCAAAAAGGGATCTCTCCAGTTCTTACTCATATCCAGAAGCTGTGATCCATCTTTTCAAGAGAAAGTACAATGGAGTGAAGGCCATATTCTAGAGAGGGCTTTGAAGTGCCAAGCAAGGGAGTAGATCCAGCAGAAGCACAACAATTGAAGAGGGATTTCTGGCATTTCAGATGCCATCAATGCAGAGTATCGTCATTTGAGGAGAATCTCCACCAAATTCCATCAAGGCTCCTCAATTCAAGCATCTACAAGACCTCTTCACCGAAGAACATCCAATTCATACTTCTTTCACCTAATTCTTGGAGTGTTCATCTTATTTCTTCTTGTGAGATCTGTACAGATTTCTGAGTTTATTGAGTCTGTGAATCAGATCATTGCTAGAGGATCTGATTTCTTTCATGTTTGATCTAACTTTTGTATTGTGAGCCATCGAGCTCTGGTTTGTGAGTCGTCGCACTCACTGTGTGGTTTGAACCGTCATGCTCAATTTGGAGTCGTCGTGCTCTGGTTGTTGTTTGAGCCGTTGTGCTCAGTTTGTGAGTCGTTGAACTCAAGGTTGTGTGTTGAGCTGTCATGCTCAAGGGTGTTTGGAGTCATCGTGCTCCTGTGTGAGTTGTACTCTTTTGAGTAGTGGAGCCTCACTGTGTGAGGGGTGGATGTAGGAATCACTGGTGTGATTTCCGAACCACCTAAAAATCCTTTGTGCAATGGTTTGATCTGCTTGTTTGCGCTAGATGCTTGCATAGGATTTCGCTTTCACACTAAATGTTTAATTGCTTCACACATCATCTACACACACCCACACTTCAGATCAGTAAATTGTTTGTTTGAATTGATATCTGATTCGAAGTAAGTTTTGAATTGCTTAAGCTTCTGCAGTAATTTGTGTTAGATCTATTCAACCCCCCCTTCTAGATCTGATCCATCCACCTATTCGATCCTACAATTAGTATCAGAGCGGGTTTATATTTGTTTCTGATCTGATTTGAGTGATTTTTGCATCTCACTTGCTTGAATTGCTTGAGTGTTCTAATACTGTCTTTCATTTCGCTTAATAGATTCTCGAGTATTTATTGCTGAAGGCCATTCCATTAATAGGCCACCATTTTTCAATGGGTCTGATTACTCTTATTGGAAGAATCGCATGCAAGTTTTTCTTAGGGCTCAAAACTATGAAATCTGGAAGGTAGTTGAAGTGGGTCCTTATGAAAATCAAGGAGATGAAGAGAACTGGACTAGAGAACAGATTAGGAGAGCTACTCTTAACTATAGTGCCATGAATATGCTTCAATGTGTTGTCCACCCTAAAGAATATTCAAGAATATCCATGTGTAAATCTGCTAAAGGAATGTGGGATAAACTTGAATTAATGTATGAAGGAACATCTCAAGTTAGGGAAACCAAAGCAAGCATACTTATTTCTGATTATGAATTATTTATGATGAAATCTAACGAATCAATTTCTGAAATGTTTGCTAGGTTTATGATAATGGTCAATGGACTGAAGGCACTAGGTAAGGAATACACCGATGCTGAACTGGTAAGAAAAATCTTGCGCTCTCTATCATCTGTTTGGCACACAAAGGCTACAGTGATTGAAGATTCTAAGGATTTATCCAAAATTTCTTTGGATGAACTCATAGGATCTTTAATGACTTATGAAATAAATATGAAAAAAAGTGAAGAACATATGCTTAAAGCTAAATCAGTAGCACTTAAAGCTTCATCAAGCAACAAAGAGAAATGTCAAGAAAATCAAGTTCTGAAGAGTCTGAGTCTAATGAGGATGAACTTGCCCTCATGACTAGGCAATTCAGAAAGTTTTTAAAATCAAGAAGAGGAAAATTCAATGGAAAGAAAAAATATTCTTCTAGTAAAAGGAATGCTTCTTCTTTAAATTTTAATGCTAGCAGAAATCAAAGATATTGTTTGCTACAGGTGCAACAAGACAAGACACATGAAGGGTGAGTGTCCTAAGATCAAAAAGGACAAATACAAGAAGAACAACAAATTGAAGAAGCCAAAAGCCATGATAGCAACTTGGTCGGATGAAGACCAAAGTGATGATGAAGAAGAGAACTCCTCAAGTTTTGGGAATGAGGAGTTATGCTTTATGGCCAACAACAACGATGGAAAGGTAAGTTCTTCTTTTGAACAATATTCCATTGAAGATTGACAAGATGCATATGCTGAGTTGATTGAAAAATATTCTGAAATAAGAAAAGAAAACAAATATTTGAAAAAGAAAATTGAAAATGTCATGCATGATACTTCCTTAAATAGAAGAATATCTGAACTTGAAAATGAAATAACTGAACTCAATGAAGAAAAGGAAGATCTTTTGAATGACATTGATGAATTTAAAATTGCATCTCAAAAGGCCAATAATGATTTTGAAAAACTTTCTGAAAGAATAGAATTGCAACAAAAATAAAAGCAACAAGTCATTGATGAAGTTCAGAAACTCAAGAAGTTGTTGGATGAAAACGAACAAGTGATAAAAAATTTCACAAATGGAAAGGAAAACCTTGATGCATTGTTAGGACTAAAAATGAATGCTACAAAACATGGACTAGGATTCACCACAGAAAAATCTTTGAAAAATAAATCTGGTGAAAAGAAAGAAAAACCATAAAAAATTCCTTTGATAAAATTTGTCAAAAGCACTAGTCCAGAAAACAAAAATAAACTAGTGTCAAAGAACATATGTGAAATACCAAAAAATCAGAACAGAAAGAATGTTTCTAACCAAAAGAAACAAAACAAGTCGACACACATTGCTGATAGGTCGACACCAGTCAACCACAAGTTGAAAACTGTGGCTGCTGAGTTGACACCAGTCCAACACAGGTCGACCTGTCCAATTTTGAAAAACAACAACCAGTTGAATAGAAATTCAAATAAAAATTTGAAAAATTGTAAAAACATAAAAACAAACTTTCATGATGGTTATTGGAGATCTAGGACATCATGTCAATCTAATTGGATCAATTTTGGAATCAATGGTATCATCATCCTTATTGTTACCATTCACAATCTTTTTATCCAAAAGTTCTAAGATATCAACAGAATTCTTGGTTTGGATTTCCATACATGAACAATCATGCCAAAATGCATAATTTCCCTGCTCATGAAAGGAAAAATACTGGTGTTTTCATTCTAAATCAGAATGTTAAAATGCCCAAAAGGGAAATCATTTCTGAAACAAAACAAAAATAAAAAACTACTCAAATATGGATCAGAAAAGACTTATTGATTTTGTTCAAACAAACTGATGGTCCCAACAATGTTTGGGTACCAAAATCTTTTCTTCTCTGATCTGATTTATGCAAGAAAGTCATGCACCCAACTCCAATGTGTGGTTCCTTGACAATGGGTGTTCACGACACATGACTGGAGATAGAACAAAGTTTTCATTTCTGATTGAAAAGGAAGGAGGATCTGTTACTTTTGGAGGTAAAAATAAAGGGAAAATCATTGGATCTGGAAAGGTTGGTAAATCCTCCTCAAACTCAATTGAAAATGTTTTGTTAGTTGATGGTTTAGATTATAATCTTTTGAGTATAAGTAAATTGTGTGACAAAGGTCACAAAGTTGTTTTTGAATCTGATTTTTGCAAAATAATTGATTCTTCAACTGAAAAAATAAATTTCTTTGGTAAAAGAGAAAATAATGTCTACATGATCAATCTTGATAAAAACTTTGCTGAAAACATTTGTTTGGTGGCAAATAAAAATGAAATTGCATGGACATGGCACAAAAGACTTGGTCATGCAAGTTTCAACACAATAAATAAACTTTAAGGCTAAATCTGGTTAAAGGACTTCCTGAATCTTTTCCAAACATTGAGAATCAACTTTGTGGGATATGTGCTCAAGGAAAACAAACCAGAAAATCTTTTAAAACTTTCGATGATGTACTCACTTCTAAGCCACTAGAATTGCTTCATATGGACCTTTTTGGGCCAACAAGGATTCTTAGTCTAAGTGGCAAAAGATATGGTTTTGTCATCATTGATGATTTTACTAGATATACATGGGTTATTTTTCTATCCCACAAGAGTGATGCTTGTTTAGAATTTAGGAATTTCTGCACCACTGCCTTAATGGGTTTTTCATATAAAATTAAATCCATTTTGACTGATCATGGGGGAGAATTTGAGAACAAAGCTTTTTCTAATTTATGTGCTGAACTGAACATTTTTCACAGATTCTCTTCTCCAAGAACTCCAGAACAAAATGGAGTTGTGGAAAGGAAGAATAGAACTCTGGTGGAAATGGCTAGATCTATGCTCTTGGAAAGTAAATTGCCCAAATCCTTGTGGGCTGAAGCTGTGAACACAGCAAATCACATCTTGAATAGAGCATTGGTCAGACCAAAAATCAGTAAAACCCCTATGAACTTTTGAAAAACAAAAAGCCAACTCTGTCTTATTTTAAAATCTTTGGTTGCAAGTGTTTTGTACATAACAACAATCAAGAAAATCTTGATAAATTTGATGCAAAAAGTTTTGAAGCCATTTTTCTTGGTTATTCAGAAATTTCTAGAGCTTTTAGAGTTTACATTCTCAAGAATAAAACTGTGGAAGAATCTCCACATGTAGTTTTTGATGAAAACTCATATCAAACTGATGACTCTACATCTTGCAGGGTTCCTCAAATTAATGAAGAGGATGACTTGGTTGTCGAATCTTCACCAACTATTGAAGAGGATGAAGATCCATTTGAAAATCTGGACAATCAATCACCTACCATAAGTGGTTCAGGTAATATTGTTCCAGAACTGAATGCATCCCAAGAGGTAATTCCTGAATATAGATTTTTAAGAGATCATCCAATTGAGAATGTAGTTGGTAATCTACATGATAGAGTTAGAACTAGATCATCTTTTCTGAATGCAATAAATGAAGACCCACTAGCACTAATTTTCCAAATTGAACCCAAGTCAATTAATGAAGCCCTAACTAGTGAGGATTGGATCAATGCAATACATGATGAACTTCATCAATTTGACAGAAATCAAGTGTGGGAATTAGTACCTAGACCTAGTGACCAATGTGTTATTGGTACTAGATGAGTGTACATAAATAAATTGAATGAAAATGGACAGGTTGTTAGGAATAAAGCTAGACTAGTTGCCAAGGGGTACAATCAGGAGTTTGGAATTGTTTTTGAAGAATCATATGTCTCTGTAGCTAGACTAGAAGCTGTGAGAATATTTCTTGCTTTTGCATCATCCCTGAAATTTAAAGTTTATCAAATGGATGTGAAAAGTGCTTTCTTGAATGGATACATCAAAGAAAATGATTTTGTAGAACAACCTCTCGGATTTGAAAATCAAAAATATCCTGAACATGTTTTCAAACTCAATAAGGCTCTTTATGGTCTTAAGCAAGCTCCAAGAGCTTGGTATGACCGTTTGAGCTCATTTTTGTTGAATAAAGGTTACACAAGAGGTAATGTAGACCAGACCTTGTTTACAAGAATTGTCAATAATCAAATCATTGCTGTTCAAATCTATGTTGATGACATAATTTTTGGGTCTACAAATAAAGCTCTTTGCAGTGAATTTGCTGATCTTATGAAAACTGAGTTTGAAATGAGTTTGATGGGAGACTTACAATTCTTTATGGGATTGCAGGTACATCAAACCAGTGAAGGAATTTTCATAAGTCAAACAAAGTATGTGAAAGAACTTCTGAAAATGTTTGACTTTCTGCACCTCAAGCATTCAAGCACACCAATGGCAATAAATGTAAGAGTAGAGGAAGACTCATTTGGTAAGTCAGTAGATCCAAAAACCTACAGAGGTATGATTGGTTCTCTACTTTACCTCACAACCTCTAGACCAGATATTCAGTATAGTGTGTGTATGTGTGCTACATTTCAAGCTAATTCTAAAGAAAGTCACATGTTAGCTGTCAAAAGAATTTTTAAACATCTTGTTGGAACATGTGAACTTGGAATTTGGTATCCTGCTGGTTGCAAGTTAGATTTAATTGCTTACTATGACGCTGATTATGCTGGTTGTAAGCTTCATAGAAAAAGTACTAGTGGCTTGTGTTTATATCTAGGTGGATGCTTAATTTCTTGGGCTTCCAAAAAGCAACATTCAGTAGCTCTATCCACTGCAGAGGCTGAATATGTTGCGACTGGTTGTTGTGGCACTCAAGTTCTTTGGGTGAAACATCAGCTCCTAGACTATAATCACAAATTGGGTTGTATTCCTATTTTGTGTGATAACACAAGTGCTATTAATTTGTCTAAAAACCCAATTCAGCATTCACGAACAAAGCATATTGAAATAAGACACTATTTTCTAAGGGATGAGGTCGCTAAAAAATCTTTTGAACTTCACTTCATTGAAACTGAAAAACAAATTGCAGATAATTTCACTAAGCCTCTTCCAGAAAACAAATTCTCGTCTTTAAGAAGAGAGGTTGGTTTGTGTAAATTTCCACATTCTTGATATCTTCTCTCTTTTTACAAATAAAAGTCTTCATGTTCTTGCAAATAAATTCCTCACTCTCACATTGCATTGCCATTCTTGGTATATCAAATGGTGATTTGAAGAAAGACAAGTCAGGCTTGTCTGGACACTTTCACTATGCGTGAGTATGTCTCCGCCAAGTATCAAGAGTCTTATATGCAATTGTTGAGGGGGAGTCTTTGTCTTTCAATAAAACATTCTTGTTCATTCTATTTTCACTTCATTCCATTCCTATTTCTTCAATAATCCTCATGTTCACCTTGTGAGAGGGAGATACATGAAAGGGGGAGTCATTGTTTCATTCGTTGACCTTACTTGTCTATCTTAAAGCCCAAACTCATCAGAATGTTTGAGTCATTGTGCTATTTTCTTATGAGAGAATTAAGACATTGAAACTAAACTCATTGTGCATTTAGTTTAATTTCAAAGATTCATTATCATTTCAAGGTTAAGCAATCTTAATACTGAATGTTTTTAAAATGACTTGCAAAACACTTGTAGGCACATGAGTGGCTTTACTATTTAGCATGTGTATTTTAAGCTTCATTTTTACCACATGTTAAGATTAATTTTTCTAAATTCGTAGTCATGACTTTTCTGGTCAAAGCAAACATATTCCTGCAAAACATCAAAAGAAAATGATCAACAGTCTGGAAAGATACAAACAGAGCAATGCAAATTCTTGAACCACTGAGTAACTGGGCCATTTCACCTAAAAAGTGATTTGTTTCCCGTCAAAAAGTGGAAATCAAAATTTCCAACTCTGTATAAGATAATGAAAGTTAAATCACTGAGTTATCAGGAGGTCTTGCATCTGATCAATGTGATCTCTTGCACTGAAAAGTGAAATTTAACTAATTTATTCTTGTATTCTTTCCCAGCTAAAATTGAAAGAAAATCAAAAAGATAGGATAGAAAAGCTTAAGACTTTAATAAAGTTCATGTTTACTGAGTTTAGACCTATTATTCTACATTATTTTACAATTAAAGCTCCTAACATTCTTGTTAAATACTTCTGCTCACTCATATAGGTCACTTTACTTCACATTTGCATCATTATTTTAACTACATTCAGATCATTATATTTTGCTATACTTTGTGTTGAGTGTGTCTTTGTGATTAAACTTTATTGCACAATACAAAAAACACAATAATTTCTCTCATATGTACATATCACTTTGCCTCACTTATTTTGATTCTTCCTGAACTTTCATTTTCACAACTGGAATTCTTGATCTCCTACCATTCTTTGCTTCTCTCTCTTATCTATCTTTTTAATGATGTCAAAAAGGGGGAGAATGTTCCTTAAAAGGGGGAGAAAGTTCTTTAAAGGGGAGAAAGTTTCTTATGGGAGAAAGAAGTTCAAAGGGTGAATATGGTCAAGGGGAGTTATTGCAGTCATGGGAGTCAGGCTATTGGGAGATTGTACAGAAATTTTGTCATCATCAAAAAGGGGGAGAATGTTGGGTTGAGTGTGTTTTGGAATTTTCTAAAGTTGTATTTTAATGATGACCAATGAACATCGCTCATAATTTGATTTTGATGATGACATTTTGTACATTTTGTACATATTAAAATGATGACTAATTGAACATGTTATACATTTTCTACATATCACAACAATGCTTAAACAACATGTTTTTGATATTTAATATCTCACATTTTAATGATAATATCTTGTATTAATGGTTTACAATTTATATTTTCAGGTTTACACAAATTTGTCACAGTGGTGTCGACACAGTCCACCTATGTGTCGACACTAGTTCACTATCCCAGAAGCCTGTTCTGAAGCAGTAGCTAGTGGTGTCGACACAGTCTGCCAGTGGTGTCAACACAGTCCACCTATGTGTCAACACTAGTTCACTGTCCCAGAAGTCTGTTCTGCAGCAGTTGCCTGTGGTGTCGATATAGTCTGCCTGTGTGTCGACACACTTTGACTAAAGTTCAAAAACGTGAATTTCTCTGGACACGTGGCCGCTTGGGGATCAAGGGAATCTACCTAGGTTTTTGTGCCCACGCACTCCAAGGGTCCACATGGAGTTATAGGGCTATAAATACCCCCAATCCTTGCCCCCCTAAGGGTGTGCTACTCTTGCAATTCCCAGAGAAACTTTTTGGCGGCAAAAAGGGATCTCTCCGGTTCTTGCTCATCTCCAGAAGCTGTGATCCATCTTTTCAAGAGAAAGTACAAGGGAGTGAAGGCCAATTTCTAGAGAGGACTTTGAGGTGCCGAGCAAGGGAGCAAATCCAGCAGAAGCACAACAATTGAAGAGTGATTTCTGGCATTTCAGATGCCATCAAAGTAGAGTATCGTCATTTGAGGAGAATCTCCACCGAATTCCATCAAGGCTCCTCAATTCAAGCATCTGCAAGACCTCTTCACCGAAGAACATCCAATTCATACTTCTTTTACCTAATTCTTGGAGTGTTCATCTTATTTCTTCTTGTGAGATCTGTACATGAAGCTCTATACAGATTTTTGAGTTTATTGAGTCTGTGAATCAGATCATTGCTAGAGGATCTAATTTCTTTCGTGTTTGATCTAGCTTTTGTATTGTGAGCCATCGAGTCCTGGTTTGTGAGTCGTCGCACTCACTGTGTGGTTTGAGCCGTCGTGCTTAATTTGGAGTCGTCATGCTCCGGTTGTTGTTTAAGCCGTCGTGCTTAGTTTGTGAGTCGTTGAACTCAAGGTTGTGTGTTGAGCCGTCGTGCTCGAGGGTGTTTGGAGTCGTCGTGCTCCAGTGTGAGTTGTACTCTTTTGAGTAGTGGAGCCTCACTGTGTGAGGGGTGGATGTAGGAATCACTGGTGTGATTTCCGAACCACCTAAAAATCCTTTGTGCAATGGTTTGATCTGCTTGTTTGTGCTAGATGCTTGCATAGGATTTTGATTTCACAGTAAATGTTTAATTGCTTCACACATCATCTACACACACCCACACTTCAGATTAGTAAATTGTTTGTCTGAATTGATCTCTAATTCGAAGTAATTTTTGAATTGCTTAAGCTTCCGCAGTAATTTGTGTTAGATCTATTCAACTCCCATTCTAGATCTGATCCATCCACCTATTCGATCCTACATGGGACAGTTCCTGAGCTGTTGTACCTTCTGTTCTAGTATCTTGACTGGCTTATCTTCATATGTCACATCCTTGTTCAACACCAGCTTCTCGTGGCGAATGATGTGTGTGGGATCATATACATATTTTCGGAGCATGGAGACATGGAACACATTGTGTACACATGCTAGATCTGGTGGCAATGCCAGTTGGTATGCAACCTCACCAATCCTTTCGAGGACTTCAAAAGGACCGATGAATCTGGGACTGAGCTTTCCTTTCACACCAAATCTTTGGATGCCACGAGTAGGTGACACCTTTAAGAATACATGATCACCAACTTGGAATTCTAAGTCTCACCTTCTTTTGTCCGCATAGCTCTTTTGTCTAGACTGAGCAGTTTTAAGCCGGTCTCTAATCACCTGAATGTCTTTTGTTGTTCATTGTACCATATCCGGGCCTAGCCATTGCTGTTCTCCCACCTCATTCCAGCATGCAGAAGATCTACAATTTCTTTCGTAGAGTGCTTCGAACGGTGCCATCTTAATACTCACCTGGTAACTGCTGTTATAGGCGAACTCAATGAGGGATAGGAGCTCGTTCCAATATCCTTGGAAGTCTATAGTGCAAGCTCTCAACATGTCTTCCACTATTTGGTTGGTTCTTTCATTTTGCCCATCAGTTTGTGGATGGAATGCGGTACTAAAGTTGAGTTTAGTACCCAGTGCAACTTGCAGTCCATTCCAAAAATGAGATGTGAATCTCGGATCTCGATCCGAGACTATGGATGATGGAACACCATGTAGTCTTACAATCTCTTTGACATATAAGGCAGCTAGTACTTCTACCGACCACTTACTTTTTATGGCTAGGAAGTGGGCAGATTTGGTTAGTCGGTCGACAATGACCCAAATGGCGTCGAGTCCACCACGAGTCTTGGGTAAACCCATGTTGAAGTCCATGCCAATGCTTCCCACTTCCATTCAGGAATGTCTAGTGGTCTTAGTACCCCCGCAGGGCACATGTGTTCCACTTTTACTTGTTGGCAAGTAAGGCAGTGTGCGACATGTTCAGCTACCTCTCTCTTCATATTCGGCCACCAAAATATTCTTTTCATGTCTTGATACATTTTGGTACCTCCTGGGTGGATAGTGTACTTTGTCTTGTGAGCATCACCCATTAGCTTCCTCTTCAATTCATCATTGTCGGGAATGCATGTCCTCCCTTAGAACACCAGTCTTCCATCCTTAGTCATAGCAAAGTCTGGTCTTTCGGCTAAGGTTTCCTTGATGCGAACTAAGAATGGATCATTATCTTGTTGAGCTTTGATCTCCTCTAGCAGATCAGATTGAATCTTGATATTGGCAACCAAGACTCGATCATCCCTATGTTCAATATTTAAGCCTAACCTTGCTAATTGTTCTAGTAGTTGTATCTCGCCAAGGACTAGACTCAAAACAGATGCCATCGGCTTTCTACTAAGAGCATCAGCCACAGCATTACCCTTGCCTGGATGGTATTGGATGTTGAAGTCAAAATCTTTTAGATATTCTAGCCATCTTCTTTGTCTCATGTTGAGTTCCTTCTGAGAGAATAAGTACTTCAGGCTTTTATGGTCTGAGTAGACAGTGAACTTTTCACCATATAAGTAATGTCTCCAGATCATCAAGGCGAAGACCATGGCAACCAACTCTAGATCATGCACAGGGTAGTTGACCTCATGCATCTTCAGTTGTCTTGAAGAATAAGCAATAACCTTCTCCTTTTGCATCAATACACAACCTAGCCCAATCCCTGAGGCATCGGTGTAGACAGAGAAACCTTCTCCCTCTATCTGCAGAGCGAGAACAGGTGCTGAGGTAAGACAATCTTTAAGAGTTTGGAAACTTTTCTCACACTCTTTACTCTAGGAGTAGGGATTCTCCTTTTGTGTCAGACGCATGAGAGGAACGATGATCTTTGAGTCCTTGATGAACCACCTATAGTAGCCAGCCAGTCCTAGGAAGCTTCTGATCTCGGTGACGTTGGTTGGTCTCTCCCAATTGAGTACAGCTTCGAATTTGGAGGGATCAACTGAGATGCCGTCCTTTGAGATAACATGGCCCAAGAAGGACACTTCTTCGAGCCAGAATTCACACTTGCTAAGCTTTCCGTACAGTTTGTTTTCTCGCAAGACTTGCAGTGCAATCTTCAGGTGTTCTTCATGCTCTTCCTCGGTCTTTGAATATATGATGATATCGTCGATGAAGACGACCATGAACTTGTCAAGGTATGGCCGATATATGTTGTTCATGAGTTGCATAAAGGCTGCAGGAGCATTGGTTAGACCAAAAGGCATAACAACGAATTCATAGTGTCCATACCTACTCCTGAAAGCCATTTTGAAGATATCATCATCCTTGATCCTCATTTGATGATAGCCAGATTGAAGATCGATCTTGGAGAAATATTGAGCTCCGGATATTTGGTCGAATAGTTCATCGACCCTGGACAATGGGTATTTGTTCTTGATGGTGAGCTGATTAAGCTGACGATAGTCGATGCATAACCTCATCGATCCATCTTTCTTCTTGACGAATAGCACAGGTGTTCCCCATGGGGAAGTACTTGGTCTGATGAACCCCTTCTCTAATAGTTACATCAGTTGCGCCTTCAATTCTTTGAGCTCGGCAGGTGACATCCGGTACAGTTGTCATGATACCAGGGTAGCTCCAGGGATCAACTCTATGGCGAAGTTGACATCTCATTCCGGTGGAATCCCTGGCAAATCATCAGGAAACACATCGGGGAAATCCTGGACTATGTGGATGTCTTCTATCTTAGAACCCTTCTTTTCAATTACTACGGCTGCTAGGAAAGCAATGCAACCTTTCCTTATCATATTGTGGGCTTTTATGGTGGAGATTAGAGACATCCGTCTCTTATGTCTAATCCCAGAGAATACCAATTTAGGAAAGTCACTAAAGGTAACCTTCCCTTTCTTACAGTCGACACTTGCCCCATAAGTGGACAACCAGTCGGCTCCTAAAATTACATCATAGCCTTCCATGGGCATACACACCAGGTTGGCTTTTAGGTTATGATCTCCGATCATTACATCGGCAGATGGAAAGTATTTGTTCAATTTCTCCTTTTCTCCTAGTGGCATTGTGATAGAGAACTCACAACCCATGGATATAGGTTTAGCATTCAAGGTATCAGCAAAGTTTTTAGATATAAAGGAATAAGTTGCTCCAGTATCAAATAAGACAAATGCTGATAAGGAGAAAACTTGTAGAGTACCTTATACCATGCCACCGTCCGTAGCAGGTTCCTCATCATGTAGGGCTTGCAGTCTTCCCTGTTTCTTAGGCGCATTAGGGTGCCTCTTATGTTCTTTTAGTAGCGGGCACTTGGGGATGCAGTGCTCGCGACTTCCGCATTGTAGACATGCACCGACTTTCCTCCAGCATTCGTCAGCAGTGTGACCTGGCTTGTCACAATGCTTGCAGTTGCTTCTGGCTAGAGTGTTAGGTACGAAGACCTTGGGTTTTCTTTTTTGGCTGGACCCCTCTGTGATGTTGAAGGGACGTTTCTTGCCATTGGTCGGCTTGGCAGATAAGGGTTCAGAAGTCATTTCCTTTTTCACGAACTTCCCTATGATACGGTCGGTGAAGTCCGTAGCATCTTTCAGCAGCTGAGCTTTCTTCACCATCTCGGTGTAGGTCTGGATGTCGAGAGGTGCTAGTTGGGTAATGTAGTGAGGCTTAAGGCCATTAAGAAAGCGCTTAGCCTTCATTCTCTCCGTGTTCACCAGGTGTTCAGCATACCTTGCTAGTCTAGAGAATTGGGCCTCATACTCGGCCACTGTCAGGCTCCTCTGATTAAGAGCAGCAAATTCTGCAGCCTTCCTTTCTTGCACACACTCGGAGAAGTATTTGGAGTTGAAGGCTTCTTTGAATTCGGCCCAAGTGAACTGACCATTCGCTCGGGTCGCTTCTACTAACTCCCACCAAGTGCGGGTGTCCTTTTCAAGTTGAAAGGTGGCTAGTAGCAGCTTATCCCCCGCTGCACATTGCATTGCACAGAAGATTCTTTCCATTTCTTTTATCCAGTGTTCTACTTCATCCGGATCCGTGGATCCACTGAACCTAGGTGGGTTCAGACTCCGGAAGTTATGATGCAGGTCACCTGCACCACGATTGCCACCTCCTTGGGTAGCTTGCACAATTGCGCGCATCAGTTCTTGGATGGTCTGTTGCATGCCCCTCATTTGAGCACGTTCAGCAGTCATCTTTTTTGCATAGTTCCTACAAAAATAACTTATTGTCATGATATTGATGTGAAATTTAATTTGTGCTTGTGTGATTTCATTTTAGCTAGTTACCCTTGGCTCTAACTATTACTCACATAGGTAGGATAATTGACTCTAGTTGAGGAAAGTTAACCTAGATCATACTATACTTAAGAACAGCCTAGGTTCTGATACCACAAAATTGTCATGCCCTGACACGGAATATCAGAACGCAAGGCAGTTGCAAGTAAACAGGTACAGATCAAGTACTAGACATCAAACCATTGCACAATGAATAATACTAAATAAAACTCTTTTCATTTATAACTTTTCAATGTCTAGTTACAACCACTAATATCAGAGCCAATCTATAGGGCCCAATTACATTGAAATAAAAGTAAAAGACTAAACTCAAACTACTAACTTAACTACTATAACTCTAACATAGTACTAAGACACGAGGGTGCTCATAACATCACTCCTGGTCGTTCCCGTCCTCTTGAGTGTATAGTTCATCCTCGGTCTCACCTGAGAACACAACGACAAAAAACGCAGGGTGAGCGATAACGCCCAGTAGGACTTAAATCTCAATAGTCAAGCAGGCTTTAAATGATTAATGCATTAAAGACAGAGTAACTAATGATAGAGAGAGAGAGTCAAGTAAAACATAGCAGGATAGCACGTGAACAAAATAGTACAACTTTTCAAATATAGCACAAGTGTCGAGTATAGCACAAAATAGCAGGATGGCCATAGCACAAAGTATAGCAATAGCACAACGAGTACAGTATAGCACTTTTGTCAATAGACAACGAGAGAACATAGCACTTTTGATTGTCATTTAGATAGTCGAGATAGATAGCACTCGAGTGTAATTCCAAACACTCTGATCATTTAACTCCCATGGGCACTAGCACTTTCGGGAGCACATCCCAGGACCAGATCGGGCCCTTTATATATTCCCAGACATTGGTTATATGGTTTATCTTTAGAGAATCAGTCAATGGCCAATATAGAGTACCAATAAATAAATGAGAGCACTAGATGAATAGACGAGATGGTAGAGTGAACGTGAATAGAAGAGCGAGTAGAGTATAGATGAGAGCCAGTGGTCAATGCACGTAACACGTCGAGTAAACATGCGATAGTAACAGTTGCATAACACGTGCACATGGTGTTGGCAGTCAGGTGGAACTCATGACCCTACCACTAGCCATGTTAAGCACAGGTCCAGAGGTCCGGCGTGATTCAAGATAAGAGCGAACTTCCAATAGCTGTTTAGACCATATTGATCCTTAAAGGGTATCATAGGTGTTAGGGTACAACCGGCTCGTCGACCATGTGGGAATCCATGGACAGAGGAGACTTACAGAGACCCTGAACAAAGACTCACTAGTCCGGCAGAAGGAGTATCTGACGGAGAGTTCGTCCAAGTCAAGAGAGAGTGTGTATATAGAAACAAGTGCTCAACGTTCTAGAGGAATTCTAGAATAGTGGAGCGTCGATAACGGTATTCCCAAAACATCGTGAGAAAATGTAGACAAGTCTCTTTAAAATATGGCAATTAATTACATAAATTACTAGATGTATTATGAGATAATTGCATGCCAAGTTAAGCCATAATTGGATGGTTCAAAGTGTGTGCATGTATCATGAAATCATAGCTAGATATAAGTCATGTGTATGTCTTTTAAAATCACACAATAATGTTCAGTTTATAACAGGTATTTTTACTACGTATATGACTGTTAAGAGAGGGTACAAACATTGTAGAAAGTCAAGACTTGTAGAGATAGGGGTTTTCATGCAAAAAGCACAGATCGTGACGTACCCTAATGAGGGTCACGACGGGGTCAAGCAAACACGACAGCCTCTTGTACAGGTAGCGACAGACTCATCGGTTTAGGTAGGCAGATCACAACGGGGTCATGTGAGGGTTGTGACAGCCTAGTCAGATCGGGCAGCGGATCGCGACGATAGACCCTGTCACGATCAGATCGTGACGGAGGGCATTGTCGCGATGGCCCTGTGAACGCAGCCTGTCGGGCCGTCGCGTTCACAGGGTCTGTGCCAGAGTCCTGTTGGCCCGGCTAGCTTGGCAGCTCGATAACCTAGAGGGGGGGGGTGAATAGGTTTTTCTGATTTCTGAATCAGAAACTTAAGACAAAAAATTATCACTTGAAAGTTTGGTTAGTTTAGTGTGATAAAGGGTAGCAGTGCAGAAGCAAATAAACAATCACATAAATGAGACAAGGAATTTATCCTTGTTCGACCCTTCCCACATGGAAGTCCTACGTCCAGTCCCCAAGCAACCTGTTGGGATTTCACTAACCAAGGGTATAGTCCCCCTCAAGGACACTACAACACCCAGCACCCCAGCTGGTCTTCTTCTCTTTCCCGGGCAAGAAGGCACCCCACTTCTTTTACAGGCTCAGAAGCAAACCTCCTGGTACAAACCCCAGTGCGGTTCTGCTAGACACAAACCCCAAGGTAGGTTCTACACTGTATACAGTCCTACAACTAGACAGAAATCTTTCTTAGAAAAGAAAGATCAAACCAAGAGCTATTACAAGATGAACACTTAAGAACTAGATCACAGTCACAAAACTCTCCCCAAAAATTACAATGAGCGCAGAGAGAGAGAATGAAGAGAGAAAAGAGAGCTTGAAGGCTTGAATGCTTCAGATGCTTGAACACTTCTTCTGGGCTCAGGCTCTTTCTCTCTTTTCCTTTGAGTGTATGTGGCGTTCAGGTCCCTCACTGGTTGTACACTCTTCAAAGATGTTCAGGAAGGCGCTCTTTCTTTCTTCAGCCTTGCTTCATCTTTTATATGAGAGGCTTTAGAATAGATCCGTTGGAGCTCTTCTAGTCGTTGCTGATCTTCTTCATTTGTCTTAATCAGACTCTGGTGGTCCTCGAGGTAAATTTATAAGGTCGTAACCTCGCTTTTCACAGATTTATCGTCAAGCAGTATCTTCAGGGGTACCTCAAGGTAGATGTTCTTGCTCCTATTCTATCTGAATGTGAGCGTCTGTCACCTGCTGATTGGGAAAAGCTCTACACATTGTCCGCTCAACAGCTTCAAGAGTTGAATACTTCTCAGGCTCGCTCCCATCAACCTCTTTTGACTCTCGCTGAATTTTTGGATGCAAATTCTCTTCACCTTGTCCGGGACTCCTTCCTGAAATGGGAAGAATGGTATAGGATTTTTCTAGAATTAAAGAAGGAATTTTGGTAGCATCAGATCTTCTATCCCTTTAAAATCATTCAGTTTCTTCAGTTTGCCAGTTTTGGTTGCTTCATCTCCTACAAGGTAGCTCTTGGCAATGACAAATACTGGGATTTCATATCAGATCAGAGACGGCTTCACATCAAGAGGATGACTCCCACCATGGGACCCTCCTATTGTATTGCGCTTGGAGCATTTCAAGCCTATTTTGAAGAATAGGAACGCCAAGCGCTACCTATCATTAGGCGCTTTGAATCTCTCTTGTCTCCTGCCTTCTATCTCTCTGAACCCTCCAATGCTCCATAAATCTCTTTGCTTCTCTCTTTCTTTGTCTCAAGCTCTTGTATCTTTTTGCTTACATGACAAAAAGGGGGAGAAATATAGCATTTCTAAAATATTTCCCTTATATTCTTTTCGCAAGAATGCTTAGACTTATTACAAATCATCTTTGCTAATTGTTAAGTTTTGTCATCACCAAAAAGGGGGAGATTGATGATCAGTTTATCCCCATGTAATTTAATTAATTACATATCTATTTTGGTGATTAACAAAACAATGATAAATGTTTAATCTAACAATTTATTATGAGATTTTTAGTGCAGGAAATAAACCAAGGGTAAACAAGCAAATCAACCATGATGTAAGTATTCATCAATCTACAACAATGTAAGTTTGAAGCATTATATCTATCTAAGTTCATAACGATTTCTATGAAGATATAACGATTTCCTTACATTCATAAAGATTTCATATTCAATAAGTGATCGCAACGATTTGCCCTCACAACGATTCGATAAGTGATCATAATGATTTACTCTCGTAACGATTTCTTTAGTGATCATAACGATTTGCTCTCGTAACGATTTCTTTAGTGATCATAACAATTTGCTCTCGTAACGATTTCTTTAGTGATCATAACGATTTGGTCTCACATCGATTTTCTAAGTAAGAATAACGATTTCATCTCTGTAACGATTCGATAAGTTACATATCGACTCTGTCACTGTAACGATTCATTAAGTTACATAACGACTTGATCACTGTAACGATTCGATACAACAATTAACGATACGTTCACATTGTCTTTAACAACTTGACTATAATGACTCGTGCACATCGATTTGCTTATAACATCATAACGATTTGTACATCGATTTGCTTATAACGTCATAACACATCAATTTGCTGATAACATCACAACGATTTGTACATCGATTTACTTATAACGTCATAACAATTTGTACATCGATTTGCTGATAACATCACAACGATTTGTACATCGATTTGCTTATAACGTCATAACGATTTGAACATCGATTTGCTTATAACATCACAACGATTTGTACATCGATTTGTTTATGACTCTAACGATTTGATTATAACGACTTGATATTTGACTCATTTTTTACTGCATTGAAAAGTCAAAGTTTTCTAGCACATCTTTCTAACGTCTGTGCATTTATTACTCTGAACGTATCTCTATATTCATGCAGACGATATCTTCTATTCTCGTGCTTATTCTGCAAACATCTTTTTTTGAAGAACAGAATGAAATTTCTACTTCTGTATAAAATCAATCTAACATTGACTGACAACAAGAGACAGCTTAGCTGTCTATTGTTTAGCATTTAATGTATGTAGGTTTCTGACAACATTCGTCATACAACGTTGGACAAAATAGAAGTCAAAGGATACTACAGAAGATCCTATCTCTTTGCGTGCACAAATGGATAAAAGACTGCTGATTGGAAGCTTCTACAGTACCATACAGTCTAACGTACACTTATGCATAGAGACAATGGACACTCCAATGTTCAAATTTCAAACGTTGATATATATAGAAGAATGAAGTTCGACAAAAACATGGTTAGAGCAATAACAAGCTACAACGTCTTCAACCTTCTGCAAGCCATTCTTAGAGCCAAGCACAAACTCTCATTAGTTTTAGCTCTTGCTCTTGGTGCTAAGTTCTCATCTGTGTGAGAGCCTTTCGGTCTGAGAAGAGTCCTTGATTGTAGATCTCTTCTTCTTCTCAGTCCTTGCTTCAGATCAAGTAGTGTTCTATAAGCTTGATCTAGGGGCATCATCTCTTGATCACTATTTCTTGAGTTGTTCCCTTCTGTTGTGAAGGAAGACCTGGTGGGATCCAGGGTGTGTCTTTCCCTTCGTGTTGAAGGAGGACCTGGTGTGGTACCCAAGGGGTTGTAATTCCCTTCAGGTTGAAGGAAGACCAGCTGCGCCTGGGTGTAAGGGTCCTTAAGGGGGACTGTACCCTTGGTAGTGAAATCTTGAGATTTTGCTCAGGGACTGGATGTAGGACTCCTAAGGAGAGGAGATCCGAACCAGGATAATTCCTTGTGTTGTGTGATTGTCTTTGTGTGATTGCTGTTTATCTTCACTATCACTAACATCCATCGAAGTGTATTTTGTTTGAACATTTTTGTGTATAGGGTTAGTAGATGAAGTTTTTAAAGCCCCATTCACCCCCCCCTCTGGGCTTGCTAGCTGGGCAACAATTATTGTAGGCGAACTCCACAAGAGGTAAGTGTTCATGCCAACTACCTCCAAAGTCTAGAACACAGGCTCTAAGCATATCTTCAATCACTTGGTTTGTTCTCTCTGTTTGACCATCAGTTTGCGGATGGAAAGCCGTGCTAAAGTTTAGTTTAGATCCTAAGGAATAGTGCAGTCCTTTCCAAAAGTGGGATGTAAACCTAGGGTCTCTATCAGACATGATAGACACTGGTACTCCATGTAGTCTGACTATTTCCTTCACATACAATGCAGCTAAGACATCCACTGACCACTTCTTCTTTACTGGTAGAAAGTTAGCGAACTTAGTTAAGCGGTCGACTATTACCCATATGCCATCGAATCCACCTCTAGATTTAGGTAGTCCGAAAATAAAGTCCATCCCTATACCTTCCCATTTCCATGCCGGGATTTCTAGGGGTTTAAGTTTACCTGTAGGTCACAAGTGTTCCGCCTTGATCTTTTGACATGTTACGCATCGAGCGACATATTCGCCGCTTCCCTCTTCATATTTGGCCACCAAAAGCTTCTTTTCAGATCCTGATACATTTTGGTAGTTCCAGGATGAATGGTATACTTGGTCTTGTGAGCCTCGTCCATAATCATCTTCTTTGTCTTCGCATGGTCGGGTACACAGACTCGATCCCAGAACAATAATCTTCCTTCTTCAGTTACAGAGAAATCCGGCCTCTGGTCTAGATTAGCCTTAATCTCCACGAGCACAGGGTCATTATCTTGGAGTGCTATAATGTCCTCCAATAGTGTAGGTTGTGCCCTAACACTAGCAATAAGGCATCCCTTCTCCTTGATGCCAGCATCAATATTTAACTTGGCAAAGTCTTCTAATAACTTCCATTTGCTCACTATTAGACTTGACAATGTGATCATTGGCTTTCTACTTAGAGCATCTGCCAGAACATTTGCTTTACCTGGATGATATTGGATAGTGAAGTCGAAGTCTTTGAGATGCTCCAACCACCTCCGCTGTCTCATGCTGAAGTCCTGCTCAGAAAATAGATACTTCAAGCTTTTATGGTCAGAAAACACATCTTCAAGGCGAAGACTACAACAGCTAGCTCCAGATCATGTACAGAATAATTGTCCTCGTGCTTCTTCAATTGTCTGGACACATAGCATATGATTTTCCCATTTTGCATCAGCACATAGCCTAGGCTGATCTCGGATGCATCGATGTATACTTCAAAACTACCCCTAGCGACTGGCAATGTCAGTACAGGTGCTGAGGTGAGGTGCTCTTTTAATGCCCTGAAACTTCCTTCACAATCATCAGTCCATGCAAATGGATTCCTTCTTGGTAAGCCTAGTCAATGGTAGAACTATCTTTGAGAAATCTTTAATAAAGAGACGATAATATCTGGCTAAACCCAGAAAGCTCCTGATATCTGACACAGTTATCAGCCTTGCCCAGTTCTTTTTCGCCTCCACCTTAGATGGATCTACAGAGATTCCCTCCTTAGATATGATGTGGCCAAGGAAAGACACTTCCTCCATCCAGAATTCACACTTACTAAGTTTTGCATAGAGTTGATTATCTCTAAGCACTTGCAGGGCAACCTTCAAGTGTTCTTCATGCTCTTCTTTGGACTTGGAGTAAATAAGGATGTCATCAATGAACACCACTACAAACTGGTCTAAGTAGGGCCTGTAAATATTATTCATAAGTTGCATGAAAGCCGCTGGAGCATTGGTTAAACCAAACAGCATGACCACGAACTCATAGTGACCATATCTACTCCGGAATGCAGACTTGTGAATATCCTCTTCCTTGATTCTTAGTTGATGGTATCCTGATCTTAAATCTATCTTGGAGAAATATTGTGCACCGAAGATCTGATCAAACAGCTCATCGTTGTGGGGCAATGGATACTTGTTCTTTATTGTCAACTGGTTTAACTGACGGTAATCAATGCATAGCCTCGTTGTCCCATCCTTCTTCCTGACAAATAGTATAGGTGCTCCCCATGGGGATGTGCTAGGCCTAATAAAACCTTGGTCTAGTAGTTCTTGGATCTGCCTCTTTAGCTCCTGCAATTCAACAAGGGACATGCGATATGGAGCTTTTGAAACAGGGGCTTCCTCAGGGAGTAACTCGATGGTGAAGTTTACCTCCCGCTCATATGGTATACCAGGTATTTCCTATGAAAAAACATCAGAATAGTCTCTGGCTATGGGAATGTCTTCTAGTGTTGGTTTCTTCTTCTCAGTCGCCATGACCGAAACTAGGAAAGCATCACAACCCTGGTTGATCAGCTTGGAAGTCTTTAAAGAGGATATCAAGATAGGGTGTTTATGATAACGGGTGCCAAGAAGTGATAGAGTTGGAAGGTTTGGTCTTTTAAAGGTGACCCTTCTATTGTGATAATTTACATCGGCATCATATTCAATTAGCCAATCGACACCGAGTATGGCATCATAACCCTTCATGTCTAAACAAATGAGGTCAGCAGGGAGATTGTGACCTCCAATTATAGTTTCACATTTTGGCAAGTAGTGGGTGAGTTTAGATTCTGAGCCAAGAGGAGAGGCTACACTGATCTTGGATTTCAGAGGTACAGGTTTGACAAGTAGAGTTGCAGCAAATGTGGTGGAAATAAATGAATATGCAGCTCCAGTATCAATAAGCACAAAAGTAGGTTGAGAGTGTATGAAAATGGTACCTTCCACCATACCCCCTTCCTCGGGTAGGTCAGCTTCTACGATAGCATTAAGGCGTCCCTGACGCCGTGGTACATTCTGGGCCTTGCCTGTCTAGTCCTTCAGCATTGGACAGTCAAGAATACGGTGGTCACGACCACCACATCTTAAGCATGCCTCGAGCTTCTTCCAGCATTCTTCAGCTCGGTGCCCTGGTTTATCACAAAATTTGCAGTTCTCAGTAAACTGCCTTCCTTCTACCTTGGCATTCTTGTCCACAGCATTGTCTCCTAGCATTCGGCCTCTTGGAGTTGTTGTTGTTGTTGTTAAAGTTTGTTGTCACAGAAAGTTGGAGTAGTATTAGGTGCTCCCTTCTTGACGAAGACCGGCTTGGAGTTGTCCTTGCCCCTCATGCCTTCTACTTTGGCCATGGTGTCCTCTACCAGCTGGGCTCTTTGGACCATCTCAGTGTAAGTTTGAATGTTGTGAGGTCCGAGCTTCTCGATGAACATGGGCCTGAGCCCATCCATGAACCGGTTAGCCTTTAATCTTTCTGTGCCCACCAGATGTGGGGCGTACACAACCAGACGAGCGAACTGAGCCTCATACTCAGCGACTGACATGCTCTTTTGCTTCAGTGTGGCAAACTCCGCTGCCTTCTTTTCCTTAACTCTTTTAGAGAAATATTTTCCCCGGAAAATCTCCAGGAATCCAGCCCACTCCAATTTAGCAACATTAGGCAGATGGGCCGATGTGGCCTTCCACCATGCTTGGGCATCCTTAGTGAATTGAAAAGTGGCCAGTACCACCTTCTCCCTATTGGTGCATTGCATAACTTGGAAGATTCTTTCTATCTCCTCCTGCCAATTCTCTACTTCGTCCAGATCAGGGGATCCCACGAAACGAGGAGGGTTCAAACTCCTAAAGTTACGGTGCAGATCACCGGCTCCGTTTCTAGCAGCAGTAGCCTGATTTCTAGCCTGAACCACATTCTGTAGTGCCTGGGTCAAACCAGCTACGGTTTCTTGCATGGCTTGCCACTGATTGCAATCCATTGCAGTGGAGTGTAAGAGTTATGAGGGTTTTTGAGAAAAGGATAGAAACCAATTAATGTCTCTAAATACATTATAACAGTCAATGGGTAGGAGTGTTTTGTTCATTCCATCATATTCCTAGTCTTTACCCATTCTCGCCAGGTACTATATTTAATTTCCATGACCTAGGTTCCATAGGTATCTCTTATTCCTAAGACATATATCCTATTTCGTGTTCCTAGGCTCTGATACCACTAAACTGTCACGTCCCAAGAATTACGCAGCAGATATTAATTCTGATAATTTGATTCGATATTCTGAGACGTGAACAGTCGACAAATAAGCCTCTAGCTAGCACGCACTAAGTGTATAACAACATCATAATAAGGCCCAAATATTGAACTCAATGGAAATTGTATTCAAATCTCATCTCATTGTATCAAAGTAAACTAATACAACTCTTAAACATTGGATAACAGGACTAAGACTCAATAAAAATGAAAAGTACATATATTCCTCACTTCCTACTACATGTTCTAACACTCAAAATACGAACTAGGGATAGAATCTCATATTGGGACGCTTATCACTCGGACGCATTCCCATCCTCGACTTGCTCCTCCTCTTGACTTTCATAGTCACCTAAACTGGTTAAAAGTAGGGAATGAGCAAACTAGCCCAGTAGGATTTATATCTCAATGTGCGGGCAATGATATAAGTGATTAGCAATTTAGAACTAGGTAAGCACGATGATTGTCATGATATGCATGTACGAAAAAAACTCATTAAAACATGATACATGAAACAAGCTAGATAGAGTTATCATGATAGAGCAAGATCTAGAACGATATAACGAGCAATTGATTATCAATAGTGAGGCATGTAACAAGCACGCAAGATATCACTTTAAATTACAATGAGTGCAGGATGGCCATATTACGCAAGCAAGCAAGCACGAGTACGAGCACGATCATGTAACACTAATCAAGCATGAAGACACTAATGTACACCAAGGAAAGATCCACCTTGAAATGCACACTAGGACACGTGTATGTCGTTATTGTATCTAGCATTCAACACGCAAGTACTCCCAGCGCAGATGCAACACCAGTAATCATTATACCCCATGGTTAACAGTATATTTATGACTCTCCGTCATTGGGGCTAGACTGGAGCCCTTGGACACTCTCCGTGCCCAGTCAGCATCTCACTATTTTTAAATGTAGATACCCACATTCATTAATGGCCAATAAGAGTTTCAAGATGCAAGCATGTGTAATGTCATGTTCATGATGATGATGAGAACAAGTAGCATGTAATGTGAACATGATTCCATGATAACAATAGTCAAGAGATAATTTCGGTAGCATAACGATGCAATTTATACTTTAGTTCACTTTTTACATTAATGGCTTAAGTCTACATTTTAAATCACACTCACGAGAACAAGAGAAGAAAGGAAGTGCACATTGTCCCCAGGGAGCTTCAATGGTACAACCAACTCGGTCTTCATGAGGGAATCCACGGAGTACGGAGAATTACGGAGGTCTTAGTGGAAAGGTCGCTAGTCTGCCAATATGGAATGACTAACAGAGAGCTTCCAATCCCCCAAGAAAGGGCTGCCTAAATGTGCAAGTGTGTAGCGAACACGTGTCTCAATCCACAATCCATCAGTTTCAAACTTGCGGAAAACGATTAACATGCTAACATGGGGTGGAACTATGCAATTAACTAAACATGGTTTGCAATATTTTAAGATAGCAATTAATCACCTTAACAAGCTTAGAATAATAGATGATTCAATCAATAGTATGCAAGAATAGATCATAGCATTAAGGAACAATTACAATAGTCTTCACATCATGGGTTGCTGGCTTTTAGGTCATTAGACAGTCTGTACCATGCATCTAATATCATGCAAGACTAACATTAAACACTGTAAAAATAGGTCTCGGGTAGGCCTTGAAATACGTGTCTGATGCAGTGGACGCATTTCCTAATGATGGGTACAGTCGATACCTGGCTTACTGTGAAGAGGCTAAATCGCGTCCACCTATGTAGTCGCCTTTTCATTGAATCACATCGGGGTATCCTGACGCGTTAATGAAATTAGTTTAAAATAGCAATATAAAAATAGCCGAAATTCTTCGGCGGGAAAATCGACTAAATCGCGGCGGCCTTACCCGTCGCGTTTTAGAGGTCTTCTGAATGGTCAACGTCCCACAATTTGAGGCACGGGGCGCGCCCAAATCGCGTCTCCATGGGCGGACACATTTATGGTAATTGCAGCGGCAGAAGCCGACGCGATACCAGCCCCATGAATCGCGCCGTCTGGACAAGACGCGATTCGACCTTCAACCCAAAAATGCCGAAAAATGTAGAAAATAGGTGCTCGATCCGTGCAACGCTTATAACTTCTATTCTTGGGCTTTTGGGACAACAATGTCAACATGAAACTTGTTAGGAACATGGAATAGGAGAGAACTATGGTTTTTTAATTATTTAAAATGGCCTCGGGATGCGTGAGAAATCAACATGAACATAAAAAGTCCTATACATGCGTGATTTTGGCAAAACACTTATAACTCCAGATGTACTCAATGAAATTCGATGAAATCACTTGGAAATGAAAGTAGACTCGATGCTCTACACATTGGTATATGACTTATTAGGATTTGGCCTAGGATCACCTACCTTTGGGTTGAAGAAGTCTCATTCTCCAAAAAACCCTCGTTCAGACCACTTGTTAGAGAACGCCTAATACACCCGGTCTATTGCATGAAAATTGGGCATTCTAGTTGGATTAGGAACTAGACTTGACCCTCATTCCAGGGGTATAAGTCTCGCATGGTGTGGTTGGGGTTTGGCCTACCTTTGGTCGACTCCAAGATGACTGTCTGTGCAGGTCGAAGCAGACGCAATGGGGAAGAAGAAGAGCTTGGTGTGGTCGATCTCCTGCTCCCCAGCCGCTAGGAACTCCTCCACACGATCCCAGAAAGATGTAAAACTCGTCCCCTAGGGTTTTGTAGAGAGTATATATGCATCTAGGGCTTTTAGAAGTCCCATTGCAACAAGAGAGGAAAGGTTGCAGTTTTAGCATGCCCCCTTCCATGTTTTGAGGATTTCTCACCTCATTAGAGTCTCTTGGCCATTAGAAAACCCCCAAGGATGGCTAGGCACAAATTTGGGTTGCCAAGAAAGCCTAATTGCATCCAATTTTACCCTAATTGCCTCTTTCTAATTTCAGCTCATTTTGGGTTTCGAATTTCTATGTATTTTCTTGCTTCATTTTATTCTTGGGAAAAATGTTGTCCATTGGCCCAATTCTGATAATGGGTCATCTATACATGATGTTGGAAGTCTTTCCAATGTATTTATTTAATTTATGGTCGTGCCATATTTCCGTGTTTATGGTTTTCCAACCTAGTTTCCTAATTTGGATAATTGGTCACGTTGTGACATATGCTTGGCCAATCGGATTTTTCATTGCATGAATTTCTTCGTGGAACATTTAAGAATAATATTTTGGGTTGATTTATGATTTTTACGAATTTGTTTCCGATGGGTTCTTACACATACGATAGTGGTATGTATGATTTTAGACATTATGATATTATGGAAATTATATATTTCCATCTACTTAAAATTTTAAATTACTAAAATTTTCGGGGTGCTACACTTCAACTTGTAGGGAATAGGGAGTTATTTATATAGAGAGAAGGATCTTTCAACAAGAGAGAAAAATCCAAATTTAATGAGATTTTTTAGGCAAAATAAGACTCTTAATATATTTTGGAGGCTCTAAGGATAAGGATGTGGCTTTTGGGTCATAATCCAAGGGAAGAATGTAGTGCCCTCAAAATTTTCTTTGAATAATTAGGTTGCAAACTGTATGTTTATTTCTGCATTTATTTGAGTGATGTTTAGTGTTGAACTTGGCGTCAACATCCTTTGTTGTTATGTCCTGTTAGCTGCATGATTGTCTGCCGTTTATCGCTTGTTAACGACAGTAGATAGTGTCGTTTATTATTTTCTGAATTATTTAAATTTTGGGGCAAGATTGGAGACGACACATTCGATGGACGTCTACATCTGGTTTGACGGCAATTTCTGTTGACGTTAAGCTGACTTGCCTATTTTTGATGTTACTGTTCTGGGAAAGAGAGATCGGCCATTTCCAAGGGTTTTTAATGCATAGATCCGAGCGTTTAGGATCCAAGGGTCAGGATTAAGGCTGGCTAATGCGTGCGAGGTCTTTATAAGACCTAGATTTCGTAAATAGAAGGGGTTTTTACTCTGGTTTTTGGAGGAGAGAAAGAGGGCCGAGCAAAGGGATTTCTGTGCTCGTTCGTGCGTTCTTGAGGCTTGTGGACCAAGGAGGATTGTTCGTCTGCAAGATCCAAAGCTTCTCCAAGCGGGGTAGCTGCATTGGAGGCGGATTTGGAGCGCTTGAAGTCGGTGGAGGAGACTGCCTCACAGACGAGGCGGGCATCTTTGGGCTTAGATTCATCATTCCAGTAGGAGGGATAGAGGCAAGTTGCATGGGGATTCGGTTTAGGATATGTTATATTATGTAATTACCATTTTTACATATTTCTAAAGCATGAAATCAACGTACGGGAAAGGGTAAAAGTCGTGTCATTTCATGTGGGTTTTTCTGAGTTTTCTGTGTTGAAGAACTAGACGTCCAGATCGCTTGTCGTCTGTATCTTGTAAACGGCGGCATCGACTGCCGTCGACTTCATGTGAACACCATTTGTTTTTCCGTCCTTTACTATAAGTTAAGGATGCTATGTGCCGCCGCTAGTATATGTTAACGGCGCTATGTGCCGCCGTCTCTTGTGGCTTAACGACGGTATATGTCGTCGTCTACTTCAGTAAACGTCACATATGCTGTCGTCAAGTTTACTAGTGCCATGAGTTTTCAGAAAATTGATTTTAATTGTATACCTATGATCCATACTTATATGAGGTTTCTGCCAGGTAATGTTTAGTGTGTTTTATCACTGCAATATCATGGACAAGTTATTGTATTAGGGTATAGGCCACATGTACATATGAATAGTCATTTTGTGATATTAATGAAATTGATAAAAGAAAAGTGAAGTGATGGTGAATGTGATTTATGTTGGAGGATTACATTTTGAGACTGTAACACTGCAAATATGTTGTACTCAGTTTTTTGTATAAAAACTGCATGAATTTCTCTTTGTGGTATCATGATTAGTTAGCTTAAAGTGAGGGATTTTAATTATGAAAAATGGTTACCAAGTTCATAAAAATATGAAATTTTGTATGTGCGTAGTATAACCTGATTTTGGATTACTGTCAAAATTTTGGAAATTTTGGACATTTGTATATCCTATTATGAATTTCTGAATAGTAAATTGCATGTAGAGTTTGAATAAATATGAGAATATGTGCATGAATGAATGTGTTGCATTTAGTACCATGATAGGGATCTGCCATATAGAAAAATGGAATTTTAGAACTAAAAGAGACATGCTATAGGTTATTGCATTGACATATGTTAGAATTACATGAAATGTAAATTAAATGATCTCATATATGTTAGTGCATGCATTGAAATGAAGTGCCAATAAAGACATTGCTATTTTAGAGATTCCTACAAGGAACTACACCATAGATGCCCTTATGGTAGTGGTTCACCTATATGAAAATGACCTATTGAATCTGTGGGCAACGGATTGAAATCCTGGAGGTAGACAAGTTCTACTGGTTAAGGTGGGAAGGGCTTTCCCCAGTATTGCGCAATGGCCATGACTTCATCACTGTATTGCCTAGGTGATAAGTGAATGCTATATGACTATATGATCTCTATTATAGTGCGGGCTATGTCTTGGCAACTAAATGAAAATGACTACATGAACATTGTCTACATGACTACATGCCTACATGATAAATGTCTACATGTTACATGCTACATGATTCATATGTTAATTGTTTTACATGCTACATGACTACTTGCTACATGTTTAAATGACTAGTTGCATATTTCATAACGTAGAAATTGTTACATGTTGCATGACAACAAGTATATACCATGATAAATTGATTGCATGCTATGTATAGGAATATGTTAATTCAATCATTAGATTATGAGATGTGAATTACATGCATTACATGAAACATTTTAATTCTATGATAATGTGAATTGCTATGTAATGATTGAATGCCAATTGACTTAGAACCATGTTAGTAGGAAGAATTATATGATACCAATGATGTGAATGATAATATGCTACCATGTTTTAAACCTATTATATTCATAATACCTTGAACTGTCTTCCATGTGATTTGCTGAGTCTTGTAGACTCATACTTATTTAACATTTCAAGAGAGCCAGAGGATAGTCAGGAGTTAGTGCACACTGACTCTGAGCGGGAGGACGTGGAGGCGTAGTTTTACTTGAGAGATTTAGAGTGACCATTATGTATGTGAGGGAAATAATGTACTTTATTTTACGCACTTGAACTTATGGTTTGTAATAATGTTGGATTATAGTTATCTCTCTTTTATGCATTAGACTTTACATTTGAATAAAATGTTGATTACAAGTATTTAGTTCCACATTCCATTGCATATTATTGGAATTGAATTGTCAATTGTGTTTATCTCAATCTGTACCGTCTATTGTTGGATGTATTCCACTGTAATACCTTTATTAGACCCTATGAGAGTTGGAATAACTGTACTGGGTCTAAGAGGGGCGTTACAAAGAAATAGTTAGATAAGGATTATGATTGAAGGAGAGTCCTTTTCAAACTCAAGCATCGACTTGCATGCATGACTGCATGAAGGAAACTTGAACGTTGTGTATCATATGTCTGCCTTTAGGACGTGGGCATGCGATAGGGTGCGTTTAGAAATTTAAGTCATAGAAGGCACCTGGGTTGTTTACTATGTTCAGAAAATTTATATGGTTTTGAAAATTTTCACAAATCTCAGACGTTGAATGGAAATTGAGATTGATTTTAAGGTAAGTGGGCTCATGAAAAGTGAAGAAAAGTCACCAAAGTGATGAATGACTTGAGGCATCAATGATGTGAACAAAAAAATGATCTAACTTATGGGATGAAAATGGGTGTCTACACTCATTAGAACATTCTTGAGTTTATGAACTGATGATCAGTCCATCCCCATATAATTTTATTTAATTATATACAATTTTGGTGATTAACAAAACCCTAACAATTATTTTCTAACAAGTTTTTATGAAGATTATCCACAAGAAATAAATCAAGCCAAATCTATAAGTAATTCTTACACTGTATCATTTAAAGTTCAGAGCATGCATTTCTTCTAAGTCCATATCAATTTCCTTTATGGCATAACGATTTCAAAAGAAAAAGAATGATTCTATCGCTATAATGATTTCGGTCTCACAATGATTCGTTAAGTGAAACAACGATTTCGGTCTCACAATGATTCGTTAAGTGAAACAATAATTTCAGTCTCACAATGATTTGTTAAGTGAAACAACGATTTTGGTCTCACAACTATTCAAAACATTGATTTTTATCTCACAACGTTTTCGTAAGTGTAACATCGATTTCAGTTTCACAACGATTTCGTAAGTGTACCAACGATTTCGGTCTCATATCAATTTCGTAAGTGAAACAACGATTTCGGTTTCACATCGATTTCATAAGTAAAACAACGATTCGGTCATCGGCTTCTTAAGAGAAACAACAATTTGATTGTTGTAACAATTTGATAAGTAAAAATAATGATTTGATTGTTATGACGATTCGATAAGTGAAAACATCGATTTGCTTATATATGTACAACGATGTGCTTGTACAACGATTTGCTTTCTCTTGTACAACGATTTGCTTATGCTTGTACAACGATTTGCTTATATCTGTACAACGATTTGCTTGTACAACAATTTGCTTTCTCTTGTACAATCATTTGCTTATGCTTGTACAACGATTTGCTTATATCTGTACAACGATTTGCTTGTACAACAATTTCTTTTCTCTTGTACAACGATTTGCTTATATTTATACAACAATTTGCTTGTACATCGATTTGTTTATGTTTGAACAACGATTTGTTTATGTTTAAACAACGATTTGTTTATGTTTGAACAACGATTTGTTTATGTTTGAACAACGATTTGCCTATATTTGTATAATGATTTGCGTAAACAACGATTTCATAAGTTGAACAACTATTTCATTGTCATAACGACTTCATGGATTACATCGCTTTCATACATGATATTCAAATATATTTTCAAATATTGTGAAAGTCAAAGTGTTCCCGCGTGCATCACTAATATCCCTACATTTATTGTGACTGTACACATCATCTGCATGTCGCATGTCTGAATGCTTTCTACACCCATGATACAATAGCAAATACTTTATCAGGTGACAGAATAGCATTTCTATTTTGGTGTACGTTCTTACTGCATGGTTTCTAATGTTGACTGACAAGCATAGAGACAGTCTAGCTGTCTACGATTTTGCATTTATTGTGTGCAGGTCTTTGTGAGTACCAAATCTTACAACGTTGGAAAACTAGAAGCTGAAGAATATCTGGATGAATCTTCTCTTTGCGTGCATGACTCCAAAGCATTAAATGGCTGCAATCTTACCTTTCATACACCTCGGACCATGCTGTCTAACGTGCATCTATCATAGAGACATCGGCCATTTCAACAGCTATATTTTTTTAAGAGAAGATATATAGAAGACTGATGTCTCCATGAAGCATAACTTTTGCACCTTAGAGCTTTTAGAGAACCAACCTTCAACTTGCGAGCATCAAAAATAAGAGCCACAAAGCTTCACTCCATAATCTTCTGTAGCTCTTAGCTCTCAGTGTTCATTTGCTTAGCTTTTGGAGAGCCTTTGTAGTTCTGAGAGTTTTCATCTAGTGAAAATCTCTCTCTCAGACATTGCGTCAGATCAAGCATTTGTTGTAATCTTGGTCTAGGGGCCATTCACTTTTATTCACATCTGTTGTGAAGTTCCTCTTCGGGTTGTGAAGAGAAGACCTGTTGGAAACAGGTGGTTGGTATTCCCTTCGTTAAGGAAGGAATACCTGTGTAATAGGGTGGTTTTTGTACCTCGTCTGGGTTAGAAGAGAAGGCTAGCTACGGCTGAATGTGTAAGGATCCTTAAGGGGGACAGTACCCTTGGTTAGTGAAATCCCAAGTTGTTGCTTGGGGACTAGACGTAGGACTCCTTGGGATAGGAGGTCCGAACCAGGATAAAATCCTCTGTGTCATGTGATTATTTATTTGCTAGCTTATCTTCTTTCATCACTAACACTAACTATCAATCTCAGTGTTTTTCTGTCAAAGCATTTTTGTTGACAAGTTTTTATCTAAACGAATTTTTAGAATCCCATTCACCCCCCCTCTGGGCTTGCTAGTTTGGCAACAAATGGTATCAGAGCCAAGTCTCTTCAAGAAAGAAGATCTCATGATCTGAAGAGCAAAGATAAATGGCAGCTCAAGGGTATGCAGAAGGTCAGTCAGTTAATCGACCCCCTTTATTTGATGGTGAGGACTACAACTATTGGAAGACAAGAATGGAGTTCTTTCTCCAGGGTCTCGATTTTCAACTGTGGTCCACAATAGAAGAAGGAGACTTAGTTGTTCTCAACAACAGAGAAAATTGGACAGACGATGATAAGAATAAGATATCGTTAAACTGCAATGCAAAGAGTATACTGTGTTGTGCATTGAGCAAGAAAGAATTTAATAGGATCTCAGCGTGCAAATCAGCAATGGAAATGTGGGAGAAACTCAGAATCACATATGAGGGAACAGACAAAGTCAAAGAAACAAGGATAGATATCTTGGTAGCTTAGTATGAGAGATTTCAAATGCAACCAGGAGAATCAATCACACAAATGTATAGCAGATTCATAGATATTACAAATGGATTGGCTAGACTTGGAAAAAGATATGACATGGGAGATATGGTAAGGAAAATATTAAGATCCCTACCAGCCTCGTGGACTCCTAAAGTAACAGCCATAGAAGAAGTAAATGACCTGAAAAGGATGTCTCTTGAAAAGCTCATTGGGTCACTAATGGCCCACGAGATAAACATGGAAAGGCTTGGGGAGTCCTCCAGTAGAAAGAAACACAGAAATGCTCTCAAGGCTACAGAAGACACATCTGGTGATGAATCAGATGGTGATAAAAGCACTGGAAGCAGTGAAGATGAGGAAGCATTCCTATCCAGAAGATTACAACGCATATTGGCCAAGAAGAAATACCAGTCTGGAAGGAGATATTTCAAGAAAGGAAAAGACTTCAAGAAACCTGAAGTCAAGGATACAAAGAAAGCTGAACCCATATGCTATGAATGTAAGAAACCTAGACATATTAAGGCTGAATGTCCAAAACTAAAGAAGACAGAGTTCATAAAGAAGGACAACTCGAAGAAATTCAAAAGGTACAAAAAGAAAGCCATGGCAGCTGCATGGAGCAACGACAGCGACTCAGATAGTGAGTCAAGCTCCAGCGAAGAAGAGGAAGAAAAGGCCAACCTGGCCTTCATGGCAAACTTAGAGGAAAAGGTAACTTCTGACTCATCCTTTAATTCATGCAATGAATCTGATTCTGATAGTTTAGAAGACGCATTTAATGAATTATACAGTAAATATAAAGATGTATGTAAAATATTAAAAACCACCAAGAAAAGTCATGCATGCTTAAAAGTCACAAACTCAGATCTAAAATCTGAAATCGAGCAGTTAGAAAAACAAATCTCCGAACTGAAAAAAAGAAATGAATTGTTATGTGAAGACCTAAAAACTAAAAATGAAGAAATAACAAATCTGAAAAAATAGGAAACTTTAAATGAACTGAAAAAGGAAGTTGACACACTAACTAAGGAAAATGAGTATTTAACTAATACAATTGAAAAGTTTACAAATGGTAAATCAACTTTAATACTAAAAGGTGCTAGAAGATCAGGTAAGAAGAAGCATGGGTTAGGATATATTCCACCAGATAATGAAGAAATAGTAGTCCATCCTAAAATTTATCCAACGCCAAAATTTGTAACTGAACAAAATATTGAATATAAATTTAACTTTAAATACATTCCAACTGAAAAAGTAAGTAGAATATCTTGTTGTAGTCATTGTAATAAATTAGGACATACCAGAACAACTTGTGTGACAAAACACCTAAAATGGATCCTTAAAAGAAAAACTGAGGAAACTAACCAGCAAGGACCCAAAAGAACTTGGGTACCTAAATCCTAGTGTTTTAATTACGGGGAAGCCTTAAAGCATCAAAGTGGTACCTGGATAGCGGGTGCTCAAGGCACATGTCAGGCAATAAAAGATTATTTTCTTCCATTAAAGATGAAGAAGATACAGTGACGTATGGCAATAATGGAAAAGGAACAGTGATCAGCTGTGGACCAGTTGGTAGCCAAGGCAGAACTCTCATTGAAGATGTGTTATGTGTTCAAGGACTCCAGCACAACTTGATAAGTATCAGCCAGCTGTGTGACAAGGGTCACCAAATCAAGTTTCAAGAGTCAAAGTGCATAATTATGAAAGATGGTGTAACAATGTTCGAAGCCTGCAGAGAAAAGAATCTATATGTGCTTCATCTAGAAGAGTTGAAGGATCAGGATGTATGCCTTGCAGCAAATAAAGATCAATTAGCTGAACTATGGCACAGGAGATTGGGTCACTGCAGTTTGGATGGAATTAGAAAACTGATCAAGCGAAATCTAGTGGAAGGCTTGCCCAAAATAAGCTCAAGAATAGAAGGTGTATGTGAACCTTGTGCAAAAGGGAATCATGCAAAGACATCTTTCAAATCAAAGACAGTAGTAACCACCTCCAAACCATTAGAGCTACTGCATATGGATTTATTTGGGCCGATGAGAACCACCAGTCTTGGAGGAAAGAATTTTGGATTTGTAATAGTTGATGATTATTCAAGATTTACATGGGTATCATTTTTGGAGCATAAAGATGACACTTTTGACAGCTTTGTTAAGTTCAGTAAGGAAGTTTAGAAGGACAAGAAGTTCAGCATAATTATTATTAGATCAGATCATGGAGGAGAGTTCCAAAATGATAAATTTGCAGAATTCTATGATGATCAAGGAATTGAGCATAACTTCTCAGCACCAAGGACACCACAACATAATGGAGTAGTTGAGAGGAAGAATAGAACATTATTGGATATGGCCAGAACCATGTGATCAGAATACAATCTTCCTAGATATTTCTGGGCTGAAGCAATCAACACAGCATGTTACATAATAAATAGAGTGATGATCAAGCCAATCTTGAAGAAGACAGCGTATGAACTTTACAAGCAAAAGAAGCCCAAGATCAGTCACTTCAGGATGTTCGGATGCCCCTGCTTCATCCACAATAATGGTGACTCCTTATGGTAAGTTTTGAGAAGGGTTGTAAACCGAACCCGATATTTCGACCTGATTCTGATAAAAAGTATCAGTTTCTAAATTGAAAAATGATACCAATAGCTTATCGAAATCGATATCGGATATTCCGATAAGCTATGGGATCCAAATTGAAATTGAAAAATAATCAGAATCAATATCGGTTATTTCGATAAATTATCCATAAACTCAAAAGGCAAAACCATGGTAAGCACCTGAGCTTATCAGAATTTTGGTTCCGGTAGTATTATCATAATCGAAATGGAATCGGAACATGTGTTTCTAGTTATCGGAATCGGAACATGTGTTTCTGGTTCCGAACTTGACTTGGTTGCAGCCCTAATTTTGAGGTTCTAGTCCAATTGCTACCTCTAGAATCGTGTTCCTAATAGGACTCCTACCCTGTGGCTTGGTTAGCCTCTATAAATAGGAGGGTTTGGTCTTTGGTTAAAGATCTTTGGCTTGATTAGAGTTGCCTCGAGAGGAGAGAGAGAGAGAGGGTTTCTAAAGAGGGAGATTCATCATCCTCGGCCTAGTTCATAGTGTTCCAAGTTGGGGTTTTACTTCTTCAACTCCAAGAGGTGTTGTATGTGAAAGAATCAACCAGGAGATCGTTCGTGGAGGAGATTTCATGGAGAGAACCATTTAGGGCTTAGTGTGGCTTCGTCGATTTAATTCATCATGGTTAGAGCATTTTGCAAGTAAGTAAATTAGGGTTTAAGTTTTTGGTCGTATCATATATATTGTGTGATTTTAACAGATTTTTATTAGTCTTAAAACTTCATGAATTTTGGTTTTGATTACTGACGTGAAAATAGGGTTTTCTGTACGTTTGAACTTGACGACAAAACTGATTGCTGTCAAGCTCTCTTGGCAGTATAATGCTATGCCGTCAACACTGTCTTGATGACATAAGATCATGCTATCAACTCTTTTTGAACGACAATCGATTCCGTCGTTTAGTTCTTGCTCCCAAATCTTGATTTTTATTTTTGTTTATGTAAAAAGCCTTGTGTTTAATCAAAGTTTGATGTATAGATCGTTCTAGCATGTGTATCTGGTTATTTTAATATTACTATGATATCATGAAATATATTGGTAAATTTATGATGATTGTGGCCATGATTTATTATTATTATTATTTATGAAGAATTGTGTTAGAAATTGTTATATAAATAAAGATAATTATTGTGTGCTTCATTCCTATTGTGTTAAATTGTGATGTTTTGTGGATTTACTCCTGTCAGTCATGTTATCATGTGGTTCTGATCTAAGAATTTCTGTGCTTGATAAGTATTTATCATAATATATTTTTTATGCATGAGAGTACTCTATAAATTATAGTAAATCGTAGGTTTATCATAAAATTATGAAAATTTAAATGTTTGATCTACTACATCAGATACATGTTATGTTCATTTTTCAAAGTTTTCTGAGGACCGTGGATATTTATGAACCACTTAAAACTTTTCATGTGTTATACTTTAATTAAGTTTTAATCTTTGTATTTCTAGAACTAACTGCATATTAAGTTTCTGAAACCCTTTCTTATCAATACTTGTTAATAGATTGTTACATGAGTGCATGTGTAAACAAGATAAAGTGTTCACAAAAAATGTGTCAATGAGACATTACAGCCATAGAGGCTGTGGAGCCATACTGTAGAAATGTTCCTATGGGAAGACTTAATGTGTTATGTGATACCTGAGTTAAAGGATCTTGTGAAATCTTAAAGGTGGACAAGTTCACTGGTAATAATTGGGAGGGCTTCCCTTGGTTCTACAGGACTAAGACTTAGTTGCTTTGCCTGGCGATTAAGTATGTATGTCTCATCATGTTGTGAGTCCTCTAGTGGTGGTTTGGGCAATGTGTCTTAGCTCACAATAAGATTTAAATGAATATGTGAATAATGTGAAACATGATATCAAAGTGAATGTGAACATGATCATGATAGTGCAAGTGAATGTGTTATCCAAAGTGCTATGTGAAAGTGAATGTGACATGTGATCGTATAAGTGAATCGTAAAAGCCAAGTGAAAGCCATGTGTAAGTGCAATGTGAACATCATGGGTAAGCAACATGAACAAGAATATGAAGGGTAAGTATGTGATAGTGCGTGAAAATGTAAGTGCAAGTGTTACTGGTTATTGTGTTAATTGACCATGTGTGTTAAGTTTTATGAAATATTAATACATGCTTAGTGATGAGAATAAGAGTGATATATATACGATATCAAGTGCATGTTATATGATATGAGTTACCATGTTTTCAAATTATGTTATATGTAGATTGTGGATTTAGATTTCCGGTTTGCTTGCTGGGTCTATTGCATAGGCTCACCCTTGTTGACTTTTCAGGATGTTGAAGATTTGGAAGTCGAAGAGTTAGAGTTGTCCGTTGTGGAGAGTGAAGAGTAGAATTGTAGTTTAGTACTTAGCATATTGTAATATTTGTAATTTGAACATTTAATGTTGTTGTGGCGATTGGCTATGTTATGTACCTCGTCTCTATATAGATTGTGATATATGGATTATAAGTTGATGGAAAGTTGTTATTTATTCCACTTCAAATTCCTTCTCTATTTGTGTGAATCTCAACCTAATTGTTCATTGTTGGGGTCTTCTACCCTGTAGCGATTTGTTCTTGTCTGACCTGAGTTGGTATAATCGTATTGGGCGGAAGCGGGTCATTAAACCTCTTTTGCAAGAGAGAAGCATACTCACTAACAGCTCCAACAAGCCCTTTCTATTGTGAGCTAAGATAGATACTCACTAGTTTAAACCCCAGCAGGTCACCTATAAGGATTTTCCAACTTCTACAATACCTCTATACAGGCTAATAGTGGCTACAATGAATGCACTGGATGCTATGACACACAAATAAGAAATAAATAAGATTGAGAGGTTGGTTAATTATGTGTGGCTTCAGCTTGATGATTTTGTTGCTGAAAACTTGATCTCCTCTTAAATGCTTATTCAAGATGATGAAGGAGGAGGAACAAGATGAGAGCTTTGAATGTTGTTGAAGATGAGAACTTTTCTACACGGCACAATCCTCTTTGGTTCTCTCTTTCATTTTCATTTTCTTTATTTTTCTTAGAAGGATTTTATGACCCTATGCACCGTGTATGCACTTTTGATGTTTGTGTATGCAAAGCTCTAAAAACTTCTTGTTCTTTAAAACAATGCTGATATTTATTTCTTCAAACTTGTTGTTTCTTTGTCTTCATCAAGTCTTCAGAATGGCTTGATAATCTATCTATTGAAACACTAATTGCCATCCATTAGAGATAATCTTAAGCTCATGTTGTGTGTAGGCTTGCCATTCGTTAGATAGAACTTGATATACATTGTGTCTTGGCTTGCCATCCATTATATACATCTTGAACTCCATTAAGATTTGTATATTCTTGTTTTATTAGACAGATAATATGTTGTAGATCTTTTGTGTTAGTCGATAAATGCTTTCCATACTTGTGTGTTGTCCTTATTTCATTTTATAGGTTGTCCATATCTTAAAATGTCTTCGTATCAATCGTATTTCCTTTCCAACCTTTTTTGCTATAGTCAACATTGTTTTAAAAAAAGAAAACATATAATGCGTACTCAAGATATCTTTCTATAATATTTGTTAGAGTTTCAAGGTATGCATTAAATGAAAATTTAAATTTTAGAACTCTTTTATGAATACTTCTAAATAATCATAATGTGATAATATGCTCACAAGTTTATTTGTTTAAGTCCTTGAGAAATTATTCTTTTATATTCACATGAATAAACAAATATTTTTGAAATTAATAAATAGTTCTTTTAAATAAAGAAAGAAAATTTTAAGACTGAGGTAAGATTATAAGATTTGTTTTCTTTATGTAGATATAAGGTGAGACTTGATTTTAAATGAATTAGTCAAATTTGAAATACTCTAAGTGCAGGAGTCATTTTTCTTTCTAAAGGAGACTCATTTTTTAATGTATTTTTGTGTAATAGTTGTTTTTCATTTTAAGTATAAGACTAGTTTTCTTTTTGAGACTCATTTTCTAAATAAATTTTGAGCAAAGAGTCATAATTCAAATTCTTTGAATGTGAGACTTGATTTGTATTTCTAAGTGAGACTCATTTTCTACTTCTCCGAGAGAGAATTATTTTAACCTCAACTTGAGACTCATTTTCAACATCTTAAATAAGGACTCATTTTAATTTTCTGAGTGACTTGTTTTGTCCTTAAGTGTGAGACTTGTTTTTGTGTCTTTTAAGTGAAAAAAACTCATTTTGATAGTTTTGTCATGTTCTGTGGAGTCATTTTCATGAGATTTGTTTTTATTTTGAGACTCGTTATCAAAATGTGAGTGAGACTCATTTTCTCTAAACGTGTAAGACTCATTTTAAGTATCAATGTGAAACTCATTCTGCCTGTAAGTGTTACTCATTTTATTCTTGCATCTTAAACTCATTTTTATCTTTGTCTCTGAGACTCATTCTCATTTTTGAGTCTTCAGACTCATTTTTTAACTGTGTCTTGAAACTTATTTTTCTTTGTGTGGCTAAGACTCGTTTTCATTTTGTGTATTGAGACATGTTTTTCTCCAGGTGTCTAAGACTTATTTTTGTTCAGACTTGTATTGTTTATTCTGACTTGATTTCTTGTATTGTCGTTTAGTAAGAAACTTGTATTTCAATACTTGATTTCTGATAGTCAGAGAGTTGATTTCACAAACTTGTTTTATTTAGACTTATTTTTATTCAGACTCGTTTAGTCTTGAGACTTGTTTCCTAAGTTGAGTTTGGGACTGGACGTGATTTCTTATATTTCTTGTGAGTTTTCTATTTATGGAGACTTATTTTCCATCTTCAGAAGTCTAAGACTTATTTTTAAGACTTGTTTTTCACTCTATCTTAAACTTGGTTGTTATAACTGGGATATGAGAATTATTTTTCAGTAATAAATCTTTTCATTTTAATAATGCATATGATTTTGTTTTCTCATTTAATTTACCATTAATTTTTATCATGACTATTCCAATTCTGCTACTGTCACTAAACATGATTTTGTTATCAACAAATGATCTTTATTTTGTTAGCATCAAAACTATCGTTAAAAATTTTATTATCACCAAAATGCGAATTAATAGGGAGATAGTGCTAATTAAATATACCTTGTTCATCAATCTCTCTTTTTTGGTGATGACAAAATTAAATATTTATTTTTACATTTGTTGCATGTTAAATCAAACATTTCAGAGATAATAACTCGAAACCAACATGAATAACATCAGAAATAGTATTCATGTAATTTTATAACATATACACTTTTTAGAGATATGATCATTACAAAAATGTTTGATGAACATACATTTTTCTTCCTCTTTTGGGAAATCAGCAAAAATATGGGTTGATTATAGACTAAGACTAATACAATGACTTGTGAGTTTGTTGGTACTTGTTCTTGTTGCCCAACTAGCAAGTCCAGAGGGGGGGTGAATGAGATTCTAAAAATTCATTTAGATAAAAACTTGTCAACAAAAATGCTTTGACAGAAAAACACTGAGATCGATCGTTAGTGTTAGTGATGAAAGAAGATAAGCTAGCAAATAAACAATCACATAACACAGAGGGTTTTATCCTGGTTCAAAGCTCCTATCCCAAGGAGTCCTACGTCCAGTCCCCAAACAACAACTTGGGATTTCACTAACCAAGGGTATTGTCCCCCTTAAGGACCCTTACACATCCAGCCGCAACTGGCCTTCTCTTCTAACCCCGAAGAGGTACAAAAACCACCCTGTTACATAGGTCTTCCTCCTTAACGAAGGGAATACCAACCACCTATTCCAACAGGTCTTCTCTTTACAACCCGAAGAGGAACTTCACAACAGATGTGAATAAAAGTGAATGGCCCCTAGACCAAGCTTACAACAAATGCTTGATCTGAGGAAATGTCTGAGAGAGAAAGATTTTCACTAGATGAAAACTCTCAGAACTACAAAGGCTCTCCAAAAGCTAAGCAAATGAACACGGAGAGCTAAGAGCTACAGAAGATTATGGAGTGAAGCTTTGTGGCTCTTATTTCTGATGCTCGCAAGTTGAAGGTTGGTTCTCTGAAAGCTCTAAGGTGCAAAAGTTATGCTTCATGGAGACATCAGTCTTCTATATATCTTCTCTTGATAAATATAGCCGTTGAAATGGCCGTTGTCTCTATGATAGATGCATGTTAGACAGCATGGTCCGAGGTGTATGACAGGTAAGCTTGCAGCCATTTAATGCTATGAAGCCATGCACGCAAAGAGAAGATTCATCCAGATATTCTTCAGCTTCTAGTTTTCCAACATTGTAAGATTTGGTACTCACAAAGACCTACACACAATAAATGTCAAACCGTAGACAGCCATACTGTCTCTATGCTTGTCAGTCAACGTTAGAAACCATGCAGTAAGAACGTACACCAAAATAGAAATGCTATTCTGTCACCTGATAAACTATTTGCTATTGTATCATGGGTGTATAAAACATTCAGACATGTGACATGCAGATGATGTGTATAGTCACAATAAATGCAGGGATATTAGTGATGCATGCGGGACGACTTTGACTTTTACAATATTTGAAAATATATTTGAATATCATGTATCAAATCGATGTAATCCATGAAGTCGTTATGATAATGAAATAGTTGTTCAACTTATGAAATCGTTGTTTATGCAAATCGTTATACAAATATAGGAAAATTGTTGGTCAAACATAAACAAATCATTGTTTGAGCAAATAGTTGTTCAAACGTAAACAAATTGTTGTTTGAGCAAATCGTTGTTCAAACATAAACAAATCGATGTACAAACAAATCGTTGTACAGATATAAGCAAATCGTTGTACAAGCATAAGCAAATCGTTGTACATGAGAAAGTAAATCGTTGTACAAGCAAATCGTTGTACAGATATAAGCAAATCATTGTACAAGCATAAGCAAATCGTTGTACAAGAGAAAGCAAATCGTTGTACAAGCAAATCGTTGTACAAATATAAGCAAATCGATGTTTTCACTTATCGAATCATTATAATAATCAAATCGTTGTTTTTACTTATCAAATATTTACAACAATCAAATCGTTATTTCTCTTAAGAAATCGATGACCGAATCGTTGTTTTACTTATGAAATCGATGTGAAATCGAAATCGTTGTTTCACTTACGAAATCGATATGAGACCGAAATTGTTGTTACACTTACGAAATCACTGTGAAACCGAAATCGATGTTACACTTACGAAAATGTTGTGAGACCGAAATCGATGTTTCGAATCGTTGTGAGACCGAAATCGTTGTTTCACTTAACAAATCGTTATGAGACCAAAATTGTTGTTTCACTTAACGAATCTTTGTGAGACCAAAATCGTTGTTTCACTTAACGAATCATTGTGAGACCAAAATCATTGTTTCACTTAACGAATCGTTGTGAGATCGAAATTGTTGTTTCACTTAACGAATCGTTGTGAGACCGAAATCGTTATAGCGATAGAATCGTTCTTTTTCTTATGAAATCGTTATGTCATAAAGGAAATCGATATGGACTTAGAAGAAATGCATGCTCTGAACTTTAAATGATACAGTGTAAGAATTACTTGCAGATTAGGCTCGATTTATTTCATGTGGATGAACTTCATAAAAACTTGTTAGAAAATAATTGTTAGAGTTTTGTTAATCACCAAAATTGTATATAATTAAAAAAAATTATATGAGGATGGACTGACCATCAATCTCCTCCTTTTTGGTGATGACAAAACATAACATATAATGTTCTGAAATAAACTTGAGTAAATTTTCTAAAATGAGGATTTTGTTGATATGTATTTCAGAATGTTTTATTTTCTCCCTCTTTTTGTCACTAAGCGAAAAACAGAATCAAAACACACAAGAGAGAATAGAAGAAAGATAAATGGGAGCCAGAAGAAACATTATATTATATCACTGAGGAGGTACAGGAATGTAGAAAGCAGGGGACAGGAGGGAGGCATAGTGAGTAATGATCGGTCATGCCTTGCGTTCCTGCTCTTCAAAATAACCTTGGAAGGCTCCATAAACCATAGAGTAGGAAGGTCCCATAACAGGAGCCATCCTCTGGATGTGCAGTTGCCTCTGAGCTTCCGCGAAATTTCCATACTCATCCTTGCCAAGAGACATTTTGTAGGTGCTGGAAGTACCAAAGCTAGCATGTTGGAGGAACTGATCAATGGAAATGGGGTAGAAGATCTGCTGGCGCTTCAGTTCCTTTTTCATTGAAATATAGACTTTGTATCTCTCAACCCACATATCAAATGGGTCGCGAACAAGATGAATGGAGTTAAGATCTAGAAATTGTGCAGCAGATAGAGGAGGTTGATTTGATCTGGCCTGAGAAGCATTGAGATCAAGAAGTTGCTGAGCAGTGAGAGGGTAATGTCATTCCTAGTCTGATGGAGATAGCCGCTCACATTCAGACAAAAGAGGGGCAAGAACATTAGACTTGATGTGGCCCTGGTGATATTCCCAGCAGATGAATCTGTGAAATGCAAGGGAATTTCCTTTCTGCACTGAAATGCGCCCCATGACTAAGGAATGAAGTGGAGGCAAAAACACAACATCTGGTATCTCCAATGTGGCAAAATCTACTTGGATGGAGGTGGAATGAGCAGCATCCGAAGCAAGAAGAGAAATAGCTTGCCGGAACTGGCCAAGCTGAACTTCTGGCAGATTATTGAGATAGTTGTAATTATTAAACATCTGAAAATAGCGGATAAGCTTGATCTCCTTCTGAATAAATGGACCCCAGGTATTCTTGTGATGAATCACAAACCACTCAGAGAGAGTGAGTGGGTGATCCCTGGGTGGGAATCGAGCAGAGCTGGCAGAAATGAATTGCATGTATAAAGACTGATGGCCCCGAGCCCACTGATCTTCATTTTTAGCCTTAGTCATAGAGAAAATTTTTTACTGTTCAACTTTTAAAAGAGAAGAGAGAGGGAGAACAACATTTAGGTGGTCGGTGAGATGTAGGTGAGGAAGGCCAAAAATGGTGGCAAATGTGCATTTCTGGAGGAATTCACAATAGATAGACCTTCTCCGATTTTCAACAGTGAGAGAAAACCAAAGAGGTGGAAAACGAGGCTCAGAAGAAATAGCAAGGTTGGAAGATATTTTTCGCTTTTTTAGAACATGGCTGAAAGAGCCTATCCTATGAATGTGAGTGCCAACTAACAAGACTGAGTGAAGTATGGCTACTTCAAACTCATATTTGATGTCCTGGATAAAGGGACCTTCAAGTTGGGCACCCTCTGGAATGATGGTAATAAAGGAGGGAGGAGTAGGAGGATGAAGGAAAGAATAAGAAGTAGAGGGAGGTGGTACAGATGGTCCAGCTGATGAAGGACTAGAAGATGAGGCTCCAGCTGAGGAGGATGTTGGAGGTGCCTCAGAAGGAGGAGGAGGAATGAATGTGGAGGAAATAGGAGAAGTGGAGGTTGTGGTAGGAAATGGTGGAGGTGAGGATTTTTGGGAAGAGGTTGTTTAAAGGTGGCAGGAGCTGGAGGAGCAATGGTAGATGAAGGTGGAGAAGGAGGGGTTGGAGTTTGAAGAGGAGAAGTAGGGGGCTCTGGGGGCACATCCTCTTCTATAGGTGCTTCAACTCTTCCATGCTCATCCTAAGATTCCACTGGCCCGGATGGCCCTCACTCATCCATAACTGGCCCTGGAGGCCCTGCTTGCTCAACTGATGGCCCTGGTGGCCCAGATGCATCCTGTGCTGGCTGATCCTGACTTGATTCCTCAACAACCGTTGGCCCTGATGGCCCTGAATTCTCAACACCAATTGGCTGGACTTCTTCTTCTGCATTACTTGTCCCTGATGGCCGGATTTCTTCTTCATTCCTTGGCCCTGGTGGACAAACTTCTTCTACTGAAATGGGCCCTGACGGCCCTGAAGATTCTGGAACTGCATGAGTGGGAGCGGGTGGGGCAGTGGAAGCTAAATGTGCCCTCACCACATCTGAAAGATCTGTCACTAATGTTTTCATACTTCCCAACTCAGTTTTCATCCACCTCAGTGCTACTTTTACCATACTTAGCTCTTCGACTGCAGAGCTCTGGCTCATAAAAAGGGATGAGATATCTGACTACACAGAGCAAAGAATTTGCCCTTGTGAATCTAATCTCTCAATCACTGGCTTCAGGTTCACTCTGAGCTTCTTCTTTTTTGACCTTCGGTGTGCCTTATTAGTAAGTAATGGAATTTCAGTGGCTACACCTTTGCCTTTATCACTGGTTCCAACAACTGGCTCCACATTATCAACATGAACTTCACCTTCATCCGAGGTGCTCTCCATAACACCTTCTTGAAACTGATCAACATGGGGGCTAGCCGCGGGCTCCCCCTAAACATCTGCTACCATTTCAGCCACATGCTCCCCCTGAGCAAGAGCATCCTCTATCTGAACATCACTGTGGCCTGGTGCCACAACTTCCGGAACAACTTCTTCTTGCTCCCCCTGAAAGCTGGTAACAATATCCAATACTTCATGAAGAATAGATGTAATAACTATCGTGGGGGTATCAACCTCTGAGTATTGCCCAACGGGCTCAATGTGGTCTGGAGGAATTTCTTCAATTCTTCTTGGACTAGCCACTGGTTCTTCTGGCCTGACTGCTGCTGCTGCCTCTTCTAGGACTGCTGGGGTTACTGGAGCTTCTGCGACAGGGTCTTCAACCCTCACTTCTGCCTCTACCTCTGCTTCTGGAATAGGAACTTCTTGAGCTTCTCCAATAATGACCTCACCTTCAGCGACTGAAGTCTTTGTCCAAACACCAGCTACTAAAGAAAAACCACTTTTCTTCAAATTTCTAGACCTGATAGCCTGGCCCATCTTCTCTGAAACTTCACCATTCAAATCTATATTGTAATGCTGGAAAATCCTTGTCAGCAGGTGAGCATAAGGAAGGGACACGTTGAGCTTGTTCTTCTTGTCCCATAACATCGCAGTTGTAAATTTCATTCTTTCAATAATCATCTCTGCCATATTGATATCTTGGTTCTTGATAGCTCACGAATGCGTCGTTAAACACGTGACTAACAATCTCAAATTTATCGGCCTACACTAAATATTTTAACAATAGTTAAGTGGTGAGAGCCGAGTCGAATCCACGGGGAACTAGATTTTAGAATGAAAACCTTGAGTTTTTATTTAGAAAAAATAACGTGGTAGTATTAAGACTAAGTTGCACGAAATAAATTTAAACTACGTGAAATAGACAAAGAGAGAGAGAGATAAAGAGTAGATGAAAGATCATGAGACGAGATTAAAAACTACAACTCACTAAATAGATAAAAGACTAACAACGTCTTATTTAAGTTAAGAAGAATAACTCACAATTACAATAACTGAAAACATGAGCAATAGAGAGAGAGAGAGAGAGAGAGAGAGAGAGAGAGAGAGAGAGAGAGAGAGAGAGAGAGAGAGAGAGAGAGAGAGAGAGAGAGAGAGAGAGAGAGATGAAAGGGAGAGAGGGGATAGAGGAGAGAGAAGAGAGAGAGAGCGCGTGAAAGAGAGAGGAGAGAGAGAGAGAAGAGAGAAAAGAGAGAGGAGAGAGAGAAAAACGAGAGAGATAGAGAGGAAGCGAGAAAGAGAAAGAGAAGGGAGGCGATAGAGGAGAGAGAGAGGGGGCCCGCGCCTCTACGTGCATGCATGCACGTAGGGGCCGCGCGGGCTGGGCTAGCGTGGCGACGCGCGGGCGGACGCAGGCGGGGCGGGCAGCGCGCGGGCGGGCGCGGGCTAGGCGAGCGGGCGGTGCGGCCGGCAGGGGCGAGCCGGGTGCAGGGGGCCAGGCGGGCTCGGGCCAGGCGGGCTTGGGCCAGGTGGGCGGGCGGTGCGGGGCAGGCGCCTGGGCGCCTGCTGTGCTGTTGCTTGCTGCTTGCTGTCTTCCGAGAAGAGGGAGGCCGGGAGAGAGAAAAGAAAAGGGGAAGAAGAGAAAGAGAAAGAAGAAGAAGAAAAGGAGAGGAAGAAGAAGGAGGAGGAAAGGGATCGGAGGAGAGAGGGAGAGGGAGAAAGTGAGAGGGGGAATAAGAGAGGGGGGTTTTAAAATAGTAGAGAAAGATAGGAAGGGGGAGAGAGAAAAGGAAGGAGAGATTTTTGGAAAATAGGAGATGATTTTTAAAAGTGAGAAAGTATTTTTGAAAAGAGAGAGAGGGAATATTTAAAAAACATAGAATCTCTCATTATTCTCTCTTGCTTTAATCAAATCTATTGGCCATTAAGCACTTCATAGAATGACCCATTAACCTACAAATACAACATAAAATTGAATTTAATCAATTATTGTCCATGATAATAGAAATCTTATGAATTTATCAAGTGTTAGTCATTGAAATGGCATGATTATTCATGATAATTATGATATTATCACATCCCCCAACTTACTCATTGCTAGTCCCTTAGCAATGCACATAAGTAATTAATTGGGACAAACAAGAGTTTAAAACATCATACTTCATGACAAGAAAGTAAGAATGAGAATGCTTGGTCATAAGTATTTCATGTTCCAATCGAGAGTGTCAAAGGCAAATATGTCAGTTCATGTCATTAGACAGTTCCTCAAGATACACACAAAATTTCATGACTTTTTGTATAATGTTTGAGCATTAATAAGAGAGTGCATGAGCTTTTTACTGATCACTCAAGGATGGTATCAACTCTACACTCCTTAAATTCGATCCTCGAATTACAGGTAGCTTTCACTCTGCCTAATTCTTTTTTTTTTTCATGCTCTTTTTTTTTCTTTTCATTTACATGGTGCTGCACTTCCCTTCACCGTTTGACGCGAACCTCAACTCTTACCTTAGGAGCCACAGGCCCGGTTACTAAGATCAGGGGCATTTTCCATGTTTCTTTTTTTTTCTTTTTTTTTTCACTACTACACACATTTTCACATTTATTAGGCAGGTAGCTTTTTCCCCACGATTGGTCGTCAATAGGAGTGTAGAATATCAATCAATCAACCTGAATGTTAGGTAAAACTCTCATCATCCATTTGAATAGCTCAAAATAATACTTTATTGTGTTGATGAAATTTCAAATGTATTCTGAGGAAGATGCTAAAAACATAACTAGTTAATTCACCCCTTCAACTTACCACCTTCACAAGTACACAATATGAGTCAAGCTAGAAGTATACAAAAAATTCTTGCATGAAATATGAAGCATGAAGCACAATATTAGGGACAAAAATTTGAAATACAATTTGTCTCTCCCCCCAACTTAAATGACATTGTCCTCAATGGCATAAAAGTAATGACAATAGAATAAAGCCAATGTAAGTTAAGAAAGGAGAGATGCAACCTGATGATCACATGCGGGTGGTTGCACACTAACTTTATCAAAGGATAGTGGCCAGCAAACACCTAAGACACAAAATAAAAACGAAATCAATAGAAATCAATTTTCCTAAAAATATTGGGTTGCCTCCCAACAAGCGCTAAGTTTAATGTCTTCAGCCAGACACATGGGGGTAACAGGGTCACGTAACACCCCCAATCAATTGACGCCAAATTTTTCTTTGTAAGGCATCACCAGCCAGGTGGGTCAAGTGGTCCAAATGTACCTTGCAGATCAGTAAGTGATAGAGAAATTAAGGCACTCAAGATCATATCTTCAATTAAGAAATTTTCATTTGCACACCTAAGATCTTTATATGTGTTGAGCACTTCAATTTGGACTTTATTCTTTTCTCCATTTTCACCCACAACTTCCATTTTCAGATCCTCTTTCATGATGTTCAGGTCAGATTGAGTTGAATGCTCAGAGGATTGTTTAAACTCCACAGGCTGACTTGTGTCAAAAATAGTAGCATGATCTGGAATGAAATGAATATGACTTTCAACACAAGGATGCTTAAAAGGTTCAAGTGTAGTTGACCAATCAGCTAGTGATAGCATGTCCATAAACATGTTGGATTTGCCAAGATCAGAGAGAGGTAGGAGTTCTATGTCTTTCTCAACATTAAGAGAGACCCAGTCAATGTGGACTTTAGGCAAAATTGCTAATTCATCTCTTACCCAATAAGAATGATTGATGATTACACCCAGCTCTTTCTCCACACTCACTTCTTCTTCGTCACCCACTTGAAATAATGTCACATCAAACTTGGGCCCAACATCTAGATGACACTCTTTTTTCTCTCCCCCAACTTGAGTTCAACTAACTCATTAGAGCTTTCCTCAAATATGACATTATGGATGGAGTCTTCTTGATGGTCAGTTTCAAGTTGGGCCAAGACTATGGATTGATTTTCAGTGGCACCCATCTCCTCTTGATTTGACTCATTAATATTATCTCTCATTTTCCAAGTGGGCGTGTCCACAATCATGTTGGACTGAGAAGTTGCGGATGGAATTTGAGAGTCAAATTGTTGGTCACAATCAAGATAATGATGCGCATGATTGTCAATGGGTTGGCATGGTGACTGACTATCTTGCCTCCTTCTGATTTCCATTAATTGAGTAATCAGGAGGTCAGTTTTGACAAAGGATTGCTCCAATTCTTGTTGTTGTTGGGTGAATGTTTGCTCAAAGATTTGTTGGTTATTATGAAAATTTTGCATAAATTGCCCAAATTGATCATCTAAGAGGCCTGATTGTGAGGGGGATGTATAAGTGGACTGTGGATATACATATCCCTCATGATTGCTTTTGTCATGAATATCAGTTTGGCATTGGGCCCAATGTTGAAAGTTGTGGATAGGTGGGCTTTGGGCTTGGGCCAGAATAGGTTGATCTCTAAGTGTTAAATGTGGCATTACTTCTCTAAGTGGTTGGAAGGGTGTGCCTTCAGGAGCATTTGTTAAGCACATAGGAAGATCAATGCCAAAAAATTTGTGATCGAACCATGATATGATTTCGGCACCTAGAAAGGGTCCTTGAATTTCCCCTTGAGGATCTTGATAGAGTAAACTCAATTTTTCAGGGGAGACACCTTGGTCAACTTTTGAGTAAGGAGTGGGTGTGGATAACACTTGTAAGTTTTGGGTCTGTTCTTGGGTTGAGGGAGGTGATGAGATGTAAAGTGGGTCAACATATTTCCTCCACCCTGAATCATACATGTGATCTTTAATGGGGTGACCATGAATCAGATGGGCTTGAGTCCATTTGGAGCCATTGGACTGGTAAGTAGAGGTTGATGGATAAAGTGGGTGAGGTTGAGAGTGCATACCATAATGGGCTGATCCAATTTGTCCAAATGATGTGTCCATTTCATAACCATGATTGTCAACCCACATAAATCCTCTTTTTTTTTTCTTTTTTTTTTAATTTTTTATTTTTTTATTGTTTTGAAATATTTGATTTTTTTGTATTTTCAAATAAGTTAGCAAACAATTAATCCTATGACACCTATGGTTCCCTAGGACATAAACATTTGATTTCTCACTAATCAACTGAGGCCTAACTCAAATCCACTCTCAAGCTCGTTAACTGGCCAGGTAAGAGGTGGGAAAGTGGGAGGTTCCCCCTGCTCTCACAGGGACCTAATTAAGTAACCACTTGTCCACTTAGGCATTTGCCAATAAACCTCTAGCCTTAGACACCAGTCTCCAAACTTGATAGTGGGCCCAAGTGGGCCTAAGTCTCAAAGCGAACCCTAGGTCAAGTTTCTACTTTCTTTTTATTGGGCTTGGGAATGCAAAAGATGCAGGAAGTTGTGGTTTGTGGGCTAAGGAAGGGTGATCAAATCCCCACCTTATCTTGTTAAGGAAACTGCCCTTAAAGTATTTTTAGAAATGATATGCACACCACAAAATCAAGCAAGGGGTTCTATGCAAGCATGGCAACGCATGATCATGATTTTAAGAAAGTTGAAATTCTCACCTTGCCTCCCGCAATCTTCGACAAGAAAGGAAACTTTTCAAAAAGGAAACTTACCTAAAGATGAAAGTCTAAATGATGCATGTCCTAAAGATGGAAAGTTTCTAATCTTGACATGACATCTTTTATTGGATTCAAGTGATTGATTTTTTGATTTTTTTTTATTAATTGTCTAAACATGGCAACTAAGAAAAGGAAACTCAATCAAGAGGGTTTTAATGGTACTTACCTTCAACGCAATCCCTCGTTCTTTTGGAAAGTAAAACAAATAGAAAGAGTGAGAGAGAGAGAAGGAAACTCACCTCACTTACCATTTTTTCTGATTTTTTTGTGCAATTTTCGGATTTATTTTCCAAAACAGCCCCTTTTACTTACAGATCTGCCTTTCAGTGACAGATTTCTGGCAGATTCTTCATTTTTGTAATTTTCAGGATTTTTCACTTTTTATTTGATATCTACAAAAAGAAAAAAAATTGTTAGCATGAATATATACAAAAAAAAAAACCAAAATTATCAAAACTAAAAATCTAATTCCCCGGCAACGGCGCCAAAAATTGATAGCTCACGAATGCGTCGTTAAACACGTGACTAACAATCTCAAATTTATCGGCCTACACTAAATATTTTAACAATGGTTAAGTGGTGAGAGCCGAGTCGAATCCACGGGGAACTAGATTTTAGAATGAAAACCTTGAGTTTTTATTTAGAAAAAATAACGTGGTAGTATTAAGACTAAGTTGCACGAAATAAATTTAAACTATGTGAAATAGACAAAGAGAGAGAGAGATAAAGAGTAGATGAAAGATCATGAGACGAGATTAAAAACTACAACTCACTAAATAGATAAAAGACTAACAACGTCTTATTTAAGTTAAGAAGAATAACTCACAATTACAATAACTGAAAACATGAGCAATAGAGAGAGAGAGAGAGAGAGAACAAAATATGAGAGAGAGAGAAGAGAGAGACGAAAGGGAGAGAGGGGATAGAGGAGAGAGAAGAGAGAGAGAGCGCGTGAAAGAGAGAGGAGAGAGAGAGAGAAGAGAGAAAAGAGAGAGGAGAGAGAGAAAAACGAGAGAGAGATAGAGAGGAAGCGAGAAAGAGAGAGAGAAGGGAGGCGATAGAGGAGAGAGAGAGGGGGCCTGCGCCTCTACGTGCATGCATGCACGTAGGGGCCGCGCGGGCTGGGCTGGCGTGGCGACGCGCGGGCGGACGCAGGCGGGGCGAGCAGCGAGCGGGCGGGCGCGGGCCAGGCGGGCCGGGCGGTGCGGCCGGTAGGGGCGAGCCGGGTGCAGGGGGCTAGGCGGGCTCGGGCCAGGCGGGCTCGGCCAGGCGGGCCGGGCGGTGCGGGGCAGGCGCCTGGGCGCCTGCTGTGCTGCTGCTTGCTGCTTGCTGTCTTCCGAGAAGAGGGAGGCCGGGAGAGAGAAAAGAAAAGGGGAAGAAGAGAAAGAGAAAGAAGAAGAAGAAAAGGAGAGGAAGAAGAAGGAGAAGGAGGAAAGGGATCGGAGGAGAGAGGGAGAGGGAGAAAGTGAGAGGGGGAATAAGAGAGGGGGGTTTTAAAATAGTAGAGAAAGATAGGAAGGGGGAGAGAGAAAAGGAAGGAGAGATTTTAGAAAATAGGAGAGGATATTTTTAAAAGTGAGAAAGTATTTTTGAAAAGAGAGAGAGGGAATATTTAAAAAACATAGAATCTCTCATTATTCTCTCTTGCTTTAATCAAATCTATTGGCCCATTAAGCACTTCATTGAATGACCCATTAACCTGCAAATACAACATAAAATTGAATTTAATCAATTATCGTCCATGATAATAGAAATCTTATGAATTTATCAAGTGTTAGTCATTGAAATGGCATGATTATTCATGATAATTATGATATTATCAGTTCTGAATCGCCCAGAACATCATGTCTGAATTTGCCTTAGGGCAAGTGGAAAAAGTAGCACTTCTGGGCACTAGGATCTGACAAACTATGAAGTGAAGAATCCTATTGAAAGCATTCAACTGATTTATATCAATTTTACCATCCTTCAGCTTATATTCATTACCAATAATCCCCAGTCCCTTGACATGAATGTCGACACTATCTACTCCACTGCGACCACTGGTAGACACTCCAAGCAGACTCTCCAACAGATCATATGTAATGTTAATGGGAGTACCTTTGACTGTGGAGGTCAGGGACCCGTCCTCTTCAGATTTTAAACAGGTATAGAAAGCCTTCACTAAATCTGGATAGCTTGCCTCTAAAATAGTCACCATCTTTGTCCACTTCATCCTCTGCATTGCTACTACCACACTGTGCATCCCGTTCTTCTCCAAATCAGCCACATCCACTGCCTTGTTACCACAGAGCTTCGTCTTCACCGCTGTAAACCGTTCCTGCTGCTTTGCTGTGAGGAATGCAATGCCGTAGCCACCAACAATGCTGGAGACCCCAGAAACCACCATGGATTTGAATAGGGAAAGGTTCTGGAGGATCGTGGGAAGGAGTAGAATAGAAGCCCTCAAGAGATTTTGGCGCGAACAGAGGGATTCTTTCGAAATCACACAGAGAGGATGACAGAATCGATAGGGTTTATCATTCTAGGCAAGTCGAAAGAGATGAGAGAGAAAGGTGGAATCGGTATGGCATAGATTAGGGGATTAAAAGCGAATGTTAAAGTTGCTTTTGAAAGGACACCGTAATAAATGTGGAAAATGACAAAAGAGGAGACGATTTCGCAATAGATAAGGTCTTTTGAAATAAAGAACCGTCAAAGCAAATTATGACGAAAGCAATTAAAGGATTTCCTTAATTCCGGGGGAGAGAATAAGTATTATTCTGAAACTGTTATTATTTCAGTTACGTGCAGAAAATCTATTACAAATTACACATGCCTATTTCCCTTCTAAGAGATGTAAATCTCTCTTCAGGTAAGGCTTTTGTAAAGATATCTACTAACTGATTTAAGGTATCTATAAAAGAAATATTTATATTACTATTTGCTACATGATCTCTAATGAAATGATATCTAACCTCTATATGCTTCATTCTGGAGTGCTGGACTAGATTTTTGGTGAGATTTATTGCACTGGTGTTGTCGCACAACAATGGAATGGTCTTGATGTGTAGTCCATAATCCTCAAGTTGCTGTTTTATCCATAGTAGTTGAGTGCAACAGCTTCCAGCAGTTACGTACTCTGCTTCAACTGTTGATAGTGCTATTGAATTTTGTTTCTTTGAGGACCATGAAATCAAGCATCCTGTAAGAAATTGACAACTTTCACTGGTGCTTTTTCTATCTACCTTGCATCCAGCATAGTCAGCATCAGAATATCCTACTAAACTAGTTTCACATGATTTTGGATACCATAAACCTAGATCATGAGTTCTAGCTAGATCTCTAAAAATCCTTTTAACAGAAATTAAATGAGATTCTTTAGGATCAGCCTGATATCTTGCACACATTCATACACTAAATAGAATATCAGGTCGACTAACAGTTAAGTAAAGTAATGATCCTATCATACCTCTGTAAAGTTTTTGATCTACTTTCTTACCATCTTTATCACTGTCTAACCTTGTAGATGTGCTCATTGGTATGGACAGTGGCTTTGCATTGCCGAATCCAAATTTCTTTAATAATTCCTTGGTGTATTCCGCTTGGCAGATGTGTGTGCCTTCTTTGCCCTACTTGATTTGAAGTCCAAGGAAATAATTGAGTTCCCCCATCATGCTCATTTCGAATTCTCCTTGCATAAGCTTTTCAAAGTACTTGCACAAAGATTCATCAGTAGATCCGAATATTATATCATCCACATAGATTTGCACAAGCAATATTTTTGACTTTTGACTTAATAAATAAAGTGCTATCTACTTGTCCTCTGATAAAACCATGGTTTAATAAAAATGCACTAAGCCTTTCATACCATGCTCTAGGTGCTTGTTTTAAACCATACAGAGCTTTATGCAATTTGAAAACGTGATTTGGAATATCTACATCATCAAAACCAGAGGTTGTTCTACATAACCAGTGAAGGAAACAACATGTTGATGGCAAGATGAACTGCCGTCACTAGGGGACTGATGGCACATGATACTACCATAAAGATGAACCTGACTGTCGGATACCTTACTGTTAAGAGTCTTGACGGTAGTTGAGACCGCTGTCAAGGACCCCTGAACAGACCACCCTAAAAAAACCAAAAGCATACAGAAACCGTGTTAAAAATCTACAAAAACAATTTAAGAAACAAAAAATGGAGGGCATAATAAGAAGTGAACTACTTTCTTGCTTGAAAATAGAAGACCTACTGAAATGTTGTCTAGTGAGTGTGCTTCTCACTTGTAAGGGAAGGGAGATGCCTTCTTGCTTGAAAATGGAAGAAGACCAATAGTTGTTGGTGTTAGTGGATAATCCTAAGATAGGCGGTTCTAGGGACTAGATGTAAGATTGATTTGGATCAGTAGCGAACTAGGATAAATCCTGTGTCATCTTGTGTGTGTTTGTTTTTAGTCTCTAACACGTAGCACTAGTTGCATTACAAGTCCTTGGACTTACATTCTCTGCTGCAAAGTACACACACACTTAAATCATTTAGAATCTAAGAATAGAATTCACTGTCGATCGAATTATATTAGATAGTCGACCAAATTACATATTAGCACTAGATCATGTTGACTCCTTTATCTCCATGATTATATATTTTGGTGATAATAAAACTTATCAGAATATTTATATATTTCTCTAAATCATGTGTTTTACCTTAATATCATTTTGGTTAAGTCTGTTAACAGGCAACTCAAAGAAAATAAATAATACTTCAAGCATCATCATTGTTGGTATTCCAAGAATTTCTTAGTTCACTCGATGGTGCTCAAATTTATTGTAAGTCTTTGTTGTCACTTAAAGTTTTCATTCATAAGTTCATGATTTACATCACTGACAACTTTTCACAGTTTCAATCGAAGTCAAGTTTCATCATTCATAGCTTTAAACTTTATCATCCGAAGTTATGCATATTTTTCTTCTTGATCAGTTGAAGCTAACTTCATCATATTCGAAGTTTACATCGTCATATCCAAAGTCTAACTTTGCCATATCCGAAGCTTACTTCATCATATCCAAAGTTATACTTCGTCAAATCTGAAGTTTACTTCATCACATACAATGCTTCACTTCATCATGCATGTTTTTGTCTTGAACAATCGAAGTCTCACTTCGTCATATCCGAAGTTCACTTCGTCATATCCGAAGCTATATACGAAGTTCACTTCGACTGATTGCATGTTTCAGCTTCGATCGATAACGTTAAATTCTGTTCATCCGAAGTTACACTTTGTCATATCCGAAGCTTCAATTCGACCGACAACGTTAAATTATGTTCATCCGAAGTTACACTTTGTCATATCCGAAGCTTCAATTTGATCAACAATGTTATGATCTGTTTCATACTAAGTTCAACTTCATCATATACGAAGTTACACTTCCTCATATCCAAAGTTCCACTTCGACCAATTGCGATGTATTTTGATTCCAATCGAAGTCTCACTTCGACTGATTGCGTTATAGTCTGCGCCAGTCGAAGCTCCACATCGATTGCATAAACATCAATTGTCTTATACTTAAACATAGATTGCATTCACATCAATTTCCTTATACTTAAACATCAATTGCTATATACTTAAACATCGATTGCATTCACATCGATTGCCTTATACTTAAACATCGATTACATTCACATCGATTGCACTTAAACATCGATTTCATTCACAATGATTGCACTTAAACATCGATTGCATAGACATTGATTGCACTTAAACATCGATTGTGTTCACATTGATCACTTTTGAACATCGATTGTCTTTCACATCGATTGCCTTAGAACATCGATTGTCTTAAACATCGATTGCATTAGAACATCGATTGTCTCTTAACATCGATTGCCTTAAGACATCGATTGCCTTTGGACATCGATTGCCTTTAGATATTGATTGCCTTTAGACATCGATTGCTTGTAGACATTGATTGTCTTCAGATATTGATTGCTATTTAAACATCGATTGCTCTTGAACATCGATTATTGTTAAACATCGATTGGCGTCATATCATCTATTGCTATTTCAGATATATTATTTTCAATACCTTGATAATTATTTGTGCAATAACCTTATTGATTGTTGTTGCAATTAAATTATATTGCCTGCACTTATGATTAATCTTTGTTATGAACAATATCTTGGTACGCAGTATTTTCAAATTATTTTTAAAGATGGGCATTTCAAAATTCCCGATATCTGTTACACATTTTCTTATGTATGGTCTCTCAACGGATATAGTTCTCATGCACATCATCTTTTATAATTTACCATTTTCATGACATGTCTTCTGTAGCTTTAAATGGTGACAGAATGAGCTTATCCTCTCTAGTGTATCTTCTTACAGCATGACGCACAACATTGACTGACAGTGAGGGAACTCATATGACCTATCTGTATCCCAACATTTATTGTTTGCAGGTTTCTGGTAGTCACACATGACTACAACGTTGGATATGCTACGTTGATTAATATGGAAGATATTCATATGATCTCTCTCTCTCTCTTAGCAATTAATGCCTGCAGGTTTGGTAGTCACATGTTTCTACTACGTAAGACCTACTGCGACTACATGGAAATGAGCATCAAGAAATGGGAGACAACATATATCTCAACGGTTACATCTGAAGACTTATAAGAAGATGATGGCTATGAAGAACAAAAGATACACACATACAAAGACACAGAAGTGTACACATAGAAGTCTTCACCACCATCTAGTTTAGAAGAGCATCGTGCCCTCACTCTAAGCTCATCTGCTCTGTGCTTTCCCTGAAGCTTCACTTCGATTTTTCTTTTGAGAGCTTGTTGTTTCTGAGAGAGTATCATAATAGCTCCATTCTTTTCTCTCTCAGTTTGTGCCTCAGATCAAGCAAGGCTTGTTGTATAAGCTTGGTCTAGGGGCCATTCCTTCAACTCTCCTTTCAAAGTGTTCCTCTTCCTGTGTGAAGAGAAGACCTACTGTGGGTAGGTGTATTGTTACCCTTGTTGAAGGGAAGACCTGTTGCTACAAGTGGTTGTATTGCCTCTTTCTGTGTGAACAGAAGACCTGTTGTGGGTAGGTATGTTGTTCCCCTTGTCGAAGGGAAGACTTGTTGCTACAAGTGGTTGTACTGCCTCTTCGGGGTTGAAGAGAAGGCCAGCGGGTGCTGAATGTGCAAGTGTTCTTAAGGGGGACTGTACCCTTGGTTATTGAAATTCCAAGTTGTTTCCTGGGGACCGGACGTAAGTCTTCTAGTTGGAAGGGCCGAATCAGGATAAAACTCTCTTGCATTGTGTGATTGCTTTTATCTTATTCCGTTGCACACTAACTGTAACACCTGCATTTAGTATTTCTGTTTAAAGTTATTTTTAACAGGAAATTTCAAGATTTACTTTAAGCAATCCATTCACCCCCCCCCCCTCTGGGCGTGCAACCTAGTCAACAAGTTGTATCAGAGTCAAGTCTCTTCAAGCAAGTAGATCTCACGATCTGAAGAGCAAAGATAAATGGCAGCCCAAGATTATGTAGAGGGATAGTCAGTCAACATGCCTCCACTGTTCGATGGAGAAGATTACAACTACTGGAAGACAAGAATGGAGTTCTTTCTTCAAGGTCTAGACTATCAACTATGGACTATAATAGAAGATGGAAATCTGACAGTCCAAAACTCTAAAGAGAAATGGACAGATGATGACAAGAAAATGATGTCTCAGAACAGCAAGGCCAAGAGTATATTATGTTGCTCATTAAGCAAGAAGGAATTTAACAGAATATTTGCATGCAAGTCGGACAAAGAGATGTGGGATAAGATGAAACTCACCTATGAAGGGACAGATAACGTAAAAGAGACAAGGATAGACATGTTGGTGACTCAGTATGAAAAGTTTCAGATGATCACATGTGAATCCATCTCTCAAATCTATAGTCGATTCACATATATCACAAATGGTCTAGCTGGACTTGGGAAAAAGGTATGATACAAGAGACATGGCGAGGAAAATACTAAGATCCTTACCAACCTTATGGACTCCCAAAGTCACTGCTATAGAGGAAGCCAGTGACCTCTTCTCAATGTCATTGGAAAAGCTCATTGGGTCTCTCATGGCTCATGAGATAAATATGGAGAGACTAGGGGCAAGCAGCTCGAAGAAGAAAGTTAGCATGGCATTGAAAACTGAAGAGCCAAGCAAAGACTGTGCCACAACCAGTGATAATTGTAGTATAGATAGTGAAGAAGAAGCCTTCCTGTCAAGATGTCTACAAAGAATATTAGCAAAGAAGAAGCAACAGTCAAGCAGAAGATTATACAAAAAATACAACAAGAAGACAAAACCTATCTGCTATGAATGAAAGCAGCTAGGGCATCTAAAGACAGATTGCCCTAAGTTAAACAAGAAGGAAGAGCCATCCAAAAAATATAAGAGATACAAGAAGAAAACAATGGCTGCTGCTTGGAACAATGAAGACAACTCATCAGATGTGTAACAACCTGGATTTTTAAATCCCAAATAAATGGACAAGATTGATTAAGGATTCAATCAAGATAATTAAAGTAAAGGAGCCAATGAAGGAAGTTTTGGGATGAGTGAGAAATTCGTGAAAAAGGGGAACACTAGTACTCCCAGCTACTTACAACTCACCAGTCTTTTGACTCAAAATATAATGCTGTCAGCCGAAGCTGAACTTCAGATATGACGAAGTGGTACTTCGTATATGACGAAGTGTAACTTTGTATAAAACACAAGAAAGCCCAGTCAGTTGAAGTAAGACTTTGTATATGATGAAGTTAGTTTCGATTGATCACGTTGAAAACGTGCATGATGAAGTGAGCAATCGATGTTCTTTCTTCAATAATTGATGTTCACATGAACAATCGATGTTTCGTCCTTCAGCAATCGATGTTCCAAGTGAGCAATCGATGTTTCTTCCTTCAGTAATCAATATTTTCCTTCCGTAATCGATGTTTCAACTGAGCAATTGATGTTTCTTCCTTCAGTAATCGATGTTCTAAGTGAACAATCAATGTTTTCCTTCAGTAATCGATGTTTCAAGTGAGAAATCAATGTTCCTTCATCAGTAATCGATGTTCTAAGTGAACAATCGATGTTTTTCTTCAGTAATTGATGTTCGAAGTGAGCAATTGATGTTTCTTCCTTCAGTAATCGATGTTCTAAGTGAACAATCGATGTTTTCCTTCAGTAATCGATGTTCCAAGTGAGCAATCAATGTTCCTTCTTCAGTAATCGATGTTCTAAATGAGCAATCGAAGTTCCTTCTTTAGTAATCGATGTTCTAAGTGAGCAATCGATTTTTTTTTCAATAATCGTTGTTGATCCACAATCGATGTTTAAGGACAATCGATGTATTCTTTTGTAATCGATGTTCAAAAGAGCAATCGATGTTTTTCTTCAGTAATAGATGTTCATCCGCAATCGATGTTTAAAGATAATCGATGTGGGTATGCAATCGATGTTTTCTCTTGTAATCGATGTTCAAAAGAGCAATCAATGTTTTTCTTCAGTAATCGATGTTGGTCTGCAATCGATGTTTAAGGACAATCGATGTGGGTCCGCAATCGATGTTTTCTCTGGTAATCAATGTTCAAAAGAGCAATCGATATTTTTCTTCAATAATTGATGTGGTCCATAATCAATGTTTCTGACCAATCGATGTTGGTCAGTAATCGATGTTTCCTTCAATCGATTGCTTCGATACAATCGATGTTTCCTTCAATCGATTGCCTCCTTATTACAATCGATTGCCTTGTTCTATAGTAATCGATATGGCTCTTGAACACAAGCAATAGAGGCCTTGTCCCCCATCATGACAGGACTATCTGAAGACTTAAATATGGGAAAGTTTGGATAGTTTGTGCATAGAGCTGACCCTTAGGCACACCACTTTAGGAGTTGACAAAAAGGCATGGTGGGTCTGTCCTTTTCCAGATTAAAACAAGGATAAGTATGACAAGGATATGGCCTGAAGTATGACAGATCCTGGCTGTCTGTCCTTCTTGCAGACCAAGTCAATGTTCGGTATGGCAAGGTATGGGTTGAGCATGGCCTATGTATGGCCAGATTGGACTTTCTATCCCCTTTTGTCCCTTATGTAGTAATAAAGTAAGAGTCCTAAATGATACCAAAGACCCCTTAAATAAGCTATACGACCCTTCTTGGTCAAACTTTATGCCCTTCCTAAAGGCAGTTTGGAGCCTTCCCTTTGCATCCTAACGCTATAACTTGAGTGGACCCAAGGGAAATCTTGGAGCTAGAGAGCCCCTTCTACCCTTTCCTTAAAAGCAACTGCTAAAAAAGCCTAGAAACCTGACATAAGGAAGAACTCTGGAGCTGGAGGGATGATCCTGTGCCTTAGAGCTTGAAGCTTGGAGAACTTGGAAGTTATCCATCCCTATTGGAGCTGGACTTCAAGAAGTTCATCTTCCTCTAATCCTTGCATCAAAATTATAGTAGTTGATTTGAAAGAGCAACCCATTAAGGTAGGTTTTCTCGGGCACAAATTAAAATGCTTGTTCTTGTTCAAAGTATTCCTAGATTTTTCTATGTTAAGAGTCTAGTGAAACACCTTTGATTTGCCTAAGTGTCTGATCAGTAGAGTGTTCGGATTTCCCTACCCTTACACCTTCACAAGACTTATCTTATTTCTGCCTGTTCTTCAGGAACATGACCCTTGTTCCTAGCAAGTATGCCTAGAATTTCTTGATCTTTCCCAGAATAGAAACCCATTTGATTTGTCTATTGGTCCATGCATTTCTGGAACCCTTAGACTGGAAGTGTAACCTTCGACTTTGATCATATGGTGTTTCCAACAACCTCCTTGCAGGAAACCTTGTTTAAGTCTCTTGTGCACCTTTGAAACCTTGCTACCAGCATCATCGGGTCTAATGCACCCTTGAGTAATTATAGACCCATTTCCTTCCTATTTCAAGTGTACTTCGACTAGCCCTTTGTGGCAACTTCGAGTGGTCCTCTGTGGCAACTTTGACTGGCCCTTCTGGCCACTTCGATTGTTCCCCCTTGTGAACTTCGATTGTCAACTCGATTGGCGCTTTCGACCACTATGATCTGTCCTATAGAAGAGCAACCAACATTACAGTAACATAAGTACCTTGTATATGTTAAAAATTGGTAAGAATCTGAAGATTATTCTAATGACTCTAATTTGTCTTGATTTCTATCCCTTGTGAGTCAACTGAAACTCCACCTTTGAATCTGCTTGTCTTGAATCTGAAAGCAAAAGAAATGCATAAGAACCCCTTTGCGCTTACAACATTGCTTGATCCAACATGTCTGTTTGGCTTCTTGGCAATTTGTACTCTTGAAGTTCCTTGATCTGAGCTTATGTTATTGGCCTCTTTGATATCTTACAAGTTTGTCCTTATTGACTCTGAATGGCCATAATGATTTGAATTCGGCACTACTGTTGGGATGATATCCCTGATCAAATGCCTGTGCAATGAGGCCTGATATGGTCCTGGGGAGGAGCACCCCGACGTACTAGTATAGATCAACCAAATTTGAGCGGTGCTTGGCATCAGCATCCATATGTATGCAAGATTGGAAAGTGCCTTTTGTTATATGATATAAATGAAGCACGATGTGCTATTTGATATGATGTGTTTGATTTGTTCATTTGACTTGATAAGTTGGATTCGTTTGAAATGACCAATATATGTTCTTGTCGCATGCTTCATTGGGTCATAGTTTGATTATTGTATCATCCTCTTGACTTGATAATTAGCATGATTCGCTTGGAATTTTGTAGTATGAAATTCTTGTCCGCTACCTTCATGCTTCCTGTTTGCCTTGATCTCTTGCTTGTTATCCTGGAAATTTCAGCCAGTTAAAATGTTAATTAAGTATATTTTGTCCACACATGAGATATAAATCCTACTTGGCTAGTTTGCTCATAATGTCATGCCCCGCCAATTTAGCAGCGGAATAAATCGGGGGGACGTGAGCAAAGTACATAGTCAAGTAAAATATACAACAGTTGAATAATTCAGAGCATCTATTGAACAATAATTTGAATAAAAAGTCTTCATTTCATTATAAAATCACTAAGACTATTACAACCACTAATTTGGAGCCAATACATAGGGCTCGATGACGTCATTACATAGGAAGAGAAAATCTAAAGTAAAACTACTAGACTCCAACTGTGCTAGGGTAACTTCGTCATTTGACTCCGGGTCGCTCATCACTCTGGTCCTGTCCCATTGGTGTGTGTGACGTCAAAGTCCGACTTACCTGAGGCACACCAGACAAATAACGAAGGGTGAGGGATAACGCCCAGTAGGACTTAAATCTTAGGATCGAGCAGGCTTTAAATAATTAGCACTTTAAAAGGCAGAGTAACTAATGATAAGTCATGTAAAGTTGAGAAAATAATAACACAAGTAACATGGTGCAGAGAGCAGATGAATCAAGTATAGCACGATGATTAAAGGCACGTCACGATGGAAATGATAACAACAAGATGGCAAATCACATCAACGTTAAACAATAGCAAGTAACATGTATAGCAAGGAGAGAGAAAGTAGTTGGGCATATAGAGAGTAAATTGCACTTTGATTGATTTTCTTATCAATCGAAATAGTATAGCACTTTTGATTAACTTCTGTCAATCAAAAATAGTAATGGCACTTTGGTTATCCGTAGATAGCCGAGAGAGAGTATAGCACTTTTGTTGTCAATAGACAATGAGAGAATATAGCACTTTGTGTTGATTGTCTTAGATTAATCTTGATCGTATGACACTTGGATGTAATGCCGACATCCTGATCATTTAACTCCCGCGAGCAAATGGCACTTTCGGGCGCTCCCCCCAGGACCTGATCGGGCCCTATTGCGCTGGCATTGGTTATATTGTTTATCTTTAGACAATCAATTAATGGCCAATTTGAGAGTACCAAGAAATAGATAAGTGCACTAGATGAATAGATGAGATAGTAGAGTGAACATGAATAGATGAGCGAGTAGAGTATAGATGAGAGCTAGTGGACATTGCACGTAATACGTCGAGTAACCAGGCGGTAGTAACAGTTGCACAACACGTGTACGTCGTATTGGCAGTCAGGTGGAATTCACTACCCTACCACTGGCCATGTTAAGTACAGGTTCAGAGGTCCGGCGTGATTCAAGATAAGAGTGAATTTCTAATAGTCGTTTGGATCATATCGATCCCTAAGGGTGTAATGGGTGTTAGGGTACAACCGGCTCGTCGACCATGTGGGAATCCATGATCAGAGGAGACTTATGGAGGCCTTGTGCAAGGGTTCACTAGTCCGGCGAAAGGAATATCCGATGGAGAGTTAACCACAAGCCAAGTAAAGTGTGTATATAAAAATAGGTACTCGACGTTCTAGAGGAATTCTAGAACAGTGGAGCGTCGATATCGGTATATAAACAATGCAAGAAATGAATACAAGTCCTTTAAAATAGGGCAATTAATATACTTTATTGCAATAAATTACCAGATACATTATGAGATATTTTATGCCAGATTTCAGCCATATATGGATGGTTCATGTGTGTGCATGTGTAAGAGAAATCATAGATAGAAAAGAAGTCGTGAATATGTATTTTAAAACATTCAATATAGCTCCATTTTAAAACAGGTGTTTATACTGCATGCATGACTGTTAAACGCGGCGTACCCATGTAAGGGTCGCGACAGGGTCATGATGGAACGCGACAGGGTTCTGTACGGGTCACGACAGGGTTGTCTGCTCAGGCCGCCAGAACACGACGGGGTTTCCTGTCGCGTTCAGAACACGACAAGGAGTTGGTCACGACGGCCCTGAGAACGCGGCGTGTCGAGCCGTCGCGTTCTCAGGTACTTCACCTGAGTTTGAGCGGAAAAATTGTTCTACATCGGATTATGTGCTAACTTGACTTGTTTGGACACAGGGTACTTTGAAAAATCATAACTAGTTACATAGTCGATGAAAAATCATGAAACAAGTTGGAAATTAAAGTAGACTTGTAAGGGTACTTCCAGTAAATCGGAATTAGAGAGAGAGCATGGTTCATACAGGGTTTGAACATGAGCAAGAACGAGTTATTCAGAACATGACATAGAGAGAAAGATCGATTCAATTCGATCAGCATACTCGATGAAATTTAGGGCTTTTAGGGGCAAAAGATCCCTAACAACATGAAGTATCTACAGTAACAATTTCGTAGCATGGGATCAAGTATACATAGAGATTTGAATTAAACATGATGTCTCGGGGTTATCATGTTCGCAGATCTTCTAAAATCAAGAACAAAAGATTGGCTCGATGAAAAAGAGGGAATCAAGAGGGCTTTTGTTCCTGGTGATTGAAACTACCTACAGACGAGTTTAATTTAATTTTGCTCATGAGAATGCCTACCTTGACTCGACTTTCTCTCCTAGGGCAAGAACTTGAAGAACTCGGGGAAGAAGCTCTGATGGATCTTCCTCTCCACGATTTCTCCCCCTCTTGGCCTCTCCTCCTGGTCCAGGAACCTCTTGGCACGAGCTAGGGTCGGCCATGAGGGTTTAAGAGAAGTATTTAAGCTTCTCCTTATTCCCTTTCCTAGTTTAAGTCTAAGTTCTATTAAATTCCGAATTTCCTATTTTTCTCTCCCCTTTTTAAGCAAGAGATCTTCTATTTGGGTTGGGAGAGAGGGGATTTCGTGGCCAACCCATTAAGGTATGTTTAGGAATCCAATCCTAATTCAAACTAGCTATTTAATGCATTAAATATCTCTTTTCTATTTTAGTAATATTTTAGTTACGAATTTTAGGTATTTCTCTATTATTCCTCTTTTTAAAATCTCTATTTTAGCCCACTTATTTCTAATGGGTCAATATAGCAAAGCCCATCACTTAATAGAATTTAACTTATGGGAATTTCCCTTTTTAATTGGAAAATAATAGAGTTTTGGATTTTTATTACATTTTCTCATTTAAATTTATTCATGGCCATGAGAGGTCCATTGATCCAATTTCTCATGATGGATTATCAATACATATTGTTAAAGTCTAGCCATTATTTGTTTTTTTAATTATTAATCAAGTTGGCTCATAAAATAATGGGTTTTTCGAATTATCTCTTGATTACATAATAAGTCACCTAAATTCTAAAAACTCGGTCGAATTATTTTTCTATGCCCCAATTTCTTAATGGGTCATTAGGGAATATTGTTTAAAGTATAACTTTTATTTTTACAAAAGTTTTTATATATGTTTTTACGCATGTGATAATGATGTGTATCATTTAACTAGTTTACATTTTTTTTATTAATTGACAAAATTTCCATTTTATCTAAAATTTTCAATTAATAAAATTTTTGGGGTATTACACATAACCTATTAACATTTTAAGTAAATTTTGGAGCATAATTAGCATGTAACCGAACCACTATGTGGAGAGCTTGGAAGTGCTTTGGAGGAGTTTTAAATTATGAAATTTTGATGTGTGAGTGATTCATGTATCATAATTGTAAACCACTGTGGTTGGATCTGTGAGGAGTGTTTTCTTTTGGAAATTAGTGTTTGTACAAACCATGCAATGAATAAAAGAAATAGTTGATGATTTGTCTAAGTGTGAATCGCAGATGTGGGAATCATATATCAATCATATTGTGTTTTATGTGTTGGGATTATATGATTATTGTAGCAAATTTTATTGCAACAAGATGAGTCAAAATTCTGAAATATAAAAGTGAATCTTGTTATGGTAGAACCTTGTCCTTAGAGAAATTATTTTGTGGGCTCTAATTGTGTTGGTTAAGGCTAGGCCTTTCACTACCTTTCATCATCATTTGATTTGAGTGTCGCGCCCCTGTGTGATTTGAGGTGTTTTGGGTTAAGGTTCATGTTGATGAGATGAGACTCGAGGTAAATTTTAGATTTGGTATTTTTGAATTTCCGTCGCAATTATGATACCTAAAATTTGGGGGCGTGACAAAGGTGGTATCAAAGCATCCCAACAACCTGGGTGCATTAGAAGAGGTAATATTAGAGAATCCACTGGATCCTAAGATGGACAAGATAAAATTATCTGAGCATCTCTAGGTGGATTAAGGTGATACCATAGCACTCTTGGTTAGATTGAGAGTAATATTAGAGCATCTGCCTTATTGGTCTAGGATTGGATAGAGGTGACATTAGAATTCCGGCCATGATCTTGGATTGGATTGAAGAGCATTATTTGAACTTCTACTGGATCCTAGGTAAGACAAGAAGTGATATTAGATTGTTAGTCTTGGATTCTAGGAATGGGTAGGAGTAGCATTAAGGTTTCAACCCTAAACCTTGTTGGTTGGAAATAACACTGAGCTTGGCTTTGATCCTAAATGGGAACTTAGTCTTGACAATCAGGAACCCTCAGGCGAACATATAGCCTGAATTAGGGAAAATTCTATCACAAGGATCCTTGTGTCTGCCCCTTGCTTGCACCCAGTGAGTGGGTGGAGCCTTGTGCTAGACCTGACCATTTCCTTTATAAAGGAGCATTACGAGAGTTATGATTTTTGTAGCAACCCACTATTTTTGCATAAAAGAAAACAATTAGAAAATTTGAATAAAAAGGGATAAATTATTAAGTGAAAAATCCAAAGGAACTATTGGGTCAATAAATGGTCAAAGCAAAGAAAATAATACTTAAAATTCGTAATGACCAAATATCTATGGATGAAATGGGTCATTTAAGCTTAAACAAGGGTTAATTGGGCCATTAATCATTACCTAAACCTAAGCCCAATATGAGAGCACAAATTTGCTCTCTATGACTTGCTAATAAGGGTTGGTTTAAGAAGGAAATAGCATTGCGGGAAGTTCTAGTCATGGTAGGATTACTACCATGGGATTTGGAAAATCCAAACTTGGAATTGAGCAAACCTAGCTATATAAAACAACCATAAAACCATTTGGAGCCAACTTTAGCAAGATGTATTCATTGCTGGATGTGGGAAGGATGCCCCGGAGCAAGGAGGATGACCCCAAGGGTTTGGATTCGTGAAGAACATCTCCCCCAAGCCTCTGCAGTGACCCTTAGCAACTTGAGACTCCTAAGCAAGCAAAGGTAGGTGTTCTCGGGCCAGAACTATGTGAATCATATACCAAGAGAAAGAGCATCGAGTCTAGTTTCATTTGCACTTGGTTTGCCCAATTTTGTTAAGCATGTAAGCTATTTTAAGTGTTTTCCAAGAGTCACGCAAGATCTGGGTTTTCATGTTCATACTATGATTCATGTGTATCGAGGCCAAATCTGATCAATCCAAATCCATGAATCACTTCTAATTGTCATCCTCTACAATGTTCATGTTTAGGTTTTTGCCTAAAGACCCCTAGATTTCGAGTTATAAGTCCATCATGAAAAAACTGCATCGTTTTTATGGTTTTCGGGCAAGATCCAAGAACGTGACCACTCCAGTCGTTGCGTTTCTTACTGAATGAATGCGACGTACTTGACTGTCGTGTTTACTTGAAAGGTGACGGAACACCCTATCGCTTTTAGGAGTCTGACTTGACGTCCCTGGCACATCAAATTGTCTGCCACCTAGATTTCAGCGCCCATCAAGAATGAGACCATTCATGACGTTTTGATTTGATATGATTTCTTGCTCTTGGTTTCCGTGCATGTTTTGTATCTGGATTTTGAAAACCTCTCTAGAATGTGATGTATCGAAGCATCATGATTCAGAGGGGTCGCGACCTGTAGGCTGCCGCGTTATGAAGGCGATCATCCTTGCCGTCGCATTTTCAAAACCGTCGCGACATATCAGTCTGTCACGACATGAAGGCGACGAACAGGTCCATCACGATTTAGACTTTTTCATCGTGAACTTGCAATCTCACATGCAAACTGTGTACAGCCTTCTGAATGGCAACGTATGAACCCATCACGATTCAGTGGCCAACTCGAGATTGTTTCTTTAGTTAGATAGTTAAACATGTGCACTCCTTACTATGTTATCATGTTGTTTAGTTGTGCAACGGCCTAAAAGCTATCATCCCCACGATAAAAAGTGTTAACCACATGAATACGATTCTAATGGTCTCCATGAAAGCGAGTGATCATATACTCTTGATTATGCCTCTTTGTTCTTATGATCTAGATTATTGTTAAATATGTCATATTATGAGATGTGTTATAAATCTACTTGAAGATAACATGCTATGGACCTTCTTTGTTTACAGCTTTCATTTTATGATACTTGCTCTCCTTGTGACTTATCGGATGTGAACTTTCCTTGCATGTATGTTTTCCGTTGTTTCCATAATTGATCATTAATTGTACGCACTGTTAGTAAAGTTCTGGATCACAACACTTACACACTTGCACAATCAGGCACACCCTTCTTGGGGAATTAGAAACTCTCTGCCAATCATTCCATATCGGCCGACTAGTGACCTTTTCCCTAAGACCTCCGTAAGTCTCCGTACTATATGGATTCCCTCATAGAGACCGAGTTGGTTGTACCATGAAGTACCCTAGAGATAGAGAGCACTTGTTCCTTGTACGATATGTCATTAGTTCATATTCATGTTAAAACATTAAAGACTATGAAACTTAAATACATTGTTATGTTGTTCGATTGATCTCTCGAGCTATCTCATATCTTGAACTCCGTGAAAGATCATGTCCTTTTTGCTATGAGTTTTTTTTTTTTTTGTCAAAATGGTCCTCAGGGCCTCAAACTAGGAGAGTGCATGTAACGTCGCATGTTTTTCGGATCTTTGTGGATCCTGGCTTAGCGGGATTGGTCGCCAATGTGTGGCCCATTAGCCTGTGTTTCAGGTGTTCTTGTAGGTTGTAAGGCTTTGTGGACCGGCAGATTGGGCCCAAAGTGCTCACAGGTTTTCTGCCTGTGAACACGACAAGGGTGTGCGTCGCGTTCTGAATGCGACGACCCTGGTGGTCGCGTTCTGCTTGCCGATCGAGATGTGGTCCTCATCTGCATGTGCGCTGCATGTCGCGCACTAGGCGGCATGCTGACGTCGACCTTGAGAAGGCGGCGCCCTACTCCGTCGCGTTTCGGTCGCGACGGAGGTGTACGTCGCATTCTCAACCACAAACAGTTCATAACCCAGGTCTGCCAGAGAGAGCTGAGCATGCTCTGTTTGGCTAGGGGGAGAAGCTGCTGCGGGGATTTCGGGCGATTTGGCATTGGGGCGTTGTTTCCGATGCGCTCTCGCCACGAGGACGCCACATGGATCGGGGGAGACGCCGTGCCGTGGTTGGGTTGCGTGTTCTTTGCAAAGGTAGGGAGATCCCACTTCGTTTTACTGTGTGGATCGTGTATGATGCATATTTAGACTGTTTATCACTTTATAAACAGTAGATATCATGCTAGGGCATTCATTAAAGCATGAAAAATGAGAATTAAGCATGGTTTGTATGGCTTGTGGGGGTGATCCGGGGAGAGCATCCGGGATTAGGGTTCCTACCTGTGAAGGCGACGAAGCCCCCTGTCGCGTTTAGAACACGACAGGCCGACCTGTCGCGTTCAGGTTCTTGAACGCGACATATCGAGGTGTCGCGTTCTGAAGGTAATACTACCCCACATCGCGACCTCAGCTGAGAGGTCCTTTTGTGCATGTTTTAAATGGTACTATTATTCGACTACCAGCCGATCCGTCGCGTTCAGGTTCGCGACATATCGGGGTGTCGCGTTCTGAAGGCGACACTACCCCACATCGCGACCTCAGCCGAGAGGTCCTGTTGTGCATGTTTTGAACGGTACGATTATTCGACCACTAATGTCTTATGTGCATGGTTGGTGTGAGTGGTGCATTGGCACCTGTAGCGCTCATTGAGCGTGTCATCCATGTGGTGGACGTGTTGTTTATGTGGTTGACAAATAGTTTGTATAGTTTGAGTGGTATATGTATATGGCTGGTTGTGGTGACTGGGCAGTTAGGTTCCGTTGTGAACCTAGCCTTGATCCTTTAATGTTTATTATAGATTATTTATTTAAGATGGTTTAACTAGTTAAGTGTGAGTACGATTATTGAGTGGTAATCGTGTAATGAGTTTAATGCAGCAATGGAGGTCACCTCGTGACCAATGACATGCCAAGATATTATTGTATAATGTAAATTGTGTATGTGTTTGTGTAGGCAAGCTTGTGGGTCACAGAGTGACCAGGACAAGCTATTCCTTACATGTGTACGGTGGTTTATAATAAAGATAATATGTATAAGTATTGTGGTTTGTGCATTGTCGAGTGTGGTGGTCTGGCGCCTATTCCGGAATACCTCTCTAGTCGGGTACCCCAGGTTTTGTGTGAGCCAGGCACGTTAGTGCTTGGGGTTTGTCCCGGTACTGTGTATCGTCAAGGTCTGTCTCGTCTGTCCTGGACACCCTCACTCCTGTGTTTGAGTTGTACGTCCGATTGAGGGAAAGACGACTGAGCGCAACGACTTTTGAGAGTTTGTGTTTGGTCGCTTGTAGCGCGCTCATGGTTGGGGGTACGGACACCAGTAGTCGACATTGGTCCCCAGCTAGTCCTGTTTTCCAGTGCCTCACTTTAGAGAGCTTAGGCCAGAGTCCCTAAAGGTGCCAGGCATGGACCTGCAACTGTGTGGTCTGTAGGTGTGGTGTTGGTTGGTCTCCACTATTCTTTGGCATGTGCTTGTGGAGCGGCAGTTGGACCTTTCGTCCATGACTGCGAGACTGAGAGGTAGTTCTTATGTTGTGTTGTTTGGGTTGGATAATGGCGTCATAAACCAGTAGTTCGTTCCCGTGTGGTGGCGTCATTCCTTTCCGACTCGTGCTTTGCCACTGGTTGTGGCTTATGTGTAGTGACTCGTTGGTTGTGGTTGACCCATCATGGTGTGCCTGGTAGGAGGCACAGTTGTACTGAGGCTTTGTGGTGGTACCTCGTGGTGGTAGGTACATGTACCCTTTGTGGGTATCTTTTTCTCGTGGTACGATGTGTACCAGCATTTTCAGGTGGTGTGGTGGAGTTGTGCTCCGAGGAGGTCGTCTGGTGAGACCTTCCACTTGTTGTGTTTTACTCTTCTTCGGGTAAACTTCTGATTATGGTTTTAGTGTGTGATGGATTGGCATCGTTGTAGCCAGTCCTGCTACCTTGTATGTGGCTTTCGACATATCGTGGTTTGGGGTATAATGGACTATCTCTTGGTCAGCGGTCCTGTTACCCAGGTGGTTGAGGTTCGCCTGTGAAGCTCGTAGCCTAGGCAGCGGTTTGCCTGTGTGGCTTACAGCTTAGGCGACCAGTAGTTGTAGTAGTTTGCCTGTGAGGCTTGTGGCCTAGGCATATTAGTTGTTAAGTAGACTAGTGGTGTTAGACTAGTCCTGCCGTTCCTCTTCCGCACTGAGATTTGTATTAGCTGATATGATTATGTTTAATTATTATTAATTATATGTTGTTGTGAGCATGAAATGGTTTGGCTAACAGTGTTTCCAATGAGACCCTTTGGGGGTTGAGGTCTCTTTAGTTTCGTGTGTTGTTTTTGGATGGTCCCCTACTGAGCCGGTGACTTGTTGAGGCTCACTCCCCTACAGTTCTTTTCAGGGCTTACCGTTGGAATGGCTTGCAAAGGCATTGTGGCAGATTTGGTTCATCAGCAGTAGTGTTAGTTGTGTTGTGTGAGCTTGTGCTCTCTCGGGGTATGCCCTAGGTAGTTGTACTTTTTAATTGGACATGTAATAATGTATTGGGACAATTGTAAATTAATTATATGCAGATATGAGCACATGTACTTTTTTGTGTCTTATACTATTGTGATTGTCTTTTATATTCTTACTGGACATGTGTACGAGCTATCCCTTGCGAGACTTCCATCCGATCGCGGGAGGCAGACTTGGATATAGAGCCTTAATGGGTATAAATATCTAGGGCCGTTACAATTGGTATCAGAGCAATGGTCCAGTTAGAATATAAAAAGATATTGTGATTACAGTGTCCCAAGACATGGTTTAATGTCCACTGCTGGTAGTAAGTCTGTGGTTTTATGTGGTTTAAAGTGGTTTTTCACGTGAGTTTTGTCATGTGTATTGTGTGTTTGTTTTTATAAGTGTGGTAGTTGTTGGTAATAGCTGAGGAAAGATGTGGTTAGAGAAAATCTAGTTTGTGAAATGTGGTTGATTGCTTGCACCGGGAAGTTGTTAGTAATGGCTGAGAAATGATGAGATTAGCAGTATAAGTTAAGAGGTTGCATTTGTGTGCCAGTTGCAATTAAAGTGCACTTGTCTAAGGGTTCTCAGTTATAGAAATTAAAGAGATTAGTGAATTTGGCTATGATAATCAGAAAAGGTAGAGTAGTGTTTTGAGAAGGATATGTCTGATATGCGTTAGCAAAGTATAGAGTTGACAGAGACAGGTATAAGGTGACAGTGTGATGGAACAGTTGTAGGAGCAGTATTCTTAATGAGGAATAGAACAGTGTGATAATGATTATTAAGTATGTGAATTGTGGTTGAGAATCTTAGCAGAGGTAATTATTGTGTTTGAAATCTGTGTTAATAAGTGTTGAGGAGTAGCTGGGATAATAATGTGAGCGGCGATATGGAAAGATTTGGAATAATTAAGTGAAGTAGATTAGCTCCAGATAAGGTATTGGTAAATCGTGGAGCAGTAAATTGTGAAAGCCAGATTAAGAATGCTTTGTGATTAGAGACAGTTGCAGTAAAAAGTTTAAGAATGATGTTGTTGCGAGTAATAATGATAATGGTAATAATGGGAATTTGATATAAGAGATTCGTGCAAGAATGTGTTGAGGTGATCATCCGAGTAAAGAGAAAGTAAAGAAGAATCAGTGTATAGTTGGACTTTTCTGAGAATTTCACAAGAAAGATATTTGTTTAGTAAGTGGCAATTTATGAAGATTCCATGAAATGATTTGTAAAGAATTACAATGTTGAAGATAAGATTAGTAATGCTTAGTAGTTATGTATAGTTTGTGGAAAAAGAAAGGTAAAGTTTGTGTCAGAAAAAAAAAATTGAAATTGAAATTATGAATGATTGGAATAAGTTAAAATTATGTAAGTCAGAATAAAAAGAAATGGATTTGTTGAGAAGTAGTTGGGAAGTATCAGGTTAAGTGGAATAGCAAGGCAGATGATGCAATGAATTAAAGTAAAGGTTTGAATGAATAAGATAGCAGTAAATATGGTACAACAACAATGACTTCAGCATTAGAAAGTAAAGCAGTAAAGTAAAATAGAGAAATCAGATAGAGTAGATTATAGTATTTAAAGGGATCAGTTTTTGGTGATGATCTTGGCAGTTGTCAGTAAAGGATGTTTATATGATGGTGAGAATTGTAGTGTGAAGGGTAAAGTGCAATAAGCCGAACAACAGAATAGTTAAGAGAAATGTTTTGCAGGAATGATATTGTGATTGATGCAGTTGGCAGGCTATTGATTAAAGAAAGAAGGTGCACAGCGGATTATGAAACAGATATAATTAAAAGGTTTGAGAAATATTCAGCAAAAGTTTGCATGACAACACATAGAAAGCGGTTCAGATTGAGCATGGGTATTCTCTCGAGAAAATATTCTAGAATTTGATGTAAGAATAAAAGGCGGAACAGTTACAAAATAGTGTGCCAGTCAGAGTATGGAAGATGAATGGAAATTTGAAATTGTTAAGTACAAAAGGAAAAGATGTGATCAGTTAAGTAGTGAACAGCTTAAGATCAGATGTCACCTGATTGAGAGGGAGTTTAATAAAGTTGAGGATAAAGTATGTGCAGAATTTGTTGAGCAGTTTAATTTTTCCGATAAGAGGATGTAGTATCACAACAATAAGAGTCGATATTTTGAAATGTTATGTAATAGATTGATTAAACTTGTCAGAGAATGTTATTTAAGTAAGAAAGAAATGTAAAGAGCAAGGTATGTCAGTAGTGGTATGGCAGGATTCAGAAATAAAGCATGTGGCACAATTAGAATTGAAGTATTAGAGAAAGCAGTTTAGAAATTTTGATATTTTCTTCCAGCATTGATTGATTGAGTAAAGTGATTTAAGAAGAGAGAAAAATTAGTATTGAATCCAACTAGAGTCAGAGTAATAATGAAAGTGCGAAGCAATTGTGAATAATATCGGGAGCAGAATTTATGGAATATTTTGTCAGGTATTCAGTGTGATCAGAGTAGCACAGCGAAAGCATGGAAGGTTTAATATTCACAGGTTATCCGAGATTGAATGTTTAAAGAAAAAATTGAGATTTTTGCATAGTTGGGTAAATAAACAGTAGTTTTTGACCAGAAAGGAATAAAGATAGTATGGACAGAATGGTATAGAGAAGCAGAGAATTCAATTAAGGCAGTGTGATTCTTAATGAGAAGCTGACAAGTAAGAATGTGAATAAAGTTAAGGCAGAATAATAGTTGGCAGTCAAAGACAAATAATGAAAAGGCACCAGAAAAACTGAAAATTTTAAGGATGATTTTACATGGCAAAGCATTTAAAGGTGGCAGTCTGTAATACAGAAATTCAAGAAAGAAAAGCGGCCCAGAAAGAAATGTTGCAAACACAGCCGGGAAAATGTGGAAGTAGGTTGAGTCCAAGGAGATAACGCACCAACAGCAAGGTAGAATTGCTTACAGCTGAAATGTAAAGGAAGAGCAAAATGTAGTAATCGGGCAGTGCAACTGTGAAAGGAATTAAAGAAAAGAGAAAGTAGAACAAATGTGGAAATAAACAGATAAATTAGTCAGCATGGATGGTTTGAAAAGCAAGTGCAGAGAAAGTGTATCCTACTTGTTCTGTATATGGTTTATTTTCTTTTTAGGTGATAATCTGGTTCACTATGCTTTGTTTTGAATGTCGAGGATGACATTCCTTTTTAGGTGATGATAATGTAACGTCGCGCATTTTCCAGATCTTTGTGGATCCTGGCGTAGCGGGTTTGGAAGCCAGTGTGTGAACCATTAGCTTGTGTTTTAGGTGTTCTTGTAGGTTGTGAGGCTTCATGGGCCGACATCTTGGGCCCAAAGCGCTCACAAGTTTTCTGCCTGTGAACGCGACAAGGGTGTGCGTCGCGTTCTAAACGTGACGGCCCTGGTGGTCGTGTTCTGCTTGCTGACCGAGATGCGGTCCTCGTCTGCATGCGTGCCGCGTGTCGTGCACTGGGCGGCATGCTGACGTCGACCTTGAGAAGGCGACGCCCTACTCTGTCGCATTCTGGTCGCGACAGAGGTGCACGTCGCATTCTCAACTGCAAACAGTTCATAACCCAGGTCGGCCAGACAGAGCTAAGCACGCTCTGTTTGGCCAGAGGGAGGAGCTGCTGTGGGGATTTCAGGCGATTTGGCGTTTGGGGGTTGTTTCCGACGCGCTCTCGCCACAAGGATGCCGTAGGGAGCGGGGCAGACACCGTGCCGTGGTTGGGTTGCTTGTTCTTCGCAAAGGTCGGGAGATCCCACCTCGTTTTACTGTGTGGATCATGTATGATGCATGTTTATACTGTTTATCGCTTTATAAACAGTAGATATCATTCTAGGGCATTCATTAAAGCATGAAAAATGAGAATTAAGCATGGTTTGTATGGCTTGTGGGGGTGATCTAGGGAGAGCTTCCCAGATTAGGGTTCCTGCCTGTGAAGGCGACGAAGTCCCCTATCGCGTTTAGAACACGACAGGCTGACCCGTCACGTTCAGGTTCTTGAACGCGACATATCGGGGTGTCGCGTTCTGAAGGCGACACTACCCCATGTCGCGACCTCAGCCGAGAGGTTTTGTTGTGCATGTTTTAAACGGTATGATTATTCGACTACCGATGTCTTATGTGCATGGTTGGTGTGAGTGGTGCATTGGCACCTGTAGCGCTCATTGAGCGTGTCGTCCATGTGGTGGACGTGTTGTTTATGTGGTTGATAAACAGTGTATGGTTTGAGTGGTATATGTATATGGTTGGTTTGTGGTGACTGGGCAGTGGGGTTCCAGTGTGAACCTAGCCTTGGTTCTTTAATGTTTATTATAGATTATTTTTTTAAGATGGTTTAACTGGTTAAGTGTGAGTACAATTATTGAGTGGTAATCGTGTAATGAGTTTAATGCGGCAATGGAGGTCACCTCGTGACCAATGACATGCCAAGATATTATTGTATAATGTAAATTGTGTATGTGTTTATGTAGGCAAGCTTGTGGGTCACAGAGTGACCAGGACAAGCTATTCCTCACATGCGTACCGTGGTTTATAATAAAGATAATATGTATAAGTATTGTGGTTTGTGCATTGCCGAGTGTGGTGGTCCGGCGCCTATTCCGGAATAGCTCTCTAGTTGTGTACCCCAGGTTTTGTGTGAGCCAGGCACGTTGGTGCTCGGGGTTTGTCCCGGTACTGTGTGTACCGTCGAGGTCTGTGTCGTTTGTCCTGGACACCCTCACTCCCGTGTTTGAGTTGTACATCCGGCTGAGGGAAAGACGACATAGGGCAGCGACTTGGGAGAGTTTGTGTTTGGTCGCTTGTAAAGCACTCGTGGTTAGGGGTACAGACACTAGTAGTCAACAATGGTCCCTAGCTAGTCCTGTTTTCCAGTGCCTCACTTTAGGGAGCTTAGGCCAGAGTCCCTAATGGTGCCAGGCATGAACCTGTAGCTGTGTGATCTACAGGTGTGGTGTTGGTTGGTCTCCACTGTTCTTTGGCTTGTGCTTGTAGAGCGGAAGTTGGACCTTTCATCCGTGACTACGAGACTGAGAGGTAGTTCTTGTGTTGTGTTGTCCGGGTTGGATACTGGTGTCATGAACCAGTAGTCAGTTCCTGTGTGGTGGCGTCGTTCCTTTCCGACTCGTGCTTTGCCACTAGTTGTGGTTTATGTGTAGTGACTCGTTGGTTGTGGTTGACCCATCGTGGTGTGCCTGGTAGGAGGCACAGTTGTACTGAGGCTTTGTGGTGGTACCTCATGGTGGTAGGTACCTATACCCTTCGTGGGTATCTGTTTCTCATGGTACGCTTTGTACCAGCCTTTTCAGGTGGTGTGGTGGAACTGTGCTCTGAGGAGGTCGTGTGGTGAGACATTCCACTCATTGTGTTTTCTCTTCTTTGGGTAAACTTCCGATTATGGTTTTAGTGTGTGATGGATTGGCATCGTTGTAGCCAGTCCTGCTATCTTGTATGTGGCTTTCGACATATCATGGTTTGGGGTATAATGGACTAGCTCTTGGTCAGCGGTCCTGTAACCCAGGTGGTTGAGATTCGCCTGTGAAGCTCGTAGCCTAGGAAGCGGTTTGCCTGTGTGGCTTATAGCTTAGGCGACCAGTTGTTGTAGTCGTTTGTCTGTGAGGCTTGTGGCCTAGGCATATTAGTTGTTAAGCAGCCTAGTGGTGTTAGACTAGTCCTGCCATTCCTCTTCCGCACTAAGATTTGTATTAGCTGATATGATTATGTTTAATTGTTATTAATTATATGTTGTTGTGAGCATGAAATGGTTTGACTAACGGTGTTGCCAGTGAGACCCTTTGGGGGTTGAGGTCTCTTTAGTTTCGTGTGTTGTTTTTGGATGGTCCCCTACTGAACTGGTGACTTGTTGAGGCTCACTCCCCTACAGTTCTTTTCAGGGCTTACCGTTGGAATGGCTTGCAAAGGCATTGTGGCAGACTTGGATCCACCAGCAGTAGTGTTAGTTGTGTTGTGTGAGCTTGTGCTCCCTCGGGGTATGCCCCAGGTAGTTATACTTTTTAATTGGACATGTAATAATGCATTGGGACAGTTGTAAATTAATTATATGCAGATATGAGTACATGTAAACTAGACACGTGTACGAGCTATCCCTTACGAGACTTCGGTCCGATCGCGGGAGGCGGACTTGGATATAGAGCCTTAATGGGTATAAATATCTAGGGCCGTTACAGTGCACCCTCCTCCAGAAGGAGAGAGTGTACCCGCTCCACCAGTGAGAGCAACCTGAGAGAAACACTGTGATGATACCCTCTCAATGGAAAGCCCTGAAGGGGCAGACTGAACTCCAGAGGAATACAGTAAGCTGCTTCAGCCACACAACACTCCAAGTGAAGAAGTAAATGTAAGGGGAGATAGAAGACAGTCCAAAAAATCTATAAATGATGAAGGTGTGGTCATATCCATCCCTACCCTGTACAAAGTCAGAGCCATCCCTCGAATGAATCAGTCAGAAGATGATAATTTTAACACACTTCATGCTGCCTTTGTTGGAAAGCCAAAAGCACAGCCAAAAAAGGAGGAGGGTGTCTGCACCCGACAGGTATTGCGTCACATACAATCAACTTCTGATGTCGCCACAAAAAAATCTTAGTATCCTAATATGGAATATCAGAGGGGTGGGAAATACCCAGTCTATCAGCAGGTTAAAGTATTTGAAGCGTAAGCACAACCTGTCCATTATAACTATTATTGAACCAAAGAAAGCTACTTCCTATATAGAAAGTTATAGAAATAAATTACACATGGCAAATTGTATAGCAAATGTTGATGATTATGCCTGCATATGGCTGTGTTGGGAGTAGAACTTACAGATTTTGAAGATTGCATCTAATGATCAGTTTATCACTATTTTAGTTTCCTCAAATTTCTGCAAGACGTATTACCTTACTGTGGTGCATGCTAGCTGCTCTGTCATTGAAAGAAGAACCCTATGGGACTACATTATGGACTTTTCTACAGCTTGTACCAAACCATGGCTGATTGGTGGGGATTTTAACAGTTTTTTGGCACCTCATGAAAAGAAATGGGGGAAGAGGAACTATTCAAGATCCATAATGGATTTCCAAGCTTGTGTGTCAGCAGCGGGACTTGAGGACGTTGGTTATCTTGGGAACCAGTATACCTGGTTCAATGGCCAGCAACACAATGGCATTTGGATCTAGCTTGATAGAACTTTCTTTAATGCTAAATGGACTATTTCTTGTCTAGCTGTCTAGGTTCAACACTTGGACAGATCTTGCAGCGATCACAGTTCCCTCCTTATTTCCAGCAAGAAGGAGAACACTTCGGGCCCATCTAGATTTACTTTCCAACACATGTGGTGTTCGCATGAAAGATTTATTTCTGATTCAGATGATGCTTGGAGGATGGCACCTACCTCCTCATATCCTTTGATAAACATGGCCATGAAGTTAATGTTCATGAAGTCTTTCTATAGGAGATGGAACAAGGATGTTTTTGGTAAACTCTCCACTAACATACAAGCTGCTGAAGCTTCTTTCTCCAATGCCCAGAATGCTTATGATGAGGATCCCTTAAATACAAACTATAGTGCCTACATACAAGCCAAAGAGAAGCAGGAACATGTTCTATCACAAGAAGAAAAGTTCTGGAGGTAGAAATCTAGGATAAAATGGTTGAAAGATGGAGACAAGAATACCAAGTTTTTTCATGCATATGCAAAATCCCAAAGAAGGCACTCACTGATATATACCCTATACAAAGAGGATGGCTCTTGTGTGGACAGAAATGATGAGATTGCCGCTATGTTCATTGACCATTTTTCTGAAGCTTTTACTTCTGCACCACATCAGGTGAAAAATGAACTCTTGGAGCACATTCCATCCATTTTAAATTACAGCGACAATGCCATGTTTTGTGTTGTCCCTACTGCTGAGGAAATCAAAAGAGTAGTTTTTAGCATGAGCCCGGATAGTGCCCCAGGTCCCGTTGGTCTTTCGGGGTATTTCTTCCATGCATGCTGGGAATTTATCCATATAGATGTGGTTCAGGCAATCCAAGCTTATTTCTGCGGGCATAGCCTTCCAACTGGTTTTACCTCATCTTAATTTCTCTTGTCCCCAAGGTGGACAAACCCAGGAAATGTTATGAATTCAGGCTCATCAGTCTTTCAAACTTTTTCTATAAGATTATCTCCATGGTGATGTGAGATAGACTTGGTATTTTGCTGCCCACTCTGATTTCGAAAGAGCAAGGAGCTTTCACTCAAGGGAGGAACATTGTAGAGAATATCCTTCTCACCAAAGACATGTTGCAGCACCTTGGGAGGTCTTGCAGGGGGGGGGGGGAGGGAACCTGATTTTTAAACTAGACATGGCAAAGGCATATGATAGAATGGAATGGGATTTTCTTTATGCAGTTCTTAGAAGATTTGGCTTCTCCACCCAAGCCATCTCCAACATCTAACCTCTAATCTCTAACTGCTGGTTTTCTATTCTGTTAAATGGTATGGTGCATGGTGTTTTCAAGTTGTCAAGAGGTCTCAAACAAGGGGATCCGATAGCTCCTGCTCTTTTCATCCTTGCCGAAGAAGCCTTGAGCCGTGGTCTCACCCACCTTTTCCACCACAGTAGTGGGGGGTGGTACCAAACAAATGCCAGGTGCCCAGCTATCTCACACATCCTTTTTGCTGATGGCACCTTGATTTTTTCAAATGCCTCAGCTAGACACCTCAAAAGATTGATGAATTTTCTTAAGAGCTATGAGGATGCATCTGGGCAGCTAATCAATAAACATAAGAGTTCGTATTATGTTCAGAAAGATGCACCTCCAATGCTGACCCAGAAAATTAGTGATATCACTGGTTTTAGCAAAAACACATTACCTCTTACTTACCTTGGTGTCTGTATTCATCATGGGCGGCAGAAACCAGTCCACTTTGCAAACATCATATCCAAGACAATAACAAACTGTAGGGATGGAAAACTGAATTCCTATCTACGGGGGGAAGAATGGTCTTGATCCAACATATATTATCAGCTCTCCCTGTCTACACCATGTCTGCCCTCTCCATCCCAGTCACGGTTATGAGAGCTTCTCACAGAATATTAGCAAACTTCTTTTTGGGATCATACGAAGGATCACCAAAGAGGCATTGGCGCAGCTGGGCCACTATATCTCAACCGAAAAATTGTGGTGGTCTGGGCCTTCCAAATCTGCACTACATGCAAGTTGCCCTTAGAACCAAGCTCTTATGGAGGGCACTGTCCACAAACTCCCTTTGGGCCAGATTTTTTAAAAGGAAGCACTTATTCAATTGTCACTACTCCAAAGCTCATTTCCCCTTCATGACATCTGCTGAAAGGAAATTATGGCAGCAAGCTGCCCAACTAATCTATACCAATCATAGAGTTATACCTTCAAAGGAAAACTCTGAGGCTTCTTTCTGGATGGACACATGGACTGGCACTGTGCCACTCAAGACCTATCTTATTGACGAGGCATGGCAAAATCTGAATGACAAATCCTGCGCAGTCCAGCAGGCTTTCAGTTATCCAAATAACCACCACCTTAAAACTGTTGTTCGCTTTTGCCCCAGACATATTCTAGCTCAACACCTGTACACCGATCAGACCAAGGACACCTGGATATGGTGCCCTACAGTTAGTGGAATGTTCTTCACTAAATCTGTGCGCCTTCTGCTCCAACCAGCTGCAACTTAGAACTGGAACAACATATGGCAATACTACATACCGCTGAAATGGTCAATGCTAATTTTGAGACTCATCTCAAACGTGTTCCAGTTGATGAAACAGTCAAAGGGAAAGGGGTGCCCCTTTGTTCCAAATGCTCTTTCTGTTCTCTACCACGTGGAGAGAGTGCTCTCCACTTATTTTTCAGAAGCAACATTGCAAACAAAGTGTGGGTAGACCTCTTCCACCTTTTGCAATTTAGCAACATGGCGGCCACTACAACGACTGATGGGGTGCTGCTCTTCCTAACAAATCATGCATCAGTTGCACAGTGGGGAGACTCACACATTGCACATTCATGTCAGCAATCTGGGAAATATGGTGTAGTAGAAATCGGGCACGATTTCAAGAGCAGATCATGCCGGCCAAGCACATTGTTAACAGAACCATGCTATCAACCCGAGCTGTAGGTACGTCCTTTAAACTCCAAAATTTATCTCCGCAGTGGACAAATGCTCTTAAGCAGATTGGAGGGGTTCACAAGCATGCCAAGATCGCTACCCCCATTATGGTCAAATGGATGCAACCTCCGACTAGAAGATTAAAACTAAATGTGGACGGGGCTTTCAAAATTGCGGCAGGTGTTGCTGGAGGTAGAGGCATCCTCTGTGACCATAAAGGAATTTGTGTGCTTGCTTTTGCTAAAAATTACCAGGGGGTTATCTCTGCCCTTGATGCAGAAGCTCGTGCCCTTCGGGATGGCCTTATGATCTATTGCAGCAAAGGTTTCCTGGACATTATGGTGGAGACCGACTCCTTAAATCTTGTGCACATTGTAATTGGTCACACCCCCCGGGCGTGGGAATTGACATGCATCATCTAGGAAGTGGCTGAAATTACTGAAAAGCTCAAGGCACAGATCAAGCATGTCCCTCGTGAAGCTAATCAAGCGGCCCATTCCCTTGCTGGTCACGGCTGCACCACTGAATATTTCAGTTTCTTGGATTCTGGGGCTGGTCCACCACATGTTGTAAAGGGTCCCTACCACCTTGATAAGGTGGGATACCCTACATTTTGACCATAGCTCCATCTTTTGTACCTCCGCCCCTCCTCTACTTTCCTCTCTTCATGATTATTATAAAATTTTAGCCGCTTGGTGAGGGTAGTGGCCCTCTCACACTGTGAGGTTGCCCCTACTTTCTTCTTTTGGGGGCGATATTTAAAAAAAAAATAAAAAAACCTAGGCCAGAATATATAATAAATTAATCAATACAACATCTAAGGGGCATACCCCTTTCAGACCATTCTTACATGCAGAAGACCAGATTTATCAATGACAACAGGCCCCTTACATGAGTGCGGTAAATTATGAACCCCTCAAAAAACATCATTATGCTTGAGTTAACCGCATAATTAGCAAGGGAATCGGCAACTTGGTTGCTTTCCTAGTAAACATGGGACAAAGACAAGGAGTCTCGACTAATCACATTCTTAGCTTCCCTCCACCATCTATAAGAGCTCCATGAAACAAACTTATCATCCCGGATGGAGTTCACCAGGACTTGAGAATCCGATTAAACAATAGATAGCCCATAGCCAAGAGATGACGCCAAGCAAAGGCCATCACAAGGGGCCCTGATTTTTGCAATCATGCTATTTCCAACTCCATAAAAATGAGTAAAAGCCACATGAATATTGCCCTGTGTGTCTCGGACACAGCCACCACCGCCACATTCCCCAGGATTCCCTTTGCAAGCTCCATCAACATTAAGGCTGAAATTACTTATAGGAGGAATCCATCTGATAAGTTTCAATTTCTTGGGAGGACAAAGGGGAGCAAAGCCGAAATCATGAAGAATCCGCAACTCATAAGGCATAGGAGCAGCCTTAAACTGAACTTTAGAGAGCGAGAATGAAATCTTGGTCTTGATATTATTGATGATCACCCTAGCAGAGACAGACTTAGATTCAAACCTATTCAAACACCTCACCTTCCAGATTTCCCACAGCATAAGAATCAGACAGTAGAGAGAAACAAAGCTATAGAGGGAACGAATATTGGAGTGTAGGATGAAGCTCCACACTCTAGCAGTAATCTGACTGTGGGAGGTAATAAGCGGCTGGAACCAGCGCCAAAGAATAACAACATTATCACTATGAATGAACAAGTGGTTCAAATCTTCAAGTTGTGGAGACCTACAGCAAGAGCAACGAGAAACCATAGGAATACCACTCTCCGAAATTCTACCATCCACATGAACAACCCTGTTCAGAATTTTCCAAGAGAATAAGGATGCTCTACAATAGAAAGAGTTGTGCCAAATCTTCGAAAGAGCCAGTCTCTGAACCCCAGCTGGCCTGACCAAGTTATAAGCAGAATGAGTAGAGAAAGAGCCACTATTAGAAGTCGCCCAGACACACTTATCTTCATCTGCAGATAACACCAGACCTTGCAGTAAGGATCCGGGAATGATGGATCTTATAGGATGAGTAAAATCTGAAATCACCTCATGCAGGGAGGCACCAACACCCTCATAGGGTCCCTGGATAATGCTACTAAGAGGATTTTCACCAATCCATGTGTCATGCAAAATATCAATGTTGTTACCATTGCCATGGATCCATCTAGTATTTTCTTTAAGGATCCTCTCAGCTTCCATACAAACAGTTCTAGGTTACCCAGGTAGGTTAGACCATTTACGCAGTGGGTAGTGCCTTCTCACATAAGAGGCCCATAAGGAAGAACCATGCCGGATATTCCATAATTGCTTGACTGCTAAAGAAATCTGAACGTGCCACAGGCTGCGAACACCCAGACCACCTTCATGTTTAGGACGTTGAATAGAAGACAAGGCCACCCAATGACGACAGTAGGCACCATTTGTGCCATTCCAGAATAACACTGCAGAAACTTTTTCAATATAGGAAATGATGGATTTTGGAATAGAGGAAGCAACAGCTAGATAGACTGGGAGGGAAGAAATGACAGAGTTGATTAGCGTGACCATGCTTACTTAAGAGAGTAACTTAGATTTCCAGCTATGAAGTCTGCCATTCACTTTATCTATAAGGGGTTTATAATCCACAGTGAGCACCCTCCTAGATTTCAATGGGACACCCAGATAAGTGAGAGGGCCACGTTGCCTTATGTAACCAGCGACCTCCTTGATTCTATTAATAGCATGGGCCAAAGCCTTATCAAAAATCTTAAGGCAACTCTTGCCAGGATTAATATGCTGACCTGAGGACTGGGCATACTTCTTTAAAAACAACATCAATCTTCTAACATTATTAATACCCCCATTCAAGAAAATAAGGGTATCATCATCATACAAAAGGTGTGTTGGGGGAGGACAACCCCTAGGGCCAACATAAGGGAGGAGATAACCAGTGGAAACCATGTGCTTGAGGCCTCTACTGAGAGCTTCTTCCATGATGATAAACAAAGCAGGAACAATGGGATCACCTTGTCTTAAACCCCTGGTGGATTTAAAGTAACTAGCAGGATAACCATTAAAGAGAACCGAGAACCAGCAATTTGAGATCATCATGCCAATGTAAGAAATAAATCTGGAAGAGAAGCCAAACTTCTTGAGGACTGCAAATAGAAAGTCCCATTCCACACTGTCATAAGCTTTCTTGATATCCAACTTAAATATAACATTGTTGCCTCTGGTCTTACATCCAATATCCTTGACAATTTGTCTATCCAGGGATACATTATCCAAAATAAATCTACCTTTAACAAATGCACCTTGCTCCTCAGAAATGATTGCTGGGAGGATATTAATAAGTCTATCATAGAATATCCTGGAAACTATTTTATAACAGAAGTTACACAGACTAACTGGTCTAAAGTCATTGAACGACGCAGGTTGATCCTTCTTGGGGACAAGAGAAATGTTAGATGAAGTAACACCTCTAGGAAAAGGAAACCATGGAAAAATCTAGTGACCGCAGCATAGACATCTTCATAAACAATCTCCCAGCAAGAAGTAAAGAAAATCCTAGTAAAACTATCTGGCCCTGGAGCATTGTTGCCATTCAAACTCCACACCGCACGTTTAACTTCTTCTTTATTCGGAGGTGCACACAAAGTAAGGTTTTGATCATCAAAGATAAGCAAGGGAATAACATTAAGAAGGGATTCATCAATATCATGATCCGTAGAGTGCAGGAGAGTATCAAAGAAGTGAACAACCTCATTACTAAGAACCTCCTGGTCCTCATTCCAACTCCCATTAACTTGAAGCCTGTGGATTCTATTCCTTCTCCTGTTACCTTGAACCACTGCATGGTAAAAGGCAGTGTTGTTATCACCGTTTTCCAACCATTCTAGCCGAGCTTTTTGAGCCCAAAAAATCTCCACGCAGTGCATGGCCCTCTTAAGGTTGGTATTAGGAGCCCCCAGCACAGATCTATTAGCAGGCGTAGGATTACTATCAAACTCCTCCTGCTTGGCCCTCACCTCATTCTCCTGTCTAAGCAAATTGTCATTGATATTACTGTTGGAATCGGATAGGTGACTTAATCAGATGAGCTAAGAATGTGTGTGAATAGCAGCGGAATTAAAATGAGTGAAACACACAATTCAATTAGATTCAAGTGTGGTGTGTGAGTATAGTGAATAGGAACAACAAACGACACATCAAACCACAGTGCACGAAAGATTTTTAAGGTGGTTCGGAGAACACAACTTGTGTCTCATATGTCCACCTCCTCACAACGGAGGAACCACTAGCACAAGGGCAGTGCAATCTGAGCACGACGACTCCAACCTCTTTGAGTTCAACAACTCAAAGAAACCGAGGAGATAGACACGACAACCTACTCCACAACCACTTGTGAATTCAGAAAATTCACAAGCCCTTGAGCACTACGGCTCAAGCACAAGAGCACAACGGCTCCAACCCAGAGCACTACGGCTCCAAACTAGAGTACAAAGTACACAAACCTGTGGATCACAATAGATCCAAGTTCTGCTAGAACAAGCACACTTAGAGAATAGATCCTCTAGCATGATCTATCTCAGTACAGGATAAAATGGTAAAGACAAATAGAATTGGGCGATCTATGTAGAACACATACACAGATCCTCAGGGAAATTGACACTCAATACAAACACAGACTCGGTTGGATCTCCTTCTGGATCAGCACTGCTGCAACCATGAGCTCCTCCCCTTCTTCTCCTTCTTCTTCTCCTTCTTCTTCCCATTGGCGGTGCTCTGCTGCTCCCCTTCTGGACGCAGGAGCCTTCCCCGCTCAAATGCTCTTCTTCTGGAATAGTTTGAGCTTTCTTTGCGTGGGATCCTTTTGAGTACAAGGATCATGGGTATATATAGTCCCATGTGTGCATGAGGAACCTTGGAGTGCGTGGGCACAAATATCTAGGTCAATTCCCTTGATCCCTAAACAGCCATGTGTCCAGAAAAATCCACATTTTTGAACTTTAGTCGAAGTGTGTCGACACACAAGTAGACTGTGTCGACACCACTGGCTTCAACTGTCCTGACTGCTTCCTGGGACAATCATCTAGTGTCGAAAAACAGGTGGACTGTGTCAACACCACTGGTTGCTTCTCTCAGAACATGCTTCTGGGACAGTTAGCTAGTGTCGACACACAGGTGGACTGTGTCGACACCACTGGGACAAATTTGTGTAAACCTGAAAATATAAAGTGTAAACCATTAATAAAAGATATTATCATTAAAATATGAGATATTAAACATCAAAAATATGTTGTTTAAGTATTGTTGTGTTATGTATAAAATGTATAACATGACAGTCAGTTAGTGTCGACACACAGGTGGACTGTGTCGACACCACTGAGATAAATTTGTGTAAACCTGAAAATATGAAGTGTAAACCATTAATACAAGATATTATCATTAAAATATGATATATTAAACATCAAAAACATGTTGTTTAAGTATTGTTGTGTTATGTATAAAATGTATAACATGTTCAATATGTCATCATCAAAATCAAGGTATGAGTGATGTTCATTGGTCATCATTAAAATACAACTTTAGGAAATTCCAAAACACACTCAACCCAAATTCTCCCCCTTTTTGATGATGACAAAATATATGCACAATCTCCCAATAACCTGACTCCCTTGACTGCAATGACTCCCCTTGACCATATTCACCCTTTGAACAACTTTATCCCATAAAAAACTTTCTCCGCTTTAAATAACTTTCTCCCCCTTTAAAGAACTTTCTCCCCCTTTTTGACCGCATCAAAAAGATAGATAAGAGATAGAAACAAAGAATGTAGGAGATCAAGAAATGAAATGTAGGAAATGAATTGTCAGAAATAATCAAAATAAGTGAGGCAAAGTGATATTGTCAAATGAGAGAAATTATTGTGTTTTTGGTATTGTGCAATCAAGTGTAATCATAAAGACCCACTCAACACAAAGCAGAGCAAAACATAATGGTCTGAATGTAGTTAAAATGATGATGTAAATGTGAATAAATGTGACCTATATAAGTGAGTAGAAATATTTAACAGAGATTTTATGAGCTTGAAGTTTAACACATTGTAGAATAATAGGTCTAAACTCAATATACATAAACTTTATTTAGGTCATGAGCTTCTCTATCATATCTTTTTGAATTTGCTTTCATTTTTAACTTTGAAAGAATACAAGAATAAATTAGTTAAATCTCACTTTTCAATGCAAGAGATCACATTTATCAGATGCAAGACCTCATGATTACTTAGTGGTTTAACTTTCATTACCTTGTACAAAGATTACAAACTATTAAACACTTTTTGACGCGAGACAAATCACTTGGTTAGGTGAGATGGTCTAGTTACTTAGTAATAGACAAGTTTGCATTGCTCTGTTTGTATCCTTCCAGATTATTGTTTATTTTCTTTTGATATTTTGCAGGAATATGTTTGCTTTGACCATGAGTCATGAATATGAGTGTAGAGAGATTATTCTTAACATGTGGTAAAAATGAAGTTTAAACACACACATGTGAAATATTAAAGCCACTCATGTGCCTATTATAGTGTTTTGCAAATCATTTTAAGAACATTCAGTATTAAGATTGCACAACTTTGAGATGAAAGTAAATCTTTGAAATTAAACTAAATGCACAATGAATTTAGTGTCAATGTTTTAAGTCTCTCACATGAAAATAGCACAATGACTCATAAATTCTGATAGTTGGGGCTCAGAATAGGCAACAATTGTCAAGAGAAATGAGTGAAGAATAGACAATGACTCCCCCTATCAAGTAGCTCACCAATACAAGGTAAAAAAAATTGAATGAAATGAGAATCGAATCAACAAGTGAGTGTTGTGAAAAGACAAATACTCCCCCTTAACAATTGCATAAAGGGATCTTGATACTTGGCGGAGACATATACTCACGCATAGTGAAAGTGTCCAAACAAGCCTAACTTGCCTTTCTTCAAATCACTATTTGATATACCAAGAATTTCAATGCAACTGAGAAGTAGGAATTTATTTGCAAGAAAGAATGGCTTTTATTTGCGCAAAGAAATGAGATGAAAATATAGACATGTGAAAACTTGCATAAACCAAGTTCCCTTCTAAGAAAAGTGAATCTAGGTTCTGCAAGAGGCTTAGTGAAAATGTATGCAATTTATTTTTTGGTGTCAATGAAGTGGAGTTCAAAAGAATTCTTTGACACTTCATCTCGAAGGAAATGATGTCGAATGTCAATGTGTTTTTTGCGAGAATGCTGAATAGGATTTTTGGACAGATTTATAGCACTTGTGTTGTCACAAAGAATGGGAATGCAACCTAATGTGTGATTATAATCTAGAAGTTAATGTTTGACCCAAAGGACTTGGGTACCACAGCTACCAGCAGTAACATACTCAGCTTCTGCAGTTGAAAGAGCTGCAGAATGTTGCTTTTTGGAAGCCTAAGAAATAAGACACCCTCCTAGATATAAACACAACCCACTAGTGCTTTTTCTATCAAGTTTGCACCCAGCATAATCAGCATCACTATATGCAATCAAGTCCAATTTACACCCAGCAGGATACCAAAGACCTAAATCACATGAAGAAAGAAGATATTTGAAAATTCTTTTAACAACAGACATGTGAATGTCTTTAGGATTTTCTTGAAATCTTGTACACATGCAGACACTTAATAGAATATCTGGCCTAGAGGTAGTTAAATAAAGAAGAGATCCAATCATACCTCTGTAAAGTTTAGCATTAACAGGCTTACTAGAAGCATCACTTTCAAGTCTTACACTTGTGGCCATTGGTGTGTTGGATGGCTTGATGTTTTGGAAGTCAAATCTCTTGAGCAACTCCTTAACATATTTTGTTTGACTCAGAAAAATTCCTTCAGCAGTTTGATGCACTTGCAGACCTAAAAAGAATGTAAGTTCACCCATGTGACTCATTTCAAATTCAGATTGCATAAGATGGGCAAACTCATTGCACAAAGTATTATCTGTTGATCCAAAAATGATATCATCAACATAAACTTGAACATTAATGAAATGATTTTTTGCAATTTTTGTAAACAATGTTTGATTAATGTTTCCTCTTATGTAACCTTTACTTACAAGAAAGGAGCTCAACCGGTCATACCAAGCTCTTGGAGCTTGTTTAAGACCATAAAGAGCCTTATTAAGCTTAAAAATATGATTGAGAAATTTCTCATTTTCAAAACTAGGGGGTTGTTTGACAAAAAAAATTTCTTTTATGTATCCATTTAAAAATGCACTCTTGACATCCATTTGAAAGACTTTTAATTTCAAAAAAGCAAAAAATGCAAGGAATACTTGAACAGCTTCAAGTCTTGCTACAGGGGCATAAGACTCTTCAAAATCAATACCAAGTTCTTGGTTATACCCCTGAGCAACAAGTCTAGCTTTATTTCTAACAATTTGACTAGATTCATTCAATTTATTTCTGAAAATCCATCTTGTTCCAATGACAGAAGTTAAATCTGAAGGTTTTGGTACTAAATCCCCAACTTGATTTCTGTCAAATTGATGAAGCTCTTCATGCATAGCATTTATCCAGTTTTCACAAAATAAAGCTTCATCAACATTTTTGGGTTCAATTTGGGAAAATAGTGCCAAAGAATCTTCATCTATGACAGATTGAAAAGATGATATGGTTCTTATTCCATCTTGCAAATTACTAACAATGCTTTCAAGTGGATGGTCTCTTAAAAATTTGGGTTCAGAAATTACCTCAGGGTTTGCATGATTTTCTGGAACATGATTACCTGAATCACTTGGAGTTGGCAATTCAAGAACCTCATGTGCATTTGGTACTTCTTGCTCTTCAAGATTTGCAGATGGATGTTCAAGAAAATCATCCTCATCATCACATAATGGAGTTTTGCACAAAGTAGGAATGTCAATCTTTTGGAAGTTTTCATCAAAAATGACATGTGGAGATTCTTCCACAGTTTTATTTTTCAAAATATAAACTCTGTAAGCTCTTCAAGTTTCAGAATAACCTAAGAAGATTGATTCAAAACTTTTTGCATCAAATTTATCAAGATTTTCTTTGTTGTTATTGTGAACAAAACATTTGCAACCAAAAATTTTGAAATATGACACACTTGGCTTTTTATTCTTGAACAACTCATAAGGGGTTTTTCTAATCTTTGGTCTTACCAATTCTCTATTCAAAATGAAATTAGCTATATTTACAACTTCTGCCCAAAAAGATTTAGACAGTTTACTTTCAATGAGCATAGTTCTAGCCATTTCCACAAGAGTTCTATTTTTCCTTTCTACAACTCCATTTTGTTCTGGAGTTCTAGGGGAAGAAAACTTATGGAGAATGTTCAGTTCAGTACAGAGATTAGAAAATGATTTATTTTTAAATTCACCCACATGATCTGTCAAAATGGAATTCAATTTGAAAAACAAACCTACTAAGGTAGAATTGTAAAATCTCATCAATTCAGAACATGCATCACTTTTATGGGATAAGAATAAGACCCAAGTGTATCTAGTAAAGTCATCAATGATCAGAAAGCCATATCTATTACCACTTAGACTTTGAGTTCTGGTTGGACCAAAAAGATCCATATGAAGCAGCTCAAGTGGTTTAGATGTAAGTACTTCATTGAACACTTTAAAAGATTTTCTTGTTTTTTTTCCTTGAGCACAAATCCCACAAACATGATTGTCAATGACTGGAAAAGATTCAGGAAGACCTTTTACAAGATTCATTCTTATGAGTTTGCTAACGGTTGATAAACTTGCATGACCCAACCTTTTATGCCACAACCAAGCAGTGTCATTTTTATTTGCAATCAAACAAACATTTGAAGAGGAATTATCACACAAATCAATCATGTAGACATTATTTTCTCTTTTTCCAATCAATTTAATTTTCTCAGAAGAGGAGTCAATTATTTTGCATGAATCATGTTAAAAAAGAATCTTGTGACCATTGTTACACAATTGACTAATGCTAAGCAAGTTGTAATTCAAACCCTCAACTAAACAAACATCATCACTTAAGGTAATGCAGGACTTACCAATTTTTCCTTTGCCAATTATTTTTCCTTTATTCTTACCTCCAAAGGTGACTGATCCACCTTCCTTTTCAATCAAACAGGAAAATTTATTCTTATCTCCGTCATGTGCCGTAAGCATCCACTGTCAAGAATCTAGATGTTGTTAGAATTGGATATGAAGGATCGAGGAAAAAGGTGTGGATAAGATCTAGAAGGGGATGAATAGATCTAAGCCACTTTTTGCGGAAGCTTAAACAATTTAAACACACTTTTGAATCAGAGGCAATTTTATCAGTGAATAGCCACAGATCTGATGATATTTGAGTGAGTTGGTAAAAGCAGATATGAAATCAGTTGATTAAGTGAACTTTAAGCGATCCTATGCAATCATCTAACAGATAATGAAATCAAACCACAGATAGACAAGTGCACCAGGATTTTTAGGTGGTTCGGAAATCACCCAAGTGATTCCTACATCCACCCCTCACAACCCGTGAGGATTCACTAACACAACTGGGTAACACACCCACTGGAGCCTGACAACTCCGACACTTGAGAGCATACAACTCACACACCTTCTAGAGCAAGACTACTCTAGAACAACTGAGCAAGACTACTCAACACACCCTTGAGTTAGACAACTCAAACTGAGCACGACGGCTCACAACAAACTGAATACAATGCTCACACAATGGTTGCTAGACACCAACTCAAGACTTAGATCTTCTAGCAATAGATCTAGTCTAAATTTGAGAACACTAATGAGAATTATGCAGAAGCACTTGCATAATCTCAAGAGATATCTCAGAAGAATATAAGTACAGTGAATTGTATTAAATGGCTTCGTTCTTCAAGTGTACTCCCTTGTAGAAGCTTGGATTAGGAAGAAGCTTGCAATCTTGAGGTCCAACGCCGATGCTCTGCACTTTGGAATTGTTGGATCTTCCTTGAATTCTTCTCCAATGAAGGCTTCTACAGGATCTGCTTCCTTGGAATGCTTCTGAGGATTCTTCGGGGATCACACTCCAATTCTCACACTTGGATTGGTGAGAATTGGTCTTCTGGAAGCACAGGAGAGCAAAGGAGGGAGACAACCTCTTGCAGCCGCCAGGAACTTTCAGGAGGCTCTGAGAGGCAGTTGGGTCTCTCTTACTTGGATGGAGGGCCAATAGAGGTCCTTTTATACCCAAAAGAGTCCAAAGATACCTTTTAGGTATAAGGGCACACGATCCTAGGTTGATTCCCATCGGCCTGGGCTGACACGTGGCACCCATCCACTTTAAGATGAAAACTTCTCGTAGTGTGTCGACCTGCCCTGGTGGTGGTGTCGACACACTGTCCAAATTATGGAAAAAGCTATTCTGGGAACTGGGTCTAGTGTCGACCTACTGTCCCAATTCTGCAAATAGTCTGTTCTGTGAACGGGATCAAGTGTCGACCTGCTCTGTGAGTGTGTCGACCTGGGTGGACTGATTCCTGAAAAACTGCAACTCGTGTCGACACACTCTTGACTCGTGTCGACATAGTCTCAACATTTTTACACATTTTGCCTTTGAATCTGTGTTGTTGTGTCGACACCATTGATGGGTGTGTCGACACATCTTTTGCATAAAAATGTTTGTACCTGAAAATTAAACACATATATCATTAGTTAAATGATTTATCATGAACATCAATGATAAATGTGATTTAAAATATGCTTTTTGAACATTGATTTCAGGTATAATGTTTTTGACATGTTTCAATTGAATTGCTTTAAAATTACCTCTTGTCATCATCAAAATAGGAGGGAAATGATATGAATATGCATTCAACCCAACAATCTCCCCCTTTTTGATGATGGCAACAATAAATCCATATCACAATGAGGTTTTGATGAAGTGTGATTTTAAGCATTTTTTTTTTGTTATTCACATTTTTATTTTTTTTGTTTAAACTTGTCAAGGACCTTTTGATATTTTTCAATAACAGTTGATGATGTATTTTTGGAACACAATGTTACTTGAAATGAGAATTTTTGTACACAGAAGTCAAGCAACTTGACAAGTAATCATTCAATCACATTCACAAAAAGATTTTCAATCATATTAAATACACAATTGAGAGAGTCATTCATGCCAAGTAGCACTTTTCATTTCATTCAACAAGAGAACCATTACAAGAGAACCATTACATTCATTCTAAAAGATTACAAGCATTCTTTCTTTCTTCTCCCCCTTTGACATCATCAAAAGAGAAATTACATTAAGTAGAAGATGGAGGAGGAGGAGGAATGGGAAGAAGAATGGTCTCTATGTCAGATAGTCTCTTCTCCATGAAGTTCAAGCTAGTCTTGATTTGATCTTGAATGGTTATCATTTTTGTGCTCAAAAAGTGTTCCATTCGATCTGAATTTTCTAGCAAGGTGGCTTGAAGTCTGGTTAGATCAACTGCACTGTGTTGTGAGGAAGATGATGAGCCAGCTGACCAACCAGGTCTTTGCATTATCTTGAATTCCTTGGTCAAATCTGTAATCTGCCTGTCAATGTGCTCATTGAAGTTCCTCATACTTTCCAAATCATCCACAAAATGAGCAAATGACAATCTGGTGCTGGAAATCTCATGCAATGTTTGCTTGGTGTTGAAGACATCTGCTTGGGAATTTGCCAATATTCTCTTAAGAACTGTCTCCAACTTGTCTTGATGCTCTTTTAGCTGTAGTGAGACATCTGCCATTGTTCCAATCAATCTATTGAACCTTTGAGCTGCATAGTCTGAAGCAGCTTTCTGTTCTATGAACTTGGCAGATACAGTATTTTCCAGTCTTTAAATCCTCAGCTCAAATGATGTGGACATGGATTGAATTGAGGAGTTCAAGGATTCAAATTTGTCATTGAGGAAGGAGATCAATTCTGGTGGAATAGGAGGCCCACCAGAAGATGTGGATGGTTAGAATGAGAGTTGTGGAGAAAAATGAGGAAGCTGAGGTGAGAGAGGGACATGAAAAGAAATGTCACCCTCAGTAGGAACTTGAGGCTGATCCTTATTCACAGGAGGCTGATCCTCCTGACCTAGGGGCTGGTCCCCTTCAGCTGGAGGCTGTTCCTCTTGTGCTTGGGGCTGATCCCTTTGAACCTGAGGCTGGTCCTCCTGAGCTTGGGGCTGTTCCCCCTGATCTTGATGCTGTTCCTCCTAAGCTTGAGGAGCCTCAACCACAGCTGGCCCTCTTCTAATTTGATTGCCCTCCAATCTAAATCCCATAAACTTCTGGATATTCTTAAAGGTGTAGATGTTTGACTTGGGAATAGATTGGGACTTCTCATTGTCCAAGGGCACACCAAAGTGCTGGAACACTGAGGTCAGATGTGCTCCATAGGGAAGTGATCTCTTTAGGTCTGTCCTTGTTGTTTCAGAAATGATTTGATAGAGAATCACATGGAGGTTGATTTTTATGTCTTTTACCATGCAATAAATGATGAACCTCTGGATGTCTGTCAATCTATCCCTTCCACCACCTTGAGGGGTGATGATGGTGGTCAAAATGTGGTGGATGACCCTTAACACAGGTGGAAATGTATTGGCATTGAACCTGGTTACATAGGTCTGTTTGGGATCTGATGCATCTGCAGGAAGGCCTGTCAAGATGGAATAGGCTTTATGAAGGTCAAATTCAAATGCATGATAGTCTGCCCCCTCATCTGGCACTTTGAAAATGGAGGCTGCTTTTTCAGTTGGCATATCTATGGCTATTCCTTTAACTTTTGATTCATACCCTTCATCTGTGCAGGTGAGGTTCTTGTAGAATTCTTTAACTAATCTTGGATAGCAGACTTGAAACTCAGAAATAAAGGGTATCCAAGATTGAAAGGAGAAATAGGTTTGAATTTCAGGAAAAGAGTTTGCTAGTTGAATGTCTGAAAGGTCTAGAATTCTGGGCTTCAAAATCAGCTTGGCTGCACTGACTGACTCTGAGGGAATGTCCTCTTGAGACTCAGAGGAAGAGGAAGATGACTCCTCAGGGTTTTCAGAGGATTCGTCCAGAATCTCTGTTCTAGGGTTTGGAGGAGAACTACCTCTTCCTGAAGATGATGGTCTACCTCTCTTGGCTGCACTTTGAGGTGCTGAAGAGGATCCTGGTTGCTCAGCAGGATCATTCCTTCGCTTAGACCTTCTTTCTGACTGGGCAACGGCACTGTCTGCCAGAATCGGCCTTGAAGAGGCCTTTGACCTTGCGCCACGGCGGGGACCCAACTTCCTGACCATGGTGCAAGAGGAGTGGAATTCAGAATGGATGGAAGATTGGAGAAATGATGAAGGATTGATGCGATTTAGAGAGAATTTGGGAGGAATTCTTGCCAGAAAACAATGGGAATGAGGCCGTCGGGTCGACCTGACGCCTAAAAAAGGTGCAGTGGTACACTGCCCCGCAGGAACAACAAGGGTCTAACGGGCTGAAAAGAAATCTGGCAAGGGGTAGTGTCGACACAGGAGGAAGGGTGTGTCGACCTGACCGAAAGTGTGTCGACACGAGAGAGAGTTGTGTCGACACGGCCTTTGAAGAAACTTTGAATCTTTGAGAGGAAATTTTTGAGAAATTTTGGGACATCTTTAGAATGATGAACAATGAGAGGAATTATCGTTTCAAGGATTTTTAAGAGGCTTAAAAAATTCACTTGTTATATTTTGCAAAAATTCATCACAGTTCAAGTTTGTCAAACAATTTCCAACAGGATATTAGCATTTCAAGACTTTGAATCAACAAAATGAAAAATTGAGGGATATAATATATCTAACAATCAACTATAAACTATCATGTTTCTCAACTTTAAAGAATTAAAGATGTCTTTTAGACCAAATGCAATTGTGTTGAAAATAAAACATAATCTTAAAGAACAACTTAATGAGGAATGAAGATGATTCTTTCTAGACAATCTCCAATAAAGCTTACATTTTTGTTCTTTTAACAAACTATCAAATGATATAAATCTCTTTCACTCAAGTACTAGTGCTTTTTACACACCATAGTCCCTGGATACTTAAGATTTAGACATTGTCAAGTCTCAAAGGGGTAAATGATGGCCTTTTGACATGAAAATATACGTTTTGTAGACGCCAATATTTCCAGTTACTCAGTCATCATAAAAAACATAGCACATTTTGCTTTTGTTTTGAATTTATTTTTATTTTGTTTCCCCTTTGAACAGAGTTAGCAACGGTGCCTCATGACATACATGGCACTTCATTCATTGTGAAGGTGTGCAGTTTCTCAGCTCATGTGCCATTGCTCTGTTGGATTTTAACAATTTTGGAGAGTTTGTGAGATAAAAATCAAATACATTCAATCATCAGTTGCAAACAAGGAAATGTTTTAAGTTCAAAGCACAAGTTGATGGTTGGTCTAGGAAGAGATCTGAATTTCTGTGGGTTGAGAGATATAGTTGAAAGATGATTAGTAAAAAATATAATAGATCACTCAAGGGTTCATTTTGAGACTCTAGACTTCTAAACGATGACATCATGCAAGGAATTGATGAAATTCAAGAGAAGTTTTGAATTTTGCAAAGACATGACTTGTGAATTTTCTAGCTCCCCCTGAGATGATGATTTCAACCACTTTTCATCAAAATAAAGATATGCAAATTTTTGAAATCAGAAAAAAATTTCTTCTTAGACAACAAAGACTCCCCCTCAACAATTGCATATCCATTTCTTGGTACTTGGCGGAGACACATACTCTCGCATAGTGAAAGTGTCCAGACAAGCATAACCTGTCCTTCTCCAAGTCACCATTTGATATACTAAGAAATTTCAATACAATAAGAATTGAAGAATTCATTACCAAAAAGAAATGGAAGTGAAAACTAGGCAAGTTTTTGAAATCAAAAAGAGTATTCTCTTTGAACAGTAAAAGCTCCCCCTCAATAATTGCATATCAATTTCTTAGTACTTGGCGGAGTTGTATACTCACACATAATGAATGGTTTCCAGACAAGCCTAACTTGTCCTTCTCCAAACACCATTTGATATACCAAGAAGTGTCAACACAATAAGAGTTGGAGAATTTATTGTAAAAAGGGAATTAGACTTGAAAGTGAGAGAGATATGAACAATGTAACTGAAGGAAGCAAAGAAGTATGAAATGCAAAGAACTCCCCCTTAGACAATGCATAGCACTCAACCCAAACCTTAAGAGAGATTAAGAAGGTGGACATTTACAAAGACCAAGTTCTCTCCTTAAAGATGAAAATCTGTTTTCAGGAAGGGGTTTAGTGAATATGTCTGCAATTTGTTTATCGGTTTCAATGAAGTGGAGTTCAAATGATTTCTTTACAACCTCATCTCTCAAGAAATGATGCCTAATTTCAATGTGTTTTGTTCTAGAATGCTGAATGGGGTTTTTAGACAAATTGATTGCACTTGTGTTATCACATAGGATGGGTACACACCCTAAATCTTGGTTATAATCAAGAAGTTGATGTTTCACCCAGAGAATCTGAGTTCCACATCTACCTGCTGCAACATATTCAGCCTCTGCAGTTGACAGAGCAACTGAATGTTGCTTCTTAGAAGCCCAAGAAATAAGGCACCCACCTAGAAATAAACACAAGCCACTTGTGCTTTTTCTATCTAATTTACACCCAGCATAATCACATCACAATAGGCAAACAAATCTAACTTGCAACCAGCAGGATACCAAATTCCTAAGTCACATGTTCCAACAAGATATTTAAAGATTCGTTTAATAGCAAGCATGTGACTTTCTTTAGGACTAGATTGGAATCTTGCACATAAACACACACAAAACTGAATATCAGGTCTAGAAGTTGTAAGGTAGAGCAGAGAGCCAATCATACCTCTGTAGGTCTTTGGATCTACTGACTTACCAATGGATCTTCTTCTAGTTTAGCATTAATGGCAATTGGTGTGCTTGAGTGCTTAAGGTTCTGAAAGTCAAACCTCTTTAATAGCTCCTTGACATATTTGGTTTGACTGATGAAGATTCCTTCATGTGTTTGGTTGACCTGCAGTCCCAAAAAGAATGTTAAATCTCCCATTAAGCTCATTTCAAACTCATTCTTCATTTGATTTGAAAATTCAGTGCAAAGGCCTTTATTGGTTGATCCAAATGTTATGTCATCAACATAAATTTGGACAACAATTATTTGATTTTTTACTGTTTTTGTGAACAATGTCTGATCAACATTACCTCTAGAATATCCTTTTTCAAGTAAAAAGGAACTCAACCGGTCATACCAAGCTCTTGGAGCTTGCTTAAGACCATAGAGTGTCTTATTAAGCTTGAAGACATGGTTAGGATATTTTTCATTTTCAAATCCAAGAGGTTGTTCAACAAAAACATTTTCCTTTATGTATCCATTTAAGAATGCACTTTTGACATCCATTTGATAGACTTTGAATTTCATGGAGGATGCAAAAGCAAGAAAATTCTCACAGCTTCTAGTCTAGCTACAGGGGCATATGATTCTTCAAAGTCAATACCAAATTCTTGGTTATACCCCTTTGCAACTAGTCTAGTTTTGTTTCTTATTACTTGACCAGTTTCATTCAATTTATTTTTGAAACCCATCTAGTGCCAATCACTGTCTGGTCACTAGGTCTAGGTACTAATTCCCATACTTGATTTCTTTCAAATTGATGAAGTTCATCATGCATAGCATTAATCCAATCAGAACTGGATAAGGCTTCATCAATTGACTTGGGTTCAATTTGGGAAATTAGAGCTAGTGGGTCTTCTTCAACATTTTGCAAGAAGGAAGATCTGGTCCTAACTCTATCGTTTAAATTGCCAACAACACTGTCTAATTGGTGGTCTCTCAGAAATCGAGGTTCAGAAATTACCTGTTGAGAGGTGCCCACTTCAGGAGCAATGTTACCTGAACCACTTGAAGATGGTGAGTTGTTGTTCAGGTTCTCTTCAATGTTGTCTATCTCCTCAACAGTTGGTGAAGTATCCACAATTAGATCATCCTCTTCATTGTCTTGTCTTTCCATGCAAGATTTAGAATCATTAGTGGAAAAGGAATTTTCATCAAAAATAACATGTGGAGATTCTTCAACAGTTTTGGTTTTTAGAATGTACACTTTGAAGGCCCTTGACACTTCAGAATAGCCAAGGAAGATAGCTTCCTGACTCTTAGCATCAAACTTGTCAAGGTTTTCTTTGTTATTATTGTGTACAAAGCATTTGCACCCAAAAGTTTTGAAGTATGAAACAGTTGGCTTTTTATTTTTCAACAGTTCATAGGGGGTTTTTCTGATCTTTGGTCTGATCAAGGCTCTATTTAGGATGTGATTGGCTGTGTTAACAGCTTCAGCCCAGAAGGATTTGGGCAGATTACTTCCTAAGAGCATTGATCTAGCCATTTCCACAAGAGTTCTATTCTTTCTTTCCACAACTCCATTTTGTTCTGGAGTTCTAGGGGAAGAAAACTTGTGAAATATTTGAAATTCAGCACATAGATCAGAAAAGGATGTGTTATCAAATTCACCCCCATGATCAGTTAAAATGTTTTTGATTTTATATGGATAAGTTATTAAGATAGAGGTACAAAAATTCCTGAATTCAAGGCAAGTATCACTTTTGTGGGATAGAAAGATAACCCAAGTAAATCTAGTAAAATCATCAATGATTACAAATCCATATCTTTTGCCACTTAAGCTTAGAACTCTTGTTGGCCCAAAAAGGACCATGTGAAGAAGTTCTAGTGGCCTAGATGTAAGTACCTCATTGAAGGTTTTAAAAGATTTCCTAGTTTGTTTTCCTTTAGCACATATCCCACAAACTTGATTTTCAACTTTAGATAAGGATTCAGGAAGACCCTTAACCAAATTCAATCTTAATAACTTATTCATTGTTCTGAAACTTGCATGGCCAAGTCTTTTGTGCCAAGTCTAAGCAATTTCATCTTTATTTGCAACAAAACAAAGATTTTCAGAAAAGTTTTTATTAATGTTGATCATGTAGACATTGTTTTCTCTTTTTCCAAAGAATTTGATTTTATCAGTTGATGAATCAATTATCTTACAAAAATCAGATTCAAACACAATTTTGTGACCTTTGTCACATAGTTGGTTGATACTGAGCAAATTATAATCAAGACCATCAACTAATAAAACATTATCTACTGAGTTTGAAGAAGTTTGACCAACCTTTCCAGATCCAATGATCTTTCCTTTATTTTTACCTCCAAAAGTAACTGACCCTCCCTCCTTTTCAAGCAGGAATGAGAATTTGGCTCTATCTCCAGTCATGTGTCGTGAACACCCACTATCAAGGAACCATACATTGGAGTTGGGTGCACGACCTTCCTGCAACAAGATCAGTGGAGAGAAGATTTTGGTACCCAAACAGAGTTGGGACCATCAGAATGTTTGGACATGGTTAGCAAATCCTTTCTCACCCATATTTGACTTGTTTTTTATTTCTGTTTTGTTAAATTGGTGGTTTCAGTCTTTTTAGGTTTGTTCTTTTTCTTAGGAATGAAAGCACCAACATTTTTGTTTTCAGTGGGAGGGGAGTTTTTCATTTGAAAATTGGAGTTCAGATAAGGAGGTAGAATCCATGGGTTTTGTTGGTACATCAAGAAATTTGGATAATAAAATTGAGGATGATACCAACAGGGATTTTCATACCATTGGCTCCAAGGATTGGTCCAATTATCTTGAATTGTTGTCTTGGAGGTCCAAGGTTTTTTATGAATAATTTCTTTTACCTTTTTCTTATTTTTCAGATTTTTATTTGAATTTTTTGTTGAGTTGTTTGTGATTTTTGGTGTTGAGCAGGTCGACCTCTCTTGAACTAGTGTCGACACAACAGCCACAGAAGTCTTCTTCTTGTGGACTGGTGTCGACCTGTCAGGGGACTGTGTCGACCTGATAGTCTTCTTTTGTTTTTGAGTTTTTGCTTTGTTTAGTGTTTTGTTTAATGTTTTGTTTGCTGTTTGTTGAATTTCTGTGTTTTCTAGATTAGGACCCTTGACAAATTTAATCAATGGTGCTTTTCCCTTTTTCTCACCAGATTTATCCTTTGTTGGTTTCTTTTTGTTGAATCCTAATCCATGAGATGTGGTTGTCATGTTGGATCCTAGCAATGCCTCTAGGTTATCTTGGCCTTTTGTGAAGGTTTGGATAACCTCCTCCCTTTCCTTTAGCTGGTTTTTAAGAGTTATAATTTCTTCAATTTTCTGTTGTTTTTCTTGTTTTTCAATTTCCAGCTTTTCTGTTAAGTTTTTGAATTCTTGGGAGGCCTTTTGAGAGGCAAGCTTTAGATCATCAATTAGGTTCAGGAGATTTTCCTTTTCTTCAAGCAATTCTGTTACTTCAGTTTCCAGTTCACAAGTTCTATTGTTTGAGGATTGGTTATGGTAAATATTTTCAATTTTCTTTTTGATGTGTTTGTTTTCTTTTCTCATTTCAGAATATTTTTCAACCAGTTCTGCATACACATCCTGCCAATCTTCAACAGTAAAGTCTTCAAAGAAAGTATTTACCTTTCCATCTGAGCTGTTGGCCATGAAACAGACCTCCTCACTTTGAGAGCTTGAGGATTTCTTCTCTTCTTCTTCTTCCTCACTTGAGTCTTCATCAGACCAAGTGGCCACCATGGCCTTTGGCTTCTTGTACTTATGGAATTTCTTGTGCTTATCCTTCTTGTTCTCAGGACACTCTCCCTTCATGTGTCCTGGTTTGTTGCACCTGTAACAGACAATATTTTCGTCAGTTTTATGATTCTTGTTAAAATTAGAAAAGGAAGTGTTTTTCTTACCTGAGGAAAATTTCTTTTTCCCAGCCATTTTCCCTTTTCTATATTTCAAGAATTTCCTGAATTGTCTGGTCATGAGGGCAATCTCATCCTCATTTGACTCAGACTCTTCAGAGCTTGTCTTTTCCTGACTTTTATCTTTATTGCTTGAAGAGGCCTTAAGTGCCATAGGCTTGGTCTTAATTATGTGTTCTTCATTTCTTTTTAAGTTGATTTCATATGTCATTAAGGATCCAATTAATTCATCCAAAGAGATTTTGGACAAATCTTTTGAATCTTCAATGACAGTGGCCTTAGTATGCCAAACTGAAGAAAGTGAACGCAAGATCTTTCTTACCAAGTCTGCATCAGTGTATTCCTTACCCAAGGCCTTCAGTCCATTGACTATCACCATGAACCTAGCAAACATTTCAGAAATATTTTCATTAGACTTCATCATAAAAAGTTCATATTCTGAAACTAAAATATTTGCCTTGGTCTCTTTGACCTGAGATGTTCCCTCATAGAGTAATTCGAGTTTATCCCACATCTCTTTGGCAGATTTGCACATAGAGATTCTCGAATACTCCTTGGCATGGACAGCACATTGAATCATGTTCATGGCACTATAATTCAATGTGGCTTTCCTTATTTGTTCCCTTGTCCAGGTATCTTCCTCTCCCTGGTTCTCATAGGAACCCACCTCAACTACTTTCCAGATCTCATAGTTCTGGGCCCTCAGAAATACTTGCATTCTATTCTTCCAATAAGAATAGTCCGTTCCATTAAAGAATGGTGGCCTATTTATGGAATGGCCCTCAGCTATGAAACCCTTTGAATCCATGACTTTAAAGAAATTGCACAGAGAAAGAACTAAGCAAGCAAACAAACAAACGAGCAAACAATCAAACACACCACACTCAGAAACAAACACTACTCAGATCAAATCAAATCGATGTAAACCCGCTCTGATACCAATTGAAGGATCGAGGAAAAAGGTGTGGATAAGATCTAGAAGGGGTGGATGAATAGATCTAAGCCACTTTTTGCGGAAGCTTAAACAATTTAAACACACTTTTGAATCAGAGGCAATTTTATCAGTGAAAAGCCACAGATCTGATGATATTTGAGTGAGTTGGTAAAAGCAGATATAAAATCAGTTGATTAAGTGAACTTTAAGCGATCCTATGCAATCATCTAACGGATAATGAAATCAAACCACAGATAGACAAGTGCACCAGGATTTTTAGGTGGTTCGGAAATCACCCAAGTGATTCCTACATCCACCCCTCACAACCCGTGAGGATTCACTAACACAACTGGGTAACACACCCACTGGAGCCTGACAACTCCGACACTTGAGAGCTTACAACTCACACACCTTCTAGAGCAAGACTACTCTAGAACAACTGAGCAAGACTACTCAACACACCCTTGAGTTAGACAACTCAAACTGAGCACGACGGCTCACAACAAACTGAGTACAATGCTCACACAATGGTTGCTAGACACCAACTCAAGACTTAGATCTTCTAGCAATAGATCTAGTCTAAATTTGAGAACACTAATGAGAATTATGCAGAAGCACTTGCATAATCTCAAGAGATATCTCAGAAGAACAGAAGTACAGTGAATTGTATTAAATGGCTTCGTTCTTCAAGTGTACTCCCTTGTAGAAGCTTGGATTAGGAAGAAGCTTGCAATCTTGAGGTCCAACGCCGATGCTCTGCACTTTGGAATTGTTGGATCTTCCTTGAATTCTTCTCCAATGAAGGCTTCTACAGGATCTGCTTCCTTGGAATGCTTCTGAGGATTCTTCGGGGATCACACTATAATTCTCACACTTGGATTGGTGAGAATTGGTCTTCTGGAAGCACAGGAGAGCAGAGGAGGGAGACAACCTCTTGCAGCCGCCAAGAACTTTCAGGAGGCTCTGAGAGGCAGTTGGGTCTCTCTTACTTCGATGGAGGGCCAATAGAGGTCCTTTTATACCCAAAAGAGTCCAAAGATACCTTTTAGGTATAAGGGCACACGATCCTAGGTTGATTCCCATCGGCCTGGGCTGACACGTGGCACCCATCCACTTTAAGATGAAAACTTCCCATAGTGTGTCGACCTACCGTGGTGGTGGTGTCGACACACTGTCCAAATTATGGAAAAAGCTCTTCTGGGAACTGGGTCTAGTGTCGACCTGCTGTCCCAATTCTGCAAATAGTCTGTTCTGTGAACGGGATCCAGTGTCGACCTGCTCTGTGAGTGTGTCGACCTGGGTGGACTGATTCCTGAAAAACTGCAACTCATGTCGACACACTCTTGACTCGTGTCGACACAGTCTCAACATTTTTACACATTTTGCCTTTGAATCTGTGTTGTTGTGTCGACACCATTGATGGGTGTGTCGACACATCTTTTGCATAAAAATGTTTGTACCTGAAAATTAAACACATATATATCATTAGTTAAATGATTTATCATGAACATCAATGATAAATGTGATTTAAAATATGCTTTTTGAACATTGATTTCAGGTATAATGTTTTTGACATGTTTCAATTGAATTGCTTTAAAATTACCTCTTGTCATCATCAAAATAGGAGGGAAATGATATGAATATGCATTCAACCCAACAGGATGCATGGCTTTCTTGCACATAACAAATTAGACAAGAAAAGTTTTTGGTACCCACATGAGATTGGTACCAACATGCTGAGTGAGAAGAGAAAACAAATCCTTTCTGACACAAATTTGTGTATGTTTCTTCACAGTGTTCTTTGGACCAGAAGGTTCAACTTTTTGTTTTTCAATTTTCTGAACATTATACCTCGTAGTTGGTTTGTTCCACTGTGAAAAACTTGGCATGTATTGTTGTTGATAAGCAGGAAAAGGTGAATGATAGAAATAAGGATTGAACCATTGGTTACCATTGTACCTTTGGTTCCAAGACTTATTCCATCTTGAATTGTAAGATGAGAAAACATTCCAATTTCCATGAGAAAGATAATTATTGATTGATTTGAAGTTTTTGTGATTTTTATAAGAAGGGTAGGTCGACCTATGCATGGTTTGTGTCAACCTATGTTGTGTGTGTGTCGACCTGGGTAGGGTATGTGCTGACCTCTGACTGGGATAGGTTGACCTGTGTAGAGTGTGTGTCGACCTCGCAGGTTCTCTCTATTTTTGTAGTTTTCCTTTGTTTTCATATGAACCTACCTTGACAAATTTTATTAAAGGAAATTTTAATGCTTTTTTTTGCTTTGAAGATGATTCGTTTTCTTTAAATTTTTTTGTTCAAAACTTAAACCAAATTTATTTGAATTCATCTTAACCCCAAGTAGAGCATTCAAATTATCTTTGTCTTAAGTGAAATTCTTGATGATGTCTTCTTTTTCTTTAAGGCAAAGGTTGAGCTTTTCAACTTGATTCAAGTTTTCTTGATTTTCCTTTTCTTTTTCTTCAAATTTCTTAACAGAATTGATAAGTTCTTTGTTCAAATTGAATTTTCAATTTCAGATCATCAACAAAAATTAACAGTTCATCATTTTCTTTGGTTTGGTCTGAAATTTGAGCTTCCAATTCAGAAATCTTTACAGATGATGAAGTGTCATGAAGAATGCTTTCAATTTTTCTTTTCAAGTATTTATTTTCTTTTCTAACATCAGAAAGATTTTCAACTAAATTACCATATGCTTCTTGCCAATCTTCAATGGTAAATAATTCAAAAGACATATCTACCTGTTCTTCACTACTTCCAGCCATGAAGTAGATTTCATTTCCTTCTGAACTTGAGGATTCTTTATTGCTATCTGAACTTTGATCCTCATCTGACTATGTAGCAACCATGGCCTTGTTCTTCTTTTTATGAAACTCCTTCTTGTGGTTTTTGTACTTGTCCTTCTTAGCCTTCAATGCCCAGATTTGTTGCACCTATAACACATAGGAATTTCATCAGTTTTCTTATGATCAACATGAGAGAAGTGTTTCTTTTTACTAGACATGACATTTTTCTTATTACCGAAATTCTTCTTGTTTGATTTTAGAAATGCTCTAAATTGTCTAGTAATCAAAGCAACATTATCATTGTCAGATTCAGATTTTTTAGATTCAGAAATTTCTTTAGATTTTCCTTTACTACTTGATGAAGCTTTAAGAGCAATAGGCTTGTTTTTTAGCGTGTGTTCTTTAGATCTTTTAAGATTTAACTCATAAGTCATTAATGATCCAATGAGTTCATCCAATGTGATTTTGGATAAATCTTTTGAATCTTCAATGACTGTGGCTTTTGTGTGCCACACAGAAGATAAGGAACGCAAGATTTTTCTTACCAATTCTTCATTTGAGTATTCTTTACCCAAAGATCGAAGACCATTGATGATAACCATGAACCTAGCAAACATCTCAGATATAGTTTCATCAGTGTTCATGATAAACAATTCATAATCAGAAACTAACATGTTTGCTTTAGTTTCTCTAACTTGAGATGTGCCCTCATATAGCAATTCTAATTTATCCCACATCTCCTTGGCAGACTTACACATAGAGATTCTGGAATACTCCTTCAGATGGATGGCACATTGCAGCATGTTCATGGCGCTGTAGTTCAGGGTGACCCTTCTGATCTGCTCCCTAGTCCATTGATCTTCATCTCCAGTGACTTCGATTGGTCATTTTTCAACAATTCTCCATACTTCATAGTTCTGTGCTCTAAGAAAAACCATCATCCTATTCTTCCAGTAAGGATAGTCAGTACCATCAAAAAATGGAGGCCTATTAATTGAATGACCTTCAGCAATGAAACCTCTAGAGTCCATGATAAAGACAATCAAAACAAACACACAGCAATTTGAGCAAGTAATTGAGTGAATCAAAATCTAAAATACAGAAAATTCCCCAAAGCACCTCAGAGTATAGAATTGACTCTGACCTGCTTTGATACCGGTTGTTGAGATCGGATAGGTGACTTAATCAGATGAACTAAGAATGTGTGTGAATAGCGCAGAATTAAAATGAGTGAAACACACAATTCAATCAGATTCAAGTGTGGTGTGTGAGTATAGTGAATAGGAACAACAAAACACACACCAAACCACAATGCACGGAAGATTTTTAAGGTGGTTCGGAGAACACAACATGTGTCTTCTACGTCCACCTCCTCACAACGGAGGAACCACTAGCACAAGTGCAGTACAATCTGAGCACGACGACTCCAACCTCTTTGAGTGCAACAACTCAAAGAAACCCAGGAGATAGGCACAACAACCTACTCCACAACCACTTGTGAATTAAAAAAATTCACAAGCCCTTGAGCACTACGGCTCAAGCACCAGAGCACAGCGGCTCCAACCTAGAGCACTACGGCTCCAAACCAGAGAACAAAGTACTCAAACCTCTGGATCACATTAGATCCAAGTTCTGCTAGAACAAGCACACTTAGAGAATAGATCCTCTAGCACAATCTATCTCAGTACAGGATAAAATGGTAAAGACAAATAGAATTGGGTGATCTGTGTAGAACACACATACAGATCCCCAGGGAAATTGACACTCAATGCAAACATAGACTCGGATGGATCTCCTTCTGGATCAGCACGGCTGCAACCATGAGCTCCTCCCCTTCTTCTCCTTCTTCTTCTCCTTCATCTTCCCCTTGGCGGTGCTCTACTACTCCCCTTCTGGACGTAGGAGCCTTTCCCGTTCAAATGCTCTTCTTTTGGAATACTTTAAGCTTTCTTTGTGTGGGATCCTTTTGAGTACAAGGATCATGGGTATATATAGTCCCATGTGTGCACGAGGACCCTTGGAGTGCGTGGGCACAAATATCTAGGTCAAATCCCTTGATCCCTAAATAGCCACGTGTCCAGAAAAATCCACATTTTTGAACTTTAGTCGAAGTGTGTCAACACACAGGCAGACTTTGTCGACACCACTAGCTTCAACTGTTCTGACTGCTTCCTAGGATAGTCATCTAGTGTCGACACATAGGTGGACTGTGTCGACACCATTGGTTGCTTCTCTCAGAACATGCTTCTGGGACAGTTAGCTAGTGTCGACACACAGGTGGACTGTGTCGACACCACTGGGACAAATTTATGTAAACCTGAAAATATAAAGTGTAAACCATTAATACAAGATAATATCATTAAAATATGAGATATTAAACATGAAATAGAATTGGGTGATCTGTGTAGAACACACACACAGATCCCCAGGGAAATTGACACTCAATACAAACACAGACTCGGCTAGATCTCCTTCTGGATCAGCACTGCTGCAACCATGAGCTCCTCCCCTTCTTCTCCTTCTTCTTCTTCTTCCCCTTGGCGGCGCTCTACTGCTCCCCTTCTGGACGCAGGATCTTTTCCCGCTCAAATGCTCTTCTTTGGAATACTCTAAGCTTTCTTTGCATGGGATCCTTTTGAGTACAAGGATCATGGGTATATATAGTCCCATGTGTGCACAAGGACTCCTGGAGTGCGTGGGCACAAATATCTAGGTCAATTCCCTTGATCCCTAAATAGCCACGTGTCCAGAAAAATCCACATTTTTGAACTTTAGTCGAAGTGTGTCGACACACAGGCAGACTGTGTCGACACCACTGGCTTCAACTGTTCTGACTGCTTCCTAGGACAGTCATCTAGTGTCGACACATAGGTGGACTGTGTCGACACCAGTGGTTGCTTATCTCAGAACACGCTTCTGGGACAGTCAGCTAGTGTCGACACACAGGTGGACTGTGTCGACACCACTGGGACAAATTTGTGTAAACCTGAAAATATAAAGTGTAAACCATTAATACAAGATATTATCATTAAAATATGAGATATTAAACATCAAATAGAATTGAGTGATCTGTGTAGAACACACACACAGATCCCCAGGGAAATTGACACTCAATACAAACACAGACTCGGCTGGATCTCCTTCTGGATCAGCACTGCTGCAACCATGAGCTCCTTCCCTTATTCACCTTCTTCTTCTTCTTCCCCTTGGCAGCGCTCTACTGCTCCCCTTCTGGACGCAGGAGCCTTTCCCGCTCAAATGCTCTTCTTTTGGAATACTCTAAGCTTTCTTTGCGTGGAATCCTTTTGAGTACAAGGATCATGGGTATATATAGTCCCATGTGTGCATGAGGACCCTTGGAGTGCGTCGGCACAAATATCTAGGTCAATTCCCTTGATCCCTAAATAGCCACGTGTCCAGAAAAATCCACATTTTTGAACTTTAGTCAAAGTGTGTTGACACACAGGCAAACTGTGTCGACACCACTGGCTTCAACTATTCTGACTGGTTCCTGGGACAGTCATCTAGTGTCGACACATAGGTGGACTGTGTCGACACCACTGGTTGCTTCTCTCAGAACATTCTTCTGGGACAGTTAGCTAGTGTCGACACACAGGTGGACTGCGTCGACACCACTGGGACAAATTTGTGTAAACCTAAAAATATAAAGTGTAAACCATTAATACAAGATATTATCATTAAAATATGAGATATTAAACATCAAAAATATGTTGTTTAAGCATTGTTGTGATATGTATAAAATGTATAACATGTTCAATATGTCATCATCAAAATCAAGGTATGAGTGATGTTCATTGGTCATCATTAAAATACAACTTTAGGAAATTCCAAAACACACTCAACCCAACAATTACCAAATGTGTGTTTGTTCCATGACTGAAGCGCTCCCCTGATAGCCTTCAGCTTAAGGTGTAAATTAGTAAAAGGGTTGGGGTTCCCTCCAATCACCTCCTTCCATGCAACTTGAATAGTGTTCTTAAAAGATTCATGGGAGATCCACATAGACTAGAAGGTAAACTTGGCCGGAGCCTGAGTAAAATTAGCAAAGGTTGCCAGTAGGGGAGGATGATCAGATGGACCTCTGGGGAGGTGCCTGACCTGAAACCCTCAGAAAGAACACTCCCAATTATTGTTCATGAGTAACCGGTCCAATCTAGCTTTAACAGCCGCTAACCTACTTCTGTTATTTGACCAAGTGAAATGGGGGCCAATGTAGCCAGCATCCGAAAGGGAAGAGGCAGAGATAAAATCATTGAAATCAACCATAGCCTGCAGATTGGGCGAAAGCCCACCCATCTTCTCAGATAGCTGAGTGACACAATTAAAGTCCCCTCCAACTAACCAAGGCACATTAACACTGTTGGACATCTTGAGGATATCCTCAAAGAGAATACTCCTTTTGGTAGAATCACAGGAACCATAAACCACCGTTATTATAAAAGGGATGCTATGATCCTTCAAGACAACTAAGGTGATCTACTGATAAGATTGACTAAAAGTTTGAATAACATGATTACGCCAGAAAACCCATATTTTGGACTCCTCCCCATTGTTGCCAGTAAAAGAATCCATATTGAAAGAGTACAGCGGAATTTAAAAGAAATACTTTGCTTTATTCCATCATCATCACACATTCCACAGTCTATATAGTAAAAGAAAGTACTAGAGTCCACATTATTACAACTTGAAAGAAAATACATTGTCCTTTACATTGTCCATATGAATGACATTATTCAAGCTATAAAATAAAACAACTTATTGAAAATAAAACTCCTCAAGTACTACTTCTTGTAGGTGGCTCCAATCTTCACTATTCTCTCCTCCGCCACGAAACTACCTGTCACACCTGTACACCGAAGCAACTATGAGTCTTACAAGACTCAGCAAGTAATCTAAAACCATCAAACTTATACATATCACATACACATTATACAATCATCAATGATGAAACACATGTTTTCATACAAATCACGATAATTCACATAGTACAAGCTTTTTATGGTTAACAATACATATGTCCTCCAAACCTATTCTTAATTAACACATACTCTTATTAACTCATGAAAATAACATACACCTACACAAGTTCTCTACACATGATATATTCTATGATACATGGTTCAAATCCTTATCATATCATTTCATAATATAATCAAATTTAAACACAAGGTTATGTACAAGATGATGAATACTTTTAGCATGGTATTTAGTCAATTTCTCATGTATTTACCTAACTTTATCATACAACTAACTTGTTGTTTTAATGTATAATTTATCATACACTCATGTCACTTGCACATGTTTCTTGTAAACTACATAATGTGATATAAATCTTTCTAACATAGTTAAACATAATCCAATTAATACATATATGACATGAATATATGCACTCTTAAACACCTAACATGTATCATGATTTATCAATCTCAACTTTTTTCCTTATTGTATACAACTCTACAATTTAAAACATACATTTATACATAAAGTAGAAAGCAACCTAACATGATCTCTATTTATTTTTCACATGCACTTTTCTCATTTATTTACGCATTTCATTTGTTGTTTTTAATATGAATAGTTCACCATGATATCACATATATTAAACATGGAATGAAGATTTAAAACATATTCAATTCGGATGGCAATCATCTACAATTTAAGCATGAACTATATACTAAACAAGTAGCAATTCTATCATGGAACTTGGACATTATTTCATGTGTTTATCAAGATCATAAACTCATTTAGCTTGCTGTTTTGACATGAATTAAACTTAATTACATGGATTTACACTTATTCTCATACTATCTTACTCATTTATCAATTCTACATACTCATCTTTCTACATTGCCTTTCCCTACATATTCACATGCACATATTCATACACACCACCACATGGATATTATGAAACTATATCACATAATACTAAAAATGGTATTAAACATGATGTTAAAATTATGATGGTAACATATAAATAAACACACATGTATTAATACCTTGGTTTTCCATGCAATTGTACTCTTATTATTTTTTATTCTTCCTTTCACATCAATTCACACTTCTTCTATTTCATTTACTCTTACATTCACATTTATCACTTTACACCATATTCACATTTAATCTCTTAAGTTGCCATGACACATAGTCCTAACTACCAAGTAGAGGAAAACAATCACTTTAGCACTTAGCGCTTATCACTTAGCACTTAGCACTCACTTTCACATATTCATCACCTAGGCAATGCGGTGACAAATCTAGGTAACTGCGCAGAACCGGGAGAAGCCCTCTCCACCCTAACCAGCGGTACTTGTCCACCTCCAAGATTTTATCCTAATGCCCTTAGGATTTATCCCATAACGTTGAGCATTCCATAGGGATTTTTCTATGGTACAGCTCTCAGACCTCTATTGTAGCAGTGTCATTCTTGGCACACATTTTACCTTAACCACATTCTCATTCTCATCACATTATTACTCATGCTTATACACAACTTTCATTCAAATTCTATGTTCACTTCGCTTAATACTCATATTCCCTTTTACAGAAATTCACATTGTTGTTTAACAGTGATAAATCACTCAAGGTAAGGCATTAACATGCTGCTAACTTTCCATTTATACTATATTACTGTAACATGCACAACATGGTTATTTTCACATTTAAAACCATGAAAATACCTACTGTCATTAGAACTTCACGAAAATTTTATCATAAGTTAAAGACAGTAAACAAAACACATGCTCAATTTTTCGGATTTTTATGAACAGAAAATGTAATTATAACAACTAATTCAAACTGCAGGTGCATTTCTAACAAATTTCTTAAAATAGAGATTTCCAATAAAACAGTCTAATTTGACAGTGTCAATGTGTTTATACTATAATCATATCATTACAGAAAATTCACCATGCTCGAACTCACAATCGTCCTAATTATACAGATTAAACATGCTCATCTTATGGTCATAATTCAAACTCCAGAATTTTAATAAATAACATAAATCATGAAAATTCATGAAAACCTAATGATATGACCTACTAATCACCATTGACCCCTCATAAAAATTTCAGCAGGATAACATACCCAGAAATTATTTAAATATATTAAACAGTGTTTTTCAGAACACTGACGAACTTAACTGCATGGTCCTGGCCGCCAATTGGGTTAACTGCGACATCTCATGCCGTCAACTGATGAACTTAACGGCAAGGGATGTTGCCGTCAACTTCTAGACAACAATATGCACAGACACATTCACATGTACGGGGAAGTTTGAGGGTCCAAGACGCGAGGAAAAATCCGTAAAAATCATAGGACCTAGGGGACATGTATAGGAAAGATGTACATAGGTTACTTGCCTCTAATAAAATCCTAGAAGATCAAATATTTGTCGTTGAAGCCCTCCTCGGCCAGAGCAAGAGGGTGCTCAGAAACTCCTTGAATCTTGTTCTCCCATCGATGTAGATCGTTCCTCGGGGTTGGGGATGCCTCCTTGATAGTTAGACTACGCTCCAGTCGTCATAGATCTCCCAGAAAATCCTGCAGTCGCCGGATCAGAGCTTGGGAAGTTCAGTTTTCTCACAGGGAAAACTAGGGTTTCACAATGACCAAAAGGGCTTTGTGCGGCCAGAAAATGGGTTTTTATAAAGTTGGATAGGTTGGGTACGCACTGGGGTAGGTTACCCAAGGTTTAGGAAGGGTTTCCTAAACTGGAACCGGCCATAAAGCGAGCATTAACAAATCTGGAACCGTTACGCAGAAGGATATTGACGTCAACATCGGTTGTAGTCAACTGCACAGTTGACGTCAAGGGTCTGCCCGCCAACTTGAGGTTGGCGTCCAGGGGGTGGCCGCCTGCCTGGGGTTGGCATCTAGGGATGTGGACGCCAACCACTCTGGCATCCAGGCCTTGGCCGCCAACTCCCCAGTGCAGTCAAGACCCTGATAAACTCCGAAATAAATGCGTAAAAACACTAGAATAATTTAATATATATATAAATAATCACATATACCCTTATGACATGATGTACACTCATTCTGTAATTTTTTATTTAAATATAATTTATACTAATCATAATTAAGGATAATATACATCAATAATATGCACATAAGCACATATACATTAACATTACATGACTACATACATCGCATGTATTTATAATGAAATGCGTTCATCATTATTCAAATTCTACATATACATTATCATTCAAGCACCTTACACATCATAAATAATTTAACATGCTTAAAGTAATTAAGTATCATTTAAACAAGATTAGCATATATATATGTACACCTATATACACCATGGTGACATACAACATGCATAAATTAACAAATTGCAATAGGCACATTAGTAATTAAATAATGCATGAAATTTATAGATTTATTACATACATTGAGAGAATGCATGCACACTCATATTTATATTTATACTTGTACAGAAATAGCTCTCATGTATCTACATGGCCTATAGCATTATTTACCTATCACACGCACAATATTACTTAACTATTTTATGCCTCAGATTTTTGGTATACACATTATACATAAATTTAACTAATTGCCTATTCACACCTAACTGTCCTGTATATACATGCATGAACTAATGAGAAGTATAGAAATGATAATTATGCACAAGTGAATACACACGCTACTCACGTAACAAGTAAAGACATATGCACCATATAAAAGAAAGAAAATTTTTGGGTATCACACTCTCCCCCCCTTGAAAAAGATCTTCGTCCTCGAAGATCGATTCAAGTACCTCTGGTGACGTCATCGGTGCCATCTCCGAAAAAAGAATGAAATCTTCATTCTCCTTGGTTGGTGCTTGCAGTTCTGCTGTTGGCTCCTTTGATGTCGATGTTGTAGTACCTCGGGGATCAAACTTCTTCAACCTCAGACATTCTTTAATCCGATGGTCCTTGCTGCCGCATTTGACGCACCTTCCTTCCTTTGCCCAACACTGATTCCCGCCATGGTGTTTATTGCAGTGCATACACATGGGTTTCCCGCTAGCTGTAGAGGCCGCAAACCTTGCCGTACTAAGAAGCTCGTCCAGAGTGCGGGGATCGCATTCCAAAAGTCTCGCTCTCACTGCTGGTCTAAGTCTCATTATGAACTTTCTCACCTTGCGTTTCTCTTCATGCTCCCTAGCCCTAGCCTCACGCTTTCCTTGACTCACCATTTCCTGCAAAACAATTCAATCTAGTTACAGTCTAACTTATTAAATCCTATCTACCTTTCTTACTATCTTTCATTCATTATTATTACTTTCTACACATATGGACAAATTCCTATAAAGACTTTGCAATATTGTGAGATGATGGTTTATTCATGTACAGTCTCAACCTTGATGCTCTGATACCATCTCTGTGACGACCCTCCTCATACCGGTATGATTATACCAATCCCCATCGGTATAAAGAGCATCATCATAGTGGGATAGTAACCCAACACTAAACAATAAGGTTGATATATCCATGAATAATGAAAGAGTACAGCGGAATTTAAAAGAAATACTTTCCTTTATTCCATCATCATCACACATTCCACAGTCTATATAGTAAAAGAAAGTACAAGAGTCCACATTATTACAACTTGAAAGAAAATACATTGTCCTTTACATTGTCCATATGAATGACATTATTCAAGCTATAAAATAAAACAACTTATTGAAAATAAAACTCCTCAAGTACTACTTCTTGTAGGTGGCTCCAATCTTCACTATTCTCTCCTCCGCCATGAAACTACCTGTCACACCTGTATGCCGAAGCAAGTATGAGTCTTACAAGACTCAGCAAGTAATCTAAAACCATCAAACTTATACATATCACATACACATTATACAATCATCAATGATGAAACACATGTTTTCATACAAATCACGATAATTCACATAGTACAAGCTTTTTATGGTTAACAATACATATGTCCTCCAAACTGTTCTTAATTAACACATACTCTTATTAACTCATGAAAATAACATACACCTACACAAGTTCTCTACACATGATATATTCTATGATACATGGTTCAAATCCTTATCATATCCTTTCATAATGTAATTAAATTTAAACACAAGGTTATGTACAAGATGATGAATACTTTTAGCATGGTATTTAGTCAATTTCTCATGTATTTACCTAACTTTATCATACAACTAACTTGCTGTTTTAATGTATAATATATCATACACTCATGTCACTTGCACATGTTTCCTGTAAACTATATAATGTGATATAAATCTTTCTAACATAGTTAAACATAATCCAATTAATACATACATGACATGAATATATGCACTCTTAAACACCTAACATGTATCATGATTTATCAATCTCAACTTTTTTCCTTATTGTATACAACTCTACAATTTAAAACATACATTTATACATAAAGTAGATAGCAACCTAACATGATCTGTATTTATTTTTCACATGCACTTTTCTCATTTATTTACACATTTCATTTTCTATTTTTAATATGAATAGTTCACCATGATATCACCTATATTAAACATGGAATGAAGATTTAAAACATATTCAATTCGGATGGCAATCATCTACAATTTAAGCTTCAACTATATACTAAACAAGTAGCAATTCTATCATGGAACTTGGACATTATTTCATGTGTTTATCAAGATCATAAACTCATTTAGCTTGCTGTTTTGACATGAATTAAACTTAATTACATGGATTTACACTTATTCTCATACTATCTTACCCATTTATCAATTCTACATACTCATCTTTCTACATTGCCTTTCCCTACATATTCACATGTACATATTCATACACACCACCATATCGATATTATGAAACTATATCACATAATACTAAATATGGTATTAAACATGATGTTAAAATTATGATGGTAACACATAAATAAACACACATGTATTAATACCTTGGTTTTCCATGCAATTGTACTCTTATTATATTTTATTCTTCCTTTCACATCAATTCACACTTCTTCCATTTCATTTACTCTTATATTCACATTTATCACTTTACACTATATTCACATTTAATCTCTTAAGTTGCCATGACACATAGTCCTAACTATCAAGTAGAGGAAAACAATCACTTTAGCACTTAGCGCTTATCATTTAGCACTTAGCACTCACTTTCACATATTCATCACCTAGGCAATGTGGTGACAAATCTAGGTAACTGTGCAGAACCGGGAGAAGCCCTCTCCACCCTAACCAGCGGTACTTGTCCACCTCCAGGATTTTATCCTAATGACCTTAGGATTTATCTCATAACGTTGAGCCTTCCACAGAGACTTTTCTATGGTACAGCTCTCAGACCCCTATGGTAGCAGTGTCATTCTTGGCACACATTTTACCTTAACTACATTCTCATTCTCATCACATTATTACTCATGCTTATACACAACTTTCATTCAAATTCTACGTTCACTTCGCTTAATACTCACATTCCCTTTTACAGAAATTCACATTGTTGTTTAATAGTGATAAATCACTCAAGGTAAGGCATTAACATGCTGCTAACTTTCCATTTATACTATATTACTCTAACATGCACAACATGGTTATTTTCACATTTAAAACCATGAAAATACCTACTATCATTAGAACTTCACGAAAATTTTATCATAAGTTAAAGATAGTAAACAAAACACATGCTCAATTTTTTGGATTTTTATGAACAAAAAATGTAATTATAACAATTAATCCAAACTGCAGGTGCATTTCTGACAAATTTCTTAAAATAGAGATTTCCAATAAAATAGTCTAATTTGACAGTGTCAATGTGTTTATACTATCATTACAGAAAATTCACCATGCTCGAACTCACAACCGTCCTAATTATACAGATTAAACATGCTCATCTTATGGTCATAATTCGAACTCCAGAATTTTAATAAATAACATAAATCATGAAAATTCACGAAAACCTCATGATATGAACTACTAATCAACCTTGACCCCTCATAAAAATTTCAGCAGGAAAACATACCCAGAAATCATTTAAATATATTAAACAGCATTTTACAGAATACTAACGAACTTAACTGCATGGTCCTGGCCACCAACTGGGTTAACTGCGACATCTCTTGCCATCATTTGATGAACTTAACGGCAAGGGATGTTGCCGTCAACTTCTAGACAGCAATATGCACAGACACATTCACATGTACGGGGAAGTTTGAGGGTCCAGGACGCGAGGAAAAATCCGTAAAAATCATAGGACTTAGGGGACATGTATAGGAAAGATGTACATAGGTTACTTGCCTCTAATAAAATCCTAGAAGATCAAATATTTGTTGTTGAAGCCCTCCTCGGCCAGGGCAAGAGGGTGCTCAGAAACTCCTTGAATCTTGTTCTCCCGTCGATGTAGATCATTCCTCGGACTTGGGGATGCCTCCTTGATAGTTAGACTACGCTCTAGTCGTCGTAGATCTCCTAGAAAATCCTCCAGTCGCCGGATCAAAGCTTGGGAAGTTCAGCTTTTCTCACAGGGAAAACTAGGGTTTCACAATGACCAAAAAGGCTTTGTACGGCCAGAAAATGGGTTTTTATAAAGTTGGATAGGTTGGGTATGCACTGGGGTAGGTTACCCAAGGTTTAGGAAGGGTTTCCTAAACTGGAACCGGCCATAAAGTGAGCATTAACAAATCTGGAACCGTTATGCAGGAGGATATTGACGTCAACATCGGTTGTAGTCAACTGCACAGTTGACGTCAAGGGTCTGGCCTCCAACTTGAGGTTGGCGTCCAGGGGGTGGTCGCCTACCTGGGGTGGCGCCGGATGTGGACGCCCACTCTGGCGTCCAGGCCTTGGCCGCCAACTCCCCAGTGCAGTCAAGACCCTGATAAACTCCGAAATAAATGCGTAAAAACACTAGAATAATTTAATATATATAAATACAATCACATATACCCTTACCACATGAAGTACACTCAATCCATAATTTTTATTTAAATATAACTTATACTAATCATAATTAAGGATAATATACATCAATAACATGCACATAAGCACATATACATTAAGATTACATGACTACATACATCACATGTATTTATAATGAAATGTGTTCATCATTATTCAAATTCTACATATACATTATCATTCAAGCACCATACACATCATAAATAATTTAACATGCTCAAAGTAATTAAGTATCATTTAAACAAGATTAGCATATATATATGTACACCTATATACACCATGGTGACATACAACATGCATAAATTAACTAATTGCAATAGGCACATTAGTAATTAAATAATGCATGAAATTTATAGATTTATTACATACATTGATAGCTAGATAATGCATGCACACTCATATTTATATTTATACTTGTACAGAAATAGCTTTCATGTACCTACATGGCCTATAGCATTATTTACCTATCACACGCACAATATTACTTAACTATTTTATGCCTCAGATTTTTGGTATACACGTTATACATAAATTTAACTAATTGCCTATTCTCACCTAACTGTCCTGTATATACATGCATGAACTAATGAGAAGTATAGAAATGATAATATGCACAATTGAATACACACGCTACTCACGCAACAAGTAAAGACATATGCACCATATAAAAGAAAGAAATTTTCCGGGTATCACACTACACATAGAAGTCGCCCGATCCAGAGGAACCAGCGTCTCAGCAATAGCAATGAAATCAGTGTTATTCTATCTAATAATTCTCTGAAGTGAGCATCGACAGGCTAGGTTGGATATGCCTCTAATATTCCAGAATAATAGGGAACTATTCATGAGGAACAATACCCAGAGGAGCACTCAACAACCTTAGCCTTAGATCTTGTTTGGACACCTACTTCCTTTTGTACCGGACCCTCATAAGAGATGGTGGTATTCGGCATGAATATATTTTCATTCAAGGCAAGATCAGATACCATCCTTAAAGAGATATCAGGAGGTTTAATTTGGGAAAGTTGAGACTACAAAGGAAATTGCTCCCGCGTACCTTCTTCCTCGACAGGAGCCATCACTGGAGACTCCCTGGTAGCGCCGCCATTCGCCACCGCAACCTCTTCATTCACTGCAGTGCTGACAGACGCAGGGCCATGCATCGTAGAATTAGCCAATGGACTAATGACCTAAGCAGGTTGAGTTTGGGGATCTTCACGAGGTTCCAAGGGAATATCCTGTCCAGAAGTCCCAAAAACTTTTGTCGTGTGACCCTCCTTGTCAGATGGCTCCTCTGAAGCCTCCGTGCCTGGATTCACTAGGAGAGAATCCTGAAGCAGAGAGAACCTGTTACATAATACAGAATCAGCTAAAACGTCTCGTACCGCCTTCTGACGCCAAGTTCTCTTGGGGTTATTGTTTATGACCTTCTGCACTTGCTCTTGAGTAGCCAACATTTTTTGAGGAGCCTCAAGCACGTCCAACATCTTATTCTTCTTGATACACTCTGTGTCTGCATGTCCAAGTATATGGCAAAAACCACAAACCGCAGGAATCTTGTAATAGTTGATCTTCTGCCAGAACCCATCAGAACCACAACCAATCCAAATCCTCTCCGGTCTAGACTTGACAATATCCAACTCAACACAGACGAAGGCTTCATTAGTTTGCATTAGCGCCAAAGTAGGCTCATAGATTCTCAGAACTTGTCCCAAGTTTCCAACTATAGATTTCAAAAAATCCTCATAGTAGTAATTGACTCGTAGCATAGGGAAGCCAAGCCATATAGAAAGGACCATATGGTCTACATTAAAGTCGAACTGGGCTTCCCACTTGAAAAATCTATACAGAAGGCCTTTGATGTACAAGCTCCTTCTCATAATAACTATCAGATAATCCTCCTCAACATGAAAACGCAGCAGCAAATGTCTATTGTTCAAAACACTGATGATGAAGTCCCCTTTTAGCTGAAGCCTTTGCGAAATAGAAGACTTGAACTCCGAGATAGAGCACCGACCATATGCACATCTGACAATCAAAGCCTGCTTGAGAGTTTTAATAGACATGCCTACCTCTTCCTAGGAAAAGAAAACAACCGACTCACCAGCATCCGTGAAACTTGGAGGTTTGATGCCAATGCAAACAAGCGGAGGCGGCTTCGTTGCTGCAATGATTTGGGCATAAGATGGCCTCTCAGGAAGGGACGCACCACCAGCATCAACATCGGCCACTGCAGGAACCTCCAAGAAGACCGGTAAGCCCAGCACCGCCGCCAGCCACCAGGGCCGACGGCCAGGGCCAACACTAGAAAGAAACCCCTAAAAACCTAGAGCTTCTCTCTCTAGATTCCTAGAGAGAGTGACCGCACAATGTGAGGTTTTTTACCTTTGAGAAGCTCAGGCTATGTTTCCTCATGATTACAAAGAGAAATGTTGGAGAATAGTCGTTGGAGTCTTGGATCCATTGGGACTCTTCTTCATCATCTGCTCTCCTTCTTTTATCTAGTGGACATCTTTATGAGTCTAACAGATGTCATAACTTTTCTTGGTCCTCATTTTTACTATGAGCTTGTTCTTGGAAATCTGTGGCCATAAAATGTATGTTTGATCGGCACTATTTGGGACTTCAGTCCTTGTGACTAATGCCTGTGCAAATAAGGGGCCCTATCTGGTCTTGGGGAGGAGTGCCCCAACGTACTTTATAACCGCGGGAATATGGGCTTGTGATGTGTGGCATGACACCGATATGTGTGCAAGATTTGAATGTGCTTCTATGTGATAAGATAAGTTTGTTCCATGTGAAAATGTGATATCTGTGTGAATATGGCCAATTCTCGTTATGTGATACGATCTCATTCTTGAATTTCTTGTCCAAAGCATATGAGTGTTAGCACATGATGTGCTATGACATTTGTTGGCTATTCTACTCTGTTTAGCCATTTACATGAGAGTAATGTTATGCATGTCTAGTCACCATGTTATTTTAGAGATTCAGCTTATTGAAAATGTTAACCACATATATTAGTGCCCGCACATTGAGATGTAAATCCTACTAGGCATTAGTGCGCTCACACCTATTTTCCCAAACATTTTTAGGTAGTGGAGATGAGCATGAGGATAGTGAAGGGGAGGGGCATGAGTGAAGAGCATCTGTACTGGCATGAGGTTGTGGAATTATAGTTAGATATTTAGAATAGTGTTTGTAACAACAGTACATTTTCTCTTAAGTTTGTCATGTAATTTGAATAATGGGTCCTATGGTTGGCTTCGACATTTATTGGATGTAGTGGAATATTGTCATTTGAATTTTTAGGAAATTTATTTCTTATTGATGGCACATCCATTATATTTATTGCTCTATTTATGATCCGATTATGACTGTGTTCCGATATTTCACGTCGGGGCGTGACATATGCTCTGAGCTACAACCTTATCATTTGAACCTCACCTTATGGACCTATATTTACCTAATGCTAGATGTGTTAGGAGATGCTAGAGCCTAAGTCTGGAACCTAAACTATGAGACTGTGTTGAGAGAATCCTTGAATCTTGAGAATTTATGAATCTAGCACCAAGATAGGACTCCCGTTAACACTTGGGAACTGGTATTAAGTTCCAAACCTAATAAGGTATGGGCTACAATTCCAGAATGGAAAACTGGCCTTGATACCCAAAGGTGTAGGTTATCCTGAATATGAGAAGGATGTCCTAGGAGATGGTGAGATTTGGTAGAAGCTATGGACTAGACTTAGAACCTCCCATTGGTAAGTGTTTATAATATTTGTAAGTTAGAAGCAACAAGCAAAAGAGAAACTGACAATCTGGGTAATTTAGTTTGAAGGAACTTAAACGAATGACAAATGTGGAACAACCCACAACATTGATGGATGGACTAAGGTTGGTTCGGAAAATAACCAAGGCATTACAAAGACCTTCCCAACTACTGGAGAATGCTTTGGGATCTACTAAGAAGGACTTCAAACCCATAGCTAGAAATAAGCAGACCAACAATAGTAACAGACCCCAAAAGAAAAAGCCCAAGATGAAGAAGGGAAAACAATTAGCCCGTGTACCTAAAGAAAAGTGCTGCCATTGTGGATGAATGGGACACAAGATTGAAGAGTGTTGGAGGAAGAATGGAGCTTGCTTGTGGTGTGAAAGCATGGATCACAGGATCTGTGATTGCTTACAACAGAAAGAAAAGGAAATCTCAAAGAAGAACCAAATGATCTTGAGCAGTTAGAATCATTCTGATTTCCGGAGTTGTAATTTTATTGAGAGTAAACATGTAAATCGTAATACTTTCGAGAAACCTTGTTAAGACCATTATCTTCTATCAAATTGAGTAGTATTATGATGAAGGATATGTGCAGGTATATATACCTCTCCAAGAGATATCTTACCATGGAAAGGATGTCTTACTGGTCTAAATCTTAAGTGGGGGAGATTTGAGGATCATTTAGTGATCACAATATATTAGATCGTATGAATTTGAGGACCAAATTCTTTTAAGTGGGGGAGGGTGTAACAACCTAGATTTTTAAATCACAAATAAATAGGGATAAATTAATGGACTAGATTGATTAAGGATTCAATCAGGATAATTAAAGTAATGGAGCCAATGAAGTCAGTCTTGGGATGATTGAGAAATTCATGAAAAAGGCGAACACTGGTACTCCCAGCTAGTTACAACTAACCTGCCTTTTGACTAGTCAAAATATAACGCTATCAGTCGAAGCTGAACTTCATATATGACAAAGTGGTACTTCGTATATAATGAAGTGTAACTTTTTTTTGGTAAAAGCGGTCCTCAGGAACTTAATCTAGGAGAGTGCACCCTCCCCCAGGGGGGGAGAATGTTCTCACGCCACCAGAGAAGTGCCTGGGCCTGAAATATATAATAAAGAAAGGATAGTACAACAGTCAGACCCGGTCAAAATATTCTAACATGGAAGAGACCGGTTTTATCTAAGACAATAGGATCTTTACACTTGTAGGGGACACTGCTAGATCCCCAAAACACCTTGTTCTCCTTGTATTGACATCCAGAATTAGCTAAAGCATCAGCCACCTGGTTAGTCTCCTGATAAATATGACCAATCATATGAGAATTCCTGTTTATCATTGCACTAGCTTTCCACCACCAGCGATATGCTTGCCATGAAGGGCATCTACCAGCCTTGAAAGAATTGGCCAACGTTAAAGAGTATGTATTAACAATAGATAACTAAAGCCCAAGGAAGTCGGCCAATCGTAGACCATCACACAAAGCTCTAATTTCAGCAATCATGCTGTTGCCAATGCCATAGTAGTGGGCAAAAGCCATCCTAATAGCTCCCTGCTTGTCACGGATACAACTGCCACCCCCACACTCACCTGGATTACCCTAGCTAGCTCCATCCACATTCAAACAAAAGTCTGTAATCGGAGGTATCCAACGAATAAGCTTAAGCTGTTTAGTGGAAACATTACGATAGAATCCAAACTGCTAGAGAACCTGCAACTCATGAGACAAAGGATCTACCTTAAAGTGCATTTTAGCAAGAGAATTGGATATCATGAATTTGATATTGTTGATCGCCACCCCTACTGAAGGCCTCTTGTATTGGGTTGAGTGTGTTTTGGAACTTCCTAAAGTTGTATTTTAATGATATCCAAAGAACATCACTCATACCTTGATTTTGATGATGACATACTGTGATCTTAATGATGACATAATGTGATTTTAATGATGACATACTGTGATATTGATGATGACATATTGTGATTTTAATGATGAGATATTATGATTTTAATGATGACATGTTGTGATTCTAATGATGACATGTTGTGATTCTAATGATGACATGCTGTGATTTTAATGATGACATATTGTGGTTAAAATGATGACATGTTGTGATTTTGATGATGATATGTTGAACATGTTATACATTTTATACATATTACAATAATGCTTAAACAACATGTTTTTGATGTTTAATATCTCATATTTTAATGATAATATCTTGTACTAATTGTTTATGTGTTAAATTTTTAGGTTCACACATTTTTGTCTTGGTAGTGTAGACACTAGATCAAGTGAGGTCGACACTAGACCCAGTTTCCAGCAGATCAGTTTGCCTGACTGGGACAGTAGGTCGACACTAGATCAAGTCAGGTCGACACTAGTCCCAGGCAGTGTCGACACTAGTCCCAGGCAGTGTCGACACAGTCCCAGGCAGTGTTGACACTAGATCAGGGCAGGTCGACACTAGACACATTTTCCAGCAGACCAGTTTGCCTAACTGGGAGAGCAGGTCGACACTAGATCAGGGCAGGTCGACACACTCCGGCTGAAACTGAAAAATGTGAATTTCTTTGTACACGTAGCTGCTTGGGATTTAGGGGATTTGACCTAGGCTTCCATGCCCATGCACCCCAAGGCACTTTATGGACATATGGGGGTATAAATACCCATGATCCTTGAACCCCAAAGGCAAGAGAGCCCATACACTTCTAGAAGAAGCCTTTTGGCGTCCAAAGGGGGTTTTCCAGATCTGTCTCCATCTCTAGAAGCTACAAGCCATCCTTTCAAGAGGAAGGACAAGGGAATCAAAGGGAATCCTTAGAGAGAAGGTTGTTGTGCAAGGCAAGGGAGCAGATCCAACTGAAGAGACTCAGGAGAAGAAGGATTTCTGGCATTTCAGATGCCATCAAAGCAGAGCACCGCCAATTGAGGAGAATCTCCATCGATTTCCATCAAGGCTCCTCAATTGAAGAGTCTGCAAGGCCTCTTCATCGAAGAACACTCTTTCTACATCTATTTTCCTTATTTCTAAGTTTGTTCTTCCTTCTTCGTCAATGAGATTTGTGCATGAAGTTCTGCACAAATTTCTGTGTACGAAACTATTTTGAATCAGATCATTGCTAGAGGATCTGATCTCTTTTGTGTTTGATCTAGCTTTTGTACTGTGAGCCGTCAAGCTCTGGTTTGTGAGTCGTCGCACTCACTGTGTGGTTTGAGCCGTCGTGCTCAATTTGGAGTCGTAGTACTCCGGTTGTTGTTTGAGCTGTCGTGCTCAGTTTGGAGTCGTCGTGCTCCAGGTGTTTCTTGAGTTGTCATGCTTAAGGGTGGTTGGAGTCATCGTGCTCCGGTGTGAGTTGTACTCAAGGTTTTGAGTAGTGTGGCCTCACTGTGTGAGGGGTGGACGTAAGAGTCACTGAAGGTGATTTCTGAACCACCTAAAAATCCTCTGTGCAATGGTTTGAATTGTGGTTTGACTTTGTATTTCGCTAGATGCATGCATAGGGATTTCGTTCACATTACTAATTGATTTGCTCACACACACTAATCACTCTCTAGATCAATAAATTATTTAGGTTAATTGATCTCTGATTCAAAGTAATTTTTAATTGCTTAAGCTTCCGCGTTAATTGGTGTTAGATCTATTCAACACTCCCTTCTAGATCTGATCCATCCACCCATCCGATCCCCAACAATTGGTATCAGAGCGGGTTTACTGTTCATCAGTTGTGTTTTTGGATGATCTGTCTCTGTGTGATTAATCGCTCTGATTCCTAACAATTAGTATCAGAGCGGGTTAATGTCTATTACTGATCTAATTTGATTGCTTCTGTTTGATCTCTGTGTTAATTGCTTGAACTGTGTGCTTAATCGCTCTGATTCCTCCATTTGGCATTAGAGCAGGTTAACCACTCTAATTGTTAGATCTAATTCCTTGTTACATTGATTCACTGTGATTAGACCTAATAGTCTTTTGTGAGTCTTGGTATAATGGCAAATCTATTTAATCTGCATGAATTTCCTGTTGTAAATTCAGAGAAATCACCAGTCTCACCTTCATCAAGTTTTTCAAAGGAAGCACAAAGAAAAGGAGCAAAAGAAATTCACAAGTACATTATGGCAAAGAGGAGCCTCAATGAATCCAGAAAATCAACAATTCATAAGGTTATGGCTCTAACAGCACATTCTAAGAGCTTAGAGCATTCTTCATCCTCTTCAGAACACAAGAGTTCAAATGGGTCTAAAAGGTCAGGTAAATCAACTCCAGATCCATTTGTGTATTCTAATTCTGATTCTGATGAAGATGAGGGCATGTCTTATGCTGAATTGATTAATTTCTATGAAAAGATACAAAGTCTTAATTTACAACTGAACACTAAAAATAAAGACTTTAAAACATTGCCATAGAGAAAGTGAAAACTTGAAAAATACACTTGAATTGCTCCAGATAAATGATAAAGATCCTTTAGAAGAAATTGAGAATTTGAAAATTAAAGTTCAGAAACTGAATTTTAAAAATGAAAGTTTGAAGGATAAAATCAAAATTTTTGAAAACAAGTTGTCCAAGTTGAAAGAAAATCATGACCAGTTGCAATATGAAAATCTTGATTTGAAAGAGGAAAATGGAAAATTAATTGATCTCAATGAAAACATCAAATTTGACAATGATCAATTAAACAAACAAATTTCTAACATGGCTCATGATCATCAAATAAATGAAAGATGCAAACAACTTGTTGAAGAAAATTATCATTTAAAAAGGAAGATTGAAGGCTTGGTGAATGACAAACCACTAGATAATGAATGTAGCAATTTGAGTAATAAAATTGCCGATTTGGAAAAACAAACTGCTCAACTTAAAAATGAAAAGAATAAGATGAAAAATATAGTTTGGATGTCATGCTAAACAAGCTTCAAACTTCAGAAAAAGAAGTTGTTGCATTAAAAGCTGAAAAATAGAAGATTCAAAATGAATTGAAGAACACAAGTCTTGCTTCTATTAAAAATAAGAAAAATGAAAAGAAAAGCACAATAACTTCTGTTAAAACTGCTGTGAACAAGAACCTTGATTTCTCTAATGAAAAACTTGTGAAAGTTCTTGTTCAGAAATAGAAATAGAAGAAGAAAAATGCTGATGTCAAGAAGAATAATCTACTTCCTCCATCAGTCCAAAAAGCTCCAAGGCAAGTTCAAAATTCACATCATGCCAAGAGCCACCAAAAGGTACCTTCTTCTCCTCATGGTAAGTCTCCTCACATGAAAAGGAGATTTCAGCAAATGCATACATGCCAAGGTAAGTCCCAGGTAAGAAATCCTCTCATTTGCTTTAAATGCAATAAACTTGGTCATCTTGCCAAACATTGCTGGAATAAAGATCAACATTTCAATAAACATGTCAAATCAGTCTAGTGCTTCACAAGTCATAAATTTGGGCATACTTTTAGGGAATGTTGGCATAGAATTGATAATCTTGTGCATGCTCCCATGTTTCATGTTAATGTACATAAGAATAAAGATCATATTCATGCTGAAAATACTCAGAAATTCTATGTACATGAAAAAGGAATTATTGCACAAAAGATCTCTTCTAAATTCCATGCTAAAAATCTCCATGATAAAAATCTGAAAAATAGAAAACAAAATGTTCAGAATGTCAGTGGTGCATTCTATACCAATAACTCTAAGATTAGAAACCAAGATTCCAGTGTTTCTAGTCATCAGCAAAAGGCACCCAAAATAAAATATTTTTGGATTCAAAAGTCATTGTTGCAAATTCATGAAAGATCCTTAGGACCCAAACAAGTTTGGGTTCTGAAATGTGCTGCTTGAATGCTGGATGCAGGGATCCTTGTAGTCAATTTCAAGATGAAGGCTAAAGATGAAGGCTTAATGACTAAGGCTACAAGGAAAGTAAGTGAAGAGAATGAAAGAAAATGAAAAGCTCACCAGGTAAATTCTTCTGAGAGATTCCCTGCTAAATAAAAACTGAAGTCAATTGAAACTTTTATACAAAGATCAATTGGTATATTAAATGGTGAACTGTGGAAGGACAAGTCATGCTTGTCTGGAAACTATCATTATGTGTGAGGAATAACCTCCGCCAAGTACCAATGATCTTCCTTGTGTAAGAATCATTAACTTTAATTAAAAATTCAAAAAAAATAGAAAACTTCATGAAAACATAGATGCATTGAGCAAGGCAAAAAGAAAACATGGAACTAATTCTACTTATAGTTCTATCAATGAAAGAAATGCATCTATACAAAAAAAATGAAAGCATTTTGGATTCAGAAATCTTTGTTGCAATCTAACATTGATTTCATTGCAGGACCCAAGTAAGTGTGGGTCCCAAAACCAGCTTGATCAGCAAGCTGAGCAGTCTTGCAGCCATACATTGTAAATGGATTCAAGATATTGTCTGTGCAAGGCTACAAATGATTGGAGAACACAGGTAAAATCTTTGAAAAAGAAATGAAGACTGTTCAGGTAAAATTTCTTTATCATTTCAAACTTGAATTGCTTGAATTGAAATGAATGTTTAATTTTTATCTGAACAATGAGAAATGTGTTTCAATGTTACTCCCAACAATAACTTTATGTCTTAACACTTGGAATCATATTTGTGTTATCATGCTTGCTTAACTGTGCCCATGATTTTGTATGCATGTCAACTGCTTTGACTTTTTAGTATATCAAATGATGACATGTGGAAAAACAAGTTATGCTTATTTGGAAACTATCATTATGCGTGAGTAAAATACTCTGCCAAGTACCAAAAGTCATATTATCCTTAAAGCTAATTGTGCTCATAATCATGTGTGAATTGTTTGCTAGCTTTTTTATTCCATGCACATATTAAGGAGGAGTAAATTTGAAAAAGTGCAAAAATATTTTTCAATAAATGCAATGAATTTCATGCTAAAAATAAAGTGTAATTGACGCTTTTTGCAGTGACTATGTGCTATATCAAATGGTGAAATGTGAAAGGACAAGTTAGGCTTGTCTGGAAACTATCATCATGCGTGAGAAAAAAATTCTCTGCCAAGTATCAATAGTTTTTTCTGCATAAAGGTCATCAAGCAAAATAAAAATCTCAAAAAACTTTATTTTGAGTCTTTGCAAAATTCTTCTCCTTCAATAAATTGCCTGTTGATATATGCTTGATCATGTTAATACTCTTTCTATGCAAATTGCTTGGAATGAACATATCTGAATTGCTTAAATGATCATTTCATATCATGCATATCTTATGGGGGAGTGAATTCGAAAGACTGTTTGAGTGAAATGCTGGAGAAATTTGCTGGAAAAATATTCTATCATATCTGATTCATCATCAACTCCCATTCAATTGTTGACAAATGTTCTTGCAACTAAATTCCTCACTCTCACATTGCATTGACATTCTTGGTATATCAAATGGTGATTTGAAGAAAGACAAGTCAGACTTGTCTGGACACTTTCACTATATGTGAGTATATGTCTCCACCAAGTATCAAGAGCCTTGTATGCAATTGTTGAGGGGGAGTCATTGTCTTTCAATAAAAACATTCATGTTCATTCTGCCTTCATGTCATTCCATTTTTATTCCTCCTATAATCCTCATGTTCACCTTGTGAGGGGGAGTTACATGAAAAGGGGAAGTCATTGTTACATTTCTTGACCTTACTTGTCTATTTTGAACCTCAAAATCATCAGAATTTTTGAGTCCTTGTGCTATTTTCTTATGAGAGAATTAAGACATTGAAACTAAACTCATTGTGCATTTAGTTTAATTTCAAAGATTCAGTATCATTTCAAAGTTAAGCAATCATAATACTGAATGTTTTTAAAATGATTTGCAAAACACTATTATAGGCCCATGAGTGGCTTTAATATTTCACATGTGTATGTTTAAGCCTTATTTTTACCACATGTTAAGAATAATCTTTCTAAATTCATAGTCTTGACTTCTCTGGTCAAAGCAAACATATTCCTGCAAAATATCAAAAGAAAAATGATCAATCTGGAAAGATACAAACAGAGCAATGCAAATGCTTGAACCACTGAGTAAACGGGTCATTTCACCTAACAAGTGATTTGTTTTGCATCAAAAAGTGGAAATCAAAATTTTCAACTCTGTATAAGATAATGAAAGTTAAACCAATGAGTAATCAGGAGGTCTTGCATCTGATCAATTTGCCTCACTTATTTTGATCATTTCTGAACCAGTTAAAATTGAAAGAAAATTAACTAATTTATTCTTGTATTCTTTCCTAGTTAATTGAAAGAAAATTAAAAAGACAGGATAGAAAAGCTTAAGACCTTAATTAAGTTCATGTCTACTGAGTTTAGATCTATTATTTTACATTGTGTTAAACTTAAAGCTCCTAACATCCTTGTTAAATATTTCTGCTCATTCATATAGGTCACTTTTCTTCACATTTGCATCATTATTTTAACTACATTCAGCTCATTATAATTTGCTATTCTTTGTGTTGAGTGTGTCTTTGTGATTAAACTTTGTTGCACAATAACAAAAACATTATCTTTTCTCTTATTTGACAATATCACTTTGCCTCACTTATTTTGATCATTTCTGAACCTTCATTTCTCACTCTTTATCTTTTGGTCTCCAACCATCATTGTGTCTCACTCTTGTCTTTCTTTTTGATGCTGTCAAAAAGGGGGAGAAAGTTCCTTGAAAGGGGGAGAAAGTAAAAGTTTCTAAGGGGAGAATGTTCTTTATGGGGAGAAAGTTCAAAGGATGTATATGGTCAAGGGGAGTTATTGCAGTCAAGGGAGATATGTTTTGTCATCATCAAAAAGGGGGAGATTGTTGGGACGAGTGTGTTTTGGAACTTCCTAAAGTTGTATTTTAATGATATCCAATGAACATCACTCATATCTTGATTTTGATGATGACATACTGTGATCTTAATGATGACATACTGTGATTTTAATGATGACATGCTGTGATATTGATGATGACATATTGTGATTTTAATGATGAGATATTATGATTTTAATGATGACATATTGTGATTCTAATGATGACATGTTGTGATTCTAATGATGACATGCTGTGATTTTAATGATGACATATTGTGGTTAAAATGATGACATGTTGTGATTTTGATGATGATATGTTGAACATGTTATACATTTTATACATATTACAATAATGCTTAAACAACATGTTTTTGATGTTTAATATCTCATATTTTAATGATAATATCTTGTACTAATTGTTTATGTGTTAAATTTTCAGGTTCACACACTTTTGTCTTGGTAGTGTCGACACTAGATCAAGTGAGGTCGACACTAGACCCAGTTTCCAGCAGATCAGTTTGCCTGACTGGGACAGCAGGTCGACACTAGATCAAGTCAGGTCGACACTAGTCCCAGGCAGTGTCGACACTAGTCCCAGGCAGTGTCGACACTGTCCCAGGCAGTGTTGACACTAGATCAGGGCAGGTCGACACTAGACCCATTTTCCAGCAGACCAGTTTGCCTAACTGGGAGAGCAGGTCGACACTAGATCAGGGCAGGTTGACACACTCTGGCTGAAACTGAAAAACGTGAATTTCTTTGTACACGTGGCTGCTTGGGATTTAGGGGATTTGACCTAGGGTTCCGTGCCCATGCACCCCAAGGCACTTTATGGACATATGGGGGTATAAATACCCATGCTCCTTGAATCCTAAAGGCAAGAGAGCCCATACACTTCCAGAAGAAGCCTTTTGGTGGCCAAAGGGGGTTTTCCAGATCTATCTCCATCTCCAGAAGCTGCAAGCCATCCTTTCAAGAGAAAGGACAAGGGAATCAAAGGGAATCCCTGGAGAGAAGGTTGTTGTGCAAGGCAAGGGAGCAGATCCAACTGAAGAGGCTCAGGAGAAGAAGGATTTCTGGCATTTCAGATGCCATCAAAGCAGAGCACTGCCGATTGAGGAGAATCTCCATCGATTTCCATCAAGGCTCCTCAATTGAAGTGTCTGCAAGGCCTCTTCATCGAAGAACACTCTTTCTACATCTATTTGCCTTATTTCTGAGTTTGTTCTTCCTTCTTCGTCAATGAGATTTGTGCATGAAGTTCTGCACAAATTTATGTGTACGAAACTGTTTTGAATCAGATCATTGCTAGAGGATCTGATCTCTTTTGTGTTTGATCTAGCTTTTGTACTGTGAGCCGTCGAGCTCTGGTTTGTGAGTCGTCGCACTCACTGTGTGGTTTGAGCCATCATGCTCAATTTGGAGTCTTAGTACTCCGGTTGTTGTTTGAGCCGTCGTGCTAAGTTTGGAGTCGTCGTGCTCCAGGTGTTTCTTGAGTCGTCGTGCTTAAGGGTGTTTTGAGTCGTCGTGCTCCGGTGTGAGTTGTACTAAAGGTTTTGAGTAGTGTGGCCTCACTGTGTGAGGGGTGGACGTAGGAGTCACTGAAGGTGATTTCCAAACCACCTAAAAAACCTCTGTGCAATGGTTTGAATTGTGGTTTGACTTTGTATTTCGCTAGATGCATGCATAGGGATTTCGTTCACACTACTAATCGATTTGCTCACACACACTAATCACTCTCTAGATCAGTAAATTGTTTGAGTGAATTGATCTCTGATTCAAAGTAATTTTTAATTGCTTAAGCTTCCGTGTTAATTGGTGTTAGATCTATTCAACCCCCCCCCCCCCCTTCTAGATCTGATCCATCCACCCATCGATCCCCAACATCTTGGATTCAAACCTGGCCGAACATCTCCCCTTCCATATCTCCCAAAGCATAAGAATTAGGCAGTGAAGTGAAACAAATCCAAAAGGAGAAGAAATATTTGTGAGTAACAAAAGGCTCCAAATTCTAGCCGTGATTTGACTATGAAGGTTGATCTTGGGACTTATAAGAGGATAGTACCAGTTCCATAAGGAGGCAACCAGATCACCATGAATAAAAAGATGATTATAATCCTCATAGTTAGGAGTTCTGCAACAAGAGGTTTTATTGCCGCCGGCGCCCTCTAAGGAAACAAGAGCTCTGTAGGGTTTGTCACCGCCGGCGCCCTCGCCTGGGCGCGGCCCCATGGCCGATGCGTTGGCCGTTGCTGAGGGGGGGCTTCCTGGGCCCTCCCACTTCCCTCCTCTTTCCCAGGAGGGGATTTGTGATCGTGTTGCTGCCCCGCCATGCCTAGTTCCTGGCTGCGCGACGTCCACCCCATGCATGCATGCCATTAATGCCCCCTCCTCACCTGCATGGGGACGTGATGGTTCGACCCCTCCAAAGTCGTTCGCACAGATACTTATGGAATCTATCAAGCCACCTACGCTCCCCTTGAAAGTTCATGCACCTGCAAGCACTGACTCTAGAGAGCCTGCGGTGTTCTTCTCTTTAGAAGAGGTACGAATATCTTGTGAGCCTTTCAACTATGCTATCATCGCTCATACTCCGCTAGGAAGGCCTTCTTTCCAGGATATACGCATGCACTTTTCTCAACGATTCAGGTTTGTGAAAGACTTTGTTATTAGTGCTATGGATGGGCGCCATCTCCTTATTCGGTTCCAAGATAGGAACAATTATCTTCAGGTCTTGTTGAAGGACACTCTGTTTGTGAAAGGAAGATTGTTCAGATTCTTTCAATGGTCGATGAACTTTTCCCCAGATGAAGACTCTTCCATAGTCCCTGTTTGGTTGGAGATGCCGGGGTTGCCAGCCAATTTCTATAATGAACACATCCTCAGATCCATTGCTGGTAGTCTTGGCCATGTTTTGCAGATCGACAGAGATACCATCAGTTTGTCTCGTGCACATGCTGCCAGGGTCTGTGTTCAATTAGATATATCTCAAGCTCTCCTGGACCGTGTCTGGATTGGTATTGGTGTAGGTGGTATGTGGCAACAGGTGACATATCCGAATCCTCCATCCTTTTGTCAATCTTGTAAGCGTCTTGGACATATCTTTGCTAATTGTAAGAAATCCAATCCAAGTACCAGCATTGAACCACAGGGTAACCATGTTATTAATCAGTCTGCTCCGCAGTCGTTCAAAAAGGTATGGCGCCAGGTTACTTCTGATAAACGGGATGATGATCGTGGTAAATCTAAGGTCATTATTGAATCAGTGGCATCAGATTCTTTTGATAAGTCTGCAACTCCTGTTTCTAACATAGTTTAAATTCATGTATCCTCTTCTGATGCGACCCCTCATACCATGGAAACTAACATGTTGCATGCCAACACTATGCAACCAATAATTGTTGATGGTGAGTTAAAGGTTGTTGAGGCACCTGTCAACCTTGACAACCCTTCTACTGATATTATTGTGTGCCCTCTGCCATCCGAGACATGAGTTTCTTTGTGTGAAGATAGGACCAGCCCAAAGGATCAAAGAGCATCTACTAGTGCAACAGCCTCAATCCATGACCAGTCTTTAATTGCATCAGAAATTGCTTCAGGTACATGTGCACCTACTTACCAGGTTATTTCCCTTCCAGGCTCAGATTCTATACCTACCGATGTTGACTTTACGTCAATCCATTTAAACTTTGTTGGACGGGAAAACATGGAGGTTAAGAAGGTTGATGGTGTTAAAACAAGATCTTCCCTGCGCAGGAGCGCCTCTGTTAATAATTCTCAATGAGTTCCTTATGATGAGCCTCATATGGAATATAAGGGGGATTGGTAATTCCCAGTCTATCAATAGGTTAAAGCATCTTATCCGGAAATTCAAGCTGAATTTTGTTGCAATTATTGAGCCTAAGCTTAGCAGTGATAAAATTGAGAGATACAGGTTTAAACTTCGCATGGATTCCTGTTTATCTAATACTAATGATCGGAGCCGTATCTGGTTATTTTGGAATCAGGATGTTAATGTCAACATTGTTTCAAGCTCTGATCAGTTTGTAACTGTCCGCATTACCACTTCTTCTCACCTGGATTTTTTTGCAACCATTGTTCATGCTAGCTGCTTGTTGACTGAGCGTAGGGACTTGTGGGATTACCTCGTGGATTTTTCTGCTTCTTGTGATAAGCCTTGGCTTGTTGGTGGCGATTTTAACAGTATTTTGGATCCGTCTGAAAAAAGGGGTGGTCGTCGGGCCTTTGAGAGATCCACTGCTGATTTTCAGGCATGTGTTTCAGCAGCTGGATTGGAGGATGTGGGTTTTTCAGGGAGTAAATTCACATGGTACAATGGTCAACAAGCTAATGGTATTTGGGCCAGACTGGATAGGGTTATGATTAATGGTGAATGGTTGCTTGCTAGTCCTTCTTTTAAGGTGCAACATTTGTCTCGTGCTTATAGCGATCATAGTCCTTTACTGATCTCCCCAACGTCTAATGCTTCTACTGTTCCTTCAAGGTTTTGTTTCCAGAAAATGTGGATATCTCATGAGCGGTTTCTCCAGGATTCCAGGGTCGCCTGGGAAGCAGCTCCTTGTTCTTCCTATCCTCTTATGAATTTGATGTTGAAATTGAAGCATATGAAATCTTTCTATAGACATTGGAATAAACAGGTGTTCAAGAATGTCCAGGACAACGTTATGATGGCGGAAGAGGCGCACTCGATTGCTCAAATAATATTTGATAATGATTCCACTCCTGAGAATCGTAATCAGCTCTATGTAGCTAGGGATGATCTTGCTCGTGTTCATGCGCAGGAGGAAATGTTCTGGCGTCAAAAATCAAGATTACAGTGGTTGAAGGAGGGAGATGGAAATACAAATTTTTCCATGCTTGTGCTACCTCTCGTAGAAGGAGGTCGGTTATAAATCGGATCCATAATGATTCTGGTGTGCTAGTGACTGATAAAGAGGAGATGGTAAACCTATTTGTGACTCATTTTTCTGCTGCGTTTACTTCTAACCCCCATCAAGTTGATCAGCGCCTTATGGAGAATATTCCGGGTTTGGTGGATGATGTCATAAACCAATCTCTTTGTGTGCTTCCAAATGCTGAGGAAGTTAAAGGTGTTGTTATGACCATGTCTCCTGACAGTGCTCCGGGTCCGGATGGTTTCACTGGCCATTTCTTCCAAAAATGCTGGGATTTTATTCAGAAGGATATCGTCGTTGCAGTTCAAAGTTATTTTTGTGGTCATCCTTTGCCTACAGGATTTACCTCCTCTCTTATTGCTTTGATTCCCAAGGTTGATTCCCCTAGAACTTGTGCTGATTTCAGGCCAATTAGCCTATGCAACTTCATTTATAAGGTAATCTCCCGTATTATCGATGACATATTATCTAAGGTCCTACCTATTCTGATATCAGAGCAGCAAGGTGCTTTTGTTAAAGGGAGGAATATTTATGAGAATGTGGCTCTGGCTGGGGAAATGGTTCAACATCTTCATAAGAGGACCAGAGGTGGTAATGTTATTTTCAAGCTGGACATGGCCAAGGCTTATGATAGGTTGGAGTGGGACTTTTTGTATGCAGTGCTTCGCAAGTTTGGATTCTCTCTCAGCTTTATTTCGCTTGTTGAGCCCCTCCTCTCTAATTGCTGGTTCTCTGTGTTACTAAATGGTGAAATAAATGGCTACTTCAAGTCTACGAGAGGTGTTTGTAAAGGTGACCCTCTTGCACCAGCGTTGTTTATTCTTGCGAAGGAAGTGTTAAGCAGAGGGCTTAGCGCGCTATTTCAAAGGAGTACTGGTGGAGCCTTCCAAATGCTTCAGAGATGTCCTCTGGTATCTCATTTATTGTTCGCTGATGACACGCTTATTTTCTCCAATGGTTCTGCTAACCATATTAGGCGGCTTATGAAGTTCCTTAAGGCGTATGAAGAGTCATCAGGTCATCTTATTAATGTATCTAAAAGTTCCTTCATTGTGGCGGACAAAGCTATTAGTTCTCTCCGTCACTCTATTGCTCATATCACGGGTTTTGTTCAGTCTAAACTCCCAATCAAGTATCTGGGAGTCTCGCTATTTGCTGGTCGGAGGAGGCCAATTTATTTTTCTCATATTATCGCAAGAACCGCTGCCAAGTTGCAAACTTGGAAGTCGGGGTTTCTTTCTTTTGGTGGCCGGCTGGTTCTGATCAGACATGTGCTTTCCGCTCTACCTATCTATACAATGTCTTCTCAGGTTATCCCAACCACTGTCATGAAGTCATTTCACAGATTACTGGCCAACCTTTTATGGGGTTCTTATGATGGTTCGCCCCACATAATCACAGGGTTGTGGTGAGAGGTCTGGATTCTCATGCGTGTTTCTGGTTGGATGCGTGGTCTGGAGCGGTCCCTCTTAGAGTGTTCCTTCCCGACCATGTCTGGTCTTCCATGCCAGACAAATATTTGTCAATTCGTCAGGTGTTAGCTAATCCTATTCGTCATCATATAAACATAGCTAAGCAGTTCTGCCCCCCATCCATTCTTGGTCACATCTTTGCGTCCACTGATGGTATGGATAGATGGATTTGGTGTCTCAATACTAATGGTCACTTCTCCACTAACTCTGTTCGCAAGCTTCTTCAGGGTCACCCGAGAGTTGGCTGGTCAAAAATATGGAATCCCCATGTTCCTATTAAGTGGTCAGTCTTTATTTGGAGAATGGTACGTGGTTGTGTACCCACTGATGATATCATCGCTGGCTGTGGTATTCCCTTATGTTCTAGATGTTCCTGCTGCCGTCGTCCTCACGGTGAAACTGATGTTCATCTGTTCTTTCATGGGGAGGTGGCAAATGAAGTTTGGTCTGTTTTGATCGAATTCCTGAAGTACTGCAATAATTCTATTAATCATATCGCTCATGGTATATTTCAATACATTTCTGCCTTGCATTGTTCCACATCTTGGGGGCGGTTGGCTAGACACATGTTCTTCTCGGCCATCTGGGAGATTTGGTGTAGCCGTAACAGAGCCAGGTTTGATGATAAGCCAATGGTGGCCCGTCAAATTGTTCACAGAGTTATGATGCATGTTTCTGATGCTCACAAAATTTATCAGCCCCGTCTCTTTGATCTGTCCGCCCCTCACAGAAGTTTCCTCCAGCAATGGGGTGTCGCCTTTCAAATGTCAACGCCACTCGCCCCTAAACTTGTCAGATGGTGTTTACCTCCTCCTGGAAGACTGAAGCTAAACGTTGATGGTGCATTTAAATCAACTTCTTCTATTGTAGCTGGAGGAGGAATTCTTAGGAATCACATGGGCAATATTATATTTGCTTTTTCTGCTATCTATCAGGGTGTTTGTTCTAGTCTGGAAGCTGAAGCGCTTGCCCTTCGGAATGGAATTATACTGTGCTATGAAAAAGGCATATCAGATTTCCTTATTGAGAGTGATTCCTTTGTGCTGGTGCAAATGATGAAGGGGAATTATTCTATCCCTTGGGCCTCTCCATTATTACTCAGGATATACTATACCACTGCCAGCATATTCATGTCTCCCTCAGTCATATCTACTGTGAGGCTAATCAAGTGGCTGATACTCTCGCTGGTTTTGGTTGTACTATTACCAATTCTTGTTGTGTCTGGTCTTCTTGGGCTGATCTTCCCCCTTCTGTAAAGGGGCCCTATCGTTTGGATAAGATGGGGTTACCTTCTATTAGGCCCTGAGATCCCTTTGTAATGATCTTGATATTAATAAAATCTTCTGATGAGCGTATGGTGGTGGAGTGACTACCTCATCCCTTCTCTGAAGGGGTGAGCACTCTCCTACTCCCTTGTCAGATATTTGCTTAAAAAAAAAAAAAAAAAAAAACAAGAGCAACAAGAAGCCAGCTGAATACCACTTTCTACAATTCTCTGGTCCATAGGGACTGCTCTATTCAAAATTTTCCAGCAAAACAAAGAAGCTCTCCTGTAATAGGAGCTATGCCAAATTTTATTAAGAGCAGGCCGCTTCACACCACCTGTTCTAACTAGGTTATAAGCTAATTTAGAGGAGAAGCAACCATCCTGAGAGGCCCCCCAGACACACTTATCCTCCATCTCATTAAGCACAACCCCCTGAAGAATCCCACAAGGTAGAAGAGATCTTATAGGATGCTGAGTATTATCAATGACCTCCTGCAAAACAATCCTCCCTCCTTCATAAGTAGCGCGGAGTAGCTCAGATAGCGGCCTTTCACCTAGACAAATATCAGATAAGAAATCAATATCATTGCCTTTCCCATGAATACATCTAGTATTATTCTGAACAACTTGATGAGCAACCACCCAAATTTTCGAAGACATGCCTGGAAGGTTGGCATATCTGCCAGAAAGATAACGTCTTCTAGCGTACAAAGCCGAGTAGGAGGAACCATGCTGAATATTCCACAGTGATTTAACTGCCAAAGCAATCTGCATCTGCTTGATGTTTCGAACACTAAGACCGCCTTCTGCAATAGGGCGTTGGATGGTGGACCAGGCCACCTAGTGGCACCGACGAGTACCATCCAAACCATTCCAGAAAAAAGCTGCAGAGATTTTATCAATATAACATAGGACACTACTTGGGATGCTGGAAGAAGCTACCAGATAAACCGGGAGGGAAGCTAACACTAAGTTAATAAGCGTGACTCTACCAGCCTGTGAAATGAGTCTAGGCTCCAGGAGGCCAACTTACTGTGAACCTTCTCAATAAGCAATTTGAAATCAATGTCAAGGACCCTACCAGGTCTCAAAAGGAATGCCCAGGTAAATAATGGATTCACTTTGTCTTTTAAACCCAGTCACCCTAATGATCATGTTAACAGCTTGAGGGGGCACCTTGTGAGACATTATGAAACAACTTTTGGAAGAATTAATGAGCTGCCCAGAAGAAATCGAATATCTATTCAAGAAATCCATCAATTTCTTAACATTGTGAATCCCCCCATTCAGAAAAATTAGTGTGGCATCTGCATATAGAAGGTGGGAAATAGGTGGGCAAACTCTAGGCCCAACATAAGGTTGTAGCTCACCTGAATGAACCAAATACCTGAGACCTCTGCTGAGAGCTTCCTCCATAATAATGAAAATAGCAGGGGTAATAGGATCACCTTGTCTAAGACCCAGGGTGGAATGAAAATAGCCAGTAGGTGAGCCATTGAATAGGATAGAGAACCAACAATTAGTAATCAACATACCAATGTAAGATATGAATCTATGCGAAAAACCAAATTTTTTAAGAACCGCAAAAAGGAAATCCCACTCCACACTATCATAAGCTTTCCTGATGTCAAGCTTAAACAACACATTATGCCCTCTAACCTTCCTGCCAATATCTCTCACAAGTTGTCTAGCAAGGGAGACATTATCAAGAATATATCTGCCTTTTACAAAGGCACCTTGATCTTCAGAAATTACCAGAGGAAGGATGTTAATCAACTGCTCACACAGGATTCTGGAAACAATTTTGTAACAAAAATTGCATAGACTAACCGGTCTGAAGTCCCTAAAGGAAGCAAGGCTCTTAGTCTTGGGGACAAGGGCAATCAAAGAGGAAGTGACCCCTCTTGGCAGGGGAAGCCCTGGAAAAGGCTCATTACCCCAGCAATAACCTCCTGGTGAATTATGTCCCAGCAAGAAATGATGAAATGGCCAGTGAAACCGTCAGACCATGGGCACTATTAGCATTCAGACTCCACACAACCACCTTGATATCATCCTTAGAAGGTATAGCAGTGAGCTCCTGATTCTGGGCCTCCGAAATAATTGTGGGAATGACTTGAAGGAGAGAGTCATTAATAGCATGATCCGAGGATTGAAGAAGAGACATAAAGTAGTTAACAGTGTTTTGCTTAAGAACCTCGTAGTCCTCATTCCAAACTCTGTCAACCTGTAACCTAGAGATAGTATTCCTCCTCCTGTTACCTTGGACCACAGCATGGTAGAAAGCTGTGTTTTTGTCACCATTATCCAACCATTGCATGCGAGCTTTTTGGGCCCAGAAGAGTTCCACACAACTGATAGCTTTCCTCCAATTCGCATTAGTAGCACCCATAGCAGTACGGTTCTCATAAGAAGGATCAACATCAAAGACTTCTTGCTTCAGCCTGGCCTCCTCTTCATATTTAAGCAAATTATCATTGATGTTGCCAAAGGTCAACTTGTTCCAGGTACATAGAACCCCTCTAACCGCCTCCAGTTTTAAATGGAGAACTACAAACGGGTTGTAGTGCCACCCAATGGGAGCATCCCAAGCAGCTTTGACAATGTCGTTAAAAGTTTCATGGGAGGTCCACATGGATTGAAAAGTAAACCTAGCAGAAGTCCTAGATGAAGGAGTGAAGGTGACCAAAGAGGAGCATGATCGGAGGGACCTATAGGGAGGTGCCTAACGTTTAGGCCAGTATAACTATCATCACAAGAAGAGTTGCTGAGGAATCTGTCCAACCTGGCTATGACAGATGCTTGCCCAGTTCGATTATTAGACCACGTAAACTTGGAACCAATGTAACCCTCGTCCATAAGAGAGGCACCCAAAATAAAAGCATTAAAGTCTAGCATTCCATGCAGGTTAACAGAACTGCCACCTTTCTTCTCCGATGGAAGGGAAATACAGTTGAAGTCCCCCCTACTAACTAGGGAGCATCCACATTACTAGAAAAATTTAGTAAATCATCGAAAAGGGTACGTCTGCTTTCAGCATGGCAGCTAGCATATACAACTGTTATAAACAGGAGGACCCTGTCATCCTTCACTACTGCCAGAGTAATATGTTGGAAAGAGCAATTCACCATTTGGAACATAAAGTTCCGCTAGAAAACCCATATTTATGAACTTTCACCACAATTACCAGTAACCGAATCCATACGCAGATATGACCACACAGAATTTACCCGCTCCAGGGAAACCATAGATTCTGCAATCGCAAGAAAATCCACCCTGTTATTCCGAACAATTCTCCTAAGCAAACGCCGAGAGGCTAAGTTAGCTATTCCTCTGATATTCCAATATAATATGGAAGGATTCATGAGGACAAATATCCAGAGGAAGAGCTCACATCAGCTTTCACCTTGGAACGAGTCTTGGCTCCCAAGTTCTCATGCTTTCCCTCCTTGGTACATTTAGTCGTATTAGGCATGTATATATTTTCTGTATCCGCCAATATAGAAGCCTTGTAAAGAATGGACTCGGGTGGTTTAATATTGGAAATAACAGATTTCAGAAAGTCATCTTCTTCTCCGGCGGGAGCCATCACCGGAATATCCCGGGCTTCCATCCTCCCCGTTGCAGTAGCCTCAACTATAACAGCTTCAGAATCTGAACCATGCAAACATACCACCATTCTATTGCCATGCATCCCATGGAATGTGGGATGGAGCTGATCTTCTTCTTCCCGAACCCCCTGTAAACTAGCAGCCTAGACCTCTGTAGAAAGACCCTCTGTCACCAACTGCTCCACTAAAGGAGCCTCCTGCCTTCCATGCAACATGTCTTGGAGTTGAACATTCCCTTCTTGAACCCCCAGGGCTTGAGGGCTTGAATTGAAGCGCTCGGATGAAGGACCCTGTGTTTCCACCAAAGGAGGATCGCTATCCATCAACGGAGCAAAACTATTAACCTTCAAGGGGGCAATACAAACCTCCTTCTGACGCCAAGATTTTTTTAAAGTTACATTATCATCTATCTTCCTTTCCAGAACAATCAGCTTCTTCTGAGGAATAAAATCCACATCTGTTTCCTTGTTCTTCTTGTTGCACTCTGACTCTGCATGCCCTAGCTTATGATAGAAGCCACAAACTGCAAGAACCCTGTAGTAATTTATTTTTTGCCAGAAACCCTCCTACCCACAGCCTATCCATATCCTTCCAGGTCTAGCCTTCGCGATATCCAATTCCACGTACACAAAAGCTTCCTGAGTCTGGGTGAGAGCAATGGTAGGCTCATAAATTCTCAAGACTTGACCCAGATTCCCAGCAATTGATCTTAAGAAATCTTGGTAGTAGAAGTTAACAGGGAGCATAGGAAAACCCACCCAGATAGGCATGACTGTTGGATCTGCGTTGAAATCAAACTGAGCTTCCCACTTAAAAAATCGGTATAAGAGACCTTTGATATATAGACTCCTCCTCAAAATGGTCTTCACGTAATCCTCCGTATCCTCAAACCCTAAGAGCAAATGTCTATGGTTGAGGACACTAACAACGAAATCCTCCTTGAGTTCCAGCCTTTGAGACAAACAACTTTTAAGATCTGGGATGGAGCTCCTGCCATAAGTGCATCTAACAATGACAACCAAGTTAAGAGTATCTATGGATTTGCCTACCTCTTCCCTAGAGAACAACACCGCCGGCTCTCCAGAATCTGTAAAACCAGGAGGCTTGATGTCTATATGCACTGGAGGAGGCGGCTTAGATTCTGCTATTATTTAAGCATAGGAGAGCCGCCCCGAAGAGGATTGTCCAACCGCCAAGCCTTGCATAGCCTCCCCAACCCCTGCTGGAGTCGCCATGATACCAAGCAGCAGAAGAACACCGCCGGCCCCAGGTCGGTGGTCGGCCCCCAAAAGGCACTTGCAACTGAAAACCCCAGAGCCTCTCTCCCTAAAATCTAGAGAGAATAAAATATCAACTATGTGACTTATGATGAAGTGTAACTTCATATAAAATAGAAGAAAGCCCAGTCAGTTGAAGTAATACTTCATATATGACGAAGTTAGCTTCGACTGATCACATCGAAAATGTGCATGACGAAGTGAGCAATCGATGTTCTTTCTTCAGTAATCGATGTTCACATAAACAATCGATGTTTCTTCCTTCAGAAATTAATGTTCCAAGTGAGCAATCAATGTTTCTTCCTTCAGTAATCGATGTTCTAAGTGAACAATCGATGTTTTCCTTTAGTAATCGATGTTCCAAGTGAGCAATTGATGTTTCTTCCTTCATTAATCAATTTTTTAAGTGAACAATTGATGTTTTCCTTCAGTAATCGATGTTCCAAGTGAGAAACCAATGTTCCTTCTTTGATAATCGATGTTCTAAGTGAACAATCGATGTTTTCCTTTCGTAATCGATGTTCGAAGTGAGCAATCGATGTTTCTTCCTTCAACAATCGATGTTCCAAGTGAGCAAACGATGTTTCTTCCTTCAATAATCGATGTTCTAAGTGAATAATCGATGTTTTCTTTCAGTAATCGATGTTCTAAGTGAGCAATCAATGTTCCTTCTTCAGTAATCGATGTTCTAAGTAAGCAATCGATGTGGGTCCTCAATCGATGTTTTCTTTTGTAATCGATGTTTAAAAGAGAAATCGATGTTTTTCTTCATTAATCGATGTTGGTCCACAATCGATGTTTTCTCCTTAATCGATGTTCAAAAGAGCAATCAATGTTTTTCTTCAGTAATCGATCTTGGTCCGCAATCGATGTTTTTGACCAATCAATGTTGGTTAGTAATTGATGTTTCCTTTAATCGATTGCCTCCTCTATCGATTGCCTCCTTATTATAATCGATTGCCTTGTTATATAGCAATCGATATGGCTCTTGAACACAAAGCGATAGAGGCCTTTTCCCCCATCATAATAGGACTATCTGGAGACCTAAGATGGGAAAGATTTGGATAGTTTGTGCTAAGAACTGACCCTTGGCACACCACTTTAGGAGTTGACAAAAAGGCGTGGTGGGTCTTGTAATCACGAGATTTGCTCCTCAAATAATGATGATGAAAAATAAAGAAAAGAGACTGTGATCGCCACCAAAGTAGTTGCAAAAGAGATGAATATGTGAAGGGACTGCTAACTACCTTAGAAAAGGAAGAAAGTTGCAGAAGAGTACCTGGTCCTGTGAACGCGATAGGCCCGTCGTCGCCTTATGGTGAACGCGACGATGGAGGTGTCGCCTTCTGGCCTGAACGCGATGAACAGACCATCGCCTTCCTTAGATCACGACAAGATGAACGTCGCCTTCTACAACAGAAGATGAAGACTGTGGATTCTCTTCTTCTTGCTCCTCTGCCGGCCAAGAGGCAAGAGCCTCGTGCTGCTACTGTCTTCTAACACCTGCCAAGAGCATCAAAACAATGAACACCCATTAGAAACTCGTTTGATGTAGAATCTATCCTAAAAAAACAAATAAACACGAAATAATTGGGAGGAACTCACGTGGGGTGGTGTTTTTAACCCTTTGGGTGATTAAAAGTGGTGTGTGGAGTGATCTAATGCAAATCTACGAAGAAAATAGATCTAAACACGCATGTATGAAGAAAAGGGATGAAGAACAAGAGAAAGAAAGTGCAGATGAGGAGAAAATGCTCTGGGGGGCACTTCTTGGTCGTCTAGAGGCTGAGAGGTCTTCTGGGAACTCGAAGCTCTCTGGGAGAGGAAGAAGCAGACGTCGGCCTTGCTTTAAACCGTGCCCTATGAAGAGTTTTATAGGTGATTATTCCTGAACGGGATGGGAGAGGAATAATGAGCTGGAGTCCGACTTTGGGCAAGTAGGCTCATGCAAGGGGAGTCATAACATGGTAAGGAAGGCCTACGGAAGGTCTCCTCCGAGTTTGGAAGGATTTGGAGATCTCTAGACCCACCAAAAGACGAATTATTCATGAATAGCAAGTGTCCCAGTTTGACTAGGAAAGGCCACGGTGCATGGAAACCAGAACACAACTGCCTCATGGTCGCTATCAGATCGCGATGCCTCGATACGTCGCCTTCCATAGAAGGAAACCTTTTAAGCATTTCTGGTGATTTTTTAGGGAATTAAGTTGCCAAATGAGAACGCGACGTATCGAGGTGTTGCCTTCTGAAGGAGATTGATTGCGGTATGAAGGGAAATCGGTAAGAGGAAGAATGCGACATGAAGGACGTTGCCTTTTGAATGAGAACGCGACAGGCTCATTGTCGCCTTCATGATCCTTCAACATATGGCTCATTCAAAGTATCTGATCTCCTTGCATGGGCATCGGATTGGCGTGCAGTTTGAAGCATCGAGCTCCCAACTCTAAGAGCTACGAAATGATGAAGACTAATTGATGAGACCACGAAGAACCCACCAGGGCGATAAACTAAATAAAAGATACCATGATCGGATAAAGCCAGCTTGACGATGATGAGCCAACGTGGGGCATCAATGAAAAGCAGGCATCAAGGTAAAGAGACACCCATTATGATCAAATAAGTGGCAAGAATTATCCTTCGAACATGGCTAGAACAGAGTGCAAGGATTGTTCCAAATTTGGGACGAATAAAGAACAAAAGAAAAGAAGTGATCAACCTCTTGATGAAAAGCTACCCTGGCCATCTTAGGCTTACAGGTTTCGTTCATTAGGGGATAGGTGTTGTCCCAGCAGGTCGATTCGACTCTGGCCTTCGAGCGATTCACGGCTAATGAGCGGATTAGTGGGAAAGGGAATGATTGATATAATGAATGGGGATGAGAGGAATCCTGAATAGGAACCATACTGGCAAACTGGACTGAGCAACTAGCTCGAAGAAGACTTTCAAATTCGAAATGGAATGAATTCTTGTCTGAGAAATGAAGATTTGGTTGAGACATCATTGCGAAGTTGGCTTTGACTAATCATGAAGCGAGAAGCTCAAAGATCCTAAATGATGCATACTGGGCTAAAAGAAAAGAAATCATAAAATAAAATGCAAAGAAAGGAGAGAATAACAAATACTCAAGGATAATATTGCAAGACAAGATGAGCAAGGGTCAAGACACTTCGCATCCCTGGCATGCGATAGAATCCATTGTCCCCAAGCCATACCATCTAACGGCCTATCCAACGATTAACAGTGTGCACTTAGATCATCCTCATTTTTGGTGAAGGGGAACTCAGATCCCAGAACACACTGAGAACCATCCGGTCCTTGAGATGATATAGTAGAGTAGATACCATATAGTAATGTAGAGCTAAGGTGAGAAATACTTACCTGAACTTACCTGACGAGTCGTCTTTTGATTTTCTGATTTTCTGATTTTTTTTTATTTTTTCTGAATTTTCTGAATTTTATGGATTTTCACAATATAAAGCAAGACACAAGCTCAATATGTACCAAAGTAATTGAATAATTTAAAGCATAAGTGCAATCACATCTTGAATTGGCGGAAATAATCATGACGATGCAAAGAAATCAGCCAACAGATGTCAAGCAGTGAACGCAACAGGATGCTTGTCGCTACCCTAATCAGAATTCGACGAACAAGATGTCGCGACCAGGTGGCGACGTGTCGATACGTCGTGACCTCAGTTTCTATGTTCAGAGGGGAATTGGCCACCCAAGAGCTCCATGTCTGGCTCCTACTTGGACTCCTAAAGCCTCCTAGTCCGGTTCTAACTCCTTTTTAAGCTTTCTAAACCTTCTCCCACCATGAATAGGAGTGTTAGATGCCTATAAGTAAGGGTGTGGAGGCCAAATTCAGAGTTTGTGTGACAGTGACTAGTGAGATGGAAGTACTGCTTTCTTTCTTATGCTGTGACCTGCACAAATAGAAAAATCATGAAGACAAGTTAGATCCGTTCTTCGACATAGCCCCTTGCCTTAAGCATGACGAGTGACCAATCTTGATAAATGGTCAAGGGGCTAAGCCTTATTAAGTAGGTGAAAAGACATAAATAAATGAATGACATGCATGAATGAGTAAAGTGTTTTTGGGGAGTTTGAAAACATTTTTTTAGAGTTTTGAAATATTTAATTTTTTTAGTTTTAAAATATTCGATTTTTTTTTTAGGTTTTGAAATATTTGATTTTTTTGAGGTTTTGAAATATTTGATTTTTTTGAGTTTTGAAATATGTGAGTTTTTTGAGGTTTTGAAATATTTGATTTTTTTTTGAGGTTTTGAAATATTTTATTTTTTTGGAGTTTTGAAATACCCCTAAAGTCGACGTTAGCCCTTCCTAAGATAAGACGCGCGAGACGGAAGGTACTCGCCCCTTTTGGGCCACAACTCGTAGACCAATTCAAACCACTGGTTAGGAGTCTTAGTCACTTCCCCTTCTTACCAAAGGCTTTACTAAGGTAGGATGTGCGTTTAGGGGTGACATGCCATGGGTGACTGCCCCTAGCTGATAGTGCGGCTAGTTAGGCCATACCTGAGAGATGACCCGATCTTATAGAAGGAAATGGAAGACTATTTAAGGAAAGTCTAATGCAGGTTCAAGGGACATTGGGTTCGACTTCTTCCCGTGGCATACCCTTCAAAGATTAGGTCTACTGCGTAGGGACTTCGTGGTCTTTTCTTATGGATTTGCACTGTCTGGGGCATGCGTACGACCGAGCTCATGAGCATCCTGCAGGGACTTTGCCACTCTTTGCCATGCCCCTATTCTAACCATGTATCTTTCTATCTTTTTCTTCTGCTTCTTTGTTCCTTTTGCCTTTGTTATTTGACCGTCCCTGTTTGAGACTTCCTCTCGTCAGGGTATGCTTAAGGCTGACAACCTTGCCCTCACGACCCGTTGCCCCTACACTTCAACCGATTTAGAAGAGAATGACCATCGCATCGCTAAAGTAGGGACTACATAGCCACAGTATCTACTAAGCACAGTCGCCCAGGCTTGCCATGTGTGTGTGTTGGTCCTACCTTAGAGCAACCCTTGATGATTTGGGAAAGGACTTCAGATTCTTAACATGGGGTTATCCCTAATCTAACTGTTGTGGCCTCACACCTATAGACCTAAGGATAGAATCTTTTGAGATACAACCCATTCCACGGATGTGACAATTCCACACCCTCAGCGTTGGTTAGGCGATAGGCATTTCCTGGATACACCTCCTTCACCACGTACGGACCTTCCCAATTTTGTTGCAATTTAGACCTTAGACCTTCATGTTTGATAAAGATGCGTTTCAAAACCATGTCATCCTCTTGGAATTTCTGTTTAATTACCTTATTTTCAAAAGACCTTGAGATTCACCTTTGGTATGAGAGCACATGATCGGCTGCCATTAGTCGTATTTCATCCAAGAGTTCCAATTGGACTAGCAACGCCTCTCGACGTTCGTCAAGATTAAGTTCCTTATTTAATTGGACTCTTAGTGAAGGGATCAAGATCACATATGGAACTACTGCTTCCATCCCATAAGTGAGAGCATATGGGGTTTGTCCCGTGGTAGTACGGACAGAGGTACGATAGGCCCATAGAGCCTCTATTAGCTTTTCTGGCCAATCGACGAATTTATGCGATTCACAAGTTTTCTTCAAGATTTTAAGAAGGGTTTTATTAGTTGCTTCAGCTTGGCCATTGCCTTGAGGGTAATATGGAGATGAATGATGCAAAGTGATATTGTATTTCTTACAAAGGTCCTAAAGTTCTTGAGAGATGAATTGCAGCCCGTTGTCTGTGACGATGATGCTTGGCACTCCGAACTGCGAAATGATATTCTTTATGATAAAGCGGCACACTGTGGATGCTATGATTTCTGCAAACGCTTCTACTTCTGCCCATTTGGTGTAATACTCAGTTGCTGTTAGGATAAAGGATTTTTGTTTGGTTTGTGTAGAAACCCGCAAAAATTTAATACTTAAAAATTCGAAATAATAATTTCTTTAAATTGAAATAATATAAACATATGTACCACTATCGTATGTGCAAGAATACATCGAAAAATTCCTTAAAAATTATAAATCAACCTCAGACATTATTCCTAAGTGTTCTACTAAGAAATTAAAGTAACAAAAATCCGATTGGCCAAGTGTACATCGCTATGTGACTAATTATCTAAATTAGGAAACTAAGTCGAAAAACCGTTAATACGAAAAAATAACGCGCCCATAAATTAAACGAACATGTTGGAAAGACTTCCAACATCATGAAATGATTACCCATTATCTGAATTGGACTAATGGACCTCTCATGGCCCATGAATAAATTCAAGTAAAGAAATACAATAAAAATCCGTAACTCTATTATTCCCTAATTAAAGAGAGAAATCCCATAAGATAAATTCCAATAAATAATGGGTTTTGTTAAATGGACCCTCTAGAATTTATTGGGCTAAAATAGGGACTTTTAAAAGAAGAATAATAGGAAAATACCCTAAATTCGTAACTTAAATATTGCTTAATCAGAAAAGATGTATTTAAGCATTAAAATAGCTAATTTAAGATGGAATTGGATTCCTAAACCTACCCTAATAGGTTGGACATGAATTTAACTCCCATCCTAACCCAAATAGGAAGTGGAAAGCTTGGTTGGAGGTTAAGAAATAGGAAATTCGGAATTTAATGGGGGTTAGAGTCATATTAGGAAATAACAACCCAACAAGCATAAATACTCTTCTAAATCCCCCATGGCCAGCCCTAGCTCGTTTCCAAGGGTTGCTGGACCAGGAGGAGAGGCCAAGGAGGAGGAGATCTCATGGGGAGAAGACTCTCTCAAGCTCTCTCTCTCGTTCTTCAAGTTCTAGCCCTAGAAGAGGAAATCGAGTCAAGGTAGACATTCTCACGAGCAAAATTTAATTAAATTTGTCTGTCGATTGTTCCATGCATCAGGAACAAAACCCCTTTCAGTTCATAATTTTTCGTGCACCCAATCTTTACTTATTGATTTATGAAGTTCTGTAAATTCCATGACCCCGAACCCTCTTGTCAAATTCATATCTCCATGTATACTCGTCATCATGCCACAAAAATTTTACTGGAGATACTGATGATTGTTAGGCTTCTTTTGCCCCTAAAAGTCCTAATTTTTATCCACCATATCTTTCCAATTAATTCTTGCATCCCAACTGTACATAGTCTTCTATTCTCCATGTTTGACTTCATTAAAGCCTGTCGAAACCATGACTGTTTTCAAATTCTGATTTACTGGAAGTACTCTTACATGTCTAGATCAGTTTAGAATTGGTTTCGTGATTTTTCATACATTGTACAATTTGTTGTAAATTTTTGAAGCACCCTGTGTCAAAATAAGGCAATCTGGCCCGCAATCCAATGCTCTATCCTTCTCTCTGTTAGACTCAGGTGCAGTACCTGAGAACGTGACAGCCTGATAGGCCGCGTTCTCAGAACTTGTCGCGACAGCATCGGCCATCGCGTTCTGAACGCGACAGGGGTTGTCGTCGCGTTCTGCCTACCTGACCTGGCTGACCCGTCGTGATCTATACAAGACCCTGTCGCGTTATTTGCTAGCCTCGTCGCGACCCTTACAAGGGTACGTCGCGTTCTATTTTTTTTCAGCAAAACCCTATATTTTTGCAAGACTTGACCTTCTACATCCTTGTTAATTGTCCCAATGACCAGTAAACGAAGTTAATAAATTTCAATAAATCATTAGTTAATTAAAAGTCATCCACGTGATTATTTCATCTCCATGATTCTCTTACACTTGCACTCACTTTGAACTATCCAATATGGCTTAACTTGGCATGAAAATTGTCACATAGTACATCTAGCAATTGATTTCAATTATATATTAAATTGCCCTATTTTTATTGGACTTGTCTTCGTTTCTCGCGTTGTTTGGGAATACCGATACCGACGCTCAACTGTTCTAGAATTCCTCTAGAACGTCGGGCACTCATTTCTATATACACATTCTCTCTTGACTTGGACGAACTCTCCATTGAATACTCTTGCTGGACTAGTGAGTCTTTGTTCAAGGCCTCTATAAGTCTCCTCTGTCCATGGGTTCCCACATGGTCGACAAGCTGGTTGTACCCTAACACCTATGACACCTCTAGGGATCAGCAAGATCCAAACGACCTTAGTTGCTCTCACTCTTATCGTCAATCACGCCGGACCTTTGGACCTATGCATAACAAAACCAGTGGAAGGGTTGTGTATTCCACCTGACTGCCAACACCAAACGTGTGTGTTGTGCGACTGTTACTATCGCATGTTTACTCGACATGTTACGTGCACTGTTCCTTAGTTCTTATCTGTACTCTACTCGCTCATCTATTCACGTTCACTCTACTATCTCGTCTCTCTCGTCTATTCATCTAGTACTCTCTTAGTACCCTTTGAGCTGTGTGGCTCCTACTGTTTTGTACTGCTCATGACTGTCTAGCGCTAAAATGGGTCTTGTGACTCTACTGACTTGAATGCATACTGTTGAGGGCACGGAGAGTGTTCGAGGGGCTCCAATCTAGTCTTGGTGGCAAGGAGCCACCCAAAAATACCTGCATGGGATAATGATGGTGTCTGCATTAGCACCGGTTCTGACTGACTATTCTGAATTAGCTAGACATCTGACTGTTATACTGTTACTATTAGTCTGTTAGTTTAGACGTACTGCACTGTTACTGTGCTACCACTGACTGTTACTGAACTATTATTAAACGACTACTGTCGTACTCTTTCCTTACTCTTCTTAATACTTGCTATCTTGAGTTATTGCATTCTATCCTGACTTAGTCGCATTCAAAGTGCTATATTATCTCTCGGCTATCTACAGATAACCAAAATGCCATTACTATTTCGATTGAAGAAAGTTAATCGAAAGTGCTATACTATCTCGATTGATGAAAATCAATCAAAGTGCAATTTACTCTTTACATGATCATCTATTATCTCTTTCCTTGCTATACATATCACTTGCTATTTCTTGACAATGATGTTACTTGCTATTGTTGTTATCGTTTCTATCGTGACTTGACTTTAATCATCGTGTTGTACTTCATTCATCTGCTATTTGAACCATGTACTTGTGCTATTACTTTCTCGACTTTACATGACTCTCTCTATCATTAGTTGCTCTGCCTTTTAAAGCATTAATCATTTAAAGCCTGCTTGACTACTGAGATTTAAGTCCTACTGGGTGTTATCGCTCACCCTTCGTTATTTATTATTGTGTCTCAGGTGAGTCAGACAATGACGTCACACACATTAATGGGACGGGACCAGAGTGATGAGCGTCCTGGAGTCAGTTGATGAAGTTGCCCTAGTACTATAGAGTTTAATAGTTATTGCTCTAGATTTCTTTTCAATGTAATGATGTCATTGAGCCCTATGTATTGGCTCCGAATTAGTGGTTGTAATAGTCTTAGTGATTTTATAATGAAATCAAGAGTTATTCCAATTATTTCATTAGATGCTCTGATGTTTGCGTCTGTATGCGCAATTTACGCTACCATACTCGTTGCTCACGTTTCCCTCCGATTTATTCCGCTGCTAAATTGGAGGGGCACGACAGTTGGTATCAGAGCCTAGGATGTCCTTATTAGGATATTTTAAGTCTAGGGATGTTCTAGGTGAACTGTCATGAACGTGTCTAAGTCAACCACCATACCTATGTGAGAGATTGGGTAAAGCTTGAGGTTATGCTAGGAGCTTAACTATATGTATAAGCACCCTAAGTTTAAAAAGAAATTAATAAGTATTATTGCTCGCAAAACTAGAGGAGATGGTTGGCGAGCATGCACAATTGCACGAATTACAACAGACTGTACAGGGGTTAAGCCCTTAACAACGTGATTCAAGCAGAAGCAAGAAATGGGGCAGGAGACTTATATGGGAACTTTCAATGAATAAATCCCCCTAGGTTTAATGGAACTCCGGATACCGACGAAGCTGAGAATTGGGTGAAGGCGATGGAACGAATCTTTAGAGTTATGCAATGTTCAAAGCAGGAGAAAGTCCTTCTAGCAACCTTCCAATTGGACCGCGATGCTAGAGCTTGGTGGGAAGCTGCCAGTCGACAATTACCCAACATCAACATAGAGTGGGATAAATTTTTAGAACTCTTCAACACCAAATAATTTTTGAAGAGGATTCATGAGAAGAAGGCAAATTAATTCGCCAATTTAAAACAACGAATGATGTCTGTAACAGAATATAAAGCGCAATTTGAAAGACTAGCACAGTATGCACCACATTTGGTGAGTACGGAAAAGATGAAGGGAAAGAGATTCTTAGAAGGGTTAAGACCTGTGTACTGAGAAAAGTTGGCTCCACTAGACATTGAAGTATATTCAGTGATGGTATTCAGAGCTCAATTAGTAGAGGACACCATGGAACTTCTTGAAAAGATCCATAAGAAGAAGATGTTAAAAAGGGAACGTGATACTCATTCCAATGATAATAAAGGAAGAAATATAATAGATAGCAAGAGAATAAAAGGGGAAGTGAAGCAGAAGGAAGTCTGTGAATTTTGTGAAAAGCCAGGGCATCAGGTTGATAACTGTTGGAAGAGATTGGGCGGATGCTTGCGATGTGGAAGTCAAGAACATCGAGTCATCGTTTGTCCAACAAAGAAGAACCAAACTCCACGCCAAGGACAATTATAAGCCCTTGTAGATAAAAATCCTGCCAATGAGGGTGGACAAGGTACCATCACTAAACCCTTAGTTTAATTTCATATTATTTTCGCGATAGCAAAGCCCTAAGTGGGGGAGGTGATGGAATGAAATATCCATAATAAAATTGATAGTCGTATCATTTCATATGAATTTGGGGACCTAATTCTTTTTAAGTGGAGGGAGGATGTAGCAACCCAGAAAAATTTAATACTTAAAAATTCGAAATAATAATTTCTTTAAATCAAAATAATAGAAACATATGTACCAATATCGTATGTGCAAGAATACATCGGAAAATTTCTTAAAAACTATAAATCAACCCCAGACATTATTTGTAAGTGTTCTACTAAGAAATTCAAGTAACGAAAAATCCGATTGGCCAAGTGTACGTCGCTATGTGATTAATTATCCAAATTAGGAAACTAAGTCGGAAAACTGTTAACACGGAAAAATAACATGCCCATAAATTAAACGAACATGTCGGAAAGACTTCCAACATCATGAAATGATTACCCATTATCAGAATTGGACCAATGGACCTCTCATGGCCCATGACTAAATTCAAGTAAAGAAATGTAATAAAAATCTGTAACTCTATTATTCCCTAATTAAAAAGGGAAATCCCATAAGATAAATTCCAATAAATAATGGATTTTGTTAAATGGACCCTCTAGAATTTATTGGGCCAAAATAGAGACTTTTAAAAGAAGAATAATAGGAAAATATCTTAAATTCGTAACTTAAATATTACTTAAAAGAAAAGAGGTATTTAAGCATTAAAATAGCTAATTTAAGATGGAATTGGATTCCTAAACCTACCCTAATAGGTTGGCCACGAATTTAACTCCCATCCTAACCCAAATAGGAAGTGGAAAGCTTGGAAGGAGGTTAAGAAATAGGAAATTCGGAATTTAATGGGGGTTAGAGTCCTGATAGGAAATAACAACCCAACAATCATAAATACTCTCCTAAATCCCCCATGGCCAGCCCTAGCTCATTGCCAAGGGCTGCTGGACCAGGAGGAGAGGCCAAGGAGGAGGAGATCTCGTGGGGAGAAGAGTCTCTCAAGCTCTCTCTCTCGTTCTTCAAGTTCTAGCCCTAGAAGAGGAAATCGAGTCAAGGTAGGCATTCTCACGAGCAAAATTTAATTAAATTTGTCTGTAGATTGTTCCATGCATCAGGAACAAAATCCCTTTTGTTTCATACTTTTTTGTGCACCCAATCTTTACTTATTGATTTATGAATTTTTGTAAATTCCATGATCCCGAACCCTCTTGTCAAATTCATATCTCCATGTATACTCGTTCTCATGCCACAAAAATTTTACTGGAGATACTGATGATTGTTAGGCTTCTTTTTCCCCTGAAAACCCTAATTTTCATCCACCCTATCTTGCGAATTAATTCTTGCATCCCAACTGTACATAGTCTTCTATTCTCCATGTTTGACTTGATTAAAGCCTATCGAAACCATGACAGTTTTCAAATTCTGATTTACTGGAAGTACTCTTACATGTCTAGATCGGTTTAGAAGTAGTTTCGTAATTTTTCATACATTGTACGATTTGTTCTAAAATTTTGAAGCATCCTATGTCAAAACAAGGCAATCTGGCCCGCAATCCAATGCTTTGTTCTTCTCTTTGTCGGACTCAGGCGCAGTACCTGAGAACGCGACGGCCCGATAGGCCACGTTCTTAGGGCTTGTAGCGACAGCATCGTCCGTCACATTCTGAACGTGACAGGGGCTGTCGTCGCGTTCTACCTGCCTGACCTGGCCGACCCGTCGCGATCTATACAAGACCCTGTCGCGTTCTTTGCTAGCCCCGTCGCGACCCTTACAAGGGTACGTCGTGTTCTATTTTTTTTCAGAAAAACCCTATATTTTTGCAAGACTTGACCTTCTACATCCTTGTTAATTGTCCCAATGACCAGTAAACGAACTTGATATATTTAAATAAGTCATTAGTTTATTTAAAGTCATCCACGTGATTATTTCATCTTCATGATTCTCTTACACTTGCACTCACTTTGAACCATCCAATATGGCTTAACTTGGCATGAAAATTGTCACATAATACATCTAGCAATTGATTTCAATTATATATTTAATTGCCCTATTTTTAATGGACTTGTCTTCATTTCTCGAGTTGTTTGGGAATACTGATACCGACGCTCCACTGTTCTAGAATTCCTCTAGAACGTTGGGCACTTGTTTCGATATACACATTCTCTCTTGACTTGGATGAACTCTCCGTCGGATACTCCTTCTGCCTGACTAGTGAGTCTTTGTTCAAGGCCTCCGTAGGTCTCCTCTGTCCATGGGTTTCCACATGGTCGACGAGCTGGTTGTACCCTAGCACCTATGACACCTCTAGGGATCAGCAAGATCCAAATGGCCTTAGTTGCTCTAGCTCTTATCTTGAATCACGCCGGACCTCTGGACCTGTGCATAACAAGACCAACGGAAGGGTTGTGTATTCCACCTGACTGTCAACACAAAATGCGTGTGTTGTGGCACTGTTACTATCGCCTATTTGCTCGACATGTTACGTGCAATGTTCCTTAGTTCTCATATATACTCTACTCGCTCATCTATTCACGTTCACTCTACTATTTCGTCTCTCTCGTCTATTCATCTAGTACTCTCTTGGTACCCTTTGAGTTGTGTGGCTCCTACTGTTTTGTACTGCTCATGACATTCTAGAGCTAAAATGGGTCTTGTGACTCTACTAACTTGAATGCATACTGCTGAGGGCACGGAGAGTGTTCGAGGGGCTCCAATCTAGTCCTGGGGGCAGAGAGCCACCCGAAAATACTTGCAGGGGCCAATGACGGTGTCTGCATTTGCACCGGTTCTGACTGACTATTCTGAATTAGCTAGACATCTAACTGTTATACTGTTACTGTTAGTCTGTTAGTTCAGACGTACTGCACTGTTACTGTACTACCACTGACTGTTACTGAACTGTTACTGTCCTATTATTGAGCAACTACTGTTGTACTCTTTCCTTACTCTACTTGATACTTGTTATCTTGAGTTATTGCATTCTATCCTGACTTAGTCGCATTCAAAGTGCTATATTCTCTCTCGGCTATCTACGGATAACCAAAGTGCCATTACTATTTTGATTGACGAAAGTTAATCAAAAGTGCTATACTATCTCGATTGATGAAAATGAATCAAAGTGTAATTTACTCTTTACATGACCATCTAATATCTCTTTCCTTGCTATACATGTCGCTTGCTATTTCTTGACAATGATGTTACTTGCTATTGTTGTTATCGTTTCTATCGTGACTTGACTTTAATCATCGTGAGGTACTTCATTCGTTTGCTATTTGAACCATGTACTTGTGCTATTACTTTCTCGACTTTACATGACTCTCTCTATCATTAGTTACTCTGCCTTTTAAAGTATTAATCATTTAAAGCCTACTTGACTACTGAGATTTAAGTCCTACTGGGCGTTATCGCTCACTCTTCGTTATTTGTTATTATGTCTCAAGTAAGTCAGATAATGATGTCACACACACCAATGGGACGGGACCAGAGTGATGAGCATCCTGGAGTCAGTTGATGAAGCTGCCCTAGTACTATAGAGTCTAATAGTTATTGCTCTAGATTTCTTTTCAATGTAATGATGTCATTGAGCCCTATGTATTGGCTCCGAATTAGTGGTTGTAATAGTCTGAGTGATTTTATAATGAAATCAAGAGTTATTCCAATTATTTCATTAGATGCTCTGATGTTTGTGTCTGTATGCGTAATTTACGTTACCATACTCATTGCTCACGTTTCCCTTCGATTTATTCCGCTGCTAAATTGGAGGGGCGTGACAGTTTGACCATTAGGATCACCAAGGGGGCCGACAATATTAAAAGCCCACATGAAGAATGGCCAAGGTGTGGAGAGTGGATGAAGTGAGGATAAAGGAGCATGAATTTTATCAGCATAGAGTTGGCATTTGAGACATCTACGGACGTAGATGGCGTAGTCTTCTTCTAGGGTTGGCCAGTAGTAGCCCTGCCTAATGATTTTCTTAGCACACATCTGATTGTTGACATGCCCTCCGCATTCACTAGCATGAGCTCCTTCTACCACTTTCAAAGCTTTGTCATCATTAAGACATCTCAAAAGAACTCCATTAAGAGCCTGCCTGTACAAAACTTCTCCAACGACTGTGTACCTTAAGGCGGCTCTTCTTATGGCCTTGCGATCTTCCGACTTTGCCCCTTCGGGATACGACCCATCCCTACAGTACTACTTGATCTCAAAATACCATGGCAGTTCCTCTTCATCTAAGATTTCCTCAAGCTCGGTTAGCATGACTTGTTGCACTACTCTTTTCCTAGCCCTCTCTTCTAAGGTGGTCCTAAGGTTGTTGAACCAAGGATCCTGGGTAGATGGAACATCAAGCCATTGGACAACTATTGTCTCGGTCCGGTGGCTGAGAGGGAAGGATAGAGAAGAAACTAATGATGCCAAGGCGTTAGCCAGATATTTTGTGAGCGAGGAGTGTGGATATGGATAAGCTTGCGGAACTTCCTTGCCAGAAATGTGACCAAGTCTTGGTATGGTTTAAGCTTTGGGTCACGAGTGCGGTAAGTTGAGAGCACCTGCCGCAGAACAAGTTGAGAGTCTCCTATGATTCTAAGGTGGGATGCACCCAAGATATAAGCATGTTTGAGACTAGCGAGGAGAGCATCATACTCAGACATGTTATAAGTGGCGGAGAAGGTGAGTTGAAGAGTGATGGGGATAGTAATACCCTCTGGGGTGAGCAACACGGCTCCAATGCCCCGTCCCTGAGAGTTGAGCGCACCATCAAAATGAAGGGACCAGAAGGGATCTTTGGAGATGACCGAGAGCTTTTCATTGGGAAATTCCTCTCGGATGGAATCGCTGTGAGGTAGTGGAAGATGGGCAAGGTGCTCGGCGATGGCAAACCCATTGATGGCCTTTTGGACCACAAAAGAGATGTCGAATTGGGAGAGGAAGCTCTGCTAGCGCGCAAGCCGATCAAAGAGGACAGTTTTTTCTAGGAGGTACCTTAGTGGATCCATCCTTGAGATCAGCTTGACCTCATGGGCAAGAAAATAGTGCTTGAGGTTTTGAACTACCCACACGAGCGCGGCACAAGTTTTGTCCGCAGTGGTGTACTTGGATTATGTGGTGTTGAAGAGTCTAGAAAGATAGTATGCTGCCCTTTCTTTTCTAGATTCATCGTGTTGTGCAAGGACAACACCTAGGGAGTCCTCAATGATTGAGAGATATAGGATTAGTGGTTTCCTGGGTACAGGAGGTTTCAAAACTGGGGGATCCATGAGATACCTCTTCAAATCATCGAAGGCTTCTCGGCACTTGTCATTCCATTCGAACTTCGCCTCTCCTTTCAAGAGATCATAGAACGGGCGGCATCTTTGTGAATGTTGTGATATGAATCTTCTAATGAATTGCAGATGCCCAATCAAGCCTCTTAGTTGTGAGATATTCTTTGTAGGTGGCATTTTCGCAATGGCCTTGGCCTTGTTTGGATCGATCTCAATTCCCCGCTTACTAACTATGAAGCCTAGCAACTTTCCTGACGATACCCCGAACACGCACTTCTTCAGATTCATTCTCAATTTGTACTCCCTTGATCTTTGCAACACCTAGGCGAGGATCTCGGGGTGTTCTCTCCTGGTTATTGACTTCACCAAAATATCATCCACGTACACTTCTACATAGACATGCATCATATTGTGGAAGATAGCCATCATCGCCCTTTGATAGGTAGCCCCGGCATTCTTTAGCCCAAGTTTCATGACTACATAACAGTATGTACCCCAGGGCGTGGTGAAGGAGGTCTTTTCTTGATCTTCAGGAGCTAGACGGATTTGGTTATAGCTTGAATAACCATCCATGAATGAGAGGGTCTCATACCCAGCAGTGTTATCAATCAATATGTCAATGTGAGGAAGCGGGAAGTCATCCTTTGGACATGCCTTATTTAGGTCCCAGAAGTCAATGTAGATTCTGATCTTTTCGTCCTTTTTCATGACCGAGACTATATTCGCCACCCAGTTCGGATAAAGCACTACCCTGATGAATCTAGCCTTGTGTCATTTGTCTACTTCGTCCTTCATCTTCAGGGCCATAAGTGGGTGGAACCTTCTAAGTTTTTGATTTATGGCCTTTGCCCCTTCTTTCAACACAAGTCGGTGCTCCACTAATGAGGGGTCTAGGCCAGGCATGTCCTCATATGACCAGGCAAATGTGCCCTTGTACTCCCTCAGAATTTGCACCATTTCCTCTTCTTCATCAGGAGGGAGGTTAGCTGAGATAATCACAATCCTGGGATCTTATTCCGTTCCAAGGTTGACTTCCTTAGTAGGTTCATCCACCGCCGTTGTAGGTTCATCAAATCTCCTTACGCCACTCGCGTACATCTCAGTGGTGTCATCTACTTTGCTATCCTCTTCATCGATTGGGTTCTCATCATTCATGATTTCATAGACGCCAAACCCGTCGTCTACGAACACCCCATCTTGCACAATCTCTTCTTCTAACACCAATGCCTCTTTTTTGAACTCCTCTATTAACAATAGCGCTTGGCATCGCCGAGCTAACTCTTGAAGGTATCTTTGGGGAATATCCTTGCCCCGTTGCTTCCTAGGGCGATGTTTGGACTTGATGGGCGCTGGGTTGACCTGACTCTCTACCCTAGACTCACCTAAACTAAGACTAGACTCTTCTAACCTAGACGACCCTACTTGACTAGACAACGCTATAGGACTAGTGGAGGACAAGGAGTCCTCGAAAAGGATGGCTTCTAATGAAGGAGCAGAAGGGGAAGCCCCAGTTGAGGGGTGCCCCTAATCAGGAGGGTGAAGGAGGTATACCGGCTCCTCGACCTCAATATGCATTTGAAGACTGGCATTTTTTTTGGAGATCAGTGGAGAGCATGCAACACGAGAGAGTGATCTCGTGGTCGCTTGGATCAGATTGCAGGGTAGCGAGAACTGAAAGGTGGGAGGTCTGGAGTGAGGATGCTGTGCACAGCCGTCAGGAGCTGAGGAGACAACTGAATGAGTAGGGGAGGAGATGAAGGGAGAAGACTTGGAAGGAGAGAGCACAAGAGTGATGGATGGATGGCTAGGCACGTGCCCGTCCACAGTTCGTCCACCATCTTCCCTTCTTTATAGGGGATATCTGGGTCTCCGACGTCTGTGGCGTCGCTCATCAACTGCCTTTTTGAAGTGATGGATGTGGGAGGTTCTAGCAGTTCAGCTGCAGCTGGTGGTCATGTTCTTTCCTCCTCCCAGAACAAACGGCTGAAGGCTATAGTGATGTCTTCTATATCAAACCAGCGGTACCATTCAGCCTTTGGGTCCCCTGTCTTCCTTCTCTTTCCTGGGCGGAGTGTTTCCAGCGCCCTGTATGTGAGCATGGAGGCCATGTGCCTAGCGAAGTGTCTGCCATGTACCTCGTGTTGTGACAGCTCCGCCTCGACCACCACAGTGTTATATCCTGGTTGAGTTGGACCTCGGGTAAAGTGGCACCATAGTGTCCATGTGAGTGGTTCGCGATCGGCTTTGAGGGTGGATGTGCTAGATGACCATGTCATGGACTTCTCCTGTAACCAAGTCCCCATCGGCTTTTCATCACGATGTCTGGAATGGGCTTGGTGATGCCTTGCAGTTCTGCCCCTAGGTCTTTCCCTTCTTCATAGCCTAGCTTCATCATGATCTGCCACCCCTTAGTGTATAGTGGCTCTTTCCTTTTGACTGCATTCACTTGTGCGGAACTGACCTCTTGCTTGGAATGGAATGAGTAGGCCCAAGGGTAGTTAACGTCCAGCATTGAGACAATGGGTTTATTGGCATGCCATACTGCTGGAAGTATAGTGTCATTGATGGCATCGACTGTGTGGGCAGTGGCTATGCTTTTGACTTTAATAATCCATCCTTGGAAAGGAAACTTAAGGCATTGGTGTGCAGTGGACGGTACAGCCCCCAGTGCTTCTAACTATGGACGCCCTAGAATAGCCTTGAACATGGGGTCGATGTCAAGCACATAGAAATCAACAGTGACGGCTAGCGGCCCCAATTTGGCTTGTACAGTCACCATGTCGTGGCAAGATCTTCTAGAGTTGTCATAAGCCGCTATGGTGGTCGGCGTCGGTGTCAGCCACCCTTCTGACACATCACAAGCTCTCAGAGTACTCAGTGGGCAGACATTTATTGACGCCCCAGTGTCGACCAGTGCTGCCCCTACTGCTACATGATTGATGACTAGGGTAACACAGAGTGGGAGCCTCCTGGCTTCTGGGGATGCTAGTTCATTCTCAGCAAATGTGATAGCCGGCCCACGAGTCACCATGGCTAGTCCACTCGGCAGTTTGTCGGCAAGCATGTCCTCATTTACCACTACCCTTTGCAGAAAGTTTCTTAATGCCTCTTGGTGCTCCTTGGATCTCCTTATCAATTCCAGTATGGAAATCTTGGCTGGCACATGATCAAGATGCTTAAGGATATCATAGTGTGCACCGGGTAGCGGCTCAATCACCCCCTCTTCCTGTGGTTGCTGCTGAGGTTGTTGCTGAGGTGGCTGCAAGACCTGTTGGGGAATGCCTTGGTTAGTGGAGGTTGTGGAGATGGGTGGATACGGGCGACGGAAGACTCGTCCGCTCCGCTGGGTAGTTGGTTGGGTGACGGGTTGTCTGGTGGAGGATAAAGTGGCAGCGGAAGGTTGATTCAGCCCAGGTGGTGGCAAGATGATGGGTGTGGGAGTGGTTATAACGGGTGGTGGTGGTATGGAGACAGGAGGAGCAAGATGTATGATAGGTGGTAGGATAACGGAGGGCATAGCGACTGGCGTGGGTGTTGAGCCGATGGGCAGTATGATGGCGTTGGCCTGGGAAACTAAAGGAGGGACTGATTGGGGGGCCATGTTGGCTGATTGTAATGTTTTAGGATATTGGGGATACTAGTGGTTAATAGCCATCATCTTCTGAACATCGACTTCATCATCGTACGTCCAGTTTGCTTGAGGAGGGGGGTGGTGGATGATGGGATTCACCTGGGCTAGTGGTTGTGGTGGATTGGGAGCTGGCGGATGGTTTGGTAGGGAGTTATGGACAATGCCTGAAAGGTTGCGGAATTCCCTATATGGTAATCTAGAAGGGGGGTTGAATAGATAACTGTCAATTAAAAAGTTCTTATCAGCTTCTTTTCACAAAGACACAGACTGGGAAAACTATAACAGAGTTTAAGCTAAACTTTGATGTGTGTAACTTGACAATGGATAGAGAAACAATCTATCAGACGTGTGTAGAGACACCGTGCCTACCAAACATCTAACGTAGAAATGTTCAAACCATAGGACACAGAGTTTTACATGGTTCGGAGTACACAACTTGTGTATCCTACGTCCATGGTCCACACACACACACAGAAAAGACTGCTTATGAGCTAGTTCAACAACTACAACTCACACACACGAGTTGTCTGATGTGAAGCCACGATCAGAACAACACAAGCCACGTGAATCAAGCACAAGGACTGCTTGAGACACAACCACACACACACGGATATGTAAAAACTAAAACAGGGAAGAGTTCTGAGTTGAAACACAAATCCTGATTAAGAACTCTTCTGATGAACGTCTGGATGGACTTCAAGCTTTGTCTTGAGGGACACAACTTGATGGAGAGGCTTCAATCCATGACGATCAGACTTCAATACTGCTGGATCAATAGTTGGTTCAATCTCTGAACAGCAGGGAGAAGCAGAGCAGCAGCAACACCTCTTGTTCTTGAACTTTCTCTAGGGTTTTTGGTGGAGGCTGCTTCTGTACGAGATTATCTTCAAAAGATAGCTTATATAGTGGTGTCCACATATGGAGGGATGTGGTAGTTGGAACCACCATGTTTGGCAACTTAAAAGCTTTCTGAATCTGAAGGTTTTCTTCGTCTGTCGACAGCACTGGGTGCTCCTATCGACAGGTGTTGACAGGCAGAGGACTGGGAGTTCGGGAGACAGTTTCCTGTCAGTGGCTATCGACAGGCGACACTGGTGCTGTCGACAGGCACTCCTGTCCTGAGGTGTGGCTTTCTGGCCTGGTTGTAGCTGTCGACAGGGGCCTGTATTTCTTGCTTTTCTTGATCTTTTGAATCTTGTCTTGGTACATGTATTGCATAGTATCTCACCTATATAAAAGAACTTAGTTAGGGAGATGTAATGACATATAAATGATCAATTAACATGTTTGTTTCATTTGCATTCCAAGAGTCAATATCATCAAGTTTCATTACTTAACACTCACCAAATTTGTCCATGAAATGTTCATGCTCATCATCAAAAATAAAGATGTGATTTGTTGGCTTAGCATTCTCATTAAGCACTCAACATATGAGAACTCAACATTCTCCCCCTTTTTGATGATGACAAAATTTTTAAATTGAGCCACAATTTTTCAACAATTTTTGAATTCATTTTTGAATTAATTTATCATGTATTGCATGTATTGCTCAATTGATTTCTCCCCCTTTTGACAACATCCAAAAAAAGGCATTCCATTGCATAGATCAATGTAATAGGAAGAGAAATTGTGCTTTCATTAAGGATTAGGCATTACATAATAGCACAGTGGATAAGATGACAAAATTCAAATCAAGAAAACAACATGACTCTGAAAGCAAAAGACAACAGCAAGACATGGACTAAAGACATCTAAGACACCTAGACCCTCTAAGCATCATCAGGACCAGGTGGGGCAGGGGCCTGACGATCCTCTTGAACACGGGGGGAGAGCCTAGTAAGCCTGAGCTAGATCTGGACTTGAGAGTCAGCCAGTGCTTCAATATTAGTTTCTACTGTGTCCAGGCGGTCATTCAACTTAGCAAAGTCGGTAGACATCTAAACTTGAAACTGAGCTATGAGATCTCTGATTGAAGGCTCAGTAGTGGTGTCACCAGTAGCAATGCTATCACCATCTCCAGGAGCATCTACAGGCTCAAACTGGGAGTTTTCTGCTTCATCTCAGCTTCATCTTCATTGGCAGCTTCTTCATCTTCTACATCTTCATCATCACCCTCAGCTATAGCTTGTCCCTTACCCTTGAGGTCACGGGTCACAATGCCATGTACCATTTTGTAGCCCATCCGCTGTGTAGCAGTGAGATCATAGGAGCTACGAGACTTGAGGACAGTCATCTCTTCTTTTGGAATAGGAATATCAAGGAACAAGAAGAGGGAGGTGAGCTGACATGCGTAAGGCATGGACCTCTTGGAGCTACGAAGGCAACTGCAGAGTATGGAGACCATGAGGAGTGGTAGATTGATGGGTTCAAGGTTCAAGAATTTATGGAGCAGGGACTTGTTAATGGAAGTCACAAGTTCGCGACTACCATCCTTTGGAACAATAATGGTTGTGAAGATGTGGTGGATGAGACAATGAAGCGGAGGGAAAGAGTTAGCATTCAGTTGCTTACTAACCGTAGGGTCGTAAGACTGCAAAGTTATGAGGGTATGGTACTCTTCTGGGGTGGGATGATGGGACATGATATCTACCCCAGTGTTAGGGATTTGCAAGGAAACAGAGAAAAGATTAGGGGAAATTCGAAAGGAAGTCCCCTTGACTCTGAAATAGAGGTCACTTGTAGAAGTCTGTCGGAGATTGTTTAAGAACTCCGTCACAGTAGTGGGAGAGTATCGCTTGTGATTATAGCAGAACGGAGACCAACTCTGGACGTTGAAGAGAGGCTGCAACTCGGGAAAAAGGTCTTCCAGAGACACGAAGTCGACGTAGCGGAGTTTTACAAACTTCGTGAAGGTGCCATGGACTTTGAGTAGGTGAAGGTTCTAAGGGATGATGAGCTCCGGTAGACGGTCTTCCCGGTGCTTCGTTCGATGCTCGGCGGGTGCCCTGGAGCCCTGTCCGGCTTTGGGAGACCGAGGACGACGACGGGAGGCCATCTTCCTGGCCGGTGGAGCCATATGAAGTTGTATGTTATAGTAGATGGTGATGGGAGAGAGGAAGAAGATAGAGGGAGGAAGAAAACGCAAAGGGGTTGATGTGCTCCCATGTCGCCCTGGGAAAAAGAAGGGTTTGGGAAGAAGGAGGGAAGAAGATTTTTTGGAAGGGGGAAAGGGTGGAAGGGGACATGGTACCCTTTTATGGAAGTGATGTGAGAATATTAAAGGATGGGTCCCACGAGATCCGCCCTAAGTCGATGCCCGGTCGGCTTCCAAAAAACATTCTGCCACTGGCCCTGTCGACAGGAGAAATGGGCCCTGTCGACAGGCACAGGCAGAATTGTGCCAGTGTGGTATTTTTGACAGATTTTCAAAGCATTTGAGCATCAAATGTGTATATAAGATGGAAAATGGGTAATATCATATTATAAAATGTCATAGCCACACCTATTTTTGGACACATCAAGAATCTACAATGGTTGTGAAATAATATTCCCTGATTCACCAGTGACAATAACAAGAGTGCATTAAACAAAAACATGTGTTGATAAAAGACCCTCTTGAATAATGTCATTTGCAAGAGACCATTTTCCTTAGTTAGTGATGTACGCAAGATTAATGAGTTGTATGTCAACATGGTGAGTTAAACAAAAACCACTTAATGGCCTTGGCAGGACAAATTGGGAGGCTTCACTCTATTTCTTCTAAATTTGTATATTTTTTTATTTGAAGCATAAGAGAAACAGTGGTAATTAGAATCACTTGGCCTTTTTACGTGGAGATAGACATTTGTGGTGCCCGTATCCCTAGTTACTCGGTTGAGTGACCATCAAACCATTTTACAGAGTTAATGAGTGAGCCGTTTGACGCGAAGATAGACAGTTGTGATGCCTGTATCCCCGATTACTTAGCAATACTCAACATTGCTCTATCTTTTGTCCTTTTTTTTTTCTTAAACACTTTGTGTGTTGTTTTGAAACAGGTAGCTTTTCTCCCGTAATTTTGATTGACCTTTCCTTGTTCATGTTTAAAATCAATGTCAAGAAGTAGAAGAAGTTTAAAAAACCAATGTAGGACATAACCCTCAATGACCTAGTAACTAATCACATGACTTTTGAAAAATGATATTTTACAAATTAGTTATTCAAGTGTGTTAATTTAAGCTCATGTGATTTTGTTTGATGTTCTCAAGTTAATGCAACTTAGACTCATAAAGAATAATATGTCAAAATCATTGTGATTTAGACAATATCTTTGATATCATGTGGATAGGATAAGTTATAATGTTGGCATTTCCCATTTTTCACCTTAAATACTTTCAATAAGGAGGCTCATGAAGAATTGTGGACCAAAAAGAGAAGGTTTTGAAGAAACTGGTCCATCTGTCGACAGCCATTTGGGGCCTGTCGACAGCTGCTGACAGAGATGAAGGATGAAGGCTCTGGAGGGATGTTCCTGTCGACAGGCGATGGAGGGCTGTCGACAGGTACTGACAGACAGACAAAAGAGGATTTCGGGTGGACTGAAACTGTCAATGCCTATCGACAGAGACTTCAGAAGAATTGTTTTTGAAGGCAGAATGAGAGAAATTATTGAATGTTCATTCAAGGGAAGTAAAGCAATGGCCAAGGACATGTTTCCCTCTGGAATTTCACTCACCTACCTTAACATAGCTCCCCCATAGTGTGTGCATATGAAGACTCACCATTCAAGCAGATCAAAAACAATTCAAGCAAGAGTTTCACATAGTTCAACATCACACAATGCATGAAAGGGGATAACAACAAAAATCTTTTTGTTATTTTTGATTTTATATATATATATTTTTTGAATGATTGGGCAAATTGTAACGAAACTAAATACGTTATCTAAAATAGATGTCTCTTTTTCACTTCAACTATGGATATGTGGCGGAGAACGTTTTCTCACGCATAATGAAAGCTTACAAACAAGCATAACTTGTTTTTCCACAAATCACCATTTGATATACCACATAGTTCTTGCACACAAGGAACATATATTCAAGATTTGGTATAAGTTTCATTGCATTTTGCACAAACCCAATTCTCTTCTAAGTGTTGTGAACCTATCCTCAGCCAATGGTTTTGTGAAGATGTCAGCTAGTTGTTTCTCAGTAGGTATGAAGCTCAGCTCTAAGGTCTTTTTGGCTACCTCATCTCTCAAAAAATGGTATCTAATCTCTATGTGTTTTGTTCTAGAGTATTGAATTGGGTTCTTTAAGAGATTGATTGCACTAGTGTTGTCACATAGGATAGGTGTGCATCTAATGTCAATGTTGTAGTCAGACATTTGACTTTTTATCCACAACACTTGAGCCGCACAACTCCCTGCAGCAACATATTCTACCTCTGCAGTGGAGAGTCCAACCGAGTGTTGCTTCTTGGATGCCCACGAAACCATGCAACCACCAAGAATTTGGTAATAGCCACTAGTGCTTTTCTTGTCAATTTTACATCCAGCATCAGAATAAGAGATTAAGTTGAAGCTACTACCTGATGGATACCAAAGACCCATATCAAGCGTGCCTAAGAGATATCGAAATATTCTCTTAATTGCAACCAAATGGCTTTCCTTTGGACTAGATTGGTATCTAGCACAAAGGCAAATGCTGAATTGAATGTCCGGTCTACTTGCAGTAAGATATAAAAGGGAGCCAATCATACCTCGAAATTGCTTTGCATCTACCGGTTTACCTTTCTCATCACTTTCTAGTTTTATGCTTGTGCTCATTGGTGTTAAGGCAGGCTTGGCTTGTTCGAACTAAAATCTTTTCAGTAGCTCTTTGACATACTTTTCTTGGTTGATGAAGAATCCATCTTCCATTTGTTTCACCTGCAGACCAAGAAAGAATTGAAGCTCCCCCATTAAGCTCATCTCAAATTCACTGTGCATGTGTTTTGAAAACTCTTCAAACAGTGATGGGTTAGTAGAGCCAAATATAATATCGTCCACATAAACTTGAACAACAATTATGTGATTGCGGACTCTCTTAGTGAAAAGAGTTTGGTCTACTTTACCTCGTGAGTAGTTTTTACTTACCAAAAATGTGCTGAGCCGGTCGTACCAAGCTCGGGGTGCTTGTTTCAAACCATAAAGAGCTTTGTGCAATTTAAACACATGGTTAGGTTTATCATGATCCTCAAAGCCAGGTGGTTGAGAGACATAGACTTCCTCTTTGATGTAACCATTCAAGAAGGCAGTTTTTACATCCATTTGAAAAAGCTTGAACTTGTTTGAGCATGCATATGCTAACAAGATTCTAACTGCTTCTAGCCTAGCTACAGGAGCAAAGGATTCTTCGAAGTCAACACCAAATTCCTGATTATATCCCTTCACAACCAGTCTAGCCTTATTTCTCACCACTTTACCCTCTTCATTTAGTTTATTCCTAAAGACCCATCTTGTCCCTATGACAGAAATTTCAGGGGTTCTACGAACTGAACTCCAGACATTATTTCTTTGAAATTGCCCAAGCTCCTCATGCATAGCATCAATCCATGAGTTTTCCTTAGAGCTTCTTAAACATTTTTGGGTTCCACTTGAGAAACAAAAGCTAGATGATCCTGTTCAACTATTTCCCTAACTTGAGACCTAGTTTGAACTTTTTCATTTACATCTCCTATTATGTTCTCAAGTGGATGATCTTTAGAGTACCTGACATTTGTAATTGTTGAAGGTCTGGGTTGATCTTGCATTTGAGGAGGTTGTTCTGGAGGAGGGTATGCTTGAGGAGTTTCAGCTTGAGGCTTCTCTTGTTGTGGATCTTCTTCAGATTCATCATTTTGATTTCTGAACAAAGTTGCATCATCCTCATCATTGTACCTGCGAAGATGTTCGTTGTTAGTCTTGGAGACAATTTTTGAGTTTGCTTTTTTTTTATTTGAAGTTCCCCAAGTGTTGTTCCTTCAGCTTCATGTTCAAACCATGGCTCTATTAAGTATGTAGCATGAAGTGTTCACTGCTTCTGCCTAAAACGTCCTGGCAAGTTGACTTTCAACCAAAAGAGTGCGAGCCATTTCCACCAGAGTTCTATTCTTTCTCTCCACTACTCCATTTTATTCTGGAGTCTTTAGAGAGGAGAATAAATGTTCTATCCCGTAGTGCCTGCAAAAATTAGAAAACGAATTATTATCAAATTCTCCCCCGTGATCAGTGCGGATGGAACATATCTTGTTGACATTTCCATGCTCAATTTTATTGAAGAATTCCTCAAACAGGCTTATTGCTTCATTTTTGTGTGCGAGGAACTTAACCCATGTGAACCTAAGAAGTCATCTACAATGACAAAACCAAAGCATTTGCCATTGAGACTCAGTGTTCTTGTAGGTCCAAATAGGTCCATGTGCAGCAATTCATAGGGTTTAGAAGTGCTTACCGATGCTTTTGATTTGAAGGATTTCCTTGTTTGTTTTTGTTGTACACATGCATCACAAAAACTTTCATTTTTATTAAAGGAAATATCAGGCAATCCACTTACCAACTTCAACTTCATGATCTTGTGCAGGACATTGTAGTTTGCATGGCCAAGCCTACGATGCCACAGTGTGAGCTCATCCTGTTTGTTTGCTACAAGACACAAATATTCATTTTCTGGATCATCTAAGTCAACCATGTAGATGTTGTTCACCCTTTTTCAGAAAATTTCAGATTTCCTGTATCCTTATCAATGATTTGACATGTACTTGATTCAAAGATAAATTGGTAATCTTTATCACACAATTGACTTATGCTAAGCAATTTATGATGAAGGCCATCCACCAATAGTACATTGTCAATTGAGTTGGAGACATACTTACCGACCTTACCTGAGCCGATGATCTGGCCTTTGTTGTTACCTCCAAAAATGACTTGACCTTCGTCTTTTTCAACCAACAAATAGAATTTTTCTTTATCTCCCATCATATGCCTCAAGCAGCCACTATCCAAGTACCATTTGTTTTGATTTTGGGCTACTAGGCATTCCTGCATATGTGGATCAGACAAGAGGTTTTGGTACCCAAATTACTTTGGGTCCCACTGTATCATTCATGCCAAACAGTAAATGCTTCAGAATCCAAATTTTTTTGAGTTTCAGTTTATTTAGACTGCTTTAGCATTGTTTTTCATTATGCCCGACCTTTTTACAGATATTGCATGATGAAGGTTTTTCTCCAACAATGGGCTTTTTGTTTTGAGGAACATGCATGGGCATTTTGCCTTTCTGTTGCCTGGTCAGCTCTCCTTTGGAAGCTGGTTTCCGGTCCTGTCGACAGCCCACTTTAGGGCTATTGACAGGTTTTGCAGTTTTGTTAGCAACAGATTTGGTTTTCTTGGGTTCCAGTTTCTTGCCTTTGGCTTGACTTTTTGTTTTCATTGATGGGATTTGTTTGCTTGTGCTTGGGTTGGAATCAACAAAAGATGTCAACAGATTTTTACCAATTACTTTTGGTTTAACAGGTTGATATCCAATCCCATGTTTTGCCACAAACACATTAGATCCCAAGATTGCATCAAGATTCTATTTACCCTTGACAAACCTAGTTAGATCTTCAGATTTTCCCTTAAGTTGCTCTTCAGCCTTTTTCAACTTTTCTTTAACTTCAACAAGTTCATCTTGAAGAGTTTTAAGGGAATTGCTTAGATCATCTTTTTCTTTTTGAGCTTCTTGCAATTTCAATTTCATGCCATCCATTTCCTCACTATGTGCTTGTTCATCAACTTTCATCATTTCAATTTCTTCATTCAAGGATGCAATTTGTTCATTATGGTTGGTGTCATGAACAAAGGAGTTGATTTTCTTTTTCAGTGCCTTATTTTCAGACTTAAACTCACAGAATTTTTCGAATAAAACAGTATAAGCTTCTTCCCATTCATCAACAGAATAAGTTTCAAAGGAAGAATTTACCTCATTGGTGTCATCGCTTCTTGCCATTAGACACTGAACTTCATCATCTCCAGAGGTAGCTTGACTGTTCTCATCTTCATCTTCATCACTCCAAGTTGCCAACATTGCCTTGGCTTTCTTGAAGGTGAATTTCTCCTTTTTCAGTTTCTTTTTGAGCTCGGGGCACTCTCCTCTCATGTGTCCTTGCTTCTTGCACTCATAGCACACAATTTCAGATTTCTTGTTAGTCTCAAATTTATTAGCAAAGTCTTTCTTTTGGAAAGGTTTAGAGTTACTTGACCCTCTCCTTTTGAATTTCAGGAACTTTTTGAATCGTCTAGTGAGCATGGCCATTTCATCATCCTCACTCTCACTAGATGATTCAAACTCCTCACTTTCCTGAGGTGCATCATTTTTGGGACCTGAAGAACTTTTCTTGGAAGCCTTTAAAGCAATTAACTTTCTAGGATTTTCTTCAGTTTCCTTACTTTTCACATTTATTTCGTAAGTCATTAGAGAGCCAATCAGTTCATCCAATTTTATTTTTGAGAGATCTTTAGAATCCTCAATGACAGTGGCTTTGGTATTCCATGAGGATGGAAGAGACCGAAGTATCTTCCTCACCAAATCACTCTCTGAGTATTCCTTCTTTAGACCTTTCAGACCATTTATAATAATTAGCATGAATCTTGCAAACATGTCGGAGATAGTTTCATCATTGTTCATTTTAAACATTTCATATTCACAAACTAACATGCTTGCTTTGGATTCCCTTACCTTGGACGTACCTTCGTAGATCAATTCAAGTTTGTCCCACATCTCTTTTGCTGAGGTGCACGTGGAGACTCTTGAATATTCCTTTGGGTGGACCGCGCACTGCATCATGTTGAGGGTGCTCCAGTTGAGTGTCACCTTTGCAATCAGGTCCTTTGTCTAGGTATCTTCGTCCTCAGGAAGGGTGTATGGTCCTTTGCTGACGATCTTCCGAAGCTTGAAGTTTTGTGCTCTTAGGAATACCTGCATACAGTTTTCCAATATGAGTAGTCAGTGCCATCAAAGAAGGGTGGCCTGGTCACTGAGTGTCCCTCGGCCATGTACCCCTTGTTAGATTCCATGAGATCAAAGTTCTCCTGATCGTAAGATCAAACAAGTATAACAGTAAATCGGAGAAACCTTGCTCTGATACCAATTGAAAGGTTGCGGAATTCCCTATATGGTAATCTAGAAGGGGGGTTGAATAGATTACTGTCAATTAAAAAGTTATTATCAGCTTCTTTTCACGAAGACACAGACTGTGAAAACTGTAACAGAGTTTAAGCTAAACTTTGATGTGTGTAACTTGACAATGGATAGAGAAACAATCTATCAGACGTGTGTAGAGACACCGTGCCTACCAAACATGTAACGTAGAAACGTTCAAACCATAGGACACAGAGTTTTACATGGTTCGGAGTACACAACTTGTGTATCCTACGTCCATGGTCCACACACACACGTAGAAAAGACTACTTATGAGCTAGTTCAACGACTACAACTCACACACACGAGTTGTCTGATGTGAAGCCACGATCAGAACAACACAAGCCACGTGAATCAACCACAAGGACTACTTGAGACACAACCACACACACACGGATATGTAAAAACTAAAACAAGGAAGAGTTCTGAGTTGAAACACAAATCCTAATTAAGAACTCTTCTGATGAACGTCTGGATGGACTTCAAGCTTCGTCTTGAGGGACACAACTTGATGGAGAGGCTTGAATCCACGACGATCAAACTTCAATACTGCTGGAACAACAGTTGGTTCAATCTCTGAACAGCAGGGAGAAGCAGAGCAGCAGCAACACCTCTTGTTCTTGAACTTTCTCTAGGGTTTTTGGTGGAGGCTGCTTCTGTACAAGATTACCTTCAAAAGATAGCTTATATAGTGGTGTCCACATATGGAGAGACGTGGTAGTTGAAACCACCATGTTTTGAAACTTAAAAACTTTCCGAATCTGAAGGGTTTCTTCGTCTGTCGACAGCACTGGGTGCTCCTGTCGACAGGTGTTGACAGGCAGAGGACTGGGAGTTCGGGAGATAGTTTCCTGTCAGTGGCTGTCAACAGGCGACACTGGTGCTGTCGACAGGCACTCCTGTCCTGAGGTATGGCTTTCTGGCCTGATTGTAGCTGTCAACAGGGGCCTTTTTGGTTGTCGACAGGGGCCTGTATTTCTTGCTTTTCTTGATCTTTTGAACCTTGTCTTGGTACATGTCTTGCATAGTATCTCACCTATATAAAAGAACTTAGTTAGGGAGATGTAATGACATATAAATGATCAATTAACATGTTTGTTTCATTTGCATTCCAAGAGTCATTATCATCAAGTTTCATTATTTAACACTCACCAAATTTGTCCTTGAAATGTTCATGCTCATCATAAAAAATAAAGATGTGATTTGTTGGCTTAGCATTCTCATTAAGCATTCAACATATGAGAACTCAACAATGCCTAGGTCCTGCAACGGCTGTTGTTGCTACTATTATAGAGGGGGTGGTTGGCGCTACTGCCTTTGTTATTGTTCCTGCCTCTGCCTTTCTTTGATATCCTCGATTACTCTTCAGAGAGCTGTCCAGTCAAGCCTGTTCTACTCATGGAGATTGTATACCAAGTCTTGGAACATGAAGCACTGCTCAATAGTGTGACCTAGCTGCCAATGGAACATGTAATACCTCATTTGGTCCACATAGTCGGGAGGTAGACCATCGGGATGCTACATCCCGGGGTCACCACAAACACTACAACCAAGCACACACGGGGGAGGGGAGCATGAGGAAAGCTGTAAAACATGCAATCCACTAAGAGGACTCCCAATCCACCCAGATTGGAAAGGGTACAAGAAATCCCTACCGGAAAAAGGAGAACCGAACCCCACAGGGCCTTCACGACACCACGGCCGCCACCTCCTCGCTACACGACGCTCCGCCGCTACACCACGAGCTGCCGACACCGTCACCGAGCTCCAAGCTGCCGGAGAAGGGAGGGGGAAAGCATCCCCTCCTCAGAGAGGAGGAGGGAAAGGAGAAAGGCCAAAGGAGGGAAAAGGGGTGCCGGCCAAGGCTTTTAGCCTTCAGCCCCCAAGACGCGACGGGGCGGGACATCGTGTCAACAACCTTAACGCGACAGCCACCCACATCGTGACCAGAACGCGTCCCATAGGGACGCCGCGACAACCAGACAGGTCGCCCTGACACACCTGTCCCTCTGACAGGCGTCAGACGACCAAAAAGCGGAACGATGTCGCGACCCATTGACTGGAGGCGACAAGAACGCGATGGAACCACTGGTCGCGACACAGATGACTATCACGTCGGGCACCTCCGATGCGACACTAACGCATCGCTCTGGCATCTATGGAGATCAAGGCCAAGAAGATGTCAGAGAGTGTCTTAGGAAGTGGTGGGTATTGAGTTCTCCTTTGACCTAGGGGACGCTTTTGTTGAGAGCCATCGAGAGGTGGTACTTGGTTATATTGGGGCTGCTGGTGTTGTGGAGGATTGGTGCGGTTTTGACCCTGGGCAGTGTAAGGTTGACGGTTGTTGTTTTGGCTAGTAGGGTTGAATGCACTCACTTGCTCGTTAACTTAGACACCCTCGGTCACCGGTCCCTAAGGTTATCTTTGGAAGCGAGACTTTTGGGGTTCGAACATAGAGTGTATAGGGGAGTCCTTGAGCTGGGTTTGGATGAACCAGGCCTGTCTGTAGAGCTGATGCATGGTGGTGATGTCATTCATTGCTAGGATGTTTTTATAGGCGGGGGTTGCATTGGCAATGATTATCTTGACCTTTTCTCCCTCCGGAAGGTACCCAGGGACTCGTGTGGCCATCTGTCTCCACCTATCGTCATATGTAGCGAAATCTTTATCCGACTTCATTCTTTCTGCCATGAGATCCATGAGGGAACATTATGGCCCAACCCTGTCTTGGAATTGTTCAAGGAACTTGCCCTTCACTATGGCGAAGTCCTCTGCATCCTCGGGTAGTAACAAAATAGAACCAATCTAGTGTAGGCCCATCCAATGACTGATGGAACAGGTAATCCATTAGGGACGGTCATGATGATAAGGTGCAAATTCATAAATGAAGTCCTTGATGTGGATGTATGGGTTTCCAGAGCCATTGTACTTGCGGTACTGTGGAAGCTCGGATGGAGATGGGACCCACATGCCATTGATGTTAGGCATGTGAACATCATGGTGCTGCCTAGGGTTGACTTGCCTTCACAGCTCTTGGAGTTCCTTTTTGATGGACGCCCACTCAGACATCATGTCGGGAGCGGTGGAAGGTTGAGCATACAAGGAGGAGGCACGAGATGCCGGCTTGGCATGTGGATCAAGTTGTGGTGGATGGCAAGGGAGATAAGGGGGAGATCGGGGCCTCGACTCACGTAGATGGTAGTGCTCAGACTCGAAGGGAGTAAATTAAATGGCCCGGGGCCGGATGGGAGTGTTGTCGGCTGGTCCCATGACAATGCGGGGGCTGGAAGTAGATGCTATTGGGTGAGAGGCGCCCGCTCTGGGTGAGGGCAACGAGGCTGCCTTTCCTTTGAGGGCCGTCATGAGATGCTGGATCTGAGATTGATCAAGCTGATATTAGGCGCAAGAGTTGAGCAGCTTGATCGTCTGCCTGAGGGGAATGGACATTTAGTGACGGGCCGTCATCGTCGGGACGATGACAATCACTGGCATGGACTGTGGCGACCTAGGGCCCCGGCCGTCAACTCAAGGAGATCATGAGGAAGAGATTCCTCATAGTCATGGGAGGTGTAGAATGCAGCATCCTGATTCCCATCACCATAGATTGGGTTCAAGTAAGACTCCATATTTTGAAAGTGGGAGTTTTTGATGCACGAAACAAGGAAAGCCTGTCCAGACTTAAGAGACAACCTAACCTAAACAGACACCTAGTTTCCTAAACAGACAATCCTATGCAAACAAAAGAAGGAGAAGAAGTCTCACCCAAAGCAAGCAAGTGGCAATGATGATGGTTTCCTTTATTTGGTTCAAGTTTGCCTTTTAATGGTTTGATATTTTAGCAAGTTCCCTCAAAGGAAAGGTTTCCTAAAGGGAGAAAGCTTCCAACTTCGGGTTTGACTAGGATTTCTCACGGACTTACCAATGCATGTATCCTAAATCTAGGTGGCAACAGGTACAACCAGCACAGCGGCCGTGTGGGAATCCACGGTCAGTGGGGACTTACGGAGGCCCTCAAGCGAGTGCTCTAGTCGACACAAGGAATATGTGGCCAAGAGAGTAGGAGTCGCCGAGGAGGACAACCTAAGCTAAAATATGGAAATATGAATGCGCCCTATGTGCACCGGAGTGCATGCAAAATCTAACCTAAAACTAGAAAAATAGAAATCAGGTCGATCTGCTCTCAGAAGCAGAAGGCGACAATCTACCTGTCGTGACCTGGATCGCGACAGGATTAGTGTTGCATTCTTCTTCGCAGTTGACAGAGATCAGATATACCTGATTATGCACGAAAAATCAAACAACCCAATAGCATGGAGGACTGACAGACTTGTAAAAGCATGGATCAAGCACAAATCAACTCACAGCATGGATGGAGTACTTGAAAATAAACCCAAAAACATAGAAATAAATGGAATCAGGAGATCTGACCTGATTGCGATGACCTCCCTGTCGCCTTACAGATCGCGAAGACTTCTATGTCGCCTTCGCACCCAGTGCAGCAGAACTCAAAACAGTAGTGAAATAAACGAAAAAATGTGAAAACTAAAGAATAACCACACACATGAAGGACTGAAACAGGCAGTAGAAGACAATAATGAGCACGATAGGCACTAGAAGTCCCACCGTGATCACCAAAAGGTGTAATCACGAGATTTGCTCCCCAAATAATGATGATGAAAAATAAAGAAAAGAGACCGTGATCGCCACCAAAGTAGTTGCAAAAGAGATGAATATGTGAAGGAATTGATAACTACCTTGGAAAAGGAAGAAAGTTGCAGAAGAGTACCTAGTCCTGTGAACACGACAGGCCCACCGTTGCCTTATGGTGAACGCGACGCTGGAGGTGTCGCCTTCTGGCCTGAATGCGACGCTCAGACCGTCGCCTTCATTAGACTGTGACAAGATGAATGTCGCCTTCTGCAATAGAAGATGAAGACTATGGATTCTCTTCTTCCTTCTCCTCAGCCGGCCAAGGGGCAAGAGCCTCGTGCTGCTACTATCTTCTAACACTTGCCAAGTACATCAAAATAATGAAACACCCATTAGAAACTCGTTTGATGTAGAATCTATCCTAAAACAACAAGTAAACATGAAATAATTGGGAGGAACTCATGTGGGGTGATGTTTTAACCCATTTGGGTGATTAAAAGTGGTGTGTGTGGAGTGATCTAATGCAAATCTATGATGAAAACAGATCTAAACATGCATGTATGAATAATAGGGATGAAGAACAAGAGAAAGAAAGTGTAGATGAGGAGAAAACACCCTGGGGGGCACTTCCTAGTCATCTGGAAGATGAGAGGTCTTCTGGGAACTCAAAGCTCTCTGGGAGAGGAAGAAGCAGATGCCGGTTTTGCTTTAAACTGTGCCCTATGAAGAGTTTTATAGGTGATTATTCCTGAACAGGATGGGAGAGGAATAATGAGCTGGAGTCCGACTTTGGGCAAGTAGGCTCGTGCAAGGGGAGTCAGAACGTGGTAAGGAAAGCCTAAGGAAGGTCTCCTTCGAGTTTGGAAGGATTTGGAGATCTCTAGACCCACCAAAGGATGGATTATTCATTAATAGCAAGGGTCCCAGTCTGACTAGCAAAGGCCACGCTGCATGGAAACCAGAACGTGACCGCCTCATGGTCGCTATCAGGTCGCGACACCTCGATACATCGCCTTCCATAGAAGGAAACCTTTTAAGCATTTCTAGCGATTTTTCAGAGAATTAAGATGCCAAATGAGAATGCGACGTATCGAGGTGTCGCCTTTTGAAGGAGATCGATTGCGGTCTGAAGGCAAATCGGTAAAAGGAAGAACACGACATGAAGGACGTCGCCTTCTGAATGAAAATGCGACAGGCTCATTGTCGCCTTCATGATACTTCAGCATATGGCTCATTCAAAGTATCTAATCTCCTTGCATGGGCATCGGATTGGTGTGCAGTTTGAAGCGTCGAACTCCCAACTCAAAGAGCTACGAAATGATGATGACTGATTGATGAGACCAAGAAGAACCCACCGGGGTGATGAACTAAATAAAAGATACCATGATCAGATAAAGCCAGCTTGACGATGATGAGCCAACATGGGGCATCAATGATATGACAAGGAATTTGGCTCGACTTATGGACCAGAAATGGGTGTCTACAGGTCTGTCCTTTTCCAGATTAAAACCAGGATAAGTATGACAAGGATATAGCTTGAAATATGACAGATCCTGGTTGTATGTCCCTCTTGCAGACCAAGTCAATGTTAGGTATGGCAAGGTATGGGTTGAGCATGGCCTATGTATGGATAGATTAGACTTTCTATCCCCTTTTGTCCCTTATGTAGTAATAAAGTAAGAGTCCTAAATGAGACCAAAGACCCCTTAAATAAGCTATACGACCCTTCTTGGCCAAACTTTATGCCCTTCCTAAAGGCAGTTTGAAGCCTTCCCTCTGCATCCTAATGCTTTAAATGAGTGGACCCAAGGGAAATTTTGGAGCTTGAGAGCCCCTTCTACCCTTTTCTTAAAAGCAACTGCTGAAAAAGCCTGGAAACCTGACCTAAGGAAGAACTCCGGAGCTGGAGGGATGATCCTTCGCCTTGGAGCTTGAAGCTTGGAGAACTTGGAAGTTCTTCATCCATGTTGGAGCTGGACTTCAAGAAGTTCGTCTTCCTTTAAGCCTTGTATCAAAATTATAGAATTGGATTTGAAAGAGCAACCCATTAAGGTAGGTTTTCTCGGGCACAAATTAAAATGCTTGTTCTTGTTCAAAGTACTCCTGAATTTTTCTATGTTAAGAGCCTAGTGAAACACCTTTGATTTGCCTAAATGTCTGATCAGTAGAGTGTTAGGATTTCCCTACCCTTACACCTTCACAAGACTCAGCTTATTTCTGTCTGTTCTTCAGGAACATGACCCTTATTCCTAGCAAGTATGCCCAGAATTTCTTGATCTTTCCCAGAATAGGAACCCATTTGATTTGTCTATTGGCCCATGCATTTCCAGAACCCTTAGACTGGAAGTGCAACCTTCGAATTTGATCGCGTGGTGTTTCCAACAACCTCCTTGCAGAAAACCTTGTCTAGATCTCTTGTGAACCTTTGAAACCATGCTACAAGCATCATCGGGTCTAATGCACATGAGTAATTATAGACCCATTTCCTTCCTATTTCAAGTATACTTCGACTGGCCCTTTATGGCAATTTCGACAGGCCCTCTGTGGCAACTTTAACTGGCCCTTCTGGCAACTTCGATCGTTCCCCCTTGTGCACTTCGACTGTCAACTCGATTGGCCCTTCCGGCCACTATGATCTGTCCTATAGAAGAGCAACCAGCATTACAGTAACCTAAGTACCTTGTACATGTTAAAAATTGGTAAGAATGTGAAGATTATTCTAATGACTCCTAATTTGTCTTGATTTCTATCCCTTGTGAGTCAACTGAAACTCCACCTTTGAATCTGCTTGTCTTGAATCTGAAAGCAAAAGAAATGCATATGAAACCCTTTGAGCTTATGACATTGCTTGATTCAACATTCATGTTTGACTTCTTGGCAATCTGTACTCTTGAACTTCCTTGATCTGAGCTTATGTTATTGTCCATTTTGATATCTTACAAGTTTGTCCTTCTTGACTCTGAATGGCCATAATGATTTGAATTCGACACTACTGTTGGGATGATATCCCTGATCAAACGCCTGTGTAATGAGGCCTAATCTGGTCTTGGGGAGGAACACCCCGACGTACTAGTATAGATCAACCGAATTTGAACGGTGCTTGGCATTGGCATCCATATGTATGCAAGATTGGAAAGTGTCTTTTGTTATATGATATGAATGAAACACAATGTGCTATTTGATATGATGTGTTTGATTCGTTCGTTTGACTTGATAAGTTGGATTCGTTTGAAATGACCAATTATGTTCTTGTCACATGCTTGATTGGGTCATAGTTTCATTATTGTATCATCCTCCTAACTTGACAATTAACATGATTCGCTTGGAATTATGTAGTATGAAATTCTTGTCCGCTACCTTCATGCTTCCTATTTGCCTCAATCTCCTGCTTGTTATCCTTGAAATTTCAGTGGATTAAAATGTTAATTAAGTATATTTTTCCCGCACATTCAGATATAAATCCTACTAGGCTAGTTTGCTCATAACCTATTAACATTTTAGGTAAATTTTGGAGCATGATTAGCATGTAACCAAACCACTATGTGGAGAGCTTGGAAGCGCTTTGGAGGAGTATTAAATTCTGAAATTTTGATGTGTAAGTGATTCATGTATCATAATTGTAAACCACTGTGTCGGATCTGTGAGGAGTGTTTTCTTTTAGAAATTAGTGTTTGTACAAACCATGCAATGAATAAAAGAAATAGTTGATGATTTGTCTAAGTGTGAATCATGGATGTGGGGATCATATATCAATCATATTGTGTTTTATGTGTTGGGATTATATGATTAGTGTAGCAAATTTATTGCAACGGGATGAGTCAAAATTATAAAATATAAAAGTGAATCTTGTTATGGTAGAACCTTGTCCTTAGAAAAATTATTTTGTGGCCCCTAATTGTGTTGGTTAAGGCTAGGCCTTTCACTACCTTTCATCGTCATTTGATTTGAGTGTCGCGCCCTGGATTGATTTGAGGTGTTTTAGGTTAAGGTTCATGTTGATGAGATGAGACTCGAGGAAAATTTTTTAATATGACATTTTTGAATTTTCGACGCAATTATGATATCTGAATTTAGGGGGCGTGACAAGAAGAATCAAGTTCAGATGATCAAGAAGAAGAAAAAGCACATCTTGCCTTCATGGGAAATCTGGACGATAAGGTAAATTTTGACACCTCCTTTGATTCCTTTTGGATTCTGATGATGATTGAGAAGATGCTTTTAATGAATTATATCAAAAATATAAAGATGTGTGCAAACACTTAAAAACCATTAAGAAAAATTATGCATGCCTTGAAAACAACTAACTCAAACTTAAATCTGAAACTGAACAAATTGAGAAAAAGGTTGAATCACTAAAGCATGAGAATAATTTATTGTGTGAAGATATAAAAGAGAAAAAAAGCAAAATATTAAGCATAAAAAATAAAACATTAAGGATAACACTAAGGAAGAAATAGAGACTCTATATATCTTGTAAGAAAAAAATATGGAGTAGGTTATAAACCTCCAGAAAATGAAGAAACCACTTTATATTCTGAAAAATATCCATTGCCAAGATTTGTAGCTAAAAAGAATTGCATAAACAAAACAAAAGGAGAAAAATATAGTAAAGTAAGCAAGTGTTACTTGTTGTACACACTGTAATAAACTTGGTCATACAAAGAACACCTTCCCAACAAAGTGTTTAAAATGGATTCCCAAAAAGGAATTAACTGAAACTAACCCCTCAGGACCCAAAAGGATTTGGTACTTAAGACTCAGTGATCTGTTCGCAGGTAAGTCTAAAAGCATCCAAGTGGTACCTGGACTGTGGATGCTCTGGACACATGACAGGTGATAATAGCTTATTCAAGTCAATCAAGTCTGAAGAAGGATCAGTCACCTATGGAGATAATGGCAAGGGGATGTCTATCGGATGTGGAACAATAGGCAGCAAGAACAAGGATTTAATAGAAGAAGTGCTATGTGTCAAAGGATTGAAGCACAACTTGATAAGCATCAGCCAACTCTGTGACAGAGGACATCAAGTGAAATTCATAGAATTAAATTGTCAAATCATCAAGAATGAAGAAGTGATTTTTGAAGGGCATAGGGAGAAGAATTTATATGTCCTGCATTTCGAAGATTTGAGGAATCAAGATGTATGTCTAGTAGCAACCAAAAGCACAAATGTAGAATTATGGCACAGACGGTTGGGTCATGCTAGTTTGGATGTGATCAAAAAAGTAATCAACTATGAGCTAGTGGAAGGATTGCCAAGAATCAACATACACAGTGATAAAGTCTATGAACCATGTGGTAAAGGAAAATATACAAAAAAATCATTCAAATAAAAGCTATTGTAACATCGTGGCTGTTCGGATCCGATTTAATGGTTCTGGTGTGGTGCTCATGGCCAATGTGTGGTCATAGAGCCTTGATTGTGGCCTCTGTTCCTTGTGTGGGTGTTGTGGGCCGGAAATCCAGGCCCATATGACCCACAGGTTTTCTGGTGAAGAAGGCGACGGGGTATGTCATCGCGTTTTGAACGCGACGGCTTCCGTGGTCCCATTCTTCATATCGATTGCCGGATCGATTGTGGTGATGTTCTTGAACATGTCGAGTTGGTAAGTCGCAATTTGGTGATGCAATGGGTTCCTACGTCACGTTCTTGGAACTGCCTTTCTGGCATAGGACCAAGTAGACAACACACTCTCCGCAGTCAACTGACTATTGACGTCAAGCCCCCTTGACGTCAACCAGTCACTATTTCAGAAAGGCCCATTAAGGGTCCAGTAAGGACCGTGGCTTTACAGCCTCCCCACTTAAAGGAATTTCCCCCGAAATTTAGAAAAGCACAAGGGGAAGAGAACTCACCGAAGAGGTACGGAAACTGCTCAAGCATCTTGTCCTCCCGCTCCCAGGTCGACTCACCGCTTGAGCGCCGCTGCCAAGCTACACGAACCAGTGGAATCACTTTGTTCCTTAGTCTTTGATCTTGACGATCCTTGATGTATAGTAGAAACTATGGCACCGTCAGCACTGGTGTCACCACTGACCACTCTGAACTCGGGAGAACGTGCGACTCATCTACAAGGTACCTCAGCAACATTGACACATGAAACACGTCGTGGACCGCTGCCAACTATGGAGGTTAATGAAGTCGGTATGCCAGGCCTCCAACACGCTCAGTGATGGTGAAGGGTCCGATATAGCGCGGACTCAACTTCCCAAACCTACCAAACCTCATCACCCCTTTCATAGGGGACACTCTAACAAACACCTGGTCCCCCAACTGAAACTCGAGCGGTCGCCTGCGCTGATCTGCATAACTCTTATGTCGGCTCTACACTATCTGAAGCCTCTGCTTGACAAGCTGTACCACCTCTACTGACTGCTAAACCAGCTCTGGCCCGGTGACAACCCACTCACCAACCTCAAACTAGTCAAGAGGAGTACAACACAGTCGTCCATGCAGAGCTTTATAGAGTGCCATGCCAATGTTGGAATGATAACTGTTATTATATGCAAACTCGACCAATGGTAAGTGAGCTGACCACGATCCCTGCCACTCCAAACAACAAGCTTGCAACATGTTCTCCAAGGTCTGGCTAGTCCGCTCTGACTGTCCATCTAACTGTGGGTGATAGGCAGAGCTAAACGCCAACTCTGTCCCCAAAGCTCTTTGAAAACTATGTCAGAACCCCGAAGTGAAGCGAGGATCTCTATCCAACACAATAGAGATCGGCACTCCGTGCAAAGGAACTATAACACCTCAATTTTATTTATAAAAATAATTGGCTATTTGTGTATAATGCATGATGATGTTCCAATTAGTTTGATTATTACACGCACTACCATTACTAAAATAAACCTTGGAAATAAATGCACATGAGACAACATAAATTAATAGCCTAAATAAATAAAATTATATTGATGGAAAAGGATTAAAAGAGAAATATATTATATTAAAGAAATATATGGAATTATATATGTATATATATATATATATATATTTAAATTATGGCACAGTGATTACGTAGGGTAATCATTGTTCACCCTACGTAACATGGGTTACGTAACAACCTTGTTACGTGTTCAACTGGGTGAAACCTTCTCGAAGATTTCATCGCCACTGTCCGTTGCAATTTTACATGTGGATAAACTCTACATTTAAACCCCCAGTGATCCTTATCCAACTTCACCCCTAGCTACTTTGTCTGCTGTCGCTGTCATTCCTGCTACTGCTGCTTTGTTTGTTGTTGCTGCTACTACTATTGTTTCCACTGAAGCCTAAGGATGAAGAAGAAGGAAGGAGGCACTGGGAGCTGCTGGAAGGAGCTCCGAAAGCTCTGTTTCCTGTTACTCTCATTTTTCTTTTGACCAACGTAGGAAATCATATCTCCTCCTGATTGTTGTTCCCTAAAGCATCATTACCTAAACACTTGATAGTGTCAAGGGAGGCCATGATACATGTTTATCACCACCTCAACCCCTCACTTAAACCTCAACCTCTTCTGAAACAACGTAGGAAATCATGTCTCCACCTGATTGTTGTTCTCTAAAGCATCATTACCTAAACACTTGATAGTGGCAAGGGAGGCCATGGTACATGTTTATCACCACCTCAACCCCTCACTTAAACCTCAACCTCTTCTAGAACAATGTAGAAAATCATGTCCCCCCCTGATTGTTGTTCTCTAAAGCATCATTACCTAAACACTTGATAGTGGCAAGGGAGGCCATGGTACATATTTATCACCACCTCAACCCCTCACTTAAACCGCAACCTCTTCTAGAACAACGTAGGAAATCATGTCTCCTCTTGATTGTTGTTCCCTAAAGCATCATTACCTACACATTTTATAGTGGCAAGGGAGGCCATGCTACATGTTTATCACCACCTCAACCCCTCACTTAAACCTCAACCTCTTCTGGAACAATGTAGGAGATCTTGTTTCCTCTTCTCCCTTTTCAATTGTTATTCCCCAAACATCATTGATCTAAGGACTTGTTAGTGTCAGAGAGAGTCTTGGCATTATACCCCCAACCCACCGTTTGAACCACTCTTATATTTTATCCTTTATTTTGATGATAACAAAACTCATGATTAACTTAAACATCATGAATATATTTAATATCATGTTTTTCTCGTAAGTACAAGATACTAGGGCACAATCGTTTCATGATTTGCACTGAAAAGCTAAATCGATTGTTGTTCAATGCATATCGATTACTGACTAAGTGCCACATCAATTTCTATTTTTAAAGTCCACATCGATTACTATACAAACACATCGATTATAGTTCACCTCAACATCGATTTCATTTAAAACATCAATGTCACTTAAACATCGACTCCATTAAAACATCGACTTCGGTTTAACATCAATTTCATTTAAAGAAACATCAATTTCACTTAAACATAGACTCCATTCAAACATCGACTTCGATTCAACATCGATTTCATTTAAAACATCGATTTCACTTAAACATCGACTCCATTCAATCATCGACTTTGGTTCAACATCGATTTCATTTAAAACATCGATTTCACTTAAACATCGACTCCATTCAAACATTAACTTCGGCTCAACATCGATTTCATTTAAAACATCAATTTCACTTAAACATCGACTCCATTCAAACATCGACTTCAGTTCAACATCGATTTCATTTAAAAAACATCGATTTCACTTAAACATCGATTCCATTCAATCATCGACTTTGGTTCAACATCGATTTCATTTAAAACATCGATTTCAGTTAAACATCGACTCCATTCAAACATTGACTTCGGCTCAACACCGATTTCATTTAAAACATCAATTTGACTTAAACATCGACTCCATTCAAACATCGACTTCGGTTCAACATCGATTTCTTTTAAAAAACAACGATTTCACTTAAACATCGATTCCATTCAAACATCGACTTTGGTTCAATATCGATTTCATTTAAAACATCAATTTACTTAAACATCGACTCCATTCAAACATCGATTTCAGTTCAACAACAATTTCATTTAGAACATCGATTTCACTTAAACATCGACTTCAGTCAAACATGCCCTACTCTTCCGGTTGACCAATTTCCTCTTGAGTTTATACATGTTGTTCCAACTTGCTTCTTTCCCAGATTTCTTAGATAGCATTATATTATTTAAACTTGGACCAAGCTAACTAGCTAGCCTTACTTTGGCTTGCTATCACTGTACTCTCACATTGAACTTGCTTTAATATTAATGTTACTTCAAGATTTGCCCGAACTATATTAAAAGATTGATCAAATGGAAATGGTGACACCTTGGTGTTAGTTATGGATGTCCTCAAGCCAATCATAACTTGTACAATCTTGTTCTTTAATAATAATAATAAGGCTTTTATATTCGTTATGTGTAATTCGTTTATCGTTTCATTATGAAGTCCATGAATATGCGCAATGGATATTAATTATGATGAGATCATAACAATGAGATTAATATCCTTTAAACGTATATTCTTAATTGTTCCTAGTTGGAGGATATCCGAGAATGACATCGGATATCCGGTTAGGCTAGTACAGGTTGCACCTGCTCATATGATGAGGGTGGCTGGTCTCATAGTCACTTGTGTGGGGACACTAAGGTGAATCTGTAGGTGCTAATTAGAGAATGAGTTCACTGAACTGATCCATTATGAATCGCTGGATGGTAATGTTACCTAACTGTCAACCAGCTAGATTCATTGTCACAGTGGCGTGATTGGTCCTTAGACCTGAGACACCAAGGACACCTTGTTGGTGGACTTCTGGGTTTTGACCTTGACTTATAGATCTCTAGCCATGAGGTCTTAATCAGTTAAGTGTTCGGATCTAGCGGAATACCTTCGAAGGTGATTGTGTGGTCAATATGGGATCGCTCGCTATCGGTAATAGGAGAGTGAATGCTCTACGGAAGGATGCCTGATAGTCCCTGGCCAGGGCAAGACTACTTATCAGAAAAGGAGTTTTCTGATATAGTTATGCGGCATCTAAACCGAGTGAGTGTGCAATTTAGGGTTTGACAGTTGACCATACCCTAAGTGCACTCGGGAGCATTATACGAGCGAAGGATTATAGTCACGTGGTAACTGATGATACAAAAGGTTCCTTGAATGGGTTGCTGAACCCCAATGCTTTCCAGGATCAAGTGGTGTTGCTTGGCACCCAACTTGATTGGAAGCCCGGTCAATTATCGTGAGACGATAATTGATTATGTAATTAATTAATATGAGATGTTAATTAATTACCATAAGTCAATAAAGAGTTATTGAGCTTAATGGGCTGAAAAACTGGACTAGCAGTTGGGCCTAGAGGGTCACACGCATAAGAGTTCCGAGCAGACTGGGCAAGGTGTTCTTTATAGACAATGACTGGGTTTTTGTGAAAAACCGCGGTGTCTATAAATATACGCTGAGAGTTAAACCCTGGGCCAAGCTCCAGGCTTAACCCTGGCCGCCCCCCTCCTCTCTCTCTCCCAGGGCGCCCCCCACCCTCTCTCTCCTATCTCCAGCACATGGTGGAGCTGAGATCTGGGAGACACGTGGAGAACGAGGAGATCCCGTCTGCGTCCGGAGCTCGTGTGGATACATCTAGAGGCCGGACACTTGAACAGCTTGAAGCACCGGCGCCTCCTGCGCCACCTCCTCCCCGGATTCCAGAGTTACGCAACCCTGCAAAGGTAAAGATGAGATCTGCCTGTGCACGGTTTTTGTTCGATCCGACCACCGGCAACGATATCTATCTGTGGAAATCGCGTTTTTGCTGCGCTCTGTGCGTTTCCTTACAGTGGTATCAGAGCCAGGTTGCTGGCTCGGTCGGAATCGGCGTCATATGAATGTCATTTCATGTGTTTTCGTCGATTCCCATTCTGCATGAATCCCTAATTTTTACCTCGTTCTTGGGTCGCACATGGGATGTGCACTTCCCGTTTGGTACACGGAAGTTGTTTCTGGTACCAAGGGCTTCGAGAAGAACCCATCGTGGCGTCGTTTCGCCCTCTGTAGAGGCCACACGACCCCCTGCAAGAGGCCGCCGCCATACTTCTTGAACAGTCCAAAAAAAGGGGGTTTTCTGCATTTCTAGGGTTTTTTCCCGGGGTTTTCTGGGTTCTTGGGGGCGGTGGCAGGCGATCTCCAACGCCGGCGGCGCCGTCCGCGGCCGCTGGAGGCGGCGCGGGGGCCTGCGGGGCCGCCCTCCGCCGGAGAGCGGCGGCGGCTAGGGTTTCACCCTAGCTGCGCGCCCCTCTGTTCGGGCGGAGGGGGCGACCCCACGCGGGCCGCCCGCGGGCCGCGCGCGGATCCCGCGTGGGTCCGCCCGCAGGTAAGTCGCGGGCGGACCCCCGCGGGTCCCAGGCGGGCCGCGATCGGATCCGGCCCGCGCCGGATCCGACCGGCCCTTTTTCCCCATTTTTTTAAAGTTTTTAAATTGTTTTAAATTATTTAAACACCAGAAAAATTCTTAAAAATTTTCCAGAAAATTCTGAAATTAGTTTTAAGAGTTTTAAAATTGTTTTAGCTCTCTGTAAATTAATTTTCAGATGTTTGACCCAATGTTTAATTAGTTTAAGGGAATTCTAAAATTGTTTTAGTTATTTCCTACCATCTAATTAATGCATGTTAATTAATTTAAGAATGTGATTCTTGTTAAATTAATTAACAGTAAATTTTGGCGGATTCATGCAGCAACGATGAATGGCATTTATCTAAAGTTGTTTAGATGTTATCCATGTTAGCTAAATTGTTTAGTTAAATAGTTTTAAAATTATAATTATTATATTTTTGAAATAAAAGTTATTTCAGAAGTAATTATATGATGATTGCTTATTGATGCATGTGATGTGTTGATGTGTGGATGGATGATCATGCACTTAGATATCATGTGATGATGTTTATGGTTAATGGAATGTGATGTAATTTATGAGGACTGCGTGTCTCCCTCTCTCCCTCTATTAAATCCGGGTTGTACATTCTATCTCCCTCCTGTTATGTACTCCCCTTGACTTGTTCAAGGTTTCTTATTATTATCTGATGTACATTTATGGGCCTGCGAGCCCAATTTAAATATTACTTGTAATTATAAGAAGCGGATTGGTGGAGATGGAGGAGAGTACCATGCAGGACCTTCATGGAGATAAAGTTACATCAAGCTAAAGCATCAGATGCGGGGCTGCCATTTGTTCACCATATTTGTGGATTACCAACTGGCTCTAGTAATGCCACTTTAGGTTAAAGTCCATGATCATCCATCATTTTTCTTCATATATATGATATGTGTGGAATGTGCTATGATATATATAATTAAATATATGATATTCCAAATTATATATATCAATAGCACGCAGATATAGAGACCAAGATAAAATATGTCAAAATCCCTCCTCGTTCAAACTTTAAGCCGTAGCGTAATCATTTAGAATGAATTACGTGGCCCTCCATCATTATAGTTTTAGGATTGCCATTAGATCGGGCAAGTTTGTTGTGCTATCCACAAGGCTTGCCAAATCTGATGACAGACTAAAACTATGGCATAATGATGCCTTAAACGGGGTAGAGGACCGGTGTAGCTTTGTTGTGCTATCCACAAGGGCTACATCCAAATCTATGCTCGTTACGTAATGATGGTACTGTTTAGACTGGATTTAATGACTTGTTGTGCTATCCACAAGGTCATTAAAATTCAGGGGCCAAAATAAGATCGGATATTGCAAGAGTTGCAAGTGTCAAGGGTTGACCGCTTTCAAATCATAGTATCGTTTGTTGTGCTATCCAAAAGATCATGCTATGAGTCTGTGAGATTCTGATCCCCGCTAGGAGACCGTCGGTGTCTCCCATTCTGTATATCTGAGGGTTATACAGTCTGTCGGAAAATAGTGGGAGCTAATCTTGATTAAAGTCCTAATCTAGATTTAATTATTATTATGAACATCTGCTAGTTGTGTTTACATTTCCTTTATAGGCAAAAATGTCGTCGGGTAACCCACTCCGTGGCATACTGAATGCCAACAAGTTGACAGGCCCGAACTACTCGGATTGGCTCAGGAACCTGAAGATTGTCCTCAGGTCTGAGCGCATTGCCTATGTCCTGGAAGGTGAGATCCCATTTGAACCACCCATTGAAGCACCTGAAGGGGAAGTACTTGAATATGCGAAGTGGAAGGAGGATTCCACTCTGGCCCAATGCTACATGCTTGCCTCAATGAGCAATGAGTTGCAAAGGCAGCATGAGAACATGGATGCTAGATCCATCATGCAACACTTGCAAGATCTCTTTGAAGTGCAGAGCAGGGTAGAGAGATATGAGATATCCAAGGCCCTGTTCAGAGCTCGCATGGCAGAGGGGTCTTCAGTACAGACTCATGTGCTGAAGATGATAGAGTGGATTTAGAGGCTCGAGGGGCTTGGTATTCCTCTTGATAAGGAACTGAGCACGGACCTCATTCTCCAGTCACTTCCAGATTCATATTCCCAGTTCATTGTGAACTTCACAATGAACAAGATTGAGGTGAGTTTAGCTGAGATGCTCAACATGCTGAAGACTGCTGAGGGCAACCTTAAGAAGGAAAAGCCCACTGTTCTCATGGTTGGAAAGTCCAACAAGAAGAGGAGAGCAGGGCAAGCCTTAAAGAAAGGCAATGCAAAGAAGCAGTCTAAGCAGAAACAAAAGAAGGACATAAGCAAAGGAGAAGAAAAGGGCGAGTGCTTCCACTGCAAGAAAAAAAGGGGCACTGGAAAAGAAATTGCAAGGACTACCTTGCATTGAAGGCTCAGGAGAAGCAGAAGCTTGGCGAAGCTTCATGTATCTATATGATATATCTTCACTTGTCTATTAGAGATTCCACATCTTGGGTTTTAGACACTGGATGTGCTTCTCATGTCTGCAATGATGTGCAGATGTTGACAAGTAGAAGGAAGTTGAGCAAGGGCGAGGTGAACTTGAGGCTTGGAAACGGCACAAGTGTTGGTGCACACACTGTGGGGACAGTGAAGCTCAAGTTACCTTCTTGAGATTTGCTTTTATTAGATGATTGTTACTATGTGCCTAGTATCATTAAGAACATTATTTCTGTTTCTTGTTTAGACAGAATTGGATACATGTTTACCATTGAGAACAATAGTTGTTCAGTTTATTTAAGAAATAAACTAGTTGCTTTAGCAAGTTTGGTGAATGGTTTGTATCTGCTTGATGTCTCTTATGAAAATCTCCATGTTGATGTTTCTCCTAAGAGAAGTAAGAATGGTGTGAACACTGCCTACTTATGGCATTGTAGGCTTGGTCACATTGGCGAGAATAGGCTTCAAAAGTTGCATAAGAATGGATACTTAGATCCATTTGATTATGAATCATATGCAACTTGTGAATCTTGTTTAATGGGTAAGTTGACCAAATCTCCATTTAGTAGATATGGAGATAGGGCCAAGGACATATTGGAACTAATACATTCGGATGTATGTGGTCCAATGTCTACCCAAGCCAAGGGTGGCTACTCATACTTCATTACATTCATGGATGACTACTCAAGGTTCGGATTTGTTTACTTAATGAAGTACAAATCTGAAGCCTTTGGGAAATTCCAAGAATTTAAGAATGAAGTTGAGAAACAAACTGGAAAGAGTATTAAAATCCTACGGTCAGACCGAGGAGGTGAATACTTAAGTACAGAGTTCACACAATTCTTAAAGGACAATGGTATCCTTTCTCAATGGACTCCTCCCTATACACCACAGATGAATGGTGTATCGGAAAGGAGAAATCGTACCTTGTTGGACATGGTGCGATCCATGATGAGCCGTTCACATTTACCAGTTTCCTTATGGGGATATGCGCTAGAGTCAGCGGCATATCTGCTGAACAGGGTTCCAGTAAATCTGTGTCTTCCACTCCATATGAGATATGGAAGGGTAGAAAGCCTGATTTTAAACATGTTAAAATCTGGGGCTGTCCTGCCCACGTGAGGAGACATGACCCAGATAAACTAGAATCCAGAACCGATAAGTGCAGGTTTGTTGGATACCCAAAAGAAACATTTGGGTACTACTTTTACCATCCTGGTGAACAAAGAGTGTTTGTCGCCAGGAGAGCTGTCTTCTTGGAAGAGGAGTACCTTACCCAAGAGGACAGTGGGAGTAAAGTAGATCTAGAAGAGGTTCTAGATCCACAAATTGTGCAAAGTCCACCAGGTGAAACATCGGTTCTGGAACCTGTTCAGGAATATACACACATTCAGCGTAGGTCTGGTAGAGTACGTAGACAGCCTGAAAGATATGTTGGACATATCAGTGAAGGCATGTCTTATGATGAGGATGATGATCCAAAGACCTACCAAGAGGCTGTTGATTGTCCTCAGTCAGGGAAATGGCGAGATGCCATGAATTCTGAGATGCAGTCCATGTACACCAACCAAGTTTGGAATTTGGTAGACTTGCCCGAAGGTATTGTACCTATTGGGTGCAAGTGGATCTTTAAGAGAAAGATCGGTATAGATGGACAGATCGACACTTATAAGGCAAGGTTGGTGGCAAAGGGGTATCGTCAAAGGCAAGGAATTGACTATGACGAAACTTTCTCACCAGTTGCTATGATAAAGTCGATCAGAATTCTTCTTGCCATTGTTGCATACTTTGATTATGAGATCTGGCAGATGGATGTAAAAACCGCTTTCCTTAATAGAAACATTGAGGAGGAAGTGTATATGATATAACCTGAGGGTTTTACATCCAAAGAGTGTCCAGACAAAGTATGCAAGCTTCAAAGATCCATCTATGGATGGAAGCAAGCTTCTTGTAGTTGGAACATAAGGTTTGATGAGGCTATCAAATCTTATGACTTCATTAAGAATGAAGATGAACCATGTGTGTATAAGAAAATCAGTGGGAGTGCTATCACTTTTCTCATACTTTACATTGATGACATCTTACTCATTGGGAATGATGTAGGGATGTTATCATCAGTAAAGGTTTGGTTGTCAAAGAACTTCTCCATGAAGGATTTGGGAGAAGCATCCTACGTATTAGGAATACGTATCTATAGAGATAGATCTAAGGGGATGCTTGGCTTGACCCAATCCATGTACATGATACCATTGTCAAAAGGTTTGGCATGGAAAATTCCAAGAGAGGTCTCATACCTATGAGACATGGGATTATTCTCTCTAAGGAGCAGTCTCCTAAGACTTCTGAAGAGAGGGCAGCCATGGATAGAGTCCCCTATGCCTTGGCTATAGGGTCTATCATGTATGCCATGCTATGTACAAGACCTGATGTGGCATTTGCTCTAAGTGTTACGAGTAGATATCAGGCAAATCTAGGTGAAACACACTGGATGGTTGTGAAATGTATCCTTAAGTACTTGAGAAGGACTAAGGATATATTTCTGGTCTATGGAGGAGGGGACTTGAAACTTCGGGCATATACTGACTCGAGTTTCCAGTCAGACCCAGATGATAGCAAGTCTACATCTGGGTTTGTGTTCACTTTGAACGGGGGTGCAGTGAGCTGGAAGAGTTCCAAGCAAGAAACCACTGCAGACTCGACGACAGAACCTGAGTACATTGCTGCAGCTGAAGCCGCCAAGGAGGCAGTGTGGATGAAGAAGTTCATCACCGACCTTGGTGTGGTGCCAGGTGACTCTGATCCAATCCCATTGATGTGTGACAACAATGGGGCCATTGCGCTAGCGAAAGAGCCGCGGTCTCATCAGAAGTCGAAGCACATTTTGAGGCGATTTCACCTGATCAGGGAAATTATCACTAGAGGAGATGTACTAGTGGAAAGAGTTCCTTCAGTCGACAACATTGCAGATCCATTGACGAAGCCTCTGTCTCAAATTGTGTTTGAGCGCCACCTTGAGTCCATGGGTTTAAGGCTTAATGGTGATTGGCTTTAGTCCAAGTGGGAGATTGTTAGTTATGGATGTCCTCAAGCCAATCATAACTTGTACAATCTTGTTCTTTGATAATAATAATAAGGCTTTTATATTCGTTATGTGTAATTCATTTATCGTTTCATTATGAAGTCCATGAATATGCGCAATGGATATTAATTATGATGAGATCATAACAATGAGATTAATATCCTTTAAACGTATATTCTTAATTGTTCCTAGTCGGAGGATATCCGAGAAGGACATCGGATATCCGGTTAGGCTAGTACAGGTTGCACCTGCTCATATGATGAGGGTGGCTGGTCTCATAGTCACTTGTGTGGGGACACTAAGGTGAATCTGTAGGTGCCCATTAGAGAATGAGTTCACTGAACTGATCCGTTATGAATCGCTAGATGGTAATGTTACCTAACTGTCAACCAGCTAGATTCATTGTCACAGTGGCGTGATTGGTCCTTAGACCTGAGACACCAAGGACACCTTGTTGGTGGACTTCTGGGTTTGACCTTGACTTATAGATCTCTAGCCATGAGGTCTTAATCAGTTAAGTGTTCGGATCTAGCGGAATACCTTCGAAGGTGATTGTGTGGTCAATATGGGATCGCTCGCTCTCGGTAATAGGAGAGTGAATGCTCTACGGAAGGATGCCTGATAGTCCCTGGCCAGGGCAAGACTACTTATCAGAAAAGGAGTTTTCTGATATAGTTATGCGGCATCTAAACCGAGTGAGTGTGCAATTTAGGGTTTGACAGTTGACCATACCCTAAGTGCACTCGGGAGCATTGTACGAGCGAAGGATTATAGTCACATGGTAACTGATGATACAAAAGGTTCCTTGAATGGGTTGCTGAACCCCAATGCTTTCCATGATCAAGTGGTGTTGCTTGGCACCCAACTTGATTGGAAGCCTGGTCAATTATCGTGAGACGATAATTGATTATGTAATTAATTAATATGAGATGTTAATTAATTACCATAAGTCAATAAAGAGTTATTGATCTTAATGGGCTGAAAAACTGGACTAGCAGTTGGGCCTAGAGGGTCACACGCGTAAGAGTTCCGAGCAGACTGGGCAAGGTGTTCTTTATAGACAATGACTGGGTTTTTGTGAAAAACTGCGGTGTCTATAAATATACGCTGAGAGTTAAACCCTGGGCCAAGCTCCAGGCTTAACCCTGGCCGCCCCCCTCCTCTCTCTCTCCCAGGGCGCCCCCCACCCTCTCTCTCCTCTCTCCGGCACATGGTGGAGCTGAGATCCGGGAGACGTGTGGAGAACGAGGAGATCCCGTCTGCGTCCGGAGCTCGCGTGGATACTTCTAGAGGCCGGACACTTGAACGGCTTGAAGCACCGGCGCCTCCTGCGCCACCTCCTCCCCGGATTCGGGAGTTACGCAACCCCGCAAAGGTAAAGATGAGATCTTCCTGTGCGTGGTTTACCGCTTTAGTTCGATTCCGACGGCCGGCAACAATATCTAATGGAGGGAATCGCGTTTCTGCTGCACCCTGATCGATTCCTAACACTTGGGTCTTCATACTCTACTAGACCATTGCCTGTGCAATGGGGCCGATCCAGTCCTAGGAGGAGCACCTGAACTCAGCCACTGAATCGGTCAGTTCGAATTGTACCTGTCGAGAATGGATCTACTAGGTGTTTGGCATAACACCACCTACTGCTAAATTTAGTCTACATTTCCATGAACTATATTATGGCATGAATTTCTTTACTGTTTAGTTCCGGGCAAATTCTTTTATGATATCTTCATCGAACGGTACTTCAATATCTTTGTTGTATCCTCTTATTGACTGATATACTTATTGTTCCTTTCCTACTACTGTCCAACTTATTGTTATTATAAATGGCAATTTGCTACTGAGCACAATTGCACATAAATCCTACTTTCCTTTCAAGCAACTCAGATGGGTCTGACTCGCCAAGGGATTGTGCGCCGACTGATCTATAAATTAGCAAACCTTACTTCTTTTTTTTTACTTTGTCACTTAAGTTGTTGTATATCTTAACTCTAAACTATCGACAAGTGTAATATATTATTCCGCTGCAACTTTCTACGTATATGCAAGACCGTCCCTCCTTGTATTATCTCGATCCTTCTGTCACCTCCGAAAATAGTATATGAGTAGGACGTGACAGGTATTTAATGGCATCAGAGCGGAGTTCCGCTAACCCTAAAAACAACTGTTGGGTTGGGTGTGAAAACAAGTCATTTCCCCTCATATTTTGATGATGACAAGCTATGATTTTAATGCATAAAAATTGGAACATGTGAAATACATCACCTGAATTACCAATATTCAAAAAGCATGTTTCCAAGCACATTTATCAGTTATATTCATGACAATACATTTAATTAATGATTTATGTGTTATTTTCTCAGGGACAAACATTTTCTTGCAAAGGTAGTGTCGACACAACCATCAATGGTGTCGACACAATGGCTCAGAGCAAAGGCAGAAATGTGAAGAAAAGATCAACCACTGTCGACACTAGACCAGGGCAGGTCGACACTAGTGACAGATCCCAGAGAAATATGTTAACAGGTTTCTATCTCAGGTCGACACCAAATGCAGGCAGGTTGACACTAGATGGCTCTCCCAGAAGGCATGTTTGTCAGATGACCAAAGCAGGTCGACACGAGATGATATCAGGTCGACACTAGAGAGCTTTCCCAGAAGGCCTGTTTTTCTGTCTGGGACGTGGTGTCGACACTGAATCATCTCAGGTCGACACTAGAGACCTCTCCCAAAGAATTGATTTTCCAGTCTGGGACAGTGTGTCGACACACCTCATGGGTAGGTCGCCACACTCCAGAATCTCTGTGACTTAAACTTCCTCCTGGACACGTGGCACCCTTGGGAGATGATGGATCAATCATGGATCTTGTGCCCACGTACCCTAAGGGTATCTTTGGGCTTTTAGGGTATAAATACCCTCCTATTGGCCATCCATCCAAGTAGAACCATCTCAGAGCCTCCAGAAATCGGTTTTGGCGGCAGGAAGAGTTCATCTCCCTGCTCCTGTTCTCGTGGTGTTCTCTGAAGCCAATTCTCATACGTTCAAGTATGAGAAGTGGAGATTGATCGTTGAAGAAGCACCTCAAGGAGGCAGAGCAAGTAGAAGCCGACTCTTGTGAAGAATTCAAGGAAGATCCTGAAGATCAAATTGCAGAGCATCGCCCAGGAACTTCCAGAGATTAAAGCACTTCACAATTCGACCTTCTACAAGGGAGTACATCTGAAGAGAAAAGCTTATCAATACAATTCTCATTTTCCTTTTCTCTTCTGAGTGATTCTTATATTGTGCATGGGTTGTTGCATGAGTCTCATGAATTAACTCTGGTTGGACTAGATCTGTTGCTAGAGGATCTAAGTCTTGTGTTTTTCTAGCAAGTTGTTTGTGAGCCTGTGTGCTTAGGAGTTTGTGAGTCATTGTACTCACTGTGTGGTTTAAGCCGTCGTGCTCAATTTGGAGTCGTCGTACTCTGGTTGTTGTTTGAGCCGTCGTGCTCAATTTGGAGTCGTCGTACTCCGGTTGTTGTTTGAGCCGTCGTGCTCAGTTTGGAGTCGTCATGCTCCAGGTGTTTCTTGAGTCATCGTGCTCAAGGGTGTTTGGAGTCGTCGTGCTCCTGTGTGAGTTGTACTCAGGGTTTTTGAGTAGTGTGGCCTCACTGTGTGAGGGTTGACGTAGGAGTCACTGGAGGTGATTTTCGAACCACCTAAAAAATCCTCTGTGCATTGGTCTGATTTGTGGTTTGCCTTTGTATCTCGCTAGATGCATACATAGGGATTTCGTTCACACTACTAATTAATTGGCTCACACTCAAATCACACTTTAGATCAGTAAATTGATTGGGTGATTTAATCTCTGATTCGAAGTAATTTTAAATTGCTTAAGCTTCCGCATTAATTGGTATTAGATCTATTCAACCCCCCCCCTTCTAGATCTGATCCATCCACCCATCCGTTCCTAACAATTGGTATCAGAGCGGGTTAATGTCTGTTACTGATCTGATTTGATTGCTTCTGGCTGATCTCTGTGTTAATTGCTTGAACTGCGTGCTTAATCGCTCTGATTCCTCCTTTTGGCACTAGAGCAGATTAAGCACTCTAATTGTTAGATCTAATTCCTTGTCACGTTGATTCACTGTGATTAGATCTAATAGTCTTTTGTTAGTCTTGGTATAATGGCAAATCTATTTAATCTGTATGAATCTCCTGTTATAATTTCAGAGAAATCACCAGTCTCACCTTCATCAAGTTTTTCAAAGGAAGCACAAAGAAAAGGAGCAAAAGAAATTCACAAGTACTTTATGGCAAAGAGGAGCCTCAATGAATCCAGAAAATCAACCATTCATAAGGTTTTGGCTCTAACAGCACATTCTAAGAGCTCAAAGCATTCTTCATCCTCTTCAGAACACAAGAGTTCAAATGGGTCTAAAAGGTCAGGTAAATCAACTCCAGATCCATTTGTGTATTCTAATTCTGATTCTGATGAAGATGAAAGTATGTCTTATGCTGAGTTGATTAAATTCTGTGAAAAGATACAAAGTCTTAATATACAACTGAACACTAAATATAAAGACTTGAAAAAGAACTTAAAACATTGCCATAAAGAAAGTGAAAACTTGAGAAATACACTTGAATTGCACTAGAATAATGATAAGAATCTTTCAGAAGAAAATGATAATTTGAAAAATGAAGTTGAAGAATTAAATTCTGAAAAAGAGAATTTGGAAGATGAACTCCAAATCTGTGAAAATAAACTGAATGGATTGAAAGAAAACCATGAGCTATTGAAATCAAAAGTCATTAATCTGGAAAATGAAAAAGAAGAATTGATTGATCTCAATAACAATATCAAATTTGATAATGATCAATTAAACAAACAAATCTCTAATATGGCTTATGATCATCAAATAAATGAAAGATGCAAACAACTTGTTGAAGAAAATCATCACTTAAAAAGGAAGATTGAATGTTTGTACCATGACAAACCATTGGACAATGAATGCAGCAATTTGAGAAATAAAATCGCCGATTTGGAAAAACAAATTGCTCAATTTGAAAATGAAAAGAACAAGATGAAAAATGATTTGGATGTCATGCTAAACAAGCTTCAAATTTCAGAAAAGGAAGTAATTGCATTAAAATCTGAAAAACAGAAACTTCAAAATGAATTGTAGAACACTAGTCTTGCTTCTGTTAAAGATAAGAAAAATAAGAACAAAACAAAATTAACAGTTGTTAAATCTGCTGCAAACAAGAACTCTTCTAAGTCTAATGAAAAGCTAGTGCAAGTTCCTATTCAAAAACAGACAGGGAAAGAGAGGAATGCTACTGTCAAGAGGACTCATCTACTTCCTCCAACAATTCAAAAAGTTCCAAGGCAAATTCCAAATTCACATCATGCCAAGAGTTACAAAAAGGTACCTCCTTCTCCTCATGGTGAGCCTCCTCACATGAAAAGGAGATTTCAGCAAATGCATACATGCCAAGGTAAGTACCAGGTAAAAAATGCTCTCATTTGCTTTAATTGTAATAAACCTGGTCATCTTGCCAAATATTGCTGGAATAGAAATCAAAACTTCAATAAACATGCCAAATCAGTCCAATGCTTTCATTGTCATAAAATTGGTCATATTTCAAAGGACTGTTGGTACAGAAATGATTTTGTTGTGCATGCTCAGAAATTCCATCTAATGCACATGCTCATACACATAGGAATAAACATCATGTTCATACTGAAAATGTTCAGAAATTCCATGTGTATAGGCATAGAAATGTTGCACAAAATCATTTTATTTCTGCTCATATTAAAAATCTGAAAATAGAAAACAAAATGTTCAGAATGTCAGTGGTGCATTCTATACCAATAACTCTAAGATTAGAAACCAAGATTCCAGTGTTTCTAGTCTTCAGCAAAATGCACCCAAAATAAAATCATTTTGGATTCAGAAATCTTTGTTGCAATCTAACATTGATTTCATTGCAGGACCCAAGCAAGTGTGGGTCCCAAAACCAGCTTGATCAGCATGCTGAGAAGTCTTGCAGCCATACATTGTAAATGGATTCAAGATATTGGCTGTGCAAGACTAGAAATGACTGGAGAACACAGGTAAAATCTTTGAGAAAGAAATGAAGACTGTTCAGGTAAAATTTCTTTATCATTTCAAACTTGAATTGCTTGAATTGGAATGAATGTTTAATTTTTATCTGAACAATGAGAAAAATGTGTTTCAATGCTACTCCTATCAATGAACTTTATGTCATAACAATTCGAATCATGTTTATGTTATCATGCATGCTTAACTGTTCCCATGAGTCTGTGTGCATATTAACTGCTTTGACTTCTTGGTATATCAAATAATGACATGTGGAAAAACAAGTTATGCTTGTTTGGAAACTATCATTATGCGTAAGTAAAATACTCCGCCAAGTACCAAAAGTCATGTTATGCTTAAAGCTAATTGTGCTCATAATCATGTGTGAATTGCATGCTAACGTTTTCATTCCATGCACAAATTAAGGGGGAGTAAATTTGAAAAAGTGCAAAAATGTTTTTTTTTAATTGCCTGTTAATGCATGATTGATCATGTTCATATTTTATCGGTGAAAACTACTTTGAATGAACATATCTGAATTGCTTGTATGATCATTTCAAATCATGTATTTCTTATGGGAAGTGAGCCAAAAGAATCTTTAAGTGAAATGTTGGAACAACATTCCTTCATGTCTGATTTATCATTTCTTGAGAAATGAGGTAGCAAAGAAATCATTTGAACTCCATTTCATAGAAACTGAAAAACAATTTGCTGACATCTTCACCAAATCCCTTCCTGACAGTAGATTCCCATCTTTAAGGAGAGAACTTGGTCTTTGTAAATGTCCATTTTCTTGATCTCTCTCTTTGGGATTGGGTTGAGTGTTAGGCATCTTCTGAATGGGAGTTCTTTGCATCATCATTATCATTTGCTTCCTTGATTCATACTGATCATATCTCTCACCATTTCACCTCTATTCCTTTTGACAATGAATTCTTCAACTTATATTGTGTTGACTTTCTTAGTATATCAAATGGTGACTTGGAGAAGGACAAGTTATGCTTGTCTGGACACTTTCACTATGCGAGAGTATATGTCTCCGCCAAGTACCAAGAAATGAATATGCAATTGTTGAGGGGGAGTTTTTATTGATTAAAGAGAATTATTCCTGATTTCAAAAACTTGCATATCTTTATTCTGATGAAAAGTGTGTGAAATCCTCATCTCAGGGGGAGCTAGAGAATTCACAAGTCATATCTTTTGAAAAATTCAAAACTTTTCTTGCATTACATCAATTTCCTTGCATGATGTCCTCATTCAGGTGTCTAGAGTCTCAAAATGATCCTTTGAGTGATCTACTATATTCATTTGTCAACTCTCACCTATATTCTTCAAAACTAGAGAAATTCAGATTTCTTTCAAAGACTGAAGGATAATGTGTGCCTTGAATCTAAACATGTTTTTGTTTGCAATTGATGTTGGATATAGATGATGTTTTTTTTGTCAAAAACTCTCCAAAATTTGTCAATTCAACAGAGCAATGGCACATGTGCTGAGTAACTGCACACCTTCACAATGAATGAAGTGCCATGTATGTCATGAGGCACTAATGCTATCTTTGTTCAAAGGGGTTCAAAATAAAAAATAAATGAAAAACAAAATAAATATGTCCTATTCCTTTTTGATGATGACTGAGTAACTGGAAATATTGGCGTCTAAAAAACGTATATTTTCATGTCAAAAGGTCATCATTTACCCCTTTGAGACTTGATAATGGATAAATCTTTAGTATCCAGGGACTATAGTGTGTGAAAAGCATTAGTTCTTGAGTGAACAAGATGTATCTCATTTGATAGTTTGTTTCAAAAACAAAATGTGTATATCATTGGAGAATTATTTTTTAAAAGAATCACTCTTATCCATCATCAAGTTGTTCTTAAAAATTGTTTACTTTCGACACACTTGATTTCAGTCTAAAAGATTTTTTTTATTTCTTTGGACTTGAAGAATATGGTAGTGTGTAGTTTATCTATTAAATGTATTATATCCCTCAAATCATCATTTTAATGACTCAAGTCAATGAATGCTCATATCCTGTTAGATGTTGTGTAAAACTTGAAAAATTTTAAATTTTTACAAAATTTAACACATGAATTTTTTAGCCTCTTAAAAATCCTTGAAATGATTATTCCACCCATTGCTTATCATTATAAAGATGTCCCAAAGCTCACTAATTTTTCCCACACTCAAATCTTAAATTTTCATCAGGCCAGGTCGACACTACTCCATCTAGTGTCGGCACACTTTCACTCAGGTCGACACTCACCTCCTCTAGTGTCGACACTGACCCCCTGCCAGAGTCTTTTTCGCCTTGGGCACCGGTTAAGGATTTGATGTACCTGCGGGGTAGCATACCCTAAAACCCCCTTTTCTTCTCCAGGTCGACCCAACGGTTGTCTTCTTCCTGGAATCCGGCAGGTCTTTGAACCATTTCCACCTCTTCCCTCCTCCATTCCATCCCTATCCTTCTTCTCTCATTCCTCACTCTCCATCATCTCCTATTCCACTCCATACTGCTTCCATGGCACCCAAGCAGGCCCCTCGCCGTGGAGCAAAGTCAAGGGCTACGGCAAGGCCCATTCCGGCGGATGTTGATCCTCCTACTGAAAGGAGAACTAAGAGGCGCCATGACCCTGCAGAGCAGCCAGGGCCGTCCTCTGCATCCCCATCATCTACTAAGAGAGGTATAACTTCTTCTGGTCGAGGTAGAGGGTCTGCGTACCCTAGGAGGAAAATTCTGGAATCGTCTCCTGAAGTGTCTGAGCAGTCATCATCTTCATCCTCCTCATCCTCTGAGTCTTCCCAGCCCTCTAAGCCAACTCCTTCCAAACCACTTAGTGCAGGGAAGATCATTTTGAAACCTAGGACTGTGGATTTAGAAGACAAAGAATTGAATGATGCTTTTCCTAAGGTCATAAACTTCTTCAAATTTCAGTCTTGGCAACCCTTCATCTCAGAGTTTCACAACATCTACCCTAGACTTGTCCAGGAATTCTACATGCATTTGGAATGCACAGATGAGGGCTATAAGTCAAAAGTCAAAGGGATTGAAATTGATATGCCTACAGACATAGCAGCTACAATATTCAAAATTCCAGATGAAGGAGCAGACTACCACAACTTTGAGTTCAACCTTCATGAAGCATATACCATCTTCACTAGATTGCAGGCAAATGAGTCTGATCTCAAGCAAACTCATGTCACTAAATTCAACACCAACACTTTTCCACCAGTGTTGAGGCTTACCCATCACATCCTCACCACTATCATAACACCTCAAGGTGGTGCGAGAGACAGTCTGAATGGAGGTGTTCAAAGCATCAAATTTGTCATTTAAAAATGTGTATAGCTCTGGTGGAACAGAAGGTCCAGGATGTGGATGCATGAACTGGAGGTTGTGGAGAAAAGGATGGAATTTCAGTTTCAAGGTTCATGGAGGAGGAGGGCTGAAGTTGAGGTGAAAGAGGGGCATTAATGGGTACATCAACTTCAACTGCCACATGAGGCTGATCCTCATTTATTGGAGGCTGGTCCTCATGCACTTGAGGCTGATCCTCTGGAGCTGGAGGCTGATCCTCTTGCACTGGAGGCTGATCCTCTTGCACCACAGGGGCCTCTACTGCAGCTGGCCCTCTCCTAACCTGATCACCCACAATCCTAAAGCCCATAAACTTTTGAACATGCTTAAAGCAATAAATATTGGACTTAGCAATTTTCTCAGACTTCTCATTCTCAAGAGACACACCAAAGTGTTTGAAGACTTGAGTCAAATGGGCTGCATAAGGAAGTGATCTATGCAAATCTACCCTAGTGGTCTCAGAGATGATCTGGTACATGATGACATGGAGATTAACCTTTATGTCTTTGCTCATACAGTATAGCACAAACTTTGGATGAATTGAGGATTCAGAGGTTGGAGAACACTGTGTCTGCCAAATTTATTGAACAAAAAGCAGCTTCTGACCATGGAACACAAAGGTTTAATAGGCTAATAGGCACATTGGCAGATGCTTCAGTTGAGCTAAAAGAGCATCAAAAGGAGTTGGAAATAGTTCTTAAGGGAATTTTGGAAAATTCTCAAGCTGATGTCTTCAACACAAAGCAGACACTCTCTCAGATTTCTAAGACAAGGCTGTCTTTTGCACATTTGGTAGATGACTTGGAAAGCATGAAGAAATTATCTGCTCATATTGATGAAGAGATGTCTGCACTTAAAAGGGAATTCAAAGTTTTGAATAGGCCTGGTTGGTCAGCTGGTTCTTCTTCATCTTCACAGCCAATGTCAACTGAACTCAGTGCCCTTCAAGCTACAATGTCAGAGAACTCAGAGAGAATGGAACATCTATTGCATACAAGACTCTCCACTATCCAAGCACAAATGAAGTTCAGTCTGGCTTCAATGGAAAAGAGACTGACAGATATTAAGACCATTTTGATACCCATTCCTCCTCCTCCTCCTCCCCATTAATGTAATTTCTTTTGATGATGTCAAAGGGGGAGAAAATAGCAAGAACCTGTAATGCTTTTTAAATGTGTTTTTGAAGATTGCAATGTTCATATTTTGTGAATGAAATGAATAGAAATCATTGTGTCTTCAATGTGATTGAAAACTTTTTGATAATAAATGTCAATGTGAATGTATGATTGCTTGTCAAGCTACTTGACCTCTTTGTGCAAATAACTCACTTCTAGTAACATTGTGTCTTTCATGTGTGTGATCTTCAAATGTTACTAAAAAATGTTCAAAGGTCTTTGACAAGTTTGAATAAAAAGAAATAAAACATCACTCAGTCACAATCAATGCCTTTCTAACTGAGTGTTAAATAACCAAAAGTGCTTAAAATCACTTTTCATCAAAATTTCACTTCTATATAGTTTTAAGGTTGCCATCATCAAAAAGGGGGAGATTGTTGGGTTGAGTGTGAAAACAAGTCATTTCCCCTCATATTTTGATGATGACAAGCTGTGATTTTAATGCATAAAAATTGGAACATGTGAAATACATCACCTGAATTACCAATATTCAAAAAGCATGTTTCCAAGCACATTTATCATTTATATTCATGATAATATATTTAACTAATGATTTATGTGTTATTTTCTCAGGGACAAACATTTTCTTGCAAAGGTAGTGTCGACACAACCATCAATGGTGTCGACACAATGGCTCAGAGCAAAGGCCGAAATGTGAAGAAAAGATCAACTAGTGTCGACATTAGACCAGGGCAGGTCGACACTAGTGACAGAGCCCAGAGAAATATGTTAACAGGTTTCTATCTCAGGTCGACACCAAATGCAGGCAGGTCGACACTAGATGGCTCTCCCAGAAGGCCTGTTTGTCAGATGACCAAAGCAGGTCGACACGAGATGATATCAGGTCGACACTAGAGAGCTTTCCCAGAAGGCCTGTTTTGTTGTCTGGGACGTGGTGTCAACACTGAATCATCTCAGGTCGACACTAGAGACCTCTCCCAGGGAACTGATTTTCCAGTCTGGGACAGTGTGTCGACACACCTCATGGGCAGGTCGACACACTCTGGAATCTCTGTGACTTAAACTTCCTCCTGGACACGTGGCACCCTTGGGAGATGATGGATCAATCTTGGATCTTGTGCCCACGTACCCTAAGGGTATCTTTGGGCTATTTAGGGTATAAATACCCTCCTATTGGCCATCCATCCAAGTAGAACCTTCTTAGAGCCTCCAGAAATCGGTTTTGTCAGCAGGAAGAGTTCATCTCCCTGCTCCTGTTCTCGTGGTGTTCCCTGAAGCCAATTCTCATTTGTTCAAGTATGAGAAGTCGAGATTGATCGTTGAAGAAGCACCTCAAGGAGGCAGAGCAAGTAGAAGCCAACTCTTGTGAAGAATTTAAGGATGATCCTGAAGATCAAATTGCAGAGCATCGCCCAGGAACTTCCAGAGATCAAAGCACTTCACAATTCGACCTTCTACAAGGGAGTACATCTGAAGAGAAAAGCTTATCAATACAATTCTCATTTTCCTTTTCTCTTCTGAGTGATTCTGAGATTGTGCATGGGTTGTTGCATGAGTCTCATAAATTAACTCTGGTTGGACTAGATCTGTTGCTAGAGGATCTAAGTCTTGTATTTTTCTAGCAAGTTGTTTGTGAGCCTGTATGCTCAGGAGTTTGTGAGTCGTCGTACTCACTGTGTGGTTTGAGCCGTCGTGCTCAATTTGGAGTCGTCGTACTCCGATTGTTGTTTGAGCCGTCGTGCTCAATTTGGAGTCGTCGTACTCCGGTTGTTGTTTGAGCCGTCGTGATCAGTTTGGAGTCGTCGTGCTCCAGGTGTTTCTTGAGTTGTCGTGCTCAAGGGTGTTTGGAGTCGTCGTGCTCCTGTGTGAGTTGTACTCAGGGTTTTTGAGTAGTGTGGCCTCACTGTGTGAGGGGTGGACGTAGGAGTCACTGGAGGTGATTTCCGAACCACCTAAAAAATCCTCTGTGCATTGGTCTGATTTGTGGTTTGCCTTTGTATCTCGCTAGATGCATGCATAGGGATTTCGTTCACACTACTAATTAATTGGCTCACACTCAAATCACACTTTAGATCAGTAAATTGATTGGGTGATTTAATCTCTGATTCGAAGTAATTTTAAATTGCTTAAGCTTCCGCGTTAATTGGTATTAGATCTATTCAACCCCCCCCTTCTAGATCTGATCCATCCACCCATCCGTTCCTAACAACAACCTGTGAGATGGGTAGAAAATTGGGAAATTAGTATTAGAAATAGTTGAAATTATTTCATTTTTATAAATTGACTTGGTGACTGTAACAGAATGGACCCCAATGCACGTGAGCATTAAAAATAGTAGCCCAAAATAACTCGCACAATGAAACCAATACCCTTAAGGAGTTTCTGTAGCAACCCGATATTTTAAATAAATAAATCAATCAAAATATTAAAAGAAAACGAATTAATTAAAACACAATAAACCACAAGAAGTAATGGGCTTTATTAAAAATAGCTCACATAAAGGTTATTGGGCCAAAATAGGAGTTTAGACTTTGGAATAAGGGAATATAATCAGAAATTCGTAACCCAAATGTTACCAAAATTGAAAAGGGGCAAGAAAATCAATTAAATAGTTAGTATGCTCCTAAATTCGACTCCTAAACTTACCCTCATTAGCTAGGTATGAAATTTGAATCCCAACCCAACCCAACTAGGAGAAACGATGGAAGTAAGGTTGGAGAGTATAAGGGAAATTCGGAGATTAATAGTAATTGGAGTTGTGTTAGGACTTAATAAGGCTAGATGTATAAAAACACCCTAAATCTTTCGTGGTCGGCCCTAAGGCTCTGCTGAGGAGTTCTTGGACAAGAAACGGAGGCCACAAGAGGAGGGAAATATGGAGGATAGAAGCTTAAAGCCTCTACACCCTGCTCATTGCGCCCAGGAAGACATAGGAGTTACATCACTCAAAGGTAGGTATTCTCGGGCTAAAGATGAACAAAACTCATACTATTGTGTAGAACATCATGTCTAGATTGCTTTGCACTTGATTTGCCTAATTTCCATTAAGCATGCTAGGAGATATAAGTGTTTTCCCATCATCACGCAAGTCTAGGGCTATTTGTGTTCATCCTATTATACACGCCTACCGAGACCAAATTGATCTAGTCCAAAGGCATAGTTCTCTTCTATTCGTCGTTCCCTACAAGTTTCATGTTCACAACTTTGTCCCAAGAGCCCTAGATTTTGAGTTATAAGCCTTGCATGTAAGATCGCTGCATGTTTTCCTGTTCTCGGTTTGCATGTTGAATCTCGACCGACACATACGTCGCGTTTCATTAACTAGTATCGCGACATATGAAACCGTCATGATTACCTTAAAGGTGACCACCCATGTCGTCGTGTTTTAGTTTGTTTCTGACAAATACCATTGCGTCAAACTGTGTGCCCTCTTACTGTCAGTTCATGTCTGAACCGCGACCACTACGGTCGTCGCGTTCTTGAGTCGTTTCCCACTTTTGGGGATCTATGTTATTTCAAAAATTAGGGTTTTGCATGAACGTGTCGACCTTGCCGTCGCGATTCTATATCGATTCCCATGAACGCATCGGACCTTCACCTCGCATTTCTATATCACCAATCGATTCGCCCTATCTAGTTACCCTAAATGCGACAGCCGACATCGTCGCATTTCTGTCAAGAGTCGATGTTTAGGAATCAATGTGTTAATCACGTCAGTTGACGTCGTCGTGTTTCTATTCAGAATCGATGTTGTTAAATGTGACCATTAGACTCGTCGCGATTTGATTGTGTGTTTCTAGCAACTTTATTGTTCAATTTAATGTGATTATTTAGGCTTGGTAATCATGATTATACACTATAATATTGTGTAGTGAATAGTAAACATCCATGCTAATGAACTTTGGATATATTTCATATATTTCTTAAATTAAAAGACATTGTGCACGACTATCATATGTTCGCTTGATTTCTCTCACATGCACACACCAAATGTTTATCTTTGCCATGAGACCATGCAGAAAATACGTGAATAAAATATCTTGTAAATTACTCCAATAATTGCACATTATTAACCCATGATAATAATGACATTGTCTTCATTTTTCACGTTTATTTGGAATACTGTTATCGCCGCTCCACTGTTCTAGAATTCTTCTAGATCGTCGAGCAACTTGTTTTCCATACACACTACTGTCTTGACAAGTTGGAACCACTCTGTTGGACATTCTGTTCTAGCAGACAAAGGACATTTTTTTAAGACCTCCGTAAGACTCCGTACTCCATGGATTCTGTCATGGAGACCGAGCTGGTTGTACCCTAACAACTATAACACTCTTAGGGATCAACATGATCCAACCAGCCTTAGTAGTTCTCTCTTACCTTGAGATCACGCCGGACATCTGGACCTGTGCATAACATGGCCAGTGGAAGGTTAGTGAATTCTACCTGTCTGCCAACACCAATCACGTGTGTTGCGCAACTGTTACTATCGCCTGTTTTAAACCGTCGTTTTACATGCAATGACCTATAGTTCTCATTTATACTCTACTCTCTCATCTATTCACGTTCTCTCTACCATCTCGTATATTCATCAAGTACTCTCATCTATTTCTTGGTACTCTCTATTGTCCATTTGACTGATTGTCTAAAGATAAACAATATGACTAATACCTGGAAAGAATATAAGGGGCCCGGTCTAGTCCTGGGAGGTGCACCCAAAAGTGCTAGTGCCCGCGGGAGTTAATTGACTAGAGTGTTTGGCATTACACTCAAGTGCTATCTATCTCGACTATCTATATGACAATCAAAAGTGCTATACTATGCTCGACTCGTTGTGCTATTATGAAACATTGTGCTATTTATGCTATGGCCATCATACTCTCTGTACTATATTGAAAACTTATGCTATCCTAATCCATGCTATTGTTCTATCTCTTACTTTACTTTACTCTCTCTCTCTTTATCGTTAGTGATTCTGCTTTTAATGCATTAATCATGTAAAGTTGCCCACACCATGAGATATAAATCCTAATGGGCGTTGTCGCTCACCCTACGTTATTTGTTCATTGTGTTCTCAGGTGAGACCGAGGATAATGAGTACAGTCAAGAGGATGGGGAGGACCAGGAGTGAACCATGAGTACCTGGCTTATTAGTACTGTATTAGAGTCCTAATTTAGTCTTTTACTTTCATTCCATGTATTAAAGTCTTTCAGGCCTTATGTTGTGGCTCTGAGTTAAAGGATGTAATAGACAATAGTGGAATTAGCAATGAAAGGTATTTGATTTTGTATTATTCAATTGTCCAATGGTTTGATGTCTATTATATGCTCTATACTCATTTTTTTGCAACTGCTTCACGTTCTGATATTCTGCATCGGGGTGTGACAGTTTCGTAGTCAAAGTCCCCCTCGTTTCTCCAGAAGTACCGACCCAGATGAGGCTGAGAATTGGGTTAAGGAGATTACCATAATTTTTAAAGCCATCAGGTGCCAGGAAGAGGACAAAGTCCGTTTAACTACATTTCGATTAGATAGAGATGCCCGAGCCTGGTGGGAAACCATGGAAACTATAGTAGGAGATGCTGATCAACTGTCTTGGGAGGAGTTTGTTGAATTATTCAACGAACAGTATTTCTCGGAGGTAGTCCAAGAAAAGAAAGCAATGAAATTCATTAATTTGAAACAGTGAGGTTTATCGATAGCGGAGTATGAGGCACAGTTTGCTCGGTTATCAAGGTATGCCCCTCACATGATTGCCACAGAAAAATTGAAAGCAAAAAGGCTCCTGAATGGTTTACACCCGACCTTCATTCCTCAGTTGGCCTCTCACTTGATTACCACTTATTCTGAGATGGTTAAGAGAACCTTAGCTCTTGAAGCCGCCACTGAAATGGCAGAAAGGATTGTTGGATCTCTTGTTTTGATGATGTTTAACTATGATCCATACACATTTGAATATCTTGCTTCAATTATATCTAACATTATATTTCATGTTTAGTTTACATAAAAAGTTGATGTGATGACAATGGTGTCGACACAATTCTGATAGAGTGTCGACACAGTTAAATCCCAATGTAGATTCTCACGAAAGGAAGCCAGTGGTGTCGACACAAGTACATCATGTGTCGACACATCATTTATTCACAGAAGCCATTCAGAATAGAAGAATTCTGTGGTGTCGACACAAGTCCAGTGTGTGTCAATACATCCTTCGCATCCAGTAAACAGTGAAGTGAGAAGAAGTCTGTGGTGTCAACACAACTTCAGTGTGTGTCGACACATCCTTCGCATCCAGTAAGCAATGAAGTGAGAAGAAGTTTGTGGTGTCGACACAAGTTCTTTGTGTGTCGACACATCCGTTGCATCCAGAAAATAGTCTGAAGATAAGAAGCCAATGGTGTCGACACAGGTTAATCATGTGTTGACACATCCTATACACCCAGAAACATGTTTTTTGGTCTGCGGTCTGGTGTGTCGACACAAGTGAAATGTGTGTTGACACAGGTCATCACTCAATGCTGCCAGGACTCAATGCAAGGGTCATGTGTCGACACATAACTTAAGTTGTGTCGACACACTTCGACTTTTATTCCAGATCTGAAACTTTGGAGACGTGGAAGGATTTGATACAAGTCTTTTGAGCGAGAATTCTGTGTTCCCAAAATTCCAAGGCACTTTGTGGATACATGGGACTATAAATGCCCATGATCCACACATCTTTTGGGAGACGCACACCTCAGTTCCTCATCTTCCAAAAGCATAAGGCGCAACTAGAGAGAGGCTTCATCCGTGGAGAATTGCTGGTCCAGATCTGAAGAATTGGGGATCCAAGCACCTTGATCCATCAACCTCAATCTGAATTTCTAGATTCCTGAGTCCACATCATCGAGCTGAAGTTGGAAGTCTAAAGTCTCAACTAGGAGCATACCAGGGGGAAATCGAACCAGTCCTTTCTGATCTGCAATTCACTAGATTCATCTGGTTCTTCATGTCAAACTCAATTCATCTTGTGCGTGGTGTGAAATTGGAGCATTTCTTCTTCTCAATTTCACGTCTGTGTTCAGATCTGAGATTTCGACTATCTCAGAGTGTGTGTGTGTTGTAGTGAGATCTGTTTAAACTGGCAACATAAGCCAATTCGTGTGTGTGTGTGTATGGTGGATGTAGGATACACAGTTGTGTAATCTAAACCACCCTAAATCTTTGTGTCTTGTGGTTTGATCAATCTCTACTTAGATGATTGGTAGGCTCGTTGTTCACACAATACTTAATTTGTTTAAGTTGTTCGAACTTGTGCATAAGTCATAGATCTAAAATTTTGATAGGTTTCTAGTGTGATAAGTGATTAGATTTTAATTTGAATGAAATCTATTCAACCCCCCCCCCTTCTAGATTTCATTATAGCTATTTTCCGCTGTCTTTCAATTGGTATCAGAGCAGGTTCTCATTGCACTTGTTAAGTGTTTGATCTGGCGATCAAGAGTTTTAGCTATGGAAATCACCAAGGGGTTTATAGATGAGGGTCACTCAGTTACTTGACCTCCATTTTTCGATGGATCTGATTATTCTTATTGAAAAAACAGGATGTAGGTATTCTTGAGAACACAAGACTATGAACTCTGGAAGATTGTTGATAAAGGTCCTGCTGAATTGCCAGAAGATGAAGATTTATGGACCAAGGAGCAATTTAAAAAATCCACACTCAACTGGAGTGTGATAAACATGATGCAATGCGCCATACATCCCAAGGAATACTCCACAGTCTCTTCATGTAAGTCTGTGAAAGAAATGTGGGAGAAACTCCAACTCATTTATGAGGGAACATCTGAGATAAGAGAGACCAAGGCAAGTATATCGGTTTCTGAATATGAAATGTTTCGAATGAAAAATGATGAAACTATTTCTGAGATGTTTGCTAGATTTATGCTGATTGTTAATGGTCTTAGAGGTCTTGGAAAAGACTACTCTAACAGTGATCTTGTGCGGAAGATACTAAGGTCTCTTCCATCTGCTTGACATACAAAGGCCACTGTTATTGAAGATTCCAAACATTTATCTACCATGAAATTAGATGAGCTAATAGGATCTTTGATGACATATGAAATTAACATGAAAAGAAATGTATCTGTCATGATTTCAAAGAAACCTATAGCTTTAAAATCTTCATCTAGTTCTAAAAATGTGATTGAAAGTTATGATGATACTGATGAATCTTCTGATGAAGAAGATGATGGTGAATTGGCCTTATTGACAAGGCAATTCAAGAAATTTTTTAGAAAGAAAGGAAAAGGTAAATTCAAATCCTTCAATAAGAAAGATTTTTCCAAGAAACCTGAGCTTAATAAAAAAAATGATTCAAACAAAATGACTGACATTATATGCTATGAATGCAGGAAACCAGGACATATGAAAGGAGAATGCCTTTATTTGAAAAGAAAGCTAAAGAATCAGATGTTCAAGAAGACTAGAGCTATGCTAGCCACATGGAGTGATGAGGATGAAGAAGAACAAGAAGAAGGTGAGTCTGAAGATGAAGAGATTACATGTCTCATGGCCAGAAATGAAGAGGACACAAAGGTAAGCTCTTCATTTGAAGATTTCTCCATTGATGATTGGGAAGAAGCATATGCTACTTTGTTTGAGAAGTTGTATGAATTGAAATATGAAAATAAATCATTGAAAAGGAAAATTAACAGCATATTGCATGATTCTCAAAATTTTGAACAAGTCAATCTTCTAAACAATGAAATTGTCAGTTTAAAATAGGAACAAGAAAGTTTGAATGAACAACTTGATAATATCAAGGAAAGATGCCAAAATGCTGAAAAAGAAAATCAAATTTTGACTGATGAGACTGAAAAACTTAAGAAAGAGAAAGGGGTACTTCAAGAAGAATTGAAGAATGCTTAAAAGGAATTGAGTGATAAAAAAGGTACTTTGTCCAAGTTTTTTAAAGGAAAACAAAATCTAGACGCTATATTAGGGGTTCAAATGAACACTACTAAGTATGGATTAGGTTTTCAGTTTGAGAACAAAAAGAAAATTGGACAGACTCTGATAACATCCTTTGTTAAAGGAACAACATCTCACAATCAGTCTGAAAAGAACACTCAAGAAAAATAGTCCATGAACTCAAAACATAAAAGTCAGAGTCAATTTAAAAATTTAAGAACACAATTCAAGTATGAGAGAGTTCATTTCAATAATCAACAGGATTTGAAGAAAACTGTTAGATCTACCTCTCATCTGAAAAATAACAAAAATTTCACATCACAAAAATTCATGTCACAAAAATTCATGTCATGCACAATTTGCAAAAAAAATGGGCATTCTAATGCAAATTGCAGATTAAATGTGAATGCATGTAAAGTAAAACAAGTCTGGATTCCAAAACAAATTGTCATTGAATTGAGAAAACTGATGGGACCCAAAGCAATTTGGGTACCAAAAATCTTCTTTCTAATTTCCTTTGCAGGAATGTCTTACAGCCCATAAGAAGGATAAATGGTACCTTGATAGTGGCTGTTCAAGACATATGACTGGGGATAAAGAAAAATTATGTTCATTAACTGAGAAAGATGGTGGTCAAGTAATCTTTGGAGGTAAAAACAAAGGTCAAATCATTGGAACTAGAAATGTTGGTAAGAATCTTTCAAACTCTATTGAAAATGTGTTGTTGGTTGAAGGCTTTAATCATAATTTACTGAGCATCAGTCAACTATGCGACAAGGGCCTTAAGGTAATTTTTAGTTCTGATTCATGTTAAATTGTTGAAAAGAATCTGGTAAAATAAAATTTCTTGGTCAAAGGATTAATAATGTCTATCTAGTTGACCTGAATGAACATCAAAATGAAAATCTCTGTTTAATTGCAAACCAACATGATCTATTCCAACTTTGGCATCGTAGGCTAGGTCATGCTAGTGAAAATGTGTTGAATAAATTGATCAGACATTCTCTTGTGAATGGTCTTCCAAAAATAAAGAAAAAGAAAATTGAAATTGTTTGTTCTGCATGTGCTCAAGGTAAACAAACTACGAAATCTGTTGCACCTGTAATAACCTCAAAACCTTTTGAACTGTTGCATATGGATCTCTTTGGTCCCACTAGGACACTCAGTCTTAGTGGACATAGGTTTAGGTTTGTAATTCTTGATGATTTCTCTAGGTTTACCTGGGTATTTTTTCTGTCTCAGAAGAGTGACATCTTTGAGAATTTTCAAAATTTGTTTAATAAAATTGAACATGGAAAAAACAAATAAAATCTACTCCATACTTACTGATCATAGAGGAGAGTTTGACAATAGTTTGTTCTTTGAATTTTGCAAGAATAAAGGGATTGATCACAAATTTGCTTCACCAAGAACCCTCGAATAGAATGGGATAGTGGAAAGAAAAAATAGGACGTTAGTTGAAATGGCCCGAACTATGTTAATTGAAAGTCATCTTCCAAGAAGCTTTTGGGCAGAAGCTGTTAACACTTCATGTTACATTCTCAATAGAGTCATGATAAGACCAGTCCTTAAGAAAACTTCCTATGAGCTCCTAAAAGGTAAGAAACCTCACATTGCTTATTTCAGAGTCTTTGGAAGTAAGGTTTTCATTCACAATAATGACAAGCAAGATTTAGACAAAATTGAAAAGAAAAGTGATGTAGGAATTTTTCTAGGATATTCTGAACATTCAAGGTCATATAGAGTCTATAATAATGAATTAAGAACTGTAGAAGAAACTCCACATGTCATCTTTGATGAGAATTGTGAAAATACTAATGACCATGATTCTTGCAGGAACTAAGAAGAAGATGCAGATATCCTTATGAAGGAATCAGATCAATCACTGGAAAATGAAGAAGCACCTAAACATGAAGATGTGTCGACCCAACACAACATTAGGTCGACACCAGATCAAGACAGACCAACTAAAAGTGTCAGTACACTGACAAGAGGTAACTTCAGATACTCTAAAGATCATCCACTTGAGAATGTTGTAGGGAATGTCAATGATAGAGTTCACACTAGATCTCATTTCAAAAATATCATTGAACAAGATCATATGGCCTTCATATCTCAAGTGGAACCCAAAAACATTGAAGAAGCCTTAAAAGATAATTCTTGGGTAGAAGCAATGCATGATGAGCTAAATCAATTCAAAAGGAATAATATTTGGAGCTTAGTTCCTAGAAACCCTAAAAATTCAATAATTGAAACTAGGTGTGTGTTTAGAAATAAACTGAATGAAGAATGGAAAGTTGTGAGGAATAAAGCTAGATTGGTTGCAAAAAGATACAATCAAGAATTTGGGGTAGACTTTGAAGAATCATTTGCACCAGTGGCCAGGTTGGAAGCTGTGAGAATTTTGTTAGCATATTCATGTTCCAAAAATTTTAAACTGTTTCAAATGGATGTCAAAACTGCCTTTTTGAATGGTTACATTAAAGAAGAAGTTTTTGTTGCACAACCAGCTGGATTTGAAGATCATGACAAACCTAACCATGTTTATAAATTTCACAAAACTCTTTATGGATTGAAATAGGCTCCAAGGGCATGGTATGACAGGTTGAGCAATTTCTTAGTTAGTAAGAATTATTCCAGAGATAAGGTGGACCAAACTCTCTTCACAAAATTTATCCACAATCACATCATTGTAGTTCAGGTATATGTGGATGATATCATTTTTGGTTCCACCAATCCCTCACTGTGTGAAGAATTTTCAAATCACATGCACAGTAAGTTTTAAATGAGTCTTATGGGAGAATTACAAATTTTTCTTGGCTTGCAAGTCAAACAATTTGATGATGGATTTTTTATCAATCAAGCAAAATATGTCAAAGAGTTGCTGAAAAGGTTTCAGTTTGAACAAGCTAAGCCAGCATCCACTCCCATGAGTACAAGCATAAAATTGGATAGTGATGAAAAAGGTAAATTAGTTGATGCAAAGCAATATAGAGGTATGATTGGATCTCTTTTATATCTTACTGCAAGTAGACCTGATATTCAATTCAGTGTTTATCTTTATGCTAGATTTCAATCTAGTCCCAAAGAGAGTCACTTGCTTGTTGTTAAGAGAATTTTTAGATATCTCTGTGGTACATGTGATTTGGGTTTATGGTACCCAGCTGGTTGTCATGTTCATTTGATTTCATATTCTAATGCTGACTATGCTGTATGTAAACTTGATAGGAAGAGTACTAGTGGTTATTGTCAATTCTTGGGAGGTTGCATGGTAACGTGGGCATCCAAAAACCAACACTCAGTTGCACTCTCTACTGCAGAAGCAGAATATGTTGCTGCAAGGAGTTGTGTAGCTCAAGTGTTGTGGATAAAAAGTCAATTACTTGACTATAACATTGATATTGGATGTTCACCTATTATGTGTGACAATACTAGTGCTATCAATCTCTCTAAAAATCCAATTCAACATTCTAGAACAAAACACATTGAGATTAGACATCATTTTCTTAGGATGAAGTTGCAAACAAAAACATTCAATTGGAATTCATTCCTATAGAAAAAATAGGTGGCTGACATCTTTACAAAACCTTTGCAGAAGATAGATTCACATCCTTAAGAAGAGAACTTGGAACATGCATCATGAACTAAAATAAATAATTTTTTTTAGACTGAAAATAATTTGGCTTCTTATGTAAAGGTTATGTGGTATATCAAATGGTGATTTGTGGAAAGACAAGTCAGGCTTGTCTAAAAACTATCATTATGTGTGAGAAAAATTCTCCACCCAGTACCAATAATCCTTCCTGTGTAAGAGTCATTAATTTTTTAATAAAATGTTTGTCCTTGCACTATGATTGCTGATTCATTTCATATCTGTCATGTTGATCTTGTTCGACTACTTGCTGAAATTGAGTGCCATGTTGATTGTGTATCATTTGAATATCACTTGCTTAACTCATGCACTAGTTGAGGGGGAGCAATAAATTCGAGAAGAGTAATTGATTTTAGAAAGGAGGATTCAATGGTATCAGTTTTGCACATGAGATGGATGAGAACAAGTTGAAGTTTTGAGCTGAGTCATTGAAGCAATGTAAGTGGCAGTTCTGTTTCTTGAATTAGGTCGACACACAGTCAGCTTAGTGTCGACACCAAATCAATGTTCCCATTTTGAGAGTTCATTTCTCAAGTCCTGTGTCAACACAAGTTGATTTCTGTGTCGACACATTCTCTCTATGTTTTTTTTCTCGAACTCTTCAAATTGTCTTAATGTCAATCTTGTGTGAAATTCATGTTGAAGAAGGACAATCTTTAATTGTGATGAAAATTGATCTAGTCAAGAATTCAGGGGGAGCTAAAGATTTCACTGATTTTTCTTTCATCAGACCAAAAGTAATTTAATGATTTGATGGATATGTAATTTATAACCTGATCATTATATTTTCTAAAAATAACCAGGAATGCATTTCTAATAGTATTAACATATTCTTCAAGTCCACATTCTTTTATCCTCTAAAATTTGAAAGTAATTTGATCTCTTTGGTTGTATATTGTTCAATTCATTATTGTCTTTACACATCTCTTCTGGTTTTGACAAAGGATAAAGTTGTGTCCAAATTCTTAGTATTCATCAAGTTTTAATTCTTTCTGGCAGAGCAATGGCATGCATACTGAGAAACTGAACACCTTCACAAAAAGTGATGAGCCATGTATGTCATGAAGTGTCATGCTATCTCTGTTCTAAGGGGTATAATCAAAATATTCAAAATCTATGTTGACTGAGTAACGGGGAATATTGGCGTCTGGTAAAAGTATATTTCCATGTCAAAAGGTCTTCATTAACCCCTTGAGGCAAAATAATTATTAAATCTTAAGTAATCGGGGACTCAAGTGTGTAAAAAATATGTGTACTTGAGTGAACAAGATTTACTATATTTGACTGCTCATTGCCACTATTTCAAGAAAATTCAATCAAACAAAATGGATAACAACTTGCTCAACCCATATCTATTAAGAGTGTTTAACTTCAATAATCATTGGATTTTATCCTAGAGAAATCATCATACTTTGGCTTAGTAAGGGTTAAGAGAATGAATTGTTCTAAATAGAATATTCTAATTCCATTAAAATGTAATCTAGGTTCTTTAGATTCATTTAATGATCAAACATTGTATATTATCCCTCAACTCATTAAATTTGAAAAGGAATGATGATAAGAATTTGAAAGTGATATCTTTAACATGTTAAAAATCCTTGAATAATTGACTTTTAGATACTTCTCATCTTAATAAAGATTTTCCTTCTCATCATATCACAAAATCCTGAATTTGTTGCTTTCTCAGGTCGACACACATCCATCTTGTGTCGACGTAGTTTGATCTTAGGTTGACGCACATCTGTCATGTGTCGACACAACCAAGTCCAGTTGATTGGTTCCGATTTAGGGTAAATGGACCTGCGGATCATTTTATCTCCTACTTTTGGTGACATTTCCGTTCTTCCATCTTTCAAACTTCCCTCTTCTCCTACAACCTCGGAGGAACGACGCTCTGTTTCCTCCAGGTTCTTTCTCCAACACCTTTCATTTCCAAGTCTCATGGCACCCAAGCAAGCTCCAAGGCGCGGAGCAAGAGCTAGGGCAGCATCAAAAGGTGTGGTTACTTAGGAACCGTTAGTGGAAAGAAGAAGCAAGTTCAGAAATGATCCCTCGAAGAGGAAATCTGACTCCACTCCCTCTGGTACTCCTTCAAAACGAGGCAAAACCATCGGTCAGGGCAAAGGCAAGTCTGTAATGCCATCCAGATACCCAAAATGGAAGATTTTGCAAGATTCCAGTTCTTCTGAAGAGAGTAGCTCATCTTCCTCTAATGCTACATCTTCTTCCAACCCTAATACATAGTTACCAAAAGTCTCTTCTTCAGACACCTCTCAGTCTCCAGTGGCGACACCCTTAAAATCTGTTCAAACTGAAGGGAGAATGATTTTGAAGCCAAGGGCAGTAGATGTTTCTGACACAAAACATTCATATGCCTTTCCAGAATTTATCCCTCTGTTTGATTTTCAAGGTTGGATTAAGTTCATCAATGAGTATAGAACCTTCTATCCACAGCTAGTTCAGGAATTCTATCTAAACATTGTGGATACAGATGAAGGATTTAAGTCAGAGGTAAAAGGTGTCAAAATTCTTTTCTCTGTAGAATTGGCAAATCAATTGTTTCAAATCCCTAATTCTGGTGAAGACCATGTAAATTTTGAGTTTGATCTTCATGAAGCATATTCACTTCTTATGGGATTACCTCATGATAAGAAAATTTCAAAACAAGCAAATGTCACTAGTTTCAATGCCAATTCCTTCCCCCCACTGCTTAGACTGGTGCATCATGTCTTTACCACTATTCTCCCACCTCAAGGTGGTGGTCGGAATAGACTCACAGATACTCAGAGGTTTCTACTATTTTTCATGAAGAAAAACATCAAAGTGAACTTGATTGAGATCATGTTTCAAATCATTTTTGAAACCATAAGGAAAGAACTACACAGATCTCTTCCATATGTTGCTCATCTAACTGTTGTTTTTTAGCATTTTGGAGTATCATTTTTGAATGAAAAGGTTCAAAAGATTCCTCAGAACAATATCTACTGTTTGCACAATGTGAAAAAGATCATGAAAATCAAAATTGGGGGTGATCAGATCACTAGAGGTCCAGTCATGGAACAACCATCAGATCACATTGCAGAAGAGCCTATTCCTAGTGCAGACATTCCTCAAGAAAATCCAATGGAATAGCCATCACTAGAGCCTGAGATTCCCCAAGAAGTGCTAGAACAATCTATTCCTTCAGAAATTCCAACTTCTCATCCCAATTTGATTGTTCCTACTTCCTTCTTTTATCATCATCACAGCTCAATATCCACATATTCTGGTGGATCATCAGTCCCCCTTGAGCTCTACAACTTTCTTCAAGTTCAATTTGATAACTTGAATTCTACAATGACGGAGATGTCCACTAATTTTGAGTTCAGAATTCAGAGGTTAGAGAATACTGTCACCAGCCATTTTTTGAAGCAACAAGAGCTAGCTGAACATGCCACAAGGAGATTTAATAGGCTAGTTGGAACATTGGGTGATGCCTCTACTCAACTCTCATGTCTTCAATCAGAATTGCAAGCATTACTATCCAACATACTTGAGCATACACAACACAGTATTCACAATGGACAAGAGGCTGTGACATAAGTGGCCAAATGTCGACTATCGTTTGCTCACTTTGTTGAGGATATGGAAAACATGAAAGAGCACACTGCTTACATTGATCAAGAGATTGCAGAACTTAGAGCTGACTTTAACACAGTGTGGAAGTTAAGGGATGATGTCCGCACTGAAGATAGTAGATATGCTACCTCATCCACTGTTGTTCCACCTATGCTCCATGGCATTGATCAGATGATAGTTCATATTTCTGAGAATTTGAAGAAAATGGAAGAAACACTGCATACCAGACTGACATCTGTTCAACTTTTGCTGAGCAATAATTTGGGAGCTTTAGAAGCCAAAATGAAGACCATTGATGACAAGCTATTTCCTCCTCCACCTCCACCTCAATGATGCTATCTTTTTTCTGATGTCAAAGGGGGAGAAAGTGTGTGTGATATTTTGGGATTAAAACATTGCATGTTATGGTTGAACATTGATGCTTTTAATGTGAATGTCATTGTAGACACCCGGTTCTGACTAATTGGCTGAGCCATATTTCTTGTTATCTTAGTGGGCCCCTAATTGGTCACTCACCTTGAGCCCATCATTAGCCTTGTTTTGAGCCCATCAAACCATTAAAATGCCTTGAAATCCCGCACATTATCACTTTGAGAGAGTCCTTGAGGCATATCTTATCATGTGGTTGGCTAATAATTCATGATTATTTTGGATTTATTGTCGCGACGCATTGTAGCGTCGCAACTCTATGTCGCAACGGTTCTAGTTGCCGTGACAGTCCATGCATTATCCATGCACGTGGGTAATACTGTCGCCCCACCCCGTCGCGTCTTAGTCGCGAACCTATGATACGCCGCGATAATGGCCGAACCCTCTGGCCACCATAACTGCCCCCTATTTATCCTCTTATGAATCTAGCTTAATCCCTAGGGATTATCTCCACCTCTTGGGGCGAAACTCCGGCCCTAGGGACTCTCCTTTGCATTCCTAAGGACTCTCCATCCGTTTTTAATAAGGCTTTATCTCCCATTTTAATTTCTGAGCCATTTAAAGGAGATAATATCATTTTTTCTCACTCCAAGCTCTATATAAACATGGCCCCTTCTCAAGGACGAGGGGAGCCTCATTTTTTACCCCGAAGGGCTGCCGAATTTTCTCCTCACCCGTACTTAACCACGCAGCCATCCTTTTCCTCTATTTCCCTCACATCCCTCTTCACCGAAACACCTCATTTCACCCTCTATGGAGCATGGGACGTGAGAAGGGCGACTCTAGCACTCTCCTGAAGTTTTCGGACGGTCCTTCGAGCTACAACAACGCCAAGGAGTCACCCTAATGGGGCTCACCCTCTTCCTTTCCCTTTCTCCTTCTTTTACATGCATTTTCCATGTTGTTCTTAGATAGAGCATATTCAGCACACACACACACACGTTTTCCTACACCCAAAGGGGTTTAAAAAACTACCCCAGGTCCGTTCCCTCCATGCTCCACATCTTTCTTGTGTTTAAGAATGGCTACTACACTTAATATAGTCTAACAGGGTTTCATTTCTTGTTTTTTCGTTGTTTTGGTAGGCACTTAAGCGAAGATCCACGCGGAGCTCTCATCCTCTAGCCGGCTGGAGGACGGGAAGAAGGATTCATCCATCATCTCCCGCACAGAAGAGAACGCGACAGTGGAGGGTGACGCGACAAGGAGACGTGTCTGGCAAGGGCGACGCGTTATCAGCACTATCGCGGCAACCATGATGGTCGCGACAAAGGGTACACCCCCGTTCTCTCTCCTTTTCTTAGAGTAGTTAGCCCAGACATTTCTCTTCTCATTAGGCAACTATCTAGGTGGCGATCACACCATATTTCCATTCTATTAGATTTAGTATGTGTTTGCGTGTCGAGGGGAAGCACAATCCCTGTGATTACACCTTTTGGCGATCACGGTGGGACCTTCACTGCCACCCTCGTGGATTTTTTTGACTGCTTGCTTGCCATGTTTGTTTGTTTCTCACTTTAGTGCCCTGTTAGTCTCTTGTTCTGCGTATTTTCGTGTTCTGCTCTTAGCGCGACCTATCGCGGAGACGCGATTAGGTCACGTCGTTGGTCGAGGACGCGATATCAGGTCAGCCTCCTCTTCTTTCTATCTGTCCTGTCTTGTTTCCATCAGATCATGCATCCTTCTGATATCTCCTTGTATCATATGTTGTCGCGTTTCTGAATGTTAAAATCCTGTTAGGGTCCGGATTTCCCTTTCATTTTACTTGTAAGTTTTCGGTTCTCGTTGCGGCGTATCGAGAAGACGCGACAAGGTCGCGTCATGGAGGGGCGTCGCGTTATTAGGTATTCTTTGTGTGTTACTGTTTCGGCTCATGAATCGGTTTCTGTGTGCTTCTCGGTCCATGTGGTATTGATTTTCTATTTTTTGTTCTTTTCTCTTATGATAGGGTAGTCTGTTTGAGTTAGTTGAAGACCTCTTAGTGTTTCGGGCCTCTATTTATATCGCGGCAGGTCGCCCTGTCGCGGTAAGGTCGCGGCGTATACGGCCACCGCGACTCTGTCCGAGGGCCATTTGGTCACCCTGTTTGGTTCTCATCTATCACTTGTGCATGCATTTCGGGCATTTAGGCCCATTGCATACGCTTTTGAAACCCATTCGTTTAGGTCCCCCCTTGGATGAGTGAGTCCTCTCACCTACGAGCACTCGTAGGCTGACTCGGACCCACCTTCCGAGGACCTCCGTAAGACCCCGTGACCGTACGCACGTTGCGGTTCACCGGGCTGGTTGTACCAGTTGTACCCTTTAGTCTGGGCCACCCCTTTTGCGTGTGAGCATACCATCCCTTAGCTTCACCGGAGGACTTGAGTCCATACCCATTAAGGTCCACTTGACCGAGCGACATCCCCTTAATTAATTCATCTAAAGGTCAAGTTTAAGCCTTAAGAAATTTGCTTTTTTAACATGACAACTTGAGTGTTTATCCCTCCTCCTCTCACTCTTTCTTGCTGTGATTGAGTCTAGGTTTGTCTGTATCACCCCCTATTAGTCTTGGGGGGTGTATGTGTCGTTGTTTAGGGAGATCGAGTCAGTCCCCTCCTTGCTTTGTATCTTATCATAATCCCCTTTTAGACATGGATCAATTTCAGGTCCTTGCCGACGATGCCCTCCCTCTCGGGTTGCTCGAGGAGGTGGCCCAACCCTCCATGGCTGCACTCCTGGGGCATATCCGGCCTCCCTCCATCACTGGGATTCCATCCCGTCCTGCCTCTCCCCCTGGGGGTGATGACCCCCACTCACAATTCAGCCAGCTCCTTCCCCACCTCACTCCGGACCAAGTCCGAGAGTTTATAGTTGCTGCCAAGGGAAAACAGCCTTTGTCCCCCCGGGGTCATAATTCAGTCTGACCAGCGGATTCCTCCGCCCATGTCGCTACAGCACCCCACCTTCCTTCATCAAGGGCAGATCCTACACCCCTCCGCCCTCGGGCCATTCATTTTTCGGATCCAAGCTACCTTCCCCCGGGAGAGGTCCGGCCTCGATCTCCCCCAACTACATACTATACAGCCGAACGAACTCCCCTTCCCCGTGAGAGGTCTCACTCATTCGAGCAACCTCGCTCCCTTATCTCTGCACATCAAATCCAGTCTCCCTCCGACTTCCTTGCGGAGTGGACGAGCATGAAGAAGGAGCTTCATGACCTCCGAAGACAAATCGATCCTCGGAAGGTAGCTGATATTGCCCTCCCATCTTTCCAGTACCTCGAGGTGCCACCCCAGTTGGAGCTCCCTGTCTATCGGCGGTACTCTGGGGTAGGGGACCCTTATGTTCATTTGAAAGACTTTGTTTACGAGTCAGCACCACACAAGTATGACCGCCACCTCATGGCATACTTGTTCAGAAAATCCCTGGATGGTCCGGCTTTGGAATGGTTCTACTCATTGCCTCCCGAGGAAGCCAAAGATTTCCAAATTGTTCAAGAGAGATTTCTGCAGCAATTCCAAGATCAGGTGGGACCTGAGTATTCTTTTGTAGATCTGGTAGCTGAGAAAATGAAGCCAGAGGAGGAATTCTCCACTTATGCTGACCGGTGGCATTCCTTGGCCGCCAAGGTCCATTGCCTAATGCCTGAGGAGGAGAAGGTGAAATTGTTGATTTCCAACGCCACTCCAACCTACTGAGGTATTTTGGCCATGAACGACATTTCTACCATGCACTAGCTATATAGTCGAGCTCGTTTCATCCAGACCCAACTTAAGGACTCGCCTATACATTCCATGTTTGAAACCCCAAAAGCCCGTTACACCAAGAAGCCGCAGGGCCCAGTCACAGAGGGGATCCAAACCAATGAACAGGTGGGTGCAGTTAGTAATCCCCAAGGCCCGGTAGGTAGGTCTCCATACACCCAGCAAGCCCAACAGCCATGGAACAACAACAACAATAGACAGCCACCTCCCCAAGGACAAAACCCTCCACAAGATCAGCGCCAGTACTCCCAAGTCCCTCCACCGCAAAATGGCTATGCCCCTAGAAAGCCCAATGGACCCAAAAGAGCCCAATACCCTCCTTTGCCCGAGTCTCTGGCCGATGTCTTTGCAGCCCTCATGTCCCTGAATGCCCTGAGACTCCCTCCTGAGAAGGCGAACTGGAATATGGTGGCCGATCAAACAAAGTACTGTGTCTATCACCGCCACCCAGGCCATAATGTGTCGGATTTTTTTCAATTCTGAGATATGATATATGACCTCCATGAGCAGAACCAAATTGATTGGGCAGAGATGAAAAGGATAATCCAAACCCTGAGGGACCAGCAGGGCCAGAGGCAACAACAGCAACAGCAGAGGCGACAGCAGCCACAACAGCAACAGCAACAGCAGCAACAAAACAACAGTAGTACCAACCCTTCCAGCAGCAAGCAACAACAGCTGCAGCAGCCAGCGAATGACCTAGGCATAATCCGCAACCCCATGCCACAACATCAGCCCGCTCCAAACCCCCAGCCAGCTCCACCACCTCCTCCACCCACACATGTTAACCCTGTCATCCACCATCCTCCGCCAGATGCTCAGTGGGCCTTTGACGATGAACATGAAGTAGGCCAGCTTCTGGTAATTTCCCACGTCACACCCACTACCCCCGCGCCTACAACAACTGTACCTCCTTCCTTCACACCCCACATTGCTACCATCACCTCGCCATCCTATCCCCCGTCACGTCACTCATTAACCATCCTCCCAGCACCATCCCTTTCTCCCCTGCGCCAACGCCCTTACTAGCCAACCCTTCTATCCTTGACACCACAACCCCTCCACTCCACCATAATCTTTCCCTCCGGAGCGGGCGAATGTTCCATCGGATGTACCCTAACGCATCCATGTCCATGCCAGGTCAACTGGACCAACAAGCCAGCAATCAGCAGCAGCAAGATATGGAAGAAATCGATCCAGTCCTGGGGACCCAATATGATATTCTAAAGCATTTGGATCAAACCCCTGCCAAGATTTCCATACTAGAGTTAATCAAAAGATCGCAGACTCACCAAGACGCCCTAAGGGCCTTTTTGCAAAGAGTCATGGTCAGTGAAGACATGAACCTGGATAATCTACCTTCAGTGCTCTCAATTGTAAACAAAGGACCCACTATTACCTTCTCAGATGGTGAGTTGGCTGCCCCAGAAGCCAGAAAAATGCCCTTATGTGTGACACTCACCATAAACAAAGTGGCCATCGATGGAGCTCTAGTGGATACGGGAGCTTCCATTAATGTGTGTCCATTAAGCACCCTTAGAGCATACAACATATCAGAGCGTCAATTGTAGCCTACCCCCACCACCATCGCTGCTTATGACAATTCACGACGTGCTTGCCACAGAATCATCACAGTACAAGCGGAATTAGGGCCATTAGCCATGTCGTGGAGTTCTATGTATTGAACATTGACCATACTTATAAGGCCATCTTAGGGCGCCCATGGATTGAATCGTTAGGGGCAGTGCCGTCCACAACACATCAGTGTCTGAAATTCCCCTTCCAAAGGTGAATCGTCAAAGTAAAGAGCGTGGCAACAACACATACAGTAGAAGCAGTTGAGAGGGTGCTGCCATCAGTATAGCCATCCAATAAGCTCGTTTTCTCTGTGCTCGACGTCAACTATACTTGGGCCTATACATTCTCTTCAAATCGCCCAATTGGATCTCCCCCTGTAGTGGTAGTCAGGAGAGATGTGAGCACAAATGAAAAGGGGTGGAACATCATGTTTAGACTGGGTTATCAGTCAGGAAAAGGCCTGGGTGCCCATCTCCAAGGGCGAACCAAGACTGTGGCTAGTACTAAGAAATTCACAAAACATGGTCTGGGATAGTCAGAATGGGCTGCTTTCACTCTTCCTTCACAATCGGACCATGGGCCACCTACCTGGTCTTTGTATGAGCACTTCATCAGGGGGCCCGTGCAGCCTGGATACAACACGACTACAGAGGCACTAAAATCAGCTTATCAGTCCTTAGAAGAGCAGCGGCCCAATAAGAAGAAGAGAGCCGAGGCAGGCACAGAGGACCCAGATTAGGAAGAAGTCATCTCATCAGTCGATCTGCTGTTTGAAGAACCAAAAGCTGGGGCAGAAGAGTCAGAATTAGAAGACCTCATTTCCGCAGTCAATCGCCTGTTCAACGAAGACAATGTGCCGCAAGTAGCAGTACTGTCAGCATCAACAATCACCACCAAGCGACAGTTGCTTTGATTTGGTGAGGAAAGTCAACCAACCAATTCAACCGTTTCAGCAAAGGAGCTCCGGCCAGGGTTTTCTCGGCCTCCCATTCATCTTATTTCATCCATACTTGTTTCTAATTTTGAGGTTATTCCCTCGTCTCCCCCCCTTATTATTCAATTCTCTCCTGACGCCGTTGAAGCATTGATTCGCCCTTCACCCCTTTTCACCATTTTTTTTGATGGCTCAGTTCTGTCTTTCTCCCGGAGCCTCTTTATGTAATATAGTTCCTTTCATCAAATAAAATAAAAAAATAAAAAAAATCTAAAAAAATCTAAAAAATATATAGAAAATTAGAAAATAAAAAAAAATCCAAAAATATGTGTGTCCCCCATTCATCTTCTCTCCTCTTTCTTCGGACGGAGATCCCCATCTTCCTCCTCCCCTTTCTTCGGACGGCGATCCCCGTTCTCTCCTTCCCTATTCATCGGACGGCGATCCCTGTCTTTCTACTCTTTTCTCCCTGCTTTCTGCCTCCAACTGTTGATTCCCCCTGTTCCCTTGACGGCGATCCCCGTCATCCCCACGTTTTCCTCTGCTCTGACGGCGATGCCCGTCACTCCACACTCCTCCTCTCCTCTCAGGCGGCGATCCCCGCCCTTCTCCTCTTTCTGTGCAAACCGTGCCTTCGTCTGACTGACCGACATGGTCATATTGGGCATTCTGGGCAAGGGGCCTTCTGTTCCCCTGTGCCTCGTTCTTGCGGCCGGCACCCTGAGCTCGGGTGGCCCGCCTCTTCCTCCAGTCCCATCGGAGGACCCTCGCGGCCCTGCCGCACCTTTTCCTGCTCATTCCAATAAACCTCTGGACACTCCTCCAGAATCTCCTGTAAATATTGGGCTTAGTTTAGAATCGGGGGTAGAATCTAGCAAATCCTCGTCCCCATCTAGGAAGAAGAAGGGTAATGGCATACCCCGAAGGTATCTGCTTGACTTAGTTCAAAGGTGTGGCACTCTTCTAGCTGTCGAAGAGTTCGCCCAAGAAGTAGTGGTTTAGAACTTGGAGGATCTACATATAGAGGAAGGGCTAGACGATGGTTTCAGAATTTATGAAATCGTAGCCGAAGGAGACCCATTAGATGAAAAAGATTATGAGATAGAGGATGCTCATGAGGCATATGCTAGTGGTATGAGGAGATTCGATGAACCTACCTCAGCAGTCGATGAGCCCACTAAAGAGGTAAATGTGGGGACTGAAGAGGACCCCAGGCTCTTAACCATAGCTTCTAGCCTCCCTCTCGAAGAATAAGAAGCACTCATAGAAATGTTGAGGGAGTTTAAGGATTCCTTTGCCTGGTCCTACGATGACATGCCCGGCATTGACCCTGATTTGGTGGAACACAGGCTGATCTTGAAGCCAGGGGCAGTTGCCGTCAAACAAAAGTTGAGGAGGTTCCTCCCCCACATCGCTTTGAAAATGAAAGAGGAAATTGATAAACTACACAAGGCTAAGTTCATCCATGTAGTCTCATATCCATTGTGGGTGGCGAACATCATCCCGGTCATGAAAAAGGACGGAAGAGTGCGGATCTGCATAGACTTCCGGGACATGAACAAGGCATGTCCTAAAGACGATTTCCCCCTACCTCACTTGGATGTTCTGATTGATAATACTGCAGGGTTTGAAACTCTATCATTCATGGACGGGTATTCAGGCTACAATCAAATTCGTCTAGCCCCGTAGGATCAAGAGAAAACCTCCTTCACCACCCCATGGGGAACATATTGCTATGTGGTCATGCCGTTTGGGCTAAAGAATGCCGGCGCCACTTATCAAAGAGCAATGCTAGATATCTTCCACGACATGATTCATATTGATGTCGAAGTCTACGTGGATGATATCGTGGTGAAGTCTCGGACCAGAAGAGAACACTCCTCCGTGCTTGCCAGGGTATTTCGCCGCGCACAAGAGTATCAATTAAAGATGAATCCAAAGAAGTGCGTGTTCGGGGTTTCTTCGGGCAAGCTTTTAGGTTTTATAGTTAGCAAACGGGGGATTCAAATAGACCCGCACAAGGCCAAGGCGATAAATGAAATGCCTCCTCCCAAGAACATGTCTGAGCTTCGAGGTTTGATTGGTCGGCTCCAGTTCATAAGAAGATTCATATCTCAGCACTCTCAAAGGTTTCGTCCTTTCTATGAACTGTTGAGAGGAGGAGTCAGCTTTGAATGGAACGCTAAGTGCCAAGAGGCCTTTGATGAGCTCAAAAGTTACCTTATGAATCCTCCCGTGCTTCAGGCACCCATCCCTGGGAAACCTTTGATCCTGTATCTGTCAACTATTGAGGACTCCCTAGGAGCTGTCCTTGCTCAGCATGATGAATCTGACAGAGAAAGGGCAGTCTATTACCTATCTAGGCTCTTCAATCCCTCCGAGCTCAAGCTCACCACAATGGAGAAAACATGTGCAGCGCTAGTTTGGGTAGTGCAGAAATTGAAGCACTACTTCCTAGCTCACAAGGTGAGTTTGATTTCTAGAATGGATCCTATTAGGTATCTCCTTGAAAAGCCAGTCCTTGCCGACAGATTGGCACGCTGGCAAAGCTTCCTCTCCCAATTTGATATTTCCTTCATAGTTCAGAAAGCCATAAAAGGGTATGCCATTGCTGAGCACCTTGCTCACCTTCCTCTTCCCAATAGTGACATAGTTCAAGAGGAATTCCACGATGAAAATTTGTCACTCATTTCTCGCGATCCCTTCTGGTCGCTCCATTTCGATGGGGCTCTCAATTCTAGGGGACGGGGCATAGGTGCTGTCTTGCTCACCCCAGAAGGGATCACCATTCCTCTAGCTTATCAGCTTCAATTCCATGCCACCAACAACATCTCCGAGTATGAGGCTCTCCTTGCCGGTCTTAAGCATGCCTATCTCTTAGGCGCGCGTCATCTCAAGATTATAGGAGACTCTCAGTTCGTCCTTCGGCAAGTCCTTTCTACCTATTGCACTCGTGACCCTAAACTCAAGCCCTATCAAGATCTGGTCACTCTCCTAGCCCAGCAATTCCGTCAACTCATCTACATTCATACTCCTCGCTCTCAAAATATCCTGGCCGATGCCCTCGCATCCCTGGCCTCCTCTCTCTCCTTCCCTCTCAGCCGCAGTGCTGAGATAATCACCGTTCAAAGGTTAGAGGCTCCCTCCACTCAGGACCCTTGGTTTGTTAACCTTAGGAGCTCTCTAGTTTTGAAGGCAGAGAGAAAAGAAGCAAAGGAGTTATTGCTTGTGGTGCTAGGAGAAATGGTAGAAGAAGAAAGGCCGTGGTACCATGAAATTGAGCTATATTGCCGAGACGGCACCTTCCCAGAAGAGGCTGAAACGGAGGACAAGAGAGCTATCCGTAGAGCAGCATTGAGGTATACCCTAATTGGTGAAGTTCTCTACAGACACGCTCTGAATGGAATGCTCCTCCGATGTGTGACAGATGAAGAAGCTTGGAAGATTGTGATAGGATCCCATTCCAACGAGTGTGGAGGGCATGTGAATAGCCAGATGTTGGCTAAAAGATTCTTAGGCAGGGCTATTACTGGCCAACCCTAGAAGAAGATTGTGCACCTACGTTCGTAGGTGCGTCAAATGTCAAGTCCATGCTGATAAAATCCATGCTCCCTCCTCCTCTCTACATCCACTATCTTCTCCTTGGCCTTTCTCCATGTGGGCCTTTGATATCATCGGGCCTCTTGGTGATCCTAATGCTCAGGTAAAACAAAAATATGTCATCCTCACTGCTACCGAGTATTTCACAAAATGGGCCGAAGCTGAAGCATTTGCAGAGATCAAAGGTTCAACTGTGTGCAGATTCATCATGAGGAATATTATCGCGCGGTTCGGAGTGCCAAGCAGCCTCATCACCGACAATGGGCCTCAATTCATATCACAAGATCTTCAAGACCTCTGTAAGAAGTTTAATATTTCTTTGCATCATTCGTCTCCTTACTATCCGCAAGGCAATGGCCAGGACGAAGCCACAAACAAAACACTTTTGAAAATCTTAAAGAAAACTTGTGAGTCTAATAAATTTACTGATTGGCCAGAGAAATTAGTTGAGGCTCTGTGGGCCTACTGTACCTCTGTTCGCATGCCCACTGGGCAAACTCCTTTCTCACTTACTTATGGGATGGAGGCGGTGTGTCCACATGAGATCCTCATTCCTTCGCTAACAGTTCAGTTAGATAAGGAACTTAATCCTGATGAACATCGGGAGGCGCTACTTACACAGCTAGAACTCTTAGACGAACGGTGCTTAGCTGTAGCCGATCATGTTATTTCATATCAGAATAGACTCTCAAGGTTCTTTCAAAAGAAAGTGATTGAGCGAAATTTTCAACAAGGAGACATGGTCTTGAAGCGAATTTTCATAAAACCTGGAGGTCCAAAGTCCAAATTGTCAGCAAACTGGGAAGGGCCGTACGTCGTCAAGGAAGTGTACCCCGGGAACACGTATAGGCTAGTTAACGCCGATGGTGAGGAGCTCTCTCACCCATGGAATGGGCTGTATCTTAAAAGATTCTACCCCTAACAAAATTTTGATAACAACACCGCTCCACAAAACAATGTTTTTGGCCGCGTGTCTCTTTTTTTTCTTCTCATTTTTGTAAATAACCTTTATGTTCGGCCACACACACAACATGGCGACCAAAGGTCATTTCCCCTTGCTTATGTCGTTCTTGCTTAGCCTTGGTGTAGGGAGTCAGAGGTCAATTCTCTTCTCACTCGGACAAGGTCTAGGGACAAGGGAGAACTAGCTTGTAGATCAACAAACGGTATAGACCATGTGAATGAAGTCTCAAATAGGGATGGTCAGCTCAAAAGAAAAAAAAAAGGAGAAGAAGAAATGATGAAATAGCGAAAGAGAATGATAAGGAAATAGGGGCATGTCAAAGAGTGGCAGTACAGTTTCCCCGCCGGACGTCCTTGAGCCTGGTCGCACGCATGCCCCCCAATTCAAAAAGGAGCAATGACCTCAAAAGTCCCTGGACAACAGACGAATTCCACATGTGACATACCCAATACAAATCTTACAAGCCAGTAAACCCGACCCCGAAACCAAGTCTTGTTTCATTATTAATCTTCCTATTCTCCCTAGAAGGCCAAAGGACTCACACACTTGGTCTGTGTTAGAACATCCATATTCAAGGGGCAAGAAGCCTTAGTAAGCCAAGGATAAATGCACGCCGCACATAGATGTCATTCACCAAACGAGAGATGGGGATGAGATCCATGGCTAGTTACTCAAAAAGGGCAATGAGTGTTGTTATCAAAAATAAAAAAAAAAAAAAAAAAAAATTAGAAATCTCAAAAATTCAAAAAAAATCAGAAATTTCAAAAATTCAAAAAATTAGAAATCTCAAAAAGTCCAAAAAAATAGAAATATCAAAAATCCAAAAAATTATAGAAATCTCAAAAATAAAAAAATCATAAAATCTCAAAATCCAAAAAGAATGTGTGTACATACCGCTTTCTTTTAGCATGCATTTTAATAAGGCTCAGTTCCTTGACAATTATAAAGTCACATTCATGTTTATCTAAACGCAAGGGGCCGAGCCAAAGAGCAGATCTGACTTGTTTGCTAAGTGTGCAGGGACAGGTAATTTCAAGAGACGTGCAGCACCGTACTCAGTGTTCTCTGCCTCTCTCTCTCTCTCCCGTGTTCGAACCTTATTTCACACTCGTGTCAATAAATAAACCATTCATTCCATAAGCAATTGACACAAAAGTAAAAGTTCCACTAAGATATGAACAATATGTACAAAAGATGGGGAGGTGGCTCACATATCTCCTCACTGTCCACCACCACTCTCCCCGGATCCCTCCTGCCTATCTGGAGGTGGCAGCATCTTGCCACCACCTCTGCCGCTCTGGGCCCTACCCTCACCCTGGCGGCGCCTCTCCTCCTCCTCGTTCCTCCGCCGGCTGGAACAACCTGCTAAATACTATCCTACAGAGGCGCCGGTCGCCCTACTGACGCTCACCCCGCTCCTGCTCCTGCTACGTGAACGGCCTATGTCCTTCACGATCTGCTGGAGGCTCCGCGCCACCGCCTGCTGCGCCAGTAGCTCCGCGCACAGTCGGGTGACCTCCTCCTGGTCTCCGGGCGACCTCTGCACCCGCAGCGCCGCCAGCTCCCTCGTCGCCTCCGCGACCTGCGCCTCAGCCGCCTCCGCCCGGATGCGCAGTTGGTCCCTCTCACTCTGAGCAGCCCGGACCTCCCCCTGGAGCTGGTCCCTCTGACCCTGGAGATCCATGGCATGCTCCGTGGTAAGCTACAAATCTCTCTCCTGCATCAGAGAAATCAGTCAATAATCAATTGCTAAAAATAATCAATCAGGAATTCCATTGTACTTAATCGCTCCTCCAGGTGCCTCTGAGCCTCCTCAGCCCTCAGCACTGCCCCCGCCAGCCGGGCCTCCAGAAGTGATGGAGAGCCCCCTGCACCTTGAGAAGAGGATGCACCGCCTGCTCCGGTGCTCCTCACTCTCTCCAACTCACCCCGCTGCGCACAAAAGCACATGTTAGTTTCCAAAATCTGCTTAAATTAAATTAAAGGCTGAAAGTTGGGGTGAGCACTTACCAACTTCGCAGTCTGCCTCTGCGTCGCCTCCCGATCTTGCACCGCGAGTGAAGTAAGGCTCGGAGCGATGCAATCTCGCCAGTTGTATCCACCTGCAATGCATTGTCAAAACATCAGCTCAATTCCATAAATCTGGAAATTCACTGAGTCGTGGTTTAGGAGTTTTACCTGGTGTCGGGTGCTCTTATATACCTTACAGCCATACTTCAAGGCATACGCCTAGAGGTAGGCATCATCGGTGGTTGCGTCGGACTTGACGGCATTTCCATTGCGCTCCTAGTTACTGATCTGTTCCTTCGCCCGCTTGCACCAATCTGTCGTGTCTTGAAGCCCCCGGAAGCTCCGACCTGGTCAGCGGAAACAGTCCCTAACGGGGAACTCCACGACACTCTGTCGAAGCCCGAGGGAGCGCTGGCAAAGGAACAGGTGAAGAGGTAGCACGAGGTTGAGTGCATGCAACTACACTGACCTACCAAAGTAGGGGTGGGCCTGCACCAACCAGTACTGTCCCTCATCACTCTCCCCCAGATATGGCTGCCAAACCACCTGCAGGAAAAAGCAGATCCGATCAGTCATCAAGCAATTAAATCAAGCGAGTAATTAATGCAAAAGGAAAGGTTAAGGGTACTTACATCCAAGTAGGGGTAGCTGTCTATGGCCTCCTAAAGTCGCTCGAGCTGGTCCCCGAGGCTGCGAGAATCCCGGATGGCATCCCAACGTCGTGCAATGGGTACCAGACCCGGCCGTGCAAGCTCTCTTCTCCCCAAAGCTGGGAGGTGTAGATAGGCCCAGACCTGCAAGATGAGAATCATGTTAGATGGCAGTTTATGGCAAGGTGCAGTTCAAATCAAGGGTTAAGGAGAAGGTGCGTACCTGGAGTAAGGGGAAGAATCCGCTGATCGAAGTCTGCCGCTCCGAGGCACCCAAACTGTCAAACTGATGTGCTAGGAAGGCTGCTCCCCAGGCATACCCCCCTACCTCACTCAGGTCCTCTAGCAGCGGCAGGAAGCGACAGTGGACTGCATCGCCCCTCGTGGCAAACAGAAGTCTGCCAAGGAAGAGCACAAGGAAGCGACGCAGGTCCAAGTCTGCCTGCACCCCGGGCTCACTCGCCAGCTCCCTCCTTCTAACTCGGGTCAGCCTATCTAGGTGCTCGTCGTCGCTCTCCCCCGCTGCCTTCATTACATCAAACAAACCTAGGCTCTCCTGGAGGGTTACCCTAGGAGCTGAGGAAGACCTACGCTCCACGGGTAGCTCTAACAGTCTCTCAGCCAGGTCGTGGTAACAGGCGTAGGTGTATCCGCTCATAGCATGCCCATAGATCCTAAGCCCCGTGATCCGGCTCACATCCTCAAGGTTGGGGATCATGTGTCCCCATGGGAATACGAAGGCGGTTGCCTCCGCATCCCACCTGCTTCGCAGAGCATGAGTAAGGGCCAGATCTGCCCTCATCCTATCCATCCTAAGGATCTCTCCAAAGCCCATCTCCTCTACCCTCTCTCTCTGGAAAGGGGGGAATGCCAGGAACACTGCTAGCACTGCAATCCATGACACTCGGGCCCTCATCTCACCCTGCAGATGCATTCAAGTTCAGTTAGAGTTTTTTTTGTGTTCGGTTGGGATCACGGAGACCTTGGCAGCCGCTACCTTGTCGCATCAGTGCGGGACACCGCGACCATATCGCGTCAACCATAAAGGCCACGATAAGGTCGCGTTGGCCACAAGCGCCGCGACATGGTCGCGATGCCCCTCCCCACCGCGACACAATGTCGCAGCAGGTCGGGCCGACGCGTTATCAGAACCAAACCTGTCGGAGTCTCCTTTGTTTGATCCTCTTTTCCTTGGGCTTTTCGCCCTATATATGCCCTCTAGGGGCTCCGTCTACCACCATTCCACGGTCATACAAGGTTTTAGGGTTGAGTTACTTACCGATTTCATGGCCTTGGCCCTTTTCTTCCGCTCCTCCTACACGTTCATGGCCGGAGCATTCACCTCCTCTTCCTCCGCCATCTCGACCATGGGTGCTTCCTCCTCGACCGGAGGATCCTCTACCCGGCGCCGAGAGCTCCAACGCTCCGCCTGTCGCTTCCTCCGGCATGAACCCTCACCGGTGTTCTTCCCACTTTCCATTTCATCTTTGGATTGATCGGAGGTAAGGAGAGGGTCAAGAAAGTGCTAAGGGGGAGGGGTTGGAAGAAGATTTGAAGGTTCGGGAGTTTGGGGATTTTGAAATCTGGAAGGGGGAAGAGGAAGAGCCGTTTGGGTTTTGAATGGGTCGGTTCATGACGCGACGTAGCGGGCGGTCGTGTTAAGGTCGCGTCGCCTAGGGCCGTCGCTACATAATCGCGACGCCCCGGTCGACCGCGACATTAAGGCGACATCCCTTACCGTCGCGTCATCAACAGAGCCCTTTGCGTTTGCAGAAAAATTCAGTTTTATTCATTCAAACCCGAGTCATTACATGCTCTAATAATCAAATAATGCTATCAGATCCTTTCCTAGTTACCATCTTATCTACAAATCAAAGTAAATCAAATCAAATGATCCCGGCCGCTGGCTGAATTTTCTTCAAAGCTTCGATGTATTCTCTGATCACATCTTTGTCTTCTTCTACCTCGGCTTGAATCACGCTCATCGCGCATCCCTCCTAGTGGACGACGGCGCTACGCATGTTGAGCTCATTCTGTGCATCACCTCTTTTCCTCTCTTGGATGGGCGGGAAGTGTGAGAGAATCGAAACCACCATCCGAGCCACACCACATTGGAGATAGCAACGGTCCAGGTTGTAGGAAACTAATGCTTCGTTGCCCAGCAGCCTCAAGGCGAGCCCGATGCATTGGGGGAGGTGGATTATCCGGCCGTGCATGAATCGGGGGCGCATGTCAAACTCGGCCACGGTCAAATTTCGGAAGTACTTGCGCCATGCTTGTATTCCTTTCACCGGGGCTGTTTTGCACCAAGCTCGAGTGCTCATGTGAAGTCGCCCTCCCACGTACGCCAATGGATGGTTCAGCATCGTTTTGCACTCCGTGGTCAGGTCCTCCACCGCTCGGAATTGGATGTGCATTCCCATCCATAACTCGAGGGTGACAACCGACCCATAGAAAGGACCCCCGAGCACTACAGAAGTTAGGCCGGCGTAGAGGAAACCCAAGACAGCTTGCCCAATATTCATACCTTCAGAAATGGAGTCAATAATGCTATGGTTGCCGAAAGAGATGGCGCCATCAGATTCCGAGAAAAGTATGATGCCGCAAATGCATATGGCGGCTGCCTTAGCGATGGCGGCATAGTTCTTAGTCTTCCGCTTGCATTGGGAGGTAACCCACTGTGCGATTGGAAGAAGGTGGATGTGCATACCACTCGTCATCGAGTAGAGGTCGGTTTTCCTTGTGGTAATGTACGCCAAGATGCTCTAGGAGTTGATTTGCTCCACTGTATAGGAAATCGTCGGTTCTTCGCCCCTTTGATAGCGTGGGAGGCCGAGCATGATCTCCATCTCCTCCAGAAGGATTGTCGCTTCAAACCCGGGGAAGACGAACGTGTTTGTTTGTGGATGCCACAGCTCCGCTATCGCCGTGACACTTTCCCAGACGTGCACCATCTTGTTGTAATTCTTGGCCAGCACAAAGACGGTGGACAGCCTCCACTCCTTCAAGTGGCCAACGGACGTAGGCGGCAGTAGCTCGAGCATGGGCACCAGCCATGGTACTTTTGAGAACCGCCTTTAGCCGGGGAGGATCTGAAATAGAAGAAGAAACATGAAGAGCGGAGGAGAAAAGAAGAGAAAGGAAGAGAAAAACAGGGGAAAACAGAGCATAGTGCAGAGAGTTCAGAACTTGAGAAGAAAAGCCACTTACTTGGAGCTCCGGGTGCGTGTAGATGTGCCTCGGGATGGCGGAGAGTTGCTTCAGATCGGCGTATGAGTCCCTAGCAGCTTTTGGGCCGGAGTAGGGAGGAATATCCTCCTGGAATGCAGAGAGCTTCCTCTTCATGTCTGAAAAAGAGGGGGAAAAGCTTGAATCTAGAAGAAAAGAGGAGAGAGGAGATTAGCTGCAGGATTAGCACTCCCAAACCCTCTATTTATAGAGTCTTAAGAGGTTCACTCCTACTCTAATCTCGAAACTAGATGTTAGGATAAGATTAGAAGAGGTTTAGGAGTCCTAGTGTTAGTCAAGATGTCTTAGGATAAGGGTAAACTCTAGTTTCCTGGTCTTTCTGGGTTCGGTCCGAGTTGCGACGCCGCGATCTGACGCGACTAGGTCGCGACAGGGCGCTGCGACGCGACTATGTCGCGGTCACCCAGGGCATCGCCTCTCTACCCGAGGGGTTGTTTTCATGTCTGTATTCTGTATTGTTGTTTGTTGGATTGTTTTTGTGTGTTTATTATCTCATTATGTTTGTTTCTTGTCATCAAAAAAAAAAACCAAAAGGAAACAAAAAAAGGGGGACTTCGTCACAGGTAAGTCAGGTATTGTATTTCTTTCCCTACTCCTCGCATTACTATATGATATTCTACTTACTATATCATTTCAAGGACCACCTGGTTCTCAATGTGCTCTGGGATTTGAGTTCTCCTCTACCAAAAATAGTGATAATCTAGGTGCACATTGTTAATCATTGGATAGGCCGTCGAGTTGTTTAAGTTCGAGAACGATGGATTCAGGCCTGCACTGCGGTTGTGGGTAGTCTCTTGACCCGTCCTTATTTGGCTTAACAATATTATCCTTGATATATTTTTTATTTTCTCCTTTTATTTGCATTCGTTTTGACGATTTCTTTTATTTAGCCCAGCATGCATCATGTAGGACTTTGAGCTTCCCTGACTCATTCTAGACTCTTGATGAGCCCTTGTTGAGTGCTCAATCATTCTCCAGTTTCAAAACAAGAAATCCAATTCCACTCCGAATCGGAAGGTTTGTCTCCGAGTGAGTTATTCCCGTCAGTTTGACAAGAATCTTCCCTGTCTAGATTACCTATCCAAATTTTCCTTTTCCTTTGATCTGTTTTGGTCGCGAACCGCTCCCAGGACAGAGTCATGAGTTACCTGCCTGGCACGCACATGTCCCTCCAAAACGAAACCTGTAGGCCAATCGGCTAGGGTACCTCTCAATCGAGGGGTTGATCGTCCTCCTCTTTTCTTCTTCTCGTCCAGACTTGTGTTCTTCTTGGCATCCTGCTCGAGCAGTTGACTCGGGGCTTTCACGAAGATTCCAATTACCTGTTAGTTAGACCGGGTGTCTCTTTACCTTGGCTCCCACTTTTCAGTCCACTCCGCGTCATCTCCGTTCCACCGTCACTTTCGTGACACCTCCACTCCACTTCCGCTTCGCTTCCCTGTAAAGAGGAAGCCAAGGAGGGGCAATCTGTAGACACCCGGTTCTGACTAAATGGCTGAGCCATATTTCTTGTTATCTTAGTGGGCCCCTAATTGGTCACTCACCTTGAGCCCATCATTAGCCTTGTTTTGAACCCATCAAACCATTAAAATGCCTTGAAATCCCGCACATTATCACTTTGAGAGTGTCCTTGAGGCATATCTTATCATGTGGTTGGCTAATAATTCATGATTATTTTGGATTTATTATCGCGACGCATCGTAGCGTTGCGACTCTATGTCGCGACGGTTCTGGTTGCCGCGACAGTCCATGCATTATCCATGCACGTGGGTAATACTGTCGCGTCGCCCCACCCCGTTGTGTCTTAGTCGCGACCCTACGATACGCCGTGACAATGGCGAACCCTCTGCCACCATAACTGCCCCCTATTTATCCTCTTATGAATCTTGCTTAATCCCTAAGGATTATCTCCACCTCTTGTGGTGAAACTCCGGCCCTAGGGACTCTCCTTTGCATTCCTAAGGACTCTCCATCCGTTTTTAATAAGGCTTTATCTCCCATTTTAATTTTTGAGCCATTTAAAGGAGATAATATCATTTTTTCTCACTCCAAGCTCTATATATACATGGCCTCTTCTCAAGGATGAGGGGAGCCTCATTTTTTACCCCGAAGGGCTGCCGAATTTTCCCCTCACCCGTACTTAACCACACAACCATCCTTTTCCTCTATTTCCCTCACATCCCTCTTCACCGAAACACCTTATTTAACCCTCTATGGAGCACAGGAAGTGAGAAGGGCGACTCTAGCACTCTCCTGAAGTTTTCGACGGTCCTTCGAGCTGCAACAACGCCAAGGAGTTGCCCTAATGGGGCTCACCCTCTTCCTTTCCCTTTCCCCTTCTTTTACATGCATTTTCCATGTTGTTCTTAGATAGAGCATATTCAGCACACACACACCCACGTTTTCCTACACCCAAAGGGGTTTAAAAAACTACCCCAGGTCCGTTCCCTCCATGCTCCACATCTTTCTTGTGTTTAAGAATGGCTACTACACTTAATATAGTCTAACAGGGTTTCATTTCTTATTATTTCGTTGTTTTGGCAGGCACTTAAGCGAAGATCCACGCGGAGCTCTCATCCTCTAGCCAGCTGGAGGACGGGAAGAAGGTTTCATCCATCATCTCCCGCACAGAAGAGAACGTGACAGTGGAGGGTGACGCGACAAGGAGACGCGTTCGGCAAGGGTGACGCATTATCAGCACTATCGCGGCAACCATGACGGTCGCGACAAAGGGTACACCCTCGTTCTCTCTCCTTTTCCTAGAGTAGTTAGCCCAGACATTTCTCTTCTCATTAGGTAATTATCTAGGTGGCGATCACATCCATATTTCCATGCTATTAGATTTAGTATGTGTTTGCATGTCGAGGGGAAGCACAATCCCTGTGATTACAGTCATATCATTACAATCCAGTTTTCAATGAATGTTGTGATTTTGTGGTGAATGTTGTGAATGTGTGATTGTGATTGTCTCTTTCATATGACATGGAATTATGTGTATGATTGTCTTGAAATATCATGTTTGAGTAGACTAAAATGTTAAAATGAATCATAGTTGCCATCATCAAAAAGGGGGAGATTGTTGGATCTCTTGTTTTGATGATGTTTAACTATGATCCATACACGTTTGAATATCTTGCTTTAATCATATCTAACATTATATTTCATGTTTACTTTATAGAAAAGGTTGATGTGATGACAATGGTGTCGACACAATTCTGATAGAGTGTCGACACAGTTAAATCCTAGTGCAGAATCTCACGAAAGGAAGCTAGTGGTGTCGACATAAGTACATTATGTGTCGACACATCATTTGTTCACAGAAGCCATTCAGAATAGAAGAAGTCTGTGGTGTCGACACAAGTCCAGTGTGTGTCGACACATCCTTCGCATCTAGTAAAGAGTGAAGTGAGAAGAAGTCTATGGTGTCAACAAAACATCAGTGTGTGTCGACACATCCTTCGCATCTAGTAAGTAATGAAGTGAGAAGAAGTCTGTGGTGTCGACACAAGTTCATTATGTGTCGACACATGCGTTGCATCCAGAAAATAGTCTGAAGACAAGAAGCCAGTGGTGTTGACACAGGTTAATCATGTGTCGACACATCCTATACACCCAGAAACATGTTATTTGGTCTGCGGTCAGGTGTGTCAACACAAGTGAAATGTGTGTCAACACAGGTCATCACTCAATGCTGCCAGGACTCAATGCAAGGGTCATGTGTCGACACATAACTTAAGTTGTGTCGACACACTTCGACTTTTGTTCTAGATCTGAAACTTTGGACACGTGGAAGGATTTGATACAAGGCTTTTGAGCGGGAATTCTGTGTTCCCAAAATTCCAAGATTGAAGCCGAGTTTTGGATGAAGCAAGTGACATTTCTGGGTCATGTTATTTTTAAAGATGGTTTGGCAGTAGACTCTTCTAAGATTGAAGCCATCCAGCATTAGGAACAACCTCGAACTCTCACTGAAATCTGAAGTTTTCTAGGTATGGCTAGTTATTACCGCCGATTTGTCAAAAATTTCTCAAAAATTGCTGCACCACTTACCCAGCTAACTCGGAAGGATGTGCCCTTTATATGGAGCAATGATTGCGAGCACACCTTCCAGAAGTTGAAGGAATGTCTAACCTCTACACTAGTCCTAACCTTACCCATAAGCTTTGAAGTGTACACTGATGCTTCAACCATAGGGCTGGAATGTGTTCTAATGCAGGAAGGAAACATTGTTGCATATGCATCCAGACAATTGAGAAACCATGAAAGCAACTATCCAGTTCACGATTTGGAACTTGCTGCAGTAATTTTTGCTCTGAAGCTATGGAGGCATTATCTTTATGGCAGTCAATTCATTGTATATTCCGATCACTAGAGTCTGAAGTATCTGTTTTTGAAAAAAGAATTGAACATGAGGCAAAGAAGATGGTTGGAATTCGTCAAGGATGATGACTTTAAAATTGAATACTACCCAGGAAAGGGCAACACTATTGCAGATGCTCTCAGTAGAAACTCTGTGGCTCAGATGACATGTTTAATGGTTAAAGAATGGAGGCTTTTGGAGGAATTCTCTACACTAAATCTGGAAGCCAAACCACATGAAGATAAGGTCATGATAGTAAATCTGAGAGTCCAATCTGACCTTTTGATGCAAATCAGAACACAACAAGACAATGATCCCGCATTGATTGAAATCAGGGAGAACTTGAATTCTAAACCAGATTTTCATGTTGACACTCAAGGGAACCTTCGATTTCGGTCAAGATTGTGTGTGCTAGATGATTCAGAGATTAAGAAGCAAATACTTAAAGAAGCACACCGAACTTATTATACTATTCACCCTAGAACTGCCAAGATGCACCAGGATCTCAAGAAAAAACGTTTGGTGGTGTAACATGAAGAAAGACATTACAAGTTTCATAGCAAAGTGTCTGACCTGCCAAAAGATTAAGGACGAACACCAAAAACCGGCAGGAAAAGTAAAGCCTCTGGAGGTACTTGAGTGGAAATGGGACAACGTGGGCATGGATTTTATTACAGGATTACCCAAGACTCGTGGAGGATATGATGCAATATGGGTAATAATCGACCGACTCACCAAATCAGCTCATTTTCTGGCTATAAAGTGCAAATGGTCTGTTAATGTAACGACCCGACCTCCCGGACCCTCGCCAGGGGTCTCGAGGGTCGCGCCGCCACCCACGGATCCGAAGATCCAAAAGGGTTATAAGAAATAGTCTAGTGAGATATGTACTGAATTTAAATAACTATAACAATATGTACAATATATAAAAGGTTTGTACAATGGGTCCCAAGTAAAAGCACAGGTACAAGAAGAAAGGTGCAATCCTTAAGGGGCATGCCCCGAGGACTTGTAAAACATAGCTCTCAGCTCAATCGGCTACAAGAGCTCACAACACTCACTCTCACTGCTGCTGACAACAACACGGCGCCACAGCCGCCTCCACAACCCGTCCGACACCGAGCGCCCGCGACGACGAGCCCCTAGCTGAAGGAAGTACGGGGTTGAGCCTCATGAACAAGGCTCAGTAGGGATTACCAGTCCCTCACCGGCTAGAGCAGCAGGAACTCCGAAAATAGGAAACTACACTAGAAAGATGTAAAGAGAGGAATGCATATAGCATGGATTTACTAAGCAGCGGAAGAGAACAGTACAACGCCACGACCACCAACCAAGGTCGTGGCGCACACACGACTCCCGCAGAAACCAACGGAGTCGGGCACAAAGCGGAAGCAGTGCTCAGCACACCTGCCGAGACCACGGAACAACCAAGTGAGAACAACGACTCACCGCAAACACGGCCACCTCAAACCTCTACAAGGTCGAGGGCCTACAAGCAGAATCACCCTGGACCCCGGACACACCGCCAGAAGCTACACACGCCAGTGCCATCATGGGCTGGCACCCAAGAATGGGACCAGGGAACCGAGAGAACACCGAAGCAGGAACCACCAGAAGCACGGGTCTGCCCAAGGCCAGACCAACGACGCCCACAGAAACTAGGCATAGCCGGGCTATAATCGCCGTGCAAGCTTGGGCAACGAGGAACACTTGGAAACGTCGTGAGGAAAATGCCATCACAACAACAGCAACCAAGCCACCACCGCTAGCAGCCAAGAGGGGGACCCGCAGTCCACACGCTCTGCTCGCTAGCCTAGCTCCTGCCTCCGCCCCCGCGCAAGGGTGAGATAGAGCCGCCACAGAACACACAACACACGCAACACCGCAGCCTGGCCAAGCTGCGGCCTCACGCCTGACACCACTACGTGGCTCCGGAACCAACGCAGAGAGAGGCAGTGAGACAAGGGACTGTCTGGTCTGCGCCAAGAAAGCACTCTGAACCCCTCGGCGTCCCAGACCTAGACAAGAGAGCTCTACAAACGACTCAACACTGCTGTCCAAACCTCATTTTCCCCTCAGCTCTAGAGTCCGCTCACGTGGGCTGCCAACTCGAGCACACTCATAGCCCGGATACCTCCCTCAATGGGCTCCCGAGGATGGGGGTCCCAGGAAATGGAGACAACCTCTGAACGGGACAAGCCCTCAAGTGCCAAGCATCGGATGAACAGGCGGGGCAGCACAATAAAACCACGCCGAACCGCTGGCTTGTAACCACGACAAGCCCAGCAAGCGGGAAGCACACATAAACCCTCAACAGGGTTGTCGGCCAACCAACCACGCATGGAAAAGTCGGAGTCTCGGAACACTACCAGCTAGCACGGAAACCCATCACCCTGCTAATAATCGATTGACCGCCCATCAATCGATTATTAGGCAGAAGCGACCCTCCTAGCACCACTACCAGGACACGGCCACGAAGGTGTCACCTTCGGTCATTGAACGCAGAGAGGCAACCAGCCGCGTTCCTTATCGGAAGGTCCTAAGGGAAAAGCCTACCCTGGGGCACACGCCGACACACAAACCGGCCACAGAAACCACCCGAGGCAGCACAGACACTGTCAAGGCCCCACAGGCCGTCGCGATGCCATCGTGATGGGGAAGGGCGCCGTGACAATAGCGTTGATGTGACGGGGCAGCGCATCGCGATAGCCTCCCTATTGCGACGGGAAACCAGGTCGCGACAGCGACCCATATCGCGACTGCCAACTGCACCGTGATAAGGTCGCGCCCGATCGGGGCAACGCCTCTACTGATGTCGCGACGCGCACCACGGCCGCGACATCAGTCGGAAGGCAGACCACGGGATGCTCCATCCCGGGCCGCCCAGAACCATACAAACATGCACACATGGGGAGGGGAGCATGGAGAAAGCTGTAAAGCTAACTACAAAACCTCGAGGACTCCCGATCCGCCCGGATTGGGAAGGGCATAAGAAATCCCTACCTTAAACGAAGAACCGAACCCCGTAGGGCCCTTCTCGTAGGAAAGAACACCTCCTCCTCGCTCCACGCACTCTCCATGACGCCAGGACACCACGCACGGCCCTCCTCCTCGCCTGAAACACACAAAGGGGAGAAGAGGGGAGGAAGAGGATGCCGGAGGGAGAGGGAGAAGGGAAGAAAAAGAGAGAGGGGGAAGGGGTAGTCGACATGTGCCTTAAGTGCCCAGCACCCAGAACGCGACAGACTGCCCCGTCGCGTTAACAACCTTAACGCGACGGGTCAACGGACAGCGACAAGAACGCGCCCCCCAAGGGCACCGCAACAACGCGATAGGCCGTCTTGACACACCTGCCACCCTGACAGGCGTCAGATGACTGGACAATGCAACATGACAAAACACTGTTGCGGCCCGTTGACCGCGCTTGACAGCAAGAAGCGACGGAGAACCAAGGCACGACCAACACGCGACCCACAAACTCACCGCGATACGGATGACTGTCGCATCGGGCACCCTCGATGTGACACCAACGCATCACCCAGCCTGGACACGTCAGTGGCCAGTCATCCCATGACACCAGACGGGAAGCCGAGAAATCGGGTCTTAAATTCTACCCCCCTTAAAACAATTTCGTTCTCGAAATTGGGACAAGCCCAAAATGTCTCGAGGCACGAAACAAAACACGGGGAGCAAACGCAAGATTTTAACACACGCAACACGCGAAGCCGGAAAACTAACGGCTCACACAACGAGCCTCAAACACATGGGAAGCACAGAATCGAAAACCCAATGGCTCACCACATGCTCCAACACACCTGGAGCACCAAGCCGAGGAACCAACGGCTCACTCCAGCTACACGAAGGGGCGCCCAGACAGAACGACAACCCCATCGGTGCCGAGTGACACCAAATCTGGCCCGAATAGCGGAAAAGGCCAGCCAAAAACTACACGGCTACAGCCACCAATAGACCTCGTTGTTGGGACCAACAGATCAGCAACCCTCTTTGTCGCCAGCAAAACTTGACAGAGGATGCAGTTTCCGACAACAACACAAGAAACGTCGGCCAGCAACTCGCTCTATCACCAGCAAAACCCGACATAACACATCGTTGCTGACAACCATACAAGAACCACCTGAGAGTCAAGCACGACACTCAGGGGACGGCCTCACGCTACTAGCAATAGCTAGCACTGGTCACCAACTCGACCGAGAAACCACGTGAGAGACGATAACCAGAGCAACATCACGCTCGCGGAGGATCTGCAATGCATGGAACAACGTCCACTGTCACCACTATGTCTCACCTAGACCTTCCTCGTGGTCCAACAGGGACAGAAAACGCACGCGGAGAAACCTCAATACGTAAAAACGGCATCCGCTGTCACCACTAGGTCTCAACCAGGCCTTCCTCGTGGTCCAACAAGGAAGCCAAACACACACAGAGCCACCGCACTGAGAGTTACACACTCCATAACGTGGCACACCGCGATGAAAACATGGAAGACGTCTGAGGTTAAGCCGAAATCGGACACCTCCCAACATCGACGAACCACGTGGTCGAGTACTAGCAAGCCAATAGGCCTCACTGTCACCAGACGAACAAACAGGAGACTCCACCATTGGCTTCCAGACTCACCAACGCCATGCACAACCAAAGAACCAACAAGAGTTGGCAGCACACCCGCCATGCGCACACAGAGCTCAGCGCGAGTACCAACATGCCAACCACCAAAAAGATGCACAACCACACAGGAACCGAAACAACTGTAGAGGTCAAGGACAACACGCCGACCTCAGAAGGACCCAAACCGAAGCAGGGTACCACAGCCAAACACGATCGCTCCGAAAGCGAGAAGGAAAACCTAGACACAGGCCACGACCAAAGCCCGACGTACCACCGGCCACCTAGACATGGCAAAGCAGCCACCCCACAGAGGTAATGGTACGACCATGAGGCATAGGCCAACACAGAGTGTCCCTGTGGCGGAAAGCTCGACGCCTCTAACACCAAGCAAACTCATGAAACGACACACGAAGCTCATGAACAAACACACGGCACAACACATGGTGCTACCACAAGCACCAGGAGCCACCCAAGGTACAACACAATGCACCAAGGCTCCTGACGGCACAAAACCAAAACACTCATGCATGAGCACACAGTGCTACCACAAGCACCAAAAGTAAACAAAGTGCAACCCAGGTGCACCAGCGGCCAAAGCAACACTACGGCTAATAGGAAGGACTCTCCACAGGAGGCCTACCGAAAGCCACACGCCAAGAACCGCAAGCCTGAAAGGGCACAATAGGCCACACCGGCCCCAGCCGTTGAGGCACGAAAACACGAAGCATCGAAGAACGCTCAAGGTGCGGCACACACAACTGCACCAACTGCACGAAACAACATAGGGCCCGTCAAAGGGGCTCTCCATCAGAGACCCACAATGGAAACGCACGGAAAGCCGACAACTACTACTTCAAGAGCGCGACAACCACGTCGGCTCCAAGAAGCACACAAAACATGGAGCACCGACTCTGCCGCATGGGGAGCAAAAGAACACAGTGACCCCCCTAGCGTGCAAGAGTAAGAGGCACCACCTCTATCGCGACCGATAGAGAGAACAAACACCAAAACGATGACACGAAAAGCCTCCAAGGCACAAGCCGAGGCACAACCGATCATACACAGGAACAACGCTTGCACGAGCAAGCCAACCAGAAAATCGGTTCACAGCAGAGCAACGCTCACGCCTGCAACCCAACAAGAACACGGGACTACCTCGCACTAGACAAACAGGGACCCAATGCCCCAAATTGCGCAGGCAGACATCAAGAAACAACTGCAACGACAAATGGCATGAACAGGTCCATCGACCCATGATGCCACAAGGAAACGACAACATGAGGGGAGCAACCAGCTCAACCCAAAAACAACTCAAGGGAAGATGACTCCACCAGAAGGTCGCAACAATGCGCACCCAGGAAACACACACCACAGTGGAGCATCGCTACCCTGAGCAACCAACGGAATGCAGAGGAAGGAGACACACAACGAGTCTCTTCCACACGCACGAGGAAAAACGACAATGCAAGACTGACGCTTCCATAAGAAGCACAGCCCGCCAAACACCGACGGCACTCACCAGACCACCATCTGCAAGAGCACGCCGGGCACGAGAAACGAAGCAACCCATTCAAGCCACGGGGACACACAAGTCCCGCCAGCGCGACCGAGAAACTTGGAAACGACTAACAAGACAAGCTGGCCAACACGGCAGCCAGATGCACAGCCAAGGGCACAACACCTTGACCAACAACGCCCAAGCAGACTGTAACAAAGATAGTCCAACCTGCAACAATGACAGCTCATCTCCACAGAGAGAGAGAGAGCAATGATAACCAAAACAACACGAAGCAGCCTTGGGGAGAACCTCCACCAAAAAGCGCCAAGAGCCGTCCTGGGAGAACCTCACCAGAATGCGGCCCAACCAAACGGCACACTTTGAATCACAGGGGCAACTCAACAGTGGTCCGAAACGAACGCATAGCACTCCTAGGAAGAACCTCTGCCAGAAGCGACAAAGGGCGATCCTGGGAAGAACCTTCACCAGAATGCAAAACCCCTACGACCAAAGAACACAGACCATCAGAGAGAACACTGCAGTAAGCAGAATTGCAGAAGCAATACAAGCCGGTCTTGGGAGAACCTCCACTAGAACCACCAAGCACCGTTTTGGGAAAAACTACCAGAACGCACCAGCCGAACCAACAGCGCACCTCAGACTCTGAGGTGGCACGACAATAGTAGAAATGAGGGAGGAACAGTCCTGAGAGAAACCCTCACCAGGACAACAGCAAACGGTTCTGGGAAACTTCGCCAGAACACAGGACAACCAAGCGATGCACCTCAACCTAGAGGGCAACGCGACAACAACCAAAAACACGCACAGCACTGTCCTAGGGAGACCTCACTCCCGCCAGAACCAACAGAGAAGAACCCTAGGAGCACCTCACTAGAGTTCACAACCAGTCAGCACCAGGATAACAACAAACGCAGACAAGTGTCGCAGCACTCAACCGGCGATGCAACACCGCACACAAAGCACCTGCTCAGCTCAGCGTCCCGAGCACAGCGCACAGGCACACAAGGCCAAACACACAACAACCACAGCACACACCCCAACAACAGAGGGGCAGCCAACAAGGCAGGGACACCTTCCACCAGTTCCATAGGCAACAACCCTGCACCAGTGAAGGCCACACCACACGTAGGCTCTCTCAGCCTTCGCAATGCACACACGCTCAAATGCGCCGAAGACGACCAGGAGCACCACACCTGGACTGGCTCGCAAGCATCCTCCACACAAGGATGGCCACTACCAGTGAGTCTAGCGCCAACTGTGCCGCTACGGCACGAACACGCCGAGCGACCACACTCGCCACGCACGTGGCACAGCAACAACTGCAACCTGCAAAATGCGCACGAATCATGCAGGGAAGCCGCACACCTGCAAAACATTTGAAAGCACAAGCCTAACACTAGTCGGACGGTGTCAACAGTGCACTAGTACCTTCCTTTGGGACAACTATAGTTATTAACTCCTTACAAATCTCAGTAGACCCTCGCTCTGATACCACTGTAACGACCCGACCTTCCAGACCCTCGCTAGGGGTCCCGAGGGTCGCGCCGCCACCCACGGATCCGAACATTCGGAAGGGTTATAAGAAATAGTCTAGTGAGATATGTACTGAATTTAAATAACTATAACAATATGTATAATATACAAAAGGTTTGTACAACGGGTCCCAAGTAAAAGCACAGGTACAAGAAGAAAGGTGCAGTCCTTAAGGAGCATACCCCGAGGACTTGCAAAACACAGCTCTTAGCTCACTCGACTACAAGAGCTCACAACACTCACTCTCACTGTTGCTGACAACAACACGACGCCACAGCCGCCTCCACAACCCGTCCGACACCGAGCTCTCGCGACGACGAGCCCCTAGCTAAAGGAAGTAGGGGGGGAGCCTCGTGAACAAGGCCCATTAGGGATTACCAGTCCCTCACCGGCCAGAGCAGCAGGAACTCCGAAAACATGAAACTACACTAGAAAGTTGTAAAGCGAGGAACACCTATAGCATGGTACTACTAAGCAGCGGAAGAGAATAGTACAACGCCACGACCACCAACCAAGGTCGTGCCACACACACGACTCCCGCAAAAACCAACAGAGTCGGGCACAAAGAGGAAGCAGTGCTTAGCACACCTGTCGAGACCACGGAACAACCAAGTGAGAACGATGTCTCACCGCAAACTCGGCCACCTCAGACCTCTACAAGGTCGAGGGCCCACAAGCAGAATCACCCCGGACCCCAGACACACCGCCAGGTCGGGAAGCTACATACGTCGGTGCCATCATGGACTGGCACCCAAGAACGGGACCATGGAACCGAGAGAACACCGAAGCGGAAACCACTAGAAGCACGGGTCTGCCCAAGGCCAGACCAACGATGCCCACGGAAACTAGGCACAGCCGGGCTATAACCGCCGTGCAAGCTCGGGCAACGAGGAACACTTGGAAACATCGTGAGGAAAATGCTGTCACAATAACAACAACCAAGCCACCACCGCTAGCAGCCAAGAGGGGGACTCGCAGTCCACATGCTCTGCTCGCTAGCCTAGCTCCTACCTCCGCCCCCGCGCAAGGGCGAGACAGAGCTGCCACAAAACACACAACACACGCAACACCGCAGCCTGGCCAAGCTGCGGCCTCACGCCTAACACCACTATGTGGCTTCGGAACCAACGCAGAGAGAGACAGTGAGACAAGGGACTGTCTGGTCTGCGCCAGGAAAGCTCTCCGAACCCCTCGGCGTCCCAGACCTAGACAAGAGAGCTCTACAAACGACTCAGCGCCACTGTCCAAACCTCGTTTTCCCCTCAGCTCCAGAGTGTGCTCACGTGGGCTGCCAACTTGAGCACACTTGTAGCCCGAATACCTCCCTCAACGGACTCCCGAGGATGGGGGTCCCAAGAAATGGAGACAACCTCTGAATGGGACAAGCCCTCAAGTGCCAAGCACCGGACGAACAGGCGGGGCAGCACAACAAAACCACGCCGAACCGCTGGCTTGTAACCACGACAAGCCCAGCAAGCGGGAAGCACGCACAAACCCTCAACAGGGTTGTCGGCCAACCAACCATGCACGGAAAAGTCGGAGTCTCAGAACACTACCAGCTAGCACGGAAACCCGTCACCCTGCTAATAATCGATTGAACGCCCATCAATTGATTATTAGGTAGACGTGACCCCCCTAGCACCTCTGCTAGGACACGGCCATGAGGGTGTCACCTTCGGTCACTGAATGCAGAGAGGCAACCAGCCGCATTCCTTACCGGAAGGTCCTAAGGGCAAAGCCTGCCCTAGGGTGCATGCCGACACACAAATCAGACTTGGAAACCACCCGAGGCAGCACAAGAACTGTCGCGCCCCCACAGGCCATCACGATGCCATCGCGACGGGGAAGGGCGCCGCGACAATAGCCTTGATGCGATGGGGTAGCATGTCGTGACAGCCTCCCTATCGCGACGGTAAACCAGGTCGCGCTAGCGACCCTTATCGCGACTGCCAACCGCACTGCGATAAGGTCGCGCCCGACCGGGGCAACGCCTCTACTGATGTCGCGACGCGCACCACGGCCGCGACATCAGTCGGGAGGCAGACCATGGGATGCTCCATCCCGGGCCGCCCAGAACCATACAAACATGCACACATGGGGAGGGGAGCATGGGGAAAGCTGTAAAGCTAACTACAAAACCCCGAGGACTCCCGATCCACCCGGATTGGGAAGGGCACAAGAAATCCCTACCTTAAACGAAGAACCGAACCCCGTAGGGCCCTTCTCATCGGAAAGAACACCTCCTCCTCGCTCCATGACGCCAGGACACCACGCACGGCCCTCCTCCTCGCCTGAAACACACAAAGGGGAGAAGAGGGGAGGAAGAGGTTGCCGGAGGGAGAGGGAGAAGGGAAGAAAAAGAGAGAGGGGGAAGGGGTACCCGGCCTGCGCCTTAAGTGCTCGACACCCAGAATGTGACAGACCGCCCCGCCGCGTTAACAACCTTAACGCGACGGGTCAACAGACCGCGACAAGAACGCGCCCCCCAAGGGCACCGCAACAACGCGATAGGCCGTACTGACACACATGCCACCTTGACAGGCGTCAGACGACTGGACAGCGCAACATGATAAAACACTGTCGCGGCCTGTTGACCGGGCGCGACAACAAGACGTGACGGAGAACCAGGGCGCGACCAACACGCGACCCACAAACTCGCCGTGACACGGATGACTGTCGCGTCGGGCACCCCCGACATGACACCAACGCATCACCCAGCCTAGACGCATCAGTGGCCAGTCATCCCACGACACCGAACGGGAAATCGGGTCTTACAGTTAATGTCCTGACAACATTGTATTTGAAGGAGATCGTTCAATTACATGGAATTCCAAAAGACATTATTTCTTATCATGATGCAAGGTTCACTTCACATTTCTAGAAGGAACTACATGAAGCTTTAGGGACCAAATTGAAATTTAGTACAACTTTTCATCCCCAAACTGATGGACAAAACTTTTTTTTTTAAAGAAAATATAGTAGGGTCAGCGACTAGTCGAGTGTACTCCACCCGAGCAGGATGAAGTAAAACCACTCCCCCAGGCGATCAACCTACTGCACAAAATTTCATAACTCATGAGAAAAAGTACAGATTCAATGGGGCATACCCCTGAGAGGACAAATACAATCATGGTTGCCTAAAACTTCCAAGACCCATCCGATCCCCAATAAAAGAAGGAAGACAAGAGCGAGGTAGCTTCCGAGAAGAGGAAAAAAACCTCGTTACAATGCATATCAGCTGCTTGGTTTGCCTCCCTAAAAATATGAGTAACATTGACACAATGGAGATGAACAAAGACAAGGACATTCATCCACCATCTATAACAGTCCCAGGAAGGAACGACACCAATACGTAAAGAAGTAACCAAAGACAAGGAGTCCGAGCAAATGTCAGTGACCATGAGGCCCTTCTCAACAGCCAAAAGGATGCCATCATGCATAGCACGAACCTCAGCAACCATGCAAGAACCAACACCATAGTAATGAGAGATAGCCAGTGTAGCATTACCATGGGAATCTCTAAAAATTCCTCCACCGCCACAAGGGCCCGAGTTGCCTTTGCTTGCACCATCAACCTTGAGCATCAAGCCATAAACTGGAGGGATCCATCTCACAAATTTAGACATCTTAACAGGAACAATAACAAATAAACCAAGGTCCCTAATAGCATCCATTTGCTGAGATGTAGAGCTGCATTTGAAAGCCATCCTGCCAATGGCAACAGATAGGCACTCTTGAATATTGTAGCGCATAGAGGTTAAAGAAATATGCACTTGTTCAAATTTCATTTTACACCTGATCTTCCAAAGCTCCCAAACAATAAGAATGGAACAGTAGATAGTAACAAAACCATGGGGATTAGAAGGATTGCAATACTTCATAATAGCCCACAGGCGACAAGAGATGTTATCATGAGTGCCAAGACCAGCAACAAAAAGAGGAGAAGCCCATTGCCAAAGTGATTTAGCAAGATCACTTTTAACAAAGAGGTGATTCATATCCTCAACTTGAGGACTCAAACAACAGCAACAGAGCAAGGGTAATGGAATACCACACTTGGCAATACGAGCATCCATAGGGACAACTCAGTGAAGCAATTGCCAACAAAACAAGGAGGCACGCCTTCTGAAAAGATGATGCCAGATACGAAGAAGAGGCAAGCATTTATCTCCACAGGTCCGAGTAAGATTATAGGCACTTTTAATAGAGAAAACACCATTACTTGAAGGAGCCCAAACACAAACATCTTCAGTAGTGGTAAGCTACAATTGGTCCAGGTCAGCATTAATAAGGGAACACAGGTGATGGCTATCATCCAGCATGACCTCCCGAATAGAAGGAGAAGGACTTGAGAGCGGAATTTGCAAGTTATTCCGAAGGGGGCTCTGACCGATCCAAACATCATCCAAAAATCTGATACTGGCACCATTGCCCAAAATCCATCTAGAATTATGTTTAACAATATCATGCGCTGCATAAAATAGTTTTTTGGAAACACTATGAGGATGTTTAACAAGCTGGCCATCTTTAAAAAATATCTCCTTAGCATAAGAAACCCACATAGAAGACCCATGGTAAATGTTACAAATAAGCTTGATCACCATAGATAACTGAACATGCCAAAGGCTGCGGACCCCAAGACCACCTTCAGTAATAGGCTTTTGAATAGTAGACCAGGAAACCCAATGCCTACGGGTATCATTAGGTGAGTTAGCCTAGAAAAAATCGGCACAGAGGTGCTCAATAAAAGATAGAACAGTTTTAGGAATAGAAGAGGCAGATGCTAGATACACAGGCATAGCATTGAGAACCGAGTTAATAAGAGTGAGGCAACCAGCTTTAGATAAAAATCTAGATTTCCAGTTGCTAATGCGAGCACTTACTCTATCCATCAAATTCTTGTAATCAACCACCATGTTCCTGCCTTGCTTAATTGGCACGCCCAAATACATCATGGCCCCTTTTTGGCGATGAAACCCAGTGAGCCGACTAATCTTAGATGCAACATCAGGAGGAGCAGAAATGGAGATAAGGAAGCTGCTTTTACCATGATTGACCCTTTGGCCTGAAGAATTCTCATACCTCTTAATGAAGTGCATGCATTTGCGGATATTATTAATCTGACCATTGAGAAAAATAAGTGTATCATCAGCATATAAGAGGTGAGAAATACACCTGCAATCCCTGGGACCAGAGTAAGGTTGAAGATGGCGGTTATCCAACAACATGCGGATACCCCTACTAAGAGTTTCTTCCATGATGATAAAAAGAGCCAGAGCTAGAGGATCCCCCTGACGTAATCGTCTGAAGGACTTGAACAACCCAGCAAGGGAACCATTAAAAAGAACTGAGAACCAACAGTTAGAAATGAGCATAGCCACATAAGAAGTGAATGTAGTAGAAAAACCAAAATTCCGAAGAACTGCCAGAAGGAAGTCCCATTCAACCCTGTCATATGCTTTCATCATATCTAGTTTAAAAATAACATTATGACCACGAACTTTCCTGCCAAGGTCAGAAACCAACTATCTAGCCAAGTGAATATTGTCTATGATATTCCTCCCTTTAACAAAGGCACCCTACTCCATGGAGATAATGGAGGGCAAAACAGTTGTAAGCCTGTTGCATATGATAGAAGACACAATCTTATAGCTGAAATTACAAAGGTTGATGGGGCGGTAATTGCTGTAACTGTTAGGGTTATCCACTTTAGGAATGAGAGCAATAATAGAAGAGGAAACACCTGTCGAAAGGGGAAAACCAGCAAAAAAACCACGAATAGCATCAACAACATCCGAGCCAATAATGTCCCAGCACAAAGTGTAAAACTTCCTTGAGAAACCATCCGGACTAGGAGCGCTGTCACAATTCATGCTCCAAACCATTGATTTAACCTCTTCAGCGGAAGGCATGGCAGTAAGCATATGGTTGTCATCAGCAGAAATAAGGCTAGGAATAGAATGTAAGAGGTTACTATCAATACTGTGGTCCCCTGAAGTAAGAAAATTCTTGAAGAAATGATCAGCCTCCTCCATAAGCAAATTTTGATCATCGCACCAAGCACCGTTGATCCTAAGCCTATGAATAAAATTCCTAGTGCGACGACCTTGGACAATAGCATGATAAAATGTAGTGTTACGATCACCCTCTTCCAGCCATTTAACTCTAGATTTCTGACACCAAAAAATCTCCTGGCAATGAAGAATCTGTTTGAGGTTTGCATTAGCTTTGTTCAGGTCCGAACGGTGCTCCACAATAGGAGAGGAGTCAAAAATCTCTTGCTCCAACGCAATTTGCTCTCATCTTTCTTGATGTTATCATCAATATGACCAAAGACATTCTTATTCCATAGATTAAGGGATATCTTAACAGCCTTGAGCTTAGCCTGAAGCTTGATAAATGGATTAGAGAGCATAAATCCTGGGCCGTCCACGCCTGGCTAACACAATTCATGAATGTATCATGAGTCGACCACATGTTTTGAAAGATAAACCGTGAGGGTTTCGATTGAGAGGTATGTAGGTTGATTAAAAGAGGAGCATGATTAGAGGGACCATGTGGAAGATGCTTAACGCTAATCCCTAGGAAGTTGACATGGCACAAACTGTTGACAATAACTATGTCTAGTCTTGCTTTAATCGCCTGATTGCCAACTCGGTTATTAGACCAAGTATGAGGAGACCCCTTGAACCCAACATCCAATAACCCAGACGCCGAGATGAAAGCATTAAAGTCAAGAGTAGAAGTAGTGTTATACATCAAACCACCTTTCTTCTCAGAAGAGTTGAGAACAGCATTAAAGTCACCCCCAGCTACCCAAGGAATATTCATATTGTCAGCTAAATTCAGGAGGTCCTCAAACAAGCATCTTCGGTCGTGATAGTCACAACTAGCATAGATGGATGAAACAAAGAGCAAAGGTGAATCACCATTATAAATTGTGCCTGAAACATGCTGCGAAGATTGAGAGAGCAATTTGAAAGAAAAAGGCTCATTATAAAAAATCCAAATCTTAGAGTTATCTAGAATATGTTCAATGGGGTGATCCATCCGCAAATAATTGCAAAGACGAGATAATTTACTTATACTTGTTTTAGGTTCAAAGATGGCAAGAAACTGCAGCTTATACTTCCTCACCAGAAGCTTGGGGCACGTTTGGAGGCCAGGTTAGAGAGGCCTCGGATATTCCAAAAAAGAATGTTCGGCATCATGAGGAAACATACCCACATTGCACCGCAGCTGCCTTAGCTTTAGATCTTGTATAGATACCATCATTAAGTTGGATACTGCCATCCTTAGAAACGTCCACATGAGGCATAAGAAGATTTTCCACTGTTGCCTTTTGCGAAACAATAGATATGGACGTATCTATGCAAGGTAAGGAATTAGCTGGGCTTCCAACAGAAGGCTCATGCGCAAACAAAGGATCCCCCTCACCGTCCGTAACTCTGGCTACCGAGCAAGGAGACGCTGCCATGGAATTGGAGACAGCAGCTCCATTACCGCCCGTGCATGGACCCTCGTCCTGGACAAACTCATCACCATGCACACGTAAATTCACATCCTTGCTACCCAAAGTCGAATGCAAACCATTTAACGAAATAGGTCCAGAACTGCCCATGGCATAGCCCTGGGCCTGGACTACCTTTCCATCATGCAACAAAAAATCCTTGTCTCCTGAAGACAACGACAGCAAAAAATTAGATCGATCATTTAGAGGACTGGAATTTGGCATGGACGTATCCAGGAGCTGGTTGGCTAGAGCCACAACACCATCTGGTTGAGACCTTAAAACTTGAACATCGCCTGCCACAACAAGCTCAACTTGCTCAATAACTTCATTAACCTGGTCAGGCACCGAAATCTCTAAAACATCCTCCCGTAAGCGTTCAAATGCATTATGAACAGGAACCTCGGACGCCACCACCATGCCTTGTTTCCTCCCACGAACAGGCTTCCATTCATTAGCAGAGGGAGCAGGAGAAGGTGCACCATGAGCATCAGACTTCTTAGGCATGATAATCTTATTCTTCTTGAAGCAAGACTCTTCATTGTGACCGATCCGGTTGCAGAACTTGCATAAGGAGGGCACCCGATGGTAGTTAACCTTCTGCCAGAATCCCTGATCGGCATAGCCAATCCAAAATTTTTCTTGTAATGGAACAGCAATATCCAGATCAATACAAACCAAAGCTTCTACAGTCTGGGTCCACGCCAACGTAGCTTCATCAATCCAAAGAACCTAACCTAAGTTGTTGGTGATAGAACACAAGTAATCTTCATTGTATAAACTCACAGGAAGAGCAGGAAAACCAACCCAAATCAGCATCATAGAAGGATCCTTCTCAAAATTAAAAGTTGCAGACCAGCGAAAGAAGCAGAACAGATAGCCTTTTATGTATATACTTTTACGAAGAAGAACTAGCAGGAAATCCTCTTGAGACTCGAACCGGAGCAGAAGGTGACGATGGTTAAGGATACTAACAATAAAGTCTGACTTGAGACCAAGTCTAAAAGTGAGACAAGATTTAATATCTGGGATTGAAGGCCTACCATAGGAACACTTCACAATGATTACCCTTTGAAGAGGTTCTTCAGACTTGGTAATTTCTTCATGGGAAAAGAAGACAGCAGGTGCACCTGCATCAGTAAACGCCAGAGGTTTTACCTGCAAAGCGACCTTCACAGAACGCAGGGAAGCAGAAAGTGCTTGAGCAAAGGATAGCTTCTTCTGCCTAGCCACGAGCCAGATTCAGAGACTCCGACTCCATGCCAAGATCACCGGAGCCTCCACAGAAGCAAGCGAGCCACCCACCGCCGAAGCGGTAGGGGAGGGAGACCAGACGCCCCCAGGGAGGGTCGAAAACTTAGAGCTTCTCTCTCTAGAAATCTAGAGAGAAAATAAAACTGAAAGGTTAAATCAAGTGGTGGAAGACATGTGCCGAGCTTGTGCACTAGAATTCAGGAAGGATTGGAATGATCACTTACCAATCATGGAGTTTGCTTACAACAATAGCTACCAGAGCACCATTCAGATGGCACCTTTTGAGGCTCTATATGGTAGGAAATGTAGATCACCCATTTGCTAGACAGAGCTAGATGAACTACAAATTCTGGGGCCATAAATGATTCAAGAGACATTAGAAATCGTAAAGATAGTCCAAGGAAGGATGAAGGCTGCTAAGGATCGCCAGAAAAGTTATGCCGATCAACGAAGAAGAGAACTGGAATTCCAACAAGGTGATCATGTTTTTCTAAAAGTATCACCTCGAAGAGGAATCTGCAAATTCGGAGTTAGAGGCAAACTTAGGGTCCGTTTGGTTGTTTGTAAAACATATTCACAAGGAAAAAGTTTTCCAATCATTAACTTTTACCGGAAAATCAAAAACATAATTGTCTATTTGGTTCCTATGTAAATGTTTTCCCTGAAAAGATTTTTTGATGTTTGTTTTCCCATAAAACATTTTCTAGAAATCATTTTTGCGTGTTTGTTTGTGTGTAAAAGATTTTCAAATATGTTTTAATTTACTCTTATTTTACATATGCCTCATAAATATTAGACAAAACCCTCAATCAAAGAACGCGTCCTCTTTTCATCCAACATTACAAGTCTAACAATCCCCGTTAACCCTTACTCAAACTAAAAAATCTCATCTAGCTTCCAAAGATTTAAGGGGATTTACATTGTTTAAACTTATTTTGAAAAATAAAGAATAAGAATATATAAAACTATAAGGCTAGTAATTGATCAAATAATTTATTTTAAATTTTAAAGGTTTTGATGTTGTAAAATCTCATGCAACACACATTCATACACAAATCAAAGTACTCTGAAACACTGAGCAATCACATCTTGGTTCGAGGGAACATGAGGCACCATATTGTCATTGTACATGAAAAAAAGTCTTCTAAACCAAGTAAAACTAACTGCATACAAATAATAGTTGAAGTTTTATAGAACCCACATATACGAGAAATGTGCCGCCACTGAACATTTTAATAATCCTCATAACAGGGACAAAAAATTAAACACAAAGTCCCAATTTTTTTTCATAGATAACTTCACAAGAACTGTCTTAGGTGTGCTTCATACTCATCATCATAAAATCTGTAAATAAGAAGTAAAACACACATACATGAGTCAAGTGTCAAGTTAACCTTCTAAAAAAATAGAAAAAAAAAAGAAAGATACTAGTACATAAGGTGAAACAACATAAAATGTCAATTTTAGTCATGTTAACAGTAAACTAAATTAACATACAAAATGTAAATAATTATGTAAGAACAAATATGTTGCAGCATTTAAGAACAAATCTGGTGGTGTGTGTGAAGGGGTCTTTAATTGGACTACTATTCTTCAATACTAACCAAAATTATCATACCTGAATTTTTACATACTAATTTATCCTAAATGTATTCATTATAGATTATTTCAAATGAGCACAATTGAGGTTGTGCATGGTTTGAGTGCAACTTAATAAGTTTTAGTTAATGTAAGCACCCTGGATTAATCTGAAACTAATATCATTGTGAAATAAATGGGTTCAGAGTACACTACTCAATCTCATTATTGGGTCTGAATCGGAAGATCAGACAACGATGGTTAACTTCTAAAGTCTCAGTTCAACCCAATTGCACCCAGTCATGACAGATGCTAGCAGAAGGCCGGGATTCTCCCGAATAATCCATAAATTGCCAGATTCCTCTAGAGGCAACCCTCGTTAATCCCACATCAGTGGACTTAACCAAAGTATCAAGATGCAAACAACAATCATTTATAACTTGCTCACACCCAGGTTAATTGCCACCGGATAAGCTCCACGAGCTCCCACTACAAGTAGGCAGTGTGACCTCGCCACTCCTCCCCCCAAAGCTCTCCTTTAGCAGTGGCAAGTAGGTAGCGTTTTCCCCACATCTGGGCACTCTGCTCCTTCCCACTAGAGAAGGCTTCCCCTTTCCCTCCTGGAGTCCGCCGATGTGACTGCGCAAGGGGGGAATCAGTAGTAGAAGGTGGTAACTGCTTAGAGGTGCGGCTATGGACTAGCGGGGGAGGGGCATCAGGGACCGCGGACATGGAGGCAGAGGACAGCAGGATGGGCTCGGCAGCCCCGAAGCTGGGGCCGGCCAGGGATCTCAGGGTAGCGGGGGTGGCAAGCGGCAGCGAGACCGCCACTGGCGCGGGACCAACGGCGGCATTTGGCAGCTGGTGGCCTCGCCTCGGAAGGTCACGGAGCTTCTAAACCTGGTGTGTCCCCAAGTTCCCATCTTTTCCACCCCACATCTTCTGCTTCTGTACACAGTTGTGATTCTGTGCTTGGTGGTGATTCCGTGCTTGCTGATGAGGGCATGGGTGGAGAAGGAGGACCCGGCTGCCAAGGTGAAACAGCTCCACGCCTACTTGACACTGCTAATGGATTTTGCAGCAGCTCCCTTCTTCTCAATCTTTATTTAATCTCATCTCTTATTTGTCTAAGCTGTTGTTGTTCTCTGATAGTTTTCTCGATCCTTCCTACTTTGTTGCCTCCCCTCTCTACTGTGCATGGCATCAAAACCTTATTTGCTGCACTTGATGTAGACAGAAATACTCTGCCTACACTCTTTGCTTATGAAATCGATGTTTGGTTTCTAGGTCTTCCATGGATTCTTAAAAAAATGCTAACAGATTGAAAACCCCCAATTACCAGAGAAGGAGAGAAGTGCCATGGTTCTATACCACAGTTGTGGTTCCCCCCAATTACCAGGCTAGGACGAAGACAGATAGGAAACCCCCAATTACCAGGCCAGGACGAAGACAGATCGAAATAAACCAATCCACAAAGGTAATACAAAAATGTAGAGATCAGATGGATGACGATATCAAATAGAAGAGATGGCAAGAAATCGAAGGCCGGGATCCGAGATGAAAATAAAGAGGAATACCTTGACGTGGTAGATGAGATTAGAAGCGGAAACGATCAATATCCCGCCTCTTCCCTCAAACGTTGTGTCAGAGGGCTCGAGCAGGGGCTCACGTGCTCGGCCGACAGTGCTTGGGACAGACGGCGATGCGCGGCACGGGGTGGCGATGCGCGGCGAGAGGCGATGCACAGCGATGCGTGGCGCGGGGTGGCGATGCCCGGCGAGAGGCGATGCACGGCGCCGATGTCATCGAGGCTCCAACGCCTGGTGTCGGGACGACGATGCACAGGTCGGAGACGATGGGGATGCACAGCGCCGGGACATGGGATCGTAGCGAGAGGCGATGGGGATGCAGCGCCTCTGCACGTCAAGGGTTTCGGGGTTTCGCGAATGGGATGGGGAAAAGAAGTGTCGAGGTTTTCGGGGGAAAATGGTCTCTGGGAGTTTACGGGGGATGCCTAAATCGGAGTTATGGGGAAAAAGATTTTCATATTTTTTTGTTTTCAGTGATACCAAATGGCTTTAAAAAAAAAATTGGAAAAAGTTTTCTTTGGTGGGGTTTTACACCCAACCAAACAGACCATTAGTCTGCGCTATATCGGACCATTTGAAAATTTAAGAAGAGTTAGAGTAGTGACTTATCAGCTTGCTCTACCCCCTCAGTTATCTAACGTACATGATATTTTTCATGTATCTATGCTGTGGAAATATGTATTTGATTCGTCCCATGTCATTGAATATGAAGATCTGAAAGTGCAAAGTAACTTGGCATACGGAGAAAAGCCGGTTAAGATCCTCGACCGAAAAATCAAGCAACTCCGGAATAAGGAAGTGCCATTAGTAAAAGTTCAATGGAGTTAGTGAGGTCAAGAAGAAGCAACATGGGAATTAGAAGATGCTATTAAGAGCAAATATCCAGAGTTATTTGTGTTAGTAGTTGATACTAGCTGAATTTGGAGGGCCAAATTCTTTTCTAGTAGGGGAGAGATGTAACACCTCGATTTTATTTATAAAAATAATGAGCTATTTGTGTATAATGCATGATGATGTTCCAATTAGTTTGATTATTATGTGCACTGTCATTACTAAAATAAACCTTGGAAATAAACGCACATGAGACCACATAAATTAATAGCCTAAATAAATAAAATTATATTGATGGAAAAGGATTAAAAGAGAACTATATTATATTAAAGAAATATATGGAATTATATATGTATATATATATATATAAATTATGGCATAGTGATTACGTAGGGTAATCACTATTCACCCTACGTAACATGGGTTATGTACCAAGCTTGTTACGTGTTTAACCCGGGTGAAACCTTCCCGAAGATTTCATCGCCACCGTCCGTTCTAATTTTGCACGCGGATAAACTCTACATTTAAACCCCCAGTGATCCTTATCTAACTTCACCCCTAGCTGCTTTGTCTGCTGCTGCTTTGTCTGTTGTTGATGCTGCTACTATTGCTTCCACTGAAGCCTGAGGAAGAAGAAGGAAGGAGGTGCTGGGAGCTATTGGAAGGAGCTCCGAAAGCTCTGTTTCTTGTTACTCCCATTTTTCTTTTGACTAACATAGGAAATCATGTCTCCTCCTGATTGTTGTTCCCTAAAGCATCATTACTTAAACACTTGATAGTGTCAAGGGAGGCCATGGTACATGTTTATCACCACCTCAACCCCTCACTTAAACCTCAACCTCTTCTGGAACAACGTAGGAAATCATGTCTCCTTCTGATTGTTGTTCCCTAAAGCATCATTACCTAAACACTTGATAGTGGCAAGGGAGGCCATGGTGCATGTTTATCACCACCTCAACCCCTCACTTAAACCTCAACCTCTTCTGGAACAACGTAGTAAATCTCATTTCCTCCTCTCCCTTTTCAATTGTTATTCCCTAAACATCATTTCTCTAAGGACTTGTTAGTGTCAGAGAAAGTCTTGGCATTATACCCTCAACCCACCATTTGAACCACTCTTTGTGGACGTTTCGTTCTGCTCTGAGTGGTGCTCTGGAAGTTCCTGAACTTTGAGAGTGAGCTCCCTCGTTGGCGTGGTCATTTGCTCGTTGACTTGTTCTTGCTCTTTGACCCCCCCCCTCGTTTGACCAGTTTGACCAAAGAGAAGAACAAAGAAACCAGCCAAGAAAATGAGGGGAGGTGATCGCCAGGGCCTTACCTGTGCCCAAGGAGGTATTATGATCGCGCTGGTGACGTAGCCTCTCACAGCAGTGGATGGCGGGACTTCAACTTTCTCCTCTTCGGTCGGCAAAAGAAAAGAAGCTCCACGGTCTTGCTTGAAGTGTTCCTTCAATAAAGAGAGAGCTATTAGACTTTGAGGAAGTGCGGTAAACGTCCAGAAGTAAAGAAGAGTGACCCAAAAGGTGAGTCGCGTACCGGTTGCGAGCTTGAGAAGAGGGGTGGCCAAATGTTATGACCACCCTTCTTCCCTCTGTTTTTGGTTTGGAAAACCCCTTTTAGGTGTGTAGGGAGGTGCACTACGTGCCTAGAGAGTGTGTGTGTGTGAAGTGAATAACATGCAAAACTAAGAGAGAGGAAAGGGAAAGAGGAAGAGGAGAGGGAGATGATCCTCTTGTGGTGGCATGGATGGCTGCTTTGTGGGCTCCTCCAGCTCGTGTTGAAGCCTCCTGGAGGTCCCAAGTGTTGAGAGGAAGAGAGGGCACAAGGTGGAAGCTCTCAAAGGCTTGAAATGAATTTTCTCTCTCTTCTCTCAAGGTGTCAATGCTTCAGCTCATCCAGCATCTCCCCCCTCACTTAGAAGGCTAAGGAGTACCATATATAGGTAGTGGGGGCGGAGCTAGGGAGCCTAGGATGCTCAAGTGTGAGCAAACACACTTAAACATGTGGCAATCCATGTAAAAAGGCTTAGACCAATAAGAGGGGGCCAAGTAGGATTTTTACTGGGTCAAGGGGGTGCCAAGGTGGCCCATTTTCCCATTGGGAATGGCCCCATGCATTGCATGGGCGAGAGAATGGCGTAAGTGGGCTATATTCTCAGGCAGTTGCACAGACCAAGTAAACCCAGGTTGAAGTCAATCGATGCTGCCGCCAAGCCCATGCAGATGTCCACATGTGTGGACGTCAACCAGAGTCGACGTCAATGGGTATTTCCGTCAACATGAAGTCAGTGGCAATCGATGTTTCCGTTAACATGGGATCCGAGGCAAATCAACATGTGGTCAAACAAGCCTTATTGAGCCATGAACCACGTGAGGATGGGCCAAATCTCGCGTCTACAAATGCCCCTCCAAGACATCCGATCTTGCAAGGGAGTGAAGCGGAGTGAAAGGTTGGTGTCTCGGTAAACAAAGGACTTAGAGATTTGAAAAAGGGTCCATCTCCGAGAATAGGAATTCTAGCAAGCCATACGAATGAGTTAGGCTAGAAACAAGTGATGAATCATCTGAGAGACAAGTGCAAAAAGGAGGGAGGGTGATCTACCCGTGTAACTACAACTGCAACCCAATGGTAGGGTCCCGGCATTGCCAAGTAGGACTTTGACTAGTTTTTGGTGTTGTCTGAGTCAAAGGAATTGTAATATGATAGTTGAATCAGGAAAATCTCACAACTGAAGTCCGTCGGGACCCGCTGACATAATGAGGATGTTTGTCCAATCAGGGGGTTGTGAAGACAAAATGATTGATTGTACTCTCAAAGGATTATCAAAAGATTCTAACTGTAATCAATGTTTGGAAAGCCAAAAGTCCATAATTAAGCTCATGACTGGCGAAAGGTTCACATGAACTCAATAAGAATGGAATGATTACTTTGTGATTTGCACGGTGGGACTGTTTAGGATATTAGGCAACAAAGACCCGATATCAACTTGGATATTCAAGAAGGTGGTGCTGACTCAGCGGGCCACTTGAGCGGAGTGCCACGCAGCGATTTGAGGAAAATCTCTATTTTTTATCTTGAGTTAGTAAGAGAATGTTAGCAGTGAAGACCTAAATGCATGTTGGTGTGGGTTCCCTATCTAAAATGCAAGTTAGAACCAGAGGAAAATTCTAAGGCCATACAAATAACTGAGAGATCGCAAACCCGTTATAGTTTTTGGTAAAGGGGAACTCTGGGTTCACGGTCGCCAAGCTATTCGCCTCTTGTGACTAAACCTATGTTAGACATACCTGTACAACACTCAAGGTCGCATGAGTATCCTTGGATTTGAGGCGTCACCTGTGCTTAAACATCCTGCAAAATAACTTGAAGCACAAGATGAGAAATAATAGCCATATGAATAATAAAGCTCTGAAAATTCGCCACAGGTGACGTCAACCCCGATTGCTGCCAACTCACAGTGGACGTCAACATATCATGTCGTCTACCAGGGTAAACGTCCATAAATGTTGCCGTCAACAGTAATCTGATGTCAAACAATGTTGACGTTAACCTGCCAGATTAAACCAAAAAAATAGCTATTGGGAGGCCATTAGGACTCTTCCATCTTCAACCTCCATCCTCTCTTCCTCAACTCCGAACCAGAGACTTCTTGGATGACCTGCAGCAGCAACCATGGTCTCCACATCGACCGAAACATCCACGAGCATGAACCCGGGTGTTTTGAGTGACATTCTGGGGCATCTGAGCACTCGACTGGCTATTGGGGAGGTATGTAATGCTGTTCTAGCTTCTTCTTCTACTGAAAACGTCCCAACTTCCTCTCATGGAGCTTCTTGGATTTGCAGAACATGCCCGCCTTCCCAAGCCAAGGCCAGGTATGGGCCTTCTCCTGGCTAATCAACTTGATGAACGCAATAACGATTGACATGAGGAGCTATATCGAGGCATGGAATCTGAGCTTCATGGTGGTCCTGGCCAAGAACATGAAGGACATGTGGTGGGGATTTGATGCCCTAGGAGCGCTTGTTGAGCGTTGGCACCCACACACACACATTTGTGTTCCAGGGATTCGAGGCAAGCATGCTGTTGGAGGAGGTGGAGTTGTTTCTAGGCTGGAAGCACTGCCTGGAGTATGACGGGACAACTCCTCTTTTCCCATGGGAAAAGATCCTTGCAGACATAGTGAAGGACAAGAAGGAGGTGCTAAGGATGACAAACATGAATGGGATCTTCCTGGACCGGCTGGCCTGGTGGATGATCCAGCATGCAAAGGAGATAGGTGGAAAGAGGGTGACCCGAGGATTGACACTCTGCCTAACTGGTGTGTTTCTATTCCCTACCAGTGGTGACTTCCTCCTATACGAGCATGTGGGGATCTTGTCTCTGCTATGGCACGGGAAGTCACTAGCCCCTAGTAGTGCTGGCACACCTCTACAGCTCCCTCACTACGATGAGCTTAGGCGGACGCACATGCGGGAGCTTGTTCCTACTTCAGGTATGGATGGAAGCTCATTTGAAGTTTGATTATGCTGAGAGACAACCTACCCCCTCCATAATCTTCCTTCGGAGTTTAGTGTACTGCAGCACGGCGTGGTATGAGCCAGAGGATGAGATCAAGTGTATGACAGCACACTTGAAGAGCAGAGATGTGTGGCGTGACTACCTGAGCTACTTCCTAGTGGAGGACTTCATTGTGAGGCCACTGTTCATGAGGACAATCGAGTTCAGAGTGCACACCAGGGAGGACAGAGATTTGTGGCTAACTGGTCTTGAACAGATGGTGGTGTATGAGCCACAACGGTGCCAGTGTCAACTTGGAATACCACGGGGAATCCCAGCTTCATCTCACTGCACCAACATGATCATCTCAGGGAGGAATGAGAAGCTGATGAAGAAAGCAAGGATGACTTGGGATAGATACATAGTGAGTAAGAAGGTGGGTCAAGCATTGCAGGAGAATTGGGAAGACATTTGGAAGTACGAAGAATACATTAACATAATTTGCCCTATTTCTTGTAATTTCTTTATGGCTCGTAGAACGAAATGATGTATTTTCCCAATTCCAATAAGTGTAACACAAGTTTGAATGAATAAACAATAAATAGGATTGAGCACAATGTGTTGAATGGCTTGAATTGTGTGGAATTGGGTGTTTGTGCTTTGAATTGGCTTCAATTGAGTGCAATGGAGTGTTCTGTGAATGATTGAGTGCGCAGGGTTGGCGTCCACATCGATGGACGTCAAGGACAAGTAGACGGCCACATTGTGGCCGCTCATCACCAGACAGGAGATAGACGGCCAGATCGATGGGTGTCTACAGCAAAGTAGACATCCATAACCTGGTCGTCGACCGTGGTATGGGGGTCTGACAAGGTATCCTTGGGGTAAGAGATCGATGGCCAACTAGGTGCCGTCAACTTGAACTGAACGGCCAAGATATTGACGTCAAGTTGAAATCAACGGCCACCAGGTGGACGTCAATTTCAAAATGCAGCTTCTGTGCCCGAGGCCCATCTCCAGCGCCTCTTCACTCCATTTCGAACCACCGAAGATTGTTCGCCTCCCTCTCACACTCTCACACTCTTGCTTACTCTCTTAAATCCTCCAAACCTTCGATCATTCTTTCTCTTCTCTGAACTCTCAATCGGACTTGGACTGGGCTTCTCCCGATGGCGAGGGAGAAGAGATTGATGCTTCGGAACCATCCCCGCCAGATGGAGGAAGAGGAGGAGGAGACAGGGGGCTCAGCGGTGGAAGAAAACATGGCAGAGGAAGGCCCGGCCACGGAGGCCAGCGGCAGCACGCCGGAAGGGGAGGAGACCACGGGGAGTGATGGAGAGAGGGAGGAAGAGACAGAGGCGGAGGCGCCCCGGAGGGCTCCACATCGGCCAAAGGTAAGCCAAGAACCCTATACCCCTCGTGTGATTGAATGTAAAAAGTGAAAAGAAGGGGGAAAACAGAGGAGAGGCCGCCGGGTTCAACAGGAACTTGACGTCAACATCGGTTGATGTCGAGTTCCTGTAAACGTCCAGTGCATTGCCGTCAAGGTGAACTTGACGGCAAGGTGTTGGACGCCTACATATGAACTCGATGGCAGCCATGTTGGCCGTCAATCCTGAGTAAATGGCAAGCCCTTTGTCGTCAACCTATTCTTAATGGCAATTGATGTTGGCGTTGACGTTTCTATATTTTGTGCAGAGAAAGGGCCGAATGAGGAGCAAGGTGACTTGGGACTTGTGTTGGGCGTGGTATAGGGCACTGCCGGAGACCCAACAGACGCGAGTGGCATGGATGGGGTTTGGGCACCTCCTGGAAGTGCGCCCCTTCCACGTGGATGTCCCGTACCTCGAGGCGTTGAGGGAGAGGTGGGACGAGTATTGCAAGGCATTCATCATGCCTTGGGAGCACATGATACCCACATTGGAGGATGTGGCGTATCTCACAGGACTGTCGGTTCAGGGAGAGCCAGTGGTGGGATAGGAGAGGAGGGACTACCACGATGATGTGGTAGCACTTTTGGGATCGGAGTTTGTGGCCGGGTGGAGAAGGCTGATCTGGAGCATCTTGCTTGGGGCCCTATCGGAGGCAGTAGGGCTGCAAGGAGGGAGGAGGTGAGCACTGGAGACGTTGGAGGAGTTTGGCGTCAGGGTGCGGGCATCGATGCAGCTGGGAGGACGGAGCGAGGAGCAGTCCGTCCGGATTTTCGTGACATACCTCTTCGGGTGTCTTCTCTTCTCAACGCAGTTATCAAAAATCAACTACAAGTTCGTGCTGCTACTGAGGGACCTGGAGCAGGCGGCAGGTCGCCCCCTGTTCGACCGCCACGTGCTGCTGCTCTGCCTAGGGACCTGCAAGACCCTCTTTCTGGAGCTAGTGGTACGCACTCTGGGTTGGCATCAGCTGGCCCTAGAGGTACTCTCTGTAGGGAGAGAGGGACACTTCCTCCGGCGCTTCTTCACTGAGGACCATGACTAGAGCGAGGAGCACGGCAGCACCGTTGCCTACTAGAGGGGTGGAGGGGAGCAGGTCATGCAGCGCACCGACCTCCAAGACAGCACGGCGTACTTGGCTGACTACAGAGCACGCTACGCTGGACGACTTCGACTAGACCGGCGAGTGGTAAGTGAACTCTCAACCTTAACTCTTGACATTTAATTGGTTGGCTCTAACCTTAAGGTGTGGATGACAAATGCCTGAGTCAGAGGCGGTGAGGCTCCTGGAGGGGAGGCTAGCGGAGCAGGCCGTGGAGATTGAGAGACTCTGCGCCGAGACGTGGTCTTTGGTAAGTCGCGACTTAACCTTGACCACAATTTGGATTTGACTTGCAGACTGACCAATGAATGTGATTGCAGAGAGAAGAGCTAGCAAGGGTGCAGGTGAGCCGGGATATGGGGGCAAGCTCGTCCGCACAGCCTCCTAGTAGGGACCTGGTGGTCCGACTGCAAGAGGCCCTGGACCGAGCGGAGGCAAGGAACCAGGAACTGGAGACAAAGACCCGGGGGTTAGAGACGAGGATCTGGGAGTTAGAGATGGAGACGGAGGTAAAATATTGAATTACTACTTTTCTGCACATGTATATGGCTAACATATTTCTCATTTATGTGCAGCGGCAGGGAGCGGGGGTGACCCAGGCGCAGATGGAGATCCTAAGGGAGGACTTTCTGATGACGCCGGGTCACCTGCTTGAGGCGAGAGAGAGGGAGATCAAGGCGGAGAGGGCCCGAGCCCAGGCTGTTGCTGATTTTGAGATCTTGAAGAACCGAGTGCTGAAGAAGCACCGAGAGCAGCAGCGACAGGCCCAGTAGGAGGCGCCAGGGAGGATCTGTAATGCCCCAGAAATTTAAAATGTTAAGAAAATAGAAGTAATTTGGTTAAAATATCTTAGGGTTATTAATAAATTGTGATAATTGGATGATAGACTTAATTAGTGGTAACGAACATTATCCCAGTGTCGTACCTCGAAGTGTGTGCCTCCACAGTGCGATGCTGGAAAACGACATCGAAATAAAAATCCGAGAACATCATAATTTCCAGAAAAATGTGGAGAAATCAAATATGTAATTATCTGAATTTTTCGACGTACGGATTTTGAGATTAAGTCGACGCGACCATTTTCTGGGTGATTTTTCACCTACTGTAAAATAAATTCCAAAAATTAAACTAAAATCATCATAATTTGTAAAACCATCATATTAGTCTATGGTTAAAATTTCAGGACAAACAGATGTCGTTTGATCACATTTACGCAAGGATTATCGGGCCAGCTAAATTATAGCCTAATTACGGGAAGGATTTTTAGGAATTTGTCTTGCTGACGTATCCTGGGCTACGCAAGCCCATGTCATGATAGGTTAAGGTTCTTACACGTTGAAGGCTGATGTGTGGGTGTGTGATTGCATGCATGAGTTAGGTGTCAGTGGGTTGTTAAATGGGGTTTTACCCCAACACCTGGAAACCAACGTGCCGTTGTGCATGGCAAGATCAAAAGGCTATAAATACACCCCCTCCTTCTTCGTTCCTATCTTTCTGACTCCTTCCCTCTTATGCTGCTGCTGGGATTCACGAGACTTCAGTGTGGGTGTGTAGCTGGAGTTGTTAGCTACACCTTGTGCATCTCTTGGTCCTGCTTGAACTACTATTGGAGCTGCTACTGGGTGTTGCTGGAAGACAGTAAAGCAGACTTCAGTAGTTACTGCTTCAACTGCTTCCTTCTTTACTTTTGGCCATCTCCCCATCTACTATTCGTGGTCAATTGTGGATTTCTATATCAAAGGAAGAATTCAAAATCAGGTAGGATTCATCTTCTTTTCCTTAATCCTGTTCTCCACACATGATAAATAACTCGTGTTGAGTAGCCAAGTTGATATAACTGTAATCCTACTAGTTTTCGTTTAGTTTTGATGAATATTCTTACGTTGGGGAGGAGAAGATACTTGTTCTACTTCCAGATCATCTCTTCTTCTTCTTCTTCTTCTTCTTCCACCCTTGATCCTTGTATACGTTATAGAATTTTGATAGAAGTCACAATACCATTAGAACTTGTGACTAACCTCTGTTCAGATGTTTGGCACTTCATGCCTTGATTTATATCCATGAAACACTTGAGTTTTAGTATTTATCTTGTAGCAATCTTCCAATAAACCATTGCTATCAAGACCACACTTCCAACACTATACTATGTCTAGTTTCTAGCTAGACAAGCTTGAATTTCAAACCTCTCGTTTCATCTCGCTTGTTCAGTTTATAAATCACTGTGAGAACTATAATTAGATTCTTCTATTTGATATATATCATGCCTTGATTCATAGGTTCCATGGTTGGAGGGTTTAGAGTAAATTCAAAGTCACTTCTGAGTAAGAAACAGGCGGCTGTCGACAGGCCCCTTACATCTGTCGACAGGCCAGCCTTTTCCTGAACTCTGGGATTTCTGGACTGTGTGGATCTGTCGATAGATCCATTGTTGCTGTCGACAGATACACACAGTCCAGCAAACCTGAGTTCTGTCTGTAGCCATCTGTCGACAGCCCCTTCTCACCTGTTGACAGCTATGACCCTGATTCGAATTTCAGCACTTTTTCATGTGCAAATCATTGCTTAAACTTCACCCTATTAGCCTACCAAGTTACCCTCATATTTACTTTGATATTTACTGTCATTCTACTATAAAGATCACCCACTTTGGATACCTTACTCATTATTGAATTATCCTTGAAACCGTCAACTCCGAATGGTACTCCGTTGAGTCCATTCTCCCGTATTCGACAACTAAGTTTATATTACTTGATGACTTGAGAGTTCAAAGGCTTGAACACCTTGTGAGATATGATAAACTTATGATGATGACATTTATTGGGTCCTTGGACCCCACCTAACTGATATGCCTGTGCAAATAGGGCTGGTCCAGTCCTGGGAGGAGCACCCGAATTCATTACGGGCCGTACGGGAGTGATAAGGATACCGGGATGTTTGGCATTGCATCACTATTTCCTGATTATGGTCATCATACTTCCTGTATTGTGTGAACTGATATATGAACCAATTCGTGAGCTATACTTCCTGTATTGTGTGAACTGATATATGAACCAATTCGTGAGCTATACTTCCTGTATTGTGTGAACTGATATATGAACCAATTCGTGAGCTATATACTTGAGCATGACCTGAGTTTTACGATCACTGTATCAAGCTACTATTCTGAGATCTGATATTGCTTCTTTGATATCCGTTCATCCTATTACCTGTCCTGTGTGAATATTTATATGACTCCGAACCTGAGCCTTAATATGAATTTCTGAGTATGCCTATGTTTTCATACTACTGTTATACATTCACTGACATGTTATCTTGGTTATCTGACCCTGTTCTTGATACCATTCATGTTCTTACCTAAATTATCATGTGTTCCTAATCCTTTGATTTAAGGATTTGAATTCTACTGGGCTAGTTAGCTCACCCATCCTTCCCTTTTCAGGTAATCAAGATGAGGGAGAAGTGTAAAATGGGCTGTGTGCAAAGTGGACACCACACCGATGACGAGTCAACCAACCATTTACTGCTTTAGTTGCGTACTTGTAAAATGTTATGAGTAGTAGCTACTCATCCTTACTCCTCACTTAGTGTGTAATGAGGAGCTTTATGTAATAAGACTTCCGCAGACTGCGTTATAATGAATAAACGTTAATGTTATTACTTTGTGCATGTTTTCTGTCATTTCCCAATAAATAGCCTTTTATTAGGACGTGACAGGATCGGGTCGGCCTTCTCATCACTCAACGACATCCTGTCCCTGGGAGACCCGTCAGTGGTGCAGGGAGGGCTACGACCAGAGGCGTCGAGGGGCGACGAGACCTCCTCTCCCAGACCAGCATCGGAAGAGGGAGGAGGAGGAGGTGAGCAGCTCGCGTAGGCAGAGGCTTAGCGAGGGGGAGAGGAGTGAGGAGCGAGGCTCCAGATGTACCACCAAGGGTATGCCCCTGTCATGCTATGTACATAACTTGATCCTTTAGTAGACTTTTGTGGACTTTTGTCATCCAACGTGTGCTTGAATGGGTTACTATTTTGTTCCTGCATCTACAACACTTAAAGGGAAAAAGTTAGTGTAGATCTATCTTTAGCCCCTTGCCCAAAAGATATACCTTTCTTGAGATCTGGTCAAGGGGCTAATATCTAATTAAAAATAGGAACATAAATAAAATACTGAAGGGAAATATGTACATGCATTTTTTTTATTTTTGATTTTTTTAATAAAAAAATAAGAAAACATGTTAGTATATGTACATAATACAACTAATTTTTTTGGGGGGTTTTGATTTTCTGATTTTTTTAAATAATTTTGAGTTAAAATAAAAGGAGAAATATGTACAAAATGGAATAGAAATATGCACACATCGATAGACTCTCTTTTTCTTCTTTTTCTTTTTCTATTTTTTTGAATTTTTCATCATTTGACTTTAAGACACATGTTCATCACAAGTCAAGGTATAGGGTCTTTATAATCCACCTAATCATAGAGGCCATGAGCAAGAAGAGTTGTGCATGATATCGTTGACATTGGAGATTGCCCCTAGCCTTCTTGATATTTTCCACCATGGGTGGTCCTAAAAGGTTAAATTGCCCCTAGAGGGAGAAATTGGAAGAAGTAAATAGGAAGTCATGTGAGGATTTAGGTCTAAACCACTTTTTGTTTCCAAACCAACATCTCACACTGAAATACTTAGTCACATTTTCAGGGGTATTTTTCATTTTGATTCCTTGGTGGAGGCACGTACTATTTGCTACCTCCTTGATTTGGTCAGCCTTTTTCTGGGTACGTACTTTTTGCTACTCTTTTTTGACCTTGTGGCTTTTCTTTGCCATTTAGGCTTGGTTTGGCATTTTGCCTTTGCATTTGCTTTTCTTTTGCTGCCCCTATTTGTTACGACTTTGTCTTTCAGGTGAGAGTGGGTGGTCCCCTACTTGTAGTTTGCCCCTTTTCCAAACTTGACCGAGCGAGAAGAGAAAAGAGGTTATGTTGACCTAATTAGACACATCCAAGTGTACTTATGATTTTTCAGCTAATGGTCAATACTCCAACATCGTGTGGTGTGTGAAGAGACCCTACCTTACTAGTGGCCAAGTGAAAAGGTAGAGCCTCAAACCCATGACATTGACAACTGATGAATGAACTGATTGGAATGACTGACTAAGGGTAGAACTTCTTGAGGTAGACTGCGTTCCATGGATGTGACAACTCAATTCCCTCGGCGTCCACTAACCTGTAAGCATTCCCTGAGTATACTTCTTTGACAACGAATGGACCCTCCCAATTTTCTTGCAATTTACTCCTAGAACCTGGCGCCTTAATGACTTTGCATTTTAGGACCATTTCACCCACTTCAAATTTTCTCTCAATAACTTTTTTGGCATAAAAATGTGTAATTTTTTGACGATAAACCTACGCATGGTCGGCCGCTATCATTCACCTTTCGTCTAAGAGTTCAAGTTGTGCTAATAAAGCCTCCCGACATTGACCGGGGTCAAGTTCGGAATCCAATTGAACTCTAAGTGAAGGGACGAAAATCTCATATGGGAGTACCGCATCTGATCCGTATGTCAAAGCATAGAGGGTTTGCCCCGTAGGAGTTTTGACCAAGGTGTGGTAGGCCCACAGAGCCTCAATTAAGCGATCTGGCCAGTAAGTGTTATTGTGAGATCTGCAAGTTTTCTTTATGATTTTGATGAGAGTTTTATTAGTACCTTTCGCTTGTCCATTACCATGTGGATGATATGGAGATGAATGATGCAAATTAATACCACATTTACTACCACACATGTCGCGAAGCTCCTGTGAAATGAACTGTGGTCTATTATCAATGACTATGTCCCGAGGCACACTAAATCTTGCAAGAATGTTGCGCTTGATGACCGTTGAAGCTTTGACCTCTATGAATGCTTCCGCTTCAGCCCACTTCGTGGAGTACTCGGTGGCAGTCAGAATGAAGGACTTCTTACGGATTTCTCCAATTCTGTCCTCGAGTGGACCGACCACATCGAGCGCCCACATGGCGAAAGGCCATGGAGCAATGAGAGGGTGAAGAGAAGAGGAAGGGGCATGGATTTTGTCACCATGGAGTTGGCATTTAGCACAGTGACGAACAATGTGAGTGCAATCTTCTTCCATGGTAGGTCAGTAATAGTGTCTTAGCAACTTTTGGGCAATTGCTCTACCATTGACATGGCTACCACATTCACTAGAGTGAGCAGCTTCAACAATGCTTTGGGATTTGATTTTATCAAGGCAACAGAGATAGACCCCACTGAGGGATTTCTTGTAGAGAATGCCACCTATAATCTTGTAACATTCAGAGACACGGCAAATGGCCCGTGTATCAGAAGAGGTGGCATAATCAGGGAAAGATCCACCTTTGAGATAGTTTTCAATGTCAAAGTACCAAGGATGGCCATGATCAAGATCAATTTATAGCTCTTTTGAAAGTGCATGGACTCGAAGGGAGGGAGACTTGAGTTGAGAGAACCATGAATCAGCATGAGAAGAGATCTTCAATCTTTGTACAGAGATGGTTTCAGAAGATCTCCCTAGTGGGATAGGGATAGAAGAAGCTAGGGAGGCAAGTGAATCTGCTAGAATGTTTTGAGCCCTAGGAGTGTGAACTAGAGTGAGCTTCCTAAACATCTAGATTACTCTTCCTACCAAATCCTGGTATAGTTTCAACTTGGGATCCCAGGTCTGGTACTTGCTAAGGGGCTACCGGAGTATCAATTACAAATCTCCAATTATCCTTAACTCCGAGCAACAATGCCATTTTCAGCCCAACTAGGAGTGCCTCATACTCGGCCACATTGTTTGTGGTAGGGAAGGTTAGTTAGTAGGCGTGCGGAATCACTACCCCTTTCGGTGAGAGGAGGACTGCCCCTATTCCACTCCCTTTGGAATTGAGAGCTCCGTCGAAATAAAGAATCCATGAAGGTTCACCATCAATAATGGCTCCTAACTCTTCGTCTGGAAAGCTTTCGTCAACGGGAGAACATGAAGGTAAGGGATGGTGGGCTAAATGCTCGGCAATGGCATGCCCCTTGATTGACTTCTGATTAACGTAGGTGATGTCAAATTGATTAAAGAATCTTTGCCACCTCATCAATTGTTCAGTCAAAATGGGCTTCTCAAGCAAGTACCGAATTGGGTTCATTCGCGCCAGAAGCTTCACTTCATGAGCTAGGAAATAATGCTTCAACTTCTGGGCAACCCAGATGACGGCCGCACATGTTCTTTCCATGGCAGTGTACATTTTCTCAGCTTCATTGAACAACATGGATAGGTAATACACCACTTTCTCCTTCTTCTCGTCGTCATATTGGGCCAAGACTACTCCAGTAGAATCTTCAGTGGTTGACACGTAGAGCAATAAAGGCCGACCCAGGATCGGAGGAGCGAGAACAGGGGGATTGAAAAGATAACTCTTCAATTCTTCGAAGGCTTTTTGACACTCATCATTCCAATCAAACTTAGCCTCTTTTCTAAGCATCTCATAGAAGGGCTTATAACGGATTGAATGTTGAGAAATAAATCTCCTAATAAACTAAAGCCTACCAATCAGCCCTCTAACTTCCTTGATATTCCTAGGAGGAGGCATGTCGATTATTGCTTTGGCCTTGTTAGGATCAATCTTAATTCCCCTCTTTCTAACTATGAACCCAAGCAACTTCCCTGAGGAAACTCCGAAAACACACTTCTTGGGGTTCATCTTGAGCTTATGTTCTCTAGACCGTTGGAGAACTGCCCGGAGGATCTCAGCATGGCCATGTCGAGTTCTAGATTTAACCAAGACATCATCAACATAGACCTCCATGTGCACATGCATCATGTCATGAAAAATTGCCATCATCGCCCTTGGATAGGTTGCTCCTATGTTCTTCAAACCAAAGGGCATTACGACATAACAATAGGTCCCCCAAGGCATGGTGAAAGAAGTTTTCTCCTAATCTTCCTCTGCCAGACGAATCTGGTTATACCCCGAGAAACCATCCATGAAAGACAACATCTCAAAATCAGCAGTATTGTCCACTAGGACATCTATGTGGGGGAGAGGAAAATCGTCCTTAGGGCAAGCACGATTAAGGTTACGGAAATCTATGCAGATCCTAACTTTACCATCCTTCTTCATCACAGGGACAATGTTAGCTACCCACTGCGGATAAAGCACAACCCTCATGAACTTAGCTTTGTGCAACTTATCAACCTCCTCTTTGATCTTGAGTGCAAGCTTGGGGTGTAGCCTCCTTAGCTTTTGTTTGACGGCTTTTAAGACCAAACAGTGCTCGACCAAAGAGGTATCAAGCCCCGGCATGTCCTCATAGGACCAAGCAAAACCATCAGAAAATTCTTTAAGGATAGCTACAATGTCTTCTTCTTCTTCTACACTCAAGTTGGCACTAATCAAAACTACCTTCGGAGATTCTTCGGTGCCAAGGTTGATCTCTTTGGTTAGATTGTCCGCAACCATGGTTGGCTCATCAAACCTCTTCATGCCATCCACATAGGAGCTCACTGGGTCCTCTTCTTCTGACCCAAGATCTCCCAGCTCATCTTTCTCATCAAAATCTAGCAGGTATACTCCTAAACCATCATCTACAAAATCACCTTCTACAAAATCAGATTCTACAAGAGCAGGCTCCTATAAAAACTCTCGGACTTGACTTAACTTAACACACCTCTCGGCCAAGGCCAAAACATAACGGGCAGGAACTTGCCTACCCTTCTCTTTGTGAATACATGGCTGAGAGGGACCAGACTCCTCTAAACCTATACCTGACTCTAGACCTGATCCTAAGCCTGAATCTAAACTACTATGTACAAGACTATGTACAAAATTATGTACAGGGGAAGTGCCCCTAGACAGGCGAGAATGGGAATTTAAGCAGGAAAGTGTTGGCCCCTGGTCGATTGGAGGAGACTCCATAGAGGAAAGATGCTCGATGGAGACCTCACATTCCCACCTTTGAAAATTAGCAATTTTTTTTTTGGGAGTCAAGGTTTAGAACCATGAGCTGTTGCCTCGGGGTAGCCCTAACTGGCCAGGTGAGGAATGGAGGGAGGATAGGTTGGGAAAGAAGGGAGAAAGAAGGAGACTCGTGTGCCAAGCACACTTCAACTGAGGGAGAAGATGAAGGAAATGGGGGTGGAGATGGAAATGGGAGATTGGAACCAAAGAGCGAGAGAAGGCCGAAGTCCTCATAGACTTCCTCAAGTTCAGCAGCTTCCTCTTCTTCCTCACTCTCTGAGTCGGACAGTTCTTCCACAACGGGCTCCCTTGTTCCCGGTTGAATGGGTCTCTGAACGAAGTGCTCTTTCAGGGTCCAAGTAAGAGGTTCGTAGAGTATGAATGGATCCGGATGAATGGGGTCTGGATGAAAGCCTAGACCTGCCCTTGCTAACAACCTTTTAACTTGGACACTACTGACAGGACCCTGCCTGTCTCTACCCAACCCTCAGCCATGAATGTAGCCGATTCTCGCCATCACCTCCCAACCTTTCCCATGGGGACACCTGGTGGTCTCATATTCCTCATCTAAGAATGGGGGTTGGTTCAAGTCAAGGGGAGATGGAAAATCCGTGATGGACAAGATGGGTTTCTTCCCCTTGTCCGAAATGAACAGGTGTGGCATCTGCTCCGAAGTGATGGAGTTGAGGGTTTCCACAGTGGGGATGCTCTTGATTTTGATAACCCACCCATTAAATCGAAATTTGAAGCATTAGTGGGTGGTGGAAGGGCCCCCTAGAGTTTGCTCTAGCCACGAGTGTCCGAGAATGGCCTTGTAGGTCAGATCGACATCCAAGACTAGGAACTCGGAAGACATGGTGACTGGTCCTATTTCCAGTTGGAGAGCGATTTTTCCCTTGGCAACCCTCTTGGAATTGTCATAGGCAATGATGGTGGAGCATATTTTCTCTAGATTTTCTTCCCCTAAACCCAATTGTTTGAGGGTTTTCATCGGACAGACATTGATGGATGCCCCAGTGTCGATAAGAGTGGAGTCCACCGAGACCCCGTTGAGGGTGACAGTGAGGCAAAGAGGGAGTGAACGACACTCGGGGTGTAGCAACTGGATTTTTCAAAAAAAATAAAATTTAATAATATCAAAATAATAATAATAATAATAAAATAAACTGGAAATGCAAAGGGAAAAGAAATTAATTAAAACCCATTAAATGAAAAGAAGTAATGGACTTTGTTAAATGGACCCTCTAGAAAATTATTGGGCCAAAATAGGGATTTTTAAAAGAGGAATAATAGAATAATACCCAAAATTCGTATATTAAATATTGCCTAAACAGAAAAGGGGTTAATAAATCATTAAATAGCTATTTGTGTTGGAATTGGATTCCTACGCCTACCCTAATTGGTTTGCCATGAAATTGCATCCCAACCTAACCCAATTGGGAGTTGGAAAGCTTGGAAGGGGGATAGAAATAGGAAATCTTGGAATTAAATTGGAATTAGAGTTCTATTAGGAAATAGAAACCCAAGTAGCTTAAATACTCTCTAAACTCTCCATGGTCAGCCCTAACACGTTGCTGGGGGCTTGCTGGACGAGGAGAGGAGGCCAAGGAGCAAAGGAACTCGTGGGGAGAAGGCTGGACCAAGCATCAACCCGTGTTCTTCAAGTTCTAACCCTAGAAGATCAAACGAGTCAAAGGTAGACATTCTCACGAGCAAAAATTATAAAATTTTGTCTATAGATTGTTCCAACCATCAGGAACAAAAGCCCTCTAGTTTCATAATTTTCTATCAAGCCAATATTTTCTTCTTGATTTTTGAAGTTCTGCACTCGTCATGACCCCGACCTTTCATCTAAAATCTAGAACTTCATGAATACTCGATCCCATACTATGAAATTTTAACTAGAGATGTTGATGGATGTTAGGCATCGTTTTCCCCTGAAAGCCCTAAATTTCATCGATGCTACTACTCGAATTAATTCTTACATGCCAACTGTACACTGTTCCATGTTCTTCATGAATAAACCTGATTGAAGCATGCCGAAACCATGTCTGTTTTCAAATTCCTATTTACTGTATGTACCCTCGCATGTCTAGATCAGTTTGCAAGTGATTTTGTAATTTTCATCCATTGTGCAATTAGTTATGCATTTCTGAATGAACCTGTGTCAAAATAGGGCAACATGGACCGCAATCAAAGGTGCTGCCCTTTTCCCGCTCGGACTCAGGCGCAGGACCTGAGAACGCAACGGCCCGATAGGCCGCATTCTCAGGGCCGTCGCTTCACAGTACTTGTCACATTCTGAACGCGACAGGCCACCCTGTCACGTTCTGACAGCCTGCTCTGGCCGACCTGTCGCGACCTGTGCATGACCCTGTCGCGTTCTGATCTTACCATGTCACGTAGGGCTTTTCATAATATGGTTCAACCCAAAAAACCGAACCGAACCGGCTAATTCGGTTCGGTTTGGTTCGGTTTGAGAAGTGCCACAGTTCAGTTCGATTTTGCACAGTGAAACTGAATGAACCGAAAATATATAATAAATATATTTGAATAATAAATATAACATAAAATCGTGCCTAGCCAAGTGGCTAGGCACGCTTCTTCCTTTGGGGTGGTCCTGGGTTCGAAACCCATGACCGCCCCGCGCGTGTATTTTAGGCTTTTTTTTTTTACTTTCGGTTCAAACTCAACCGAACCGATTCAGTTCGGTTCGGTTTGAATAAAATTTTGGTTTGGTTCGGTTTTCTTCAAAAAGAGGTCTAAATCGGACCGAACCGAACCGTTAACAGCCCTAATGTCACGACCCTTACAGGGGTACGTTGCGACCTGAGGTTTTTGCATGGAAACCCCCTATTTCTGCAAGTCTTGATTTTCTACAGTAATACCATGTCCTGTTAACTTTTTAAACACGGAAAAAAAAGCTGTTAATCTTGGATATATTTTATTTAATTAAAATCTTTCACATGACCTTTCATGTCCATGATTTTACATGACACATGCACACACTTTGAACCATCCAATATGGCTTAACTTGGTATGAAAATATCTCATAGTACATCTGGTAATTTAATTCAAATTACCATATTTTTAAATGAACTTGTCGTCGTGTTTCTTGCGAGGTTTGGGAATATCGTTACCGACACTCCACTGTTCTAGAATTCCTCTAGAGCGTCGAGCACTTGTTTCTCTATACACACTTTTCCTTGACTTGAACGAACTCTCCGTCGGATATTCCTTCTGTCAGACTAGTGAATCCTTATTCAAGGCCTCCGTAGGTCTCCTCTGTCCATGGATTTCCACATGGTCGACGAGTTGGTTGTACCCTAACACCTATGATACCCTTTAGGGATCAATATGATCCAAACGGCTATTAGAAGTTTGCTCTTATCTTGAATCAAGCCAGACCTCTGAACCTGTGCATAACATGGCCAGTGGAAGGGTAGTGAATTCCACCTGACTGCCAACACCAATCACGAGTGTTGTGCAACTATTACTATCGCCCGTTACTCGATGTTTTATATGCAATGACCTGTAGTTCTCATCTATACTCGAATCGCTCATCTATTCACACTCTCTCTACTATCTCATCTATTCATCTAGTATTCTCATCTATTTCTTAGTACTCTCTGTTGGCCATTGACTGATTGTCTAAAGATAAACAATATAACCAATACCTGGCAATATATAAAGGGCCCGGTCTGGTCCTGGGATGTGCACCCAAAAGTGCTATTTGCCCATGAGAGTTAAATGACTAGAGTGTTTGGCATTACACTCGAGTGCTATCTATCTCGTCTATCTAAATGACAATCAAAAGTGATATATTCTCTCGTTGTCTATTGACAACAAAGTGCTATACTATACACATTGTGCTATTGCTATACTTTGTACTATTTGTGCTATGGCCATCTTACTATTTGTGCTATATTCGACGCTTGTACTATATTTGGAAACTTGTGCTATTTCAATCACATGTTATCGTCCTATCTCTTACATTACTTGACTTTCTCGCTCTGTCATTAGTTACTCTACCTTTTTAATACATTAATCATTTAAAGTCTGCTTGATCCTGAGATTTAAGTCCTATTAGGCGTTATCGCTCACCCTGCGTTATTGGTTATGTGTTCTCAGGTGAGACCGAGGAAGGTGCTTACACTCAAGAGGACGGGAACGACCAAGAGTGAAGTCAAGAGTACCCTAGCGTCTTAGTATTATGTTAGAGTTGAAATTTAGTCTTTTACCTTATTCAATGTAATTGGGCCCTATAGAATGGCTCTGATATTAGTGGTTGTAACTAGACATTGGAAATTTTTAATGAGGTGAATTTGCTTTAGTATTTATTCTTGTTCAATGGTTTGATGTCTAGTACTCTCTCTGTACCCGTTTATTTACAATTGCCTCGTGTTCCGATATTCTGCGTCGGGGAGTGATAGTTTTGTGTTATCAGATCCTAGGTTATTCTTAAGTATAGGATGATCTAGGTTGACCAGTCTCGACTAGACTCAATTACCCTACCTATGTGAGATGTGGTTAGGACCATGGGTAACTAGCTAAAATGAACTCACACACGCACAAATTAAACTTCACATCAATATCCTAACAACAAGTTACTTTTATAGGAACTAAGCAAACAAGATGACTACTGAACGTGCCCAAATGAGGGGCATGCAACAAACCATCCAAGAACTCACACGTGCCATCATGCAAGCTACCCAAGGTGGTGTAAACCGTGGCGGTGCAGGTGAGCTGCATCGTAACTTTAGGAGTCTGAACCCACCTAGGTTCAGTGGATCCACGGATCCAGACGAGGCTGAGCATTGGCTGAAGGAGACGAAAAGAATTTTCCATGTTATGCAATGTGCGGCAGGGGATAAGCTGCTACTGGCTACTTTCCAGTTAGAGAAGGACGCCCGCGCTTGGTGGGAATCGGTAGAAGCGACCAGAGCTAATGGTCAATTTACTTAGGCTAAATTCAAAGAAGCATTCAATTCCAAGTATTTCTTGGAGTGTGTCCAAGAGAAGAAGGCCGCAGAATTTGTTGCTCTTAAACAGAGGAGTTTGACTATGGCCGAGTATGAAGCTCAATTTTCAAGACTGGCACGTTATGCTGCACATCTGGTAAATACTGAAAAGATGAAGGCTATGCACTTCCTCAATGGCCTTAAGCCTCAGTACATTACTCAACTTGCCCCTCTCGACATACAGACCTATGCCAAGATGGTAAACAAAGCTCAGCTACTAGATGATGCTACAGACTTCACTGAGCATATCAAAGGAAAGTCCGTAAAAAAGGAAATGACATCTGGTCCATCATCTGCTAAGCCGATCAATGGCAAGAAGCGTCCCTTCAACATCACAGAGGGACCTATCCAAGAAAGGAAATCCAAAGCTATTGTCCCCAACACTCCAGTGAAAAGCAACTGCAAGCACTATGACAAGCCAGGTCACATAGCAGATGAATGCTGGAGGAAAGTCGACGCATGTCTGCACTATGGAAGCCGTGAGCACCGCATTCTCGAGTGCCCGCTACTGAAGGAAAATGAAAGGCACCCTAATGTGCCTAAGAAACAAGGTAGACTACAAGCCCTGCATGATGAAGAGCCCACTGAGGAAGGTGGCATGGTAGAAGGTACCCTACAAGTTTTCTCCTTATTAGCATTTGTTTTATTTGATACTAGAGCAACTCATTCTCAAAACTTTGCTGATACTCTGAATGTTAAACCTATATCTATGGGATGTGAGTTCTCTGTCACAACACCACTAGGAGAAAAGGAGAAATATAACAAATACTTCCCATCTGCCAATGTAATGATCGGAGACCATAACCTAAAGGCCGACCTGGTGTGTATGCCCATGGAAGGCTATGATGTCATTTTGGGAGCCGACTGGTCGTCCACTTATGGGGCAAGTGTCGATTGTAAGAAAGGGAAAGTTACCTTTAGTGATTTCCCTAAGTTGTCCTTCACTGGGATTAGACATAAGAGACAGATGTCTCTAATCTCTGCCATAAAGGAGGGTTGTTTTGCTTTCCTTGCGGCCGTAATAGTTGAAAAGAATGGTTCTAAGATAGAAGACATCCACATAGTCTAGGATTACCCAGATGTATTTGTTGCCCAGCTAGCAAGCCCAGAAGGTGGGGGGGGTGAATGGGATTGTTTAAAATTTGATTATCAAAAACCTGTCCACAAAAACATTCACACAACAAGCACTTTGATGATTGTTAGTGTTAGCGAAAACAAAACAATAGACACAAGGCAAGCAGACACACTACGCAAGATTTTATCCTGGTTCGGACCTCCTCTCCATAGGGGCCCTACGTCTAGTCCCTGAGCAACAACTCAGGATTCCTGTAGAAACCTGAATTTTGGAGAAATTAAAATTTAAAAAAAATTACATAATATTAAAATCTTGATAATTGGGAAATCAAATAAAAGAAAACTAATTAAATTAATTAGAAAATCAAAGAGAAGAGAATTAAATAAAACCCATCAAATGAAAATAAGTAATGGGCTTTGTTAAATAGACCCATTAGAAATTAGTAGGCTAAAAATAGAGATTTTAAAAAGGGGAATAATAGAAAAAAAAACCCAAAATTCGTAACTAAAATATTACTTAAATAAAAAGAGGGTATTTAATGCATTAAAATAAGTGATTTGGGTTGGATTTGGAATCCTAACCTACCCCAATTGCTTGGCCATGAAATCCTCTCTCTCTCAACCCAATTAGGAGATCTCTTGCTTAAAAAGGGGAGAGGAAAAGAGGAAACTCAGAATTTAATGGGAATTAGACTTGAACTAGGAAAGGGAAAGAGGATAAGCTTAAATACTTCTCTAAAACCCTCATGGCCGGCCCTAGCTCGTGCCAAGAGGTTGCTGGATCAAGAAGAGAGGCCAAGAGGAGGAGAAATCGTGGGAGAAAGGAGTTCTCAAGCCCTCAACCTGTGTTCTTCAAGTCTTAACCCTAGAAGAGGAAAATGATCAAAGGTAGGCATTCTCACGAGCATAAATCCTAACATTTTGTCTGTAGATTGTCCCAATCATCAGGAACAATACCCTCAAGTTCAATGATTTGTCATCGAGTCAATATTTACTTCTTGATTTTTGAAGTCCTACACTCATCTTGACCCCGAACCCCCTTATTAAATCTTGTTCTCCTTCTACACTTAATCTCATACCAAAAAAATTTTATTGAAGATTCTGATGGATGTTAGGTTTCATTTTCCCCTGAAAGTCCTAATTTCCATCCACCCTATCATGTGAATTAATTCGTTGATCCCAACTGTACATAGTTCTATGTTCGTCATGAATGCTCTCTATTAAACCATGTTGAAACCTTCGTTGCTTTCTGATTCTGATTTACTAGAAGTACCCATGCATGTCTGGATCTGTTTAAACCTAGTTTTGTGATTTTTCATGCACTATACAATTTGTTCTTAGTTTTAGAACAACCCTATGTCAAAATAGGGAAAGTCTGGTCCGCAATCCAAGACATGTCTGATTCCTGTCGGACTCGGGCATAGACCACGAGAACGCGACGGCCCGATAGGGCACGTTCTGTGGTCTGGTTGCGACAGTCTACCAGTCGCGTTCTGAACGTGACATGCATCGCCATCATGATCGTTGTGCCTGGCCTGAACAACTTGTCGCGTTCCTTATAGGCCCCTATCGCGATCTGACCCCCTGTCATGACAGACCCGTCGTGATCCATCTAAACACTTGTCGCGATCTACCCTAAACCCGTCGCAACCCTTATTGGGGTGCGTCGTGTTCACAAGATTTTGCAGAAAAACCCCTAATTTGAAATGCTCAAATTGCCTATTGTGCTTATACCCTTTATTTCCAGTATACCCGCAGTAAATTCACTTAATATAAATTGGACATTTATATGTGATTTAAAATGCATACACATGACTAATTTCCATCCATGATTTCATGACACATGCACACACTTTGAACCATCCAAATATGACTTAATTGGCATGAACATGTGATATAATATATCTGGTAATTTATGCAATTAAATTGCCTTATTTATAAATGAACTTGTCCTCGATTCCCGCATTGTTTTGGAACACCGATCTTGACACTCCACTGTTCTAGAATTCCTCTAGAACATCGAGCACTTCTTCTATAAACACTTTCTTGACTTAGAAGAACTCTCCGATGGATACTCCTTCTGCCGGACTAGTGAGTCTTTGTTCAAGGCCTCCGTAAGTTTCCTCTGTCCATGGATTCCCATATGGTCGACGAGCCGGTTGTACCTTAACACCTATGATACCCTTTAGGGATCAACATGATCCAAACGACTATTAGAAGTTTGCTCTTATCTTGAATCACGCCGGACCTCTGGACCTGTGCTTTACATGGCCAGCGGTAGGGTTGGGAGTTCCACCTAACTGCCAACACCAAGTGTGCGTGTTGTGCAACTGTTACTATCGCTTGTTTACTCGACATGTTACGAGCAATGACCCCTAGCTCTCATCTATACTCTACTCTCTCGTCTATTCACGTTCACTCTGCTATCTCGTCTGTTCGTCTAGTGCTCTTATCTATTTCTTGGTACTCTATATTGGCCATTAACTGATTGTCTAAAGATAAACAATATAACCAATGCCTGAAAATATATAAAGGGCCTGATCTAGTCCTGGGATGTGCGCCCGAAAGTGCTAGTGCCCATGAGAGTTAAATGATCAGAGTGTTTGGCATTACACTCGAGTGCTATCTATCTCGACTATCTAAAATGACAATCAAAAGTGCTATATTCTCTCGTTGTCTGTTGACAATAAAGTGCTATGCTATGCCTGTTGTGCTATTTCTATACTTTGTGCTATTGTGCTATGGCCATCCTGCTATTTTCGTGCTATTCCTGACACGTGTGCTATTTTTGGAATGTCTATATTTGGAAAGTCTTGCTATTTTGATCATGCACTATCCTGCTATCTTTTACCATACTTGACTTTCTCGTTTTATCATTAGTTACTCTGCCTTTAATGCATTAATTATTTAAAGCCTGCTCGAGCCTGAGATTTAAGTCCTACTGGGCATTATCGCTCACCCTACGTTATTTGTCGTTGTGTTCTCAGGTGAGACCAAGGATGAACTATACACTCAAGAGGATGGGAACGACCAAGAGTGACATCATGAGTACCCTAGCGTTCTATTACTATATTTGGCATTGTAGTAGTTAGGTTTGAAGTTTAGTCTTTTGCTTTGTTTCAATGTAATTGGGCACTATAGATTGGCTCTGATATTAGTGGTTGTAACTAGACATTGGAAAGTTATTAACGAGAAAGATTTGCTTTATTATTATTCATTGTGCAATGGTTTGATGTCTAGTACTTGCTCTATACCTTTTCTTGCAACTGCCTCGCGTTCCGATATTCCGCGTCGGGGCGTGACAGTTTTGTGGTATCAAAGCCTAGGTTATTCTTAAGTGTAGGATGATCTAGGTTAACCTGCTTCGACTAGAGTCAATTATCCTACCTATGTGAGTTGTGGTCAGAGCAAATGGTAACTAGCTAAAATGAACTCACCCACGCACGAATTAAATTCCACATCAATATCATGACAATAAGTTATTTTGTAGGAACTAAGCAATCAAGATGACTGTTGAACTTGCTCAAATGAGGGGCATGCAACAAACCATCCACGAACTAACGCACGTCATCGTGCAAGCTACCCAAGGGAGGTGGAAATCGTATCAGTGCAGGCGATCTGCATCGTAACTTCAGAAGTCTGAACCCACCTAGGTTCAGTGGATCCCCGGATCTGGATGAAGCCGAGCACTGGCTGAAGGAAACGGAAAGAATCCTCCGTGTTATGCAATGTGCAGCGGGGGATAAGCTGCTACTGGCTACATTCCAACTGGAGAAGGACGCCCGCGCTTGGTGGGAGTCAGTGGAAGCTACTAGGGAGAACGAGCAATTTACCTAGAACGAATTTAAAGAAGCTTTCAACTCCAAGTACTTCTCCGAGCGTGTTCAAGAAAGGAAGGCTGCGGAGTTCACTGCTCTTAAACAACGGAGCTTAACTGTGGCCGAATATGAAGCCCAATTCTCTAGACTGGCAAGGTATGCTGAACACTTGGTAAACACTGAAAGAATGAAGGCTAAGCACTTCCTCAACGGCCTTAAGCCTCAATACATTGCCCAACTGGCACCTATCGACATCCAGACCTACGTCGAGATGGTGAAGAAGGCTCAGCTACTGGAAGATGCTACAAACTTCACCAACCGTATCAAAGGGAAGTTCGTGAAAAAGGAAATGACCTCGGGTGAGTCATCTGCTAAGCCTACCAATGGCAAGAAACGTCCCTTCAAGATCACGAAGGGATCTAGCCAAGAAAAGAAACCAAAGGTCTTCGTACCCAACACTCCAGCCAAGAGCAACTGCAAGCACTGTGACAAGCCCGGTCACACTGCTGACGAGTGCTGGAGGAAAGACGACGCATGTCTACATTGTGGAAGTCACGAGCACCGCATCCCCGAGTGCCCGCTACTGAAAGAGAATGAAAGGCACCCTAATGCGCCTAAGAAACAAGGAAAGCTGCAAGCCCTGCATAATGAAGAAACCACAGAGGAAGGAGGTGTGGTAGAAGGTACCCTTCAAGTTTTCTCTCTATCCGCATTTGTCTTATTTGATATTGGAGCAACTCATTCATTTATATCTCAAAATTTTGCGGAAACCTTGAATACCAAACCCACATCTATGGGATGTGAATTCTCTGTCACCACACCACTAGGAGAGAAGGAAAAACTAAACAAATACTTTTTATCTGTCAATGTAATGATCGGAGACCAAAACTTAAAGGCCGACCTGGTATGTATGCCCATGGAAGGCTATGATGTAATCTTAGGAGCCGATTGGTTGTCCGCTTATGGGGTAGGTGTCGATTGTAAGAAAGGGAAGGTTACCTTTAGTGACTTTTCTAAATTGGCATTCTCTGGAATTAGACATAAGAGACGGATGTATCTAATCTCCGCCATAAAAGCCCACAACATGATAAGGAAAGATTGCATTGCTTTCCTAGCAGCTGTAGTCGTGGAAAAGAAGGGTTCTAAGATAGAAGACATTCAATAGTTCAGGATTACCCCGATGTGTTTCCTGAAGATCTACTCGGGATTCCCCCGGAACGTGATGTCAACTTCGCCATAGAGTTGATCCCTGGACCTGCCCCGGTATCGCATCAACCGTACCGGATGTCACCTACCAAGCTAAAGGAATTGAAGGCACAACTAATGGAGCTACTAGAAAAGGGGTTCATCAGACCAAGTACTTCCCCATGGGGAGCGCCTGTGATGTTCGTCAAGAAGAAGGATGGATCGATGAGGCTGTGCATCGACTATCGACAACTCAATCAACTCACCATCAAGAACAAGTACCCTTTACCCAGAGTCAATGACCTATTCGACCAAATTTTTGGAGCTCAATATTTCTCCAAGATCAATCTTCGATCTGGCTATCACCAAATGAGGATCAAGGAGGACGATATCTTCAAGACGGCTTTCAGGAGTAGGTACGGGCACTATGAATTTGTTGTTATGCCTTTTGGGCTAACCAATGCTCCTACAGCCTTTATGCAACTCATGAATAGAATATATCGGCCCTACCTCGACAAGTTCATGGTCGTCTTTATCGACGACATCCTCATATACTCCAAGACCAAGGAAGAGCATGAGAAACACTTGAAGATCGCATTGCAAGTCCTGCGAGACAACCAGCTGTACGCAAAGCTTAGCAAGTGCAAATTCTGGCTCGAAGAAGTGTCCTTCTTGGGCCATGTCATCTCAAAGGATGGCATCTCAGTTGATCCCTCCAAAGTCGAAGCTGTACTCAATTGGGAGAGACCAACTAATGTCACCAAGATAAGAAGCTTCTTAGGACTGGCTGGCTACTACAGGCTGTTCATCAAGGACTTCTCAAAGATTGCCATTCCTCTCATGCATCTGACACGAAAGGAGAATCCATACTCCTGGAGTAAAGAGTGTGAGAAGAGTTTCCAAACTCTCAAAGACTATCCTACCTCAGCCCCTGTGCTCGCTCTGCCAATAGAGGGAGAAGGTTTCTCTGTCTACACCGATGCCTTAGGAATTGGGCTAGGTTGTGTACTGATGCAAAAGGAGAAGGTCATTGCCTATTCTTCAAGACAACTGAAGACACATGAAGTCAACTACTCTGTACATGATCTCGCGTTGGCTGTTGTGGTCTTCGCCTTGAAGATCTGAAGACATTATCTATATGGTGAGAAATTCACTGTCTATTCAGACCATAAAAGTCTGAAGTATTTATTCTCCCAAAAGGAACTCAACATGAGACAGAGAAGATGGCTGGAATACATGAAGGACTTTGACTTCAATATTCAATACCATCCAGGTAAGGAAAACGTCGTGGCTGATGCTCTTAGTAGAAAGCCAATGGCATCTGTTTCAAGTCTAGTCCTTGGTGAGATGCAACTACAAGAACAATTCGCAAGGTTAGACTTAAATATCGAACATAGGGATGATCGAGTCTTGGTTGCAAACATCAAGATTCAATCCGACTTGTTGGAAGAGATCAAAGCTCAACAAGATGATGATCCATTCTTGGTTCGCGTCAAAGAAACTCTAACTGAAAGACTAGACTTCGCTATGACAGAGGATGGAAGGCTTGTCTTTTAAGGGAGGACATGCGTCCCTAACAATGAAGAATTGAAGAGGAAGCTAATGGATGAAGCTCACAAGACAAAGTACACTATTCATCCTGGAGGTACCAAAATGTATCAAGACATGAAAAGAATGTTTTGGTGGCCGAACATGAAAAGAGAGGCAGCTGAACATACTGCGCACTGCCTTACTTGCCAACAAGTAAAAGTGGAACACCTGCGCCCTGCTGGCGTACTCAGACTGCTAGATATTGCAGAATGGAAATGGGAAAGCATTGGCATGGACTTCATCATGGGTTACCAAGACTCGTGGTGGACTCGACGCCATATGGGTTATTGTAGACCGACTAACCAAATCTGCCCACTTCCTAGCCATAAAGAGTAAGTGGTCGGTAGAGGTACTAGCTGCCCTATATGTCAAGGAGATAGTGAGACTGCACGGAATTCCATCATCTATTGTTTCAAATCGAGATCCGAGATTCACATCTCATTTTTGGAAAGGACTGCAAGGTGCACTGGGTACTAAACTCAACCTTAGTACTGCATTCCATCCACAAACTGATGGGCAAACTGAAAGAACCAACCAAATAGTGGAGGACATGTTGAGAGCTTGCACTATAGACTTCCAAGGATATTGGAACGAACATCTATCTCTTATTGAGTTCGCCTATAACAACAGATACCAGGCGACCATCAAGATGGCACCGTTCGAAGCACTCTACGGAAGGAATTGTAGATCTTCTGCATGCTGGAATGAGGTTGGAGAACAGCAATGGCTAGGCCCATACATGGTGCAATGTACCACAAAGGACATACAAGTGATTACAGACCGACTTAAGACTGCTCAGTCCAGACAAAAGAGCTATGCCGACAAAAGAAGGCAAGACTTGGAATTTCAAGTTGGTAATCATGTATTCTTAAAGGTGTCACCTACACGTGGCATCCAACGATTTGGAGTGAAAGGAAAGCTCAGTCCTACATTCATTGGTCCTTTTGAGGTACTCGAAAGGATTGGTGAGATTGCATACCGACTGGCATTGCCATCGGATCTGGCATGTGTACACAATGTGTTCCATGTCTCCATGCTCAGGAAATATGTCTATGACCCTACACACATCATCCACCACGAGAAGTTGGTGCTGAACAAGGATATGACATACAAAGAGAAGCCAGTCAACATACTGGAACGGAGAGTACAACAGCTCAGGAACTGTCCCATCCACGTGGTGAAGGTCTTATGGAATAACTACGGAATGGAAGGAGCCACATGGGAATCGGAAGGAATCATCAGACGAAACTACCCTGATCTTTTCGGTAAGACATTTCCTCCCTTATGATCATATGAATTTGGGGACCAAATTCTTTTTAAGAGGGGGAGGATGTCGCAACCTGAATTTTGGAGAAATTAAAATTTAAAAAAAAATTACAGAATATTAAAATCTTGATAATTGGAAAATCAAATAAGACAAAACTAATTAAATTAATTAGAAAATCAAAGAGAAGATAATTAAATAAAACCCATCAAATGAAAATAAGTAATGGCTTTGTTAAATGGACCCATTAGAAATTAGTGGGCTAAAAATAGAGATTTTAAAAAGGAGAATAATAGAAAAATATCTGAAATTCGTAACTAAAATATTACTTAAATAAAAAGAGGGTATTTAATGCATTAAAATAAGTGATTTGGGTTGGATTTGGAATCCTAAACCTACCCCAATTGCTTGGCCACGAAATCCTCTCTCTCTCAACCCAATTAGGAGATCACTTGCTTAAAATGGGGAGAGAAAAAGAGGAAACTCGGAATTTAATGGGAATTAGACTTAAACTAGGAAAGGGAAAGAGGAGAAGCTTAAATACTTCTCTAAAACCCTCATGGCCGGCCCTAGCTTGTGCCAAGAGGTTGCTGGATCAGGAAGAGAGGCCAAGAGGAGGAGAAATCATGGGAGAAAGGAGTTCTCAAGCCCTCAACCCGAGTTCTTCAAGTCTTAACCCTAGAAGAGGAAAACGATCAAAGGTAGGCATTCTCACGAGCATAAATCCTAAAATTTTGTCTGTAGGTTGTCCCAATCATCAGGAACAATACCCTCAAGTTTCATGATTTGTCATTAAGTCAATATTTACTTCTTGATTTCCGAAGTCCTGCACTTATCTTGACCCCGAACCCCCTTATTAAATCTTGTTCTCCTTCTACACTTAATCTCATACCACGAAATTTTTATTGAAGATTTTGATGGATGTTAGGTTTCATTTGCCCCTAAAAGCCCTAATTTTCATCCACCATATCATGCGAATTAATTCGTTGATCCCAACTATACATAGTTCTATGTTCGTCATGAATACTCTCTATTAAACCATTTTGAAACCTTCGTTGCTTTCCGATTCTGATTGACTGGAAGTACCCATGCATGTCTGGATTTGTTTAAAACTAGTTTCATGATTTTTCATGCACTATACAATTTGTTCTTAGTCTTAGAACAACCCTGTGTCAAAACAGGGAAAGTCTAGTCCGCAATCCAAGACATGTCTGATTCCTGTCGGACTCCGGCACAGACCACCAGAACGCGACGGCCCCGATAGGCCACGTTCTGTGGTCTGGTTGTGACAGTCTTCCAGTCACGTTCTGAACACGACAGGCATCGCCGTCACGATCGTTGTGCATGGCCTGAACGGCTTGTCGCGTTGCTTATAGGCCCCTGTCGCGATCTGACCTCCTGTCATGACAAACCAATCGCGATCCATCTAAACACATGTCGCGATCTACCCTGAACCCGTCGCGACCCTTACTGGGGCGCATTGCGTTCACAGGATTTTACAGAAAAACCCCTAATTTGAAATGCTCAAATTGCCTATTGTGCTTATACCCTTTATTTCCAGTATACCCGCAGTAAATTCACTTAATATAAATTGGACATTTATATGTGATTTAAAATGCATACACATGACTAATTTTCATCCATGATTTCATGACACATGCACACACTTTGAACCATCCAAATATGACTTAATTGGCATGAAGATGTGATATAATATATCTGGTAATTTATGCAATTAAATTGCCTTATTTATAAATGAACTTGTCCTCATTCCCGCATTGTTTGGAACACTGATCTCGACGCTCCACTGTTCTAGAATTCCTCTAGAACATCGAGCACTTGTTCTATACACACTTTCTTGACCTGGACGAACTCTCTGATGGATAATCCTTCTGCCGGACTTGTGAGTCTTTGTTCAAGGCCTCCGTAAGTCTCCTTTGTCCATGGATTTCCACATGGTCGACGAGCCGATTGAACCATAACACCTATGATACCCTTTAGGGATCAACATGATCCAAACAGCTATTAGAAGTTTGCTCTTATCTTGAATCACGCAAGACCTCTGGACCTGTGCTTAACATGGCAACACCAAGTGTGCGTGTTGTGCAACTATTACTATCGCTTGTTTACTCAACGTGTTACGAGCAATGTCCCCTAGCTCTCATCTATACTCTACTCTCTCATCTATTCACGTTCACTCTGCTATCTCGTTTGTTCGTCTAGTGCTCTTATCTATTTCTTGGTACTCTATATTGGCCATTGACTGATTGTCTAAAGATAAACAATATAACCAATGCCTGGAAATATATAAAGGGCCCGATCTGGTCCTGGGATGTGCGCCCAAAAGTGCCAGTGCCCATGGGAGTTAAATGATCAGAGTGTTTGACATTACACTCGAGTGCTATCTATCTCGACTATCTAAAATGACAATCAAAAGTGCTATATTCTCTCGTTACCTATTGAAAATAAAGTGCTATGTTATGCTCGTTGTGCTATTGCTATACTTTGTGCTATTGTGCTATGGTCATCCTGCTATTTTCGTGCTATTCCTGACACGTGCTATTTTTGGAAAGTCTATATTTGGAAAGTCTTGCTATTTCGATCATGCGCTATCCTTCTATCTTTTAACATACTTGACTTTCTCGTTTTATCATTAGTTACTCTGCCTTTAATGCATTAATTATTTAAAGCCTGCTCGAGCCTGAGATTTAAGTCCTACTGGGCATTATCGCGCACTCTGCGTTATTTGTCGTTATGTTCTCAGATGAGACCGAGGATGAACTATACACTCAAGAGGATGGGAATGACCAAGAGTGACGTCATGAGTACCCTAGCGTCCTATTACTATATTTGGCGTTGTAGTAGTTAGGTTTGAAGTTTTGTCTTTTGCTTTGTTTCAATGTAATTGGGCCCTATAGATTGGCTCTGATATTAGTGGTTGTAACTAGACATTGGAAAGTTATTAATGAGAAAGATTTGCTTTAGTATTATTCATTGTGCAATGGTTTGATGTCTAGTATTTTCTCTATACCTTTTCTTGCAACTGCCTCACGTTCTGATATTCCGCGTCGGGACGTGACACTACCCAAGGGTACAGTCCCCCTCAAGGACACTTACACACCTAGCCACAGCTGGTCTTCTCTTCACAACCCGAAGAGGAATACAACACCCTAGATCCCACCAGGTCTTCCTTCAACACGAATGGAAATAAACACCCTGGAACCCCCAGGTCTTCCTTCAACACGAAGGAACAACACAAAGATGTGTTCAAGGGATGATACGCCCCTGGACCAAGCTAACAAAACACTGCTTGATCTGAAGCGAATACTGAGAGGAAGAAATGAACATCAATGAACTCTCTCAGTACACAAATGCTCTCTCTAAGATCTACACTGGATGGAGAGAGTTAAGAGCTACAACCAAGTGATGGAGTGAGACTTGAGCTCTTCTATGGTGCTTGCAGATTTTGAATTCTCAAGAGATCTCTTTCACGTAGGCACCAGTCTTCGATTTATATCTTCTTTGAAAAATATAGCCATTTGAAGTATCCGTTGTCTCTATGTTCTGAGGACGTTAGACTGCATAGATCTTCTTTGTAATCAACGGTCCTTTACGTTCCATGCACGTAAGAAGAAAATCCTTCTTCATATCCTCTAGCTTCTACTTTATCCAACGTTGTATAGAGTCGTGTTGTCAGAGACCTACACACATTAAATGCTAAAACGTAGACAGCTAAGCTGTCTCTTGCTGTCAATCAACGTTAGAGTGAGAATACATTAAAATAGAAATTCTATTCTGTCTTTCCAAAAGATATATCATGTAGAGGCATAGGAATAGAAGATATCTGAACATGCATTGTGCAAAGAAACGTACGGTTATAATTAATGCATGGATAAAAGAGAAATACGTGGGATGACTTTGACTTGTCAATATATTTGAATATCAAGATATTTGAATATCAAGTCGTTATAGCTCATGAAATCGATATGAACATGACTTATAGAATCGTTGTGCGAGTGAGTTATTGTTCATGTGAATCGTTGCTTATTTGTAAACAAATCATTGTACGCACAAATCATTATACATCCATATACAAATCGTTCTGGATAATAAATCGTTATGACACTATGAGCAAATGATTATAATCAAATCGTTATAAGCAAATCGTTAAGACCAAATCGTTGTGAGCAAATCGTTATGACCAAATCATTGTGAGCAAATCGTTATGACCAAATCGTTATAAGCAAATCGTTATGAGCAAATTGTTATAAACAAATCGTTATGAGCAAATCGTTATAAGAAAATCGTTATGAGCAAATCGTTATAAGCAAATCGTTATGAGCAAATCATTATAAGCAAATCATTATAACCAAATCATTTTAAGTAAATTGTTATGAGCAAATCGTTATAACCAAATCGTTGTGAGCAAATCGTTATGACTAAATCGTTATGAGCAAATCGTTATAAGCAAATCGTTATGAACAAATCGTTATAAGCAAATCATTATGAGCAAATCGTTATAAGCAAATCGTTATAACCAAATCGTTATGAGCAAATTGTTATGAGCAAATCGTTATGAGCAAATTGTTGTAACCAAATCGTTGTGAGCAAATTGTTATGAGCAAATCGTTATGAGAGCAAATCGTTGCAACAACTAGAAAGTCGATGTGTACTTAGAATATTTCATGCTTTGAACTGTAAATGCTACATGATGATAAATACTTACTGATTTTGCTTGTATTTCCTTGATTTATTTCCTGTGCTCAAATCTCATAGAAATTATGTTAGAGCAATCTTTATCATAGTTTTGTTAATCACCAAAATAGATATGTAATTTATTTAAATTTCATTGGGGATAATCTAATCATCAATCTCCCCCTTTTTGGTGATGATAAAACATAGTATGAACCAAAGATGTTCTAAAATAAATCTAAATAAATTGCGGAATAAAATATCATGAGAGATGTATTTCAGAAGTATTGTATTTCTCCCTCTTTTTGTCATTAAGCAAAAAGATATCATACTGAGATAAAGAATTTAAGGAGAAAAGAGAAATAAGATCAAAGAACTTTGCTATTTATCTTGAGGGGTTACATAGAGGTAGAAAGTAGGAGATAGAAGAGAGGCATGCCGCTGAATAATGCGCAAAGCCTTGCATTCCTACTCCTCAAAATAGGTCTAAAAAACCCCAAAAGTAATAGAATAAGATGACCCCATGATAGGAAGCATTCTTTTGATGTGAAGTTGGCGCTAATCTTCTAGAAAAGTAGCATATTCATCTTTGCCAAGAGAGGCCTTGAAGGAAATGAAAGATCCAAAGCTGGCAAATCGAAGAAACTGATTAATCTTAATAGGGTAGTAGATCTGATGCTGCAAAAGATCTTTCTTCGAAGCCATAAAAAGCTTTTACCGCTCGACCCACTGATCATATGGCTCTTGAACCAGATTGATGGAATTTAAATCCAACAAGGCTTCAGCTGTGAGATTAGGCTTGCCTACCTTAAACAAGGAACTGTTCAAGGCTTCCAACTGAATGGCTGACTAGTTATAATGCTTTTCCCAGTTCGTGGGAGAAAGCCTTTCACATTCTGATAGCAGAGGGGCAAGAACTTAAGAGGAGATATGACCCAGATGAAATTCTCTGAAGATGAATCTTTGGAAGGAGGGAAGATGACCCTGCTGAGCTGAGATCCTACCCATGACACGAGCAAATATCTCAAAAATGACAGGACCAACTGAGGAGTCCATGACCAAGGAGTGCAGTTTAGGGAGAAACACAATATCTGGTATTTGCAAGGTAGCGAAATCCACTTTGAAGGAGCAATTAACTAGATTTTCAATTTTTAACGAAGTAATGGCCCCCTGGAACTCACCCAACTGCACTTCAGGTAGCTTGTGAAGATAACGATAGTCATTGAAAAGCTGGAAGTACCTGATGAGCTTAACTTCCTTTTGAATAAAAGGTGCCCAGGTGGTCTTGTGATGAATTACAAACCACTCAGAGAGAGTGAGTGGGTGATCCCGGGGTGGAAACCGATCTGGTTTTGCAAGTAGAAACTTCCTGTAGAGAGCCTTGTGCCCTTTAGCCCACTGATCTTCAGACTTGCATTCAGCCATTTGGAAGATTTTGGATTGATCGGCTTTTGAGAAGTGATTATAGGGAAGGATAATATTAAGGTGATTAGTTAGATTGAGAAAAGAAACACCAAAAATGGTGGCAAAGATACACTTTTGGAGATATTCACAATAGATTGGTTTTCGTCGATTCTCAACAGTGAGAGAGAACTAAAGAGGAGGAAATTTAGATTCGGTGGGAAGAGCAAGAGTGTTGGAGAGTTTCCTTTTTTTAGAGACAGGACTAGAAGAGTCAGTCCTGTGGACATGAGAGGCAACTGCCAGAACTAAACGGATGGTGGTAATTTCCAACTCATCCTCAAATTTGTTGAGAAAGGGACCTTCAAGTTCTGCACCTTCAGGTATAAAGGTAACAAAGGAGGGAGGAGTAGGAGGATGAAGAAATGATTGATGTGCAGAAGGAGGTATGATGGATGGTCCATCTGAAGAAGGACCAGAGGAAGATGAGGTTCCAGTTGATGATGAGGCTGGAGGGTCTTCAAGAACAGGAGAAGGTGGAGAAATTGATGTAGAGATGGCAGGAGATGAAGAGGATTCAGAAGGAAATGGATTTGGGGAAGAAATGGTGCGACGCAGGGGGTTTGAAGGTGATAGGTGCTGGAGGTGCTGTGGAAGAGGATGGTGGTGAAGGAGGGGCCGGAGTTGCAAGAGATAAAGGATCAGGGGCTTCTGAAGCTACAGCTGGCTCTTCTACTCTTGGAAGCACACCCTCGGAAACCACTGGCCTGGTTGGCCCAACAACATCCTCTGATGTCCCTGGTGGCCCAGCCTTCACAACTTCAACATTAACTTCCATTTCAGTGGCTACCTCTTCAACAACCTGTGCCATGATGGCCCTGCTGGCTCTTTTGAAACTGGCCCTGATGGCTCTTTTGAAATTGGCCCTGATGGCCCTGCTGGCTCTTTTGAAACTGGCCCTGATGGCCCAGCACTATGGACTGGATCTGCAAGAGAAGGAGAAGGAGGGGCATTTGAGGATTGTTCTCTGACCAAATCTCCAAGTGCGGCAATAGACTCCTTGATGCTAATGAGCTCACTGCCCACCCATCTCACTGCATTTCTGACCATTCCCATCTCCTTAGCTGAAGTACTCTGGCTTATAAAGATTGAAGCAATGTCAGATTCTACAGAGCACAAAGACTTCTCTTGTTCATCCAATCTTTCAATAAGAGGTTTCAAATTGATTTTCAATTTCTTCTTCTTCTGCCTCTGATGAGGCCTCCTGGTCAAGAGAGGAATCCCAAGAGCTGCTTCTTTCCCTTTGCTACTTGCCCTTGCAATGGGCTCCACATTATCATCATTTGCATCATCTGAGGCACACTTCACAATGCCTTCTCTGAACTACTCATCAACAGGGACATTAGTGTAATCACAGGGATTGTGCTTCCCCTCGACACATGAACGGATATTAAATCTAATAGCATGGGAACATGGATGTGATCGCCATCTAGAGTATTGCCTAAATGAATAAAATAACACGGGCTAACTACTCTAGGAAAGGGGGGAAGAGAACAGAGGAATATCTGATAACGCGGCCGTCATGGCTGACGCATCTATGGTCGCGTCGCCCTCCCCTGTCGCGTTTTCTTCTAGCGCGAGAGATGGTGAGGGAGACCTCCTTCCCTTCCTCCGGCCGGCCAGAGGACGAGAGCTCCTCGTAGAACCTTGTTTGTGTGCCTGCCAATCAAAGAGAAACAATAAAGAAAAGCCCTATTAGAACATGATTAGTGTAGCAACTATTCTAAAAATGAAAGGAAATAAACCAACATGAAGGGAACGAACCTGGGATGGTTTTTAAACCCCTTGGGCTATAGTAAAATGTGGGAATGGGAAGGAATGCAACCTATCTAGAAATAAAATAATATGCATGAAGAAATAGAGGGAAAGGAGAGGGGAGGAGAATGAGCCCCATTAGGGCGACTCCCTGGCTTGATGTTCGTTCCAATGATCGTGCAGAAGCTCCTGGATGAAGTGGGGGTCGCCCTCCTCACGTTCCATGCTCCATGGATGTGAGATGAGCAAGCTTTTGAGGTGGGAATGTGAGGGAATGAGAGGAAATGAGAGGGCTGCGTGGCTAAGTCCAGATCAGTGGAGAATTTGGCAGCCCTTCGGGGTAAAAATCGGAGCTCTCTGTTCTGGAAGAGAAGGCTTCTTTTTATAGAGCTTTTGAGAGAGAAAATCTCCTTAAAAATGAGAATTAATTAGAATGGGAGATAAATCCCACCCAAATTCGGATGGAGAGTCCTTAGGAGCCTCAAGGAGAGTCCCTAGGGCCCAAATCCCGCTTAAGGGGTTGAGATATTCCCTAGGGATAAAGATAAAGCCATGAGAGGATAAATGGGAGGTGGTTGCGGAGGCCTGCATGCGTAGCTGCTGTCGCGGCGTATCGTAGGGCCGCGACATGGAGACGCGACAGGGCGGGGCGTCGCGACAGTATTGTCCACGTGCACGGATAATGCATGGGCTGTCGCGGCAGCCTAGCCCGTCGCGACTTAGAGACGCGGCGCCACGATGCGTCGCAACTATGAAACCGAATAATTATGAATTATCAGCTAACCACATGAATATATAAGAGTTACTGACCCATAAGGACTCTCTCAAAGCGATATTGGCAGGATTTCAAGGCATTTTAACGGTTTAATGGGCCCAAAACATGGCTATTGATGGGCTCAAGGTGAGTGACCAATTAGGGGCCCACTAAGATAACAAGAAAAGCGGTTCAACCCATTAGCCGGAACCGGGTGTCTACAGATTGCCCCTCCTTGGCTTCCACTTTGCAGGGGAGCGAAGCGGAAGTGGAGCGGAGGTGTCATGAAGTGACGGCGGAGCGAAAGTGACGCGGAGCGGACTGAAAAGTGGAAGCCAAGGCAAAGAGACACCCGGTCTAACCAATGAGCAATTTGGAATCTTTGTGTAAGCCCGGAGTTAGCTACTTGAGCAGGATGCAAAGAAAAGCACAAGTCTGGACGAGAAGGAGAAAGGAAGAGGACGATCAACCCCTCGATTGAGAGGTACCCTAGCCGATTGGCCTGCAGGTTTCGTTTTGGAAGGACATGTGCGTGCCAGGCAGGTAACTCATGACTCTGTCCTGGGAGCGGTTCTCAACCAAAACGGATCAAAGGAGAAGGAAAATTGGATAGGGAATCCAGACAGGGAAATTCTTGTCAAACTGACGGGAACAACTCACTCGGAAGCAAACCTTCCGATTCGGAGTGGAATTGGATTTCTTGTTTTGAAATTGGAGGATGATTGGGCACTCAACAAGGGATCATCAAAAGTCAGGAATGAGTCAGGAAAGCTCAAAGTCCTACATGATGCATGCTGGGCTAAAATAAAAGAAATCATCAAAATGAATGTAAAGAAAAGATAAAATAGAAAATATATCAAGGATAATATTGTTAAGCCAGATAAGGACGGGTCAAGAGACTACCCACAACCGCAGTGCAGGCCTGAATCCATCGTTTCCGTACTTAAACAACTCAACGGCCTGTTCAACGATTCACAATGTGCACCTAGATTATCACAGTTTTTGGTAAAGGGGAACTCAAATCCCAGAGCACATTGAGAACCAACCAGTCCTTGAAATTATATAATAAGTAGAATACCATATAGTAAAGTAGGGAGTAGGGGTAGAAATACAATACCTGACTTACCTGTGGCGATGTCTTTTTTGTGATTTTCTGGTTTTCTGATTTTTTTTTTTTGGACAAGAAACAAACATAATGAGATAACAAACACAATAATTATAAACAATCCAACAAACCGCACATTCACACAGTACAGACATGAAAAACAACCCCTCAGTAGAGAGGCGACGCTCGGGGTGACCGCGACATAGTCGCGTCGCAGCGCCCTGTCGCGACAAGGTCGTGTCAGATCGCGACGTCGTGATTCGGACCGAACCCAAAAAAACAGAAAAACGGAGTTTATCCTTATCCTAGGACTCTTAGACTAACACTAGAACTTTTAAACATGTTCTAATCTCATCCTAACACCTAGTTATGGGATTAGAGTGGGTTTCTAACTCTTAAGACTCTATAAAAGAAGGGTTTAGGGGGCTAATTCTGCAGCTAACCCTTAGCCTCTCTTCTTTTCAAGTTTCCTCCCCTACTTTGCAGTCATGAAGAGGAGACTCTCTGCGTTTCAGGAGGACATCCCTCCCTACTCCGGCCCAAAGATTGCTAGGGAGCCATATGCCGATCTCCAGCATCTCTCCGACATCCCGGGGCACATCTACATGCGCCCGGATCTCCAAGCAAGTGGCTTTTTCTCAATTTCTGAACTTTCTGCACTTATGTTCTATTTTCCCATGTTTTCCCACTCTTTCGTTCTCATCTTTCTTCTTCTATTTCAGATCCTTCCTGGCCAAAGGCTGTTCTCCAAGATACCGTGGCTATCTCCGATGCTTGAACTGCTTCCTCCTGCCTCGATCTCTCACTTGAAGGAGTGGTGGCTATCTACCGTGCTCGTATTGGCCAAAAAATACGACAAGATGGTGCATGTGTGGGATAGTGTCATGGCGCTAGCGGAGAGGTGGCATCCGCAGACTCACACGTTCGTCTTCCCGACATTCGAAGCCACCATCTTCTGGAGGAGCTGGAGATCATGCTCGGCCTCCCGCGGTACAAAAGGGAGGAGGAACTTGTGATTTCTCACACCGTGGCACCGATCAACTCCTGGAGCATCCTTGCGGAGATCACGACAAGGAAGACGGACTTGCAGTCTATGACAAGCGGGATGCACATCCACCTTCTCCCCATTACGCAATGGATCATATCGCAATGCAAGCGCAAGATGGGCAATTATCGGGCCATCGCCAAAGCGGCTGCGATCTGCATTTGCGGAATCATCCTCTTCCCTACGACAGACGGGGCTATTTCCTTTGCCAACCTCAGCATTGTCGACTCCATTTCAGAAGGTATGAGCATTGGTCAGGCAGTTTTGGGATTCCTCTATGCCGGCCTATCTTCTGCAGCTATGGGAGGTCCTTTCTTCGGCTCCATTATTGCCCTCGAGCTATGGATGGGCGTTCACATTCAGTTCCGGGCAATGGAGGAGTTAGCCACGGAGTGCAAGACAATGCTCAACCATCCGCTGGCTTTCGTAGGCAGCCCTCTACGCATGAGCACCAAGGCGTGGTGCAAAACGGCGCAGCTGAAAGGACGAAAAGCATGGCGCGATTATTTCAAAAGGATGACCGTGGCAGAGTTTGACACACGCCCCCGCTTCATGTACGGCCGAATGATCCACCAACCTCAGCGCACCGGGCTAGCCTTATGACTCTTGGGCAATGAAGCACTGGTTACCTACAACCCGGACCGGTGCTACCTCCAATGTGGCACAGCGCGCACGGTGGTTCCCATCCTATCACACTACCCACCTACCTAAGAGAGGAAGAGGGGTGATGAGCAGGACGAGCGCGATGTGTGCAGCGCCATCGTCCATTGGGAAGGATGCTCGAGGAGCGTTGTCCAAGCCGAGGTAGAAGAGGATGAAGATGTGATCAAAGAATACATGGAAGCTTTGAAGAAAATTCAGCCAGCGGCGGGGATTGTTTGAGCATTGATTAGGATTGATTTGTAGGAAAGATGGTAGCTAGGAAAGGATTTGTAGCATTTATTTGATTGATAGAAAGAATTAGTGAATGTAATGTTTTGTATTTGAAATGAACAAAATTGAACTTTCTGTAACGCAAAGGCCTCTGCCGATGATGCGACAGGAAGTGGTGTCACCTTATTGTCGCGTCGATACGGGACGTCGCGACATTGTCGCAACAGCCACGAAAGGCGTGACAATAACGCGACCGCCCGCAGCGTCGCATCAAGAACCGACTTGTTCAAAAACTCAAACGGCTCTTCCTTTCCCCCTTTCCGATTTCAAAACCTCCAAACTCTGATCTTCTTGCATCTCTTGCTCTTTGCATCTTCCTTGTGAGCTTGCTTCCTTTGCTTGCCCACGATCTCACCCAAACCAACCCCGATCTAGATGGAGGGAGAGAAGAACCCGGGTGAGGGCTCCTCACAAAGGAAGCGCCAGGCGGAGCGGCGGAGCTCTCGGTGCCAAACGGAGGCGCCTCCGGTTGAGGAAGAGGTGGACATCGTGGAGAAGGAGGTGGAAGAGGAAGAAGAGGCCCTGACCGTGAATGTGGAGGAGGAACGGAAGAAATGCGCCAAGGCGATGAAATCGGTAAGTAGATCGACCTTAAACCCTTGTACGGATGTGTAGGACTAGCAAACGGAGCCCCTAGAGGGCACATGTAGGGCAAGAAGCCCAAGAAAAAAGAGGATCAGACAAAAGGTGCTCCGGTCGATCTGGTCTTGATAACGCGTCAGCCCGACCAGCCGCGACAAGGTGTCGCGGCGGGGCGGAGCGTCGCGACCATGTCGCGGCGACCTGGGTAGACGTGACCTGACCGCGGCCTTGGAAGGTGACGCGATAGGGTCGTGGTGCCCTGCATTGTCACGTCAAGGTCGCGGTTGCCACGGCTGCCGCGACTCCAACTGAACACTAAAAACTGACTAGTTTAACAAATGGAATATGTTGCAGAGCGAGATGAGGGCCCGGGTATCTTGGATAGTTGTGCTGGCTGTGTACCTGGCGTTTCCCCCTTTCCAGAGAGAGAGGGTAGAGGAGATGGGTTTTGGGGAGATCCTCGGGATGGAGAGGATGAGGGCGGATCCGGCCCTTACTCAGGGTCTGCGGAGCAGGTGGGATGCGGAGGCGACCACCTTCGCATTCCCATGGGGACATATGATCCCCAGCCACGAGGATGTGAGCCGGATCACAGGGCTCAGGATTTATGGACGGCCAGTGAGTGGTTATACCTACCCCTGCTACCACGACCTAGCTGAGCGACTCTTAGAGTTACCTGTGGAGCATAGGTCTTCCCTAGTGCCTAGGGTACCCCTCCAGGTGTACCTTGGGTTGTTTGATGTGGCGAAGGTAGCAGGAGAGAGTGATGATGAGCATTTAGATAGGTTGACTCGGGTTAGCCGGAGGGAGTTAGCGAGTGAGCCCGGGGCACAGGCGGACTTGGATTTGCACCGTTTCCTCGTGCTTTTCCTTGGCAGACTCATGTTTGCCACGAGGGGCGATGCAGTCCATTGCTGTTTCCTGCCCCTGCTGCAGGACCTAGGTGAGGTAGGGGGGTACGCCTGGGGAGCAGCCTTCCTAGCACATCAGTTCGATAGCCTGGGCGCCTCGGAGCGGCAGACCTCGACGAGCGGGTTCTTCCCCTTTCTCCAGGTATCAATCTTCTCCTTAACCCTTGAATTGAACCACATTATTCCTTGAAAAAAGACATCTAATCCTCTTCTCATTTTGCAGGTCTGGACTTACCTACATCTCTCGGCGCTGGGGAGAGGTGAGCTCGCACGGCTGGGTCTGGTACCCATTGCACACCGTTGGGATCCTATCCGGGATTCTCGTAGCCTAGGGGACCAGCTCGAGCGTCTACAGGAGGCTATTGACACCTACCCCTACCTGGATGTAAGCACTCTTAACATTTCCCTTTGATTGATTGCTTGCTTTTATTGCTTAGTGACTGATCAGATTTGTTTTGCAGGTGGTTTGGCAGCCATACCTGGGGGAGGGTGATGAGGGACAGCCCTGGTTGGTGCAGGCCCGCCCTTACTTCGGTAGGTCGGTGTGGTTGCATGCACTTAACCTTGTGCTACCTCTACACCTATACCTCAGCCAGCGCTCATTGGGGCTTCGACAGAGTGCCGTGGACTTCCCCATCCGAGACCAGTTTCGTAGACCGGGTCGGAGCTTCCGGGGGCTTCATGACACTACCGATTGGCACGAGCAGGCGAAGGAGCAGATTGACAACTGGGAGCGCCGAGGAAAGGCTGTAAAATCAGACGCCACCACCAACGACGTGTACTTCCAGGCATATGCCTTGAAGTACGGGGGTAAGGTATACAAGAGCACCCGACACCAGGTAAAGACCCTAAAACCACAACCCTGTGAATTCTGATTTTTATAGAATTGGGCTAATGATTTGAAATGTGCTGCAGGTAGACGTAGCTGGTGAGGTTGCGTCACTCCGAGCCTTGCTTTACTCGGTGGTGCAGGACCGGGAGGCGGCGCAGAGGCAGACCGTGGAGCTGGTAAGTGTTTACTCCAACTTCAACACTTAAATGATTTTAAGCTGATTTTGGAAACTGACATGTGCTTTTGCGCGTAGCAGAGGGAGCTGGAGAGAGTGAGGAGTACCGGAGCAGGCGGTGCTTCCTCTTCCCGAGCTGCAGGGGGGTCTCCGTCGCTTCTGGAGGCCCAGCTGGCGGGAGCAATGCTGAGGGCCGAGGAGGCTCAGAGGCATCTGGAGGAGCGAGTAAGTACAATGAGATTTCTGATTGATTATTTTAACAATTGATTATTGACTGATTGCTCTGATGCAGGTGAGAGATTTGCAGCTTACCACAGAGCATGCCATGGATCTTCAAGGTCAGAGGGACCAGCTGCAGGGGGAGGTCCGGACTACCCGGAGCGAGAGGGACCAGCTGCGCATCCGGGCAGAGGCAGCTGAGGCGCAGGTCGCGGAGGCGACGAAGGAGCTGGCGGCGCTACGGGTGCAGAGGACGCCCAGAGACCAGGAGGAGATCACCTGACTGCGCGCGGAGCTGCTGGCGCAGCAGGCGGTGGCGCAGAGCCTTCAGTAGATCGTGACGGACATAGGCCGCTCACGCAGCAGGAGCAGGAGCGGGGCGAGTGTCAGCAGGGTGACCGGCGCCTCCATAGGACAGTATTTGGTAGGTTCCTCCAGTCGGCGGAGGAACGAGGAGGAGGAGCGCGCCGCCAGGGTGAGGGGAGTGCTCAGAGCGGTAGGGGTGGCGGCGAGATGCCGCCACCACCGGACCGACAGGAGGGATCTAGGGAGAGTGGCGGTGGACACTGAGGAGACTTGTGAGCCACCTCCCCATCTTTTGTACATATGGTTCATCTTTTAGTGGAATTTTATTTCATGTCAACTCTTAATGAATGATTTGCAATTGGTACGAGTGTGAGATGAGATTCAAACACGGGAGAGAGAGACGGAGAATACTGAGCACCACGCATATCCCTTAGAATTACCTGCTCCTGCACACTCATCAAAACAGGTTAAATCTACTCTTTGACTCAGCCCCTTGCGCTTAAATAAATATGAATGTGACTTCATAATTGTCAAGGGGCTGAGCCTTATTAAATAGGCGGAAAGGAAAATAAACAATGCATGCTAAAGGAAAACAGTATGTACACACTAAAAGGTTGCGGAATTCTCAATATGGTAATCTAGAAGGGGGGTTGAATAGATTACTGTCTCTTAAAAACTGTTATCACGTTCTTTTTCTTAAAGCACAAATTATCAAGACAGTATCAAGATCTAAACTATGTGTAGATGATGTAGAAATCTATCTAGCGTGTGAATATGCAACGTGTCTATCAAACATCTATCGTAGAAACGATCAAACCACGAGACATGCAGATTTACGTGGTTCGGAGTACACAACAGTGTATCCTACGTCCACGGCACACACACACACACAGAGTAAATTGCTTATGAGCGAGTTCGGTGACTACAACTCACACACACACGTGTTTTCTGATGTGCACCCACGATCAGAACAACACACACACGTGATCTCAAGCACAAGAGACGCTTGAATCACACAAACACACACACGGTTGATGAGAATTATGAAACAGGAAGAGTTCAGAGTGTAGGAGTAAATCCTGATGTGGAACTCTTCTGAGAACGCCTGGATGGAGTTCAAACTTCGACTTGACTGCTTTGGATTGATGGAGAAGGTTGAATCCACGACGATCTATCTTCAGTACTGCAGGATCAACAGATCTTTCGGTCTCTGCACTGCAGACTTGAAGCAGAGCAGCAGCAACTCTTTTCTCTTGGACTTGGCTTTAGGGTTTTTGGTTGTGGCTGCTTCTGTACGAGATTCTCTTCAAAAGGATGCTTATATAGTTGTGTTTTCATGTGGAGAGTCGTGGGACTTGAAAACACAATCTTGGATATGAAGGAAGGTTTCCGTATTTGAAGATCCTCTGCGTCTGTCGACAGGTGCTGAGTGTCTGTCGACAGATTGCAACAGATTTGCAATAGACAGACTTCAGGTTGCTCTGGCCTGTGGCATCTGTCGACAGGCGACACCTATCTGTCGACAGGCAGAGTCAGTTTTGCCAAAACACAGAACTCTGGCATTTCTGTCTGTGACATCTGTCGACAGGTCTCTGAGCATCTGTCGACAGGTGCTCTCAGTACTTTTCTGTCTGATCACAACTGTGGCATCTGTCGACATATGCCTTTGGGTCTGTCGACAGGTACATGTATACACTGTGATTGTGATCATTTTCTCATGATTTGAGAAGGCTTGGTTATATGCATTTGTACCTACATGATAAAACATGTATAGTTAGGTATAATGAAGACATAGATAACCAAATATTGTATCATGTTAATTGACATGTATGAAACCTCAATTCAACTCATTCATCATTAAAAACATTGTTTGACTTTCATTTATCACTTAGAGTGTGAATTCACTTAGTTTCCAGAATATGAACCCAACATTCTCCCCCTTTTTGATGATGACAAAATTATTCAATTAATGCTCATGAACTTGAGGTTTCTTCTCCCCCTTTTGACAACATCAAAAGTAAAGACAACAATCACATATGTAGATTTGCACAGAACATGTGATTTCATTCATAGGAAAGTGAAGCATTCACATGACAAAAGTGTGACTGAAGTAACATGAAGTGAAAATACATAAGAAAATGAAATAACAAAAGACAGAAACAACATTGCTCAGACTGAAATGAAAATACAGGACATGACCCACTCCTATACATCTAGTCTATCTAAGCAGCATCATCTTCAGGAGCTTGAGGAGGGGCATGACGCTCAGTTGCAAGTCTGTCAATGCGTGTGTCCAAGGTATCCATTCTTTCATTCAGCCTCTCAAAGCCATGTGTCATCTGGACTTGTAGCTGGGCTATCAAATCCCTAATGGAGGGCTGAACAGCTACACCAACACCAGCATCTCCCGGAGCATCTAGTGGCTCTGACTGGGAGTCTTCATCACCTTCTTCAGCATCTTCTTCATCATCAGCTTGATCGTCATCCCCAATGAAGTCTTCATCCTCGGCAGCAGCAGGTGCCTTGCCCTTGAGTTCCCGGGTGACGACCCCATCCACTAGCTTGTATCCCATGCGTGAGGCGGCGGTGATATCAAAACTGTTGCGGGAATTGAGTGAGACACACTCACTTTCTGGAATGGGAATGCCAATAAACTTCAAAAGAGAAGTAATTTGGCAAGCAAAGGGCATGGATCTCCTGGGTTGGTAGAAGCACTTGGTGATCAAGTGAAGCATCAGGAGAGGAAGATTTATTGGTTCACAATTAAGGAAGAAGGTAAACAGTGATTTGTGAACATTTGTGACTAGTTCACGACTGCCATGCTTTGGCGCAATGCATGTGGTGAAGATTTGGTGAATCATGCGGTTGAGTGGAGGGAAGGTGTTGGCATTGAGCTTAGCAATCTCCTTTGTTGTATCATAAGGTTGAAGAGTAAGAAGGGGATAGTAGACAGAGGCGTCTGGATTATGAGCAAGAATATCCGCCCCGGTGTTCGGAATCTGGAGGGCAGTGCTAAAAAGGTTAGCAGTGAGTTTAAAGGGAGTGCCCTTCACAGAGGTGTAGAACCCTTGATCGGAGGAAGAGAGGTTGTTGAAGAACTCAGTTACGGCAGTGGGAGAGTATGCCGTATGAGCGTAGAGAAAGACTGTCCAACCCTGGGTATCGAACAGGGGTTGGAGGTTGGGAAAGAGATCGGCCAAGGAGTGGAAATCCACAAAACGTGGAGGAACGAACTTTGTGAATGTACCGTGAACCCGTTTGAGATTGAGACGGGGAGGTACGACCAACTCTGGAAGGCGATCATCCCGGTGTTTGGTCCGACGTTCATCGTGAGCCCTGGATCCTTCGCCGGGCGAGGAGGAGGCGGGACGACGACGTGAGGCCAACTTCTTCGCCTTGGGTGCCATGGAAAGGATGAGGCACGGATGGAGGAAGGGGAAGAAGTGCTGGAGACAGTGGGAAGAAGAAGGGAGATGGAGGTAGGGTTTCCCGTCCAGAAAGGGGAAAGGATGTATGTGGGAGAGGGAAGGGATGACTGGGGTGGTGTTGGAGGTGGAAAGGGCCGGAGATGCCTATATAAAGGAGGAGGGGGAAGTTTAAAAGGCAATGGCCCACCAAATCTGCCCCAAACGGCGTGTCCGTTGAGCTTCCAAACAGGACAGCCGGCGTCTGTCGACAGACAGATTTTTATCTGTCGACAGATGCTTTCAGAATATCACCTTGTTGGATTTTTGTGTGGAATTTGAAATGGAACTCTTGAGCAGTGGTTTTTAACTGATTACCTAAGGTGAATAGATGAAGAATACATATATAAGAACCTATCATATACATGTAGATGTAAAGCCACTTCAACTATCTTAATGGTTCAAACATAATACTGAATTAGCCTGAAGTTGAAGCATGAAGAAAACACTTACAGATATCCAAAAAGAAACACTTTTACTCTTCTTTTTATTAATTAGAGTATAGGACAACACAATCCTCAGTGTTGAGGTGCAAATGATCAAGGAGGGAAATATCTAAATGCCAAGACATTCAAAAACATCAATTACCCATGGGAATTATCACTCAGTGGAGGCTTCACACTATTCCATTATTTTCTTTATTTGCCATTCTTTTATGCAATGGGAAAAAGTGGTAATTAAGATAACTTCTCACCTTTGAACATGAGGGTAGACATTATTCGTGCCCGTACCCCCAGTTACTCAGTGAAAGTGTCCATTATACCGTTGTACAGAGTTGACGAATTAGCCTTTTGACGCGAGGGCAAACATTTGTGATGCCCACTCCCCGGTTACTTAGCAAGAACTCATCATTGCTCTGCATTTTTCCAAATTTAAGTCATTTTAATCTAATGGAATGAAATTGTTTAGAAATAGGTAGCTTTTCTCCAAGTATTGTGTTAATAACCCAAGATCAATATAGTGATTGATTATCTATCAATTGTAAACATTAAGCTCAATGATCATAATACCTTTAAAAAAGAATCATGTTTGCCTACATGTAAATAATGAAGAAGAGTTAGGTGTTAAGTTTTTGAAAATGGTGAAATGTTTCCAGAATGATGGAACCTAGACTTAACTTGAGTATTATGTAAAAATCACAAGATTGTTGAAAATTGCTTTAATATCTTATGCACATGATGTGATCAGATATGTTATTAACATCATATAAACACCTTAGACATTTTAAAGAAACCAGCTCAAAGAGGTTTGGATTGAATAGGCTTGGAATGCCAGGTAGAAATGTGTCTGTCGACAGCTAAGTGGAGCTTGTCGACAGGTACACTCAGACAGAGAAATGGGTGTTCAGCTAGTTGTGAGTACTGTGATCTCTGTCGACAAGCCAGGGTGTGTCTGTCGACAGCTACACACAGACAGAGTGTTAGCTGTGCGGGGAGGACAAAACCTGTGAAATCTGTCGACAGATGCATGGTCGACTGTCGACAGATGCACACAGAGTTCAGAACCTGTGGTCTGTGGATGCCTATCTGTCGACAGGAAGGGAAGGAGCTGTCGACAGATCCTTGTTGAAAGCCAGTTTAGAGAAAGAAGGGAATATGAAAAGATCATCCCATGTGAAGGAGTTAATGAACAGCAAGAAGAAATGATTTCCTTCACAATAGCACCCAACTTTTGAACTAGCTCCCCCATAATGTGTGCTCATGAAAAGACACAAAGTTTGATCAATGCAAGTCAATTCAAGCAAGATATGCACACATGTATTCAGCAGATCATTCATGGAATTGAGACTGTTTTTGGTATTTTCCAATTTATTTTTTTTTTTAAATGTGGAGTAATTTGGCTAATGAAATGAGACTTACCCCTTTATCCAACATGAATGTCCCTTCATGGGCTCCAACTACGGGTACTTGGCGGAGAAAATTTTCTCACGCATAATGAAGGTTTCCAAACAAGCCGAACTTGTTTTTCCACAAATCACCATTTGATATACCCCATAGTTGTTGCTTACAAGGAACATTCATCAAGGACTTGGGATATGTGTCACTGAATTTTACATAAGCCTAATTCTCTTCTAAGAGATGTGAACCTATCCTCTGCCAATGGTTTTGTAAAGATATCAGCTAGTTGTTGTTCTGTTGGTATGAAGCTAATTTCCAAATTTCTATTTGCTACCTCATCTCTCAAGAAGTGATGACGAATTTCTATGTGTTTTGTCCTAGAGTGTTGAATGGGATTTTTGGATAGATTGATTGCACTAGTGTTGTCACATAGGATTGGTGTGCATCCAAGGTCAATGTCGTAGTCACACAACTGACTTTTTATCCACAACACTTGTGTTGCACAACTCCCTGCAGCAACATATTCTGCCTCTGCAGTGGAGAGTGCAACCGAATGTTGCTTCTTGGATGCCCACGAAACCATGCAACCACCAAGCATCTGGCAATAGCCACTAGTGCTCTTCCTGTCAATTTTACATCCAGCATAGTCAGCATCAGAATATGAGATTAAGTTAAAGCTACTCCCTGCCGGATACCAAAGACCCATGTCATGTGTACCTGAGAGATACCTGAATATTCTCTTAACTGCAATTTGGTGGCTTTCCTTTGGACTAGATTGATATCTAGCACAGAGGCAAACACTGAATTGTATGTCAGGTCTACTTGCAGTAAGATAGAGGAGTGAGCCAATCATACCTCGGAAATGTTTAGCATCTACCGGTTTACCTTTCTCATCACTTTCTAGCTTAATGCTTGTGCTCATCGGTGTTGAGGCAGGTTTTGCAGTTTCAAACTGAAATCTCTTGAGAAGCTCTTTGACATATTTTTCTTGGTTTATGAAGAAGCCATCTTCCATTTGCTTGACCTGCAGACCAAGAAAAAATTGAAGCTCCCCCATTAAGCTCATCTCAAATTCACTGTGCATATGATGTGAGAATTCTTCACACAGTGATGGGTTAGTAGAGCCAAAGATTATGTCGTCCACATACACTTGAACAACAATGATGTGTGTGCGAACTTTCTTTGTAAAGAGAGTTTGGTCTACTTTACCTCGTGAGTAGTTTTTGCTTACCAGAAATTGGCTTAGCCTGTCGTACCAAGCTCGGGGTGCCTGTTTCAAACCATAGAGAGCCTTGTGCAATTTGTATACATGGTTTGGTTTGTCATGAAGTTCAAAGCCAGGTGGTTGAGAGACATAAACTTCCTCTTTGATGTAGCCATTTAAGAAAGCAGTTTTAACATCCATTTGATATAGTTTGAACTTGTTTGAGCATGCATAAGCTAACAAGATTCTGACTGCTTCTAGTCTAGCTACAGGTGCAAAAGATTCTTCAAAATCCACACCAAATTCCTGATTATAACCCTTTGCAACCAGTCTAGCCTTGTTTCTCACCACCTTTCCCTCTTCATTTAGTTTATTCCTAAAGACCCATCTTGTTCCAATTACAGAAATTTCGGGGGTTCTAGGAACTAAACTCCAGACATTGTTTCTTTGAAATTGACCTAGCTCCTCATGCATAGCATCAATCCATGAATTTTCGTTTAAGGCTTCTTCAACATTTTTAGGCTCCACTTGAGAGACAAAGGCTAAATGATCCTGTTCAACTATTTGATGAACTTGAGACCTAGTTTGAACTGAATCATTTATGTTACCTATGACATTCTCAAGTGGATGTGCTTTAGAGTACCTCACATTTGTGATTGTTGAAGGACCGGGTTGATCTTGCACTTCAGAAGTCTGTTCTGGAGGAGGGGTGGCTGGAGGACTTCCATGTTGTGGTTCATCCTCGTGTTGTGGATCTTGTGCAGGTACTTCATCTTCATTTCTGAACAGAAATCCGTCATCTTCATCATTGTACCTGCGTAGATAGCCATTGATTATTGTTGGAACTGACTTAGAGATTGTGTTTGGTTTTCTTTGCAGTTCTTCATGTGTTGTATCTTCAGTGTCATCTTGAAACCTGTAAGGATTAGGACTGTTAGATTTGGTTTGAGATTCATCAAATACAACATGTGGAGTTTCTTCCACTTTTCTGGTTTTAAGATTAAACACTCTATAAGCTCTAGAGTGTTCTGAGTATCCAAGAAAAATACCTTTGTCGCTTTTGGCTTCAAATTTGTCCAGATCAATTTTATCATTGTTATGTATGAACACCTTTGAACCAAAAACTCTGAAGTATCCAAGGGATGGTTTCTTACCTTTCAGAAGCTCATAGGGAGTTTTCTTGAATACCGGTCTTACCATGGCTCGATTGAGAATGTAGCATGACGTGTTTACTGCTTCTGCCCAAAAGGTTCTGGAAAGTTGATTTTCGATCAGAAGCGTACGAGCCATCTCCACCAAGGTTCTATTTTTCCTCTCCACAACCCCGTTTTGTTCTGGAGTTCTTGGGGAGGAGAACAAGTGTTCTATTCCTTGGTTCCTGCAGAAATCAGTGAAGGAGTGGTTGTCAAATTCTCCCCCGTGATCAGTGCGGATGGAGCATATCTTGTGGACATTTCCATGCTCAATTTTATTGAAGAATTCTTCAAAAACATTAAGTGCATCATTCTTATGAGCCAGAAATTTCACCCAAGTGAACCTAGAAAAGTCATCTACAATGACAAAACCATACCGTTTGCCAGTGAGACTCAATGTTCTAGTAGGTCCAAATAGGTCCATGTGCAACAGTTCATAAGCTTTGGAAGTACTTACCGGTGCTTTCGATTTGAAGGATTTTCGGGTCTGTTTTCCCTGTGCACATGCATCACAGAAATTTTCATTTTTCTTGAATGGAATTTCAGGAAGTCCACTTACAAGTTTGAGCCTCATTATCTTGTGCAAAACATTGTAACTCGCATGTCCAAGCCTACGATGCCACAATGTAAGCTCATCCTGTTTATTTGCTACAAGACATAAATCATTATTTTCTGGATCATCTAAATCAACCATGTAGATGTTATTCATTCTTTTTCCAGAAAATTTGAGACTTCCTGTTTCCTTATCAAGGATTTGACATGAATCTGATTCAAAAACAATTTTATGGCCCTTATCACACAATTGACTTATGCTAAGCAAATTGTGATGAAGACCATCAACTAATAGTACATTATCTATTGAGTTGGAGGCAAACTTACCAACCTTACCTGAGCCGATGATCTGGCCTTTGTTGTTACCTCCAAAGACAACGTGACCTCCGTCTTTTTCCACGAGCAAACTGAATTTTTCTTTATCGCCCGTCATATGCCTCGAGCAGCCACTATCCAGGTACCATTTGTTTTGATTGTGAGCTGCTAGGCATTCCTGCACATGTGGATCAGACAAGAGGTTTTGGTACCCAAATTACTTTGGGTGCCGTTTTATCATTCATGCCAAACAGTAAATGCTTTGGAATCCAGATTTGTTTAAGTTTCTGTTTTAGTGGATTGTTCCAGCATTGTTTTTCATTGTGCCCAATCTTTTTACAGATCTTACATGATGATGGCTTATGAACAACAGTGGATTTTGGATTCTTAGGTGCATGCATAGGCATCTTACCCTTTTGTTGCCTAGTGAACTTAGCCTTAGGAACTTGCTGTTTTGCCTTGGGACATCCCTGTTTGGGGTTGGTAGCAAACTCCTTAAGCTTAGTTGGAACAAATTTGGTAGCCTTAGGTTCCTGGTTTTTGCCCTTGGTTTGATTTTTCCTTTTCCTTGAGGGATTTTGATTGCTAGAACTTGGGATAGGATCAGTGAAATCAGTCAGCAGATTTTTTCCTGTTTCCTTTGGCTTGGATTTTGAAACCCAATCCCATGTCTAGCAACAAACACATTGGATCCTAAGATTGCATCTAGATTCTGTTTGCTCTTGACAAAACTAGATAGATCCTTTGTTTTGCCTTTCAATTCCTTTTCAGCTTTTTCCAATTTCTCTTTTAGATCAGTATGCTCATTGTTTAGAGTTTCAAGGAAGTTCATTAGATCATCTTTCTCTTTTTGAACTTCTTGAAGCTTAATTTTCATGCTATCCATCTCTTCACTGTGTGTTTGTTCATCTATTTTCATCATGTCAATTACCTTATTCAGAGATTCAATTTCATCATTATTATCAGTTTCATGAACAAGGAAATTAACTTTCTTCTTGAGTGCTTTATTTTCTGATTTGAATTGACAGAATTTTTCAAAAAGGACAGTGTAAGCTTCTTCCCATTCAGTAGTAGAAAAAGATTCAAAGGAAGAATTTACCTCAGAGGAGTCATCACTCCTTGCCATAAGACAGTGAATCTCGTCATCTCCTGAGGTAGCTTGACTTTTTTCATCATCGTCTTCATCACTCCATGTAGCCAGCATTGCTTTGGCTTTCTTGAAGACGAACTTGTCCTTTTTCAGTTTCTTCTTGAGCTCGGGGCACTCTCCTCTCATGTGTCCCTGCTTCTTGCACTCATAGCACACAACATCAGATTTTTTATTGGACGAATCAAACCTGTTGGTGCCTTTTTGGAAAGGTTTGGAGTTTCCTGAACCTCTTCTCTTGAATTTTAGAAACTTCTTAAACTGTCTAGTGAGCATGGCCATTTCATCATTCTCACTATCAGTAGAGGTTTCAGACTCAGAACCTTCCTGTTGGGCACTCTTTTTGGAATCTGAAGATACTTTGTTGGAAGCCTTCAAGGCAATTGACTTCCTTGGATTTTCTTCAGTTTCTTTTCTTTTTACATTTAGTTCATAAGTCATGAGAGATCCAATCAATTCATCCACTTTCATTGTTGAAAGATTCTTGGAATCCTCGATGACAGTGACTTTGGTGTTCCAAGAGGATGGAAGAGACCGAAGTATCTTCCTCACCAAATCACTTTCTGAGTATTCCTTCTTAAGACCTTTCAATCCATTTATAAGTACCATGAATCTAGCAAACATGTCAGAAATTGTCTCATCACGGTTCATCTTAAACATTTCATATTCTGAGACTAACATGCTTACCTTGGATTCTCTCACCTCAGACGTACCTTCATATATCAACTCGAGCTTGTCCCACATCTCCTTAGCTGAGGTGCATGTGGAGACTCTCGAGTACTCCTTTGGGTGGACCGCGCACTGCATCATGTTGAGGGCGCTCCAGTTGAGTGTCCCTTTTGCAATCTGGTCCTTGGTCCATGTATCTTCGTCTTGAGGCAATCCATATGGTCCTGTTCTGACTATCTTCCACAATTCAAAGTTTTGTGCTCGTAGAAACACCTGCATGCGGTTTTTCCAATAGGGATAGTCAGTGCCATCAAAGAAGGGTGGCCTGGTCACAGAGTGTCCCTCGGCCATATACCCCTTGGTAGATTCCATTTGACCGTGAATCTCCTGATCGTAAGATCAAATAGATAAAGCAATAAATCGGAGAAACCACGGCTCTGATACCAATTGAAGGGTTGCGGAATTCCCAATATGGTAATCTAGAAGGGGGGTTGAATAGATTACTGTCTCTTAAAAACTATTATCACGTTCTTTTTCTTAAAGCACAGATTATCAAGACAGTATCAAGATCTAAACTATGTGTAGATGATGTAGAAACCTATCTAGCGTGTGAATATGCAACGTGTCTATCAAACATCTATCGTAGAAACGATCAAACCACGAGACACGCAGATTTACGTGGTTCGGAGTACACAACAGTGTATCCTACGTCCACGGCACACACACACACACAGAGTAAACTGCTTATGAGCGAGTTCGGTGACTACAACTCACACACACACGTGTTTTCTGATGTGCACCCACGATCAGAACAACACACACACGTGATCTCAAGCACAAGAGACGCTTGAATCACACAAACACACACACGGTTGATGAGAATTATGAAACAGGAAGAGTTCAGAGTGTAGGAGTAAATCCTGATGTGGAACTCTTCTGAGAACGCCTGGATGGAGTTCAAACTTCGACTTGACTGCTTTGGATTGATGGAGAAGGTTGAATCCACGACGATCTATCTTCAGTACTGCAGGATCAACAGATCTTTCGGTCTCTGCACTGCAGACTTGAAGCAGAGCAGCAGCAACTCTTTTCTCTTGGACTTGGCTTTAGGGTTTTTGGTTGTGGCTGCTTCTGTACGAGATTCTCTTCAAAAGGATGCTTATATAGTTGTGTTTTCATGTGGAGAGTCGTGGGACTTGAAAACACAATCTTGGATATGAAGGAAGGTTTCCGTATTTGAAGATCCTCTGCGTCTGTCGACAGGTGCTGAGTGTCTGTCGACAGATTGCAACAGATTTGCAATAGACAGACTTCAGGTTGCTCTGGCCTGTGGCATCTGTCGACAGGCGACACCTATCTGTCGACAGGCAGAGTCAGTTTTGCCAAAACACAGAACTCTGGCATTTCTGTCTGTGACATCTGTCGACAGGTCTCTGAGCATCTGTCGACAGGTGCTCTCAGTACTTTTCTGTCTGATCACAACTGTGGCATCTGTCGACATATGCCTTTGGGTCTGTCGACAGGTACATGTATACACTGTGATTGTGATTATTTTCTCATGATTTGAGAAGGCTTGGTTATATGCATTTGTACCTACATGATAAAACATGTATAGTTAGGTATAATGAAGACATAGATAACCAAATATTGTATCATGTTAATTGACATGTATGAAACCTCAATTCAACTTATTCATCATTAAAAAACATTGTTTGACTTTCATTTATCACTTAGAGTGTGAATTCACTTAGTTTCCAGAATATGAACCCAACACACACATTCTTTTTGGAATTTTGGGATTTTCTGATTCTTTTTTTTTTTGAAATTTCTAATTTTTTGGATTTTTGAGATTTCTGATTTTTTTGGATTTTTTGAGATTTCTGATTTTTTTTTGGATTTTTTCAAATCTGATTTTTTGATTTTTTTTTTTTTGGATTTTTTAAATTTTTATTTTTGGATTTTTGAGATCTTGATAACAACACTTCTTGCCTTTTGAGTAATTGGCCATGGATCTCGTCCCCATCTCTTGTCTGATGGATAATGTCTATGCGCGGCGTGCATTTGTCCTTGGCTCACTAAGGCTTCTTGCCCCTTGAATATTGATGTTCTAACACAGACCAGGTGTGGGAGTCCTTTGGTCTTCTAGGGAGAATAGGAAGATTAGTAATGAGACAAGACTTGGTCTTGGGGTTGGGTTTACTAGCTTGTAAGATTTGCAATGGGTATGTCACATGTGCAATCTATCTGTTGTCCAGGGACTTAAGGTCATTGCTCTTTTTTTGAATTGGGGGCATACGTACGACCGGGCTCAAGGGCGTCCTGCGGGGAACTGTATTGCCACTCTTTGACATGCCCCTATTTTTTTACCATTTTTCTTTTACTTTTGTTTCCTTTCCCTTTTTTCTTTTCTTTTGAATTGACCGTCCCTCTTTGAGACTTCATACACATGATACATACCGCTTGCTGGTCTACATACTAGCTTTCGCTTTGCCCCTAGACCTTGTCTGAGTGAGAAGAGAATCGACCTCAGGTTCCCTACATGAGGGCTGAATGAAAACACCATAAACAAAGGGGAATTGGCCTTAAGTCACCGTGTTGTGTGTGTGGCCGGACATAGAGATCATTCACCACAATGAGGGGAAGTGAGGCACATGGCCAACTACATTCTCATTTACAAATTGGTGTTGTTATCAATATTAGGGGTAGAATCTTTTAAGGTACAGCCCATTCCATGGGTGAGAGAGCACCTCACCTTCGGCATTAACTAGCCTATACGCATTTCCGGGGTACACTTCCTTAACAACGTACGGCCCTTCCCAATTTTCTGACAATTTAGACCTTGGACCTCCAAGTTTTATAAAAATACGTTTCAAAACCATGTCTCCTTTTTGAAATTTACGCTCAATCACTTTCTTTTGAAAAGACCTTGAGAGTCTGTTTTGATATGCAAGCACATGATCGGTCGTGGCTAGACGCCGTTAGTCTAAGAGTTCTAGTTGTACCAATAACGCCTCCCGATGTTCATCAGGATTAAGTTCCTTGTCTAACTGAATTCTTAGCGAAGGGATGAGGATCTCATGTGGACATACCGCCTCCATCCCATAAGTAAGTGAGAACGGAGTTTGCCGGTGGGCATGCGGACGGAGGTGCGGTAGGCCCACAGAGCCTCAACTAACTTTTCCGGCCAATCAGCAAATTTATTAGACTCACAAGTTTTATTTAGAATTTTTAAAAGCATTTTGTTTGTGGCTTCGGCCTGGCCGTTGCCCTGTGGATAGTACGGAGACGAATGATGCAAGGAAATGTTGAATTTCTTACATAGGTCCTGAAGCTCTTGAGATATGAACTGTGGTCCATTATCGGTGACGAGGCTGTTTGGCACAACGAACCGCGCGATGATGTTCTTCATGATGAATTTGCACACGGTTGAACCTTTCATTTCTGCAAATGCTTCAGCTTCGGCCTACTTGCTGAAATACTCAGTAGCAGTGAGAATGAAGGATTTTTGTTGTACCTAAGCATTAGGATCACCAAGGGGCCCGATGATATCAAAGGCCCACATGGAGAAAGGCTAAGGGGAGGATAGTGGATGTAAAGAGGAGGAGGGAGCATGGATTTTGTCGGTATAGATCTGGCATTTGACACACCTACGAACGTAGGTGGCACAGTCTTCTTCTAAGGTCGGCCAGTAGTAGCCCTGCCTGAGAATTTTCTTAGCCAACATTTGGCTATTCACATGCCCTCCGCACTCACTGGAATGGGATCCTTCCACTACCCTCCAGGCTTCTTCGTCTGACAAACAACGGAGGAGCATTCCATTTAGAGCACGTCTGTAGAGCACTCCACCAATAAGGGTATATCTCAATGCCGCTCTATGGATGGCTCGCTTGTCCTCCACTTCAGCCTCTTCGGGGAAGGTACCGTCTCTGCAAAATTGCTCAACCTCATGGTACCACAGCCTTTCTTCTAACATCATTTCTCCTAGCTCCACAAGCAATAACTCCTTCACTTATTTCCTCTCTGCCTTCAAAACTAGAGAACTCCTGAGGTTAACGAACCAAGGATTCTGAGTGGAGGGAGCCTCTAACCTTTGAATGGTGATAGTCTTAGCGGTGCGGCTGAGAGGGAAGGAGAGAGAGGAGGCCAGGGATGCGAGGGCATCGGCCAGGATATTTTGAGAACGAGGAGTATGAATTTAGATGAGTTGACGGAATTGCTTGGCTAGGAGAGTGACCAGATCTTGGTAGGGCTTGAGTTTGGGGTCACGAGTGCGATAGGTAGAAAGGACTTGCCGAAGGACGAGTTGAGAGTCTCCTATGATCTTGAGGTGACGCGCGCCTAAGAGGTAGGCAAGCTTAAGACTGGCAAGGAGAGCCTCACACTCATAGATATTATTGGTGGCATAGAATTGGAGCTGATAGGCTAGAGGAATGGTGACCCCTTCTGGGGTGAGCAAAACAGCACCGATGTCCCGTCCCCTAGAATTGAGAGCTCCGTCAAAATGGAGCGACCAGAAGGGATCTTGGGATATAAGTGATAGGTTTTCATCGGGGAATTCCTCTTGAACCGTATCACTATGAGGGAGAGGAAGGTGAGCAAGGTGCTCAGCAATGGCATACCCTTGATAGCTTTCTAAACTATGAAGGTGATATCAAATTGGGAGAGGAATCTTTGCCAATGTGCCAATCTGTCGGCAAGGACTGGCTTCTCCAGGAGATACCTAATAGGATCCATTCTAGAAATCAAACTCACCTTATGAGCTAGGAAGTAGTGCTTCAGATTCTGCACCGCCCAAACTAGCGTTGCACATGTTTTCTCCATTGTAGTGAGTTTGAGCTCGGAAGGATTGAAGAGCCTAGATAGGTAATAGACTGCCCTTTCTTTGCCAGATTCATCATGTTGAGCAAGGACAGCTCCTAGGGAGTCCTCAATGGTCGACAGATATAGAATCAAGGGTTTCTCAGGGATGGGCGCCTGAAGCACGGGCGGATTCATAAGGTAACTCTTGAGTTCATCAAAGGCCTCTTGGCACTTGGCGTTCCAATCAAAATCGACTCCTCCTTTCAACAGTTCATAGAAGGGACGACATCTTTGGGAGTGCTGAGATATGAATCTCCTTATGAACTGAAGCCGACCGATCAAACCTCGAAGCTCAGATATGTTCTTGAGAGGAGGCATTTCATTTATCGCCTTGGCCTTGTGAGGGTCTAGTTGAATCCCCCGTTTGCTGACTATGAACCCTAGAAATTTTCCCGAGGAAACCCCAAATACGCACTTCTTCGGATTCATCTTCAATTGATACTCTTGTGCGCGACGGAACACTTTGGCAAGGACGAAGGCGTGTTCTTGTCACGTCCCGAGAATTACGCAGCGGATATTATTAATTAATTCGAGTCGATATTTCGAGACTTGGACAGTCGGCAAATAAGCCTCTAGCTAGCACGCACTAAATGTGTATCAACACAACATCATAATAGGGCCCAAATGTGAACTCAATTATAAATTGTATTCAAATCTCATATTTGTCTCAGATAAACTAATACAGGACTAAGACTCAATAAAAGCAAAAGTACATACTACCTCACTTCCTACTACATTGTTCTAACACTTAAAATAAACTAACTATAGATAGACTCATGTTTGGAACGCTCTTCACTGGACGCATTCCCATCCTCGACTTGCTCTTCCTCTTGCACTTCATGGTCACCTAGATTGGGTAAAAGTAGAGAATGAGCAAACTAGCCCAGTAGGATTTATATCTCAATGTGCGGGCAATGATATAAGTGATTAACATTTTAGAACTAGGCAAGTACGATGAATGATATGCAAGTACGAATAAAACGCGTTAAAACATGATATATAAAACAAGCTAGAGAGAGAGATCATGATAGAACAAGATTGATGAACAAGATGACAAGAGAGAACTAGAAATAGATCACTTTGTACAAGCACGCAAGATATCATGTAAATTGCAATAAATGCAGGATGGTCATATCACGCAAGCAAGCAAGCAAGCACGCACGAGCACGATCAAGTAACACTAATCAGGCACGTAGACACTAATGTACACCGAGAAAAGATCCATCAAGAATGTACACTAGGTCAAGTGTATATGGTATTGTATCTATCATTCAACACGCACGCATGATTTTCCCAGCGCAGATGCAACGCCAGTAATCATTATACCCCATGGTTAACAGTATATCTATGACTCGCCGTCATTGGGGCTAGATTGGAGCCCTTGGACACACGCCGTGCCCTGTCAGCATCTCACTTAAATTTTTAAATTTAGATACCCACAGTCATTTATAATGGCCAATGAGAGTTTCAATAAGTAAGCATGTGTGATGTCATGTTCATGATGATGAGGAGAACAAGTAATAAGTAATGGAACATGATTTCACGAGTACAATGGTCAAGAGATAAATTCGGCAGCATAACGGTACGATTTATACTTTCGTTCAATCTTTACATTAATGGCTTTAGTCTAGTTTGTAAGTCTCACTCACGAGAACAAGAAGAGAAAGGAAGTGCGTGCTATCTCCAGGGAACTTCAATGGTACAACTAACTCGTCGGCCATGTGGGAATCCATGGTCAGAGGAGATTTACGGAGGCCTTGGTGAAAAGGTCGCTAGTCTACCGATTCGGAATGACCGGTAGAGAGTTTCCAATTTCCCAAGAAAGGCTACCTATCAGTGCTAATGTGTAGTGCGGTACGCGTGTCTCAATTCTCAAACCATCGGTCTCAAACTCGCAGGAAGCACTTGACAATATAACACAGAATAAAACTATGCACTTTAACTCATCATGGTTTGCAAGATTTTATGATAACTCTTATCATTTAAACATGGTAGAATAGTAGGAAGATTTAATCACAAGAAACACGAATGGATCATAACATTTAAGGAGCACTTAGAATAGCATCCATGTAATTAAAGCTTTTTAAATGGGTTAATCGCTTTTAAGCCATTAAGCAACAATCATGTAATGATCAGACCCAAGACAGGTAACTTACACAGCAAATATCACATTTATACAGACCTCGGGTATATACGGAAAACTTTGTAAGAAAACACGTGGTTTTAGGTAAAAATCCTGAGATCGCGACATAGCCATATAAGGAAGGCGACAAGTCGGGCCCAGAAGGCGACACAGGGGTGTGAGCATCGCGACAGGGTCGTCAGATCAGGTAGCCGGATAGCGACGGAACGCATGTCGCCTTGAGAAGGCGACAAGGGGTATGTCGTAATCAACCCTCTGAAAGCGACATATTGGGCCGTCACGTTCACAGGGTCCGTGCCTGGCTCGGATAGAGCAAGGACAGTGCCTTGGATTGCGGACCTGTCTTTCCTTCTTTTGACATAGGGTTGTTCTAAAATAGAGAAAAAATTGCACGGTGCGTGAAAAATAACGAAACCAGTTTTAAAATAACCTAGACATACTAGGTTACTTCCAGTAAATCGGAATTGAACAATAAAGATGGTCTCGATAGGCTTTGTTCACGGGGAACACAAGGTCAGACCAAGGGTAACTTGAAGACGTAGTTTTATGCAGCAACCCTATTACCACGCTTATAACTCTCTAACTAATGAGATTTAGACAAAACGTTCAACATGAAACCTTACGAGGAAAACTAGTAGAATAACTTTAATGTTATGAGTTTTCTCTAATTCGGTCTTGAAACATATGCAACATATTAAGAACGGGAAAAGCTCTAACAGTGCGCGACTTTGGCAAAACGCTTATAAATCAAGATCTACTAAATGAAATTCGATGCAACCAGTGGGAATGAAAGTTAACTTGATGCTCTACACATTGGTATAGGATATGTTAAGGTTTGGCCCGAGCAAACCTACATTTTGGGTTGAAGAAGTCCCATTATTCCAGAAAACCCGTGTTCAGACCACTTGGAGGAAAACGCTTACTACTCCGTGTATACTGCATGGAATTTGGGCATTCCATTTGGGTTAGAACGTAGACTTCACCCTCTTTCCAGGGGTATAGGCCTTGCAAGGTTTGGTTTAGGTTTGACTCACCTTTGGTCGACTTCAAGAGAGTGGTTTGTGTGGGTCGCAGCAGACGAGAAGGGGAAGAAGAATGGCTTCTTGTGGTCGTTCCACAGCTCCTCAGCCACCAAGAGCTCCTCCACACGACCCTAGCAAGTTCTAAATTCGTTCCTAGGGTTTGGGTGAAGAGTGTTTAAGTAACCATGGTGTTTAGGAGTCCTATTATAACTAGGAAAAAAGGATTTCGGGATTGGCATGTTTGGTTTCCTATTTTTGATGATTCCCTCCTCCCTTTGAGTGTGTGAGGCATTAGGAAACCTCCCCTCATAGTTAGGCACGAATTTGGGTTGCCATGAATGCATGATTGCATCCCAATTCAACTCTAATTGCCTCTTTTTAATTTCAGCTTATTTATGATTACAAATTTCTATGTATTTTCTAGCTTTATTTGATTTTTGGGTCATATGTGGTCCATTGGCCCAATTATGATAATGGGTCATCAATATATAATGTTGGAAGTCTCCCCAACCCTTTTATTTAATTTTTGATTGCTTTGTATTTTCGTGTTAACGGTTTCCCGACTTGTTTCCTTATTCGCAATAACTCTTAAACCTAGCCCAAATGATTTTTATTGAACCAAATTTCTTGATGGGTCATTAGAGGATATTATTTGAAGTCCATATATGATTTTTATTTAATTTTCTGACTCATCCGAGTACGTGTGATAATGGTTTTACGACTTATTCATGAATTACGATAATAAGTCGCGAAACACTTTAAACTTGGCTAATCTGATTTTTCTTGGCACAAATATCTATTTGAAACATTTAGTAATAATATTTAGGGTTGATTTATAATTTTTACGGAATTTTCCGATGTGTTTTAGCACACACGATAATGGTACGTATGTTTTAAATACTCTGATATTATGGAAATTATTTATTTCCATTTATTTGAATTTTTATGTAATTAAAATTTCTAGGGTGCTACAGTTCTCTTCGAGTCCGAGACTTCACCACGATATCATCCACGTAGACCTCAACGTCAATGTGTATCATGTCGTGGAAGATGGCTAACATTTCCCTTTGATAAGTGGCGCCAACATTCTTCAATCCAAACGGCATAACCACGTAATAATACGTTCCCCAGGGGGTGGTGAAAGAAGTCTTCTCTTGATCCTCCGGGGCTAGACGGATCTGATTATAACCTGAATACCCATCCATGAATGATAGGGTTTCGAACCCTGCAGTATTATCAATTAAGACATCTAAATGAGGTAATGGGAAATCGTCCTTTGGACATGCCTTATTCAAGTCCCGGAAGTCTATGCAGATGAGTACCCTTCCGTCTTTCTTCATCACCGGGACTATATTTGCCACCCACAACGGGTAGAGGACTACACGAATGAACTTGGCTTTGTGTAGTTTGTCAATTTCCTCTTTCATTTTTAGAGCAATGTGGGGGAGAAATCTCCTTAACTTTTGTTTAACGGCAACTACCCCTGGCTTTAAAATTAACCTGTGTTCAACCAGTTCAGGGTCAATGCCGGGCATGTCGTCATAGGACCAGGCAAAGGAATCTTTGAACTCCCTTAGCATCTCTATGAGCGCCTCTTCTTCTTCTGGAGGGAGACTGGAAGCTATGGTTAAAAGCCTGGGATCCTCTTCTGTTCCCACGTTTACCTCTTTGGTGGGCTCGTCGACTGCTGAGGTGGGCTCATCAAACCTTTTCATGCCACTTGCATACATCTTGGCAGCATCCTCTATTTCACAATCATTTTCATCCGATGGGTCATTTTCAGCTAAGATCTCATACACTCCAAATCCGTCGTCTAGCCCTTCCTCTATGCATAGATCCTCCATGTTTAGAACCACTGCTTCCTGGACGAACTCTTCGACAGCTAGAAGAGCGCCGCACCTATGTACCAGGTCTAAGAGATACCTACGGTGTATGCCACTACCCTTCTTCTTCCTAGATGGGGACGGGGACTTGCTAGATTCTACCCCTGGGCCTAAACTGGATTTGATATTTACAGAGGGCTCTGGACAAACGTCCAGAGATTTATTGGAAAGGAAAGAAAAGGGTGCGGCAGGGCCGCGAAAGTCCTCCGGTGGGGCTGGAGGAGGAGGCAGGCCACCCGAGTTCAGGGTGCCGGCAACAGAGTTGGGGTGTAGGGGAACAGAAGGCCCCTCACCCAGGTCACCCAAAACGACCATGTTGGTTGACAGGCGGAAACACAGCTTGAGCAAAAGGAGGAAAAGGGCGGGGATCGCCGCCTAGGATGAAAGGAGTGACGGGGATCGCCGTCAGACGAGGATCTCCATCGAAAAAGGAAGGGGCGCAGGGGTGACTGGGATCGCCATCGGGAAGGAGAGAGAGGGCGAGACAGTAAGAGTCAAATAGTGGAAGGAAGATATCAGGGGACAGGAGGTGAACGGGGATCGCCGTCCAAAGAAGAGGAAGGAGAAAGACGGGGATCGCCGTCCGAGGAAGGAGGAAGGAGAAAGGCGGGGATCACCGTCCGAGGAAGGAGGAAAGGGAAAGACGGGGATCGCTATCCAAGTAAGGGGGAAAGAGAAAGACGGGGATCGCCGTCCGAGGAAGGGGGAAAGAGAAAGACGGGGATCGCTGTCCGAGGAAGGAGGTTGACAAGTATGGAGAAAGCACATACATTTTCTTTTTTGTATTTTATTATTAAAGGAAAAGAACTACATTACATTGGGAGGCTTCGGTAGAAGGACAGAACCGAGCCATTAAGGAAAATGGCGAAGAGGGGTGAACGGGAGACTAATGCTTCAACAACGTCGGGGGAGAATTGGAGGATGAAGGGAGGGGATAAGGGAATGAAATTGGAATTATAAACAAGGATGGATGAAATAAAGTGGCTGGGAGGCCGGGAAAACCCTGGCCAGAGCTCTCTTGTAAATTCGGCTGAATTCACGATTTCAATTTCCTCACCAAATCCAAGCAACTGTCGCTTGGTGGTGGCTGGTGATGCTGATGCTGACGCTGCTGCCTGAGCCTGCAATGTGTCATCTTCGCTGAATAGGCGGTCGACTGCTGAAATGAGATCCTCCAACTCGGACTCTTCTGTCTCAGCTTCAAACTCGCTGAACAATAAAGTAACTGCTGAAATGACATCTTCAAGATCTGATGCTTTTGTATGTGTCTCGGCCTTCTTCTTCTTGTCGGGTCACTGAGCTTCCAATACTTGATATGCTAATTTTGGAACCATAGTGTTATATCCGAGCTGTATAGGTCCCCTGATGAAGTGATCATACAATGTCCAAGTAAGAGGCTGTTGATCTGATGGTGAGATGGGTGAGAATGCTGCCCATTCTGCGTATCCTAAGCCACGCTTTGTGGATTTCCTTGTTCCGGTGACAGCTTTGACTCTGCCTTAGAGCTGAGCACCTAACCCTTTTCCAGTCTGGTAGCCGATTCTGAACATGATATCCCACCCCTTTGCGTTTGCTGATACCTCCTTTCTGACAGCTGCTACTGACGGGGACGCAATTGGGCGATTGGAAGAAAAAGTATAAGCCCAGGGATAATTCACATCAAGTATGGAGATAACGGGCTTGTTGGACGGCCAAACTGAAGGTAACACTCTCTCAACAGCCTCCACCGTGTGGGTCGTTGTCACACTCTTGACTTTGACTATCCTCCCTTGGAAGGGGAACTTCAGACATTGGTGTGCTGTGGAAGGTACTGCCCCTAGAGATTCGATCCATGGACGCCCTAAGATGGCCTTGTAGGTGTGATCAATGTCCAACACATAAAACTCAATCGACATGACGAGTGGTCTCAGTTCTGCTTGCAACGTGACAATCCCATGATAGGCACGCCGGGAATTGTCATATGCAGCTATGGTGGTGGGGGTAGGCTGCAACTGACGCTCTGAGATGTTGCAAGCTCTTAGGGTGCTCAATGGGCATACATTAATGGAAGCCCCCGTATCTACTAGCGCTGCATCAATGGCCACCTTGTTTATAGTGAGTGTTACACACAAAGGCATCTTCCTGGCTTCAGGGGCAGCCAATTCGCCATCAGAGAAAGTGATCGTGGGTCCCCTGTTTACAATAGAAAGTACAGAGGGCAGATTATCAGGGTTCATGTCCTCACTGACCATAACCCTTTGTAGGAAGGCCCTTAGGGCATCTTGATGAGTCTGTGACCTCTTGATTAACTCCAAAATAGAGATCTTGCGGGAGTTTGATCCAAATGCTTTAAGATATCATATTGGGTCCCCGGGACCGGATCTATCTCTTCTGCATCATGCTACTGTTGAGTGCGGGTTTGTTGAATTGGTTGACCTGGCATGGACACGGATGCATTAGGGTACATCTGATGGAACATCCGCCCGATCCGCAAGGCGAGATTATGGTGGAGTGGAGGTGGTGAAGTGTCAAGGATGGAGGGGTTGGCTAGCAATGGTGTCGGCGTAGGGGATAAATAGATGTTGGTGGATGAGGGCATAATGGGTGACAAGATGGGGGAGTCATAAAGCGGCGAGGTAATGGCGGCGACGGTAGGTGTGAAGGAGGGAGGTATGGTAGATGTAGGTGTGGGGGTAGTGGGTGTGTCGTGGGAAATGACTAGAAGCTGGCCCACTTCGTGCTCATCATCGAAGGCCCATTGAGCTTCTGGTGGTGGGTAATGGACGACTGGATTGACTTGTGCAGGTGGAGGAGGTGGCGGAGCAGGTTGGGGATTTGGGGCTACAGGATGATTTGGCATGGGGTTGCGGATTATGCCAAGGTCATTTGCCAGCTGGTGTGGCTGCTTCTGTTGTTGCTGTTGCTGGTACTGTTGTTGGATGGGCTGGAACTATTGTTGTTGTTGTTGCTGTTGTTGTTGCTGTTGCTGTTGTTGCGGCTGTTGTCGCCTTTGCTGTTGCTGTTGTTGCCTCTGACCCTGTTGGTCCCTTAAGGTCTGGATCAACCTTCTCATCTCTGCCCAGTCGATTTGGTTCTACTCATGAACATCGTATATCATATCCCGAAACTGGAAGCAGTCTAACACATTGTGACCTGGATGGCGATGGTAAACACAATACTTTGTTTGGTCCACTGCCATATTCCAATTTGCCTTCTCAGGAGGGAGTCTAAGAGCAATGAGGGACATGAGTTCTGCAAAGACATCAGCCAATGACTCAGGTAGAGGCGGATATTGGGCTCTTTTGGGTCCATTGGGCTTTCTAGGGGCAAAGCCATTTTAAGGTGGAAGGACCTGAGAGTATTGGCGCTGGTCTTGGGGAGGATTCTGACCTTGAGGGGGTTGCTGTTTGCTGTTGTTCCATGGTTGCTGAGGTTGCTGAGTGTACGGAGATCTGCCTACCGGGCCTTGGGGGTTGCTGACTGCACCGACTTGCTCATTGGTTTGGATCCCCTCATTAACTGGGCCTTGAGGCTTCTTGACATAATGGGCTTTTGGGGTTTCAAACATGGAGTGTATAGGTGAGTCCTTGAGCTGAGTCTGAATGAAACGGGCTCGACTGTAAAGCTGGTGCATGGTAGAAATGTCATTCATGGCCAATATGGCCCGGAAGGTTGGGGTGGCATTGGAGATCAACAACTTGACTTTCTCCTCTTCCGGCATGGGGCAACGGACTTTAGAAGCCAATGAGCGCCACCGGTCGGCATAAGTTGAAAATTCTTCATCGGGCTTCATTTTCTCAGCTACCAAATCTACAAAAGAATATTCGGGTCCGACCCAATCTTGGAATTGCTGCAAGAACCTCTCTTGGACAATTCGGAAATCCTCGGCCTCTTCAGGGGGGAGAGAATAAAACCACTCCAGGGCTGGACCATCTAAGGACTTTCTGAACAAATATGCCATGAGATGGTGATCATACTTATGTGGTGCTGACTCATAAACAAAGTCCTTTAAATGAACATAAGGGTCCCCTACCCCAGAGTACCGCCGATAAACAGGGAGCTCCGACTGGGGTGGAACCCGGAGATATTGGAAGGATGGGAGAGCAATGTCGGCTACCTTGCGAGGGTCAATCTGCCTCCGGAGGTCATGGAGCTCCTTTTTCCTTACAGCCCACTCCGCAAGGAAGTCGGAGGGGACTTTGGCATGGTGTGTTGAGACAATGGAGCGGGGTTGCTCGAAAATGTGAGACCTCTCACGGGCCGGGGAGGCAGGTTCGGCCGTATAATACATTGAGGATGGAGGGGATCGAGGTCGGACCTCTCACGCCAGAGGATAGCTGGGTTCCGAGAAATGAATGGCCCGAAAATGGAGGGGTGTAGGGTCTGCCCCTGAAGAAGAGAGGTGGGGTGCTGAGGCAACGTGGGCGGAGGAGACCGCCGACTGACCTGAGTTACGGGCAGAGGGAGACAGGGGTTGTTTGTCCTTGGCAGCAGCAATGAACTCTCGGACATGATCCGGAGTTAGATGGAGAAGTAGCTGACTAAATTGGGAATGGGGGTCATCTTCCCTTGGAAGAGAAGGAGGATGGGAGTGACCCCCAATGACAAGAGGAGCCTGAATATGCCCTAGGGGTATGGCCGTTGAGGGTTGGGCCACATCCTCGAGGAGTCCAATGGGTAAGGCATCATCAGCAAGGACACGGAACTATTCCATGTCGAACAAAGGGTTTGATAGAGTACAAGGAAAGGAGGGGAATGACTCAATCTCCCTAGACAATGACGCATGCACCCCTTAAATGACAGGGGGGATACTAACAAAACCTAGACCCTAACACAATCAAGAAAGACTGAGACGAGGAGGGATGAATGAAACACTCAAGTTGTCATGATTAATGCGCAAATTTCTTAAGGTTTGAACTTGACCTTTTAGATGAATTGATTAAGGACGTGTCACTCAGTCAAATGGACCCTAATAGGTATGAACTCGAGTCCTTCGGTGTCACTAAGGATGGTACACTCACAAGGGAAGGGTGGCTCGGACTAAAGGGTGCAACGGGTACAACCAGCCCGGTGAGCCGCAACGTGCGTACGGTCACGGGGTCTTACAGAGGTCCTCAGAAGGTGGGCCCGAGTCAACCTACGAGTGCTCGTAGGTGAGAGGACTCACTCATCTAAGGGGGAACCTGACCAATAGGATGAATAGCGTATGCAAGGGGCCTAAATGCCCGAAATGTATGCAAGAGTGAAGATGAGGAGCAGACAGGGTGACCAAAACAGCTCTCGGGCCAAGTCGTGGCGGCCGTGTACGCCGCGACCTTATCGCGACAGAGCGGACTGCCGCGATACGAACAGACGCCCGAGAACACAGTAAGTCACACACACGCAGACTGAAACAGACTACCTAAACAAATGATGAGTGTACAAAATCACCAAAACTATACAAAATGGATCATGGAGCATTCAGAAACCGATCCAGGAATGAAAATAGTAACACACAAAGCGTACCTGTAGACGCAAAGCTTATCTCGGACGCGACCATGTCGTGTCCCTGCGCACTGCCGCGACTAGGCCCGAAAACTTACAAGGAGAAATAAACGGGGAAACCGAATCCTAACAGGATGCTAGCATACAAAAAATGCAATGATACATGGTAGAAACATACAGAGCATGGGTGCATGGATTCCTAGAAGCAGGATAAGATAGCTAAGGGTCGGATTGTACTAACCTGCTGTCGCGTCCTATCAGGATGCTGCGATCACGTCGCGGCCACACGATACGCCGTGACACGAACCGAACACAGAAAAATGCAGGAAACAAAGAAGCAAAACAACTAACAGGGCACTAAGAAGCAAATAAAGGGGAAAAATATATGGCAAGCAGGCAAACTAGATCTACGAGGGTGGCACTGGAGGTCCCACCGTGATCGCCAAAAGGTGTAATCACAGGGATTGTGCTTCCCCTCGACACATGAATGGATATTAAATATATTAGCATGGGAACATGGATGTGATCGCCACCGAAAGTATTGCCTAAATGAATAAAATAACATGGGCTAACTACTTTAGGAAAGGGGGGAATAGAACAGAGGAATACCTGATAATGCGGCCGTCATGGCTGACGCGTCCATGGTCGCGTCTCCCTCCCCTGTCACGTTCTCTTCTAGCGCGGGAGATGGTGAGGGAGACCTCCTTCCCTTCCTCCGGCCGGCCAGAGGACGAGTGCTCCTCGTAGAACCTTATTTGTGTGCCTGCCAATCAAAGAGAAACAACAAAGAAAAGCCCTATTAGAACATGATTAGTGTAGCAACTATTCTAAAAATGAAAGGAAATAAACCAACATGAAGGGAACGAACCTGGGATGGTTTTTAAACCCCTTGGGCTATAGGAAAACGTGGGAATGGGAAGAAATGCAACCTATCTAGAAATAAAATAATATGCATGAAGAAATAGAGGGAAAGGAGAGGGGAGGAGAATGAGCCCCATTAGGGCGACTCCCTGGCTTGATGTTCGTTCCAATGATCATGCAGAAGCTCCTGGATGAAGTGGGGGTCGCCCTCCTCACATTCCACGCTCCATGGATGTGAGATGAGCAAGCTTTTGAGGTGGGAATGTGAGGGAATGAGAGGAAATGAGAGGGCTGCGTGGCTAAGTCCAGATCAGTGGAGAATTTGGCAGCCCTTCGGGGTAAAAATCGGAGCTCTCTGTTCTGGAAGAGAAGGCTTCTTTTTATAGATCTTTTGAGAGAGAAAATCTCCTTAAAAATGAGAATTAATTAAAATGGGAGATAAATCCCACCCAAATTCGGATGGAGAGTCCTTAGAAGCCTCAAGGAGAGTCCCTAGGGCCCAAATCCCGCTTAAGGGGTTGAGATATTCCCTAGGGATAAAGATAAAGCCATGAGAGGATAAATAGGAGGTGGTTGCGGTGGCCTACATGCGCAGCTACTGTCGCGGCGTATCGTAGGGCCGCGACATGGAGACGCAACAGGGCGGGGCATCGCGACAGTATTGTCTACGTGCATGGATAATGCATGGGCTGTCGCGGCAGCCTAGCTCATCACGACTCAGAGACGCGGCGCCACGATGCGTCGCGAATATGAAACAAAATAATTATGAATTATCAACTAACCACATGAATAAATAAGAGTTACTGACCCATAAGGACTCTCTCAAAGTGATATTGGCTGGATTTCAAGGCATTTTAACGGTTTAATGGGCTCAAAACATGGCTATTGATGGGCTCAAGGTGAGTGACCAATTAGGGGCCCACTAAGATAACAAGAAAAGTGGTTCAACCGATTAGCCGGAACTGGGTGTCTACAGATTGCCCCTCCTTAGCTTCCACTTTGTGGGGGAGCGAAGCGGAAGTGGAGTGGAGGTGTCATGAAGTGACGGCGGAGTGGAAGTGACGCGGAGCGGACTGAAAAGTGGAAGCCAAGGTAAAGAGACACCCGGTCTAACCAATGAGCAATTTGGAATCTTTGTGTAAGCCCCGAGTTAGCTACTTGAGCAGGATGCAAAGAAAAGCACAAGTCTGGACGAGAAGGAGAAAAGAAGAGGACGATCAACCCCTCGATTGAGAGGTACCCTAGCCGATTGGCCTGCAGATTTCGTTTTGGAAGGACATGTCATGCCAGGCAGGTAACTCACGACTCTGTCCTGGGAGCGGTTCGCAACCAAAACAGATCAAAGGAGAAGAAAAATTGGATTGGGAATCCAGACAGGGAAATTCTTGTCAAACTGACGGGAACAACTCATTAGGAGGCAAACCTTCTGATTCGGAGTGGAATTGGATTTCTTGTTTTGAAATTGGAGGATGATTGGGCACTCAACAAGGGATCATCAAAAGTCAGGAAAGCTCAAAGTCCTACATGATGCATGCTGGGCTAAAATAAAAGAAATCATCAAAACGAATGCAAAGAAAAGAGAAAATAGAAAATATATCAAGGATAATATTGTTAAGCCAAATAAAGACGGGTCAAGAGACTACCCACAACCGCAGTGCAGACCTGAATCTATCGTTCCCATATTTAAACAACTTAACGGCCTATTCAACGATTCACAATGTGCACATAGATTATCACAGTTTTTGGTAAAGGGGAACTCAAATCCCAGAGCACATTGAGAACCAGCCGGTCCTTGAAATGATATAATATGTAGAATACCATATAGTAATGCAGGGAGTAGGGGTAGAAATACAATACCTGACTTACCTGTGGCGATGTCTTTTTTGTGATTTTCTGGTTTTCTGATTTTTTTTTTTTGGACAAGAAACAAACATAATGAGATAACAAACATAATAATTATAAACAATCCAACAAACCACACATTCACACAGTACAGACATGAAAACAACCCCTCAGGTAGAGAGGCGACGCTCGGGGTTACCGTGACATAGTCGCGTCGCAGCGCCCTGTCGCGACAAGGTCGCGTCAGAGCGCGGCGTCGCGACTCGGACCGAACCCAAAAAAATAGAAAAAAATGGAGTTTATCCTTATCCTAGGACTCTTAGACTAACACTAGAACTCCAAAACATGTTCTAATCTCATCCTAACACCTAGTTACAGGATTAGAGTGGGTTTCTAACCCTTAAGACTCTATAAAAGAAGGGTTTAGGGGGCTAATCCCATAGCTAACCCTTAGCCTCTCTTTTTTTCAAGTTTCCTCCCCTGTTTTGCAGTCATGAAGAGGAGACTCTCTGCGTTTCAGGAGGACATCCCTCCCTACTCCGGCCCAAAGATTGCTATGGAGTCATATGCCGATCTCCAGCATCTCTCCGACATCCCGGGGCAGATCTACATGCGCCCGGATCTCCAAGCAAGTGGCTTTTTCTCAATTTTTGAACTTTCTGCACTTATGTTCTGTTTTCCCCTGTTTTCCCACTCTTCCATTTTCATCTTTCTTCTTCTATTTTAGATCCTTCCCGGCCAAAGGCGGTTCTCCAAGATACCGTGGCTATCTCTGATGCTTGAACTGCTTCCTCCTGTCTCGATCTCTCACTTGAAGGAGTGGGGGCTATCTACCGTGCTCGTATTGGCCAAAAAATACGACAAGATGGTGCATTTGTGGGATAGTGTCACAGCGCTAGCGGAGAGGTGGCATCCGCAGACTCACACGTTCGTCTTCCCGACATTCGAAGCCACCATCCTTCTGGAGGAGCTGGAGATCATGCTCGGCCTCCCGCGGTACCAAAGGGGCAAGGAACTTGTGATTTCTCACACCGTGGCACCGATCAACTCCTGGAGCATCCTTGCGGAGATCACGACAAGGAAGACGGACTTGCAGTCTATGACAAGAAGGATGCACGTCCACCTTCTCCCCATTGCACAATGGATCATATCGCAATGCAAGCGCAAGACGGGCAATTAGCGGGCCATCGCAAAAGCGGCTACAATCTGCATTTGCGGAGTCATCCTCTTCCCTACGACGGATGGGGCTATTTCCTTTGCCAACCTCAGCATTGTCGACTCCATTTCAGAAGGTATGAGCATTGGTCAGGCAATTTTGGGATTCCTCTATGCCGGCCTATCTTTTGCAGCTATGGGAGGTCCTTTCTTCGGCTCCATTATTGCCCTCGAGCTGTGGATGGGCGTTCACATTCAGTTCCGGGCAATGGAGGAGTTAGCCACGGAGTGCAAGACAATGCTCAACCATCCACTGGCTTTCGTAGGCAGCCCTCTACGCATGAGCACCAAGGCGTGGTGCAAAACGGCGCAGCTGAAAGGACGGAAAGCATGGCGCGATTATTTCAAAAGGATGACCATGGCAGAGTTTGACACACGCCCCCGCTTCATGTACGGCCGAATGATCCACCTACCTCAGCGCACCAGGCTTGCCTTACGACTCTTGGGAAATGAAGCAATGGTTACTTACAACCCAGACCGGTGCTACCTCCAATGTGGCGCAGCGCGCACGGTGGTTCCCATCCTATCACACTACCCACCTACCCAAGAGAGGAAGAGGGGTGATGAGCAGAACGAGCGCGACGTGCGCAGCGCCATCGTCCATTGGGAAGGATGCACGAGGAGCGTTGTCCAAGCTGAGGTAGAAGAGGACGAAGATGTGATCAAAGAATACATGGAAGCTTTGAAGAAAATTCAGCCAGCGGCGGGGATTGTTTGAGCATTGATTAGGATTGATTTGTAGGAAAGATGGTAGCTAGGAAAGGATTTGTAGCATTTATTTGATTGATAGAAAGAATTAGTGAATGTTATGTTTTGGATTTGAAATGAACAAAATTGAACTTTCTGCAACACAAAGGCATCTGTCGATGACGCGACAGGAAGTGGTGTCGCCTTATTGTCGCTCGATACGGGACGTCGCGACATTGTCGCGACGGCCACGAAAGGCGCGACATTAACGCGACCGCCCGCTGTGTCGCGTCAAGAACCGACTTGTTCAAAAACTCAAACAGCTCTTCCTTTCCCCCTTTCCGATTTCAAAACCTCCAAACTCCGATCTTCTTGCATCTCTTGCTCTTTGCATCTTCCTTGTGAGCTTGCTTCCTTTGCTTGCCCACAATCTCACCCAAACCAACCCCGATCTAGATGGAGGGAGAGAAGAACCCGAGCGAGGGCTCCTCACAAAGGAAGTGCCAGGCGGAGCGGCGGAGCTCCCGGTGCCAAACGGAGGCGCCTCTGGTTGAGGAAGAGGTGGACATCGCGGAGATGGAGGTGGAAGAGGAAGAAGAGGCCCCGACCGTGAATGTGGAGGAGGAACGGAAGAAACGCACCAAGGTGATGAAATCGGTAAGTAGATCGACCTTAAACCCTTGTACGGATGTGTAGGACTAGCAAACGAAGCCCCTAGAGGGCACATGCAGGGCAAGAAGCCCAAGAAAAAAGAGGATCAGACAAAAGGGGCTCCAGCCGATCTGGTCCTGATAACGCGTCAGCCCGACCCGCCGCGACAGGGTGTCGCGGCGGGGCGGAGCGTCGCGACCATGTCATGGCGACCTAGGTAGAAGTGACCTGACCGTGGCCTTGGAAGGTGACGCGATAAGGTCGTCGTGCCCCTCATTGTCGCGACAAGGTCATGGTCGCCACGGCTGCCGCGACTCCAACCGAACACTAAAAACTGACTGGTTTAACAAATGGAATATGTTGCAGGGCGAGATGAGGGCCCGGGTATCTTGGATAGTTGTGCTGGCTGTGTACCTGGCGTTTCCCCCTTTCCAGAGAGAGAGGGTAGAGGAGATGGGATTTGGGGAGATCCTCGGGATGGAGAGGATGAGGGCGGATCCGGCCCTTACTCAGGGTCTGCGGAGCAGGTGGGATGCGGAGGCAACCGCCTTCGCATTCCCATGGGGACATATGATCCCCAGCTTCGAGGATGTGAGCCGGATCATAGGGTTCAGGATTTATGGATGGCCAGTGAGTGGTTATACCTACCCCTGCTACCACGACCTAGCCGAGCGACTCTTAGAGTTACCTGTGGAGCGTAGGTCTTCCCTAGTGCCTAGGGTACTCCTCCAGGAGAGCCTTGAGTTGTTTGATGTGGCGAAGGTAGCAGGAGAGAGTGATGATGAGCATTTAGATAGGTTGACTCGGGTTAGCCGGAGGGAGCTAGCGAGTGAGCCCGGGGCGCAGGTGGACTTGGATTTGCACCATTTCCTCGTGCTTTTCCTTGGCAGAATCCTGTTTGCCATGAGGGGCGATGCAGTCCATTGCCGTTTCTTGCCCCTGCTGCAGAACCTAGGTGTGGTAGGGGGGTACGCCTGGGGAGCAGCCTTCCTAGCACATCAGTTCGACAGCCTGGGCGCCTCGGAGCGGCAGACCTCGACGAGCGGGTTCTTCCCCTTTCTCCAGGTATCAATCTTCTCCTTAACCCTTGAATTGAACCACATTATTCCTTGAAAAAAGCCATCTAATCCTCTTCTCATTTTGCAGGTCTGGACTTACCTACATCTCCCGGCGCTGGGGAGAGGTGAGCTCGCACGGCCAGGTGTGGTACCCATTGCACGCCGTTGGGATCCTATCTGGGATTCTCGTAGCCTAGGGGACCAGCTCGAGCGTCCACAAGAGGCTATTGATAGCTACCCCTACCTGGATGTAAGCACTCTTAACCTTTCCCTTTGATTGATTGCTTGATTTTATTACTTAGTGACTGATCAGATTTGTTTTGCAGGTGGTTTGGTAGCCATACCTGGGGGAGGGTGATGAGGGACAGCCCTGGTTGGTGTAGGCCCGCCCTTACTTCGGTAGGTCGGTGTGGTTGCATGCACTTAACCTTTGCTACCTCTACACCTATACATCAGCCAGCACTCATTGGGGCTTCGACAGAGTGCCATGGAGTTCCCCGTCCGAGACCGGTTTCACAGACTGGGTCGGAGCTTCCGGGGGCTTCACGACACTACCGATTGGCGCGAGCGGGCGAAGGAGCAGATTGACAACTGGGAGCGCCGAGGAAAGGCTGTAAAATCAAACGCCACCACCGACGACGCGTACTTCCAGGCATATGCCTTGAAGTACGGGGGTAAGGTATACAAGAGCGCCCGACACCAGGTAAAGACCCTAAAACCACAACCTTGTGAATTTTGATTTTTATAGAATTGGGCTAATGATTTGAAATGTGCTGCAGGTAGATGTAGCTGGTGAGGTTGCGTCACTCCGAGCCTTGCTTTACTCGGCAATGCAGGACCGGGAGGCAGCGCAGAGGCAGACCGCGGAGCTGGAAAGTGTTTACTCCAACTTCAACACTTAAATGATTTTAAGCTGATTTTGGAAAGTGACATGTGCTTTTGCGCGCAGCGGAGGGAGCTGGAGAGAGTGAGGAGTATCGGAGCAGGCGGTGCTTCCTCTTCCCGAGCGGAGGGAGCTGGAGAGAGTGAGGAGTATCTGATTGATTATTTTAACAATTGATTATTGATTGATTGCTCTGATGTAGGAGAGAGATTTGCAGCTTACCACGGAGCATGCCATGGATCTTCAGGGTCAGAGGGACCAGCTCCAGGGGGAGGTTCGGGCTACCCGGAGCGAGAGGGACCAGCTGCGCATCCTGGTGGAGGCAGCTGAGGCGCAAGTCGCGGAGGCGACGAAGGAGCTGGCGGCGCTGCGGGTGCAGAGGTCGCCCGGAGACCAGGAGGAGATCACCCGACTGCGCGCGGAGCTTCTGGCGCAGCAGGTGGTGGCGCGGAGCCTTCAGCAGATCGTGACAGACATAGGCCGCTCACGCAGCAGGAGCAGGAGCGGGGCGAGTGTCAGCAGGGCGTTCGGCGCCTCCGTAGGACAGTATTTGGCAGGTTCTCTAGTCGGCGGAGGAACGAGGAGGAGGAGAGGCGCCTCCAAAGTGAGGGGAGTGCCCAGAGCGGTAGGGGTGGTGGCGAGATGCCGCCACCACCGGACCGGCAGGAGGGATCTAGGGAGAGTGGCGGTGGACACTGAGGAGACTTGTGAGCCACCTCCCCATCTTTTGTACATATGGTTCATCTTTTAGTAGAATTTTATTTCATGTCAACTCTTAATAAATGATTTGCAATTGGTACGAGTGTGAGATGAGATTCAAACACGGGAGAGAGAGACGGAGAATACTAAGCACCGCGCGTATCCCTTAGAATTACCTGCTCCTGCACACTCATCAAAACAGGTTAGATCTGCTCTTTGACTCAGCCCCTTGCGCTTAAATAAATATGATTGCGACTTCATAATTGTCAAGGGGCTGAGCCTTATTAAATAGGCGGAAAGGAAAGTAAATAATGCATGCTAAAGGAAAGCAGTATGTACACACATTCTTTTTGGAATTTTGGGATTTTCTGATTTTTTTTTTTAGATTTCTATTTTTTTTTTGGATTTTTGAGATTTCTGATTTTTGAGATTTTTGATTTTTTTGGATTTTTTGAGATTTCTGATTTTTTTTTTTGGATTTTCTGGAAATTTTTGATTTGTTGGATTTTTTATTTTTTTGGATTTTTGAGATTTTGATAAGAATACTTCTTGCCTTTTGAGTAATTGGCCATGGATCTCGTCCCCATCTCTTGTCTGATGGATAATGTCCATGCGCGGCGTGCCTTTGTCCTTGGCTCACTAAGGCTTCTTGCCCCTTAAATATTGATGTTCTAACACAGACCAGGTGTGGGAGTCCTTTGGTCTTCTAGGGAGAATAGGAAGATTAGTAATGAGACAAGACTTGGTCTTGGGGTCGGATTTACTGGCTTGTAAGATTTGTAATGAGTATGTCACATGTGCAATCTATCTGTTGTCCAGGAACTTTAAGGTCATTGCTCTTTTTTAAATTGGGGGCATGCGTACGACCGGGCTCACGGGCGTCCCGCGGGGAACTGTACTGCCACTCTTTGACATGCCCCTATTTTTTTTACCATTTTTCTTTTACTTTTATTTCCTTTCCCTTTTTTGCTTTTCTTTTGAATTGACCGTCCCTCTTTGAGACTTCATACACATGATACATACCGCTTGCTGGTCTACATACTAGCTTTCCATTTGCCTGTGGACCTTGTCTGAGTGAGAAGAGAATCGACCTCAGGTTCCCTACATGAGGGCTGAATGAAAGCACCATAAACAAAGGGGAATTGGCCTTAAGTCGCCGTGTTGTGTGTGTGGCCGGACATAGAGATCATTCACCACAATGAGGGGAAGTGAGGCACATGGCCAACAACATTCTCATTTGCAAATTGGTGTTGTTATCAATATTAGGGGTAGAATCTTTTAAGGTACAGCCCATTCCATGGGTGAGAGAGCTCCTCACCTTCGGCATTAACTAGCCTATACGCATTTTCGGGGTACACTTCCTTAACAACGTACGGCCCTTCCCAATTTGCTGACAATTTAGACCTTGGACCTCCAGGTTTTATAAAAATGCGTTTCAAAACCATGTCTCCTTCTTGAAATTTACGCTCAATCACTTTCTTTTGAAAAGACCTTGAGAGTCTGTTTTGATATGCAAGCACATGATCGGTCGCGGCTAGACGCCGTTTGTCTAAGAGTTCTAGTTGTACCAGTAACGCCTCCCGATGTTCATCGGGATTAAGTTCCTTGTCTAACTGAATTCTTAGCGAAGGGATGAGGATCTCATGTGGACATACAGCCTCCATCCCATAAGTAAGTGAGAATGGAGTTTGCCCGGTGGGCTTGCGGACGGAGGTGCGGTAGGCCCACAGAGCCTCAACTAACTTTTCCGGCCAATCAGCAAATTTATTAGACTCACAAGTTTTCTTTAGAATTTTTTAAAGCGTTTTGTTTGTGGCTTCGGCCTGGCCGTTGCCCTATGGATAGTACGGAGACGAGTGATGCAAGGAAATGTTGAATTTCTTACATAGGTCCTGAAGCTCTTGAGATATGAACTGTGATCCATTGTCGGTGACAAGGCTGTTTGGCACTCCGAACTGCGCGATGATGTTCCTCATGATGAATTTGCACACGGTTGAACCTTTGATTTTTGCAAATGCTTCAGCTTCGGCCCACTTGGTGAAATACTCAGTAGCAGTGAGAATGAAGGATTTTTGTTTTACCTGAGCATTAGGATCACCAAGGGGCCCGATGATATCAAAGGCCCACATGGAGAAAGGCCAAGGGGAGGATAGTGGATGTAAGGAGGAGGAGGGAGCATGGATTTTCTCGGCATAGATCTGGCATTTGACAGACCTACGAATGTAGGTGGCACAGTCTTCTTCTAAGGTCGGCCAGTAGTAACCCTGCCTAAGAATTTTCTTAGCCAACATTTGGCTATTCACATGCCCTCCGCACTCACTAGAATGGGATCCTTCCACTACCTTCCAGGCTTCTTCGTCCGACAAACAACGGAGGAGCATTCCATTTAGAGCACGTCTGTAGAGAACTCCACCAATAAGGGTATATCTCAATGCCGCTCTATGGATGGCTCGCTTGTCCTCCACTTCAGCCTCTTCGGGGAAGGTACCATCTCTGCAAAATTGCTCAACCTCATGGTACCACGGCCTTTCTTCTAACATCATTTCTCCAAGCTCCACAAGCAATAACTCCTTCGCTTCTTTCCTCTATGCCTTCAAAACTAGAGAACTCCTGAGGTTAACGTACCAAGGATCCTGAGTGGAGGGAGCCTCTAACCTTTGAACGGTGATTGTCTCAGCGTTGCGGCTGAGAGGGAAGGAGAGAGAGGAGGCCAGAGATGCGAGGGCATCGACCAGGATATTTTGAGAATGAGGAGTATGAATTTAGATGAGTTGACGGAATTGCTTGGCTAGGAGAGTGACCAGATCTTGGTAGGGCTTGAGTTTGGGGTCACGAGTGTGATAGGTAGAAAGGACTTGCCGAAGGATAAGTTGAGAGTCTCCTATGATCTTGAGGTGACGCGCGCCTAAGAGGTAGGCAAGCTTAAGACTGGCAATGAGAGCCTCATACTCAGAGATATTATTGGTGGCATAGAATTGGAGCTGATAGGCTAGAGGAATGGTGACCCCTTCTGGGGTGAGCAAAACAGCACCAATGCCCCGTCCCTTAGAATTGAGAGCTCCGTCAAAATGGAGCGACCAGAAGGGATCTTGGGATATAAGTGATAGGTTTTCATCGGGGAATTCCTCTTGAACCGTATCACTATGAGGGAGAGGAAGGTGAGCAAGGTGCTCAGCAATGGCATACCCCTTGATAGCTTTCTGAACTATGAAGGTGATATCGAATTGGGAGAGGAAACTTTGCCAGCGTGCCAATCTGTCGGCAAGGACTGGCTTCTCCAGGAGATACCTAATAGGATCCATTCTAGAAATCAAACTCACCTTATGAGCTAGGAAGTAGTGCTTCAATTTCTGCACCACCCAAACTAGCACTGCACATGTTTTCTCCATTGTAGTGAGTTTGAGCTTAGAAGGATTGAAGAGCCTAGATAGGTAATAGACTGCCCTTTCTTTGCCAGATTCATCATGTTGAGCAAGGATAGCTCCTAGGGAGTCCTCAATGGTCGACAGATATAGAATCAAGGGTTTCCCAGGGATGGGCGCCTAAAGCACAGGCGGATTCATAAGGTAACTCTTGAGTTCATCAAAGGCCTCTTGGCACTTGGCGTTCCAATCAAAATCGACTCCTCCTTTCAACAGTTCATAGAAGGGACGACATCTTTGGGAATGCTGAGATATGAATCTCCTTATGAACTGAAGCCGACCGATCAAACCTCGAAGCTCGGATATGTTCTTGGGAGGAGGCATTTCATTTATCGCCTTGGACTTGTGAGGGTCTATTTGAATCCCCCGTTTGCTGACTATGAACCCTAGCAGCTTTCCAGAGGAAACCCCAAATATGCACTTCTTCGGATTCATCTTCAATTGATACTCTTGTGCGTGACGGAACACCTTGGCAAGGACGGAGGAGTGTTCTCTTCGAGTCCGAGACTTCACCACGATATCATCCATGTAGACCTCAACGTCAATGTGTATCATGTCGTGGAAGATGGCTAACATTGCCCTTTGATAAGTGGCGCCGGCATTCTTCAATCCAAACAGCATAACCACGTAACAATACGTTCCCCAGGGGGTGGTGAAAGAAGTCTTCTCTTGATCCTCCGGGGCTAGACGGATCTGATTATAACCTGAATACCCATCCATGAATGATAGGGTTTCGAACCCTGCAGTATTATCAATTAAGACATCCAAATGAGGTAATGGGAAATCGTCCTTTGGACATGCCTTATTCAAGTCCCGGAAGTCTATGCAGATGCGTACCCTTCCGTCTTTCTTCATCACCGGGACTATATTTGCCACCCACAAAGGGTAGAGGACTACACGAATGAACTTGGCTTTGTGTAGTTTGTCAATTTCCTCTTTCATTTTTAGAGCAATGTGGGGGAGAAATCTCCTTAAGTTTTGTTTAACGGCAACTACCCCTGGCTTTAAAATTAACCTGTGTTCAACCAGTTCAGGGTCAATGCTGGGCATGTCGTCATAGGACCAGGCAAAGGAATCTTTGAACTCCCTTTGCATCTCTATGAGCGCCTCTTCTTCTTCTGGAGGGAGACTGGAAGCTATGGTTAAAAGCCTGGGATCCTCTTCTGTTCCCACATTTACCTCTTTGGTGGGCTCGTCGACTACCGAGGTGGGCTCATCAAACCTTTTCATGCCACTTGCATACATCTCGGCAACATCCTCTATATCACAATCATTTTCATCTGATTGGTCATTTTCAGCTAAGATCTCATACACTCCAAATCTGTCGTCTAGCCCTTCCTTTATGCACAAATCCTCCATATTTAGAACCACTGCTTCCTGGATGAACTCTTCGACAGCTAGAAGAGCGCCGCACCTATGTACCAGATCTAAGAGATACCTACGGGGTATGCGACTACCCTTCTTCTTCCTAGATGGGGACGGGGACTTGCTAGATTCTACCCCTGGGCCTAAACTAGATTTGATATTTACAGAGGGCTCTGAAGAAACGTCCAGAGATTTATTGGAAAGGAAAGAAAAGGGTGCGGCAGGGCAGCAAAAGTCCTCCGGTGGGGCTGGAGGAGGAGGCAGGCCACCCGCAACAGAGTTGGGGTGTAGGGGAACAGAAGGCCCCTCACCCAGGTCACCCAAAACGACCATGTTGGTCGACAGGCGGAAACACAGCTTGAGCAAAAGGAGGAAAAGGGAGGGGATCGCCGCCTAGAAAGAAGGGAGTGACGGGGATCGCCGTCAGATGGGGATCGCCATCAAAAAAAGAAGGGGCGCAGGGGTGACGGGGATCGCCGTCGGAAGGAGAGAGAGGGCGAGACAGTAAGAGTCAAATAGTGGAAGGAAGATATCAGGGGAGAGGAGGTGAACGGGGATCACCGTCAAAGAAGAGGAAGGAGAAAGACGGGGATCGCCATCCGAGGAAAGAGGAAGGAGAAAGGCGGGGATCGCCATCCGAGGAAGGAGGAAAGGGAAAGACGGGGATCGCCGTCCAAGGAAGGGGGAAAGAGAAAGACGGGGATTGCCGTCCGAGGAAGGGGAAAAGAGAAAGACGGGGATCGCCGTCCGAGGAAGGAGGTTGACAAGTATGGAGAAAGCACATACATTTTTTTTTTTGGATTTTATTATTAAAGGAAAAGAACTACATTACATTGGGAGGCCTCGGTAGAAGGACAGAACCGAGCCATTAAGGAAAATGGCGAAGAGGGGTGAAGGGGAGACTAACGCTTCAACAGCGTCGGGGAGAATTGGAGGATGAAGGGAGGGGATAAGGGAATGAAATTGGAATTATAAAGAAGGATGGATGAAATAAAGTGGCTGGGAGGCCGGGAAAACATTGGCCAGAGCGCTCTTGTAAATTCAGCTGAATTCACGATTTCAATTTCCTCACCAAATCCAAGCAACTGTCACTTGGTGGTGGCTGGTGATGCTGATGCTGACACTGCTGCCTGAGCCTGCAATGTGTCATCTTCGCTGAATAGGAGGTCGACTGCTGAAATGAGATCCTCTAACTCGAACTCTTCTGTCTCAGCTTCAGACTCACTAAACAATAAAGTAACAACTGAAATGACATCTTCAAGATCTGATGCTTCTGTATGTGTCTCGGCCTTCTTCTTCTTGTCGGGTCGCTGAGCTTCCAATACTTAATATGCTAATTTTGGAACCATAGTGTTATATCCGGGCTGTATAGGTCCCCTGATGAAGAGATCATACAATGTCCAAGTAAGAGGCTGTTGATCTGATGGTGAGATGGGTGAGAATGCTGCCCATTCTGCGTATCCTAAGCCACGCTTTGTGGATTTCCTTGTTCCGGTGATAGCTTTGAATCTGCCTTGGAGCTGAGAACCTAACCCTTTTCCGGTCTGGTAGCCGATTCTGAACATGGTATCCCACCCCTTTGCGTTTGCTGATACCTCCTTTCTGACAGGTGCTACTGACGGGGACGCAATTGGGCGATTGGAAGAAAAAGTATAAGCCCAGGGATAATTCACATCAAGTAAGGAGATAACGGGCTTGTTGGATGGCCAAACTGAAGGTAACACTCTCTCAACAGCCTCCACCGTGTGGGTCGTTGTCAGACTCTTGACTTTGACTATCCTCCCTTGGAAGGGGAACTTCAGACATTGGTGTGCTGTGGAAGGTACTGCCCCTAGAGATTTGATCCATGGACGCCCTAAGATGGCCTTGTAGGTGTGATCAATGTCCAACACATAAAACTCAATCGACATGACGAGTGGTCCTAGTTCTGCTTGCAACGTGACAATCCCATGACAGGCACGCCGGGAATTGTCATATGCAGCTATGGTGGTGGGGGTAGGCTGCAACTGACGCTCTGAGATGTTGCAAGCTCTTAGGGTGCTCAATGGGCATACATTAATGGAAGCCCCCGTATCTACTAGCGCTGCATCAATGGCCACCTTGTTTATAGTGAGTGTTACACACAAAGGCATCTTCCTGGCTTCAGGGGCAGTCAATTCGCCATCAGAGAAAGTGATCGTGGGTCCCCTGTTTACAATAGAAAGTACAGAGGGCAGATTATCGGGGTTCATGTCCTCACTGACCATGACCCTTTGCAGGAAGGCCCTTAGGGCATCTTGATGAGTCTGTGACCTCTTGATTAACTCCAAAATAGAGCTCTTGGTGGGAGTTTGATCCAAATGCTTTAAGATATCATATTGGGTCCCCGGGACCGGATCTATCTCTTCTGCATCTTGCTGATGTTGAGTGCTGGTTTGTTGAATTGGTTGACCTGGCATGGACACGGATGCATTAGGGTACATCCGATGGAACATCCGCCCGCTCCGCAAGGCGATATTATGGTGGAGTGGAGGTGGTGAAGTGTCAAGGATGGAGGGGTTGGCTAGCAATGGTGTCGGCGTAGGGGATAAAGAGATGTTGATGGATGAGGGGATAATGGGTGACAAGATGGGGGAGTCATAAAGCGGCGAGGTAATGGCGGTGACGGTAGGTGTGAAGGAGGGAGGTATGGTAGATGTAGGTGTGGGGGTAGTGGGTGTGTCGTGGGAAATGACTAGAAGCTCGCCCACTTCGTGCTCATCATCGAAGGCCCATTGAGCTTCTGGTGGTGGGTAATGGACGATTGGATTGACTTGTGCAGGTGGAGGAGGTGGCAGAGCAGGTTGGGGATTTGGGGCTGCAGGATGTTGTGGCATGGGGTTGTGGATTATGCCAAGGTCATTTTCCGGCTGGTGCGGCTGCTGCTGTTGTTGTTGTTGCTGGTACTGTTGTTGGAAGGCTGGAACTGTTGCTGTTGCTGCTGTTGTTGTTGCTGCTGTTGCGGCTATTGGCGCCTTTGCTGTTGCTGATGTTGCCTCTGACCCTGTTGGTCCCTTAAGGTCTGGATCAACCTTCTCATTTCTGCCCAGTCGATTTGGTTCTGCTCATGAAGATCGTATATCATATCCCGAAACTGGAAGCAGTCTGACACATTGTGGCCTGGATGGCGATGGTAAACACAATACTCTGTTTGGTCCGCTGCCATATTCCAATTTGCCTTCTCAGGAGGGAGTCTAAGAGCATTGAAGGACATGAGGGCTGCAAAGACATCGGCCAATGACTCAGATAGAGGCGGATATTGGGCTCTTTTTGGTCCATTGGGCTTTCTAGGGGCAAAGCCATTTTGAGGTGGAGGGACCTGAGAGTATTGGCGCTGGTCTTGGGGAGGATTCTGACCTTGAGGGGGTTGCTGTTTGCTGTTGTTCCATGGTTGCTGAGGTTGCTGAGTGTACGGAGATCTGCTTACTGGGCCTTGGGGGTTGTTGACTGCACCGACTTGCTCATTGGTTTGGATCCCCTCAGTAACTGGGCCTTGAGGCTTCTTGACATAACGGGCTTTTCGGGTCTCAAACATGGAGTGTATAGGCGAGTCCTTGAGCTGAGTCTGAATGAAACAGGCTCGACTGTAAAGCTGGTGCATGGTAGAAATGTCATTCATGGCCAATATGGCCCGGTATGTTGGGGTGGCATTGGAGATCAACAACTTGACTTTCTCCTCTTCCGGCATGGGGCAGCGGACTTTAGAAGCCAATGAGTGCCACCGATCGGCATAAGTTGAAAATTCTTCATCGGGCTTCATTTTCTCAGCTACCAAATCTACAAAAGAATATTCGGGTCCGACCCAATCTTGGAATTGCTGCAAGAACCTCTCTTGGACAATTCGGAAATCCTCGGCTTCTTCAGGGGGGAGAGAATAAAACCACTCCAGGGCTGGACCATCTAAGGACTTTCTGAACAAATATGCCATGAGATGGCGATCATACTTATGTGGTGCTGACTCATAAACAAAGTCCTTTAAATGAACATAAGGGTCCCCTACTCCAGAGTACCGCCGATAAACAGGGAGCTCCGACTGGGGTGGAACTCGGAGATATTGGAAGGATGGGAGAGCAATGTCGGCTACCTTGCGAGGGTCAATCTGCCTCCGGAGGTCATGGAGCTCCTTTTTCCTTACAGCCCACTCCGCAAGGAAGTCGGAGGGGACTTTGGCATGGTGTGTTGAGACAATGGAGCGGGGTTGCTCGAAAATGTGAGACCTCTCACGGGCCGGGGAGGCAGGTTCGGCCGTATAATACATTGAGGATGGAGGGGATCGAGGTCGGACCTCTCACGCCGGAGGATAGCTGGGTTCCGAGAAATGAATGGCCCGAAAATGGAGGGGTGTAGGGTCTGCCCCTGAAGAAGAGAGGTGGGGTGCTGAGGCAACGTGGGCGGAGGAGACTGCCGGCTGACCTGAGTTACGGGCAGAGGGAGACAGGGGTTGTTTGTCCTTGGCGGCAGCAATGAACTCTCGGACATGATCCGGAGTTAGATGGAGAAGTAGCTGACTAAATTGGGAATGGGGGTCATCTTCCCTTGGAAGAGAAGGAGGATGGGAGTGACCCCCAATGACAAGAGGAGCCTGAATATGCCCTGGGGGTATGGCCGTTGAGGGTTGGGCCACATCCTCGAGGAGTCCAATGGGTAAGGCATCATCAGCAAGGACACGGAACTGTTCCATGTCGAACAAAGGGTTATGATAGAGTACAAGGAAAGGAGGGGAATGACTCGATCTCCCTAGACAATGACGCATGCACCCCTTAAATGATAGGGGGGATACTAACAAAACCTAGACCCTAACACAATCAAGAAAGACTGAAACGAGGAGGGATGAATGAAACACTCAAGTTGTCATGATTAATGCGCAAATTTCTTAAGGTTTGAACTTGACCTTTTAGATGAATTGATTAAGGGCGTGTCACTCAGTCAAATGGACCCTAATAGGTATGAACTCGAGTCCTTCGGTGTCACTAAGGATGGTACACTCACAAGGGAAGGGTGGCTCGGACTAAAGGGTGCAACAGGTACAACCCGCCCGGTGAGCCGCAACGTGCGTACGGTCACGGGGTCTTACGGAGGTCCTCGGAAGGTGGGCCTGAGTCAACCTACGAGTGCTCGTAGGTGAGAGGACTCACTCATCCAAGGGGGAACCTGACCAATAGGATGAATAGCGTATGCAAGGGGCCTAAATGCCCGAAATGTATGCAAGAGTGAAGATGAGGAGCAGACAGGGTGACCAAAATAGCTCTCGGGCCAAGTCGCGGCGGCCGTGTACGCCGCGACCTTATCGCGACAGAGCGGACTGCCGCGATACGAACAGACGTCCGAGAACACAGTAAGTCACACACACGCAGACTCAAACAGACTACCTAAACAAATGATGAGTGTACAAAATCACCAAAACTATACAAAATGGATCATGGAGCATTCAGAAACCGATCCAGGAATGAAAACAGTAACACATAAAGTGTACCTGTAGACGCGACGCTTATCTCGGACGCGACCCTGTCGCGTCCCTGCGCACTGCCGCGACTAGGCTCGAAAACTTACAAGGAGAAATAAACGGGGAAACGAAATCCTAACATGATGCTAGCATACAAAAAACACGATGATACATGGTAGAAATATACAGAGCATGGGTGCATGGATTCCTAGAAGCAGGATAAGATAGCTAAGGGTCGGATTGTACTAACCTGCTGTCGCGTCCTATCAGGACGCCGCGATCACATCGCGGGCACGCGATACGCCGCGACACGAACCAAACACAGAAAAATGCAGGAAACAATGAAGCAAAACAACTAACAGGGCACTAAGAAGTAAATAAAGGGGAAAAATATATGGCAAGCAGGCAAACTAGATCTACGAGGGTGGCACTGGAGGTCCCACCGTGATCGCCAAAAGGTGTAATCACAGGGATTGTTCTTCCCCTCGACACATGAACAGATATTAAATCTAATAGCATGGGAACATGGATGTGAACGCCACCTAGAGTATTGCCTAAATGAATAAAATAACACGGGCTAACTACTCTAGGAAAGGGGGGAAGAGAACAGAGGAATACCTGATAACGTGGCCGTCATGGCTGACGCATCTATGGTCGCGTCGCCCTCCCTTGTCGCGTTCTCTTCTAGCGCGGGAGATGGTGAGGGAGACCTCCTTCCCTTCCTCCGGCCAGCCAGAGGACGAGAGCTCCTCGTAGAACCTTGTTTGTGTGCCTGCCAATCAAAGAGAAACAACAAAGAAAAGCCCTATTAGAATATGATTAGTGTAGCAACTATTCTAAAATGAAAGGAAATAAACCAACATGAAGGGAACGAACCTGGGATGGTTTTTAAACCCCGTGGGCTATAGGAAAACATGGGAATGGGAAGGAATGCAACCTATCTAGAAAAAAAATAATATGCATGAAGAAATAGAGGGAAAGGAGAGGGGAGGAGAATGAGCCCCATTAGGGTGACTCCCTGGCTTGATGTTCGTTCCAATGATCATGCAGAAGCTCCTGGATGAAGTGGGGGTCGCCCTCCTCACGTTCCACGCTCCATGGATGTGAGATGAGCAAGCTTTTGAGGTGGGAATGTGAGGGAATGAGAGGAAATGAGAGGGCTGCGTGGCTAAGTCTAGATCAGTGGAGAATTTGGCAGCCCTTTGGGGTAAAAATAGGAGCTCTTTGTTCTGGAAGAGAAGGCTTCTTTTTATAGAGCTTTTGAGAGAGAAAATCTCCTTAAAAATGAGAATTAATTAAAATGGGAGATAAATCCCACCCAAATTCGGATGGAGAGTCCTTAGGAGCCTCAAGGAGAGTCCCTAGGGCCCAAATCCCGCTTAAGGGGTTGAGATATTCCCTAGGGATAAAGATAAAGCCATGAGAGGATAAATAGGAGGTGGTTGCGGAGGCCTGCATGCGCAGCTACTGTCGCGGCGTATCGTAGGGCCGCGACACGGAGACGCGACAGGGCGGGGCATCGCGACAGTATTGTCCACGTGCATGGATAATGCATGGGCTGTCACGGCAGCCTAGCCCATCGCGACTCAGAGACGCGGCGCCACGATGCATCGCGACTATGAAACCGAATAATTAGGTATTATTAGCTAACCACATGAATAGATAAGAGTTACTGACCCATAAGGACTCTCTCAAAGTGATATTGGCGGGATTTCAAGGCATTTTAAAGGTTTAATGGGCTCAAAACATGGCTATTGATGGGCTCAAGGTGAGTGACCAATTAGGGGCCCACTAAGATAACAAGAAAAGCGGTTCAACCCATTAGCCGGAACCGGGTGTCTACAATTAGCAGTGTGCTCCCCCCTGAGATGTTGCTTCCTTTTCAGCAGATTGCTCCCCCTGACTAGGAGCATCTTCTACTCGCACATCTTCAGTTACAATTTCCTACTCCCCCTGAATGGGAGCTTCCTCCATCACAACATCTGCAATGTGGCATGATGCCACAACTTCTTCAACAATAGCGACCTCTTGCACACTTTGAGTGCTTGGAATGGAGTCTAGCACTCTTCTGAGGACTGACCCTACCATAGAAGTTGGAGGGGTAATTACTTGCAATTGCTCTACAGGCTCGAGGTGCTCAGGAGGAATATCCTCTATCCTTCTTTCACTGGAGCTGATATCCTCAACAATTTCTTGAATAATTCCTGCTGCTTGCTCTTCCTGAATGTCTGACACACATTCCCTGATATCTGTTGCTACTACTTGCACTGTAGGAGCTGCTGCTACTGCTGCTGCTGGTTCCTCTTCAATTTCTAAACGGATAACTTCTTGTTGTTGCTTTTGAACTTTTGGTTCTACTGGTACTTCTGTTGCTACTGTTGCTTCTCCTACTTCTTCTTGAACTTCTTGGGCTTCGCCAATAATGGCTTCACCTTCAGCCACTGAAGTCTTGGACCACACAGCATTAACTAGTGATAATCTACTCTTCTTCATGTTTCTGCTTCGAATGGCCTGGCCCATTCTCTCTGACACTGCTCCAGATATATTGATGCCAAAATGTTGAAATACCTTGGTGAGCAGATGTGCATATGGTAGGGACACATTTAGCTTGCTTTTCTTGTCCCAAACCTGAGCGGACGCAAACTTCATCCTTTCTATCATAACCTCTGCCATATTTATGCTATGGTTCTGGATAGCCTAGAACATCATATCCGAGTCTACGTTTGTGCAAGTTGAAAAGGTGGCACTCCTTGGGACCAAAATTTGGCAAACAATAAAGTGCAAAATATGGTTGAAAGCATTCAGCTGGTTGATGTCAATTTTCCCATCCTTCAGTCTGAATTCGGGACCAACAATCCCTAACCCTTTCGCCTGGATATACACAGTGTGAATCCCACTGTGACCGATGGTGCAAACACCAAATAGCAATTCCAATATCCCATAGGTGATCTTAATCTGGGTTCCTTTGACGGTGGATGTCAAGGACCCGTCCTCCTCAGTCTTCAAACAAATGTAAAAAGCCTTCACTAGGTCTGGATAACTTACTTCTGATAGAGTTGCCATCTTCGACCATTTCATCCTCTCCATTGCTGCAATGATGTTGCCCATTCCATTCTTTTGCAAATCTGCAACGTCCATTGCCTTATTGCCACATACCTTGATCTTCACAGAGGTGAACCTTTCTTGCTGCTCAGTGGTGAGAAACTCAGCTCCAAAGCCCCCGACGCTGTCGGAAACACCAGACGCGACCATGGATTTGAATGGGGAAAGTTTCTGAATGATTGGAATGAGGAAAGGAGCAAAAACCCTCAAGAAATTTCGAGCGGGAAGGAGTTGGATGCTTTGAAATTCCAGAGAGTCGATGTCGGAGTCGATAGGGTATCGCCTCAGGCAAGTTGAAGGAGATGAAGACGAAGGGTGAATCGTTGTAACAAAGATTTCGGGGTTTTATCAAAAAGAATAAAGGTGACTTTTCGAAACACAAGGTGCCATAATGGCAGAAAACGACAAAGTGACCAGTTCGAGAGGAATAAATACTTTAAAAAATAATTGAACCATCTCGGATAAGTAAGAAACAAGTAATATTTTAATGACATTTTGCTTAACTACAGGGGAGAGAAATTTTAGTTATTCTAAAATAATTTATATTCAAGTTTTATACAGATAAATCTTTCACAATTTACACATGCCTAGTTCCCTTCTAAGAGAAGTAAATCTCTCTTCAAGTAAGGCCTTTGTGAAGATATCTGCTATCTGATTTTGAGTATCTATAAAAGAAATGTCTATACTACCATTAGCTACATGATCATGAATAAAATGGTATCTAACCTCAATGTGCTTTGTTCTTGAATGCTGAACTGGATTCTTCGTGAGATTTATTGCACTGGTGTTATCGCACAGCAAGGGAATTGTCTTGATATTTAGTCCAAAATTCTCAAGCTGCTATTTGATCCATAAGAGTTGTGCACAACAACTTCCAGCAGCCATGTACTCAGTTTCAGCTGTAGATAGTGCTACTGAATTTTACTTCTTTGATGACCATGATTGTAAGGCCCTCGAATTTCGTTGCATTATTTTATTTCGTGTAAATAATTCATGTTTGTGTATGCATAGATGTACATACCTACGTATGTATTAACTAGTTATACTTATGTGTGCATGTGTATAATTAGTTGTAAATAATGTATGAATTGCATGGTGGTAGTGTGTACATGATAGCATATGTATGGCATGTATATATGTATAAGTTAAGCATGGTTTCTGCATGTTTTGAGTTCTGGCCGAACGGCCAAGTTGGTGTCAACATGGATGGACGCCCATACTGATCCAGCGTCCACATCGATGGACGCCAATACTTAAGCCAACGTCCATGGATATGGACGTTAAGATCTCTGACATGCAAGCATACAGAGGCCGAATTTTCTAGGGACAAGCAACCCCAGCCATTGAGGAGCTGTCCCCAACGGCTGGGAAGGCCTCACATCACCCCTGCGGGAAAGGAGAGACCCCTCTCCTTTAAACCAACCTCCCCTTGCAAACCCCAGAGCTCTCTTTGGCTCTTTGCAAAGAGGAGAAGAAGAAAAAAAACCTAGTTCTGGTCTGTGAGAAAAGCTGGTCTTTGCAAGCTTGGATCCATCAGTGTGAAGGTGTTCCCGGCGTTCTACTGCAACAAGGAGGTAGCTGGAACATCGAGGAAGAGTTCCCCGACCTTGGCTTACTGAGGAGACTGATCAAGAACCCAGAGGAAGGCGTTTCTGGAGGCTTCTTGGGACTGCCCAAGGAGAGCTTCTACGAACCCTAGATCCCTTTGAAGAATTATTTAGAGGCAAGTAACCTACACACATCGTCTGTGTAGGTGTCTAGTAGGGTTTTCTTATTTTTACACATTTTTCCTTGTGTCCTAGATCCCCATTCTCCCTGCATTTGGAGCTCGGTCTGTGCTCTTGCACAGACAGGAACTTGGCGTTAAGGCCTGTTGCCGCCAAGATCTCCAGTCTGCATCCAGCGATCTTTCCGTCCAACTCCTTGAACGGCCAGAGACCGCCGTTAAGTTCTTCAGGACAGAACAGTGAGTTGTTCTTCCTGATATATGACTATTTTCGATGTGTTTTCGCGATGAGGATATAATGTAACTCCTATATGCTATGTAACATAGTTAATGTGGTGTGTGGGAGAATGATTTTGCATATTTTGTGGATGGTAGAGTTTATTATTTTATTGAAATGCATGTGGAAGAAATAGCCATGTATGTTTCCCCCACTATTCTAATGATCCGTGGGAAATTTGGATGCCCTAATTTTGTTAGACCATGAGTGGGTGATTTAGTTTGTGCTCTGAATTTCTGGGAATTTCTCCATGCTCACATGATTTACTGAAATTTCTGGAATGAAATTAGAAAACATGCGTAGGTCTTGTAAAATCTCCTGTAAATTGTGTGTTGTGTAATAAATCCGGGGAAATTTCCTGTGGTGTTGTGTATGTTGGGTTCAGGGCTATGAACTGTTAAACTGAATATTCATGTGGTGTGCCATGATAAATTGAATTATGAATGATATGAGGATTGATATCTAATTTTCTGTAATTGCATTATGAGTCAAAAAATGTGAAATTTTGCATGTGAGGTCATAAACCTAAAATCAGCATGTGGTTAAATTTTCAGGCTGTTTGGACAACTGTAGAATGCAATATGAAACTTCCATGCGAAAATATGTGAATAATGCATGCTATTGTGAAAATGATTTGAAATGTGCGTGCAACCTGATTTAAGCAACTTACTGAATGTGTAATCTCTGTCATCTGTAGTATCATGCTAGGAAAATAGAGCCATGTGTGTGAATGAGAGAATGTAAAGATGTGTGTGCGCCATGTGTAAATATGTGTGTTAAAAATCGGTATGTGTAAAGTGTAAGACTGTGCCAAGTGTGATACTGCTTCCATAGAGGGCCGTAGAACCGTACCATGGAAAAGTCCCCATGGGAAGGTTCAATGTGTTAAGATCCTAAGGGCATTAGGATGAAATCCTGGAGGTGGACAAGTACCACTGGTTAGGGTGGAGACTTGTTCTCCCGGTCTGCGCAGTCCAAGAGTCGTCACTGTATTGCCTAGGTGACGTCTATGTGTATGTGATGTGTATGTGTCCTTCTTATGGTGGTTTGGACTATGTGTCACGGCACTAAAGTGTGAATATGTGTAAATGTGAAATGTGTGAAAAGTGAACTATGTGAATGAGGAAATTGTGCAACCATGTGAAACTAATGTATTAGATGATGAAATGGTGATCCATGATATGTTAATGTTAAACTTGTGTCATAACAGCAACCTAATCGTAGTTATGAAAATGTTTTACATGTGTACAAATGCGTAGAATCCATGCTAGTAGCATTTCTTACTTATGTGTAAATGTTTCCATGTTTAAGCGCCACCATGATATAGTTAATTAAGATTGTAGCTCTCATGTGAATTGTTGTGAACTTCTAATTCATGCCAAAACAGCAAGCTAATAGTGTATAAAACGATAATGTGCATGTGCAAGAATGTGTAGAAATCATGATAGGAAGGTCTCATTTCATGTATGTAAGCACATTATGTTTGGTTGCTCTCATGTTTTTGCTTAATTGGAGGTGAAACCTTATGTGATGGAATAAGTAGAAAGCATGTGATAGGACATTTATTTTGGAAAATCTGAAATCATGAACCATGTATTTAATTTGATAGAATTACCATGATATGTTGTCTCTTATTGATGTCAAGCATGCTACATGTTTTGTCTTGTGACTTGGGATGAAAACGGCTATGATATGTGCATGTATGATATGTGTGGTGTTATTTGCTGAGTCTTTTAGACTCATTACTTGCTTCAGCGTACAGGTTCAGTAGGTGATACACCTTTGGAGGAGACCGTGGAGAGCAACTCCAAGCGCGGGGAGTAGCTTGACAGAGTTGTAGAGTGACTTTTGCTTCCATTGTATGTAACAAGGCATTGTAATAGAACTATTAAGGATTTTGTGGACAAACTATGTATTTTATTTTAGCACTTCTTTTATGTGGATCATGTGGACTTTAAATCTTTAAATTGTTACATGAATCATGTATGTTAAATGTGGATGATGAGATGAATGAAAGACATGGTTCTTTTACTTCCGCTACTCTGTATTTATATTTGTGTGTATCTCAATCGTATGTTATTGTTTGGGTAAATGCCCCACTGTGATAACGTTCACTATACCGACGTGGGTTGGTATAACCGTACCGGTGTAATGAGGGTCGTCACAGGGATTGGTATCAGAGCGACCGATTGAGATTATACATAAATATACATGCATCATCATCTTCATTACATGCTAAGTCTACATAGACTGTCCACATGTGTAGAATTGATTAATAATGAATGAAAAATAGATAAGAAAATGGTTAGGAAATAAATTAACGTAGCTCTAATAGTGGCTGAAATTTATTGCAGCCATGGCTTCAAGAGGTAGGCGTGGCGTAGCGCCGGCCCGAGAGGACGAGCCGAGACGTGAGGAGCGGACGGAATAGCAGGCCCCGGCACCTCAAGGTCCTGTACTTCCCCCACCACCGCCTGTGGATTATGGAGTATTCATGCAAGGTCTGGTGCAAGCCATGCAGACGCAGGCTCATACTCAGGCTGCACTCCAGGCACAGTTGGAGGCCCAGGTTAGCATAATTAATGCAAGTGTAGTCTGTTTTATTTAATTGTATGATGTTATGTTGAATGTGTACTATTTGTTGTTTGATGTAGCAGGCTCAAGTTCCAGCTCAGGACCATGGTGGACCTTCCATCATGGAGAGATTCAAGAGGATGCTACCACCCTCTTTCAAGGGGGAGAGCGATCCATTGTTGGCAGAAAGCTGGATGAGGGAGATAGAAAAGATCTTCTGAGCCATCAGGTGTGCAGATGAGGATAAGGTCACATTAGCCACCTACATGCTACAGGTATGCTTTAGTTTATATGCTTGTATGTTCTGTTAAGTTAGATTTGTTTAGATGGTGCTTATGAACGGTGTACATCAGGAAAGAGCTGATGTATGGTGGGCCTCATTGCTGCGTACCCGGTTTGAAGACGGCGCGGTTGATGTTGCTTGGGACGAGTTCGTGAGGCTCTTTCGGGCCAAGTTCGTCCCCGAGCATATTCATGATCGGATGGAGCAGGAGTTCCTCTCTTTGACGCAAGGCTCCATGACCGTGCTAGAGTATGAGGCAAGGTTTGCAGAACTATCTAAGTATGCACCTCATATCGTGACAGATGAGCGCAGGAAAGCAAAGAAGTTTGTGATGGGACTCAAGCCATCACTGAGGACGAGGCTAGTGGCATTTGACCATCGCACCTTGGACGAGGCACTTAGTGCTGCTTGCAGACAGGAGGGTGAGATGGAGCAATACCTTGAAATGAAGAAGGCTTCGCAGAAGGGGCCTGCAGCTTCGTTTCAGCGGCAGGACAAGAAGAAAGCGGTGTACCAGACACAGCAGCGATCAGTAGCAGTCTGTAATGCTCAGGTACCCTCTGTACGTTCCCCTGGTGTGAAGAAAGAGTGTCCCCACTGTGGGAAGACACATGGTGGTTCCGAGTGTTGGATGATTACGGGAAAGTGCTTGAAGTGCAGAAGTAGCGACCACAAGATCAAGGATTGCCCAAGACTTCAGCAGGGAGCTCAGCGTGGAGCGCCAGCCCCAGCAGCGGTAGCGGCAGCAGTGCCAACTACAGGAAGACTAGGAAGGCCTCGAGCCCCAGCTCGAGTGTTTGCTTTAGCGCGCGAGGACGCCGAGCAGGCGGAGCATGTCACCGAAGGTACGGTTTTACTTCTAGGTGTGCAAGCTCGGGTTTTGTTTGATACGGGTGCTACTCACTCGTTCATTTCCAAGCGGTTCGCTAGGCAGTTAGCCCTAGAGTCAGGCATAGAGTCTGAGGATTTAGAGGTCCCTTTGTCTGTGCACACCCCTGCGGGTACGGTATCGACTAGGAAGTGCATTCCGTCGTTACCTGTGTGCATTGAGGATAGAATCCTAGATGGGTGTTTCTTCTTGCTAAAGATGAAGGACTATGATGCTATTCTTGGTCTGGATTGGCTAGAGGAGCACTATGCGTTAGTGGATTGTCGTAGGAAGAGGATTGTTTTCCGCATTCCTGGTGAGGACGAGTTCTCTCATCCCTTGCCAAGGAACTTGGCGGGAAAAATGGTCATCTCTGCCATGAAGGCGATGCGTATGGTAAACAAGGGTTGTGACGCTTTTCTTGCCAGCGTGGTATTAGTACCAGAGGCTGATGAGTCACCTACTCTTGCATAGATTGAGGTGGTGCAGGACTTTCCAGATGTCTTTCCTGATGATTTGTCTAGTTTGCCACCGGATAGAGAGATAGAGTTTACCATAGAGTTGCTTCCGGCCACCTCTCCTATCTCAAAGGCTCCATATCGGATGGCACCTGCGGAGTTAGCCGAGTTAAGGAGGCAGTTGCAAGAGTTAGTAGATAAGGGATTTATTCGCCCTAGTGTTTCCCCTTGGGGCGCACCTGTACTATTCGTTAAGAAGAAAGACGGGTCACTTAGGTTATGCATTGACTATAGAAAGCTGAACCAAGTGACAGTAAAGAACAGGTATCCCTTACCTCATATTGATGATCTGTTTGACCAGTTGCAAGCTGCATCAGTCTTTTCTATGATTGATTTGCGATCTGTTTATCATCAGTTGAGGATTCGGAGTGAGGATGTGTCCAAGACGGCATTCAGATCCTGTTATGGGCATTATGAGTTTTTGGTTCTTCCTTTCTGATTGACCAACGCCCCTGCAGCGTTCATGGATCTCATGAACAGGGTGTTTAGGTCGTATCTAGATAGCTTTGTTGTGGTGTTTATTGAGGATGTGCTGGTCTACTCTTCGGACGAGGCCACACACCGTCAGCATTTGAGGGTATGCTAAGTTCAGCAAGTGTGATTTTTGGTTGCGCGAGGTTCATTTCCTCAAGCATGTTATCTCCGGTGCTGGTGTTGCAATTGACCCAGCAAAAGTCCAGGCAGTTATGGATTGGGAGATTCCCAAGACCCCTTTGGAGATTCGTAGTTTTCTGGGTTTGGCTGGTTACTATCGGCGATTCATTGAGGAATTTTCATCCATCGCCGCCCCATTGACTCAGCTCACCAGAAAGGGAGTGAAGTTTGTATGGTCCGAGAAGTGTGAGAGTAGTTTTCAATCGTTGAAGACTAAGCTCACGTCAGCTCCGGTGTTAGTCTTACCGAGCGGTGTAGAGGGTTTTGCTATCTACACGGATGCGTCTTGGATTGGTTTAGGCTGTGTGCTAATGCAGCAAGGAAGGGTAGTGGCTTATGCTTCTCGTCAGTTGAAGGAGCATGAGAAGAACTATCCGACTCATGATTTGGAGCTCGCAGCAGTGGTTCATGCACTAAAGATCTGGAGGCACTATCTTTATGGTGTCAGATTTGAGGTGTTTACCGACCACAAGAGCTTGAGGTATCTTTTCTCCCAAAAGGAATTAAACCTGAGGCAGAGAAGATGGATTGAGTTCTTGAAGGACTATGACTTCGACCTTCAGTATCACCCTGGGAAGGCGAATGTCATAGCGAATGCTCTGAGTAGGAGGAGGCCATCTCTCCAGCAGGATTGGAAGATGTTGGAGGATGCGGCTTGCGCGTTGACTGAGTTAGAGCCATCGTTATGCCAGGCTTTTGTAGCTCAGTTATCTCTTAGGTCCTCGGTTTTGGATGAGGTGATCGAGCAACAGAAAGCCGACCCTAGACTCCTAGAGTTAGTGGGCAAGGCAGGCATTGCTCGTGATGAGGACGGTGTGATTAGATTCCATCACCGTGTTTGTGTCCCTGATTTGGTAGATGTCCGTGAGTATGTGTTAGCAGAGGCTCATAGATCGCGATTCTCTATTCATCCGGATAACACGAAAATGTACCAGGATTTGAAGAGGACCTTTTGGTGGTCTGGCATGAAGAGGGATGTAGCGGATTATGTATCCCGGTGTTTAGTATGCCAGCAAGTAAAGGCCGAGCGACAGCGACCATCCGGCCTTATGCAAAGGATGGAGATCCCAGTGTGGAAGTGGGAAGCTATCACTATGGACTTTGTTTCAGGTTTGCCTCGATCTAGAAGGGGCAATGACTCGATTTGGGTAGTTGTAGATAGATTCTCGAAGACTGCGCATTTCTTACCGATGAAGAAGAAGCAGTCGGTTGAGAGCTTAGCTAGATTGTATGTTAGTGGTGTGGTTAGATTGCATGGTGTGCCGAAGTCGATCATTTCGGATCGAGATCCGAGATTTACTTCGAGGTTGTGGAAGGGTCTTCAGCATGCGTTAGGTTCGGAGCTGAAGCTCAGTTCGGCGTTTCATCCCCAGACTGATGGACAGTCCGAGAGGACTATCCAGACGCTCGAGGATATGTTGAGAGCATGTGTACTGGATTGGAAGGATGATTGAGAGCGTCATTTACCTCTAGTGGAGTTCGCATACAACAACAGCTTTCATGCGAGTATTGGTATGGCTCCATTTGAGGCGTTGTATGGTAGGCCTTGCAGATCTCCTTTATGTTGGGAGGAGACCGGTGATAGGCAGCTGATCGGTCCGGAGTTAGTTCAGGAGACTTCGGATAAGGTCCAGCTTATCAGAAAGAGGCTTGTTGCGGCGCAGGATAGGCAGAAGAGCTACGCCGACAACAGAAGGAAGGATTTGGAATTCGAGGTGGGTGAACATGTCTTCTTGAAGATATCACCTACTCGTGGTGTCGTCAGATTTGGCAGGCATAGTAAGCTGAGCCCTAGATTCATTGGCCCGTATGAGATTCTCAGACGATTGGGCAGCGTGGCATATGAGCTAGCTTTACCCCCAGCTTTAGCTAGTGTTCATCCTGTTTTCCACATTTCTATGCTCAGGAAGTATGTCCGAGATCCATCTCATGTGATTAGTCATGAGCCAGTGGAGATTTAGCCAGATTTGTCGTATGTGGAGCAACCAGTAGCTATTCTTGACCGGAAGGTTCAGCATCTCCGGAACAAAGGTATTGTGTCGGTGAAAGTTCTATGGCAGAACTTCTCGCGAGAGGAGGCTACTTGGGAGCTTGAGGATGCGATGAAGAAGAAGTATCCCCGTTTGTTTGAGTAGTTTTGTTTAAACTTCGAGGACGAAGTTTCTTTAAGGGGGAGAGGGTGTAAGGCCCTCGAATTTCGTTGCATTATTTTATTTCGTGTAAATAATTCATGTTTGTGTATACATAGATGTACATACCTACGTATGTATTAACTAGTTATACTTATGTGTGCATGTGTATAATTAGTTGTAAATAATGTATGAATTGCATGGTGGTAGTGTGTACATGATAGCATATGTATGGCATGTATATATGTATAAGTTAAGCATGGTTTCTGCATGTTTTGAGTTCTGGCCGAAGGGCCAAGTTGGCGTCAACATGGATGGACGCCCATGCTGATCCAGCGTCCACATCGATGGACGCCAATACTTAAGCCAACATCCATGGATATGGACATTAAGATCTCTGACATGCATGCATGCAGAGGTCGAATTTCCGGGGACAAGCAACCCCAGCCATTGGGGAGCTGTCCCCAACGGCTGGGAAGGCCTCACATCACCCCTGCGGGAAAGGAGAGACCCCTCTCCTTTAAACCAACCTCCCCTTGCAAACCCCAGAGCTCACTTTGGCTCTTTGCAAAGAGGAGAAGAAGAAAAAAACCTAGTTCTGGTCTGTGAGAAAAGCTGGTCTTTGCAAGCTCGGATCCATCAGTGTGAAGGTGTTCCCAGCGTTCTACTGCAACAAGGAGGTAGCTGGAACATCGAGGAAGAGTTCCCCGACCTTGGCTTACTGAGGAGACTGATCAAGAACCCGGAGGAAGGCATTTCTGGAGGCTTCTTGGGACTGCCCAAGGAGAGCTTCTACAAACCCTAGATCCCTTTGAAGAATTATTTAGAGGCAAGTAACCTACACACATTGTCCATGTAGGTGTCTAGTAGGGTTTTCTTATTTTTACACATTTTTCCTCGTGTCCTAGATCCCCCATTCTCCCTGCATTTGGAGCTCGGTCTGTGCTCTTTCACAGACAGGAACTTGGCGTCAAGGCCTCTTGCCGCCAAGATATCCAGTCTGCGTCCAGCGATCTTGCCGTCCAACTCCTTGAACGGCCAGAGACCGCCGTTAAGTTCTTCAGGACAGAACAGTGAGCTGTTCTTCCTGATATACGACTATTTTCGATGTGTTTTCACGATGAGGATATAATGTAACTCCTATATGCTATGTACCCTAGTTAATGTGGTGTGTGGGAGAATGATTTTGCATATTTTGTGGATGGTAGAGTTTATTAGTTTATTGAAATGCATGTGGAAGAAATAGCCATGTATGTTTCCCCCACTATTCTAACGATCTGTGGGAAATTTGGATGCCCTAATTTTGTTAGACCATGAGTGGGTGATTCAGTTTGTGCTCTGAATTTCTTGGAATTTCTCCATGCTCACATGATTTACTGAAATTTCAAAAATGAAATTAGAAAAAATGCGTAGGTCTTGTAAAATCTCTTGTAAATTGTGTGTTGTGTAATAAATTCGGGGAAATTTCTTGTGGTGTTGTGTATGTTGGGTTCAGGGCTACGAAGTGTTAAACTGAATATTCATGTGGTGTGCCATGATAAATTGAATTACGAATGATATGAGGATTGATATCTAATTTTCTGTAATTGCATTATGAGTCAAAAAAATGTGAAATTTTGCATGTGAGGTCATAACCTGAAATCAGCATGTGGTTAAATTTTCAGGCTGTTTGGACAACTGTAGAATGCAATATGAAACTTCCATGCGAAAATATGTGAATAATGCATGCTATTGTGAAAATGATTTGAAATGCGCGTGCAACCTGATTTAAGCAACTTACTGAATGTGTAATCTCTGTCATCTGTAGTATCATGCTGGGAAAACAGAGCCATGTGTGTGAATGAGAGAATGTAAAGATGTGTGTGCGCCATGTGTAAATATGTGTGTTAAAAATCGGTATGTGTAAAGTGTAAGACTATGCCAAGTGTGATACTGCTTCCATAGAGGGCCGTGGAACTGTACCATGGAAAAGTCCCCATGGTAAGGTTCAATGTGTTAAGATCCTAAGGACATTAGGATGAAATCCTGGAGGTGGACAAGTACCACTGGTTAGGGTGGAGACTTGTTCTCCCAGTCTGCGCAGTCCAAGAGTCGTCACTGTATTGCCTAGGTGATGTCTATGTGTATGTGATGTGTATGTGTCCTTATGGTGGTTTGGACTATGTGTCACGGCACTAAAGTGTGAATATGTGTAAATGTGAAATGTGTGAAAAGTGAACTATGTGAATGAGGAAATTGTGCAACCATGTGAAACTAATGTATTAGATGGTGAAATGGTGATCCATGATATGTTAATGTTAAACTTGTGTCATAACAACAACCTAATCGTAGTTATGAAAATATTTTACATGTGTACAAATGCGTAGAATCCATACTAGTAGCATTTCTTACTTATGTGTAAATGTTTCCATGTTTAAGCGCCACCATGATATAGTTAATTGAGATTGTAGCTCTCATGTGAATTGTTGTGAACTTCTAATTCATGCCAAAACAGCAAGCTAATAGTGTATAAAACGATAATGTGCATGTGCAAGAATGTGTAGAAATCATGATAGGAAGGTCTCATTTCATGTATGTAAGCACATTATGTTTGGTTGCTCTCATGTTTTTGCTTAATTGGAGGTGAAACCTTATGTGATGGAATAAGTAGAAAGCATGTGATAGGACATTTTATTTTGGAAAATCTGAAATCATGAACCATGTATTTAATTTGATAGAATTACCATGATATGTTGTCTCTTATTGATGTCAAGCATGCTACATGTTTTGTCTTGTGACTTGGGATGAAAACCGGCTATGATATGTGCATGTATGATATGTGTGGTGTTATTTGCTGAGTCTTTTAGACTCATTACTTGCTTCGGTGTACAGGTTCAGTAGGTGATACACCTTTGGAGGAGACTGTGGAGAGCGACTCCGAGCGCGGGAAGTAGCTTGACGGAGTTGTAGAGTGACTTTTGCTTCCATTGTATGTAACAAGGCATTGTAATAGAACTATTAAGGAATTTGTGGACAAACTACTGTGGACAAACTATGTATTTTATTTTAGCACTTCTTTTATGTGGATCATGTGGACTTTAAATCTTTAAATTGTTACATGAATCATGTATGTTAAATGTGGATGATGAGATGAATGAAAGACATGGTTCTTTTACTTCCGCTACTCTATATTTATATTTGTGTGTATCTCAATCGTATGTTATTGTTTGGGTAAATGCCCCACTATGATAACGTTCACTATACCGACGTGGGTTGGTATAACCGTACCAGTGTAATGAGGGTCGTCACAATGATATCAGACATCCTGCAAGAAATTGACAAAATCCACTGGTGCTTTTCCTGTCTACTTTGCATCCAGCATAGTCAGCATCAGAATATCCTACTAAATTAATTTCACATGAATTTGGGTACCATAATCCTAGATCATGAGTTTTGGCTAAGTATCTAAAGATCCTTTTAACACAAATTAAATGCGAATCTTTAGGATCTGCCTGGTACCTAGCACACATACATACGCTAAACAATATATCAGGTCTGCTTGCTGTTAAATAGAGTAATGAACCTATCATACCTCTGTAAAGTTTCTGATCTACTTTCTTACCATTTTTGTCACTGTCTAGCCTTGTTGATTTGCTCATGGGTGTTGACAGTGACTTGGCATTTTCAAATCCAAACTTCTTTAGTAATTCTTTGGCATACTTGGCTTGACAGATGTGAGATCCTTCCTTTCCTTGTTTGATTTGCAATCCGAGGAAGTAGTTGAGCTCCCCCATCATGCTCATTTCAAATTCTCCCTGCATAAGCTTTTCGAAATACTTGCAAAGAGATTCATCAGTAGAACCAAATATTATATCATCAACATATATTTGAACAAGTAACATATTTTTAAGTTTAGACTTAATGAATAATGTGCTATCTACTTTTCCTCTAATGAAACCATGATTTAACAAAAATGAACTAAGCCTTTCATACCACGCTCTAGGTGCTTGCTTTAATCCATACAAGACTTTATGCAACTTAAAAACATGATTTGGGAAATCCATGTCATCAAAACCAAGCGGTTGTTCTACATATACCTCTTCCTTTATAAAATCATTCAGAAAAGTAGATTTTACATCCATTTGAAAGAGTTTTAAATTTAATGCAGAAGCATATGCAAGTAAAATCCTAATTGTCTCAAGTCTAGCCACTGGTGCATAGGTTTCATCGAAATCTATGCCTTCCTCTTGGGAATAACCTTGAGCTACCAGTCTGGCCTTGTTTCTAGTGAACACACCAGCTTCATCCAATTTGTTCCTGAACACCCATTTGGTGCCAATCATAGGATGATCTAATGGTCTCGGAACAAGGGACCATACTTGGTTTCTCTTGAACTGGTTAAGTTCATCTTGCATGGCTAATATCCAAGATTCATCAGACAATGCCTCATTGACTATCTTAGGCTCTATTTGAGATACAAAAGCTAAATAATCACATGGAATTACATTACCTCTTGTTCTTACCCCAACATATGGATCTCTAATTATATTGTCTAGTGGGTGATCCTTCTTATACCTCCATTCCTTTGGAAGATTTTTGTGTGATGTGTCCTTCTGTTGTAGATCTTCCAAGGGTGGATCTTCCTTGTCCTCAATCGATGTGTTCTTTATCTTCTTAGACAATTCATCTATATCATCAATATCACTATCTACTTCCTTTCTCAAGGAAGGGTTAGTTTCATCAAAAATAATATGCACTGATTGCTCAATCAATAAAGTTTGTTTGTTAAATACTCTATATCCTTTGGGTTTGGAAGCATACCCCATGAATATACCTTCATCTGATTTGGAGTCTAGCTTACCAATATCCCTTTTGCCATTGTTGTGGATGAAGCATGGACATCCAAATGTCCTGAAATGGCTGATCTTCGGCTTCTTCTACTTGTATAGCTCATATGAAGTCTTTCTCAAGATTGGTCTGATCATTACTCTGTTGATGATATAGCATGTTGTGATGATGGCTTCGGCCCAAAAATATCTTGGCAAATCATATTCTAATAGCATTGTCCTTGCCATATCCAATAGGGTTCTATTTTTCCTTTCAGCAACTCCATTTTGTTGTGGTGTCCTTGGTGCTGAGAAGTTGTGTTCTATTTCTTTCCTTTCACAGAATTTTGCAAAGCTCTCATTCTGAAATTCTCCTCCATGATCTGATCAGATACTAATGATGTTATACTTCTTATCCTTTTGAACTTTCTTGCTGAAACTAACAAAACTCTCAAAGGTATCATCTTTATGTTCCATGAAAGAAACCCATGTAAACCTGGAGTAATCATCTACTATAACAAATCCAAAGTTCTTTCCCCTGAGACTTGTGGTCGTCATTGGCCCAAATAGATCCATATGTAGAAGTTCTAAGGGTTTAGAGGTTGTTACCATGGTCTTTGACTTGAAGGACGACTTGGTGTGCTTCCCTTTTGCACACGGCCTACAGACACCATTCATTTTTGCACTAACATTGGGTAGACCTTCTACCAAGCTTCTCATGATCAACTTCCTCATGCCATCCAAGCTGCAGTGGCCCAGTCTTTGGTGTCAAAGTTCAGTTGACTGCTCTTTGTTTGCTGCCAGACAGACATCTTGATCTTTCAGGTCTTCTAGATGAAGTACATACAGGTTTTTTTCCCTGCTGGCTTCAAACACGACTGCACCATCCTTCATAATACTGCACATTGACTCTTGAAATCTGATATGATGTCCTTTATCGCACAGCTGGCTGATACTAATAAGGTTGTGCTTCAGTCCTTTCACACAAAGTACATCTTCAATGATAACTTTTCCTTTGCTACCAACCGGTCTGCAACCTATTACAATTCCTTTGCCATTGTCACCATATGTGACTATTCCTTCTTCAGCTTCAAGATGTGAGAATAACTTTCTGTTCCCTGACATGTGCCTTGAGCATCCGCTATCTAAGTACCATCTGGATGTTCAAAGGTTTCTCTGCATTAAAAACATTAAGCTTTAGGTACCCAAGTTCTTTTGGGTCCTGGTTGGTTAGTATCATCAATTTTTCTTTTAATTATCCATACTTTGTGTTTAGTTGGACATGATACTTTAATGTGTTCTAACTTATTGCAATGGCTACAGCAAGACATTTTAGTTATCTTTTCAATTGGAATGTATTTGAAATTTGCTTTATATGTTGTGTCTTGTTCAGGTACAAATGTAGGAGTTGGATATGTTTTAGGATATACTACTGTTTCTTCATTATCGGGAGGAGTATAACCTAATCCATGTTTCTTTTTACCTGACAGTCTAGCACCTTTTAATATTAATGTTGTTTTGCCATTAGTAAATTTTTCTAGTGTGCTTGACAATTTTTCATTTTCTGTTGTTAAAGTGTTAACTTCTTCTTTTAATTTATTTACAGTTTCTTGGTTTTCCAAACTCGCTAATTGTTAATTTTTATTTTTTAAGTCTTCACATAACAGTTCAATTTTCCTTTTTAGTTCAGTAATTTGTTTTTCCATTTGCTCATTTTCAGATTTTAAGTCTGAATTAGTATTTTCTAAGCATGCGAGATTTTTCTTACTGGCTTTTAGTGATTTACATACTTCTTTATATTTACAGTATAATTCATTAAAAGCTTCTTCTAAGTTATCTGAATCAGATTCATTACATGAAGAAAAAGATGAGTCTAATGTTACCTTGTCTTCGAGGTTGGCCATGAATGCCAGGTTGGCTTCTTCTTCTTCTTCATTGCTTGAGCTTGACTCGCTATCTGGGTCACTGTTGTTGTCCCATGTTGCTACCATGGCTTTCTTCTTGTATCTTCTGAATTTCTTGGAACTATCCTTCTTTCTGAATTCAATTTTCTTTAGTTTCAAACATTCAGCTTTGATATGTCCGGGCTTCTTGCATTCGTAGCAGATTGGTTCATTCTTCTTCACATCTTTGACTTTAGGCTTCTTGAAGCCTTTTCCTTTCTTAAAATACCTTTTTCCAGACTGGTATTTTTTTTTCTTGGCTAGTATGCATTGTAGTCTTCTGGATAGAAGTGCTTCTTCATCATCACTGCCTTCATTGCTGACCTCATCCTCAGATTCTTCTTCAGAGCTATCTTCTGTAGCCTTGAGAGTATTGGTATGATTTTTCTTGCTTGAGGATTCTCCGAGTCTCTCCATGTTGATCTAATGAGCCATGAGCGACCCAATGAGTTTCTCTAATGACATTCTCCTTAAGTCATTGGCCTCTTCTATTGCTGACACTTTTGGAGTCCATGAGGCTGGTAGGGATCTTAAGATCTTCCTGACCATATCTCCCATTTCATATCTTTTTCCTAGACCAGCCAACCCGTTTGTGATATCTGTAAATCTGCTGAACATCTAAGTTATTGACTCTCCTGGCTGCATCTGGAACCTCTTATACTATGTCACCAGAATATCTATTCTGGTCTCTTTTACTTTATCTGTCCTTTCGTACATAATTCTAAGCTTCTCCCACATTTCCATCGCTGATTTGCAGGCTGAAACTCTATTAAACTCCTTCTTGCTAAGTGCACAGCATATTATGCTCTTAGCTTTGCAGTTGAGAGAAATCTTCTTTCTATCATCTTCTGTCCAGTTTTGTCTGTTGTTTAGAACAACTAGATCGCCTTCTTCTATTATGGACCATATTTGAAAATCGAATCCTTGTAGGAAGTACTCCATCCTAGTCTTCCAGTAGGTATAGTCCTCACCATCAAATAGAGGGGGTCGGTTTACAGACTGACCTTCGAAGTGACCTTGGGCTGCCATTTGATCTTTTCTCTTCAGATCATTGGATCTTCTTCTTTGTCAAAGAGACTAGCTCTGATACCACTTGTTGCCCAGCTAGCAAGCCCAGAAGGGGGGTGAATGGGATTGTTTAAATTTTGATTATCAAAAACCTATCCACAAAAATGTTCACACAACAAGCACTTCGATGATTGTTAGTGTTAGCGAAAAGAAAACAATAGACACAAGGCAAGCAGACACACTACGCAAGATTTTATCCTGGTTCGGACCTCCTCTCCACAGGGGTCCTACGTCCAGTCCCTGAGCAACAACTCAGGATTCCACTACCCAAGGGTACAGTCCCCCTCAAGGACACTTACACACCCAGCCGCAGCTGGTCTTCTCTTCACAACCCGAAGAGGAATACAACACCCTAGATCCCACCAGGTCTTCCTTCAACACGAAGGGAAATAAACACCCTGGAACCCCCAGGTCTTCCTTCAACACGAAGGGAACAACACAAAGATGTGTTCAAGGGATGATACACCCCTGGACCAAGCTAACAGAACTCTGCTTGATCCGAAGCGAATACTGAGAGGAAGAAATGAACAGCAATGAACTCTCTCAGTACACAAATGCTCTCTCTAAGATCTACACTGGATGCAGAGAGCTAATAGCTACAACCAAGTGATGGAGTGAGACTTTAGCTCTGCTATTGTGACGACCCTCATTATACCGGTACGGTTATACCAACCCACGTCGGTATAGTAAAGGTTATCACAGTGGGACATTTACCCAAACACTATCACATGATTGAGATATACACAAATATAGACACAGAGTCGCGGAAGTAAAGGACTAACTGTCATCACATTTCATCATCCACATTTCTCATACATGATCCATATAGCAAATTAAAGGACTAAACTTTCATAATTGAAATTAAACCAAACTACATTGTCCACAAGATTAAAGTTCTACATTTAATACATAATTTGTCCATAATTACAAAATGATAACTCTAATACAAGCTACAATTTACATACTATGAAACAAAAAGGACACAACGTCAACTCCACAAGCTACTCTCCACGCTCGGAGTCGCTCTCCACGGTCTCCTCCAAAAGTGTGTCACCAACTAAACCTGTACGCCGAAGCAAGGAGTGAGTCTAAAAGACTCAGCAAGTAACTTCATACACATCATTCATGCATACATCATAGTAGGTTCTGCTATTTCAATTTGCAAGGCAACATACAGCATGCTTGAACATTTATAAGAGACAACCTATCATGGTATTTCTACAAAATCAAAACACATGGTACCTGGTTTAAGATGTTTCAAATAACACTTCCTATCACATGCTTTCTACTCATTTAATCACATGAAAACTACACTTCCAGTTTGACTATAACATGATGGCAATTTACATGGAATTAGAAATATCATAGCATGAATTATCGTCTCATACTCTAACACATTCACTTCACATGGTTACACATTCCCATATTTCACATGGTTCATTTTTCAAACATTTCACATGTACACATGTTCACATTCTAACGTAAATAGTTCACATTTCACATTCACATGTTCACATATACGAATTTTACACATGTTCACATTCACATTTCACATGTTCACATATACACATTTTACAATTTATTTGCCGTGACACATAGTCCAAACCACCACTAGAAGGACACATCACATAACACATAACACATAGCACATCACCTAGGCAATACAGTGATGACTCTTGGCACTACGCAGACCGGGAGAACACGTCTCCACCCTAACCAGTGGTACTTGTCCACCTCCAGGATTTCATCCTAATGCCCTTAGGATATCTTAACACATTGAACCTTCTCATGGGGACCTTTCCATGATACAGTTCCACAGCCCTCTATGGAAGCAGTGTCACACACGGCACATTTTACACATTACATATTCCGATTAACACATGTTTTACATATGATACTCACACTTTCTTGTTTATGCACATGGTTCTGTTCTTCCCTAGCATGATGCCACTAATAACAGAAATCAAGCATTTAGTAGCCCTCACGGATTAATTGAAACGCACATCATTTAACCTTAATCATGGTACATGTATTTATAACTCATTTTCATATGGAAATCTCATAGTGTAGGCTACTGTCATCAAATTTTCCAGAAAATTTAACCACATACTGTTTTCGGGTATAGGAACACACATACAGATTTTCACATTTTTCTGAATTCACATGCATTTATAGAAATTAAAACATTTAGTTTCATGCCATTCATAAACTAAGTTAAGATAGAACATGACATGGATTTCAGATTTGATCATGCACAGTCATGAACCACACATATATATTGGCACAAGAATTTTTTCCCAATTTTATTTCCCAACACACGATTTACTAAAATTTTCACAAGGTCTACACATGCTTTCTATTTCTCATTGTAGGAATTATAAAAATTCACATGAATATGGGAAAATTCCCAAATTTTGCAGGGCATGGACTGATACCTACAAACATGGTTCATAAAATTCTACAGCATTTAATTCCTCAGAAATCATGGGAACAAAATTTAACATGCATAACCTCTTTCCTACACATGCTTTTCAATAATTCTAATAAATTATGCCATCTACAGAAAATACAGGAAATTTCACACACATCACATTATCTATTTTACATAACATATAAAATTTACATTATATCCTCATGCGTAGAAATCCGGAAATTAAAGATATAGGGCAGAACATTTCACTGTTCTGTCAAGAAGAACTCAACGGCATACTATGGACGTTTACAAGAGTTGGCGGCAACATCGTTGGCCGCTGACTCAAGATCTCAACGGCAATAGATCTTGCCGTCAAGTTCGGACCTGTGTAAAAACACAGTCCGAGCTCTAAAGAATGGTGAATGTAGGGGATCCAGGACACGAGGAAAATCCATAAAAATGATAGAAACCTCCTAGACACATACATGGACAAGGTGAAAGGGTTACTTGCCTTTGGAAAAACTCCTAAAGGGATCAAAATGGTTGGAGAAGCTCTCCTTGGGCAGTCCCAAGAAGCCTCCAAGATGTCTCCACTCCGGCCTCTGTGATGCTCCCTCTGCAATCCAGGGTCGGGGATGTGTAGCCGGATGTGTTGTCTCCCTCCTTGTCGAAGTAGATCTCCAGATGAATTCTTGGATCGCCGGATCAAAGCCTCCAAACTCCAAGTTTTCTCACAGCTCACTAGGGTTTTCTCTTATCTCTTTGCAAAGAGCCAAGAGAGCTCTTTGGGGGTTGTCACAAGGGCCATTTTAGAGAGGAGAACCTCTCACCCACGCAGAGGTCGGTGGGAAGGTCGGGGTAGCCGTTGGGGTGGTTGGCATCCCCAATCAAAGGCATGGCACACCATGCTGCTGCAGACTGGTCTGTCAGGACATAGACGTCCACCGATATGGCCGTCGACTTAATAATAGACATCTACCTATATGGACGTTAACAATAAGTGAACGTCCATTCATGTTGACGTCGACTAACCCTTCGGCCAGAACCCAAAACCATGCAAAACCCTAATTTCTCCTAAGTTCATGCATGCAATACATAGGGTGTAATGCACACACTCACTATGTTACGAAATCAACCGATATATATATACAACTAAGTATATACATACATTCATAAGTACACCAAGATAATGTATACATAATACTTACACGATAATGCATATACATACACAAGCATAAAATTGCACACAATAAAATAATAAGGATAAAATTCGAGGGCCTTACAGCTATGGTGCTTGTAGATTTTGAATTCTCAAGAGATCTCTTTCACGTAGGCACCAGTCTTCTATTTATATCTTCTTTGAAAAATATAGCCGTTTGAAGTATCCGTTGTCTCTATGTTCTGAGGACGTTAGACTACATAGATCTTCTTTGTAATCAACGGTCCTTTACGTTCTATGCACGTAAGAATAAAATCTACTTTATCCAACATTGTATAGAGTCGTGTTGTCAAAGACCTACACACATTAAATGCTAAAACGTAGACAGCTAAGCTGTCTCTTGCTGTCAGTCAACGTTAGAGTGAGAATACATCAAAATAGAAATTCCATTCTGTCTTTCCAAAAGATATATCATGTAGAGGCATAGGAATAGAAGATATCTGAACATGCATTGTGCAGAGAAATGTACGATTATAATTAATGCATGGATAAAAGAGAAATACGCGGGACGACTTTGACTTGTCAAGATATTTGAATATCAAGTCGTTATAGCTCATGAAATCGATATGAACATGACTTATAGAATCGTTATGCGAGTTAGTTATTGTTCATGTGAATCGTTGCTTATTTGTAAACAAATTGTTGTACGCACAAATCGTTATGCATCCATATCCAAATCGTTCTGGATAACAAATCGTTATGACACTATGATCAAATCGTTATAATCAAATCGTTATAAGCAAATCGTTATGACCAAATCGTTGTAAGCAAATTGTTATGACCAAATCGTTGTGAGCAAATAGTTATTACCAAATCGTTGTGAGCAAATCGTTATAAGCAAATCGTTATGAGCAAATCGTTATAAGCAAATTGTTATGAGCAAATTGTTATAAGCAAATCCTTATGAGCAAATCGTTATAACCAAATCGTATTGAGCAAATCGTTATGACCAAATCATTATAAGCAAATCGTTATGAGCAAATTGTTATAAGTAAATCATTATGAGCAAATCGTTATAAGCAAATCGTTATGACCAAATCATTATAAGTAAATCGTTATGAGCAAATCGTTATAAGCAAATCGTTATGAGCAAATTGTTATAAGCAAATCGTTATAACCAAATCGTTATGAGCAAATTGTTATGAGCAAATCGTTATGAGCAAATCGTTATGACCAAATCATTGTGAGCAAATTGTTATGAGCAAATCGTTATGAGAGTAAATCGTTGCAACAACTAGAAAGTTGATGTGTGTGTACTTCGAATATTTCATGCTTTGAACTGTAAATGCTACAGGATGATAAATACTTACTGATTTTGCTTGTATTTCTTTGATTTATTTCCTGTGCTCAAATCTCATAGAAAATATGTTAGAGTAACCTTTATCACAGTTTTGTTAATCACCAAAATAGATATGTAATTTATTTAAATTTCATTGGGGATAATCTGATCATCAGTATTTCCCGAAGATCTGCCAGGGATTCCCCCAGAACGTGATGTCAACTTCGCCATTGAGTTGATCCCTGGAGCTGTCCTGGTATCCCGTCAACCGTACCGGATGTCACCTGCCGAGTTAAAGGAATGGAAGGTGCAACTGATGGAGCTATTAGAGAAGGGGTTCATCAGACCAAGTACTTCCCCATGGGGAGCACATGTGCTATTCGTTAAGAAGAAAGATGGATCGATGAGACTATGCATCGATTATCGTCAACTCAATCACTAACCATCAAGAATAAGTATCCATTGCCTCGGGTTGAAGTGTTCGACCAAATATCTAGAGCTCAATATTTCTCCAAGATCAATCTTCGATCTGGCTATCATCAAATGAGGATCAATGATGCCGATATCTTCAAAACGGCTTTTAGGAGCAGGTATGGACACTATGAATTCGTCGTTATGCCTTTTGGTCTAACCAATGCTCCTGCAGCCTTTATGCAACTCATGAATAGTATATATCGGCCATACCTTGACAAGTTCGTAGTTGTCTTCATCGACGATATTCTTATAAATTCAAAGACCAAAGAAGAATATGAAGAACATCTGAAGGTAGCACTGCAAGTCTTGCGAGACAACAAACTGTACGCAAAGCTGAGCAAGTGTGAATTCTGGCTCGAAGAAGTGTCCTTCTTGGGCCATGTCATCTCAAAGGATGGCATCTCCATTGATCCCTCCAAAGTTGAAGTTGTACTCAATTGGGAGAGACCAACCAACGTCACAGAAATCAAAAGTTTCTTAGGACTGGATGGCTACTACGGGCAGTTCATAAAGGACTTCTCAAATATCGTCATTCCTCTCACGCGTCTGACACGGAAGGAGAATCCCTACTCCTAGAGTAAAGAGTGTGAGAAGAGTTTTCAGACCCTAAAAGATTGTCTTACCTCAGCTCCTATTCTCGCTCTTCCAACAGAGGGAGAAGGTTTCTCTATCTATACCGATGCCTCAGAAATTGGGCTAGGTTGTGTGTTGATGCAAAAGGAGAAGGTCATTGCCTATTCTTCAAGACAACTAAAGACGCATGAGGTCAACTACCCTGTGCATGATTTAAAGTTGGCTGTCGTGGTCTTCGCCTTAAAAATCTGGAGACATTATCTATATGGAGAGCAATTCACTGTCTACTCAGACCACAAAAGTTTGAAGTATTTATTTTCTCAGAAGGAACTTAACATGAGGCAGAGAAGATGGCTTGAATACTTAAAAGATTTTGATTTCAACATCCAATACCATCCAGGCAAAGGAAATGCGATGGCTGATGCTCTTAGTAGGAAGTCGATGGCATCTGTTTCGAGTCTAGTCCTAGGCGAGATGCAACTACTAGAACAATTTGCAAGGTTGGACTTGAATTGTAATGACCCTCTTTATATCGGTACGGTTCCACCAACCCACGTCGATATAGAAAGCATCGCCACAGTGGGACATTTACCCAACACTAGTACAATAGGCTGAAACATACACAAATATAATATATCTCATGACAACGGAATTTAAATAACTGAAAAGAAGTCTTATTCCATCATCCACATTCTATTCACAGTCCGTATAGTAGGAAAGAGAACTAACTTCTCATAATTGAAATAAAATAAATACATTGTCCACATGAGACTACGCAGAGTCTTTATTACATACTATGGAGTAAAGAAAAGTACAATGCTAAATCCACAAGAATCTCTTCTACTCTCGCTCCGAGTCGCTCCTAACGATCTCCTCAGAAGAAGTAGAAACGTCTGCACCTGTACGCCGAAGCAAGAATGAGTTCAAAAGAACTCAACAAGTAACACCAAGCACACTAAACATACATGTATCAAGTAATCTCTATATCCTTTTGTTAAGCCATTAACACATAATGCATGGAAGTGACAGTTTTTCAAATAGAAGCCTAAGCATGATTTCTACACATTTTTACACATGGGATTTAGTTTTATACACAATAACCTAATCCTATCACATGCTTTCTACACTTTTCAATATGCTAAACTGATTTCATTCATATGCCACATGTTGATCATTTTACACATAAATTTACACATTTCATAACAACTAATTTAACATGAATCCTAAGATAATTTTTTACATAGTTAACACATTTATATTAGTAGGAAGCTCGTTGTTTTACTACTATCATGTCACATTCACAAGAAACTTATCATTTTTGCATGTTTTCATAAGAGTTTCATGAACACATATTCACTTACACAGGTTCACAATTTACACATTTCTTTTCACTTAAACACATTTTCACTTTTCGTTAATGCCGTGACACATAGCCCAAACCACTTTAGAAGGACACACACTAATCACATCACATATCAATCACCTAGGCATTCCAGTGATTAATCTTAGTTACTGCGCAGAACCGGGAGAAGCACTCTCCACCCTAACCAGCGATACTTGTTCGCCTCCAGGATTTAATCCCAATGCCCATGGGACATCACACACTTTGAACTTTCCCGTGGGGACTTTACCACAGTACAGTTCCACAGCCCTCTAAGGTAGCAGTGTCACCCATTGGCACATTAATACATTTTCTCAATTTCAACACACTTCTAAATACATTTTCTCATGTTCGCACATTTACATTCTTCAGTATTACCTAACATGGTACTACTGTTTTCAGTATTAAGCAAGTTTTACAACAATTCTAATCATGCTGAAATTTTGCAGAATTAAACACTAATCATATTAGCATGCATTAATTATTAATATCAAACATAAAACAACTTTATATAGCTATTGTCATCAGTTCAGTACAGAAATTTAACCAGAAATTTATCACAGTTTAACCATCATGCATACCAAAATTTACATTTTTCTAAATTACACATATTTTCTGAAAATTCTAACAGTGATGTTATCACATGTAAAAATAGCCAAACTAACATAAATTTTCATTATTCGGATTCAAATTTATTACATACATGAATACTAATAGTACAAAATTTATCCCAATTTATAGGAAATTAACTAGTTTCACATGAATTCTTAACTTTTCTACATTGAGTAGACATATTAAATATTTTCGGTTCAGAAAATTTAATAAACTATACAGATGTTATAAATTACTCAAATTTTTATATCATGCATCAGATCTCATAACCAGTGTACAAAAATTTCATGGCAGTCAAATTCTATACATTTTTCATAAACGATATTTTTCAAAATTAAAATTCTGTCGGTAGCACATTCAAGGAATTCTAATAATCAGGGAAAATTTCCAAAAATGCACAATAACTCACAGTACACCCAGCATGTATATTTACATATTATATGAGGTTTCACTGTATATCCTCATGCGGAAAAACTCGAAAATTAGCTTATAGAAGGGCAGACTTGCAGACTATTGCAGTCTGAAGAACTTGACGGCATGGGGTAGCCGTCTATAGGTTAATAGCAGTATATGATGCCGCCAACACATGATATTAGCGGCAAGGGATCTTGCCGTTAATATCCTGTCTGCACAAAAACAGACTGAAAGCCAACAAATCACTTGAAAGGGGGGTTCCAGGACACGAGAAAAATCCGAGAAATTCTGGGACATACTAGACACATGTAGGGTTGATGTGAATGGGTTACTTGCCTCTTATAAAATCCAAAACGACGATTCAAGCCGGAGAAGCCCTCCTCGGCCTGTGCCAAAGAGTCTTCAAATCCCTCCTTCTTCGGGTTCTTTGTTGATCTTCACTGCACACCAGCATGGGGAGTCATTCCCGGACGTTCAGAGTTGACACCAGTCGATGCAGATCACCAGATGAAGCCTCCCGAAGTCAGATCTCTCAGATTCAAGTTAGGGTTTTTGCATAGAAGAGCTAGGTTTTGACCCAAGAGTCAAAAGGGCTGGATCTGGCCGAAAACTGGGTATTATAAAGGGTTGGGGGTCGGATATGTTAAAGGGGTAAGTCTCAGAGCCGTTGGGAAGGGTTTCTAAAACGAAAGGCTGAATTTCTGGAGGCGTTTCCGGATCTGGAAACGTAACTGGCCTGGGATATTGGCGTCCATATCTATGGTCGCCTATCCAAAGTGGGCGTCCATCGATATTGCCACCTACTCCTAGTCAATGTCTGCCGATGTTGACGCCGACTGGCCGACAAAATTCACTTTAAATATGCCGAATTATAGCACTACACACACATAGCACTATATACACATATATATATATATATATATAATATATATATATATATATATATATATATATATATATATATATATACTTAAGCAAGTAAGATGAAAAATCAAGGGCCTTACACCCTCTCCCCCTTAAAGAAACTTCGTCCTCGAAGTTAGACTGACACTACTCAAACAACTGAGGATATTTCTTTCTCATTGCATCCTCAAGCTCCCAAGTAGCCTCCTCTCGCGAGAAGTTACGCCATAAGATCTTTACTGACGCAATGCTCTCGTTTCGGAGATGTTGAACCTTTCGATCAAGAATAGCTACTGGTTGCTCTACATAAGAAAGATCTGGCTGGATCTCCACAGGCTCATGGCTAATAACATGAGACGGATCTCTGACATACTTCCAGAGCATAGATACGTGAAAAACAGGATGAACGCTAGCCAATGCTGGAGGTAAAGCTAGCTCATAAGCCATGTTGCCCAATCATCGGAGAATCTCATATGGGCCAATGAATCTAGGGCTCAACTTACTATGCCTGCCAAATCTAACTACACCACGCGTAGGCGAAATCTTCAAAAAGACATGCTCACCTACCTCGAATTCTAAATCCTTCCTCCTGTTGTCGGCATAACTCTTCTGCCTATCCTGTGCCGCAACAAGTCTCTTCCTAATAAGCTGGACCTTATCCGAAGTCTCCTGAACTAACTCCAGACCGATCAAGTGCCTATCGCCGGTCTCCTCCCAACACAGAGGAGATCTGCAATGTCACGCCCCAACGCGGAATATCGGAGCGCGAAGGCAGTTGCAAGAAAAGGTATAGAGCGTATACTAGACCTCAAACCATTGCACACTGAATAATACTAAAGCAAATCTTTCTCATTATTAATTTTCCAAATGTCTAGTTACAACCACTAATATCAGAGCCATTCTATAGGGCCCAATTACATTGCATTAGAAGGAAATAACTAACTACAACTCTAAGATAACATAACGACTCGAGGGTACTCCTGGCTTCACTCTTGGTCATTCCCTTCCTCGTGAGTGTATGTGTCATCCTCGGTCTCACCTGAGAACACAACATTAAATAACGTAGGGTGAGCGATAATGCCCAGTAGGACTTAAATCTCAGGCTCAAGCAGGCTTTAAATAATTAATGCATTTAATGGCAGAGTATCTAAAGATAGCAGGTACAAGAGAGTCAAGATATAGCAAGAGATAGAACAATAGCACGAGAGCGAGTATAGTTTCCAAAAAGAGCACAAGTATCGAGTATAGCACGAATAGCAGGATGGCCATAGCACAACTAGCACAAGTATAGTAATAGCATGACGAGTATAGCACTTGTTTGTCATTCTAGACATCGAGAGAGTATAGCACGTTTTGTGTTTTTGATTGTCATATAGATAGTCGAGATAGATAGCACTTGAGTGTAATGCCAAACACTCTGATCATTTAACTCCCATGGGCACTAGCACTTTCGGGCGCACATCCCAGGACCAGATCGGGCCCTTTATTTATTGCCAGGCATTGGTTATATTGTTTATCTTTAGACAATCAGTCAATGGCCAGTATAGAGTACCAAGAAATAGATAAGAGCACTAGATGAATAGATGAGCTAGTAGAGTGAACGTGAATAGGTGAGCGAGTAGAGTATAGAAGAGAGCTAGTGGACATTGCACATAATACGTCGAGTAATCAGGCGATAGTAACAGTTGCACAACACGCGCACTTGGTGTTGGCAGTCAGGTGGAATTCACGATCTTTCCGCTGGCCATGTTATGCACAAGTCCAGAGGTTCGACGTGATTCAAGGTAAGAGCGAACTTCTAATAGCCGTTTGGATCATATAGATCCCTAAAGGGTATCATAGGTATTAGGGTACAACCGGCTCGTCGACCATGTGGGAATCCATGATCAGAGGAGACTTACGGAGGCCTTGTGCAAGGGTTCACTAGTCCGGCGAAAGGAATATCCGACGGAGAGTTCACCACAAGCCAAGAAAAGTGTGTATATAAAACAGGTGCTCGACGTTCTAGAGGAATTCTAGGACAGTGGAGCGTCAATATCGGTATATAAACAACGCAAGAAAACGAATGCAAGTCCTTTAAAATAGGGCAGTTAATATGCTTTATTGTAATACATTATGAGATATTTTCTGTAAGATTTCAGCCATAAATGGATGGTTCAAGTGTGTGCAAGTGCAAGAGAAATCATAGATAGAAATAAGTCGTGAACATGTATTTTAAATCATTCAATATAGCATCCTTTTTAAGTAGGGTTTTTACTAGGGGTATAACGGTAAGAAGGCGTAAGGATTATTTATAAAGTGACAAAAATATTTTATTTTATTTTTTATGGGTTTTTCATCAAAAACTTGTGAAGGCGACATACCCCTGTACTGGTCGCGACAGGGTCAGGACAGAACGCGACAGGGCCTAAAAAGGGTCGCGACAGGGCATGCAAATCGGGTACTGAGAACGCGACGGCTCACCTGTCGCCTTCTTGGTCGCGACAGGGTGGTTGTCGCAATCAGGCCCCAGAAAACGACATATCAAGGTGTCGCCTTCTGGTTGTCTGCGCTTGACTCTGACAGGAGTCAGACCAGGCATTGGATTGCGGGCCAGAACATTGAAATTTCGATACAGGGTCGTTCAGGAAATCATAACTAATTATATAGTCAACGAAAAATCATGAAACCAGTTGCAAATTAAACTAGACATGTAAGGGTACTTCCAATAAATCAGAATTAGAGAGAGAGTATGGTTTGAACATGGTTTGAGAAAACAAGAACAAGTAACATAGAACATGATACAGGGAGCAAGATCGATTTAATTCGAGTAACATGCTCAATAGAAATTAGGGCTTTTAGGGGCAAAAGATGCCTATCATGCATCAGTATCTCCCATTAAAATTTGGAGGCATGAGATAGAGTATTCAAGGAGATATGAATTAAGCATGAAGGTTCGGGGTCATAAGAACTGCAGAACTTTAAAAATTCATAAGAAAAGATTTGATCGCTGGAAAATTATGAAATTTGAGGGTTTTGTTCCAGAGGGTAGAAAGATCCTACAGAAAAAGTTTCACGGTTTATGCTTGTGAGAATGCCTACCTTGACTCGATTTCCTCTTCTAGGGCTAGAACTTGAAGAACGGGGTTGAGAGCTTGAAAGGTTCTTCTCCCCACGAAATCTCCTCCTCCTTGGCCTCTCCTTCTGGTCCAGGAATCCTTTGGCACGAGCTTGGGTCGGCCATGAGGGTTTTAGGAGAGTATTTAAGCTTCTCCTCTTTCTATTTCCTAATAGGACTCTAATTCCTCTTTAATTCCGAAATTTCCTTACTTCCTCCTTCCTTCCTTGCTTTCCAATCTCTATTTAGACTAGGAAGAGATCCAAATTCGTGCTAACCCATATGGGGTAGGTTTAGGAATCCTATTATAACTCAAACTAGCTATTTAATTCATTAAATACCCCTTTTCTATTTAGGTAATAATTTAGTTACGAATTTAGGATATTTTCCTATTATTCTCCCTTTGTAAATTCATATTTTTGACCCAATAAATTCTAGAAGATCCATTAAGCAAATCCCATTACTCTTTTCCATCTAATGAGTTTTATTTAATGCTCTATTTAAATATCTATTTAGCTAGGTTTTAAATTCTTTATTTAAATTTTTATTTTTCGTAAAAATTCAGGTTGCTACATGCAAGGCCTACCATATAAAGCCTCAAATGGAGCCATGCCAATGCTCGCATGAAAACTGTTGTTATATGCGAACTCCACTAGAGGTAAATGGCGCTCCCAATCATCCTTCCAATCCAGCACACAAGCCCTCAACATATCCTCAAGCATCTGGATAGTCCTCTCGGACTGTCCATCTGTCTGGGGATGAAATGCCGAACTGAGCTTTAGCTCCGAACCTAACGCATCCTGAAGACCCTTCCATAGCCTCGAAGTAAATCTCGGATCTCGATCCGAAATAATAGACTTCGGTACTCCATGCAATCTAATAATACTACTAACATACAGTCTAGCTAAACTCTCTACTGACTACTTCTTCTTCATAGGCAAGAAATGCGCAGTCTTCGAGAATCGATCTACCACTACCCAAATCGAGTCATTACCTCATCTAGATCGAGGCAAACCCGTAACGAAATCCATAGTGACAACTTCCCACTTCCAAACTGGGATCTCCATCTTCTGCATAAGACCAGATGGTCGCTGCCGCTCGGCCTTCACTTGCTGGCATACTAGACATCTAGACACAAACTCAGCTATATCCTTCTTCATGCCAGACCACCAAAACGATCTCTTTAAATCCTGGTATATCTTAGTGTTACCTGGATGAATAGAGAACCTAGATCTATGAGCTTCTGCTAAAACATGCTCACGAATATCTACAATGTCTGGAACACAGACACGATGATGGAATCTAATCACACCATCCTCATCACGAGCAATACCCGCTTTGCCCACTAACTCTTGGAGTCTAGGGTCGGCTTTCTGATGCTCGATCACCTCATCCAACACCGATGACCTAATGGACAGCTGAGCCACAAAAGCTCGGCACAATGATGGCTCCAACTCGGTCATCGTACACGCTGCATCCTCCAACATCTTCCAGTCCTGCTGGAGAGACGACCTCTTTCTACTAAGGGCATCTGCTACGACATTCGCCTTTCCAGGATGATACTGGAGGTCGAAGTCATAGTCCTTCAGGAACTCAATCCATCTTCTCTCTAAGGTTTAATTCTTTTTGGGAGAAAAGATACTTTAGGCTCTTGTGATCAGTGAACACCTCAAATCTGACACCATAAAGATAGTGCCTCCAGATTTTCAGTGCATGAACCACTGCCGCAAGCTCAAGATCATGAGTCGGATAGTTTCGCTCATGCTCCTTCAATTGCCTTGAAGCATATGCTACTACCCTTCCTTGCTGCATCAACACACAGCCAAGGCCAATCCGAGATGCATCCGTGTAGATAGCAAAACCCTCTACACCGCTCGGTAGAACTAACACAGGAGCCGATGTGAGTTTAGTCTTCAATAATTAGAAACTACTCTCACACTCCTCGGACCAGACAAACTTCACTCCCTTCCTGGTCAGCTGAGTCAATAGAGCGGCGATGGATGAAAATCCCTCAATAAAACGCCGATAATAACCCGCCAAACCAAGAAAACTCCGAATCTCCGAAGGAGTCTTGGGACTCTCCCAATCCATAACAGCTTGGACTTTCGCTGGATCCACTGCTACACCAGCACCAGAGATAACATGCCCAAGGAAATGAACCTCGCGCATCCAAAAATCGCACTTGCTGAATTTTGCATACAGCTTGTGCTCACGGAGAACCTCTAACGCTATCCTCAAATGCTGACGATGTGTGGCCTCATCTGGAGAGTAGACCAGCATGTCATCAATGAAGACTACAACAAAACTATCTAGATAGGGTCTAAACACCCTGTTCATGAGATCCATGAATGCTGCAGGGGCGTTGGTTAGACCAAACGGAAGGACCAAAAACTCATAATGTCCATAACGGGTTCTAAATGCCGTCTTGGACACATCCTCACTCCTAATCCTCAACTGATGATAGCCAGAACGCAAATCAATCTTAGAAAAGACCGATGCATTCTGTAGCTGGTCAAACAAATCATCAATCCGAGGTAAGGGATACCTGTTCTTCACCGTCACCTGGTTTAGCTTTCTATAATCAATGCATAACCGAAGTGACCCATCCTTCTTCTTCACGAATAAGACAGGCGCGCCCCAAGGGGAAACGCTAGGGCGAATAAATCCCTTATCTAACAAATCCTGCAACTGCTTCCTTAACTCAGCTAATTCCGCAGGTGCCATCCGATAAGGTGCCTTCGAGATAGGAGAGATGCCTGGAAGCAACTCTAGAGTGAACTCTATCTCTCTAGCCGGTGGCAATCCAGATAAATCATCAGGAAAGACATCTGGAAATCCTGCACTACATCTATCTCGGCAAGAGTAAGTGACTCATCAGCCTTGGGTATTAAAACCACACTGGCAAGAAAAGCGTCACAACCCTTGTTCACCATTCTCATTGCCCTCATGGCCGAGATGACAAACTTTCCTGCTAAGTTCCTCGGCAAAGGATGAGAAAATTCATCCTCACCAGGAATGCGGAAAACAATCTTCTTCCCACGACAATCTACCAATGCATAGTGCTCCTCTAGCCAATCCAGACCAAGAATAGCATCATAGTCCTTCATCTTGAGCAAGAAGAAACACCCTTCTAGGACTCTATCCTCAATGCATACCGGTAAAGACGGAACACACTTCCTAGTCGATACCGTACCCGCAGGTGTATGCACAGACAAAGGGACTTCTAAATCCTCAGACTCTAATCCTGACTCTAAAGCTAACTGCCTAACAAAATGCTCGGAAATGAACGAGTGAGTAGCACCCGTATCGAACAAAACCCGAGCATGCACACCTAAGAACAAAACCGTACCTTCGGTGACATGATCTGCCTGCTCGGCGTCCTCACGAGCTAAAGCAAACACTCAAGCTGGGGCTCGAGGTCTCCCTGGTCGTCCTGTCGCTGGTGCTGCTGCTGCTGCTACTGGGGCTGGTCCACGCTGGGCTCCCTGCTGAAGCCTCGGACAATCCTTGATCTTATGGTCACTGCTCCCACACTTCAAGCACTTCCCTGCTACCAACCAACACTCTGTACCGCCATGTGCCCTCCCGCAATGAGGACACTCCTTCTTACCACTAGGGGAACGTTGAGAAGATACCTGACCACTGCCTGATGCCACAGTACGCTGCGGTGACTGGAAAGTCGCCTTCTTCCTCTCCTGTCTCTGGAAAGGAGCTGCTGGCCTCTTTTGAGAAGCCTTCTTCTCCTCCAGATACTGCTCCATCTCCCCCTCCTGCCGACACGCCGCGCTGAGCGCCTGCTCGAGAGTACGATGGTCGAAAGCCACCAACCTCGTCCTCAGCGATGGTTTCAGACCCATCACGAATTTCTTCGCCTTCCTGCGCTCATCAGCTACAATATGAGGGGCGTACTTTGATAGCTCGGCAAACCTGGCCTCGTACTCCAGCACGGTCATGGAGCCCTGAGTTAACGAGAGGAACTCCTGCTCCATCTTGTCCTGGATGTGCTCCGGAACAAACTTGGCTCGGAAAAGCCTCACAAACTCATCCCATCCAACTTCCACGGCACCATCCTCGAATCGAGTACGTAACAACGAGGACCACCATACATCGGCTCGCTCCTGCCAAAACCATCCATGAGAACTAACCAACATAATTTGTACTTAAAGTAATAACCACTAGATTAGATTACACATACTTGTAGCATATAGGTGGCTAAACTGACCTTGTCGTCCTCAGCGCACCTAATGGCCCGGAAGATCTTCTCAATCTCCCTCATCCAGTTCTCAGCTAATAATGGATCGCTCTCCCCCTTAAAAGAGGGTGGCGACATCTCTTAAACCTTTCCATGATGGAGGGTCCACCATGGTCAGCCTGGGGAACTGGTACCTGAGCCTGCTACAACAAGCAACATAATTAACACATATAACATAACAATCATGCATTTAATAATACAGACTACTTTATCTTATTATTCTAACCTGAGCCTCCAACTGAGCCTGGAGTGCAGCCTGAGTGTGGGCCTGTGTTTGCATTGCCTGCACCAAACCCTGCATGAACACTCCATAGTCTACTGGTGGCGGTGGAGGAAGTACAGGACCCTGGGGTGCAGGGGCCTGCTGCTCACCTTGATCCTCACGCCGAGGCTCATCTCTCCTCTGCTCGCCATCACGAGCAGGAACACCACGCCTACCACGTGAAGCCATATCCTGTAAAACGGATTAATCACCATTTAGAACTAAACTATCTAATTTTCTAACTAATTACTTATCTATGTGGACAATAGACTTAGTATACAATGAAGATGATGGTATATGCATATTTATGTACAATTTCAGCCTGACTCTCTGATACCAATCTCTGTAACGACCCTCTTTATATCGGTACGGTTCCACCAACCCACGTCGATATAGAAAGCATCGCCACAGTGGGACATTTACCCAACACTAGTACAATAGGCTGAAACATACACAAATATAATATATCTCATGACAGCGGAATTTAAATAACTGAAAAGAAGTCTTATTCCATCATCCACATTCTATTCACAGTCCGTATAGTAGGAAAGAGAACTAACTTCTCATAATTGAAATAAAATAAATACATTGTCCACATGAGACTACGCAGAGTCTTTATTACATACTATGGAGTAAAGAAAAGTACAATGCTAAATCCACAAGAATTTCTTCTACTCTCGCTCCGAGTCGCTCCTAACGATCTCCTCAGAAGAAGTAGAAACGTCTGCACCTGTACGCCGAAGCAAGAATGAGTTCAAAAGAACTCAACAAGTAACACCAAGCACACTAAACATACATGTATCAAGTAATCTCCATATCCTTTTGTTAAGCCATTAACACATAATGCATGGAAGTGACAGTTTTTCAAATAGAAGCCTAAGCATGATTTCTACACATTTTTACACATGGGATTTAGTTTTATACACAATAACCTAATCCTATCACATGCTTTCTACACTTTTCAATATGCTAAACTGATTTCATTCATATGCCACATGTTGATCATTTTACACATAAATTTACACATTTCATAACAACTAATTTAACATGAATCCTAAGATAATTTTTCACATAGTTAACACATTTATATTAGTAGGAAGCTCGCTGTTTTACTACTATCATGTCACATTCACAAGAAACTTATCATTTTTGCATGTTTTCATAAGATTTCATAAACACATATTCACTTACACAGGTTCACAATTTACACATTTCTTTTCACTTAAACACATTTTCACTTTTCGTTAATGCCGTGACACATAGCCCAAACCACTTTAGAAGGACACACACTAATCACATCACATATCAATCACCTAGGCATTCCAGTGATTAATCTTAGTTACTGCGCAGAACCGGGAAAAGCACTCTCCACCCTAACCAGCGATACTTGTTCGCCTCCAGGATTTAATCCCAATGCCCATGGGACATCACACACTTTGAACTTTCCCGTGGGGACTTTACCACAGTACAGTTCCACAGCCCTCTAAGGTAGCAGTGTCACCCATTGGCACATTAATACATTTTCTCAATTTCAACACACTTCTAAATACAAAATATTTACGCATTCATCTCATGTTCGCACATTTACATTCTTCAGTATTACCTAACATGGTACTATTGTTTTCAGTATTAAGAAAGTTTTTACAACAATTCTAATCATGCTGAAATTTTGCAGAATTAAACACTAATCATATTAGCATGCATTAATTATTAATATCTAACATAAAACAACTTTATATAGCTATTGTCATTAGTTCAGTACAGAAATTTAACCAAAAATTCATCACAGTTTAACCATCATGCATACCAAAATTTACATTTTTTTGAATTACACATATTTTCTGAAAATTCTAACAGTGATGTTATCACATGTAAAAATAGCCAAACTAACATAAATTTTCATTATTCGGATTCACAATTTATTACATACATGAATACTGATAGTACAAAATTTATCCCAATTTATAGGAAATTAACTAGTTTCACATGAATTCTTAACTTTTCTACATTGAGTAGACATATTAACTATTTTTCGGTTCAGAAAATTTAATAAACTATACAGATGTTATAAATTACTCAAATTTTTATATCATGCATCAGATCTCATAACCAGTGTACAGAAATTTCATGGCAGTCAAATTCTATACATTTTTCATAAACGATATTTTTCAAGATTAAAATTCTGTCGGTAGCACATTCAAGGAATTCTAATAATCAGGTAAATTTTCCAAAAATGCACAATAACTCACAGTACACCCAGCATGTATATTTACATATTATATGAGGTTTTACTGTATATCCTCATACGGAAAAACTCGAAAATTAGCTTATAGAAGGGCAGACTTGCAGACTGTTGCAGTCTGAAGAACTTGACGGCATGGGGTAGCCGTCTATAGGTTAACGGCAGTATATGATGCCGCCAACACATGATATTAGCGGCAAGGGATCTTGCCGTTAATATCCTGTCTGCACAAAAACAGACTGAAAGCCAACAAATCACTTGAAAGGGGGGTTCCAGGACACGAGAAAAATCCGAGAAATTCCTGGAACATACTAGACACATGTAGGGTTGATGTGAATGGGTTACTTGCCTCTTGTAAAATCCACAAACGACGATTCAAGCTGGAGAAGCCCTCCTCGGCCTGTGCCAAAGAGTCTTCAAATCCCTCCTTCTTCGGGTTCTTTGTTGATCTTCACTGCACACCAGCGTGGGGAGTCGTTCCCGGACGTTCAGAGTTGACACCAGTCGATGCAGATCACCAGATGAAGCCTCCCGAAGTCAGATCTCTCAGGTTCAAGTTAGGGTTTTTGCATAGAAGAGCTAGGTTTTGACCCAAGAGTCAAAAGGGCTGGATCTGGCCGAAAACTGGGTATTATAAAGGGTTGGGGGTCGGATATGTTAAAGGGGTAAGTCTCAGAGCCGTTGGGAAGGGTTTCTAAAACGAAAGGCTGAATTTCTGGAGGCGTTTCCGGATCTGGAAACGTAACTGGCCTGGGATATTGGCGTCCATATCTATGGTCGCCTATCCAAAGTGGGCGTCCATCGAAATTGCCGCCTACTCCTAGTCAACGTCTGCCCATGTTGACGCCGACTGGCCGACAAAATTCACTTTAAATATGCCAAATTTATAGCACTACACACATAAATATATATATATACATGTATACAATATGTACATTACAATAATACTAATTCATACAATTCGTATAAATAAATACTTATGCACAATAATCTATACATCAATAGTATACACTTATACACATATATATATATATATACTTAAGCAAGTAAGATGAAAAATCAAGGGCCTTACATGAATATTGAACATAAGGATGATCAAGTCTTAGTTGCCAATATCTAGATTCAATCTGACATGCTGGAAGAGATTAAAACTCAACAAGACAACGATCTATTCATGGTGCGTATCAAGGAAACCCTAGCCAAAAGACTAGACTTTGCTATGACCGAAGATGGAAGGCTTGTATTTCAAGGGAGGACATGCGTCCCTGACAATGAAGAATTGAAGAGAAAGCTAATGAATGAAGCTCACAAGACGAAGTATACTGTTCATCCTGGAGGTACCAAAATGTTTCAAAACATGAAAAGAACGTTTTGGTGGCCGAACATGAAGAGAGAGGTAGCTGAACATGCCGCTCATTACCTTACTTGTTAACAGGTAAAGGCAGAACACATGCACTCTGCTGGCGTACTTAGACCACTAGATATCCCGGAGCGGAAATGGGAAAGTATTGGCATGGACTTCACTATGGGTTTACCCAGGACTCGTGGTGGACTCAACGTCATATGGGTCATTGTCGACCGATTAACCAAATCTGCGCACTTTCTACCTATAAAGAGTAAGTGGTTTGTGGAAGTATTAGCTGCTTTATATGTCAAGGAGATTGTGAGATTGCACGGAGTTCCATCATCTATTGTCTCGGATCAAGATCCGAGATTTACGTCTCACTTCTGGAAGGGACTGCAAAGTGCACTTGGTACTAAGCTCAACTTTAGTACCGCCTTTCACCCACAAACTGATGGGCAGACTGAGAGAACCAACCAAATTGTTGAAAACATGTTAAGAGCCTACACTATAAACTTCCAAGGTTATTGGAACGATCACCTATCCCTAATTAAGTTCGCCTATAACAACAGTTACCAGGAGAGTATTAAGATGGCACCGTTCGAAGCACTATATGGCAAAAAGTGTAGATCTCCTGCATGCTGGAATGAGGTTGGAGAACAGCAATGGCTAGGCCTAGACATGGTGCAAAATACAACAAAGGACATTCAGGTGATTAGAGACCGACTCAAGATTGCTCAGTCCAGACAGAAGAGCTATGCTGACAAGAGAAGGCGAGATTTAGAATTTCAAGTTGGTGATTATGTACTCTTAAAGGTGTCACCTACTCGGGGCATCCAAAGATTTGGTGTAAAAGGGAAGCTCAGTCCTAGATTCATCGGTCCTTTTGAAGTGCTCGAAAGGGTTGGTGAGGTTGCTTACCGGCTAGCATTGCCACCAAACTTGGCATGCGTACACAATGTGTTCCATGTCTCCATGCTTAGGAAATATGTATATGACCCTACGCATATCATTCACCATGAGAAGTTGGTGTTGAACAAGGACATGACATACGAAGAGAAGCCAGTCAAGATATTGGAACGGAAGGTGCAGCAACTCAGGAACCGTCCTATCCATGTGGTTAAAGTCCTATGGAATAATTGTGGAGTGGAAGAAACCACATGGGAACCTGAAGGAATCACCAGACGGAACTACCCCGATCTTTTTGGTAAGACATTCTCTCCATTGTGATCTTATGAATTTGGGGACCAAATTCTTTTAAGAGGGGGAGGTTGTAGCAACCTGAATTTTTTGAAAAAACTAAAATTTAATAATATCAAAAATAATAATAATAATAAAATAAACTAGAAAATACAAAGGGAAAGGAATTAATTAAAACTCATTAAATGAAAAGAAGTAATGGGCTTTATTAAAAGGACCCTCTAGAAAATTATTGGGCCAAAATAGGGATTTTTAAAAGAGGAATAATAGAATAATACCCAAAATTCGTATATTAAATATTTCCTAAATATAAAAGGGGTTAATAAATCATTAAAATAGCTATTTGTTTTGGAATTTGATTCCTAAGCCTACCCTAATTGGTTTGCCACGAAATTGCATCCCAACCTAACCCAATTGGGAGTTGGAAAGCTTGGAAGGCGGATAGAAATAGGAAATCTCGAAATTAAATATGAATTAGAGTTCTATTAGGAAATAGAAACCCAAGTAGCTTAAATACTCTCTAAACTCTCCATGGCCGGCCCTAACACGTTGCTGGGGCTTGCTGGATGAGGAGAGGAGGCCAAGGAGCAAAGGAACTCGTGGGGAGAAGGTTGGACCAAACTTCAACCTGTGTTCTTCAAGTTCTAACCCTAGAGGATCAAACGAGTCAAAGGTAGGCATTCTCACGAGAAAAAATCATAAAATTTCGTCTATAGATTAATGTTCCAACCATCAGGAACAAAAGCCCTCTGGTTTCATAATTTTCTATTAAGCTAATTTTTTCTTCTTGATTTTTGAAGTTCTGCACTCATCATGACCCCGACGTTTCATCTAAAATCTAGAACTTCATGAATACTTGACCCCATGCTATGAAATTCTAACTAGAGATACTGATGGATGTTAGGCATCGTTTGCCCCTGAAAGCCCTAAATTTCATCCATCCTACTGCTTGAATTAATTCTTGCATCTCAACTGTACACTGTTTCATGTTCTTCGTGAATAAACCTGTTTGAAGCATGCCGAAACCATGTCTATTTTCAAATTCCTATTTACTGTAAGTACCCTCACATGCTAGATCCGTTTGCAAGTGATTTTGTGATTTTTCATCCACTGTGCAATTAGTTATGAATTTTTGAACGAACCTATGTCAAAATAGGGCAACTTGGACCGCAATCCAAGGTGCTGACCTTTTCCCGCTCGGACTCAGGCGCAGGACCTCAGAACACGACGGCCCGATAGGCCGCATTCTCAAGGTCATCACGACATAGTACCTGTCACATTCTAAACATGACAAGCCACCCTGTCACGTTCTGGCAGCCTGCTCTGGCGGACCTGTCGTGACCCGTGCATGACCCTGCCGCGTTCTGATCTGACCCTGTCGCGACCCATACAGGGGTGCGTCATGATCTGAGGTTTTTACATGGAAACCCCCTATTTCTGCAAGTCTTGATTTTCTACAGTAATACCATGCCCTGTTAACTTTTTAAACATAGAAAATAAAGCTGTTAATCTTGGATATATTTTAATTAATTAAAATCTTTCACATGACCTTTCATGTCCATGATTTTACATGACACATGCACACACTTTGAACCATCCAATATGGCTTAACTTGGTATGAAAATATCTCATAGTACATCTGGTAATTTAATTCAACTTACCATATTTTTAAATGAACTTGTCGTCATTTTTCTTGTGAGGTTTGGGAATACCGTTACCAATGCTCCACTGTTGTAGAATTCCTCTAGAACGTCGAGCACTTGTTTCTCTATACACACTTTTACTTGACTTGGACGAACTCTCCGTCGGATATTCCTTCTGCCAGACTAGTGAATCCTTGTTCAAGGCCTCCGTAAGTCTCCTCTATCCATAGATTCCCACATGGTCGACGAGTTGGTTGTACCCTAACACCTATGATACCCTTTAGGGATCAATATGATCTAAACGGCTATTAGAAGTTCGCTCTTATCTTGAATCACGCCGGACCTCTGGACCTGTGCATAACATGGCCAGTGGAAGGATAGTGAATTCCACCTGACTGCCAACACCAATCACGCGTGTTGCGCAACTGTTACTATCGCCTGTTACTTGATGTTTTATATGCAATGACCTGTAGTTCTCATCTATACTCGACTCGCTCATCTATTCACACTCTCTCTACTATCTCGTCTATTCATCTAGTACTCTAATCTATTTCTTGGTACTCTCTGTTGGTCATTGACTAATTGTTTAAAGATAAATAGTATAACCAATGCCTGGCAATATATAAAGGGCTCGGTCTAGTCCTGGGATGTGCTCCCGAAATTGCTATTTGCCCATGGGAGTTAAATGACTAGAGTGTTTGGCATTACACTCAAGTGCTATCTATCTCGACTATCTAAATGACAATCAAAAGTGCTATATTCTCTCATTGTCTATTGACAACAAAGTGCTATACTATACACGTTGTGCTATTGCTATACTTTGTACTATCTGTGCTATGGCCATCTTGCTATTTGTGCTATATTCGACGCTTGTACTATATTTGGAAACTTGTGCTATTTCAATCACATGCTATCGTGCTATCTCTTACATTACTTGACTCTCTCACTCTGTCAATAGTTACTCTACCTTTTCAATACATTAATCATTTAAAGCCTGCTTGATCCTGAGATTTAAGTCCTACTGGGTGTTATCGCTCACCCAGCGTTATTGGTTATGTGTTCTCAGGTGAGACCGAGGAAGATACTTACACTCAAGAGGATGGGAATGACCAAGAGTGAGGTCAAGAGTACCCCAGCATCTTAGTATTATGTTAGAGTTGAAGTTTAGTCTTTTGCCTTATTCAATGTAATTGGGCCCTATAGAATGGCTCTGATATTAGTGGTTGTAACTAGACATTGGAAATTTTCAATGAGGTGAATTTGTTTTAGTATTTATTCTTGTTCAATGGTTTGATGTCTAGTACTCGCTTTGTACCCGTTTATTTGCAACTACCTCGCATTCCGATATTCCGCATCGGGGCGTGACACGAGGGCTGCAAGATCCTTATCCGAGAAGGAGATGGAGGGTCCTTGGGTGAGGGAGAGAATGGCATTGGTCACTCCACTAGCAAGAAGGTCATCATTGACCATGATCTTTTGGAGGAATTGGAGGAGAGTGGACTGAAGGGACGGTGATTTCCGAATTAATTCTAAAATAGACACCCTTGTGGGATGTTGGGTTATAATGTGTATGATGATGATGGTGCTTAAATGTTTTTGATGATTGACATGATTGACATAATTGATGTTGCAAATATGATAAATACATGATCAAGACATGAAAGATAAAAAATGACTTTATAACCATCTATGCATTCATGATGACTCACTTAGAATGTCTTTCATGTAGGTGTGAATGAGCACACAAGACAAGCAACAAAATCCAAGTACAAAATACTGGAAACACATATCAAGTGCTCACCTGTCGACAGCCAAGATGCCATGTGTCAACAGATAGACAAGACAGTAACAGACAAGCTACTGGAAGCACTTAAAAAGCAGTACCTGTCGACAGATGAAGTGTGCCTGTCGATAGATCAGACTTTCCTATCGACAGCCAGAGGTCGCTTGTCGACAGCCCCAAAGTTCCAGTGACCAACATGGTTCTAGAAGCCAGTTTCCAGCAGTACCTGTCGACAGCTATAGTGTACCTATCGACAGACGCAGGATAAGTCACAACGTGTGACCGGCATATGATCTGTATTAGGGTGTTCCCTTTTGACACGACTCTCCAAACTTGAACACCACTATATATAGATCATATGGAGTTATTTTCACAGCAAGAAGCCTCCACACATAAACCCTAAGCAAGGATCAAGAAGAAGGTATTCTCTGCTTTGTTCTGCTTCAACCCTCCTACATGTTCCTGGAAGATCCATCTCGTGTGAGGAGTTGAAGCCGGTTCGTCCACAAGTCAAGCTTCATCTACATCATCTAATTGTCATCAACTCGAAGCTTGAAGTTCTTCAGGACGACCACATCGAGGAGTTCATCTTTGGTTTTGATCTTCAACTTAAAACTCCTCTTTCTTTCTACTTTTCATTACTCTGTGTGTGTGGTAGTGGTTTGAGTGTTCCTTGTTCTTGACCCACATGTGTGTGGCTGTTCTGAGTGCGTGTTTGCCTCAGACACCGTGCGTGTGTGATTGTTGGGTTGAACTCGCTTCATAAGCAGTTTTTTCGTGTGTGTGTGTGTGGACGGTGGACATAGGATACACGCGTTGTGTACTCCGAACCACCTTAAATCTTCGTGTCTTGTGGTTTGTACACTTTTACGTTAGATGTATAGTAGGCACGAATATTTTTTCACACGCTTGATAGATTGCTAATTTCCCAATCACGTTTTGCACACACATCAAAGCTCGAATTTGATTCACCTCTATTTAGTTTTCATCAAGTCAGTGTTAACATTGAAAAGAAGGTTAAACTGGTTTTAATAGGTAGTAATCTATTCAACCCCCCTTCTAGATTACTGCTTTAGGTGATTCCGCGCACCTTTCAATTGGTATCAGAGCTAGGTTTCTCCGATTTACAGCTTTAATAGCTTGATCTCATGATCAGGAGAGATCCTGTTTAATGGAAACTAACAAGGGATTTATGGTTGAAGGACACTCAGTGTCTAGGCCTCCTTTCTTTGATGGCACTGACTACACGTATTGGAAAATTCGAATGCAGGTGTTTCTGAGAGCTCAAGACTATGAGCTATGGAAGATAGTGAGCAAGGGACCACATGAGCTGCTAGAAGATGAAGACACCTGGACAAGGGAACAGATCCGCAAAGGAACCTTGAACTAGAGCGCATTAAACATGATGCAGTGCGTCATGCATCCGAAAGAATATCAAGGGTCTCCACATGCAAGTCAGCAAAAGAAATGTGGGACAAGTTGGAGCTAATATATGAAGGTACGTCAGAGGTAAGGGAAACTAAAACTAGCATGCTTGTCTCTAAATATGAAATGTTCAAAATGAAAATTGATGAAACTATTTCAGACATGTTTGATAGATTCATGATCATTATTAATGGCTTGAAAGGTCTAAAGAAAGAGTACAGTGAGAGTGACTTAGTAAGGAGGATGCTTAGGTCTCTTCCATTCTCTTGGCATACTAAGGCCACTATCATTGAGGAGTCTAAAGACCTATCAACAATGAAATTGGATGAATTGATAAGATCCCTAATGACTTATGAGATAAATCTAAAAAGAAAAGAAATTGAGGTTAATCCCAGAAAGTCCATTGCTTTAAAAGCCTCTAACAAAGGTTCTTCAAGCTCAAAGAAAGAGGTTCAACAAGAAAATGAGGAAACTAATACATCTTGTGAAAGTGAGAATGATGAAATGGCAATGCTCACTAGACAGTTCAAAAAATTCCTCAAGTTCAAAAAGAAAGGATCAGGTAACTCCAAAACTTTTCCAAAAAGAGATTTCTTAAACAAATTTGATACTAACAAAATATCTGACATGATTGTTTGCTATGAATGCAAGAAACAGGGGCACATGAGAGGTGAATGCCCAGAGCTCAAGAAGAAGCTGAAAAAGAACAAGTTTACATTCAAGAAAGCCAAGGCCAAGATGGCAACTTGGAGTGATGAAGATGAGGATGAGAATGCACAAGAAAGCTTTTACGATGAAGAGATCCAGTGCTTAATGGCAAGAAGTGAAGACTCAAATGAGGTAAACTCTTCCTTTGAAAACTACATTGTTGAAGACTGGGATGAAGCTTACACCTTGCTTTTTGAAACATTTTATGAATATAAATCTGAAAATAAAGCACTAAAGAAGAAAACCACCAGTCTTGTTCATAGCACAAACAATAATGAACAAATTGCAATCCTAACAAAAGAAATAGAGTTACTGAAAATTGAAAAGGAAAGCCACTTTGTTGAAATGGATTGCATGAAGGAAAAGCTTCAAGGAAATGAAAAATAAAAGCAAACTCTAAGCAAATCTGTTGAAAATCTTCAGAATGAGAATCAAAAGATTCAGAAAAAGTTGAAAGAAGTTCAAGAGGAATTAAAAAGGAAAAATGAAGATTTGTAAAAGGAAAGCAAAATCTTGATGTTGTTTTGGGAGTTATGACAAACATAACAAGGCATGGGCTTGGATTTCAAAATGAAAAACAAAAGAAACTTGGAGAAAAATTGATCACATCATTTGTTGTTTGCAGTCCAAGTACAAGTAAACAAGTTCAAGTTAAAAGCAATGAACTCCTTTCCTTTGCGTAGGGCGTCTTTAGCCTGTGCCCCCGTTTCCTACATACTCCTTTCCTTTTCATGTTTTCATATATATAGAAAATCATCTAGTTGATCACGACATCGGAGGCCCACTCCTTTGTCGTATCAACCTAGATATTGCCGTTTACTTTTAAAAAAAAAGTTAAAAGCAATGAAGTGAAAAATAAACCAAATATTTCAATTGCTCAAAAAGGGAAGACATCTGTCGATAGACCCAAAGTGAACTATCGACAGGCCTAGAAATATGCTGAAAAATTCAAGTCAATCGAGCAACAAAAAGGAAAAAAATGTTCACAAGTCCAATACAACAGTAAAAGAACTGTAAAAACTCAAACTCCATCATGCAAATGTTGTAAAAAACTTGGCCATACTGAAACACAATGCTGGAATAAATTGAATATGTTGAAATGCAAACAAGTATGGATTCCAAAGTATTTACTTTTTGGCATGAATGAAAGAATGGGACCCAATGTAATTTGGGTACCAAAACCTCTTGTCTGATTCATCTATGTAGGAATGCCTAGCAGCCCAAAAATCAAAACAAATGGTACTTGGACAGTGGCTGCTCGAGACACATGACAGGCGATAAAGGTAAATTTTGCTTGATGGTTGGAAAGGATGGAGGTCAAGTTGTGTTTGGAGGTAACAATAAGGGCCAAATAATTAGCACAGGTAAGGTAGGTAAGTATGTCTCTAACTCAATAGATAATGTGCTTCTAGTTGATGGTCTGAATCACAATCTCCTGAGCATCAGTCAATTGTGTGATAAAGGCCATAAAGTCATTTTTAAGTCAGATGCATGCCAAATAATTGATAAAATTTTAGGAGGTGTCAAGTTCTCTGGAAAAAGAGTAAGTAACATTTATCTAGTTGATCTAGATGAACCAGAAAACACACATTTGTGTCTTGTTGCAAATAAGCAGGATGAATTGTCTTTATGGCATTGTAGGCTAGGCCATACAAGTTACAATGTTTTGCACAAGATCATGAGGATGAAACTGGTAAGTGGACTTCCTGAAATTCATTTCAATAAAAATGTGAGTTTTTGTGATGTATGTGCATAGGGAAAACAAACTAGAAAGTCATTCAAATCCAATGCACCCATAATCACTTCAAAACCTTTTGAACTGTTGCACATGGACCTTTTTGGACCTATTAGAACACTTAGTCTCAATGGTAATCGTTTTGGGTTTGTCATTATAGATGATTTCTCTAGGTTCACTTGGGTTAAATTCCTAGCTCATAAAAATGAAGTTTGAAAAATTTTGAAGAGTTCTTTAACAAGATTGAGCATGGGAACAAAAACAAAATATGCTCAATCTGCACTGATCACGGGGGAGAGTTTGACAATAATTCATTTTCTGATTTATGCAGGAACCAAGGTATTGATCACAAGTTTTCCTCTCCAAGGACTCCAGAACAAAATGGAGTAGTGGAGAGAAAGAATAGAACCTTGGTGGAGATGGCTCGCACACTTCTGGTTGAAAGTGAACTCTCAAGGAGCTTTTGGGCAGAAGCTATGAACACATCGTGTTACATCCTCAATAGAGCCATGGTAAGACCTGTAATGAAGAAAACCCCTTATGAGCTCTTGAAAGGTAAGAAACCCAGTATTGGGTACTTCAGGATCTTCGGTTCCAAAGTCTTTATCCATAATAATGACAAGGTTGATTTAGATAAATTTGAAGCCAAAAGCGATCTAGGTATTTTTCTAGGCTACTCAGAACACTCTAGAGCTTATAGAGTGTTTAACAATAAAAACAGAACTGTGGAAGAGACTCCACATGTTGTTTTTGTTGAGTCTCATGCAAAAACTAACAGTTCAAATGCTTCAAGGTATGATGATGAAGAAGGAAAAATCCTTGAAGAACAAGATGAGAAGCCTCTATCGACAGACCAAGAAGAGGCTGTCGACAGGCCCGAAGAAGCTAATCTAAATGATCAAAATCCTCAAGAACATATCCCTCAAGAGCAACATCCTCAAGAACAAGATCAACTGGGTCCATCTACAATAAGAAATGTCAGGTACTCAAAAGATCACCCACTTGAAAATGTTATTGGAAATGTAAATGATAGAGTTCGCACTAGGTCTCACTTTAGACACATTGTTGAACAAGATCATTTAGCATTTGTCTCTCAAGTGGAACCTAAAAATGTTGAAGAATATCTAAAAGAAAATTCTTGGATAGATGCTATGCATGAGGAACTTGAGAAATTTCAAAGGAACAATGTTTGGAGCTTAGTTCCTAGGACCCCTGAAATCTCAGTAATAGGAACAAGATGGGTATTTAGGAATAAGCTGAATGAAGAGGGTAAAGTGGTGAGAAACAAAGCTAGACTGGTAGCAAAAGGGTATAATCAAGAATTTGAGGTAGACTTTGAAGAATCCTTTGCACCAGTAGCTAGGCTTGAGGCAGTTAGAATATTGTTAGCTTATGCATGCTCTAACAAATTAAAACTTTTTCAAATGGATGTTAAAACTACTTCTTGAATGGGTACATAAAAGAAGAAGTGTATGTTTCTCAACCACCTAGATTTGAGGAACATGATAAGCCTAATCATGTCTATAAATTGCACAAAGCTCTCTATGGTTTGAAACAGGCATCCCGAGCTTGGTACGACAGTTTAAGCAATTTCTTGGTGAGTAAAAACTACTCCAGAGGTAAAGTGGACCTGACTCTCTTTACTAAATGTTTTCGCAATCATATAATTGTTGTTCAAGTCTATGTGGACGACATTATTTTTGGTTTCACTAACCCCTCACTGTGTGAAGAATTCTCAAAACACATGCACAGTGAATTTGAGATGAGTTTAATGGGGGAGCTTCAATTCTTTCTTAGCTTGCAGGTAAAACAATATGAAGATGGGTTCTTCATCAATCAAGATAAATATGTCAAGGAGTTACTGAAAAGATTTCAGTTCGAACAAGCCAAGCCAGCCTCTACACCAATGAGCACAAGTGTAAAACTAGAAAATGATGAAAAAGGTAAAATAGTAGATGCAAAGCAATACCGAGGTATGATTGGCTCTCTCCTTTACCTTACTGAAAGTAGGCCGGATATACAATTTAGTGTATGTCTTTGTACTAGATATCAATCTAGTCCAAAGGAAAGCCATTTGATTGCAGTCAAAAGGATTTTCAGATATCTCTCAGGAACATATGACTTGGGTTTATGGTATCCAGCAAGTAGCAGTTTTGATTTGGTCTCATATTCTGATGCTGACTATGCTGGGTGTAAAATTGATAGAAAAAGTACTAGTGGGTATTGTCAATTCCTAGGGGGTTGCATGGTTTCATGGGCGTCCAAGAAGCAACACTCAGTTGCACTCTCCACTGCAGAGGAAGAATATGTTACTGCAAGGAGCTGTGCAGCTCAAGTGTTGTGGATCAAAAGTCAATTGTGTGATTACAACATTGACATTGGACGCACACCTATCCTATGTGACAACACTAGTGCTATCAATCTTTCAAAGAACCCAATTCAACACTCAAGGACAAAACACATTGAAATAAGACACCACTTTTTGAGAGATGAGGTAGCCAACAAGAACCTGGAACTTGACTTCATTCCAACTAAAAAACAATTGGCTGATATTTTCACCAAACCATTGTCAGAAGATAGGTTCACATCACTAAGAAGAGAATTGGGCTTTTACAAAATACAATGAAACTCATGCCAATTTCAGGAATAAACGACCTTCTTGTGTAATGGCTATGTGATATATCAAATGGTGAAATGTGGAAGAACAAGTCAGGCTTGTTCGAAAACTATCATTATGCGTGAGTAAAAATACTCCGCCAAGTATCCATAGTCTTCTTATACATAAAGGTTATCAATTTCAGTCTTGGCACATTTATCTCTGTAAAAGAATGAAATTTTGGTGCTCACTTGTTCATGGATGGTTCTTCTTTGTGCAAATGTTTGGCATGAATGTGTGTAAAACTGCTTGAATTGCTTGAACTTTGCTGTACACACATGCACACATCATGGGGGAGTAAGTCAAGGTTGTTTTGGAGTGAGATACTTGAGGGATACCTATCATATTCATTGTTGGTATCATATTCATTGTGTCATTATTTCTCTATCACATGGTCCATATGTCCCTCAATTCGAAGTCTAAACACTGCTTTTTCAAGTAGTTGTCGACAGCTAGAACACTAGCTAACGACAGATCCCCCCTTCCAGAACCACATTTATGTTATTTCACAGTAGCTGTCGACATCCCACTTTCAGTTGTCGACAGATGACCTTGTTTCTGTGGATTCTTCTTGATTTCTCAAACTTTCCATGAGTATTTTCATTATTTTTGTGCAAGGGGAGAATTGGGCCTTAATACCTCATTACAACTTTTCATACTCACATAGTACCCAAGACATCGACCTAATCACAATGATTTTGAAATAATATTCTATGTATAAGTCTAGGTTGTATCATCTAGAACACATTGAACAAATCTAATGGCCTTAACATAACTCACTTGAATAACTCCTTTGTGGATGATCATTTTTCTGAAATGGATTAACAAGTAAGTAGGTTATTGAAATTAATGTTTTTCATTGGTCTTTGACCTTAAATAACCTTTTGCACTTGATCCCTCAATCTTAAAAACAAATAAATAAATAAAAAGAGAAAAACTACCTATTTCTAACTTCATGAAAATTCAAACAACATATATATGAAATGGGGCAAAGGCAGAGCAATGATGAGCATCACTGAGTAATTGGGGACATAGGCATCACAAATGTCTATGTTCGCGTCAAAAAGTCCATGTATTATCTCTACACAATGGTATGATGGTCACCTATACTAAGTAATTGGAGGTAAGGACATCACAAATGTCTACCTTCACATCAAAAGGTGAAAGTGAACCTGATTGCCACTTTTCCCACATCAAGTTGTCAAAATAGTTCAATGCTAGAAATAGAGTGTAGCCTCCATGCTTTTAAATCAAGGGCAACTTGTTGTTTATTGTTATTTGCTCATCTAAACATTACCTTCACTTACCAACTGAACATAACCCACCAAGGACTATGTTCTTCTACAACAGTTTCATTCAAAGTAGTTATCTTATATTCATATGCTTTTGAACGGTGTCTTCTAAATGCTAAAACTTAAGATTCCCAGAGTATTATCTCTTAACCATTGTAGAACGTTTATATGTCTTAACACTAGTGTGTATGACACTTTGTAATTGGTATATACCAGTTCTCAACCTTAAAATGCCATTTTAACACTCATTCCCCATTCATTTCTGTGAAAATCCTGTTCTGGAACATTTCTAGACAGTAGCTGTCGACAGATGCCCTGCGCTTGTCGACAGCTGGATTTCTGGGCCGTCCAGAAGCCTAACCAGTTCCGCTTCTGATCAGATTTTATGGGTCCCCTCTATTTCAAACTCTTCCTAAATAGACCTAAATGGGAAACCACGACTCTTCACCCCCTCACCTTCCTCTACAAGGTGGTTCCTTCCCTATTTCAACCCAAACACCTCTTTCTCCATAACCACCTTCTCCAAACCTCCTTCTGTTCTTCCCTCTCCTTCCTCCTGTCTTCCTCCTCTTCCTGGATCATCTCCACTCCCTGCATCTCCTCTCCCATGGCACCAAGAAGCAAGCTTCGTGCCACACGTTAGCGCCCCGCTTCACCCGAAGCCGGCGAGGGTTCCAGGGCTCCCGCAGAGCGCCAGAGCAAACATCAAGATAATTGTCTACTGGAACTCCTTGTTCCCCAGGGTCTTCAACTCACCAGGGTTAGGGGCATCTTCTAGAAATTTGTTCAGCCACGATATGTGGACTTCATTTCCCTGGAAGATATGTTCGACGGTCTGCAGCCCCTCTTTGACACCTAGGGCTGGACTGTCTTCCTTTACTCCCACAAGCGATATTCCCTGATCACTGTGACGGAGTTCTTCAACAACCTGGGGATGTCTGTGGATGAGCAGCTCTATACCACGGTTAAAGGTATAACTTTCTAGATCACTCCTAACCTCCTCAGCCGTGCATTACAAGTTCCCAACTCCGGGGTTGATGTTCTTGTCAACCATCCTCCCACCTCGGAGTGTTACAATCTCATCACCCAACAGCCATATGGTTCTACCAAGGATCATGTCAAACTCAATGCCAATTCCTTTCCCACACTTCACCGCATTATCCACTATATCTTCACCACCCTGATTGCTCCTAAAGATGGCAGTAGGGAGCTTGTGACCGAGGTTCACAAGTCCCTTTTCTTCTTCTTCCTCAAGCGCCAGCAGATCAATCTGCCTCAACTCATGCTTGACCTCATCAAGGAATGCTTTCTCAACCCCAAGAGATCAATGCCTTATGCATGCCCCATTACCTCCCTTCTGACTTTTCTTGGCATCCGCATTCCTAAAGGTGAGTTTGTCCAACTCAAGACCCGCAATGCATTTGATCTCACTGCTGCCCATTGAATGGGTTACAAGCTGGTTGCTGGAAGAGTCACCGGGACTCTTAAGGGTCAGGAACCGGATGTAGAAGAAGAGTCTTCTGACGATGAGGGTAGTGATGAAGACTCCCATCTAGAGCCAATGGATGTTCAAGAAGATGCTGAAGATGATCTGGATGCGCCTGCCCCACAGGTTGCCGCTCAGGATATTTAGGCGTTCATGGCAAATCAGATGGCTCATATGACTCAGCTATTTACTGCTCATTTTGATCAGCTCAACAATAGGATGGACAAACTTTCTGATTCTCAAGTTCAAATTCAGCAGCAGCTTGATCACCTCACTAAGGAGTTTCATGACTTCTGTCATCCCGCTGCTCCTGGGAATGACGATGCTTAGGCAGTCTAGAATCATTGTGGGGTCATGTAGCTCTCTTTTCCCTAGTTTGGGTCATGAGTTTGTCAGTTATGTCCTTTTTCCATTTCCTTTTGTTTTTGCTTGTGTCATGTACTAGATATCATTATGAACTGTGTGTAATTTCTGCTCAATCAATGAAATCACAGTTACTTGTTTATTTCTATCCATTTATGCATGAGGTATCTTTTTGAATGTTGTCAAAAGGGGGAGAACATCAATTATAATTTTGGCATCATCAAAAAGGGGGAGAATGTTGGGTTATAATGTGTATGATGATGATGGTGCTTAAATATTTTTGATGATTGACATGATTGACATAATTGATGTTGCAAACATGATAAATACATGATCAAGACATGAAAGACAAAAAATAACTTTATAACCATCTATGCATTCATGATGACTCACTTAGAATGTCTTTCATGTAGGTGTGAATGAACACAAAAGACAAGCAACAAAATCCAAGTACAAAAGACTGGAAACACACATCAAGTGCTCACCTGTCGACAGCCAAGATGCCATGTGTTGACAGATAGACAAGACAGTAACAGACAAGCTACTGGAAGCACTTAAAAAGCAGTAGCTGTCGACAGATAAAGTGTGCATGTCAATAGATCAGACTTGCCTGTCGACAGCCAGAGGTCGCCTGTCGACAGGCCCAAGGTTTCAGTGACCAACATGGTTCTGGAAGCCAGTTTCCAATAGTACATGTCGACAGCTATAGTGTACCTGTCGACAGATGCAGGATAACTCACAACGTGTGACTGGCATGTGATCTGTATTAGGGTGTTCCCTTTTGACACGACTCTCCAAACTTGAACACCACTATATGTAGATTATATGGAGTTATTTTCGCAGAAAGAAGCCTCTACACAAAAACCCTAAGCAAGGATCAAGAAGAAGGTCTTCTTTGCTCTATTTTGCTTCAACCCTCCTGCATGTTCTTGGAAGATCCATCTCATGTGAGGAGTTGAAGCCGGTTCGTACACAAGTCAAGCTTCATCTACATCATCTGATTGTCATCAACTCGAAGCTAGAAGTTCTTCAGGATGACCACATCGAGGAGTTCATCTTTGGATTTGATCTTCAACTTAAAACTCTTCTTTCTTTCTACTTTTCATTACTCTGTGTGTGTGGTAGTGGTTTGAGCATTCCTTGTGCTTGATCCACGTGTGTGTGACTGTTCTGAGTGCGTGTTTGCCTCAGACATCGTGCGTGTGTGATTGTTGAGTTGAACTCGCTTCATAAGTAGTTTTTTCGTGTGTGTATGTGGACGGTGGACGTAGGATACATGAGTTGTGTACTCTAAACCACCTTAAATCTTCATGTCTTGTGGTTTGTATGTTTTTACGTTAGATGTATGGTAGGCATGGATATTTGTTCACACGCTTGATAGATTGCTAATTTCCTAATCACGTTCTGCACACACATCAAAGCTTGAATTTAATTCACCTCTGTTTAGTTTTTCATCAAGTCGGTGTTAACATCGAAAAGAAGGTTAAACTGGTTTTAATAGGTAGTAATCTATTCAACCCCCCTTCTAGATTACTGCTTTAGGTGATTCCGCACACCTTTCACGGGAGTCTTATCCAAGTGTTGAAGAATATCATATTCGGTGCCGGCAGGTGGCGGGGGTCCATTGTCCTCCTCATCTTGAGATGGCCGTGGAAGTGGGGGAACAATTCGGTTCCAGAGGGTGACATAAACGTCCTCCTGAGACCTAGGGAGAATGAGTTGGAGGGGCTGAGAGCCATAGGCGGGTGACTCATTGGTAAAGGGACTAGGGGTAAAATGGGTGTCCTGATGAGCGGGTCGGATAAGCACTAAGGGCTGCTCTTCTAGAATGGCATCTATGGTGGTGGAGGGTTCTTGAGACTTTACAGAAGGAAACGGGTACCAATCCTCAAAACCTTCTACCCCCCATTGTTGTTCTCTCCTCACAACCCGAGGTTCTGGATGTGTCATGGTGTTGACCTTTTCCTGGGACTTGGAGGAGGATGGGTTGTTGTTGTTTTGGTGGTTGGGGAGGGGGTTTTGCACTATACCCAGGTCCCTTCTAGTATACCTATACTTGGCAATGGCGACCTTGACGTCATCCCAATTGATCCTACCCTGATCATTCATGTCATACACCCAGTCACGGAAAGTGAAGCAATTGTAGATTTCATGACCGGGGGCCCTATGATATGTTGGATCTTAGATGTAGTGAAATGGCAAATATAGAAGGGGGTTGAATAGATTTGCAGCGGAAACTTTAAACAATTAAAAAATTACTTCACATTAAAGATCTAAACAGACTCAAAATTTTACTGAACTGATGTGAATGAGTGAATTGATGTGTGAGGAAATTAGATAAGCAATGTAAATGCAGAAACCTATGCAAGCATCTAGATGAAAATTGATCAAACCATTGCACAGGAGATTTTTTAGGTGGTTCGGCTCCTAGACGGAGACCTACGTCCACCCCTCACTTAAACCAAGTGAGGCTTCACTAAACTGCTGATTCACAGCTTCAAACACCTGCTGACTCACAGCTTGAACGCTGACTCACAGCTTGCCAAACCGCTGATTACACAGCTTATCTGTTGTTCACAGCTTCAAGGTCTGATAAACCTTCTCAATCCACACACACACAGTATGGAATCAACACTCCTATCACCAGTAGGAGCACTCAATGAGTTCGGAGAAAAGTTTAAAAAGAAACAATCAAATACACAAGAAGATCAGAGTTAAGGGAAATAAATCCTCAAACACCAGTCCTTCGGTTTTGCCCAATTCCCTTTGGACTGTGTAATCTGAACTCTAAATCTTCAGATCTTGAGAGGTGAAGGTGTACTACAGATCATCTTGCGTATATGCATCATCTGGTTGTGCTTCTCAACCAATTTGATCTGAAATCCTTCAAATCAGCCTCAATTCGCGATACCCTATTTCAGATCTGATTTACAGAGAATTTCATATCTGAACATATGCTCTTGAGTTTCTCCACAGATGCTAAACTTTGTGCTTCTGCTCTTGCACTGGCTTCCTCTTCCACCTGCCTTCAGATCTTCCTCTTCTTTTCAGCTTTGCTGCTTCTTCTGTGCAAGATCCACGATGCTCTGTTTTCAGATCTACTGCATGCACGATTCCTTCTTCTTCCTCTGCTGCTTTTCTTCTTGATATGCTCCTGTTTCAGCACTCCAAATCTTTCTCTCACTGCTTGGCCTTGATCCCCATGTCCTCTTTGATGGAATCGATGAATGGCTCAAAGGATGGCTGCTTCAGATGAGACAGAGGCTTATATAGCCACTGTGCAGTCCCATGAATGTGAGAAAGGTGTGCACAAAAACCTAGAGTGCACCTAACGGTGCCACGTGTCCAAAAGGCCTTTACCTCATTGCCACTTGGATGAAAGGGCAATTTGGTAAATATAGCATCTCCCAAAAAGATCTCAGAAAGAGATCACAACCGCTGGATTTTATGCTCTGCACAATTCTGGGTTTACAGAAAAAGAGTGTCAACCTACATTTCCATAGTGTTGACACTACTGATCAGAAATTCCAATTTCCCTTTACTGGCAGAACTCTAGTGTCGACCTGATCAACAGACAAAGTCGACCTCCTGAGAATATCTCCAAAACTAGTTCACTGGATGACAACTAGTGTCGACCTTACTGGCAGCTAGTGTCGACCTTACTGGCAGCTTGTTCTTCAGGAACTTGCTGAGCATACTGGTAGAGTTGACCTTACTGTCAAGTAGTGTCGACCTACTGTGACTTTTTCTTCAGAAGCTTGCTGGGCAGTCTGGTAGTGTCGACCTATCTGACAAGTAGTGTCGACATGACTGTGACTTTTTCTTCAGAAACTTGCTGGGCAGTCTGGTAGTGTCGACCTATCTGTCAAGTAGTGTTGACACTATTTTGACAAAACTTTGCAAACCTATAAATATAAAGAGTGGACCATCAAAACATGTCATTATTAGTAAAATATGAAACATTAAGCATAAAGAACATGTTGTTTTGTTATCATTGTAATATGTGCAATATGTCATCATCAAAATCAAAGTGTGAGTGTTTGGACAACATTCACAACCAAATATTTTAGTCATTATTAAAATCAAAGTATGAGAGTGTAGACATCATTAATATGTCATCATCAAAACACACAACTCAACAATCTCCCCCTTTTTGATGATGACAAAACATGACAACATTTGACAACATGCTTAAAACAACATTCTTAAAACATGGCAACATTCTTTCACAGAATATCATTATCTTCCCATTCTTTCACAAAATATCATTCTCTCCTCCTTTATTCAAGAACTTTGAATTTGTCAAACATTTTCTCCCCCTTTTTGACAACATCAAAAAGATTGAAAGGCACAAGCAATGCAATTTGAATCTCTCCCCTTTTGAAGTTTTCTCCCATTAAAACAAATAGCCCCCAATATTAAGAATATGACTAGAGGACTCATAAATCTCACAAATATGCAGAATTCTCCCCCTAAGTGAAACAACTCTCCCCCTTTGACAGTATTGGAGTTGTCCACTTCCAACTGAATAGGGATCAATAAAAATGATGTGAAACTAATAGAAGTGATGAAATCAATTGATTGGGGCATAAAACCAGCGTTCAACAAAAAAATTGTTCCCCCTGAACAAGAGACTGTATTGCTAGAAGCACAAACAATTTGATTTTGAAGGGATCATGAAGATATCAAGGTACACAATGATTTTAGTATATGAAAAATAATATAATTGTACCTTTCATATTGTGCAGCAAGGGTTAAAAATAAAGATGTTTTTTGAATGAGTTCTTATGTCAGTTCTTTATCATCAAAAAAATCACTTCAGAAATTGTATTTACAAAAGAGACATGAATTTTGAGACCTAAATTGAGTTGTCAAGAGTGTATATCATTAGAAAATCAACGTTTTGATCTCAACACAATGTAGAATAACAATTTAACATTCTTGAACAACATGAATTCTATTTTAGGTTAGCTGCACTTTGCACACCTTTTTCTTTTTCTGTTTATTTCTTTCATTTGAGATATTTCAGGAAATTAGCAAAGAAGATTAAATTCATGCTTTTCTGTGCAAGCATACACACTTACCCAGTGCAAGAGTGCCTGACTACTAGGCATGTTAACCATTTGTTTGCTTCTTTTTGAACAGAGATAACTTAGCACCACCTTTTGACTCAAGTCTAACCACGTCTCAAGTGGAATAACCTGGTTACTTAGTGTACTAATCATTGCTCTGCAATTTTCCTTAAAATATTTTTTTTCTTGAAAATTTTCTTTCAGAACTTTCATTACTTTTCATTAGGTGACAAGTAGCTTTTCCCTTAATAGATCATGGTCTTAAGTTGTTAAGATATCATTCTTAACATTTGTTAAAAACAAAACTTCAGAATTTCTTGTGACATAAGACTCAAGACTACTCAAGTGTCTACTTAAAGTGTTTTGCAAAAAAAATCTAAAGTAAGCTTTGAGGATAAAGATAAACACATTACTCATACTCTTATTTTTCATCTTCACGTTTAATCCAAGAGCATAAATATTTCAGATATTTAAAATTTTATTTCTCATATAAAAATATCAAAGGAACCTTGAATTGATTTGAATGAAACATGAAGAGATGAAGAATAAGCCAAGAATTGATTTTGCAATTGAATCATTCACACAGAGCAGAGATGTGTGAGTTCATTCCAAATGAGAACAAAAGTATGAGAAATTTTGATCAAATATCATTCAAAGTGTTGATGATTGAGATTCAAGAGAGTGAACATGATTGCTTTACTTCATGCAATATGAGCATCATCAAAACACCACAACAATTTCAGAATATAGAAGATTTGACCTCAATTCACTATCTAAAACAGATTCAAGATGACCATTTCTAAATACAAACTTGAAAAAGTTGTGTCGACACATGATATGAAAAACTCATTTAGAATTCAGCAGCAAGAACATTTTTGAACTTTTTCAAATTTTCTCCCCCTTAACATGTGCATGGAATAAAAAAGTTTGCAAGTAATTTACACATGATTAGGCACACACACAATTAGCTTTATACAAAATATGACTTTTGGTACTTGGCGGAGTATTTTACTCATGCATAATGATAGTTTTCAGACAAGCATAACTTGTCCTTCCACATTTCACCATTTGATATACCAAGAAGTCATAGGGAGGTTAATGTGCACTGTCAATCATGGATAAATTTTTACAAGCAACTTGATACAAACATGACATCTATAGTTAAGATGAATTATTGTTGGGGGCAGTAACAACAAAGCACACTCCTCATTGTTCAAATAGAAACATAAAAAGTTATTCCAACTTAAGCAGTTCAATTCTGAAATGATATGAGATTTTACCTGAACAATCTTCATTTCTTTTTCAAAGATTTTACCTATATTAATCAACATTTCTTGCCTTGCATAGCCATTGTCTTGATTCTAGATGGGATAATATGGCTACAAGGCTTATTAGCTTGCTGATCAAGCTACCTTTGGGACCCACACTTCCTTGGGTCCTATAATGAAACCAATGTTAGAATTCAACAATGGTTTTTGAATCCAAACAGATTTTAATTTTTGTATAGATGCAGTTTTTCCATTAATGGAACTATGAGCAAAATTAATTCCAGAATTCTTCTTTTTCTTGTTCAATGCATCTATTTTTTTATGAATTTTTTTATTTTTTAGATTTTTGATATGAGCAAAAACAGAATGATTTTGTGCAACATTACTATGCCTATACACATGGAATTTCTGAACATTTTCAGTATGAACATGATATTTATTCCTATGTGTGTTGACATATGTATTAGTATGGAATTTCGGATCATGCACAAAATAATTATTTCTGTACCAACAATCTCTGGAAATGTGACCAAATTTATGACATATAAAGCATTGGACTGATTTGGCATGTTTATTGAAGTTTTGATTTTTATTCCAGGAATGTTTGGCAAGATGACCAAGTTTATTGCAATAAAAGTAAGTTTGAGAATTCCTTACCTGGTACATACCTTTGCTTGAGTACTTATGTTGGAACCTCATTTTCCTTTGAGGAGAATTTACCTTTTGGTAGCTTCTAACATGATGTGGATTTGAAGCTTGCCTTGGAGCACTTTGAGTTGATGAAGAAGGTTGGGAACCTTTGTAGAAACTTGTTTGTTTTTCAATTTTCTGTTTCTAGTTTTTAGCAAACACATGTTTCTTTTTATTTTTTGTGTCTTTCTTCATTTTCTCTTTTTGTTTCTGAGCATTTTCCTGAATAGGAACTTTCACTGGTTTTTCATTAGATGAAATGAAGTTTTCGTTAGCAACAGTTTTGACAAAAGAGGTTTTTGTTTTATTTTCAGGGTTATATCCTAAACCTTCCTTTTGAAAGTTAACCTTCATTCCAAGAAGATTATTCAGATTGTTTGTACCCTGCACAAATTTAGACGAAGCAGATTTTTGACCTTCAACAGCCTTGTTTAATTCAGTGATTTTCTTTTCAGAATTTTGATTTTTATTCACAGCAAGTTCATTTGTCAATTTTTCTTTTTCAGCTTTGAGATTGTCATTCATCCTTTTTAGACTGTTGCATTCAATATTCAATGTTCTGTCAGAAAGTAAGCTTTCAATTTTCTTTTTCAAATGATGATTTTCTTCAACCAATTGTTTAAGCTTTTCATTTACTTGATGATCATGAGCCATGTTTGCAATTTGTTTCTTTAATTGTCCAACTTCAGATTTTAGATTTTCATTTTCTTTTGAAATGGTTTGTGAACTTTCCAACATGGTTTCATTTGGCTGAATTTCAAGTTTTAGAAGCTTATTTTCAGATTTCATTTTCTTTATTCTTTTACACAAATGTTCACAAAGAGTTTTCAATTCATCATAAGACAATTCCTCATTATCACTGTCAGAACATGAGTTGAGAGAACAGTTGGAATTTACCGAACCATTAAAGCTTTCCCTGGCCATCAAGCATATCTTGCTCTCATCCTCATCATCTTCTGAATTTTCTTCTTCCTCATCCTCTTCTTCTTCACTCCAAGTTCCTATCATAGCTTTAGGTTGATTTTTCTTCCACTTTGGTTGAATCTTCTTCTGAGCATCTAGGCATTCTGGTTTGACATGTCCTGGTTTTCTACAATTGTAACAAACAATTATGTAAAAACTTTTGTTAGCAAAATGTTTTTGGTTGGAAGAGTTGTCTACCTGAGGTCTCCTTTTAAGAAATGTTTTACCTTCTTTTCTTAAAAACTTTCTAAATTTTCTTATAAACAAGGCAGATTCACTTGAGTCACCTGAGCTTGAAAATTCTTCTTCCTCAGTTGATTCTTTCATACTAGGACTTGCTTTAAGTGCTAGTGACTTCTTTTTCTTAGCATCATTATCTGTCCTTTTCAAACCCAACTCATATGTCATTAAGGAGCCAATCAATTGATCAACAGTCATAGTAGACAAATTCCTAGACTCTTCAACTATAGTAGCTTTTGTATGCCAAATAGAAGTTAAGGATCTAAGAATTTTTCTGACAAGTTCATATTCAGTAAATGTTTTTCCTAGACTCTTCAAGCCATTTGTCAAAAGAGTTAACCTACCATACATCTCTGAAATGGTTTCATCATTTTCCATTTTAAAGGCTTCATACTCAGAAATTAACAAATTGAGTTTAGTTTCCTTTACCTTAGAAGTACCTTCGTAAATTACCATTGGACGATCACATACATCTTTGGCAGTTGCACATGAGGAGACTCTTGAAAACTCTGTTGGGTGAAGGAAGCAGTGCATGATGTTCATTGCACTCCAAATAGCATTTGACTTCTTGACCTGCTCTGTCATCCATTTTTCTTCATCCTCTGGGAGCTCATATGTCCATTGTTCACTACCTTCCAGATTTGATGATTCTGGGCTCTTAAGAAAACCTACATACGAGTTTTCTAGTAAGTATAGTTTGATCCATCAAAATAAGAGGTCTATACATTGAATGCCCTTCTGGCATATATCCCCTTAGATCCATTTCACCTATACTCTACGGGCTGTTAAACCACAAGAATAGAGAGCCTAGGCTCTGATACCAATTGTTGGATCTTAGATGTAGTGAAGTGGCAAATATAGAAGGGGGGTTGAATAGATTTGTAACTGAAACTTTAAACAATTAAAAAATTACTTCACATTAAAGATCTAAACAAACTCAGAATTTTACTGAACTGATGTGAATGAGTGAATTAATGTGTGAGGAAATTAGATAAGCAATGTGAACGCAGAAACCTATGCAAGCATCTAGATGAAAATTGATCAAACCATTGCACAGGAGATTTTTAGGTGGTTGGGCTCCAAGACGGAGACCTACGTCCACCCCTCACTCAAACCAAGTGAGGCTTTCACTAAACTGCTGATTCAAAGCTTCAAACACCTGCTGACTCACAGCTTGAACGCTGACTCACAGCTTGCCAAACCGCTGATTACACAGCTTATCCGCTGTTCACAGCTTCAAGGTCTGATAAACCTTCTCAATCCACACACACATAGTATGGAATCAACACTCCTATCACCAGTAGGAGCACTCAATGAGTTCGGAGAAAAGTTTAAAAAGAAACAATCAAATACACAAGAAGATCAGAGTTAAGGGAAACAAATCCTCAAACACCAGTCCTTCGGTTTTGCCCAATTCCCTTTGGACTGTGTAATCTAAACTCTGAATCTTCAGATCTTGAGAGGTGAAGGTGTACTACAGATCATCTTGTGCATATGCATCATCTGGTTGTGCTTCTCAACCAATTTGATCTGAAATCCTTCAAATCAGCCTCAATTCGCGATACCCTATTTCAGATCTGATTTACAGAGAATTTCATATCTGAACGTATGCTCTTGAGTTTCTCCACGGATGTTGACTTTGTGCTTCTGCTCTTGCACTGGCTTCCTCTTCCACCTGCCTTCAGATCTTCCTCTTCTTTTCAGCTTTGATGTTGCTTCTGTGCAAGATCCACGATGCTCTGTTTTCAGATCTACTGCATGCACGATTCCTTCTTCTTCCTCTGCTGCTTTTCTTCTTGATCTGCTCCTGTTTCAGCACTCCAAAGCTTTCTCTCACTGCTTGGCCTTGATCCCCATGTCCTCTTTGATGGAATCGATGAATGGCTCAAAGGATGGCTGCTTCAGATGAGATGGAGGCATATATAGCCACTGTGCAGTCCCATGAACGTGAGAAAGGTGTGCACAAAAACCTAGAGTGCACCTAAGGGTGCCACGTGTCCAAAAGGCCTTTACCTCATTGCCACTTAGATGAAAGGGCAATTTTGTAAATACAGCATCTCCCAAAAATATTTCAGAAAGAGATCACAGCCGCTGGATTTTATGCTCTGCACAATTCTGGGTTTATAGAAAAAGAGTGTCAACGTACATTTCCATAGTGTTAACACTATTGATTAGAAATTCCAATTTCCCTTTACTGGCAAAACTCTAGTGTCGACCTGATCAACAGACAGAGTCGACCTCCTGAGAATATCTCCAAAACTAGTTCACTGGATGACAACTAGTGTCGACCTTACTGGCAGCTAGTGTCGACCTTACTGGCAGCTTGTTCTTCAGGAACTTGCTGAGCATACTGGTAGAGTTGACCTTACTGTCAAGTAGTGTCGACCTACTGTGACTTTTTCTTCAGAAGCTTGCTGGGCAGTCTGGTAGTGTCGACCTATCTGACAAGTAGTGTCGACCTGACTGTGACTTTTTCTTTAGAAACTTGCTGGGCAGTCTGGTAGTGTCGACCTATCTGTCAAGTAGTGTTGACACTATTTTGACAAAACTTTGCAAACCTGTAAATATAAACAGTGGACCATCAAAACATGTCATTATTAGTAAAATATGAAACATTAAGCATAAAGAACATGTTGTTTTGTTATCATTGTAATATGTGCAATATGTCATCATCAAAATCAAAGTGTGAGTGTTTGGACAACATTCACAACCAAATATTTTAGTCATCATTAAAATCAAAGTATGAGAGTGTAGACATCATTAATATGTCATCATCAAAATACACAACTCTACATGATATGGACAGTACTTTAAGGTATCGGCCCTCGGATGTACGCCCTCCTTTTGTGGGGGAAGTTGGATGGCATCGCAGGACATGAGGGCAAAGAATATGTCCCCAAGGGATTCAGGGATGGCAGGATAATGAGATCTGTTGGGACCGGGACAGGTGTAGCCAGAAGGTGAAGGAATAGTAGAATAGGGCCTAGAGGGATGTGATGGGAATTGGTGAGGATTGGAGGTGGGATTGAATGGTTTGTTAGGGGGCCTCAATGGCTGACTGCAGCATTAATGGACTCGTTGACGGTCACACCCTCAATGGTAGGTGCCGCGGGATCCTTGCATCCCTTAGGCTTCCCTTCAAAGAATGGCGGGAGGGAGGAGTCCTTGATTTGATTTTGGACCACCCTAGCTCGATTGTAAAGGTGTGCGAAGGAGGGAAACTCACTAAGCATTAATATGGATCGGAGCAAAGGGGTGGTATTGGTGACTATCATGGTAATGGCTTGGGACTCCGGGATAGGGAGGTCAGCCCTTGAAGCCATGGATGTGACGGACCGGGGTATTTATGCCCAATAAGGCTCCATATCCAGATCCGCCTCCCGCGAACGGACCGAAGTCTCGCAAGGGATATCTCACACACGTGTCCAGTAAGAGTATAAAAGACAAACCACAAGAATATAAGACACAAGAAAATACAAGTGCTCATATCTGTTCACTGATTTGTACAACTGTCCCATTACATTAATACATGTCCAATTAAAAGAGTACAACTACCTGGGGCATACCCCGAGGGAGCACAAGCTCACACAACACTAACTACTAAACAACTGCTGGTGGTATAAGTCTGACACAATGCCGCTGCAAGCCAAACACACGGCAAGCCCTAAAAAGAACTGTAGAGGAGTGAGCCTCAACAAGTCACTGGCTCGGTAGGGCTACCCAAAACAATACCGAGACCACAATACTCCTCAACCCCAAAGGGTTTCACTGGCAACACCAATAGCCAAACCATTTCATGCTCACATCATGATAATAAATAACAATTAAACATAATCATGATAATAAACACAAAGTCCTCAGAAGGAAAGTAGGACTACAGGACTAACATAATATCATTAGTCAGCCCAACTACTAATGTGCCTAAACCACAGTCTCACTGGCACACTGCCACAACAACTGGTTGCCGAAGCTATAAGCCACATAGGCAAATCACTGCCTAGGCTGCAAACTACACAGGCGAACCTCAATCATTTGAGTAACAGGACTGCTAACAAAGAGCTGGTCTGTAATACCCCAGAAATTTTATTAATTAAAAAAATATATTATAGATAAATGAAAATTTTGCCCATTAATAAAAATCAAACTAGTTAAAAGATACACATCATTATTGCATGAGTAGAAACTCATATAAAAATTCTATGAAAATAATAGTTATACCTTAAAAATTATTATCTAATGACCCATTAAGAAATTTGGGCATAGAAAAATAAGTCGGACCATGATTTAGAATTTATGTGACTTATTATTGTAAATAGGGAATAAATTGGAGAATCCATTATTTCATAAGCCAAGTGGATTAACAATTGAAATAAAAATTATGGGTAGACTCCAAACAATATGTGGGGATAGTCCATAAAAGGAATTGGATCAATGGACAACTTATGACCCATGAACAAATTCAAGTATGAAAATAGTAAATAAATAACTTACGTATTATCGAAATGATAGAACTTACGTACCACTATCGTACGTGAGAAAACACATTAGAAAATTCCGTAAAAATTATAAATCAACCTCAAACATTATTCTTAAGAGTTTCATGAAGAGATTCGAGCAACGAAAAATCCGATTGGCCAAGTGTACGTTACACGTGACCAAGTTAACCGAATTAGGGAACTAAGTCGGAAAATTGTTAACACGGAAAAATAACCAAACCATAAATTAAATAAATAGGTTGGAGAGACTTATAACATTATGTATTAGTGACCCATTAATGAAAATGGGCCAATGGATCACTTTTAGCCTAATAATAAAATTGGAACATAAAAATACTCAGAAATTCGTACCTATAAATATGTAATAATTGTGAAGGGCACATTAGGGTTTAAATTAGGGTAATTAGTCATGCAAGGTAAGTCAAAACCGGACCAACTCTAAGAGGTGGTTTCCTAAACCTTTGCTACCTCCTTTGGGTGAGAGAATCTCAGATTTTGGAAACTAGAATGCAGAAATTCGCAGCCCTCTTTCCTAGTCCCATTAGGACATGAAGTAGCACCCTAAAACTATAAGAACTCTTCACAAAACGTTTGGGGAAGGTTTAGCATCAAGTTGGGGTCGTGTGCAGCAAGTTTGGGGCGCTGGAGGAGAGGAGAAGGCTGGGGAAAAACGTGGTCTTCTTCCACCTCGCCCTGTAGCGAACCAGGAACCTGAAGGGAGTTCTTTGCGTTCAAAGGTAGGCATTCTTGGGTCAAGATTAAATAAAAATAATATCATCTTGTAGAGCTTTGAGTCTAGATTCATTTTCTTCTGATTTTACTAATTTTCATGGAGTATCATTTGTGTATTAGTCGTTCTCCCTAAGTCGCGCACAGTTAGGGCTTTTCCCGTTCTTCTTATTATGCATACAATTTGAGACCGAACTAGACTAAATCATCAACATCAAAGTTCTTCGATTGGTAGTCACGATCATCTTTCATGTTTAACGTTTTATCTAAAAGTCTTTAGTTAGAGAGTTATGAACCCCGTAAGAGAGTCATGCATAATACTGTGTTTTCGGGTTTGCAGATAGCCTTAAGTTCTTCCTGTTTTGCACAAGATTAAAGGCCGAAGTAGGTCATGCCTACAACATAAAAGTTCTTTAACTAGTTGTCATGGTCATCTTTTATGTTAAGTGTTTTGTTTAAATATCATTAGTTAGAGAGTTATAAACTTTGTAATAGAGTCATGCAGGATACTGCATTTTCAGGTTGCATTTAACTTTAAGTTCTTCATGTTTTTCACAAGGACAAAGACCGAATTAGGTAAAACCCCCAACATAAACGTTCTTCTACTAGTTGTTATGGTCATTGTTTATGTTAAACGTTTTGTCCAAATATCAGTAGATCTCATGTTACAAGCCTAACATGTAAGTCGCAACGAAGTCATGCATGTTTAGGGATTTTTTATGTTCTTCCTATATTGCATGCAATTAGAGATGGATTCAGACCTAGACCACAACACAAAAGTTCTTCCAATAGATGTCCTCGACATTTTCTATGTTGAGTGTTTTGTCTAAAGGTCAGCATATAGAGAGATATAGGCATTTTGTGAATATCGCCCCTGTGTCAAAACATGGTAAGTCTGAACCAAGAGCATGTCAGATCCCGGTCGGACTCAGGCGCAGACCCTGTGAACGCGACGGCCCGATATGTCACGTTCTGAGGTCGGGTCGCGACAGTACCTCTGTCGCGTTCTGGTCGTGACAGTACCCCTGTCGCGTTCTGCCTGCCTGATCTGACGACCCCGTCGCGATCCTTGCAAGACCACGTCGCGATCTCATTTTTGGGCCAGAAAACCCATCTTGTGCAAGTCTCGCTGTACCACCGTAACTTCCATATCATGTTAACGGTCTTAATTACAGAAAAATAAAGTTGTAAGTATTGGTTGCATTTTAATATAATAAAAGTCAATCACTTGATCTTTCATATCCATGATTTCATGACACATGCACACACGTTGAACCATCCAAATATGGCTTAATTGGCATGAATATGATACATAACATATCTGGTAATTAATGCAATTAATTACCTTATTTTAAGAAGTACTTGTTTACAATTCGTGCGATGTTTTGGAACACCGATCCCGACGCTGCACTGTTCTAGAATTCCTCTAGAACGTCGAGTATTTACTTCTATAATTACACACTCTCTTGACTTGGACGAAGTCTCCGTCGGATACTCCTTCCGCCGGACTAGTGAATCCTTGTGCAAGGCCTCCGTCAGTCTCCTCTGATCATGGATTCCCACATGGTCGACGAGCTGGTTGTACCCTAACACCTATGATACACTCTAGAGATCAGCAAGATCCAAACGGCCTTAGATTGTTCTCCCACTCTTATCTTGAATCACGCCGGACCTCTGGACCTGTGCATAACGAGGCCAGTGGAAAGATCGTGAGTTCCACCTGACTGCCAATACCTTACGCACGTGTTGTGCAACTGTTACCATCACTCGTTACTCGATGTTTCATGTGCAATGACCATAAGATCTCATCTATGCTATACTCGCTCGTCTACTCATATTCACGTTCACTCTACTATCCCGTCTCTCTCGTCTATTCATCTAGCACTCTCTTGTTACCCTTTGAGCTGTGTGGCTCCTATCGTTTGTGCTATTTCGTGACTGTCTAGCGCATAATATGGGTCTTGTGACTCTACTGTATCAAATGCATACTGTGCAGGGCACGGAGAGTGTCCGGGGGGCTCCAATCAAGTCCTGGGGGCAGAGAGCCACCCGAAAATACCTGCAGGGGCTATTGACGGTGTTCTGCATTGCACCGGTTCTGACTATACTATCTTGGCTAGACATCTAACTACTATCCTTTTAGTCTGAGGAGTTCAGACGTACTGTGATATTACTGTGCTATCACAAACTGTTATACGTTAGTCTGAGGAGTTCAGACGTAATGTACTATCGTGAAACGACTACTGTCCCAAAGTGACTATTGTCGTACTCTACCAGTGCACCGTTGTGCAACCCTACACGCTATCTTGTTACACGCTATCTTGTTACACGCTATCTTGTTACACGCTACCTTGTTACACGCTATCTCGTTACACGCTATCTCACCATACGCTCTACTTGCTCTACTTGATACTCGCTATCTTGAGTTACTGTGTGCTATCGCGACTTGATCACATTCAAAGTGCAATTTACTCTTTACATGACCATCTACTATCATCTCTTCTTGTTATACATGTCTCTTGCTATTCTGGACAATATCGTTACTTGCTATTGTTGTGACTTGACTTTAGTCATCGTGCTATACTTGATTCATCTGCTATTTGAACCATGTTACTTGTGCTATTACTTTCTCGACTTTACATGACTCGCTCTATCATTAGTTACTCTACCTTTAATGCATTAATTACTTAAAGCATGCTTGACTCATGAGATTTAAGTCCTACTGGGCGTTATCGCTCACCCTTCGTTATTTGTTATTGTGTCTCAGGTAAGTCGGACAATGACGTTATACGTACCAATGGGACAAGACCAGAGTGATGAGTGACCCGGAGTCAAATAACGAAGTTACCCTAGCACAATTGGAGTCTAGTAGTTGTTGCTTTAGATTTCTTTTCAAGGTAATGATGTCATTGAGCCCTATGTATTGGCTCTGAATTAGTGGTTGTAATAGTCTTAGTGATTTTATAATGAAACGAAGAGTTATTTCAACTATTGTTCATTAGATGCTCTGATGTTTGCGAAAGTATGCGCAATTGTTGTTACCATACTCGTTGTTCGCGTCACCCTCCGATTTATTCCGCTGCTAAATTGGAGGGGCGTGACATGGTCCTTTATACTCCAAACCACACTACGTCGATAACTACACACGAGGTAATAAGACTGGCTACCACAAAGCCAAACTATAATTGGAATCATACCCAAGAAGAGTAAAACTCAACAAGTGGAAGGTCTCACACGGCCTTCACAGAGCATAGCTCTACTAAACCACAATATGCCTAAGCCACAAGTCTCATCGGCAAAATACCCACAAAGGTAACATAATTAATAATCACAAACTAATCCACAATAAATTATAAACAAAGATCTACTTAAAACGGATAAAATACAACAAGTGGCAAGTCAAACCACAAGACCTCCACAACACACAAGTATCCGGAAAGGTTGGTACACAATGTACCACCACAAAACTACAAAGTAACCCACGAAGGGAATAGGTACCTGCTACTCTGAGGTACCACAACACAAACACCGGAACAAAGGGTACAAGTAGGTGATAAACATCACACTGAACCACAATTATATTATAACTTTATTTAGGTACAGCATTACAAGTAAAACCTCAACCGGCAAGTCACACAAACCACAACTCAGTCACAATTGTGCCAACACCAAGGCACACCTCGAACTGGTCAAACCTCGACAACGAATTACAAACTCACGAATCACGACATGTAGCAAAGCACGAGCCGGAAAGGAACGACGCCACCACACGGGAACGGTCTACTGGCTGATTAGGCCAATATCCAACCTGGACAACACAACACAAGAACAACCTCTCAGCCTCGCAGTCACGGACGAAAGGTCCAACTGCCGCTCCACGAGAATAAGTCAAACAACTGTGGAGACCAACCAACACCACACCTGCAGACACACAACTACAGGTCCATGCCTGGCACCTCTAGAGTCTCTGGCCGGAGCACCCTAAAGTGAGGCACTGGAAAACAGGACTAGCTGGGGACCAGTGTCGGCTACTGGTGTCCGTACCCCCAACTACGAGCGCGCTACAAGCGACTACACACCCACAAACACAAGCCGCTGCCCTACTGTCTTCTTTCCCTCAGCCAGACGTACAACTCAAGCACAGGAGTGAGGGTGTCCAGGAAGACGACACAGACCTCAACGGTACAACACAAGTACCAGGACAAAAGCCCGAGCACAACAAACACACGTGCCTGGCTCACAAAGAACCTGGGGTACCCGACTAGAGAGGCATTCCAGAATAGGCACCGAACCACCACACTCGGAAAGCTCAAACCACGATACTAACACATATAACCTTTACTTATAATTCACAATATACAAGTGTTAGGATTAGCTTAACATCGGTCACCGTGTGACCCCAAAGCTATCCCACACCAACACATAACTGAACCACAAACTTGCCTATCATTGGTCATGAGGTGACCTCTGTGGCAACACACACACCACTTAATACGTAAATCAATATAATGTTATTCGAAAGACAACAACAAACTAGGGCTAGGTCGGTATGGACCTTCACTGCCCAATCACCACAAAGTCATGGCTAGGCTCACACAAGAACCTCACTGCCCAGTTACTACGACAAATCATAAGAATTACATTACAACAAAGTGTGTAGTATACACACACTCAAACCACGTAAACAACACGTGTATATTACACCCTAGTTGGTGTACCACACGTCTTCCACGTAAACCACCTGTCCAACACATGGACAACGCACTCCAAGAGTGCCACGGGTGCCAACGCACCACACATACTGCGTAAAGCAATTACGTACATCACACATCATTCACGTAAAACATGCCCATTACATGAGCAGTATGCTCCTAGAGCATATCAAATGCACTGGCTCACACTGGTCATCGCCATGCACACACAAACACGCAATATTCATAACCAGAAAAGCTACGTAAACCACACTGCATGGTTACATGCACAAGTTGGCGGCAACATCGACTGCCGCTTATAGGAAGTAGACGGCAATGGATCTGGCTGTCTATATCCCAGCTGATGAACCTGGCGACCAACGATGTTGACGCCAAGATCTTCAGCTTCTACTCCTGCAGAAACCCTAACCGATCCCACATGCATTCCTGATCCCGAAACCATTAAGAAAATAGGAGGAAATAGTTCCTCTAACTCCCATGCATTATAATTAAACTAAAACAGCATGCTTTACTACATAAAATCATCAAACCACCCATTATCCCCGCATGGGTGCCATGACCCGAAATCACCATTTTCATGCAGTTTCATGCTTTCTAATTATTCTATTACAACCTATAAGAACTACAAGGGTCGTTCCCTACCTCAGAACATGCTCAAACCCTTCGAATTCTCCCGGTTCACACCGAACCCTCCGCGAGCTCCCACGGGAATTGCACCACGCCATGGCGTTTCCTCGTCCGATTCGACAACGCCACACGCTCCACGATCCTCCAACCACCCTTCAGTACCTGCTGAAAACTTTAGAAACACGGGGACACGAAGCTAGGGCAAGGGGAAGAGAGAGACAGGTGGGAAACCTGCTCTCGGGTGACCCTATAACCTGTAGAATTCTCAGGTTGGCTTCAACCCCTCTGCCGCCAATGACAACCGCCACTCTAAACATCCACATCTAATGCCGCCAAGATCATGCAGTCAACGGCCAATTACCTGGACGCCAACAAGTCAACGACCACCCCTGGCCGCCAACTCCTACTCAACTGCAGCAGGTCCTATTTCATTTCGGGACCTAACCTGCACCACACCTACACACACCACGCGTCTACACCACACTGGCCTTACAACAGCCATCACAACCACAACACACACGATCCAAAAAGGATCCGAAAATAAGCGACGTTACATTATTATCACCTAAAAACAAATGTCGTCCTCGACATATAAAACAAATCACAACAATCCGGATTATCACCTAAAAACAATAAAGCCGAACACAACAAGTAGGATACTCTTTCTCTGCTTCAGTCTTTCAATTCATCTCACAATTACTCTGTTCTGTCGATTCCATTGCCTTTCTTTAGCTTTCAACCGTAGGCAATCCTACCTTGCCAATAGTGCTTTATCTCCTTGGACTGAACCTGCTTCCACAATTTCTGGGCTGTGTTTGCAACATTTTTTTTCCGAGACCATTTTACCTTTCTTGAATATCTTACACTGTAATATTCTTTCATGCCACCATTTTCTTTTTCCATTTATCACTGTTTTCTGTTATCCTGCCTCATCTGCATTTACATTCACAACTGACACTTCTTCAAAGAAAATCAATCATCATCTTTGAATTTTCTGCTCTTTCATATTATTCTGCTCATACCGCTTAAAGTCAATCTCTGATTAAAAAACCATAATAAACTTTGTTCATTTATTCCGCTGCGCAAAACTTTACACTTTCTCCTTATTCAAGCAAACTTGAACAATCTCTGAATATTAAATCTTTCTTTGCTTCCGCTTCCGCTGCGCTACTTTGATCACACTGAACACTTTTGCAAAATATTCCACAATTTCTGCTCATATTATTACTTTCAATTACTTTCTTCTGGCTTCAACTACTTCTCAAATCATCCCATTCAATTAATTCATGCTGAAGAAATTACTGCAATTTCTGTTCTGCCAAACCATTATTGATATATTATACTCTTCATATATCTTTCTTGCTTTACTGACATTCTCTGGCTAATTCCCATAATTCTGGGGCATAAACTTTTCAAATATTCTTAATCAATCTGCTCCAGCATTTAAACCCTGAAATATTTTAATAACAATTCCTTTCTGCTCAATTGAATCATTTCTTTGCACCAATATGCAAACTCTAACTGACATTTCCTGACTCATCTGATCTTATTTACTTCATCATTTGCTAAATTCTTCCTTTCTTTAATCCTTATCTTTTCTTTATCTAAACTGCCAATCATCAACTAAATATTCTTCTTGTGCAATTTTCACAAATTCTTATTGCACATTAATCCTTCTTTTCTCTCTTTCTTTATTCAACTGATCATTTCTATACTTATTTATACAAATCTTCATATCACACTTCCTGCTATCATCATTATTCATAACAACACTTTTCTCAGATTTCTGATCTCAAACATATTTAATCTATCTGCCATAAATCACTGCTCTTTTATGTACTGATACTTCTTTTAAAGCTGGTCTGCCTTTCTTGATCATATCAAACTCTTCATAACTCTAATCACATTTCCATCCACACTGTTTCTTAATATCCTCTGACTCAAATCTCTAGTGCCACAATACATTTGCTGAGATTCTCAATTGCAACTTATCACACACACACTGACCTGATCCTTATCACCTTGTTACCATACACTTGTCTCTGCCAACTTTCTATCTCATTATAACTTATTTACTGAATTCCATATCCAAACTTGTTAATCTCTTCAATTCCTTTAACTGCAAATCTTTAACAACCAAACTGATCTATCACAGAAATACTCTATACTTTAACTGCTTTAACTGCACTAGTGCCAGGATGCTACCACACAACTTATGCTACTATCCACATTGTGGCACAACAACTGCTCACAACTGCCAATCTAACAAACAGAAACACACGGTTTACGTGCCAAAAGCTCACGTAAAAACTACTTTATATCACACAAAACTTCAGACTTACTACCAGCAGTGAACATTAATCCAAGTATTGGGACATTGTACTTTCAATGTCTTTTCATATTCTAACTGGACATTGCTCTGATACCAACTGTGACGGACCGGGGTATTTATGCCCAATAAGGCTCCATATCCAGATCCGCCTCCCGCGAACGGACCGAAGTCTCGCAAGGGATATCTCACACACGTGTCCAGTAAGAGTATAAAAGACAAACCACAAGAATATAAGACACAAGAAAGTACAGTGCTCATATCTGTTCACTGATTTGTACAACTGTCCCATTACATTAATACATGTCCAATTAAAAGAGTACAACTACCTGGGGCATACCTCGAGGGAGCACAAGCTCACACAACACTAACTACTAAACAACTGCTGGTGGTACAAGTCTGACACAATGCCGCTGCAAGCCAAACACACGGCAAGCCCTGAAAAGAACTGTAGAGGAGTGAGCCTCAACAAGTCACTGGCTCGGTAGGGCTACCCAAAACAATACCGAGACCACAATACTCCTCAACCCCAAAGGGTTTCACTGGCAACACCAATAGCCAAACCATTTCATGCTCACATCATGATAATAAATAACAATTAAACATAATCATGATAATAAACACAAAGTCCTCAGAAGGAAAGTAGGACTACAGGACTAACATAATATCATTAGTCAGCCCAACTACTAATGTGCCTAAACCACAGTCTCACTAGCACACTGCTACAACAACTGGTTGGCGAAGCTATAAGTCACATAGGCAAATCACTACCTAGGCTGCAAACTACACAGGCGAACCTCAATCATTTGAGTAACAGGACTGCTAACAAAGAGCTGGTCCTTTATACTCCAAACCACACTACGTCGATAACTACACACGAGGTAATAAGACTGGCTACCACGAAGCCAAACTATAATTGGAATCATACCCAAGAAGAGTAAAACTCAACAAGTGGAAGGTCTCACACGGCCTTCACAGAGCATAGCTCTACTAAACCACAATATGCCTAAGCCACAAGTCTCATCGGCAAAATACCCACAAAGGTAACATAATTAATAATCACAAACTAATCCACAATAAATTATAAACAAAGATCTACTTAAAACAGATAAAATACAACAAGTGGCAGGTCAAACCACAAGACCTCCACAACACACAAGTATCCAGAAAGGTTGGTACACAATGTACCACCACAAAACTACAAAGTAACCCACGAAGGGAATAGGTACCTGCTACTCTGAGGTACCACAACACAAACACCGGAACAAAGGGTACAAGTAGGTGATAAACATCACACTGAACCACAATTATATTATACCTTTATTTAGGTACAGCATTACAGGTAAAACCTCAACCGGGAAGTCACATAAACCACAACTCAGTCACAATTGTGCCAACACCAAGGCACACCTTGAACTGGTCAAACCTCGACCACGAATTACAAACTCACGAATCACGACATGTAGCAAAGCACAAGTCGGAAAGGAACGACGCCACCACACGAGAACGGTCTACTGGCTGATCAGGCCAATATCCAACCCGGACAACACAACACAAGAACAACCTCTCAGCCTCTCAGTCACGGACGAAAGGTCCAACTGCCGCTCCACGAGAACAAGTCAAACAACTGTGGAGACCAACCAACACCACACCTGCAGGCACACAACTGCAGGTCCATGCCTGGCACCTCTAGAGTCTCTGGCCAGAGCACCCTAAAGTGAGGCACTGGAAAATAGGACTAGCTGGGGACCAGTGTCAACTACTGGTGTCCTACCCCCAACTACGAGCGCGCTACAAGCGACTACACACCCACAAACACAAGCCGCTGCCCTACTGTCATCTTTCCCTCAGCCGGACGTACAACTCAAGCACAGGAGTGAGGGTGTCCAGGAAGACGACACAGACCTCAACGATACAACACAAGTACCAGGACAAAACCCCGAGCACAACAAACACACGTGCCTGGCTCACAAAGAACCTGGGGTACCCGACTAGAGAGGCATTCCGGAATAGGCGCCGGACCACCACACTCGGCAAGCTCAAACAACGATACTAACACATATAACCTTTACTTATAATTCACAATATACAAGTGTTAGGATTAGCTTAACATCGGTCACCGTGTGACCCCAAAGCTATCCCACACCAACACATAACTGAACCACAAACTTGCCTATCATTGGTCATGAGGTGACCTCCGTGGCAACACACACATCACTTAATACGTAAATCAATATAATGTTATTCGAAAGACAACAACGAACCAGGGCTAGGTCGGTATGGACCTTCATTGCCCAAACACCACAAAGTCATGGCTAGGCTCACACAAGAACCTCACTGCCCAGTTACTACGACAAATCATAAGAATTACATTACAACAAAGTGTGTAGTATACACACACTCAAACCACGTAAACAACACATGTATATTACACCCTAGTTGGTGTACCACACGTCTTCCACGTAAACCACCTGTCCAACACATGGACAACGCACTCCAAGAGTGCCACGGGTGCCAACGCACCACACATACTGCGTAAAGCAATTACGTACATCACACATCATTCACGTAAAACATGCCCATTACATGAGCAGTATGCTCCTAGAGCATATCAAATGCACTGGCTCACACCAGTCATCGCCATGCACACACAAACACGCAATATTCATAACCAGAAAAGCTACGTAAACCACACTGCATGGTTACATGCACAGTTGGCGGCAACATTGACTATCGCTTATAGGAAGTAGACGGCAATAGATCTGGCCGTCTATATCCCGGCTGATGAACCTGGCGACCAACGATGTTGACGCCAAGATCTTCAGCTTCTACTCCTGCAGAAACCCTAACCGATCCCACATGCATTCCTGATCCCGAAACCATTAAGAAAATAGGAGGAAATAGTTCCTCTAACTCCCATGCATTATAATTAAACTAAAACAGCATGCTTTACTACATAAAATCATCAAACCACCCATTATCCCCGCATGGGTGCCATGACCCGAAATCACCATTTTCATGCAGTTTCATGCTTTCTAATTATTCTATTACAACCTATAAGAACTACAAGGGTCGTTCCCTACCTCAGAACACGCTCAAACCCTCCGAATTCTCCCGGTTCACACCGAACCCTCCGCGAGCTCCCACGGGAATTGCACCACGCCACGGCGTTTCCTCGTCCGATTCGACAACGCCACACGCTCCACGATCCTCCAACCACCCTTCAGTACCTGCTGGAAACTTTAGAAACACGGGACACGAAGCTAGGGCAAGGGGAAGAGAGAGACAGGTGGGAAACCTGCTCTCGGGTGACCCTATAACCTGCAGAATTCTCAGGTTGGCATCAACCCCTCTGCCGCCAAAGACAACCGCCACTCTAAACGTCCACATCTAATGCCGCCAAGATCATGCAGTCAACGGCCACTTACCTGGACGCCAACAAGTCAATGACCACCCCTGGCCGCCAACTCCTACTCAACTGCAGCAAGTCCTATTTCATTTCGGGACCTAACCTGCACCACACCTACACACACCACGCGTCTACACCACACTGGCCTTACAACAGCCATCACAACCACAACACACACAATCCAAAAAGGATCCGAAAATAAGCGACGTTACAATGGATCTCCAGCAGTTGGCAAAGGTGACAAAGTCTTCCTCCGGCCTCATCTTTTCTGCCACCAAGTCGGGAAGTGTGGGGACTTGGGTGGCCATGTAAGAGAAGTGAGAGATGAAGCGTTCGGAGACTATGTCAAAGTTAATGAGATCGGATGCAGGAAGGGAGGTGAACCACCTCAAAGCCTCCCCTTATAACGATTGTTGGAAGGGGTGAACCAAGAGGACCCAATCATATAACCACTGGTGGGAATCCATGGTGAAGCTGGCGAGATGGAATTGGCGGTCGGAGGTCCCGTCATACTTGCGGTATTTCGGGGCCTTGAAACCCAGAGGAAAGTAGGCATTCGGGAGCTTGCAGTAGTTTTTAAGAGAATGAGGCTTGGACAGGATAAGGACTCAGCTAAGAGTCTCCTAACAAGACCCTTCATCTCTGACCGAGAGATGGATTCGGATTGAGTGGGAGGTGTGGGTTGAACATAGGGTGGATAGACGAAAGGAGGAGTTGGAATAGGAGTTGGTGCAGGAGTGGGAGGAGGAATAGGGGAGATAGGAACTCGGGATGGAGTAACGGGCCTAGGAGTGGGCCTAGACGAGGAGGCATTGAAAGGAGATGGTGAGGAAGGAGAAGCCATCACCCGAACAGTATGCTTGGAAACCATAGAAATGATGTCCTCGAGCAAATTGCGGGACATGAGTTTAGAGAATTCGGGGTCATCTTGGACTTCTTGGGCATACGTAGGGTTGACCCTCAAACTCACCTCCTCATTGTCGGCTTGAGAGGAGGATTGGACTGACTCTTTAGGCTGCATGTTAGAGTTGACCATTCCGACAAATTCATCATTGATGTTATCACCATACTTAAAGGCCGGATTGTTAGACATGTTAACGGAGTTCAACTAAGAGTCCATTAGCAACACAACCTACTGATTTTAAGACGATTGGGCTGATTAACTACACTGTTATTAGGAGAAATGTGGATTTCTAATCAAACAATGTTGTCAAACAGCGTCCCAAAAAATTTTTAAACGTTGAAGTTGTGTGTTCACTTGACTTGTGGAGGCTGGTTCTTTCACCTCTCACTCAAAGCCGGGTGAATAGGCGAACTAACTGGGAGGGTAAAGGTCCTCCTGCCCCGTACCGTGAGGGAATCCACGGAATTTAGGGACTTATGGAGTTCTCCTAGAAGCCAACCCGATTTACCCAATAGGGAATCCCCGAGTAAAAGGTTGTGAATCAAGAAGGGGCTATCCTAAAATGTGTGGGGAGGCTAGAACAGAAGAGAAAACAAACCCACCTCGTGACTCAAGATCGTCAGTGATCAAACAAAAAAGCAAACAGAAAGAAAAATAGATCAAAATAGCCAAAAACCAGGTTCTGTGCAATAAACGACAACACAGTCATCGTTAAGTTCCTCTGAAAATAGTAAACGGCAGGATCAATGGATGATGACAAAGAGTTAACGGCACAGGGTATGGACGCTAAAGGGAAATAAATGGCATGAAGAGTGGATGTTTACCTGGGTAGACGGCAAGATCATTTTCCGTCTACCTGTGTGTAGGCTGAAACCACAGCAGCAGCAGTTGTCCCACTGTGATCGCCAAAAGAAAGGTGTGGACGTTCCGTTCCGCTCCCGAGTGGTGCTCCAGAAGTTCCCGAACTTTGAGAGTAAGCTCCCTCGTTGGGGTGGTTGTTTGCTGGTTGATTTATTCTTGCTCTTTGACCCCCCCCATTTGACTAGTTTGACCTAAGAGAAGAACAAAGAAACCAGCCAAGAAAGTGAGGGGAGGTGATCGCCAGGGCCTTACCTATGCCTAAGGAGGTATTATGATCGCGCGGGTGACGTAGCCTCTCGCAGCGGTGGATGGCGGGACTTCAACTTTCTCCTCTTCGGCCGGCCAATAAAAAGAAGCTCCACGGTCTTGCTTGAAGTGTTCCTACAACAAAGAGAGAGCTATTAGACTTTGAGGAAGTGCGGTAAACATCTAGAAGTAAAGAAGAGTGACCCAAAAGGTAAGCCCCGTACCAGTTGTGGGCTTGAGAAGAGGGGTGGCCAAATGTTATGACCACCCTGCTTCCCTCTGTTTTTGGTTTGGAAAACCTCTTTTAGGTGTGTAGGGAGGTGCACTACATGCCTAGAGTGTGTGTGTGTGTGTGTGTGTGAAGTGAATAGCATGCAAAACTAAGAGAGAGGAAAGGGAAAGAGGAAGAGGAGAGGGAGATGATCCTATTGTGGTGGCGTGGATGGCTGCTTTGTGGGCTCCTCCAGCTCGTGGTGAAGCCTCCTGGACGTCCCAAGTGTTGAGAGGAAGAGAGGGCACAAGGTGGAAGCTCTTAAAGACTTGAAATGAATTTTCTCTCTCTTCTCTCAAGGTGTCAAAGCTTCTGCTCATCCAGCATCTCCCCCCTCACTTAGAAGGCTAAGAAGTACCATATATAGGTAGTGGGGGCGGTGCTAGGGAGCCTAGGATGCTTAAGTGTGAGGAAACACACTTAAACATGAGGCAATCCATGTAAAAAGGCTTAGACCAATGAGAGGGGGCCAAGTAGGATTTTTACTGGGTCAAGGGGGTGCCAAGGTGGCCCATTTTCCCATTGGGAACGGCCCCATGCATTGCATGGGTGAGAGAATGGAGCAAGTGGGATATATTCTCGGGCAGTTGCGCAGACCAAGTAAACCCAGGTTGACATCAATTGATGTTGCCACCAAGCCCATGCAGACGTCCACATATGTGGACATCAACCGAAGTCGACGTCAATGGGTATTGCCGTCAACATGAAGTCGGCGGCAATCGATGTTGCTGTTAACATGGGATCCGAGGCAAGTCAACATGCGGTCAAACAAGTCTTATTGGGCCATGAACCACGCAGGGATGGGCCAAATCTCACGTGCACACTCTTATATTTTATCCTTTATTTTGGTGATAACAAAACTCATGATTAACATAAATATCATGAATATATTTAATATCATGTTATCCTCGTAAATACAAGATACTAGGGCACTATCGTTTCATGATTTGCACTAAAAAGTTAAATCGATTGTTGTTCAATGCATATCGATTACTAACTAAGTTCCACATTGATTTCTGTTTTTAAAGTCCACATCGATTACAGTTTACTTCAACATCGATTTTATTTAAAACATCGATTTCACTTAAACATCGACTCCATTCAAACATCGACATCGGTTTAACATCATCATTTTCACTTAAACATTGACTCTATTCAAACATCGACTTCGGTTCAACATCGATTTCATTTAAAACATCGATTTCACTTAAACATCGACTTCATTCAAACATCGACTTCGGTTCAACATAGATTTCATTTAAAACATCGATTTCACTTAATCATCGACTCCATTCAAACATCGACTTTCGTTCAACATCGATTTCATTTAAAAAAATATTGATTTCACTTAAACATCGACTCCATTCATACATCGACTTCGGTTCAACATCGATTCATTTAAAACATCAATTTCACTTAAACATCGACTCCATTCAAACATCGATTTTAGTTCAACAACGATTTCATTTAGAACATCGATTTCACTCAAACATCGACTTCAGTCAAACATGCCCTACCTTTCCGGTCGACCGATTTCCTCTTGAGTTTATACATGTTGTTCCAACTTGCTTCTTTCTCAGATTTCTTATATAGATTTATATTATTTAAACTTGGACCAACCTAACTAGCTAGCCTTACTTTGGCTTGCTATCACTGTACTCTCACATTGAACTTGCTTTAATATTAATGTTACTGTAAGATCTGCCCGAACTATATTAAAAGATTGATCAAATGGAAATGGTGACACCTTGGGTCTTCGGACTCTACTGGACCAATGCCTGTGCAATGGGGTCGATCCAGTCCCGGGAGGAGCACCCGAACTCGGCCACCTACTGCTAAATTTAGTCTACATTTCCATGAGCTGTATTATGGCATGAATTTCTTTACTGTTTAGTTCCGGGAAAATTCTTTTATAATATCTTCATCGAACGGTACTTCAATATGTTTGTTGCATCCTCTTATTGACTGATATACTTATTGTTCCTTTCCTACTACTGTCTGACTTATTGTTATTATAAATGGCAATTTCCTACTAAGCACAATTGCTCATAAATCCTACATTCCTTTCAGGCATCTCAGATGGGTCTGACTCACCAAGGGATTGTGCGCCGAGTGATCTATAAATTAGCAAACCTTACTTCTTCTTTTTTACTATGTCACTTAAGTTGTTGTATATCTTAACTCTAAACTATCGGCACATGTAATATATTATTCCGCTGCAACTTTCTACGTATATGCAAGACCGTTCATGCTTGTATTGTCTCGATCTTTCTATCACCTCCAAAAATTGTACATGAGTAGGACGTGACAGGAACAATCTGCTCCATATATAGTTTGGTCAACCTGCTCACACCCCAGCCAGCTCTAATGGGCAAGAATCTGGCAGTCTTTGTCAGTCTGTCCACAAGCACCCACCCAAATACTGTCATAACCTCGTGCTATCCTCGACAATCCACTCACGAAATCTGTAGTCACATGGTCCCACTTCCACATGGGAATCTCTAGCGGTTGAACAAGCCCTCCAGGGCGCTGGTGCTTGGCCTTCACCTGTTGACAAACCAAACACTTGGCTACAAAGGCCGCTATGTCTCTCTTCATCCTGAGCCACCAAAACTGTCGTTTCCGCCTATGGTACATCTTGGTTGACCTTGGATGAATCGAGTACTGGGACCCATGTGCCTCCTGCATCACTGCTCTCCAAACAGACTCCTCATCTGGTACATAGAGTCTATCTCGAAACCTGACAGTATCGTCATTACGTAGCTCAACCTCCGGAAGTAGTAAGACTCTGTGCATCTCAGGATTTACCTACTGAGCCTCAACAACCTGCCTGACTATGGCTGAAGCAACTAGCAAACTCCCCAGCATTCATTGTTATCGTCTGGAGGAAACTCTGAAGGACCTCTCTGCTTTAGACTGCCACTCTCTCAACATGAGATGGCTGATCTATGCCTTCTTGCTCAGTGCATCTGCCACTACATTAGCCTTCCCAGGCTGATACTCAATACTAAAATCATAGTCCTTTAGGTATTCCATCCAGCATCGTTGGCTCATATTCAAATCCCTCTGTGAAAAGACATATCGTAGGCTCTGGTGGTCGGTGCGAACCACAAACCTCACTCCATACAAGTAGTGACGCCAAATCCTCAAAGCAAAAACCACTGCTGCCAGCTCCAGGTCATGGGTCGGGTAGCTCTCCTTGTGGGGCTTCAACTGACGTGACACATAAGACACCACTCTAACATGCTGCATCAGAACTGCTCCTAAACCAACACTAGAAGCATCTGTGCAGACCTCAAAACCCTTTGTACCTACAGGTAACACCAGGACTGGCACTGACATAAGCAGTCGCTTCAACTCCATGAAGCTCTGCTCACTCTGCTCCGACCACTCAAAAGATACTCCCTTCCTTGTCAAACGAGTCAGGGGTGCTACAATCTGTGAAAAATCTCTGATAAATCTACGGTAGTAACCAGCCAAGCCAAAGAAGCTGCGAATCTCTGACACTGTATGGGGCCTCTCCCACTGTAAAACTATCTCAACCTTTGCTAGATCTACGAAACTCTGTCACCTAAGATCACATACCCCAAAAAGTGAACCTGCTGCATCCAAAACTCACACTTTCTGAGCTTGGCATACAGCTGGTGCTCTCACAGAGTCTATAGTACGATCCTCAGGTGCTGGGCGCGCTCCTCCTCTGAAGCAGAGTATACTAGGATGTTGTCAACAAACACCATAACAAACTGGTCCAGGTACTGGTGGAACACCCTATGCATCAGATCCATGAAGACCGTTGGCGCATTGGTGAGCCCAAACGGCATCACCAAAAACTCAAAGTGCTCGTTGTTGGATCGAGATGGAGCTTGGCTCTTATATCACTTGTTGGTATCAGATGAATGAAAGAGCTTTAGATGTCCTAGAGGGAGGTGAATAGGACTTCTTGCACTATTAAAATTTATCAAAAAATAAACCACACTAGATAGTATCGTTAGTACTTAGTGTGGCGTGTGTGAAACAAGTGAGAACCTGGAGGAAACAATCACACAAGTGAACAAAGGATTTATCCTGGTTCAGATCTCCTATCAATTAGAAGTCCTACGTCCAGTCCCCAAGCACCCCTTGGGATTTTTACTAAACTGCCAAGAACACTTGGCCTTCTCTCAACCTGAGAGGTATTACAACCCAATTGCACCCAAGCAAGTCTTCCCTTCACAGAGGAGTATTACAACCACCTACAATCGTAAGTCTTCCCTTCACAGAGGGGCACTACAAGGAACAAACCCCCTGTTGGTTTCTTACACAGAAATAGACGCAGTGTGTCTACTCTGAAGAAAGAGCAAACACAGAATATCAGAAAGAGATACAAGTATGAATGGAAGCTCTAACTCTTTCTGACTCAAAGATGGTGGACTAAGAAGAAAATCTACAATAGCAGAAAGCCACCTAAAGAGAAAGACTTCTAAATGCGAGAGAGCTTGGAAGCTTGAAGCAGGCTTTCTTCAGATCTTGAGCTCTTCTCTCTTTTCTTGATGAGTTTGAATGCAGTTGTATATGAGCTTTCTATGTGTATTGCAATCCCGGCCTGTGTCTTTCTTTGTAATTCAAACTTTAGCATCATACATAGTCTTCAGAAATTTCCCATTTAAAAGTGGCTAGTAAAAATAGTCGTTTGAAATTTGAACGTTGGGTCTTGAGACTTGGATGTTGAGCAACTACCCCTAAGAAAATCATTTAATATTTTAAATTATTATAACTTTGTGATTTTGCTATGACAAAACCTTTTAAAAGACTCTTTACAAATTAAATACACTAATACATGTACCATAGAAAATATTTAGACAACTTCATCTCGAAAATTTTCTAAGTCCACAGACTACTCTATGTATCACACTAACTTCGAATATGGACTCCGACATTCAAAAGTTGAATTACAGTTTGCAAGTTTTCTCGAAATTTTTTCTAAGTCCATAAACTACTCTATATGTATCATACTGAATCGTCTGCTGACTCCGACTTTCTAAAGTTGAAGTGCTCTAAGTCTTGTGTTCTAAACTCCAACTCTCTAAAGTCGAATGCCACTCTCCGACTTCCAAAAGTCGAAGTATCTGTTTTTGTTTCTGTCTAAGTCTATGGAAGTTGAATGAATCTCTTCGACTTCTTAAAATCAAAGTATGACTTTCTAATACTCATCTATCCGACTTCTTATAGTCGAATCTTACTATCTTACTACAACTTCTGAGAATCGAATTTCTATGTGTGTCTTCATAATTCTGACTTCGACTTCTAAAGTCGAAGTACACCTTCTTTTGAATCCGACTTCTCTGACAGTTTGGGTATTTATACTTTTCTTGTGCAGATAGTATATATATATTTTTTTATTATTATTCATCTGTGTAAATGTAACCCTTGCCAGAACTCATTACTCCTATATGTTTCTTAAATATCAATAATCCATCAGATTATCACTAATTAATTATTCTGACAAGTTGAGACATATTATATTTAAAATAATCTTCTAAATTTGTTTATGTTTATATCTGAAACATTTAATCAAATTGGTCTCTTGCTTCATGACAGAAGGCCACATTTTCATCTCCTTCAGAAGATATCCTGCATTTATTGATTTCAGACGCATGGGTATCTGACAGAGGTTCACCTACCACTGTCAGAACCACACCTTACTTTTTGGTGCAACTATCTGTCCATCTTGTATTGGTCTGAAAGCTTGTCTGTCCGAGGTTTCCATACTTTATACATTTCTTCTGACTCACCTACCTCAGAAAGTATGGAGGTATCCTCTCTTTGTGTCTTGTCTTTGTTGTAGAATATTTATTAGGCACATTTTCAGCATGGAGCTTTCACAGAACATTTATTTGGAAGTTGACATCTTAGCTGTGAAACTACAAGCCTTGTCTGAAACTGTTGGAAAGCTAAAAAGATAGGAGGACTTGTGGATAACAACCTCAATCAAGATTCAAAGGATAAAAGTCTCTCCTCAAACGGCCAGATCTCTAACAGACACTTTCAAACGGCTACATTCTTCTGAAGCTTATATAGAAGCCGAAGTTTGAAAGAGAACAGACGACACAAGAGAGAACCCCATATACAACACTTAAGAGTGTGAAACGAGCTAGCAACTTTATAAAACTCTCTTTTGCCTTCTGCTAGCAAGATCACTCACAAGCGTTCTCCTGAGCTGCAAGATTGAGAGCTTCCCCATTCAGAAAATTGTCTGAGCTCTCCTCTTCATAGAAGTCTTGTTGTTGGGTGGAATTTGTAATTGTGATTTCTTTATGTCCACCCTTCCTCATTAGAAAGGATTATAGTTGTAATTCTAATTTGTTTTTCTCCTTTCTGAATTCGGCTCTGTTTTCCTATTGTTAAGGCAAACACACGTGTTTTTTCAATCTTCATTATGTAACCTTGAAGGAGGTTTGTTCCTACTGTACCCCTCTTGTGTAGGGAAGACCTTGTTGTAGGTAGGTTTGTACCCATGTTGAGGGAAGACTTGCTTGGGAGCAAGTGAGCTTGTAATTCCTCTCAAGGGTGAGAGCAGGCCAAGTTCTCTTGGCAGTTAGTGAAATCTCAAGTGGTTTGCTTGAGGACTGGATGTAGAACTTCCATATGGGAAGGGCCGAACCAGGATAAAAATTCTTTGTGCATTTATGTGATTGTTTCCGCCAACTTACACTTGAATCACACACTACACTAAATTCTAACAGCTTCATTTAGTGTTGTTTAATTTCAGATAAAATTTTAAAAGCGCAAGAAGTCCTATTCACCCCCCCCCCACGACATCATTAGTGCCATTTCGATCCAACAAGTGGTATCAGAGCAAGGTCTTCTCAGAAGAATCTAAAGATTTGAGAAGAAATGGCAGCTGAAGCTCACAACTATGAAGGTCAGTCTGTTACAAGGCCACCATTCTTTGATGGTGAAGATTATTAGTATTGGAAGATGCAGATAGAGTGCTTCATCAGAGGCACAGATTTTGATCTATGGCAGGTTATAGAACAAGGTGATTATGAAATCCTTAGTGAATCCACTTCTAGTCTTTCCATAGCTGATAAGAGAAACATGTCATTAAATTATAAAGCCAAAACTATCTTTGTTGTGCCCTCTCTAAAAGTGAATTTAATAGATTATCTGCTTGTAGAACTGTTAAAGAAATGTGGGATAAACTGCAAGTTACATATGAAGGAACTGATAGAGTTAAACAAACTAGAATAGACATTCTTGTATCTCTATATGAACAATTTAAAATGCTTCCAAATGAAAACATAACTTAGATGTACAATCAATTTTCCAACATAATAGTAGGATTGAGTTCTCTAGGAAAAGTTCATACAAATGAAGAAACTATAAGAAAAATCCTAAGATCATTAACTAATGTTTGGACTCCGAAGGTTACCGCCATTGAGGAAGCACATGATCTAACTCAGCTTTCTATTGATAAATTAATCAGATCCTTAATGGCTCATGAAATTAATATGGAAAGATTTTTTTAAAATTCTTCGAAAAAGAAAATGCTAAATACTTTAAAGGTTGCAGATTCCTTCTCCTCTGAAGATTCAAAGGAGAAATCAGATGATAGTGATGATGAAGCCGTGTTGTCAAGGAAACTACAAAGGATCCTTGCCAAGAAGAAGAAATTTAGCTCCAAAAGATTCTTCAAGAAGAACAAGAAGAAGGAACCAACCTGCTATGAGTGCAATCAACCAGGACATTACAAGTCTGAATGTCCTAAGCTGAAGAAGAAGGATCAAGCAGAAAGATCCGACAAGAAGAAAGGTAAAGAAAAGAAGTTCAGAAAATACAAGAAAAAGGCAATGGTAGCAGCATGGGATAATGAAGAAGCTACCAGTTCAGACTCTTCAAGTTCAGAATCCGAAGAAAAAAAAAAGGCAAATCTAGCCCTCATGGCAGGACTAGATAAGGTAAATTCTGAAACATCCTTTACATCTTGTTCTGAATCTGATTCGGATAGTCTTAAAGATGCCTTCAATGAATTATATGAAAAATACAAAATAGTAGTTAAACAAATGAAGATAGTTAAACTAAATTTGCTAAATCAAGAAAAAGCCAACACTTTCCTGAAAAATGAAGCAGAAAGGTTAGGACAAAGTCAAAGTGAAACTAAAAGAGCAAATGAATTGTTGTGTGAAGACTTATAAAAATAAAAACAATAAAATTATGGAAATTGAGTCAAACTTAAAAGAACTTAAGGATGAAGAAAAATTAAAAGAAGAGAATAACTACTTAAGAGCTACTATAGAGAAAATATCTAACTAAAAAACATCCTTGTTTGTTAGATTAAAAGGCTCTAGGATAGGTAAGAAAAAGTATGGAGTAGGATATACACCTCCACATAATGAAGAAAATGTTGTGTATCTTGAAAAATATCCAACTCCTCAATTTGTAAAAGAAAAAGGAATCAAAAATCCTAAAAAGGTTAACTAGTATGCTTATAAACAAAAATAGAAATTTAACAAAATGAAAAATACTTTTGATTTATGATGTACTCACTGTAATCAATTAGGACACACTGTCAGCACATGCACTACCAAACATTTGCGCTGGATTCCTAAGACTAACCACCAAGGACCCAAGAAAATTTGGGTACCAAAAGTTACAACTTAAATTTATTTGTAGGGTCGCCTGAGAGCATTCAAATGGTACTTGGATAGTGAGTGCTCAAGGCATATGATAGGTGATAGGAAGTTTTTTACATGCTTTAGAGATGAAAGTGGTCAAGTCACTTATGGAGATAATGGTAAAGGGAAAGTCTTAGGATGTGGGACAGTGGGAACAAGAGAAAAGAACATGATAGAAGATGTCATGTATGTAGAAGGATTGAAGCATAATCTCATTAGCATCAGTCAATTATGTGATAAGGGTCATCTAGTAAAATTTCAGAATGACAAGTGCATTATTCAAAAGGATGGAAAAACAGCCTTTGAAGCTCAAAGGGTGAAAAATATGTACACCCTACAGTTAGCAGAACTAAAAGAAGTAAATTGATGTCTTGCAACTACCAAGAGTGAAGAATCTGATTTGTGGCATAGAAGATTGGGACATGCAAGTACTTCAGTAATCAAGAAATTGATTAAGCATGACTTAGTTGAAGGTCTTCCAAAGATGAAGCTAAAGAAGTCTGGAATATGTACAGTCTGTGCAAAGGGAAAGCAAACCAAAACATCATTTCAGTCCAAAATAGTGGTCACAACTTCCAAGCCTTTGGAACTCATTCATATGGATTTGTTTGGACCTATAAGAACAGTCAGTCTTGGAGGAAAAGTGTATGGTTATGTAATAGTGGATGACTACTCAAGATATACTTGGGTATCCTTCTTAGAAGCCAAATCAGAAACTTTTTCAGCTTTTCTAAAGTTCAGCAAGGTAGTACAAAAGAATCAGAAATTTCATATTATCAGTATCAGATCTGATCATGGTGGAGAATTCAAGAATGAAGAGTTCATGAAGTTCTGTGAAGAAAATGGAATTGGACACAATTTTTCTGCACCAAGAACACCTCAACAGAATGGAGTAGCAGAAAGAAAGAACAGATCACTGCTAGACATGGCCAGAACTATGCTACTGATTACAATTTACCAACATATTTCTGGGCAGAAGCAGTCAACACAGCCTACTACATCATTAACATGTGCATGATCAGATCAATTCTAAAGAAGACCCCATATGAGCTTTACAAAGAAAAGAAGCCCAACATCAGTCATCTTCGACCTTTTGGTTGTAAGTGTTTCATTTTGAATAATGGTAAAGATAATTTAGGAAAGTTAGATGCTAAAAGTGATGAAGAATTTTTGTTAGGATATATTTCAAAACCTAGAGGATACAAAGTACTTAATAGAAGAACCTTAACCATAGAACAAACACTGCATATATTATTTGATGAGACTAACCCTTCTATTAAGAAAATAGAAGAAGAAGAAGACTATGTTGAAGATCTGTGTAGGGATCTAGAGAAAACATCTATTGAAGAAGAAAAGGAAGATCCTCCACTAGAAGAACTTCAATAGCAAGAAGAACAACAAGAAGGACTGCCTAGAGAATTGAGGTATCACAGAGATCACCCCAGAGAAAACATTATAGGTGATCCTCAAGATAGGGTAAGAACAAGAGGTATGAATATTCCTTGGGATTTTTCTGCATTTGTCTCACAAATTGAGCCTAGGACAATCAATGATGCACTGGTTGATGAATCTTGGATCCTTGCTATGCAAGAGGAACTTAATCAGTTCCAACGCAGCCTGGTTTGGACTCTTGACCCTAGACCTTCTGACCATCCAGTTATTGGGACCAGATGGGTCTTCAGAAACAAAATGAATGAATCAGGAGTAATCACCAGGAACAAGGCTAGACTTGTAGCACAAGGGGTATTCCCAAGAGGAAGGCATTGATTTTGATGAAACTTATGCCCCAGTAGCTAGATTAGAGGCAATTAGAATTTTATTAGCATATGCATGCTCCCTCAATATCAATTTATTTCAAATGGATGTTAAAAGTGATTTTTTGAATGGTTTCATAAAAGAAGAAGTTTATGTTGAGCAACCACCTGGTTTTGAAGATACTAAATATCCAAATCATATTTTCTGCTTAAAGAAAGCACTATATGGTTTGAAACAAGCTCCAAGAGCTTGGTATGAAAGATTAAGTGCTTATCTTATATCACATGATTTCATAAGAGGTAAAGTAGATAGCACATTATTTATTAAGAAATTTTTAGAAGGAATCTTAATAGTGCAAATATATGTTGATGATATTATTTTTGGTTCTACTAATGAATCACTTTGTAAATTCTTTGAGAATTATATGCAAAGTGAGTTTGAAATGAGCATGATGGGTGAGCTTAATTACTTTCTTGGCTTGCAAATCAAGTAGACCAAGGAAGGCACTCACATTTGTCAAACCAAATATATTTCAGATTTACTTTCTAAATATGGTTTTGACAAGTGTAAGCTCTTAGGAACACCCATGAGCTCAGAATAAAGTTAGATAGTGATCCACTTGGCAAAAAGGTAGATCAAAAGGTCTATAGAGGCATGATAGGATCTCTACTCTATCTTACTACTAGCAGACTAGATATAATGTTTAGTGTATGTTTGTGTGCAAGATTTCAAGCTGATCCTAAAGAATCTCATGTTCATGCTGTTAAAAGAATTTTTAGATATCTTATAAACACAAGCAAATTAGGTTTATGGTATCCCAGATGTTCTGATTTCAAATTAATTGGATATAGTGATGCTGACTATGCTGGATGCAAAATAGATAGAAAAAGCACCAGTGTTACTTGCCAAATACTTGCAGGATGCTTAATTTCTTGGTCTTCCAGAAAGCAGAATTCAGTGGCATTATCCACAATAGGAGTAGAATACATTGCAGCTGGAAGTTGCTGCACTCAACTGATGTGGAACAAACACCAATTGGAAGATTATGGTCAAACATTTCAAGAAATTTCAATGCTATGTGACAACACAAGCGCAATCAACTTGACCAAAAATCCTATACAGCATTCAAGAACAAAGCATATTGAGGTTAGACATCACTTCATCAGGGACCATGTAAGTAATGGTGACATTCTACTAGATTTTGTTTCTACATAAAATCAACTTGCTGATATTTTTACTAAACCTCTTCCTGAAGATTGATTCACATCTATTAGAAGAGAAATAGGTATGTGTAATCCTGATTAAATTGCTATGATAAATTTATGATTGAATTATATGTTAAGAACTCACTGTGGAATTTTCTAAGTCCTAGTACTGCGACTCATGAAGTCGGAGTGGAGACTACGACTCATAAAGTCGGAGTCTACCACGACTCATGATGAGAGAAGTGTTCTTTGCGACTCTTGCAAGTCGGATGTGTACTTCGACTCTTTACAGTCGGAGTCTGTATAAGTGCTCTAATTAATTTAATATAATAAAAAGGAGTATTTATTACGTAACGGTACATCCCTTTAATCCCCACCGTTCATCTCCTCATCCTAGGTCTGTTACTTTCCAACTTCTATATTAGGACTATCACGCCCCGCCAATTTAGCAGCAAAATAAATCGGGGAGACGTGAGCAAAGTACATAGTAGAGAAAAATGTACAACAGTTGAATGATTCAGAGCATCTACTAAACAATAATTGGAATAAACACTTCATTTCATTATAAAATCACTAAGACTATTACAACCACTAATTCGGAGCCAATATGTAGGGCTCAATGACATCATTACATACGAAGAGAAAAACTAAAGTAATAACTACTAGACTCTAATTGTGCTAGGGTAACTTCGTCATTTAACTCCGGGTCACTCATCGCTCGGGTCCTGTCCCATTGGTGTGTACAACGTCATCGTCTATCTTACCTGAGACACAATAATAAATAACGAAGGCTGAGCGATAACGCCCAGTAGGACTTAAATCTCAGGATCAAGCAGGCTTTAAATAATTAGTGCTTTAAAAGGCAGAGTAATTAATGATAGAGCGAGTCATGTAAAGTCGAGAAAGTAATAGCACAAGTAACATGGTTCAGATAGTAGATGAATCACGTATAGCACGATGATTAAAGTCAAGTCACGATCGAAATGATAACAACACGATAGCAAATAACGTCAACGTCAAACAATAGCAAGCAACATGTATATCAAGGAGAGAGAAAGTAGTTGGCCATATAGAGAGTAAATTGCACTTTGATTGATTTTCTTATCAATCGAAATAGTATAGCACTTTTGATTAACTTTCGTCAATCGAAATAGTAATGGCACTTTGGTTATCCGTAGATAGCGAGAGAGAATATAGCACTTTTGTCGTCAATAGACAACGAGAGAATATAGCACTTTGTTTTGTCAAAGACATCGAGAGAATATAGCACTTTGTGTTGATTGTCTTAGATTAATCTTGATAGTATGTCACTTGGATGTAATTCCGACATCTGATCATTTAACTCCCGCGGGAAAATGGCACTTTCGGGTGCTCTCCCCAGACCAGATCGGGCCCTATTGCACTGGCATTGGTTATGTTGTTTATCTTTACACAATCAACTAATGGCCAATAGAGAGTACCAAGAAATAGATAAGAGCACTAGATGAATAGACGAGATAGTAGAGAGAGTGTGAATAGACGAGCGAGTAGAGTATAGATGAGAGCTAGTGAACATTACACGTAACACGTCAAGTAAACAGGCGATAGTAACAGTTGCACAACACGCGCACTTGGTGTTGGTAGTCAGGTGGAACTCACAACCCTACCACTGGCCATGTTAAGCACAGGTCCAGAGGTCCGGCGTGATTCAAGATAAGAGCGAACTTTTAGTAGCCGTTTGGATCATGGTGATCCCTAAAGGGTATCATAGGTGTTAGGGTACAACCGGCTCGTCGACCATGTGGGAATCCATGGACAGAGGATACTTACGGAGGCCTTGAACAAGGGTTCACTAGTCCGGTAGACAGAAGGAGTATCCGACGGAGAGTTTGTCCAAGTCAAGAGAGAGTGTGCATATAGAAACAGGTGCTCGACGTTCTAGAGGAATTCTAGAACAGTGGAGCGTCGGTAACGGTATTCCCAAATCATCGCGAGGAAACGTAGACAAGTATATTAAAAATATGGCAATTTAATTACATAAATTACCAGAGGTATTATGAGTTAATCACATGCCAAGTTAAGCCATAATTGGATGGTTCAAAGTGTGTGCATAAATCATGAAATCATAGCTAGAAATAAGTCATGTGTATGTCTTTTAAAATCATACAAAAGTGTTCAGTTTATAACAAGTATTTTATTGTATTTATGACTATTAAGAAAGGGTACAAACACTGTAAATAGTCAAGACTTGCTGAGACAGGGGGTTTCATGCAAAAACCTAAATCGTAATGTACCCTAATGAGGATCGCGACGGGGTCAACTGAGATCACGACGGGGTCTTGTACAGGTCGCGACGGGCTCGTCAGACCGGGCAGTAGATCGCAACGACAGGCCCCGTCGTGATCAGATCATGATGGAAGGCTCTGTCGCAACGGCCCTGTGAACAAAGCCTATCGGGCCGTCGCGTTCACAGGGTCTGCGCCCGAGTCCGACAGGGACAAGAACAGTGTATTGGATTACGAGCCAGACTTACCCTATTTGACACAGGATGATTCAGAAAATCATAATTATTTGTACAAGCGATGAAAAATTATGAAACTAGTTGCGAATTGATCTAGACATGCATGGGTACTTACAGTAAATCAGGATTGGAAAACAAACAGGGTTTGGACATGCTTTAAACACAATTATTCATGATGGACATGGAACAGTACATAGTTGAGATCAACGATTAAATTCACATGGTAGGATGGATGAAAATTAGGGCTTTCAAGGGCAAAATATGCCTAACATGCATCAGTTACTATAGTAAAACTCTCGTGGCATGGGGTTGAGTAAACAAGGAGAACAAGATTTAAGATGAAGGGTCGGACTCATGCTAGTTGCAGAACATGAAAAATCAAGAAGAAAATAGAGACTCGATGGAAAAATATGAGACAAGAGGGCTTTAAATCCTGAGGTTTAGATCAACCTACAGACGAAATTGATTTAGTTTTGCTCGTGAGAATGCCTACCTTTGGTCGTTTTCCTCTTCTAGGGTTAGAACTTGAAGAACGAGAGAGAGAGAGCTTGAGAGAGGCTTCTTCCCATGAAATCTCCTCCTCCTTGGCCTCTCCTCCTGGTCCAGCAAGCCTTTGGTACAAGCTAGGGCTGGCCATGGGGGTTTTAAGAGAGTATTTATGCTTTCTCTCTTTCCTTTTCCTATTTGGACTCTAATTCTCATTAATTCCGAATTTCCTATTTCCTCTCCCCTTTCTAAGCATGAGAACTTCTAATTGGGTTAGGATGGGAGCTAAATTCGTGGCCAAGCAAATAGGGTAGGTTTAGGAATCCAAATCCAACTCAAACTTCTTATTTAATGCATTAAATACCTCTTTTCTATTTAAGTAATAATTTAGTTACGAATTTAGGGTATTTTCCCATTATTCCTCTTTTAAAAATTCTTATTTTGGCCCACTAATTTCTAATGGGTCCATTTAACGAAGCCCATTACTTCTTTTCATTTAATGGGTTTTAACTTATAAAATTCTCTTTTTAAATTAGAGAATATTAGAGTTTCAAATTTTATTCATGGCTATGGGAGGTCCATTGATGTAATTTCTCATGATGGATTATCATTACATATTGTTTGGAGTTTACCCATCATTTTATTTTTAATTGTTAATCTACTTGGCTCATATGATAATGGGTTTTCTGAATTATTCCTTAATTACAATAATAAGGCACCTCAATTTCTAGAACTTGGTCCAAATTATTTTTCTCAGCCCAATTTTCTTAATGGGTCATCACTACATGATGTTGGAAGTCTCTTCGATAGGTTCGTTTAATTTATGGGTGCATTATCTTTCCGTGTTAACAGTTTTCCGACTTAGTTTCCTAATTTGGATAATTAGTCATGTTCTGACGTACACTTGGCCAATCGAATTTTTCGTTGCACGAATTTCTTAGTGGAACACTTAGGGAAAATATTAGGGGTTGATTTATAATTTTTTACGAAATTTTTAGATGTGTTCTTGCACATACTATAATGGTATGTATGTTTCTATTATTCTGTTTTTATAGAAATTTATTATTTTGAATTTTTAAATACTAAATTTTCTGGGTTGCTACATCCTCCCCCACTTAAAAAGAATTTGGTCCCCAAATTCATATGATATGATACGATTACCAATTTACTCTGAATATTTCATTCCAACATCTCCCCCACTTAGACTTTACTATCGTTAAAATAATAGGAAATTAACTAAGGGTTTAGTGATGATACCTTGTCCATCTTCATTGGCATGATTTATATCCACAAGGGCTTGTAATCGTCCTTGGCATGGAATTTGGTTCTGCTTTATTGGACAATCGATGACTCGATGTTGTTGACTTCCACATCGCAAGCATCTACCCAATTTCTTCCAACAGTTATCAATCTGGTGCCCTGGCCTTTCACAAAATTCACAACCTTCCTTCCGCTCAACTTCCCCTTTCCTTCTCTTGCTATTACTGTATCTCTTCCTTTAGTATCACATTCCATTTTCAACACCTTCTTCTTATTCTTCATTTTACCTTACCATTGTTTGGTTGCTTCCCTTTTGTCATAGAATTGAGATTTTCCACACTAGTAGCTGATTCTTCCAAGAGTGGATAGTCTCGCAGCTGATGCCTCGAGTTGCCACAATGTAGACATGTACCAATTTTTCGCCAACACTCCTTGGCCACATGACCTGGCTTGTGACAATGAAGGCAGATGATCTCCTTGTTACGATTCACTTGTTGGTTGGCCTTCTTGCCATGGTTATATCTTCTCTTCCCATTCTGATTGGTCTCCTTTTTAATCTCCTTAGTCGCATCCAAAGCTCTTTCTAGCAGTTGAGAGGCTTGCTGACATGCCAGAACTAGCCTCTGGGTTGATCCCATGTCAGCGTCCATTGAGAGTCCCTTCAAGAATGAGGTTGACATTAGGATGCTAAAGTAATATTAAGTTGATACATATGTATAGATGAATGTATTCAGATCTTAACCATGGTTCTACCCAATCCTCACATAGGTATGGTGGTTGACTTAGTCAAGTGTCATGGCAGTTTGTCCTAGAATACCCTATACCTAAGAGATCCAATGAGACATCCTAGAACATTTTAAACCTAAGATATCCAATTAAGACATCCTAGGCTCTGATACCAACTGTCACGCCCTGCCAATTTAGCAGCAGAATAAATCGGGGAAACGTGAGCAAAGTACATAGTAGAGAAAAATGTACAACAGTTGAATGATTCAGAGCATCTAATGAACAATAATTGGAATAAACTCTTCATTTCATTATAAAATCACTAAGACTATTACAACCACTAATTCGAAGCCAATACGTAGGGCTCAATGACATCATTACATACGAAGAGAAAATCTAAAGTAATAACTACTAGACTCCAATTGTGCTAGGGTAACTTTGTCATTTGACTCCGGGTCACTCATCACTCGGGTCCTGTCCCATTGGTGTGTACAACGTCATCGTCTATCTTACTTGAGACACAATAACAAATTACGAAGGGTGAACGATAACACCCAGTAGGATATAAATCTCATGATCAAGCAGGCTTTAAATAATTAGTGCTTTAAAAGGTAAGAGTAATTAATGATAGAGCGAGTCATGTAAAGTCGAGAAAGTAATAGCACAAGTAACATGGTTCAAATAGCAGATGAATCACGTATAGCACGATGATTAAAGTCAAGTCACGATAGAAATGATAAGAACACGATAGCAAATAACGTCAACGTCAAACAATAGCAAGCAACATGTATAGCAAGGAGAGAGAAGGTAGTTGGCCATATAGAGAGTAAATTACACTTTGATTGATTTTCTTATCAATCGAAATAGTATAGCACTTTTGATTAACTTTCGTCAATCGAAATAGTAATGGCACTTTGGTTATCCGTAGATAGTCGAGAGAGAATATAACACTTTTGTCGTCAATAGACAACGAGAGAATATAGCACTTTGTTTTGTCAAAGACATCGAGAGAATATAGCACTTTGTGTTGATTGTCTTAGATTAATCTTGATAGTATGTCACTTGGATGTAATTCCGACATCCTGATCATTTAACTCCCGCGGGCAAATAACACTTTCGGGCGCTCTCCCCAAGACCAGATCGGGCCCTATTGCACTGGCATTGGTTATGTTGTTTATCTTTAGATGATCAATTAATGGCCAATAGAGAGTACCAAGAAATATATAATAGCACTAGATGAATAGATGAGATAGTAGAGAGAGTGTGAATAGACGAGCAAGTAGAGTATAGATGAGAGCTAGTGGATATTGCACATAACACGTCAAGTAAACAGGCGATAGTAACAGTTGCACAACAAGCGCACTTGGTGTTGGCAGTCAGGTGGAACTCACGACCCTACCACTGGCCATGTTAAGCACAGGTTCAGAGGTCCGGCATGATTCAAGATAAGAGCGAAGTTCTAGTAGCCGTTTGGATCACGTTGATCCCTAAAGGGTATCATAGGTGTTAGGGTACAACAGGCTCGTCAACCATGTGGGAATCCATGGACAGAGGAGACTTATGGAGGCCTTGAACAAAGGTTTACTAGTTCTACAGAAGGAGTATCCTACGGAGAGTTCGTCCAAGTCAAGAGAGAGTGTGTATATAGAAACAGGTGCTCGACGTTCTAGAGGAATTCCAGAATAGTGGAGCGTCGGTAAAGGTATTCCTAAATCATCGCGAGAAAATATAGACAAGTATATTAAAAATATGGAAATTTAATTACATAAATTACCAGAGTTATTATGAGTAAATCACATGCCAAGTTAAGCCATAATTGGATGGTTCAAAGTGTGTGCACGTATCATGAAATCATAGCTAGAAATAAGTCATGTGTAATTCTTTTAAAATCATACAAAAGTGTTCAGTTTATAACAGGTATTTTACTGTGTTTATGACTGTTAAGAAAGGGTACAAACACTGTAAATAGTCAAGACTTGCTGAGACAGGGGGTTTCATGCAAAAACCCAGATCGCGATGTACCCTAATGAGGGTCGCGACGGGGTCTTGTACAGGTCGCGATGGGCTCGTCAGACAGAGCAGCAGATCGCGACGACAGGCCCCGTCGTGATCAGATCACGATGGAAGGCTCTGTTGTGATGGCCCTGTGAATGCAGCCTATCGGGCCATTGCGTTCACAGGGTCTGCGCCCGAGTCCGACAGGGACAAGAACAGTGTATTGGATTGTGGGCCAGACTTACCCTATTTGACACTGGGTGATTCAGAAAATCATAACTGTTTGTACAAGCGATGAAAAATTATGAAACTAGTTGCAAATTGATCTAGACATGCATGGGTACTTACAGTAAATCGGGATTGGAAAACAAACAGGGTTTGGACATGCTTTAAACACGCTTATTCATGATGGACATGGAACAGTACATAGTTGAGGTCAACGATTAAATTCACATGATAGGATGGATGAAAATTAAGGCTTTTAGGGACAAAAGATGTCTAACATGCATCAGTTATTACAGTAAAAATCTCGTGGCATGGGGTTGAGTAAACAAGGAGAACAAGATTTAAGATGAAGGGTCGGACTCATGCTAGTTGCAGAACATGAAAAATCAAGAAGAAAATATAGACTCGATGGAAAAATATGAGACAAGAGGGCTTTGAATCCTGAGGTTTAGATCAACCTATAGACAAATTTGATTCAGTTTTGCTCGTGAGAATGCCTACCTTTGGCCATTTTCCACTTCTAGGGTTAGAACTTGAAGAACGAGAGAGAGAGCTTGAGAGAGGCTTCTTCCCATGAAATCTCCTCCTCCTTGGCCTCTCCTCCTGGTCCAGCAAGCCTTTGGTACAAGCTAGGGCTGGCCATGGGGGTTTTAAGAGAGTATTTATGCTTTCTCTCTTTCCATTTCCTATTTGGACTCTAATTCCCATTAATTCCGAATTTCCTATTTCCTCTCCCCTTTCTGAGCATGAGAACTTCTAATTGGGTTAGGATGGGAGCTAAATTCATGGCCAAGCAACTAGGGTAGGTTTAGGAATCCAAATTCAACTCAAACTTCTTATTTAATGTATTAAATACCTCTTTTCTATTTAAGTAATAATTTAGTTACGAATTTAGTGTATTTTCCCATTATTCCTCTTTTAAAAATTCCTATTTTGGCCCACTAATGTCTAATGGGTCCATTTAACGAAGCCCATTACTTCTTTTCATTTAATGAATTTTAACTTATAAAATTCCCTTTTCAAATTAGAGAATATTAGAATTTCAAATTTTATTCATGGCTATGGGAGGTCTATTGATCTAATTTCTCATGATGGATTATCATTACATATTGTTTGGAGTCTACCCATCATTTTATTTTTAATTGTTAATCTACTTGGCTCATATGATAATGGGTTTTCTGAATTATTCCTTAATTACAATAATAAGGCACCTCAATTTCTAGAACTTGGTCCGAATTATTTTTCTAAGCCAAATTTTCTTAATGGGTCATCACTACATGACGTTGGAAGTCTCTTCGACAGGTTCGTTTAATTTATGGGCGTGTTATCTTTCCGTGTTAACAGTTTTCTGACTTAGTTTCCTAATTTAGATAATTAGTCACGTTGTGACGTACGCTTGGCCAATCGGATTTTTCGTTGCATGAATTTCTTCATGGAACACTTAGGGAAAATATTGGGGGTTGATTTATAATTTTTTATGAAATTTTTAGATGTGTTCTTGCACATACTATAATGGTATGTATGTTTCTATTATTCCGTTTTTATAGAAATTTATTATTTCGAATTTTTAAATACTGAATTTTCCATGTTGCTACAAGGACAACCCTTTTCCTTTTCCAAAGCACCCTTTCAAACTCTCTCTCTCTGACTCTCTTGTCATCTTCTTCCTCTTCCCGCGAAGTACTGTTCATCTTCTCCGAAAACCATCTTCAGAGCAACTGCAAAACTCTCATCCCCTCTGAAGAAAGGTAGGATCTTTGATCTCTAAACTACATTTCTTTCATCCTTTGACAGTCTCTTGAGCCTTCTCTGTTGCTCTCTATCCATATGGCATCATCTAGGGCTCCTGAAGGAACTCAGTTCACCCCTGAACAGTTCCAACGCCTTTCTTCTGCCTAGGTCACCATATGTTCTGGGAAGGTTGTAGACTTCTCCCAGTTGCATGGCAGTCTAGGTTGGGTAGAAGAAACCCTAGCAGCAATGGGTTGGTCCAGACTGTGTTAGATTTCTGAACCCACCTTCGATAGTGCCCTTAAGGCTTTCTTTGTTTCTCTTCAAGTTCCTCAGAAAGTTCAGTTACAGGGTATGTAAAAGGCACCAACGTTACTATTTTTGCAGACCTGTTAGTGGAACTTTTGGACTGTCCCAACTCTGGGCACAAACTTAGTGAGATTATCTCAATGGATAAGCAGAAGATGGGTATCATTGGAAGCCTGGGGACAGTAAGCAAGAAAAGTCTGTTAGTTAATGAGTTGTCTACAGAGAAGAGGATCTTACATTCTGTCATCACCAACATCATTACTCCCAGGGCCGGGACCCATTCCTCCATAATTGCTAGAGATGGTAGTTTGCTATTTTGGGCTATTCAAAGACATAGGGCCAACATGCTAGCAGTTATTCTGGAAAAGATGGTAGCATCCAGAAATTTGCAGAAGTTCCTTCCATATGAACCTCTGCTTACCTTGATCTTTAAGAGATTTTTAGTAGACCTTAGTGGAGAAATCTCAGTGGGAGTAAAAGAAAAGATTGGCTTGTCTACATTGAGAAGAAGCCACTACACTTTGGAGAACAGAAGTCATAATTTATGGGTTAAGGATTCTGTGCCCCAGTGCACCCATGAGACCTTTCCTGATAAAGCACTGGAGTCATCATCCATTCTAGTCAGTCAGCAAGAAGAAGAAGCTAGAGAAGAAAGAGTAGAAGCCTCCTCTCAAGAGCCATTCCAACAAGAATAGCAACAGGAAGTAGAGCAATAAGGGATTCAACAAGAACAAGAGTCATTCCAACAAGAGCAAGTTCCTGCTTCATCTCCAGGGCATGATACACCTGGGGAGACCATCAATCAGGTGCTTAGAGATTTAAGAGGCAAGGGAGTAGCACAAGAACAAGAAGATTTTGCCAGATCTACTCCAGTAATGCAAGAGTTTGAAGAAGTGCAGCATCATTCCTCCCCTTCTCAGTTTGAGACCCAGCCAAGGTCTCAGGGAGAGAGTAGCAACAACATAAATATGATGATGGATCTACTGGCAAAGCAACAAGAGAGTCTGTCAGTTCTTCATATGCAAGTTGAATTTATTGATGCCAAGTTTGATGCTATGGTTGAGGAGGTCCAACAGATGAAGGACCTTTTGCTTCAATTAGTGTGCCAACAGGGCACTAAACAATCATCTGTTCCTCCCTCTACTACTCAAGAAGAGCAGCAACACCATGAGGAACAAGAAGAACAAGTGCAGCAGCAGCAGCTGGAACCTGAGCAGTAGCATGAATTTCAACAGCATGAGCAGCAGCCTGAGCAATAGCAACAGTTAGAACAAGAGCAAGAGCCTCAGCTGCAGCAACATCAGCAAGAGCCAGAGCCAGAACAGTCCTCAGTGGCAATTGTGGAAGATCAGTAGAAGCATGAGCAGCAGCAGCAATCTTCAGTAGCAATTGAGTCTGAGCAACAACAGCAGTAGGAGTCTAGGCTTAAGAGGCCACTAGAGTCTCTAGGTTTAGAGGTAGATGCCAAGTCCAAGGTCAAGACCTTTAAGAGGAAGGTTAGAAGAAGACTCCATAAGAATGGTCATCCTGTGTCCTCCAAACCCTTGACCATTTCCACTCCTTCCACTGGACAAACTCCTCCTGCTCCTACTATTTCCTCTGCTCCTGTTCCTCCTAAATCAGAACAACCCTCTACATCCTCCTCTCATCCTACTGCACCCACTGCACCGACACCTCCAGTAAGTGAACAACAACAACCTCCACCTTCTATCTCATCTAATCCTCCTCCCTCTACATCTCTTCCAGAGGATCAGCCAATTGCCTTTGATAATGTCAAGTTTTCCGTCTACCCTCTAAAACACTGTTTCAAACCATCTCAGGCACACATACCCACTCTCCAAACCCAACCTCCTAGTTTCTTTTCCTCTCTTCCAACTGCATCCACACCTCTAGCAGGCAGATCCACCCTTTCACTGTCAGAAATAGTACCTAGTGTACTACTCTCATCTAAAGGTGGGCGCATGTTTAAAGAGAACCCTGCCAAACTACTTCCTCCTTTTTGGTATACATTTATCTACCATTCAGAACATCACATGAACCTATTTAGGGAATTCCTATCCATCAAGGCATTCCTTGAAGCCCATGAAATGCCAAGTTTCACCTTTGAGGACTGGCTTCCTTCTCTCCTCCATTCATCACAAGTGTTGTTGGCTGATATCCAGCTGATTTCTCAGAAAATCCACAGTCTGAATACCAAAGAATTTCTTGAACTCTATCCTGGTGAAGTCACCAAATTCCAACAAACTCAATCCAGGAACCAATTCATAGATATTCATCTTCACCTGAATCTTAGGTTCTATGACATGTTTGGCAACCTCATTAGAGACTCTCAAGCCAAGTACACTAAGTTGAAGGAATTTAATCTTGCCAGATTCAGATTGGGATTGCCTGATGTCAACAAAGGCCAATGGGAAAACATTATCAGAGGTTAGAGACAGATTTCTCCCTCCATGTCTATTGGACTTTCTTCCGGGCTCTATCCAAGTGTTGTGGGAGCCATTTCTGCTAGGAAGGACTTTGCTCAGCTAATCTTCAATAGGCACATCCGAATAGCTACCAGGTTCAAAATTAAGTATAATATGTCATTATCTTTTCATAGATTTGCCCTCATGCAAGCACCTTAGCATTCCCAGCACTTGTTAGACTTTTAGGCTTGTTTTGCTGAGTCTGAGAGATTTACAGAGGATCAATGGGCAGCTGCATACCCTGAAGACCATTCCGATTGTGAAAAATTGAAGATCTCAGTTGCTGAGTATCTCTGCAAAGGATATGAGACTCTTTGGAAGTCTATGGCTCATAAATGGAAGCAGAGGTACTTAATCTATTATCAAGCCAAGGAAGCTACAATTCATCAAGGACTGCATTGGAATATTACTGTCCATGACTTTCTCCATTTAGCAGCCTCTAGGAAATTTGTCCCTCTCAAAGCTCTTCTGGGTCGTAGTCACTATTATAGGAGACTCACCTGGTTCCACAACTGTTATGTAAAATCTTATAGGAAACTCCCTTCAATAGGCCCCTCTTATAAGATTGATGTCAGTCTCTTTGAAAATTTCTTCCCTGAAAATGAGAAGAAGCTATGGGCTCTTCTCCAGCCTTTCTTAGATCAAGTTCCTCATTCCATGTACTTACCTAGCTCTTTATCCAAGTCCTAGACACTCTTATGTAATTGAGTATTTCAGTTTATGAATAAAATTTCTGTTTCCTATTTCTATTTTTGGATGTAGATTTATCTCCTTTTCTCCTTCATTATGGTACCATTTTCTGTTAATGCCACAAAGGGGGAGAAAGAAGTAAGAAACAAATAACTAAAATTCTCCAGGAGATCATATGTTTGCAAATCTAAAATTTATTTTTCACTGTCTATTTAAAAGTTTTTGTCATTAACAAAAAGGGGGAGAATTGTTGAGCAACTACACCTAAGAAAATCATTTAATATTTTAAATTATTATAACTTTGTGATTTTGCTATGACAAAACCTTTTAAAAGACTCTTTACAAATTAAATACACTAATACATGTACCATAGAAAATATTTGGACAACTTCATCTCGAAAATTTTCTAAGTCCACAGACTACTCTATGTATCACACTAACTTTGAATATGGACTCCGACTTTCAGAAGTCGAATTATAGTTTGCAAGTTTTCTCGAAATTTTTTCTAAGTCCACAAACTACTCTATATGTATCATACTGATTCCGTCTGCTGACTCTGACTTTCTAAAGTCAAAGTGTTCTGAGTCTTGTGTTCTAAACTCCAACTCTCTGAAGTCGAATGCCACTCTCTGACTTCCAAAAGTCGAAGTATCTATTTTTGTTTCTGTCTAAGCCTATGGAAGTTGAATGAATCTCTCCGACTTCTTAAAATCGAAGTATGACTTTCTAATACTCATCTATCCGACTTCTTGTAGTCGAATCTTAATATCTTACTGCAACTTCTGAGAATCGAATTTCTATGTGTGTCTTCATAATTCTGACTCTGACTTCTAAGTCGAAGTACACCTTCTTCTGAATCCGACTTCTCTGACAGTTTGGGTATTTATACTTTTCTTGTGCAAATAGTATATTTTTTTATTTATTTTTATTATTGATATGTGTAAATGTAACCCTTGTCAGAACTCATTACTCCTATATGTTTCTTAAATATTAATGTTCCATTAGATTATCACTAATTAATTATTCTGACAAGATGAGACATATTATATTCAAAATAATCTTCTAAATTTGTTTATTCTTGTATCAGAAACATATAATCAAATTGGCATCTTGCTTCATGATAGAAGGCTAGATTTTCATCTCCTTCAGAAGATATCCTGCATTTATTGATTTCAGACGCATGGGTATCTGACAGAGGTTCACCTACCACTGTCAGAACCACACATTACTTTTTGGTGCAACTATATGTCCATCTTTTATTGGTCTGAAAGCTTGTTTGTCCGAGGTTTCCATACTTTATACATTTTTTCTAACTCACCTACCTCAGAAAGTATGGAGGTATCCTCTCTTTTTGTCTTGTCTTTGCTGTAGAATATTTATTAGGCTCGTTTTCAGCATGGAGCTTTCACATAACATTTATTTGGAAGTTCACATCTTAGTTGTGAAACTACAAGCTTTGTCTAAAGCTGTTGGAATGCTAAAAAGACAGGAGGACTTATGGATAACAACCTCAATCAAGATCTAAAAGATAAAAAGTCTCTCCTCAAATGGCCAGATCTCTAATGGACACTTTCAAATGGCTACATTCTTCTGAAGCTTGTATAGAAGCCAAAGTTTGAAAGAGAACAGACAACACAAGAGCGAACACCATATACAACAGTTAGAGTGTGAAACGAACTAGCAACTTTCTAAAACTCTCTTCTGCCTTCTGCTAGCAAGATCACCTACAAGCCTTCTCCTAAGCTGCAAGATTGAGAGCTTCCTCATTCAGAAAATTGTCCAAGCTCTCCTCTTCACAGAAGTCTTGTTGTTGGGTGGAATTTGTAATTGTGATTTCTTTCTGTTCACCCTTCCTCATTTAGAAAGGATTACAGTTGTAATTCTAATTTGTTTTTCTCCTTTCTGAATTCGGCTCTGTTTTCCTATTGTTAAGGCAAACACACGTGTTTTTTCAATCTTCATTGTGCAACCTTGAAGGAGGTTTGTTCCTGCTATACCCCTCTTGTGTAGGGAAGACCTTGTTGTAGGTAGGTTTGTACCCATGTTGAGGGAAGACTTGCTTGGGAGCAAGTGAGCTTGTAATTCCTCTCAAGGGTGAGAGAAGGCCAAGTTCTCTTGGCAGTTAGTGAAATCTCAAGTGGTTTGCTTGAGGACTGGATGTAGGACTTCCATGTGGGAAGGGTCGAACCAGGATAAAAATTCCTTGTGCATTTGTGTGATTGTTTCCGTCAACTTACACTTGAATCGTGTACTACACTAAATTCTAACAGCTTTATTTAGTGTTGTTTAATTTCAGATAAAATTTTAAAAGTGCAAGAAGTCCTATTCACCCCCCCCCCCTCTAGGACATCATTAGTGCCATTTCAATCCAACATTGGAGACAACTGAGATCAGATCATCAGAGAGCTATTCTTCTGTCTTTTAAGTCTCAACGGCTTCAGGCTATAGAGATAGCTGCATGGCTCTTCTTCAGATATCCTTTCCTAAATTTTTGCAAACACCATACCATGTCTTTTCCTTTTTTTGGGGGTCAGTTTTGAGATATATAAACAAATATAAGAAGGTAAGGGACAGGTAGTTTTTAACAGATATCTAACAGTTCTAGATAGACAGATAGTCTATCCTTTGAACACATATGGTTAGGTGAGCATTCAAGAGGAATGGGACACCTGCTTAGCGCATAGTACACTTTCAAATAACTTTTCCTTAAAATTTGGAGACTAGATATTCTGAAGCATGGTAGCACATGTCTTTGTGAGACACGTAGCATTCTGAAAAGATAAACTATGAAATTGATATTTAGAAATGGCATTAAGCATTAAATAAAAGAATAGAAAAGTACAAGGCACACTGGATAAGATATCGTACAGATAGCGAAGAGAATGTCATAGTGTACATCAGGTGTTCATCTGGTTCATTGAATGGTTCATAAGAATTAAACATTAATCACACTAAGAATACAATAACATTTCTACAAAAATAATAACATATACTTAAAAACATCTAAGTATAGATGAACAAGGATGTTGATGTTATACTTCGACTTTCAAAGAGTCGGAGTAAGATCAACAAAATAACAGTAATCGATGTGAGATATAGAAGTAATCGATGTTGAAAAAGTAATTGATGTTTAAATGTAATCTATGTTCCAATGTAATCGATGTTTAAGTGAAACGTAATCGATGTGTGAGACAATCGATGTTGAAAAGGTAATCGATGTTTAAATGTAATTTATGTTGAAAAGGTAATCGATGTTTATGAAATCGATGTTTAAGATAATTGATGTTCTAATGTAATCGATGTGTCACTTCGAATGGACAAAATACAACGTGGTCGGTTGAAGTTAAACTTCGAATATGACAAAGTGGAACTTCATATAAAATAGATCATAACACTGTCGATCGAAGTGAACTTTGTATAAAGCTTCGAATATGACGAAGTTAGCTTCGTATATGACGAAGTTGGACTTCAACTGATCACGACCAACAGATGCATGACGAAGTGTCAGCTTCATATATGACGAAGTAGACTTCGGATATGACGAAGTGTAGCTTCGACTGAACATGATCAAAACATGCATGACGAAGTTGAAACTCGGTGTAAATCTTTAATGATAATGCAAGAATATATTGTATTCATGTTATTTAAATTAAGCATGAGTTTTTTTTATCACCAAAATAAAATGATAAAATATTGGAGTGGTTCAACAATTTCCCCCTTTTTGGTGATGACAAAACTTATGAGAATTTTCTAACAATGATACTCAAAACATGGAATAAACAGAAAATTCACAGGTTAAACATACTCTCCCCCTTTTTGTCAATAACCAAAAAGAAAGGATTTTACCATTTGCATTTGCCCCCTTGTTAAGGATTTCTTACCAATAAGTTGTGAGTTTGAAGGAGAAGGGTTCAACAATATGTTTACTGTTGTCATTGTTTATTGCTCCCCCATAGTGTTTACTCCCCCTGAATGTGAGGTTCCCCCTTATTGTAAGGCTTAATGAATCTTCAATCTTCTTCTGATCTTGAGTCTGTCGACATCTGTTGTTGTACTTCCACTTGTTGTTTGTCAAGTCTTCAAGAGTTTTACCTGCATTGATCTTAAAAATAGAAAAACTGACAAAAGCTTATTAGTAGTACTGTATAATCGAATACAAATCTGTGACTACTCTCTCTTCAGATTTGAGTTGGATGAAGAGCTGGCAGTCACCAATGCCTTAAGCATCCTTTGTTCGTGATGCTTCAAGGCTATCCTGCAAACAACTTATTCAGAAGTAGGTACCTAAATCTTTTTAGGTCCTTGGTGGTTAGATGCATGAAAATATCCTTTCGGAATCCAATGCAGATGTCTAGTGGTGCAGGTGCTAATTGTGTGTCATAATTAATTATAATGACTACAACACAAATGATATGCATGCTTTGAATTTGTAGTGTTATTAACTTTAAGTTTCTGTTTGTAAACATAATGATTAACCTTTTTAGGATTTTTAGTTACTTTTTCTTTTACAAACTTAAGGGTTGGGTATTTTTCAGGATACACAATTTCTTCTACATTTATTAGATGTGTATATCCTACTCCATAATTCTTTTTACCTATTCTAGCACCTTTTAGTTTTACAACTAAGGATGTTTTGTAATTATTTAATTTATCTAAAGATGCTCTCAAGTAATCATTTTCTTCTCTCAAAATTTCTTCATTTTTCAATTCATTTAGATTTGTTTCGAGTTATTTAATTTTACCATTTTTAGTCTTTAAATCCTCACATAACAATTCGTTAGCTCTTTTACTTTTGTTAAATTTTGTCCCAATCTTTCTATTTCATTTTTTAGAAAGGTGTTAGATTTTCCTTGGTTGAATATTTAACTTAACTATTTTCATTTGTTTAACTACAATTTTATATTTATCATACAATTAATTAAATGCATCTTCTAAACTATCAGATTCAGATTCTGAACATGAAGTAAATGATGTTTTAGAGGTTACCTGATCTAGTCCTACCATGAGGGTTAGATTTACTTGCTCCTCTTTTGAATCTGAGCTTGATGAGTCCGAACTTGTCACTTCCTCATTATCCCAAGCTACTGCCATTGCTTTCTTCTTGTATCCTTTGTATGTCTTTACTTTCTCCTTCTTTTTCTCATGCTTGTTAGCCTGATCTTTTCTTTTGAGTTTTGGACATTCAATTTTGAAATGTACTTGCTAGTTACATTCATAGCATATTGGTTCCTTGCTCTTCTTATCCTTCTTGAAGTATCTCTTGGATCTGTTGTGCAAAATGTTTTGAAACTTTTGTTGAGCAACTATCTTAAGAATTGTTGAACTAAAATATTTAGGAACATTGTTGTGCAACTATCTTTACAAATACTTGATCGTTGTGTTTTTTCTATGACACAAATCTTTTAATATCTCCTAAACAAATTTATTGAATTATACCACACTTTATTTTGTATGAAAATTAATGTGTCTCAGTAATGACATACATGTATTATACCATACAGCCTCTAGTGATATATATGTGTGTGTGTCAACTCATAGGACCTACGTGTCAACACTATCACACATGATAAGAAAATTTTTTATAAGTCCACAGCGTATACTGTATACTACTGACTCCGACTCCTAGAAAGTCAAAGTAGGCTATTTATGTTGTGAACTGCTGACTTCACTCTGACTCTTGAAATATTGAAGTGATATGGTTCACTCCAACTCCTCAAAAGTCGAAGTGATCTGGCCTCTCCGACTCCTCGAAGTCTAAGGTGTAGCTTTACTCCGACTCCTCAAAAGTCGAAGTAATCTGGGCTCACTCCGACTCTTTGAAAGTCAAAGGGATCTAGCCTCACTCTGACTCATGTAAAGTTGAAATAATACATAGCCTCACTCCGACTCATGGAAAGCCGAAGTATGACATCAATTGCTGAACAAACTTGATTGACTCTGACTTTCAAGAAGTCGAAGTCTTTTACCAATCAATGTCTCACTCCGACTCTCTTAACAGTCAAAGTCTAAGTATTGCTTGTCTTGATTATTCTTCACTCCAACTATTTAGAAGTTGAAGTATAACATCAACATCTATGTAACCACAAATATTTTTATTTGTTACAGAACCTATTGCTCTTATTTATCTTAATCACTTCAATAGGTTATCTTTATTCCCATAGGATCTTTTAAAGAACAAAGGTCTCATGTATGACTTACAAAATAATTTCATCTCTGCTATTGAATTCAAATATTCTGATAGGCAGGAAAATGTGTATTTAAAATAATCGTATTAGAAATCTTTGTTGAAATTCAAAAGAGTTGTATATGTTCTCTTATTCTTTGTTAGAAATACAGTTCTAGCTCTTTTAGACAGATACTAAGCAGTAAATGCTATGATAGGTATAAGTAGCATGGGTTATCTGTCAGAACTCACCTATCACATCCCCTTTCTGTCAAAACTCCCTTACTTTCAGGAAAAATCTTGTATTCCCCATACAACTGTCTATCTATCATTAAATGCTCTGAACATCTGTCTTTCTGAAGCTCTTTATACTTTACATATATTTCTATCTAACCTACCTCCAAAAGGATAGAGGTATTTGCATTTTTCTTGACCTTGCAGAAATTTGGCTACCTATTGAAGCATGCTTACGTTCAGTCATGATTATGGAGCTTGCAGTCATTTAATGAAGCTGTCTCATAGAGTGATGAAGCTATCTGCATAGCCTGAAGCCGTTGAGACTCTAAGAGCTGAAGGAATGATGGTCATCTCCAAAGGCTCAAGATCTCAACATCCAAGAATCAACGGCTATCTTTCAAATGGTTATTTTCAAACAGTCAATTTCAAATGAGAAGCTCAAATCTCTTATGCATATATAAGAGCTGAAGTTTAAACTAGAAAAAGACACCAACACAACGCATACACATGCAAGATAGTGACATACACAAGATGTAACGACCCTCCTTATACCGGTATGATTATACCAATCCACGTCGGTATAAAGAACGCCGTCACAGTGGGGCATTCACCCAACACTAACATTAGATTGAGATGTACACAAATAACAAAAGATTACAGCGAAAATAAAATAACAATCTTATTCCATCATCAACATTCTATCCATAGTCCATATAGCATAAAAGAAATACATTTGCCCACTTTATTACAACTCCAAAGCAGATTACATTGTCCATATGAAATACTCCATTATTTGATTACATACTTATGAAAATAAAGGTACAAAGAAGAATCTCTACAACACTAGCTACTCCTCTCGCTCGGAGTCGCCCCTAACTGTCTCCTCCAAGAAACTAGAGACACCTGCCACACCTATACACCGAAGCAAGAATGAGTCTACATAGACCCAGTAAGCAATCTATGCACAACACCCTTATACTTGTCATATGCACATGTTATTTGTTAACAATAGAAAATAACATATGTTGCATGCTTCATACAATTTAACTACTATACATGGAAACCTATAGTAATAGAACACATGGTCCATGCTTATAACATTAAGCAACTTAACATACTAATCCTACACATGCTTTCTACACCTTTTGTTCATCATGCTTCAAAGATTTAAACCTCATTCAAACCATATTGCTACTATACACAATTTAAACATGGAACTATACATAAAGTAAATAGCATACCTAGTATGGATTCTATTCATTTTCTCATGTATTTAACACAATTGTACACACATTTTGCTTACTGTTCTGACATGAATTTAACACATTCACATGGGATTACACTATTCCACATGATAACACATTCACTTAACAATTTCACATGCTCATATTTCACATTGCACATTTCACATGATCATATTCACATTTTACACTTAGTTGTCATGACACATAGTCCAAACCACCACTAGAAGGACACACATATCCATCACCTAGGCAACATAGTGATAGATCTTGGTTAACTGCGTAGAACCGGGAGAAGCAGTCTCCACCCTAACCAGTGGTACTTGTCCACCTCCAGGATTTCATCCTAATGCCCTTAGGATATCAATCACATTGAACCTTCCCATAGGGACTTTACTGCGGTACAGTTCCACAGCCCTCTATGGTAGCAGTGTCGCTAATGGCACAGTTTACTCATTTTCACATGATCACATTGTTTGCACATTATACACATGCATTAATTTACACATTCACATGTACTCCTAGAATTCACACATGCTTCAGTTTATCAAGCATAAAGTTACTATTCACAGGGATAAAATAACTCATATCACAATCCTAGACATGTTGTTAATTATTGAATCACACAAGATTAAACATAATATGTTCACATGGAAATTTTCCATTGTTAAACTAGTAACAGCACCTACTGTTATCAAAATAGAACGAAAATTTTATCGTATGTCCTAAACAGTAAACATATCACATGCTTAATTTTTTAGGTTTTTCGGATTTGTACACTAATTATAATAATAAAAACAGATATCATGCATTTTCACTAAGAACCTCATTTAGCAGGGTTTACATTTATACAGTCGGTTCTAATAGTTCAGAACCTACAATCAGTCATCATGTTGTCATGGAAAAATTATGAAACCCTAACTCACGACAGATCTATTTACACAAGATTAAACATGGTCTTATTATGCTCACAGTTCAATTTTAGGAATTTTAATAATTAACACAAATCACAGAAATTCGTTACATCCTCATGATATGACCTACTGATTGTACTTGGCCTAAGAAAATTCTCACAGCATGTACACACATCCAGAAGTCTGAAAAATATACCACAGAGATGAAATATGCAATCTGTAAAAAACAAAACTGAAGAACTTGGCGGCACAGAGGTTGCCGCCAACTGGGTTAACGGCACACGATGTTGCCGCTAATCCTGGATCTTAATGGTAGCAAGCTGGCCATTAAGTTCCTATCTACAGATGTGCAGACTGCTCGCACAAACCATGGTGAATGGGGGTTCCAAGACACGAGGAAAATTCTTCAAAAATACCTGGGACCTAGAAGACATGTGTAGGGATGAAGTACAAAGGTTACCTACCTTCGAAAAATTTATAGATGAGATTTAATTGTCGAGGATGCTCTCCTTGGCCAAGCCAAGAAACGCCTCAAATCTCCTCCCAAACTAGTTCTGTGTTGATGCTGGTTGCACACCGGAGTCGGGGAAGATCCACTAATGTTAGGAGCACCTCCCAGTCAATGTAGATCGCCAAGAGGACTCCCAATCGCCGGATCGAAGCCTCCCAAGATCAGGTTTTGCACAAAGAAGTTCTAGGGTTTTCACAATAGCAAAAGACCTAATCCGTCCTAATCTGGTGTTTTTATATGCTAAGGGAGTCGGGATGCGCATTTAGGTAGGAATCCTACCATTGGAAGACAGTTTTCAAAAAAGGGACCGGAGGAAACGCAACCTTTTCCAAATCTGAAACCACACAATTTCTGGGAAATAGATGGCCACATAGTTACCATTTACTGGGAGTTGGCGTCCATCGATCTGGATGTCGACTCTCCTTTAAAGGTCCATGCATGTTGACGTTTACATGCACTTCGGCCAGAACACAGAAATGACCAGAAATACACATTCACCATATACATATACATGCAATGTAAGGTATAACTTAAACACCATCTATGCAATATGAAGAAAACAATATGTACATAAATAAACAAGCATATATACATGTACAACATTATTTAATTATAATATGTATAGAAATAAATATACGTATTTATACATATACATATATACACATAGCTACATACACATCATCTAAACATCACATGACTAAAAATCTAAATAAAAGAGTAAAATTCGAGGGCCTTACACCCTCTCCCCCTTAAAGAAAACTTCGTCCTTAAAGTTAGAATGACACTACTCAAACAATTAGGGATGCTTCTTCATCATAGCATCCTCAAGCTCCCAAGTAGCCTCCTCTCACGAGAAATTCTGCCATAGCACCTTCACAGACGCAATGCTCTTGTTCCGGAGGTGCTGAACCTTCCGATCAAGAATAACTACTGGTTGCTCAACATACGATAGATCTGGCTGGATCTCCACTGGCTCGTGACTAATCACATGAGACTGATCGTGCACATACCTCCTGAGCATAGATACATGGAAAACAGGATGCACACTCGCTAGCCCTGGGGGTAAAGCTAGCTCATATGCCACACTTCCCATCCACCTCAAAATCTCAAACGGGCCAATGAATCTAGGACTCAACTTGCTATGCCTGCCAAACCTGACAACACCTCGAGTAGGCGAAATCTTTAGAAATACATGCTCGCCCACCTCGAACTCCAAATCCTTCCTCCGATTGTCGGCATAACTCTTCTGCCTATCCTGCGCCGCAACAAGCCTCTTCCTAATGAGTTGGATCTTATTCGAAGTCTCCTGCACCAACTCCGGACCAATCAATTGCCTATCGCCCGTCTCCTCCCAACATAAAGGAGATCTACAAGGCCACCTATACAACGCCTCAAATGGAGCCTGTAACAGTACGATCGTTCGGATCTGGGTTTATCAAGTCTATGTGTGGTGCTCTTGACCAAGAGATGGTCAATGGGTTGTTTTTGTAGTTTGTGTACATAGGGTGAGCAGTGTGGGCCGGATATGCCAGCCTATTTGCACTACTGGTTCACTGTCTGTAATCGCGGCGGAGGAAGGCGACGCGATTATTAACGCGGCGGCCTTGCTGGACGCGATTCCAGGAACCGCCTCTGTGACACATGGCACGGGTTTCCGTTTGGCATCTAACAAGGGGGATGCGTTAAAAAGGTTTAAACATGGCTTCTACCCTAGATGCAATTTTGATCAGAGTGTTAAAAGCTTCGTTTTGGCCAGACAGAGCAAAGGATGCTCTATCCAGTGCAAGGGAGGATGCTGTGGCATCCCTAATGGTGGTTTTCCGACGATCTCGACTTCCAGCGGTCGGTGCGGTGCGGGAACCATGCGAGGACGACGCTCAGATCGTGGGTGTGCCATCGACGAGGAGGTTTTGGCGTTCTTCAGCTTCTTCCAATTGGTAGGGAGACTTCCTCTTGTGATTCAATCCCTTTTTATGGTTTTAAAGGGCAGTGCATGTGTGGGTGGCTTGCTATGAGTTAATTATCATGTTTACTATTTAAAAAAGAGGTTTGCATTGATGGGTTGTGCATGTTATGTCTGTGGGGAAGGTGGGGTTTGGCCTATGCGCTGGCCCCTGCTGTGTTTGGAAATGCGGCAAGCTTCCCCGACGTGTTCATGTGAACGCGTCACTTTGAGTGGACGTGATATGGGGTTTTGGTCTGATGGGTGAGGCGGCGGCGTGAACGTGGTCCCTCGACCCGATGCATTTTTTTGGAATGCGTCTTAGCTATCGGACGCGTCTTGGATGTTGACCGATGGTTTGACTGATCGGGCTTGTGGCATCGTGTCGGGCCGACGCAACTTGGTCGCGTCACTAAGGTCTACCGCGACAACCTTTGGAATAGCATCTATAAGGGCCGATGCGACATGGTCGCGGCGGTTGGCCCTGTCGCGACAAGGTTTGGAGTAGCGTCCAAACTGGTCGACGTGATTTGTAAGGCGTCAACTGTCTTCGACACGTTTTGGCTTCTATGGTGGTTTTGTGTTGGGTGTTGGGCAATGAAGGTCTGGTGTAGACCTAGCCCGGGTGTGTGGTAATATTTAATGTGTTATGTAGTGTGAGTTGCCATGGAGGTCACGAGGTGACCAATGACAGGCGAGTTTATGTTCTGGTGTCAGTATGCTTATGTGTTGTGTTAAGCATGCCTAATGATATGCTTATGTGTTGTATTAAGCATGCCTATGTATTAAGATTGTGTTCCGATATGGTTAATGTGTGTAGATCTAATATGTGATCTTGGCAGTCATGTGATGACCCTGTTAATGAACGTTTGTGTGTAGGATGGCCTAAGGGTCACCGGATGACCAGTGATAAGCCATTCCTTACACTTGTGTACCGTGGGTTGTACATAAGGGTCGTATAAGTATATATACTGTGCTTTTTGTGCTTACCGAGTCTGGTGGTCCGGTGCCTAATCCGGAATACCTCTTCAGTCGGGTACCCTAGCACCGGGTGCTTAGGGCGTGTCTTGGTACGTGTGTACCTCAGAGGTCTGAGTCGTCTTCCTAGACATCCTCACTCCAGAGTTTGAGTTGTACGTCCGACTGAGGGAAAGATGACTGTGGGCCGCGACTTGTGTTTGTGGGTGTGCAGTCGCTTGTAGCGCTCTCGTGGTTTGGGGTACGGACATCAGTAGACGTACTGGTCCCCAGCTAGTCCTGTTCCAGTGCCTCACTTTAGGGTTCTCGGCCGGAGTCCCTAAAGGTGCGAGGCTTGGGCCTGTGGGGTGTGTGACTTGCAGGTTGTGGTGGTTAGTTAGTCTCCACTGTTCGTGGCTTGTTGTTGTGGATCGACAGTTGGACCTTCCGTCAGTGAATGCGAGACTAAGAGGTAGTTCTCGTGCTTTGTTGTCCGGGTTGGATACTGGCATCATGAACTAGTAGTCCATTCCAGTGTGGTGGCGTCATCTCCGTACCTACTCGTGTTTGACCACTGGTTGTGGTTTGTGTGTGAACCGCTGGTTAAGGTTATATTCGTGAAACCGTTAACCGTTGTGGTGTGCCCTGGAGGTGGCACGGTTCTGTGGTTCTGTGTTGTACCTCGTGGTAGCTGGTACATGTATCCCTCATGGGTAGAGTTGTGTTGTGGTACGTGAGTCCAACCTCAGCTGGTGTTGAGGTGAGACCGTGCGTACTGTGGAGGTCTTGTGGCGTGACTCTCCACGTCTTAAGGAGATTGGTTTCCGATTACGATGTGGTTTACGGGTGTTGGCTGGTTGTCTCCAATCTCGATGCTTCGTGTGTATGGGTAGCCTGTGAGATCGTAACCTAGGCAGTGGTTTTTCGGTGAGGCTTACGGTCGAGGTGGTTTGGTTGTAGAGCGGACTAGCGGTGTTAAGCTAGTCTTGTGTTTCCCATTAGTTTCCAAAGACCGGGGTTTAGCCGGTGTGTTTATACTTGTTGATTACCATGCGTGTGTGTGCATGTTATGTTTCGGCTACAGGTGTTGCCAGTGAGACCCTTTTGGGGTTGAAGTCTCTTCGTGTGGTTGTTGTTTCATTGTAGGAGGTCCCTACTGAGCCAGTGACTTGTTGAGCCTCACTCCCTTACAGTCTGTTTCAGGTGTTGGCCGACTTAGCAGGCGTTGGCTGACTTCGGCGTGGTTTACGCAGAGTAGTGTAGACTTGTACCACCAGCAATAGAGTAGTTGAGTCATTTGAGCTTGTGCTCCCTCGGGGTATGCCCCAGGTAGTTGTACTCTTTAATTGGACATGTAATATTGTAATTGTGGACTATTGTACATTGTGGTTACAGTTATATACACTTGTACTTTTCTATGTTATATACTGTAATTGTGGTCTTTTATATTCGTACTGGACACGTGTTAGTGATATTCCTTGCGAGACTTCGGTCCAATCGCGGGAGACAGATCTGGATATGGACCCATATTGGGTATAGATATCCAGGGCCATTACAGTTGGTATCAGAGCAATGGTCTAGTTAGAATATGAAAAGACATTGAAGGTACAATATCCCAATACATGGATTAATGTCCACTGCTCGTAGTAAGTCTGCGGTTTTATGTGATTTAGAATGGTTTTCACGTAAGGTTTTTGTTATGTGAATTGTGTGATAATTGGGCAGTTGTTGGTAGTAGCAGGAGCAGAGATGATTGGTAAGAAATGTAGTTTGTGGAAAGTGAAAGATTATGAAAAAGGTTTTGTGTAAACCTAGCAGATGTATACTGAGAAATAGAGCAGTATGTGATAGAGATGATTCAGTGTGCATTAATGGTTGAGAACCTCAGTAGAGGTGATCTTTGTGTTGAGATTTGTGCCAGATGATATCATGGAATAGTTTGGTGAACAATGTGATTAAGATATAAGGGAAGATTTGTGACAAATGTATAAAGTTGATCAGCCCCAGATGAGAAAATGATAGCAGAGGTACAAGAATTGTGGCAGCCATATCACATCAGTGTGATTAGCATTGGTTGCATCCATGAGTTCGGGAATAGAGAATGTATTGAATAGTGATAGTGTAAAGAAATTGTGATAATAGAGATCTGCATAAGAAGGTGCCGAGGTGAATAGCTGAGCAAAGAAAGAGTAAATAAGGATTGGTGCACAGTAAAGCTCTTCTATGAATTTAAAAGGGAAGATATCAGCATGGCATACGATAGTTTGTGGAGGTTCTGCAGAAGACTTTATTGAAAACTGCAGAATTAGTAATGATTAGAAGTTGTGTTTGGTTATGGAATTTAAAAGAGATATGTCAGAGTTTGACTGGGACAGAATATGAATAGAAAGAAGATTAGATGGTAATAAGAATTACAGTGAGAAGTATGTATTGAGACTAGTCAGTTAATAAAGTGTTTCAGAGGAAAACACGGTTGTAAGATTGGTAGTTGGTGGAATATGGACCGGAAAAAGAAAGAGAATGTCAAGGAATGAAGGGAATGGAAGCAGATGATTGGGAAATAATCAGGAAATGATTTGCATATTAGTGTATAGAAAATGAGATTTTAAAGTAGGTAAAGGTATTTGTGGAAAACATTTCTGAAGAAATGTAAAAAAGGAAAAGGGGCAGATCAGTTAAGGAATAGTGAATATGATTTAGTATAGCAGAATAGAACCGAGAAAGAGAAATGTGATGCAAATAATTGAAATGGGTAAGCACAGAAAGAAAAGGGTGATCAGTTAATTGAGAAAAAGATTTAAGAAAATGTGGCACTGGTGTGCAAAAGAGTTAGTTAAGAGAGATGTGGAATCTATGCAGAATGGCCAGCGCAGTATTATATGAGATAAGAAATTGCAAAGTTAAAGTGATGAGGACAGTATTTTGGAAATAATAAAGAGTCAGTGAGAAAAATCAGTTAGAAAAGATGGTTATAAGATAAGAAAGATGCAAGGCTAGTAAGATGTGCCAATAGTTTCGAGACAGAATGTAGAATTTAAAAATGAAGTACATATATATGGGATATAGAAAGAAAAGCAGATTAGGAAACTTCAGTGTTTCAGACCAATGGCAGTTGATGGAGTAGAATAAGTAAAGAAATATGTGAAATGAGGGTTGAGTCCAACTTGGATTCGAGTAATAGCGAAAGTGGAAAGCAAGTAAAAGCATAAATGGAAACAAAATTTATGAAAAATTGTGTTGAGTGGTTAGTATGATCAGAGTAGCACAGCGGAAGCGTGGTGGGGCTATACCCCACAGGTTCATTTATTCTAAAGGGGAATTGCAAGATTTTGGCACAATTGGGCGAGAGATCGAGAAATTTAAGAAAAATGAGTTAAAGAATGTGAAATAGAACAACATGAAAATGCAAGAAAGTCAGAAATGACAGTGAGTTTTCCATGAAAAGTTGGCAGTTAAATGTATAAAGGCAAAATAACAGCAGGCAGTGATGAACAAAAATGAAATGGCACTGGAAAATTTGAGAATTAAAAGAGGTAATAATATGGTAAAGCATCACAATGGAGTGGTGTTTAGTAAGCAATTTGAGAAAGTAAAGCGACTTAGAAAGGATATTGCAAGCACAACCAAGAAAGTGTGGAAACAGGTTGAGTCCAAAGAGATAAAGTGTTAACAACAAGGTGGAATCAGTTACAGCCAGAAAGTAAAGAAAGAAAGGATCAGACTAACTGGACAGAGCAAGTAAGGAAAAGAAATAAAGAGAAAGAAAGAGCAGAGTAGATATGAAAGAGAAAGGTATGAAAATGAACAGATCAAGGTAGTCTGTATGTAGTGATTTGAAAGGCAAGAGCAGTAAAGAATGTATCCTATTTGTTCTATTTACGACTTTGTTTCTTTTTAGGTGTTAGTCGGATTTACCGTGGTTTCGCCCTGAATGTCGAGGATGACATTTCTTTTTAGGTGTTAGTATTGTAACATTACGGTTGTTCAGATCCTGGTTTATCGGGTCTATGTGTGGTGCTCTTGACCAAGAGATGGTCAATGGGCTATTTTCGTGGTTTGTGTACACAGGGTGAGCAGTGTGGGCCAGATATGCCAGCCCATTTGCACTGCTGGTTCACTGTCTGTAATCACGGCGGAGGAAGGCGATGCGATTATTAATGCGGCGGCCTTGTTGGATGCGATTCCAGGAACTGCCTCTAAGACACGTGGCACGGGTTTCCGTTTGGCGTCTAACAAGGGGGACGCGTTTAAAAGGTTTAAACGCGGCTTCTACCCTAGATGCGATTTCGATCAGAGTGTTAAAAGCTTCGTTTCAGCCAGACAGAGCAGAGGATGCTTTGTCCGACACAGGGGAGGATGTTGTGGCATCCCTGATGGTGGTTTTCCGGAGATCTCGACTTCCGACGGTCAGTGCGGTGCGGGAACCACGGGAGGACGACGCTCGAAGCGTGGGTGTGCCGTCGGCGAGGAGGTTTTGGCGTTCTTCAGCTTCTTCCAGCTGGTAGGAAGACTTCCCCTTGTGATTCAATCCCTTTTTATGGTTTTAAACGGCAATGCATGTGTGGGTGGCTTGCTATGAGTTAACTATCATGTTTACTATTTAAAAATGAGGTTTGCATTGATGGGTTGTGCATGGCATGTCTATGGGGAAGGTGGGGTTTGGCTTGTGCGCTGGCCCGTGCTATGTTTGGAAACACGGAAAGCTTCCCCGACACATTCATGTGAACGTGATATGGGGTTTTGGTCTGATGGCTAAGGCGACGGCGTGAACGCGGTCCCTCGACCCGAGCATTTTTCTGGAACGCGTCTTAGCTATCGGACGTGTCTTGGATGTTGACCGATGGTTTGGCCAATCGGGCTTGTGGCGTCGTGTCGGGCCGACGCGACTTGGTCGCGTCATTAAGGCCTATCGCGACAGCGTTTGGAATAGCGTTTGTAAGGGCCGACGCGACATGGTCGCGGCGCTTGTCCCTGTCGCGACAAGGTTTGGAGTAGCGTCCAAACTGGTCGACACGATTTGTAAGGCGTCGACTGTCTTCGACGCGTTTTTGCTTCTGTGGTGGTTTTGTGTTGGGTGTTGGGAAATGAAGGTCTTGTGTAGACCTAGCCCGCGTGTGTGGTAATATTTAATGTGTTATGTAGTGTGAGTTGCCATGGAGGTCACAAGGTGACCAATGATAGGCGAGTTTATGTTCTGGTGCCGGTATGCTTATGTGTTGTGTTAAGCATGCCTAATGGTATGCTTATGTGTTGTATTAAGCATGCCTATGTATTAAGATTGTGTTCCGATATGGTTAATGTGTGTATATCTAATATGTGATCTTGGCGGTCATGTGATGACCCTATTAATGAACGTTTGTGTGTAGGATGGCCTGAGGGTCACCAGGTGACCGGTGATAAGCCATTCCTTACACTTGTGTATCGTGGGTTGTACATAAGGGTCGTATAAGTATATATACCGTGCTTTGTGTGCTTACCGAGTCTGGTGGTCCGGCGCCTAATCTGGAATACCTCTTCAGTCGGTTACCCTAGCACCGGGCGCTTAGGGTGTGTCCTGGTACGTGTTTACCTTAGAGGTCTGAGTCGTCTTCCTGGACACCCTCACTCCAAAGTTTGAGTTGTACATCCGGCTGAGGGAAAGATGACTGTGAGCAACGACTTGTGTTTGTGGGTGTGCAGTCGCTTGTAGCGCGCTCGTGGTTGGGGGTATGGACACCAGTAGACGTACTAGTCCCCAGCTAGTCCTGTTCCAGTGCCTCACTTTAGGGTTCTCGGCCGGAGTCCCTAAAGGTGTCAGGCTTGGGCCTGCGGGGTGTGTGATCTGCAAGTTGTGGTGGTTAGTTAGTCTCCACTGTTCTTGGCTTGTTGTTGTGGAGCGGCAGTTGGACCTTCCGTCCGTGACTGCGAGACTAAGAGGTAGTTCTCGTGCTTTATTGTCCGGGTTGGATACTGACGTCATGAACCAGTAGTCCATTCCCATGTGGTGGCGTCGTCTCCGTACCTACTTGTGTTTGACCACTGGTTGTGGTTTGTTTGTGAACCGCTAGTTAAGTTTATATTCGTGAAACCGTTAACCGTTGTGGTGTGCCCTAGAGGTAGCACAGTTCTGTGGTTCAGTGTTGTACCTCGTGGTAGAAGGTACATGTACCCCTCGTGGGTAGAGCTGTGTTGTGGTATGTGAGTCCAACCTCAGCTGGTCTTGTGGTGTGACTCTCCACGTCTTAAATAGATTGGTTTCCGATTACGATGTGGTTTACGAGTGTTGGCTAGTTGTCGCCAATCCCGATGCCTCGTGTGTATGGTTAGCCTGTGAGACCGTAACCTAGGCAGTGGTTTTCCGGTGAGGCTTACAGTCGAGGTGGTTTGGTTGTAGAGCGGACTAGCGGTGTTAAGCTAGTCTTGTGTTTCCCATTAGTTTCCAAAGATCGGGGTTTAGCCTGTGTGTTTATAGTTTGTTGTTGATTAGCATGCATGTGTGTGCATGTTATGTTTCGGCTACCGGTGTTGCCAGTGAGACCCTTTTGAGGTTGAGTTCTCTTAGTGTGGTTGTTGTTTCATTGTGGGAGGTCCCTACTGAGCCAGTGACTTGTTAAGGCTCACTCCCTTATAGTCTGTTTCAGGTGTTGGCCGACTTAGCAGGCGTTGGCTCACTTCGGTTTGGTTTACGCAGAGTAGTGCAGACTTGTACCACCAGCAATAGAGTAGTTGAGTCGTTTGAGCTTGTGCTCCCTCGGGGTATGCCCCAGGTAGTTGTACTCTTTAATTGGACATGTAATATTGTAATTATGGACTATTGTACATTGTGGTTACAGTTATACACACTTGTACTTTCCTGTGTTATATACTGTAATTGTGGTCTTTTATATTCGTACTGGACACGTGTTAGTGATATCCCTTGCGAGACTTCGGTCCGATCGCGGGAGACGGATCTGGATATGGACCCATATTGGGTATAGATATCTAGGGCCATTACAGAGCCATACCAATGCTCGCATGTAAACTGTTGTTATATGCAAACTCCACAAGAGGTAAATGACGCTCCCAATCACCCTTCCAATCCATCACACATGCTCTTAACATATCCTCGAGAATCTGGATAGTCCTTTCGAACTGTCCATCTGTCTGGGGATGGAATGCCGAACTAAGCTTCACTTGAGAACCTAATGCCTTCTGAAGACACTGCCATAACCTCGAAGTAAATCTCGGATCTCAATCTGAAATGATCGTCTTCGGCATGCCATGCAATCTAGCAACGCTACTAACATACAACCTAGCCGAACTCTCCACGGACTACTTCTTCTTCATGGGCAAGAAATGAGCCATCTTGGAGAATCTATCTATAATCACCCAAATTGAGTCATTGCCCTTCATTGATCTGGGCAAACCCGTTACAAAATCCATAGTGATGGCCTCCCACTTCCATACTGGGATCTCCATCTTCTGCATAAGACCAGATGGTCGTTGACGCTCGGCCTTCACTTGCTGGCATACAAAACACCTGGATACAAAATCCACCACATCCTTCTTCATGCCAGACCACCAAAAAGATCTCTTCAAATCTTGGTACATCTTAGTGTTACCTGGATGAATAGAGAATCTCAACCTATGAGCTTCCGCAAGAACATGCTCACGGACATCTACAATATCGGGAATGCATACTTGATGATGACATCTAATCACACCGTCCTTGTAGCACCCCGGAAAAAAAAATCCGTATTTAAAATTTTGAAACAATAATTTCTATAATATTGAAATAATAGAAACATATGTACCACTATCGTATGTGCAAGAACACATTGGAAAATTTTGTAAAAATTATAATTCAACCCCAAACCTTATTCCTAAGTGTTTCACGAAGAATTTCATGCAACGAAAAATCAGATTGACCAAGTGTACGTCACAATGCGACTAATTATCTAAATTAGGGAACTAAGTCGAAAAACCGTTAACACGAAAATATAACGTACTCTTAAATGAACATGTCGGAAAGACTTACAACATCATGTATTGATGACCCATTATCGGAATTGGACCAATGAACCTCTCATAGTCCATGAATAAATTCAAGTAAGAAAAATATAATAAATTTTGTAACTCTATTATTCTCTAATTAAAAGGGGAATTCCCATAAGTTAAATTCTATAAAGTAATGGGCTTTGTTAAATTGATCATATTAAAGTTATTGGGAAAAAATTGGGATTTTTAAAAGATGAATAATAGAATAATACCCAAAATTCGTATCTTAAATATTACCTAAATAGAAAAGGGGTATTAAAACATTAAAATAAGTTATTTGGGTTGGAATTGGATTCCTAACCCTACCCTAATTAGTTGGCCATGAAATTGCATCCCAACATAACTCTAATAGGAGTTGGCAAGCTTAGAAGGAGGAGAGAAATATGGAACTCTCAGAATTTAAGGGGAATTAGAGTCCCATTAGGAAATAGCAATCCAAGGAGCTTAAATACTCCTTAAACCCTCCATGGCCGGCCCTAACTCATTGTTGGGGCTTGCTGGACGTGGAGAAGAGGCCAAGGAGAAGAGGAACTCATGGGGAAAACGCTGGACCGAGCTCCAACCTCTGCACTTCGAGTTCTAAACCCTAGAAGACAAAAAGACACAAAGGTAGGCATTCTCACGAGCAAAACCTAATTAATTTCGTCTGTAGATCGTTCCATCCATCAGGAACAAAACCCCTCTTGTTTCATAATTTTCCATCGATCCAATCTTTTATCCTTGATTTTTTGAAGTTCTGCAACTATCATGATCCCGACCCTTCATCTTAATTCTAGATCTCCATGTATACTCGACACCATGCCATGAAATTTTAACCGGAGATACTGTTGGATGTTAGGTGTTGTTTGCCCCTGAAAGCCCTAATTTTCATCCATCCTACTTTGTGAATTAATTCTTTTATCTCTACTATGCATTATACCATGTTAGTCATGAATAAACTTGTTTAAAGCATGTCGAGATCATGTCCACTTTCAAATTCCTATTTATTGGAAGTACTCTTGCATGTCTAGATCAAATTTAAAACTGGTTTCATGGATTTTCATCATCTGTACATTTAGTTCATGATTTTTGAACAACCCTGTGTCAAAACAAGACAACTTGGAACACAATCCAAGAACATGTCCTTTTCCTACTCGGACTCAGGCGCAGGACCTGAGAACGCGACGGCCCGATAGGCCGCGTTCTCAGGGCCCGTCGCAAAACAGTACCTGTCGCGTTCTAAACGTGACAGGCCACGCCGTCGCGATCTGGCTTCCTGACCTGACCAGCTCGTCGCGATCTTTGAACGGCCCTGTCGCGTTCTGAACAAGCCCTGTCGTGACCCTTATAGGGGTACGTCGCGTTCCGGATTTTTGCATCAAAACCCTGTATTTTGCAAGTCTTGACTTTCTACAGCAACCTCTTACCCTTGTTAACTGTCTTAAACACAGTAAACGAAGTTGTTAAATCTTGGATATGTAATGAGATAACTAAAAGTCATTCACTTGATCATTTCATCTCCATGATTCTCTTTAACACTTGCACACACTTGAACCACCCAATAATGACTTGACTTGGCATGAAAACATCTCATAATACATCTGGTAATTTATTTCAAATATATATTTAATTGCCCTATTTTTAAATGGACTTGTCTTCATTCTCACGATGATTTGGGAATACCGTTATCGACGCTCCACTGTTCTAGAATTCCTCTAGAACGTCGGCCACTTGTTCCTATATATACACACTTTCTTAACTTAGACAAACTCTCTATTGGATATTCCTTCTGCCGGACTAGTGAATCCTCATTCAAGGCCTCTACAAGACTCCTTTGTCCATGGACTCTCACATGGTCGATGAGCTGGTTGTACCCTAACACCTATGATAACCTTAGGGATCAGTAAGATCCAAACAGCTTTAGATTGCTCTCGCTCTTATCTTGAATCACGCTGAACCTTTGGACCTGTGCATAACAGGGCTAGTGGAAGGTAGTGAATTCCATTTGACGGCCAACACCAATCGCGCGTGTTGTGCAACTGTTACTATTACTGTTACTCGACGTTTCATGTGCATTGACCCTTAGTTCTCACCTATTACTCTACTCGCTCATCTATTCACACTCTCTCTACTATCTCGTCTATTCATCTCGTACTCTCATATATTTCTTGGTACTCTCTATTGGCCATTAACTAATTGTCTAAAGATAAACAAAAAAATAACCAATGCTAGTGCAGTAGGGCCCGATCTGGTCCTGGGAGAAGCGCCCGAAAAGTGCCATTTGCCCATGGGAGTTAAAATGACCAGGATGTCGGCATTACATTCAAGTGCCATATTAACAAGATTAATCTATGACAATCAAAACAAAGTGCTATATTCTCTCATTGTCTATTGACAAACAAAGTGCTATATTCTCTCGTTGTCTATTGACAAAACAAAGTGCTATATTCTCTCGTTGTCTATTGACAGACAAAGTGTTATATTCTCTCACTGTCTATTTACAACAAAGTGCTATACTCTCTCTCGGCTATCTACGGATAACCACAGTGTAATACTATTTTGATTGACGAAAGTTAATCAAACTTCTATACTATTTCAATTGATGAAAATCAATCAAAGTGCAATTTACTCTCTATATGGCCAGCTACTTTCTCTCTCCTTGCTATACTTGCTACTTGCTATTGTGTGACAATGACGTTACTTGCTATCATGTGTTGTCATTTTCTACCATGACTTGATCATATTCATTGTGCTATGTTTGATTCATGTACTATCTGAACCATGTTACATGTGCTATTACTTTCTCGACTTTACATGACTCTCTCTACCATTAGTTACTTTGTCCTTTAAAGCATTAATCATTTAAAGCATGCTTGATTCATGAGATTTAAGTCCTACTGAGCATTATCACTCACCCTTCATTATTTGTTAATGTGTCTCAGGTAAGTCGGACAATGACGTTACACACACCAATGGGACAGGACCAGAGTGATGAGCGACCTGGAGTCAATTGATGAAGTTACCCTAGTACTGTGGAGTCTAGTAGTTATTGCATTAGATTTCTTTTCCAATGTAATGATGTCATTGAGCTATAGGTATTGGCTCTGAATTAGTGGTTGTAATAGTCTTAGTAAATTTTTAATAAGATGAAGATTTTTATTTAAATTATTGTTCATTAGATTCTCTGAATCATTCAACTGTTGTACATTTTACCCTACTATGTAATTTGCTCACGTCTGGTCGATTTATTCTGCTGCTAAATTGGCAGGACGTGACAGTTGGTATCAGAGCCTAGGATGTCTTGATCAGATATCTTAGGTATAGGATGTTATAGGATGTCCTCATTGGATCTCTTAGGTCTACGGTGTCCTAGGATAAACTGCCATGACACGTGTCCAAATCAACCAAGATACCTAAGTGAGGATTGGGTAGAACCGTGGTTAAGATCTAATATATACTTACACCTATTAGTTCAATACTACTTTCGTATCCTAATACCAACCTTATTCTTGAAGGAACTTTTAAATAGATGCCGAACGTACGCCACTGCAAGACAAGATGAGGTCAACTCAAAAGCTAGTTCGGGCGTGTCGAAAAGCCACCCAACTACTAGAAGAATCCTTGAGGACGACCAAAAAGATTAGAAAGAGGACCAACAAGAATGGGAAAGGAAGACACCAAGATGGAAAGAAGGCAAGACACAAAAGAAATGTAGCAAGAAAGTTTACAAGACCATCTTTCTTCATTGTAGTAAGTCGGGACATGTGGCCAAGGAATGTTGGCGAAGCGTCGGTGCATGTCTACATTGTGGCGATTTGGAGCATCAAATGCGAGACTGCCCACTTCTAAAGGAACCATCTACAAACACCAAAGATCTCAATTCTACGACAAAAGGGAACCAGCCAAACGGTGATAAAAGAAAAATAAAGAAGAGTAAGAAGAACGACATACAATTTGCCCTTATTCGCAAAGGACGATGCAAGAATTGCAATAGGATAGGCCACATATCGGAGGAATGCTGGAGGAAAGTAGGCGCTTGCCTACGCTATAAAAATCGCAATCATTGCATTTCCGAGTGCCCTATACTTTAGGAGTAGGAGAAAGAGAAACGCTAGACTGGGCAAAAGAAGCCTGGCCGACTTAAAGCTGTGTAGGGAGTTGAGACCACCGAGGAGGGTGGAGTCGTGGAAGGTGACTCTAAATTTACAACGATTAATACCTTTAAGCATGAAATGATGAATTATATGTAACCAAAGTAGTCGTGGAATTTGGGGACCAAATTCTTTTTAAGTGGGGGAGGATGTAGCACCCCGAAAAAAAAATTGTATTTAAAAAATCAAAATAATAATTTATATAATATTAAAATAATGAAAACATACGTACCACTATCGTATGTGCAAGAACACATCAGAAAATTTCGTAAAAATTATAATTCAACCCCAAACCTTATTCCTAAGTGTTCCACAAAGAATTTCATGCAACGAAAAATCAGATTGGCCAAGTGTACGTCACAATGCGACTAATTATCCAAATTAGGGAACTAAGTCGGAAAACAAATTAGGGAACTAAGTCGGAAAATCGTTAACACGAAAATATAACGTGCTCTTAAATGAACATGTCAAAAAGAATTCCAACATCATGTATTGATGACCCATTATCGGAATTGGACCAATGGACCTCTCATAGTCCATGAATAAATTCAAGTAAGAAAAATATAATAAATTCTGTAACTCTATTATTCTCTAATTAAAAGGGGAATTCCCATAAGTTAAATTTTATAAAGTGATAGGCTTTGTTAAATGGATCATATAAAAGTTATTGGGCAAAAATTAAGATTTTTAAAAGATTAATAATAGAATAATACCCAAAATTCGTATCTTAAATATTACCTAAATAGAAAAGGGGTATTAAAACATTAAAATAAGTGATTTGGGTTGGAATTGGATTCCTAACCCTACCCTAAATACTTGGCCACGAAACTGCATCCCAACATAACCTTAATAGGAGTTGGCAAGCTTAGAAGGAGGAGAGAAATATGGAAATCTCGGAATTTAAGGGGAATTAGAGTCCCATTAGGAAATAGCAACCCAAGGAGCTTAAATACTCCTTAAACCCTCCATGGCCGGCCCTAACTCATTGCTGGGGCTTGCTAGATGTGGAGAAGAGGCCAAGAAGAAGAGGAACTCGTGGGGAAAAGGCTGGACCGAGCTCCAACCTCTGCACTTTGAGTTCTAAACTGTAGAAGACAAAACGACACAAAGATAAGCATTCTCACGAGCAAAACCTAATTAGTTTCGTCTGTAGATCGTTCCATCCATCAGGAACAAAACCCCTCTTGTTTCATAATTTTCCATCGATCCAATCTTTTATCCTTGATTTTTTGAAGTTTTGCAACTATCATGAGCCCGACCCTTCATCTTAATTCTAGATCTCCATGTATACTCGACACCATGCCATGAAATTTTAACTGGAGATACTAATGGATGTTAGGCGTTGTTTGCCCCTGAAAGCCCTAATTTTCATCCATCCTACTTTGCGAATTACTTCTTTTATCTCTACTGTACACTGTACCATGTTAGTCATGAATAAACTTGTTTAAAGCATGTCGAGATCATGTCCACTTTCAAATTCCTATTTATTGGAAGTACTCTTGCATGTCTAGATCCATTTAAAACTAGTTTCATGGATTTTCATCATCTGTACATTTAGTTCATGATTTTTGAACCACCCTGTGTCAAAATAAGGCAACCTGGACCACAATCCAAGAACATGTCCTTTTCTTGCTCGGACTCAGGCGCAGGACCTGAGAACGCGATGGCCTGATAGGCCGTGTTCTTAGGGCCCATTACGACACAGTACCTGTCGCGTTTTGAACGCGACAGGCCACGCCGTCGTGATCTGGCTTCCTAACCTGACTGGCTTGTCGCGATCTTTGAACTGCCCTATCGTGTTCTGAACAAGCCCTGTCGCAACCCTTACAGGGGTACATCGTGTTCCGGATCTTTGCATCAAAACCCTATATTTTGCAAGTCTTGACTTTCTACAGTAACCTCTCACCCTTGTTAACTGTCTTAAATGCAGTAAACAAAGTTGTTAAATCTTGGATATGTAATGAGTTAACAAAAAGTCATTCATTTGATCATTTCATCTCCATGATTCTCTTTAACACATGCACACACTTGAACCACCCAATAATGACTTGACTTGGCATGAAAACATCTCATAATACATCTGGTAATTCATTTCAAATATATATTTAATTTCCCTATTTTTAAATGGATTTGTTTTCGTTCTCGCAATGTTTTGGGAATACCGTTATCGACGCTCCACTGTTCTATAATTTCTCTAGAATGTCAGGCACTTGTTCCTATATATACACAGTTTCTTGACTTGGACAAACTCTCCGTCAGATATTCCTTCTGCCTGAATAGTGAATCCTCGTTCAAGTCCTCTATAAGACTCCTCTGTCCATGGATTCTCACATGGTCGATGAGCTAGTTATACCCTAACACCTATGATACCCTTTAGGGATCAGTAAGATCCAAATGGCTTTAGATTGCTCTCGCTCTTATCTTGAATCACATCAGACCTCTGGACCTGTGCATAACAGGGCCAGTGGAAGGTAGTGAATTCCACCTGACGGCCAACACCAATCGCGCGTGTTGTGCAACTGTTACTATTGCCGTTACTCGACGTTTCATGTGCATTGACCCTTAGTTCTCACCTATTACTCTACTCGCTCATTTATTCACACTCTCTCTACTATCTCGTCTATTCATCTCGTACTCTCATTTATTTCTTGGTACTCTCTATTGGCCATTAACTGATTGTCTAAAGATAAACAAAAAAATAACCAATGCCAGCGCAATAGGGCCCAATCTTGTCCTGGGAGGAGAGCCCGAAAAGTGCCATTTGCCTATGGGAGTTAAAATGACCAGGATGTCGGCATTACATCCAAGTGCCATATTAACAAGATTAATCTATGACAATCAAAACAAAGTGCTATATTCTCTCATTGTCTATTGACAAACAAAGTGCTATATTCCCTCGTTGTCTATTGACAAAACAAAGTGTTATATTCTCTCGTTGTCTATTGACAAACAAAGTGTTATATTCTCTCGCTGTCTATTTACAACAAAGTGCTATACTCTCTCTCGGCTATCTACGGATAACCAAAGTGCAATACTATTTCGATTGACGAAAGTTAATCAAAGTGCTATACTATTTCAATTGATGAAAATCAATCAAAGTGCAATTTACTCTCTATATGGCCAACTACTTTCTCTCTCCTTGCTACACTTGCTACTAGCTATTGTGCGACAATGACGTTACTTGCTATCATGTGTTGTCATTTTCTATCGTGACTTGATCATATTCATTGTGCTATATTTGATTCATGTACTATCTGAACCATGTTACATGTGCTATTACTTTCTCGACTTTACATGACTCTCTCTACCATTAGTTACTTTGTCCTTTAAAGCATTAATCATTTAAAGCATACTTGATTCATGAGATTTAAGTCCTACTAAGCATTATCGCTCACCCTTCGTTATTTGTTAATGTGTCTCAAGTAAGTCGGACAATGACGTTACACACACCAATGGGACAGGACCAGAGTGATGAGCGACCTGGAGTCAATTGATGAAGTTACCCTAGTACTGTGGAGTCTAGTAGTTATTGCATTAGATTTCTTTTCCAATGTAATGATGTCATTGAGCTATAGGTATTGGCTCTGAATTAGTGGTTGTAATAGTCTTAGTAAAATTTTAATAAGATGAAGAGTTTTATTCAAATTATTGTTCATTAGATGCTCTGAATCATTCAATTGTTGTACGTTTTACTCTACTATGTACTTTGCTCACGTCTCCCCGATTTATTCCGCTACTAAATTGGCGGGGCGTGATAGTCCTCATCCCGAGCAATGCCTGCCTTGCCCACCAACTCCTGGAGTCTAGGGTCAGCCTTCTGCTGCTCGATCACTTCATCAATAATAGTAGACCGAATGGACAATGGAGCCACGAAAGCCGAACATAACGATGGCTCTAACTCAGTCATCGCACAAGCAGCATCCTCCAACATCTTCCAATCCTACTAGAGCAAAGTTCTCTTCCTACTAAGAGCATCTACTACGACATTCTCCTTCCCTGGGTCATATTGAAGATCGAAGTCGTAGTCCTTGAGGAACTCAATCCATCTCCTCTGCTGCAGGTTTAACTCCTTTTGTGAAAAAAGATACCTCAAACTCTTATGGTCAGTGAACACCTCAAATCTGGCACCATAAAGATAGTGCCTCTAGATCTTTAGTGCATGAACCACTGCCGCAAGCTCCAAATCATGAGTAGGATAGTTACGCTCATGCTCCTTCAACTGACGAGAAGCATAAACCACTACCCTACCATGCTGCATCAACACACAGCCAAGACCAATCCGTGATGCATCCGAATAAATGGCAAAACCCTCTACACCACTCGGCAAAATCAACATAGGTGTAGAAGTAAGCTTAGCCTTTAACAATTGAAAGCTACTCTCACAATCCTCAGACCAGATAAACTTCACACCCTTCCTAATTAGCTTAGTCAAAGGTGTGGCGATAGATGCAAATCCCTCAATGAATCATCGATAATAGCCCTCTAAACCAAGGAAACTATGAATCTCCGATGGGGTCCTGAGGATCTCCCAATCTAACACAGCTTGGACCTTCACTGGATCAACTGCTACACTAGCACCTGAGATAACATGCCCAAGGAAATAAACCTCGCGCATCCAGAAATCGCACTTGCTGAACTTTGCATACAGCTTGTGCTCTCGGAGAACTTCTAGCACTACCCTCAGATGATCACAGTGTGTAGCCTCATCCGGAGAATAAACTAGCACGTCATCAATGAAAACCACTACGAAACTATCTAGATAAGGCCTAAACACCCTGTCCATGAGATCCATGAACGCTGCAGGGGCATTGGTTAGACCAAAAGGAAGAACCAAAAACTCATAATGTCCATAACGAGTCCTAAAGGCCGTCTTGGACACATCCTCACTCCTAATCCTCAACTGATGATAGCCGGATCGCAAATCAATCTTAGAAAATATCGATGCATTCTGCAACTGGTCAAAAAGATCATCAATCTGCGGTAAGGGATACCTGTTCTTCACAGCCACCTGGTTGAGCTTCCTATAATCGATGCACAACCTAAGTGAACCATCCTTCCTCTTTACAAATAATACAGGTGCGCCCCAAGGGGATACACTAGGGTGAATAAATCCCTTATCCAGCAAATCTTGCAACTGCTTCCTTAACTCAGCTAATTCCGCAGGTGCCATCCGATATGGAGCCTTTGAGATAGGAGAGGTGCCTAGAAGCAACTCTCTATCTCCCTAACCGGTGGCAATCCAGACAAATCATCGGGAAATACGTCTGGAAACTCCTGCACTACATCAATCTTCTCAAGGTTAGGTGACTGATCAGCCTTCGGTACTAAGACAACGCTGGCCAGAAAAGCGTCACAACCCTTGTTCACCATTCTCATCGCCTTCATGGCGGAGATAACAAACCTTCCCGCTAAGTTCCTTGGCAATGGATGTGAAAACTCATCCTCACCAGGAATACGAAAGGTGATCTTCTTCCCACGACAATCCACAAAAGTATAGTGCTCCTCTAGCCAATCCAGACCTAGAATAGCATCATAGCCCTTCATCTTGAGTAAATAGAAGCACCCTTCTAAGACTCGGTCCTCAATGCACACAAGTAAAGACGGAATACACTTCCTAGTCGATATCGTTCCTGCTGGTGTGTGCACAGACAAAGGGACCCCTAACTCCTCAGCCTCTACACTAGACTCTACAGCTAACCGCCTAGAAAACCGCTCAGAAATGAACGAGTGAGTGGCACCTGTATCCAACAAAACCCGAGTGTGCACACCCATGAAAAGAACCATACCTTCCGTGACGTTTTCTGCTTGCTCTGCGTCCTCACGTGCCAATGCAAACACTCGAGCTTGGGCTCAAGGCCTTCCTGGTCTTCCAGTCACTAGCGTTGCCGCAGCTGTCGCTGCCAGGGCTGGCACTCCACGCTGAACTCCCTGCTGCAATCTGGGACAATCCCTGATCTGATGCTCGCTGATATCGCACTTTAAGTATTTCCTCGCTAACTTCCAGCACTCGGTACCACCATGTTCCCTTCCACAATGAAGAGACTCCTTCTTGCCACTAGGTCTGACACCTGGGGACCGCGGTGCAACTACTTGCTAACTGCTCGCTGCCAAGGGACGCTGTGGTGACTGATACGCCGCCTTCTTCCTGTCCTGCCACTAGAATGGTGGCGCTGATCTCTTCTGTGAAGCCTTCTTTTCTTCCAGGTACTGCTCCATCTCGCTCTCCTGCCTGCACGCAGCACTGAGAGCCTCATCTAGGGTATGATGGTCAAATGCCACGAGCCTCGACCTCAGTGATGGCTTAAGGCCCATCACGAATTTCTTTGCCTTCCTACGCTCATCAGCCACTATGTGAGGTGCATACTTAGATAATTCTGCAAACCTGACCTCATACTCAAGTACTGTCATGGAGCCCTGAGTAAGAGTGCAGAACTGTAACGACCCACTTCCACCCGGCACGGTTATACCAACCCACATCGGATGAGAGCAAGCCGCTACAGGGGAGAAAACCCCAACAAGTAACAAATGGGATGAGATATACACAAATAGAGAATACTAATGCAATGGAATTTAAACAAATTTTTATTCCATCAACTTTAATCCACATACCACAGTCTATATAGTCCAATAAAGAAATGACATAACATAATAAATATTAACATGAGCCAGTTTCAAATACATATCCAAGTTCAAATTACAAATTACATACTGGAAAATAAATTTACAAGTCTTCAATTGTTCTCTACGCTCCTCGTCGGACCTTGCTTTCTCCTCGGCTTCTAAATTTCCTGAAATGTTTAGAAAGGGTGAGTCTACACAATAGACTCAGTAAGTAACTTAAAATTCAAACTATATACCTATCACACATGCTTTCTAACAGTTCAAGAACTATAAAAATTCAGCAATTAAAGTCATACATGCTTATGCTATAACATAAATGAATTTACATGGAATCGTGTTAAACAACTATTCTAACACATGTAAAACAATAATCTAAACATGATTACTAATAACAAGGTATCATTAACATGAGTACAAACATACAATCATATGCTTTCATACTTTATTCAAATCATTGCGCAGTTCTACAAGATTAGTCATGGAAATATGTACCATACATATAGCACTCCTAGCATGATTCTAACTCAATCCACATGCAAATATAACACTTTACTATACATTTAGCTTGCTATTTTGATATAAAATTTATCACATTCACATGACACTTGCATAGGGGTCACATTAAGCTACACAACATGTTACTAAATGTGTAATCACAATTAATCTAACTCATATTAACACATGCAACTTTCCCTTCTCATGTCATATTCGAATGCACTTACTTTCACACTATCACATTTTCATTTACACATGATTTCCCATCGTTTTCACTTTCATATTCACATATTTCTTATCACTTCACTTTGCATATAACATGTGCCACATTCACATATATCTTGCACATACCTTGGTCACAATCACATGTCATTTTTCACATTATACTTATATTCATTTTTACACAATGCCAAGACACAGCCCAAACCACCACTAGACGATCATTAGCACATGCACATTCACATTCATGTACTTAATCACCATACTTAAGCACGAAGCATAGCAATCAAATCTTGGTTCCTACAGAAACCGGGGAAAGCCCTTCCCACCATTATCAGTGGAACTTGTCCATCTCCAGGATTTCACAAGCCCCTTGCCTAGGGTATCACAATTTAACAAGCCCCTTGTCCAGGGTATCACAATTTAACAAGTCCTTTATCCAGGGTATCACATAATATGTTTGAGCTTTCCCGTAGGGGCACTACTACAGTACAGCTCCAAGCATCTAGGGTGGCAGTGTCTTATGGGCACTTTTGTTTATGTTGTTACATTAACCATTATACACACACATATCACTTGATCTCTCACTTCCCATGTACATGCACATACATAATTCATGGAATATAACTTATCACATTCAAACTCTCAAATCAGTCATAACCAGAATTTAATAGAAACTAAACATGATGCTAATCACATTTTTAAACATGGTTGAGACTTAACATTCAAGTTATGGTACCGAACCTTCCGAAATTCGTAACTCATTCTATAGTGATCAAAATAAACTGAAATTTTAAACACACTGTACATATGTATCATAGAACACATCATAAATTTTTCATAAATTTAGAGTAGAAAAACTATTTTTAATATTAAACATAGAATTCAGGCAATTTATAAGATAATTCAATTGGTACATGGTAGACAGTGAACCATCCATTTCATCAGATATAAAACATGTACACAGTAGTTATAACTTCATTAAAATTTCTAAAATAGTAACATTCAACATACATTATTATTCTATATTTAAATCTATCATGTCATGGTGTAGAAAAAAATTCAGAAACTAATAGCACTCTGCACAATACTTAGAATACTACCAAATTTTAACCACAGTTCACATATAATACAGGGAATATATCTGAAATTTTTCACAATTTTTGGAGCATTAAAACTATTTTTAATAAATAACACAGATCATATGCAATTTAGCAAGAATATTTGGTTAAGCATGGTAGACAGTACGGAGTCGGTCCTAACAGGTTCAAAACATGAGAATGGTCATTTTAAGTTCATGATAATCTTCTTGATCCATAACATGCAAGAGAACCATTTAATCAGAATAAACCACCATCAAAACACACTTATTCTCTAATACTAGAAATCATTCTAGTTAATATCATGTTCAGAAAATTGATAGATCCTCATGATATAACCTACATACCTTACTTGACAAACCCTGACTTTCATAGCATGCACAGACCATAGAAGATTGCAGTACAAGGATTTACACATTTCTGCAAAAGACAGTTGAACTAGGCGGCCAGGTCCTTGCCGTCAGAAGGTGTTAACGATAGGATCGGTTGCCGTCTACAGAAGAACTAGACGGCAACCATTTGGCCGTCTACCTCCTATCTACACACAGTGCAGACCTAACACAGGAACAGGTGAATTGAGGGGTCCAGGTAAAAATGTATAAACCCTAGAGGACAACTCTATAGATTGAATCAATAAGCTACTTGCTTGGAAATAAATCCGTAGAGAGATGTTTTGGTCGGAGAAGCCCTCCTCGGCCAGTGCCAAGAAGGTGGTCTAAATCTGCTGAGATCTGATCCTCCTGTTGATGTAGGCTGCACTCCAGCATCGGGGGTGATACTTCTATCCAAGTTCCAAATCCCAATTGAAGAAGAACGCCCGGAGATGCACACAACCGCCGGATCAAAGCTCTCCAAGTTGGGTTTTCGCTCAGGTTTTTTTCTAGGGTTCCTCAAGAGATCCAAAAAGAACCTAATCCATCTAAAAGGGGTGCTTTTATAGAACCTAAGGGGTCGTGTACGCATTAGGGGTAGGTTATCCTTCCGATGGGAAGGTTTCCTAAACAAGAACCCAGCAAAACCGCTACCGTTTTCAGATCTGAAAACGCACACAGCTGGAGAAATAGGCGTCCACCTCTGGTGCCGCCAAAGGGATGATTGGCGTCCATCGATCTGGATGCCAACCACTCTGGCCTGGCAGCTAGCGGCATAGAACAATGCCGCCAACAGTGCATTTCGGCCAGAACAGACATATAATTCAAAACAGTTGCACAATCACATCATAAACTATTTAATGGGTACTGAAATAAGTAGATATCATATGTACAAAGTTAAACATATACATATTTACGTGCACACAACATAATTTCATACAACATGCATGGATTTAAATAAGTATACTATGTACTTCAAAAATTTGATAATGCATGCATATTTAAATATATTACATATACAAAATAACTTCATGAGTACTTACAAGATATACAACAATAATTATATACTATATGCACTACATTATTTACATACATTATGCTCAGAATAAATAAATATAATATGCACACCTAAGAATAACATATATTATACACATACACACAAGTGAGTAAATATTTATAATATGCACCAAATCAACAATATTAAATGCACAAAATTCGGGGGCCTTATAGAAACTCCTGCTCCATCGTATCTTGAATATGCTCGGGAACAAACTTGGCCCGAAAGAGCCTCACGAACTCATCCCAAGCTACCTCGATAGAACCGTCCTCAAACCGGGTGCGCAGTAAAGAGGAACACCACACATCGGCTCTCACCTGCAACAAACCCCCCATAAGCACCAATCTAGATAAATCTAAACTTACCACAGATACATGCATATATAACTAACAAATACCTATAGCATATAGGTGGCCAAGCTGACCTTGTCCTCCTCGGCACACCTAATGGCCCGGAAGATCTTTTCAATCTCCCTCAACCAGCTCTCTGCCAGCAATGGCTGACTCTCCCCCTTAAAAGAGGGTGGAGCCATCCTCTTGAATCGCTCCATGATTTAAGGACCACCATGGCCATGCTCCTGGGGAACTAGAGCTGGAGCCTGAGTCTACCACAACAAACAATATAAACAACATATATAACAACATAGCAATCATAAATAAAATAGGCTACTTCTATCTAACATTCTAACCTGAGCCTCTAGCTGAGCCTGGAGTGTAGCCTGAGTGTGTGCCTGAGTCTGCATAGCATGCACCATACCTTGCATGAACGCTCCATAATCTGCAGGTGGTGGTGGAGGAAGAACTGTAGGACCCTGGGGTACTGGGGCCTGCTTCTCATCCCTATCCTCACGCCTCTGCTCATCCTCTCGAGCATGGGCACCACGCCTACCACGAAAAGCCATACCATGTAAAACAAATTTATCTAGTTAGAAACTAAGTAATTAGCCCTAACCATTTTCTTAGCTATCTTTCATTCATTATTTATCATTTTCTACATATGTGGACAAATTCAATAAAGACTTAGCATATTATGAATATGATGGTATATTCATGTACAATTTCAACCTCTTGCTCTAATACTAATCTCTGTAACGACCCTCCTTATACCGGTACGATTATACCAATCCACGTCGGTATAAAAAACACCGTCACAGTGGGGCATTCACCCAACACTAACATTAGATTGAGATGTACACAAATAACAAAAGATTACAGCGGAAATAAAATTACAATCTTATTACATCATCAACATTCTATCCACAGTCCATATAGCATAAAAGAAATACATTTGCCCACTTTATTACAACTCCAAAGCAAATTACATTGTCCATATGAAATACTCCATTATTTGATTACATACTTATGAAAATAAAGGTACAAAGAAGAATCTCCACAACACTAGCTACTACTCTCGCTCGGAGTCGCTCTTAACTGTCTCCTCCAAAGAACTGGAGACACCTGCCACACCTATACACCAAAGCAAGAATGAGTCTAAATAGACCCAGCAAGCAATCTATGCACAACACCCTTATACATGTCATATGCACATGTTATTTGTTAACAATAGAAAATAACACATGTTGCATGCTTCATACAATTTAACTACTATACATGGAAACCTATAGTAATAGAACACATGGTCCATGCTTATAACATTAAACAACTTAACATACTAATCCTACACATGCTTTCTACACCTTTTGTTCATCATGCTTCAAAGATTTAAACCTCATTCAAACCATATTGCAACTATACACAATTTAAACATGGAACTATACATAAAGTAAATAGCATACCAAGTATGGATTCTATTCATTTTCTCATGTATTTAACACAATTGTACACACATTTTGCTTGCTGTTCTGACATGAATTTAACACATTCACATGGGATTACACTATTCCACATGATAACACATTCACTTAACAATTTCACATGCTCATATTTCATATTGCGCATTTCACATTATCATATTCACATTTTACACTTAGTTGTCATGACACATAGTCCAAACCACAACTAGAAGGACACACATATACACATACACATATCCATCACCTAGGCAACATAGTGATAGATCTTGGTTAACTGCGCAAAATCGAGAGAAGCACTCTCCACCCTAACCAGTGGTACTTGTCCACCTCCAGGATTTCATCCTAATGCCCTTAGGATATCACTCACATTGAACCTTCCCATAGGGACTTTACTACGGTACAGTTCCACAGCCCTCTATGGTAGCAGTGTCACTAATGGCACAGTTTACTCATTTTCACATGATCACATTGTTTGAACATTATACACATGCATTAATTTACACATTCACATGTACTCCTAGAATTCACACATGCTTCAGTATATATAGCATAAAGTTACTGTTCATAGTGATAAAATAACTCATATCACAGTCCTAGACATGTTGTTAATTACTGAATCACACAAGATTAAACATAACATGTTCACATGGAAATTTTCCATTGTTAAACCAGTAACATCACCTACTATTATCAAAACAGAACAAAAATTTTATCATATGTCCTAAATAGTAAACATATCACATGCTCAATTTTTCAGGTTTTTTGGATTTGTACACTAATTATAATAATTAAAATAGTTATCATGCATTTTCATTAAGAACCTCATTTAGTAGGGTTTACATTTATATAGTTGGTTCTAATAGTTTAGAACCTGCAATCAGTCATCGTGTTGTCATGGAAAAATTATGAAACCCTAACTCACAGCAGATCTATTTACACAAGATTAAACATGGTCTTATTATGCTCACAGTTCAATTTCAAGAATTTTAATAATTAACACAAATCACAGAAATTTGTTACATCCTCATGATATGACCTACTGATTGTACTTGACCTAAGAAAATTCTCACATCATGTACACACATCCAGAAGTCTGAAAAATATACCACAGAGATCAAATATGCATTCTGTAAAAAAAAAAAACTAAAGAACTTGGCGGCACAGAGGTTGCCGCCAACTGAGTTAACGGCACATGATGTTGCTGCTAATCCTGGATCTTAATGGCAGCAAGCTGGCTGTTAAGTTCCTATCTGCAGAAGTGCAGACTGCTTGCACAAACGATGGTGAATGGGGGTTCCAGGACACGAGGAAAATTCTATAAAAATACCTGGGACCTAGAAGACATGTGTAGGGATGATGTACAAATGTTACTTGCCTCCGAAAAATTGCTAGATGGGATTTAATTGTCGAAGATGCTCTCCTCGGCCAAGCCAAGAAGCGCCTCAAATCTCCTTCCAAACCGGTTTTGTGTTGATGCTGGTTGCACACCGGAGTCGGGGAAGATCCACCAATATTAGGAGAACCTCCCAGTCTATGTAGATCACCAAGAGGACTCCCCAATCACCGGATCAAAGTCTCCCAAGATCAAGTTTCGCACAAAGTAGTTCTAGGGTTTTCACAATAGCCAAAAGACCTAATCCGTCCTAATCTGGTGTTTTTATACGCTAAGGGAGTCGGGATGCGCGTTTAGGTAGGAATTCTACCGTTGGAAGACAGTTTCCAAAACAGGGACCGGAGGAAATGTAGCCATTTCCAGATCTAAAACTGCACAATTTTTTGGAAATAGATGGCCACATAGTTGTCGTTTACTGGGAGTTTGCGTCCATCGATCTGGATGTCGACTCTCCTCTAAACGTCCATGCATGTTGACGTTTACATGCACTTGGGCCAGAACACAAAAATGACCAGAAATACACATTCACCATATACATATACATGCAATGTAAGGTATAACTTAAACACCATCTATGCAATATGAAGAAAACAATATGTACATAAATAAACAAACATATATACATGTACAACATTATTTAATTATAATATGTACAGAAATAAATATATGTATTCATACGTATACATATATACACATAGCTACATACCCATCATCTAAATATCACATGACCAAAAATCTAAATAAAAGAGTAAAATTCGAGGGCCTTACACAAGAACCACAACTCAACCACACCTTCGACAGAAAAGAGAAAGAGAGAAGCTCACAAGATTTGAAGAGAGTCTACTGCTTCAAGCTTCGACTTCTAAGCTCTCTACATTCTGAAGTCTTTTCTCCTGGGTGGCTATTGTATTCTACATCTTCTCAGTCCACCACCTTTGAGTCAGAAAGAGTTAGAGCAATCCTTCTTATTTGTATCTCTTTCTGATTTTCTGTGTTTGCTCACCCCTTGAGCAAACACATTGTACTCTTTTCAGTGATTGTAACCAACAGGGGGTTTGTTCCCTGTAATGCCCCTCTTGTGAAGGGAAGACCTGCAGTTGTAGGTGTTTGTATTCCCCCTTGGTGAAGGGAAGACTTGCTTGGGAGCAAGTGGGTTGTAATACCTCTAAGGTTGAGAGAAGGCCAAGTGTTCTTGGTAGTTAGTGAAATCACAAGTGGTTCTTGGGGACTATATGTAGGACTTTCATGTGAGAAGGGCCGAACCAGGATAAAATTTCTGTGCACTTTATGTGATTGTTTTCGCCAAGTATTTCACTTGTTTCATACACTACACTAAGAACTAACATCACTATTCAGTGTTATCTATTTTCAGATAAATTTTAAAGGTGCAAAGAAGTCCTATTCGCCCCCCCCCCCCCCCCCTCTAGGACATCATTAGCTCCATCTCAATCCAACAAGTGGTATCGGAGCGAGGTTTTCTCAGAAGAATCAAACGATTTGAGAAGAGATGGCAGCTGAAAGTCACAACTATAAAGGACAGTATGTTACAAGGCCACCATTCTTCGATGGTGAAGATTACCAGTATTGGAAGATGAGAATGGAATGCTTCATCCGAGGCACAGATTTTGATCTGTGGCAGGTAATTGAGCAAGGTGATTTTACTATACTTGTTGATGGTACTTCTGCTCTATCTATAGCTGATAAAAGAAATATGTCCCTAAACTATAAAGCTAAGAATTATTTATGTTGTGCATTATCTAAAAAGGAATTTAATAGACTATCTGCATGTAAAACTGCAAAAGAAATGTGGGATAAACTACAGATAACATATGAAGGAACTGATAAAGTAAAGCAAACTAGAATAAATATTCTTGTTTCCCAATATGAACAGTTCAAAATGCTACCTAATGAAAATATCACCCAAATGTATAATAGATTCTCAAATATAATAGTTGGTTTAAGTTCACTAGGAAAAGCTCTTTCTAATGAAGAAACTATCAAAAAAATACTCTAGTCATTAACTCATTCTTGGACTCCCAAAGTAACTGCTATTGAACAAGCTCATGATCTTATTGAACTCTCTATAGATAAACTAATTGGTTCTCTAATGGCCCATGAAATTAATATGGAAAGATTTTCTGAAAGTTCATTGAAAAAGAAAATGTTGAATGCTTTAAAGGTTGCAGATTTTTCTTCCTCTGAAGACTCAAAAGAAAGATCTAAAGACAGTGATGATGAAGTCATACTGTCAAGGAAACTTCAAAGAATTCTTGCCAAGAAGAAGAAGTTCAGCTCAAAAAGATATTTCAAAAAGGATAAGAAGAAGGAGCCAGTATGTTATGAATGCAATTAGCCAGGACACTTCAAATCAGAATGTACTAAGCTCAAAAAGAAAGATCTAGTTGAAAAATATGAGAAAAAGAAAGGCAATGAGAAAATGTTTAGAAGATACAAAAAGAAAGTAATGGCAGTAGTATGGGACAATGAAGAAGCAACAAGTTCATACTCTTCAAGTTTAGAATCAGAAGAAGAAGAACAAGTGAATTTAGCCCTCATGGCATGACTAGATCAGGTAAATTCTAAAACCTCATTTACTTCATGTTCAGAATCTGATTCTGATAATCTAGAAGATGCATTTAATGAATTGTATGATAAATATAAAGCGGTAGTTAAATAGATGAAAGTAGTTAAGTTAAATTTACTGAACCAAGAAAAATCCAACACCTTTCTAAAAAATGAAGTAGAAAGATTAGGACAAAATTTAACTGAAACTAAAAGATCTAATGAACTATTGTGCAAAGATTTAAAGACTAAAAATAGTAAAATAATAGAACTTGAATAAAATGTAAATGAATTGAAAGATGAAGAAAAATTATGAGAAGAAAATAACTATTTAAGATCTACCAAAGATAGAATCACAAATTGTAAGACATCCTTGGTTGTAAAACTGAAAGGTGCTAGAACAGGTAAAAAGAAATATGGAGTAGGCTATACACCTTTAGAAAATGTAGAAGAAATTATGTATCCTGAAAAATACCCAACTCCTAAATTTGTAAAAGAAAAGATAATTAAAAATTCAAAAAGGGTTAATCAATATGTTTACAGACAAAAACAGAAAACTAATAATACTGCAAATTCAAAGAATGCATATGATCTATGTTATAGTCATTGCAATCAATTAGGACACACAATCAGCACATGTACTACTAGACACCTTCGTTGGATTCCAAAAACTAACCATCAAGGACCCAAAAAAATTTGGGTACCAAAAATCTCAACTTAATTCTGTTTGCAGGGACGCCTAGGAGCATCCAAATGGTATTTGGACAGTGGATGCTCAAGGCATATAATAGGTGACAAAATATTATTTACAAGTTTCAGAAATGAAATTGGTCAAGTCACTTATAGTGATAATGGAAAAGGAAAAGTGTTAGGTTGTGGAATAGTAGGAACAAACGAAAAGGATCTAATAGAAGATGTTAATGTTGAAGGATTAAAGCACAATCTCATTAGTATCAGTAACTCTATTTCAAAGGACACTTGGTAAAGTTTCAGAATGACAAATGCATTATTCAAAAAGATGGAAAGACAGTCTTTGAAGCTCAAAGGGTTAAGAATTTGTATACCTTACAGCTAGCAGAACTGAAAGAAGTCAACTTTTGCCTTACAACCTCTAAGAGTGAAAAGACTGATTTATGGCATACAAGACTAGGACATGCAAGCACATCAGTGATCAAGAAATTAATCAAACATGATCTAGTTGAAGGTCTTCCAAAGTTGAAAATGAAGAAATCTGGAATCTGTACAGCTTGTGCAAAAGGAAAGCAAACATAAACATCATTTCAATCAAAGACATTGGTTACAACCTCCAAACCATTGGAACTTATTCACATGGATTTGTTTGGACCTATAAGAACAGTAAGTCTTGAAGGAAAGATATATGGCTATGTAATTGTGGATGATTATTCAAGATATACTTGGGTATCATTTTTAGAAGCCAAATCGGAAACATTTTCAACTTTTCTGAAATTTAGTAAATTAGTACATAAGAACTAGAAATATCAAATTATCGGTATTAGATCTGATCATGGTGGAGAATTTAAGAATGAAGAATTTGTCAAATTCTATGAAGAAAATGGCATAGAACACAATTTCTTTACACCAAGAACACCTCAACAAAATAGAGTAGCAGAAAGAAAGAACAGAACACTGTTGGATATGGCCAGAACAATGCTTACAGAATACAATTTACCAAGGTACTTCTGGGCAGAAGCAGTCAACAACCTACTACATCATCAACAGGTGCATAATTAGACCAATTCTGAAGAAGACACCTTATGAGCTATACAAGGAGAAAAATCCAAACATAACCCACCTTCGACCCTTTGGTTGTAAGTGTTTCATTTTGAATAATGGTAAATATAATTTAGGAAAATTAGATGCTAAAAGTGATGAAAGCTTTCTACTAGGCTATATTTCAAAACTTAGAGGATACAAAGTATTGAACAGAAGAACTTTAACTATAGAACAGTCAGTTCATGTTTTATTTGATGAAACTAACCCTTCTATTAAGAAAGTAGAAAAAGAAGAAGATGTTGTTGAAGAATTGTGCAGGGATCTGGAACAGACTTCTCTTGAAGAAAAAGAGGAAGACAAGGAAGATCCACCAATAGAAGAACTTCAGCAACAAGAAGAAGCTTATGAAGGATTACCTAGAGAACTGAGGTATCACAGAGATCATCCAAAAGAAAATATCATAGGTGATCCTCAGGACAGGGTAAGAACAAGAGGTATGAATGTTCCCTGTGACTACATTGCATTTGTTTCTTAGATTGAGCCTAGGACTATCAATGATGCACTGGCAGATGAATCTTAGATCCTAGCTATGCAAGAGGAATTTAACCAGTTCCAACGCAGCCAGGTCTGGACTCTTGTGCCTAGACCTTCTGACCATCTAGTTATTGGGACCATATGGGTCTTCAGAAACAAAATGGATGAATCAGGAGTGATCACCAGAACAAGGCTAGACTGGTAGCACAAGGATATTCCCAAGAGGAAGGCATTAATTTCGACAAAACATATGCTCCAGTTGCTAGATTAGAGGCAATCAGAATTCTATTAGCATATGCATGTTCTCTTAATATCAATTTGTTTCAGATGGATGTTAAAAGTACTTTTCTGAATGGTTTCATAAAAGAAGTTTATGTTGAGGAACCACCTAGTTTTGAAGATACTAAGTATCCAAATCATGTTTGTCGTTTAAAGAAAGCACTATATGGTTTGAAACAAGCTCCAAGAGCTTGGTATGAGAGACTAAGTGCTTATCTTATATCACATGATTTCTTAAGAGGTAAAGTAGATAGCACTCTATTTATTAAGAAATTATCAGAAGGGATCATGATTGTACAAATATATGTTGATGATATTATCTTTGGTTCTACTAATGAGTCACTCTAAAAATTCTTTGAACACCTTATGCAAAGTGAATTTGAAATGAGTATGATGGGAGAGCTTAATTACTTTCTTGGCTTGCAGATCAAGCACACCAAGGAAGGCACTCACATTTGTCAAACCAAGTATATTTCAGATTTGCTCTCTAAATATGGTTTTGACAAGTGTAAGCCCTTAGGAACACCCATGAGCTCAGGAATTAAGTTAGATAGTGATCCAATTGGTAAGAAAGTAGATCAAAAGATTTATAAAGGCATGATTGGGTCATTACTCTATCTTACTATTAGCAGACCAGATATAATGTTCAGTGTATGTTTGTGTGCTAGATTTCAAGCTGATTCTGAAGAATCTCATGTTAATGTTGTTAAAAGAATTTTTAGATATCTTATGAATACAAGTAAATTGGGTTTATGGTTTCCCAGATGTTTAGAATTTAAATTGCTTGGATATAGTGATGATGACTACGCTGGATGCAAAATAGACAGAAAAAGCACCAATGATACTTGTCAATTTCTTGCAGGATGTCTAATTTCTGGTCCTCCAGAAAATAAAATTCAATAGCTTTGTCCACAACAAAAGCAGAATACATTGCAGCTGGGAGTTGCTACACTCAACTGCTATGGATCAAACTTCAACTAGAAGACTATGGTCATACACTACATGAAATTCCAATGCTATGTGATAATACAAGCGCAATCAATTTAACCAAAAATCCAATCCAACACTCAAGAACCAAGCACATTGAGGTCAGACATCATTTCATCAGAGACCATGTAAGTAATGGTGATATCTTACTTGAACTTATTTCTACAGAGAATCAATTAGCTGATATATTTACTAAACCACTTCCTAAAGATAGATTTACTACAATAAGAAGAGAAATAGGAATGTGCAATCTTGATTGAATACTTAAAATTCCTATAGTACATAATATGATCTATCCATCGTCAAACTTTTTTTAAGTCTTGGACTTTCGACTTCTCCAAAGTCAGAATTTCGACATTCGACTCCTGTGAAGTCAAAGTCTGTGAAATCGGAGTCTTTGTTAATTAAACAAAAGGGTTACAAAAAGTCTGGGGGAATTAAATAAATGGTTTATTCCTTTAATACAACTGTTCATCTCCTCATCTACGGTCTGTTACACAACTTCTTTCTTTATTAGAACCTTCCCTCTTTCTTTCCAAATCACATTCGAAACGTCTCCGACTCCTTCGTCCTCTTCCTGGTTCCCGCATCTGTTCTTCACCCCGATGGAACCATCTTCAAGCTTTTGCCGATCTCCTTGATTTCTCTAAAGAAAGGTAGGATCTTTGACTTCTCTGAACTCATTTCACTTCTCCTCTATCATCTCCCTTAGATTTTTCCCGTACATTTGTCTAGGTGACCTCCTCTAGGGCACTGGATGGGACCTTCTTCACCCCAGAATAGCTCCAAAGACTCAACTTAGCCAAAGCCTCGATTTTCCCAGGAAAAGTAGTGGATTTCTCTTAGTTATCGGGTAGACTCAGTTGGGTAGCAGAAATCCTAGAAGAGATGAGTTGGTCCAAGATTTGTCAGATCAACGAGCCGACTTTTGAGGATGCAGTGAGGGCTGTCTATGTTTCTCTTCAAGTATCTATAGATGGGTCGGTGACAGGTTGTGTGAAAGGTACACATATTTCTATTATGAAGATTTATTAGTTGAAATTTGGATTGTCCCTCTATCAGACACAATCTTAGCAGAGACTGGGAATAATCGGAAGTCAAGGCAGTCTCTCCAAGAAAGGGCTCCTAATCAATGAGCTCTTAGCAAAAAAGAGGATTCTCTATGCCATCATCACCACCATCATTACCCCTAGGGCTGGAACTCACTCCTCTATCACAGCCAGGATGGTAGTCTTCTTTTTGGGCTATTCAGGGAGCATAGAGTCAGTTTGCCCTCTATCATTTTGGATAGGATGACAGGGTCTAAGTATTTACAGAAATCTCTTCCTTATGGACCCTTGCTTACTCTCATTTTTAGAAGATTTTTAGTAGATTTGTCTGATGAGATCTCAGTATCAGTTAAGGAGAAAATTGGGCTTTCCACACTAAGAAGAAGCCACTGTGCTTTGGAAGATAAAGCCCAGAATCTATGGACTAAGGACTCTGTACCTAATTGCTCACATGATAGATTTCTGGATGAGGTACAGAGCTCCTCCTCTATTCCTCAAGTTCAGCCTTCAGAAATCAGAAGAGAAGAAGTTAAAATAGAAGCAGCAGTAGGAGAGGCAGTTCTAGATGAAGCTGCAGAACCTTCTCTTGAGCATGATCTCCTAGATGAGACCATCAATCAAGTGCTCAGAGATCTGAGGGGTAAAAGAGTGGCTCAAGAATAAAATGCTCCAAGTAATACACCAGTTGAGCCCTCTATACATGAAGAATATCATCATGTCCCTCCACCACCAGTTGAGACCCGTCCAAGGTCTCAGGGGGAGACAAGCAAGACCATTGATGATGCGTTGAATGTGGTCCTGAAGCAACAAGAGATGCTAACTGTGCTTCAAATGCAAATACATCAGATTGATGTAAATTTTGATTTTATGTTAGAGGAAGTTCAGTAAATGAAGGATCTCCTCCTTCAATTAGTGTGCCAATAGGGCAAGGGCAGCTCTCCTTCAACTCCTTCAGTTCCTCAACTTGAAGAGCAGCAACCCAACCAGTCAGAACTACAGCCAGAGGAGCATATGAATCAGCTAGCTGTAGAGTTAGTGGTAATGCCAAAACCGACTGTTGCGTAGCAGCAATCTCAGGAAGAGCAGCCTTTTGAAAAGATTCAGCCAAAGTCAATAGAAGTGGAAGTGGAAGAAAAACCCAAGGTCAAGACCTTTAAAAGAAGGGTGAGGAGGAAGCTCATGAAATCTGGTTCTGTAATTTTTTCCTCTTCAGAACCCAATCCCTTTCCTTCAACTCCCTCTGAACCTACTCCTTTAATTCCTTCTGAACCAACTTCTCAACCATAGGAACATCCTCCTTCTCTTCTAAGCACTTCAATTCCTTCATTTCCTATGGTATATACATACAAGTCCCACACTGTAAAAACACCTACTCTTCATACCCTAGCTCCTCACTTTTTCTCCTCTCTCCTTACATTTTCAATTCCTTCTTTGGCCAAATCTACTCATCCACTTGCTCAGATTGTGCCAAGTGTGGCACTTTCATCTCGAATAGGGCCAAAGACAAAACATAATCCTACCTCTTTACTTCCTCCTATTTGGTATGCTTTTATTTATCACTCTGAGCAACACATGGCTCTTTTCAAAGAATTCCTATCAATCAAATCTTTTCTTGAAGTCCATGGGATGCCAGCCTAAATTTGAAGATTGGCTCCCTTCTTTGCTCAAAACTTCAGAAGTTCTTCTGGATGGTCTGAATCTTATCACTCAGAAAAGCCATAGCCTTTCTCCTGAAGATTTTTTGTCTCTTTATCTTGGAGAAGTTGAAAAATATAGAGAAGCCAGGTTCAAAAACTAGTTTCTGAATGTTTTGTTTCACTTAGATTTGAGGTTCTATGATATGTTTAGAAACTTCATAAGAGAGCAGTAGGACAGTTACAGCAGAATGAAGAAGTTCAATGAAAACAGGTTCAAACTGAATTTGCCTGATATTAGTACGAGGCAGTGGGCTATGATTATTAAAGGGCAAAGAGAAATTACTCCCTCTATGACCATTGGATTGGCCTCTGGACTGCACCCTAGTCTGATAAGGGCCATTTCCTCAAGAAAACAGTTTGCCCAAGTTGTCTTCAATAGACACATCAGGATAGAAGTAAGGTTCAATATCAAATACAACATCAAGCTATCCTTTCATCGTTTTCCCATGATGCATGCCCCCAAGAATTCATAGTATCTCAAGGACTTTCAGCACAGTTTTGCAGAATCTAAGAGAATGTCCAAAGATTAGTGGGCAGTATATTATCCTGAAGACAGTTTAGAATGCAAGAAGCTGAAGTTATCTCTCTCTGTATTCCTAAGTAAGGGCTATGAGACCCTTTGGAAGTCTGCCTCTCTGAAGTGGACAGAGAGATACACTATTTACTACAAAGCCAAGGAAGTAGCTCACTCTCAAGGTCTCCAGTGGAACATCATTGTTCATGAATTTCTGCACAAGGTAGCCAGTAGAAAGTTCACCCCTCTTAGGAGAACTCTGAGTAGTGACAACTACTATAGGAGAGTCAGTTGGTATCATCACCGACATCTTAAGTCTTATAGGAAACTCCCTTCTGTAGGACCTTCCTATAACATAGATGGTTCCAAATTCTTGCATGTATTTCCTAAAAATGAGAAGAAGCTCTGGGATCTTCTTCAACCCTTCTTTGATCAGATCCCACATTCTCTCTAACTTCCTAATTCCTCTTCATGTATGTACAATGTTATTCAAAAGTATCTATATACAACTGTTGCTCTCTATTTGTGTGTATTACTCTCTCTCTCTCTCAATCCTTTATCCTTTCTGTAAATGCCACAAAAGGGGAGAAAGAAAAAAAAGAATAGATATATAGAACAGAATCATAACAAAATAATTGTGGCTACAAATTTGTTTACACTGTCTATATAAAAGTTTTTTTCATTAACAAAAAGGGGGAGAATTGTTGAGCAAAATATTTTGAAAATTTTGTTGAGCAACTATCTTAAGAATTGTTGAACAAAAAAATTTAGGAACATTGTTGTGCAATTATCTTTACAAATACTTTATCATTGTGTTTTTGCTATAACACAAATCTTTTAATATCTCCTAAACAAATTTATTGAATTATACCACACTTTATTTTGTATGAAAATAATGTGTCTCAGTAAAGGCATACATGTATTATATCATACAACCTCTAGTGATATGTGTGTGTGTGTCAACTCACAGGACCAAAGTGTCAACACTGCCACACATGATAAGAAAAATTTTCTAAGTCCACAACATATACTGTATACTACTGACTCCGACTCCTAGAAAGTCGAAGTAGGCTATCGATGTTGTGAACTACTGACTTCACTCCGACTCTTGAAATATCGAAGTGATATGGTTCACTCTGACTCCTCAAAAGTCGAAGTGATCTAGCCTCTCTGACTCCTCGAAGTCTAAGGTGTAGCTTCACTCCGACTCCTCAAAAGTCGAAGTGATCTAGCCTCTCCAACTCCTCGAAGTCTAAGGTGTAGCTTCACTCCAACTCCTCAAAAGTCGAAGTAATCTGGGATCACTCCGACTCTTCGAAAGTCGAAGGGATCTAGCCTCACTCCGACTCATGGAAAGTCGAAGTATGACATCAATTGCTAAACAAACTTGATTGACTCCGACTTTCAAGAAGTCGAAGTCTTTTACCAATCAATGTCTCACTCCGACTCTCCTAACAGTCGAAGTCTAAGTATTGCTTGTCTTGATTATTCTTCACTCCGACTATTTAGAAGTCGAAGTATAACATCAACTTCTATGTAACCACATATATTTTTATTTGTTACAGAACCTATTGCTCTTATTTTTCTTAATCATTTCAATAGGTTATCTTTATTCCCATAGGATCTTTTAAAGAACAAAAGTCCCATGTATGACTTACAAAATAATTTCATCTATGCTATTGAATTCAAATATTCTGATAGGCAGGAAAATGTCTATTTAAAATAATCGTATTAGAAATCTTTGTTGACATTCGAAAGAGTTGTATATGTTCTCTTATTCTTTGTTAGAAATACAGTTCTATCTCTGTTAGACAGATACTAAATAGTAAATGCTATGGTAGGTATAAGCAGCATGGGTTATCTGTCAGAACTCACCTACCACATCCCCTTTCTGTCAAAACTCCCTTACTTTCAGGAAAAGTCCTGTATTCCCTATACAACTGTATGTTTGTTCTTAAATGCTCTGAACACCTGTCTTTCTGAAGCTCTTTATACTTTATATATATTTCTATCTCACCTACCTCCAAAAGGACAGAGGTATTTGTATTTTTCTTGACCTTGCAGAAATTTGGCTACCTACTGAAGCATGCTTACGTTCAGTCATGAGTATGGAGCTTGCAGTCATTTAATGAAGCTGTCTCATAGAGTGATGAAGCTATCTGCATAGCCTGAAGCCATTGAGACTCTAAGAGCTGAAGGAATGATGGTCATCTCCAAAGGCTCAAGATCTCAACATCCAAGAATCAACGGTTATCTTTCAAACGACTATTTTCAAACGGTCAATTTCAAACGGGAAGCTCAAATCTCTAATGCATATATAGGAGCTGAAGTTTGAACTAGAAAAGGATGCCTACACAATGCATACACATGTAAGATAGTGACATACAAAAGAACCACAACTCAACCACACCTTCGATAGAAAAGAGAAAGAGAGAAGCTCACAAGATCTGAAGAGAGCCTACTGCTTCAAGCTTCGACTTCCAAGCTCTCTGAAGTCTTTTCTCCTGGGTGGCCATTGTATTCTACATCTTCTCAGTCCACCACCTTTGAGTCAGAAAGAGTTAGAGCAATCCTTCTTATTTGTATCTCTTTCTGATTTTCTGTGTTTGCTCACCCCTTGAGCAAACACACTGTACTCTTTTTAGTGATTGTAACCAGCAGGGGGTTTGTTCCTTGTAGTGCCCCTCTTATGAAGGGAAGACTTGCTTGAGAGCAAGTGAGTTGTAATACCTCTCAGGTTGAGAGAAGGCCATGTGTTCTTGGCAGTTAGTGAAATCTCAAGTGGTTTTTGGGGACTGGACGTAGGACTTCCATGTGAGAAGGGCCGAACCAGGATAAAATTTCTGTGCACTTTGTGTGATTGTTTTCGTCAAGTATTTCACTTGTTTCACACACTACACTAAGTACTAACATCACTATTCAGTGTTATCTATTTTCAGATAAATTTTTAAAGGTGCAAAGAAGTCTTATTCACCCCCCCTCTAGGACATCATTAGCTCCATCTCGATCCAACAGGATCCATACTTCTTCTTAGCAAGGATTCTCTAAAGTCTTCTAGAAAGCATTGCTTCATCATTGCTATCTTTATATTTATCCTTCGAATCTTCAGATGATGAAGAGGAAGAATCTACAACTGTCAAAGCATTTGGCATTTTCTTTTTTGAAGAGCTTTCAGAAAATCTTTCCATGTTAATTTCATGAGCCATTAGAGAACCAATTAATTTATCTATAGAAAGTTATGTAAGATCATGCGCTTCTTCAATAGTAGTAACATTAGGAGTCCAAGAATGAGTTAATGATCTAAGAATTTTTCTGACTGTTCATTCATTAGTAAGCTTTTTACCTAGCAAACTTAGACCAACTGTTATATTGGTAAATCTATTGTACATTTGAGTAATGTTTTCATTTGGCAACATTTTAAAGTGTTCATATTGAGAGACAAGAATATCTATTCTAGTTTGCTTTACTTTATCTGTTCCTTCATATGTTACTTTTAGTTTATCCCACAGTTCCTTAGCAGTTTTACATGCCAATAATCTATTAAATTTTTTTTTAGATAATGCACAACATAAATAATGTTTAGCCTTATAATTTAGGAACATATTTCTTTCATCAGCTATAGATAAAGCAGAAGTACTGTTAGCAATTATAATATAATCACCTTGCTTTATTACCTGCCACATATCAAATTTTGTGACTCGGATGAAGCATTTCATTCTCATCTTCCAATACTGGTAATCTTCACCATCAAAGAATGATGGTCTTGTGACGGACTGTCCTTCATAGTTGTGAGCTTCAGCTGCCATCTCTTCTCAAATCTTTCAATTCTTTGGAGAAGACCTTGCTCTGATACCACTTGTTGGATCAAGATGGAGCTTGGCTCTTATACCAGTTGTTGGTATCAGATGAATGAAAGAGCTTTAGATGTCCTAGAGAGGGGTGAATAGGACTTCTTGCACTATTAAAATTTATATGAAAAATAAATTACACTAGATAGTATTGTTAGTACTTAGTGTGATGTGTGCAAAACAAGTGAGAACTTGGCAGAAACAATCGCAGAAGTGCACAAAGGATTTATCATGGTTTGGACCTTCTATTAATCAGGAGTCCTACGTCTAGTCCCCAAGCACCCCTTGGGATTTTCAGTAAACTGCCAAGAACACTTGGCCTTCTCTCAACCTGATAGGTATTACAACCCACTTGCACCCAAGCAAGTCTTCCCTTCATAGAGGGTTATTACAACCACCTACAACCGTAGGTCTTCCCTTCACAGAGGGGCACTACAGGGAACAAACCTCCTACTGGTTTCTTACACAGAAATAGATGCAGTGTGTCTGCTCTGAAGAAAGAGTAAACGCATAAAATCAAAAAGAGATACAAGTATGAATGGAAGCTCTAACTCAAAGAGGGTGGACTAAGAAGAAAATCTACAATAGCAGAAAGCCACCCAAAGAGAAAGACTTCTAAATGCGAGAGAGCTTGGAAGCTTGAAGCAGGCTCTCTTCAGATCTTCAGCTCTTCTCTCTTTTCTTGTTGAGTTTGAATGCAGTTGTGTATGAGTGTAAGGCCCTCGAATTTCATTCATATTATGTTTATTTATATGTATATGGTATTTTTTGTAAATAGCATATTTATTTATTACTTATGTGCATATGTATATATATGTTTATTTCTGTGCATGTAATGTATTTATTTAAATGTGCATATGGTATTTAATTATTGATGTGCATATTGTATTTATCTATTCTATGTATGTATGTTTATTAATATTTCTGTTTTCTGTCGAAATCCCTATTAACGTCAAGATCACTTGACGTTCAGGGCTAGTTGATGGCAACTTGTGTGTCGTTGACTGCATGGCTTCGGGAGATTGATGTCCAGATCGATGGACGTCGACTTCCTATTAACGGCAGCAAAGTGGCCGTTTACTTCTCCGGTTATGTTGCGATTCCAGATCTGAAAACGGCTGTGTTTTCTCTGGTTTCTTGATTAGGAAACTATCCCCAATGGTAGGAAACCTAATCCTATGCGTACCCCGACCTTTAAACCTATAAAACCTAATGTTTTCGGCCAAATTAGGTCCTTTGGCTCAAAGGAAAACCAAGGGTTCATTTGTGAGAAAACCAGAGGTTTGCAAAGCTTGATCCGGCAATTGGGGAGGTCTTCTGACGATCTTCTTTGACTGGGAGATGCTCCAAGTATTGAAGAAGCTTCCCCGACTCCGGAGGACTTTCTGTGCAGGCGTGAAGAACTGATTTGGGGTTGCAAATCTCACCTTCTTGGCTTGTCCGAGTAGGGCTTCTTCGACAGATCAAACCCTTTAGATATTTTATTTTAGGCAAGTAATCGAGGGGTATTATCCCTAGACATGTCCTTTAGGTCTTAGGTATTTTTTTGGATTTTATTCGTGTTCTGGAACCCCAAATTCATCTTTTTATTTGAGTTTGGTCTGCACTTCTGCAAACAGGAGGTTGACGGCAACCTTGTTGCCGCCATATTCTTGAGTTGACGACAGCATCTTGTGTCATTAACCTATGTTGACGGCAAGGCCCTCGCCGCCAAGTTCATCTGTTTTCACAGAACCTTGTTTGTTATATCTGTGTGATAAATTCTGGACTTTTGGATGTATGCACATGCTGTAAAAATTAGAGTTTGTCAGGTATGGTCTCTAGGTCATATCATGAGGTTCTGTCGAATTTCTGAACATGATTATATTTGATATAAATTATGTATTGATGAAATAAGCATGTTATGACTGTGCTTAATTCTAAATAAATAGATTCGTTGCATGTTAGGGTTTCAAAAATTTTCCTTGATATTAGGGTTGCTGTTTTCAGGTTTTAGATCTGTTAGAATTGACTGTTTTGTTGTGGACCATGTTAACGTGAATTTCTTGTTAAATTTGCATGAAATATATTTAAATTGTTATAATTAGTTTTACTGTTGCGAAAAATCTGAAAAATTAGACATGTGATACATCATATGTATGGAGTCTGTGATAAAAATTTGATACTATTTTGAGTCCCATGGATATAGTTTGCTTTTAACAGGGGTAATTAGACCATATTAAGTATGTTGATTTAAATCATGTAAATCTCAGTGTTTAGCAGCATGATTAGGTACTGTTATGGTTAATTTAACACTATGGGACAGTCATTCTGAGTTTTGTAAACTGAAACATGTATATTTGTTTAAAGTGCATGTGAATGAGTTAAATAGTGCATGTGAATAATGTAAACCATGTGATTAAGTGTTAATGTGAAATATGTGTCGAGATTGACACTGCTAACATAGAAGGCTGTGGAGCCGTACTATAGAAAAGTCCTTATGGGAAGGCTCATTGTGTATGTGTTATCCTATGGGCATCAGGATGAAATCCTGAAGGTGGACAAGTACCACTGGTTAGGGTGGAGAGGGCTTCTCCCGATTTTACGCAGTTACCAAGATTCGTCACTGTATTGCCTAGGTGAGGGGTATGTGTTATGTGAATGTGTGTCCTTCTTTATGGTGGTTTGGACTATGTGTCACGGCAATTAAGTGTAAAAGTGTGAAAAATGTCAAAATGTGCAATGTGAACATGTGATAGTGTTATGTGAATGTGATAGCATGTGAAAAGATGAGAAACCATGTGAATGAGATTTATTTATGTTAAAACAGCAAGCTAATGATGTGAATATGTGTCATAAAAGTATGAGAAAAATGTTAGATATCATGTTAGGATTGTTAGTTACCTTGTGCTGATTTCCATGCTTTAATTGTTTAAAAATATGATTGATATGAGTTGTGATTGGCAACATGAATCAAGTTAATTATCATGTGCAGAAAGCATGTGTAGGTTGCTCATGCGTATTTACTTAATTGTCATAAAGCATGTGCCATGTATTTCTTTTATTGTTTAAAAGATCAGCATGTGTATGTGATATGTGTAAGGATATACCTTTAGGTTGCTTGCTGGGTCTTTCTTTTTAGAAGACTCGTACTTGCTTTAACATACAGGTGAGACAGGCGTTCATGTACTTGATGAGGACTTAGTGAGGAGCGACTCCGAGCGAGAGGAGTAGCTACATTTGTGGAGTGCTGCATAGTTTACACTTTCTTTTCATAGTATATGAACAATGTTATTCATATAGACTTGTAATAATGTGGACATTTGTTATTTCTTTCATTTGCTATATAGACTGTGGAATTATGTGAATGATGATGGAATAAGATTTCTCTTTATTTCCGCTTTACTCTTTTGTTATTCATGTACATTTCAACCTATTATGATGTGTTGGGTAAATGTCCCACTGTAATGACACCCTTTATATCGATGTGGATTGGTATAATCGTACTGATATAAGGAGGGTCGTTACAGAGATTGGTATCAAAGCCCAGGTTGAGATAGTACATGAATATGCCATCATCTTCACAATATTACAAATTCTTTATAGAATTTGTTCATATATGTGGAAAACATCTAATAATAGACTAAAGATAGATAAGAGAATGGTTAAGATTAAGTAACTTGGATTCTAACTAATATAATTGTTTTATAGGCTATAGTGAGCCGTGGTAGGCGTGGTGCTCAGGCTCGGGAGGATGAGCATAGGCATGAGGAGAGGGGTGAGCAGCAGGACCCAGCACCCCAGGGTCCCACAGTACTCCCTCCACCACCACCTGTGTACTACGGCGTGTTCATGCAAGGTCTGGTTCAGGCAATGCAGACCCAGGCGCAGACTCAGGCAGCACTGCAGGCTCAGCTACAGGCTCAGGTTAGAGATGGTAAATAGGAGTTGTCTATTTTGTTATATGCATGACTGTTATGTATTGCTTGTTGTCTCAGGCTCAGGCTCCAGCTCTCGTTCCCCAAAAGCATGGCCATGGTGGTCCTTCCATCATGGAGGGGTTCAAGAGGATGGCTCCACCTTCTTTTAAGGGGGAGAGGAGAGTCAGCCCCTCATGGCAGAGAGCTGGATGAGGGAAGTTGAGAAGATTTTCCAGGCCATCAGGTGTGCTGAGGAAGATAAAGTCAGCCTAGCTACCTATATGCTACAGGTACTTAAAGTATATGTACTTGTGTAAGTTAAGGTTTTGTTTAGATTGGTGCTTATGAGTTGTATTTTGCAGGAGAGAGTTGATGTTTGGTGGGCCTCCGTACTATGCACCAGGTATGAGGATGGTGCTATTAAGGTAACTTGGGCTGAGTTTACGAGGCTATTTCAGGGCAAGTTCATCCCCGAGCACATCCAGGACAAGATGGAGCAGGAGTTTCTCTCTCTTACTCAGGGCTCCATGACGGTCTTGGAGTATGAGGCCAGGTTTGCCGAGCTCTCTAAATATGCTCCCCATATAGTTGCTGATGAGCGCATGTAGCACCCCGGAAAATTTAATAAGTAAAATTTTGAATAAATAGAAATAAATAATTTCCATAATATCAGATTATTTAAAACATACGTACCTCTATCGTATGTGCTAAAACACATCAAAAAATTCCACAAAAATTATAAATTGACCCCAAACATTATCACTAAATGTTTCACAAAGAAATTTGTGCCAAGAAAAATCATATTAGCCAAGTTTAAAGTGTTTCGCGACTTATTATCGTAATTCATGAATAAGTCGAAAAATCATTATCACACGTACTTGGATGAGTCATAAAATTAAATAAAAATCATATACAGACTTCAAATAATATCCTCTAATGACCCATCAAGAAATTTGGGTCAATAAAAATTATTTGGGTTAGGTTTAAGAGTTATTGTGACCAATTATCCAAATTATGAAACAAGTTGGAAAACCGTTAACACGGAAATACGACGCAACCATAAATTAAATAAAAATATTGGAGAGACTTTTAACATTATATATTAATGACCCAATATCATAATTGGGCCAATGGACCACATATGGCCTTTTTGTTTAATAAAAGAGGTCACAGGGCCGGCTGAACCAGCTAAGTGCACTACCCCTCAGCAAGGGGTAATGTTACCACTCCCCTGATGCATCGACCTGTGCCAAATATATTATAAAGGATAATGAAAGTACAAAAACCACCCGGGCATACCCCTAGGAAATAAAAACCCCTTTACACTAAATAATGAAATGAGGACCGAAACACACCCCAAAACCAAAAAGACAACTAATGAAAGTTTCTGAAGCTAGGAAAACCAGCCTTGTCCAACACGAAAGTGCCTCTAGCTGTGAGCGGGAGATCAGAAACATGTAAGAAAACTTGGCTTCTGTGAAAATTGCAAGCATGAGAGGATAAAGAGTCTACAACCTGATTGCCTTCTCTATAAATATGAGACACTTAACAATTCATATCTTCAATCAACTTCATCATGTTATGCCACCAGGGAAGGACAGACCAAGACGGGGGTGCGTTGCACTTGATGCAGGTCACCAGAGTTGTGGAATTTGAAAACACAATAGATAGAATGAAATTGTTTTCCTTAGCAAAGCACAAACCATCATGGAGGGCTCTTGTTTCAGCAATAATCATGTTCCCAACACCATAAAAAACTGTAAACCCCATTTTGAAATTACCCATGTCATCTCTGATACTGCCGCCACCACCACAAGGGCCAGGATTTCCTTTAGATGCGCCATCAACATTAAGACAGAAATGACTTGTAGGCGGACACCAGTGAACTAGGATTGGTTTTTTAAGCTTAATTGTGGGTTTGATATTGTAAGAAGTTAAGATATGACCATGTGCAAATGAAATTGGCCGTTTGAACTCAATTTTCCAGAGGGTAGCATTTATAGAATAGATAATTTGTAGATCATCCGATGCTTGCTGTATTGAACACCATCAAAATATAGATTGCATCATGCCCTCCAAATTTCCCACATCATGAGAAAGAAAGCATAAGCACCAACAAAATGAAAAGCAGATTTGAAGTTGTTGACTGATATAAAACTCCAGCATCTAATAGTGATCTGGTTGCTGAGATTGACTTTATTGAAAATTAAGGGGGATAATTCCATGGCCAAATCACTTTCCAAAAACAAATGATTAAGATCTTCCTGATGATGGCTAGTGCAACAGACACATTTGGAGACGATAGGAACACCGCATTCCACAATCCTACTATCAACTAGCACAGCTCTGTGAATCAACTTCCATATAAAGATTGAAAGCTTAGGAGAAATGGCCTGATGCCAGAGTTTATACCACTCTGAGTGCTGAAAGCCTCTAGGGGAAATAATGGAGTAGCCAGATCCCACAGAGAAATCACCCTTTGGGTTGGGTGTCCAAACACAGGTGTCACATTCTTCAGATAGATTAATCCTCAAGCAATCTACATTTATATTAAGAGAACGCCAAAGATCATGATCCTCATTATTCATCAAATCTTGCACGGAGGAAGGCGACATGTTGCTGTGAACCAGATTTAAGTAATGTACCAGCGGTCTATCGCCAATCCAAACATCATTTAAAAAGTCAATATTGGAGCCATTTCCAACAATCCACCTGGAGTTTGACAACACAGCTTCTTTTGCCATTATGAAAGTTGAGCAAGAAACACCTGCAGGAAAGGGTTTATTGATTTGAGAAAGATGCTTTTTCCGAAATCGGTTCTTAGAATACCTAGACCAGAGGGTGTTCCCATGGAGGATATTCCAGAGCTGTTTAGTAGTTAGGGAAATCTGAATGTGCTCCAAACTCCTAAAACCAAGGCCGCCCTCCACAACTGGCTTTTGCATCTGCTTCCATGAAATCCAATGACGCTTCCTATGGCCATCTGAACCTTGCCAGAAAAAGTTGGCACAAAGTCTGTCCAGCATCGCATAGATTTTTTTTTGGAATGTTGACAGAAGAAGCTAAATAGATAGGAAGGCTGCGTAAGACCACACGAATAAGAATAGCTCTGCCCGCTTGAGACAGGATTTTTGAGCTCCAACCCGCCAGTCTAGCATTAGCCTTGTCAATAATGAACTTAAAATCAGAAGTTAGCAGTCTTCCACACTTGAGAGGAACACCTAAGTAGCGCATACAGCCCACTTGGAGTTTGTAACCAGTCAGATTACGGATGTGAAGAATGTGGTCAGCAGGAGCTTTTTTGGATATCATAAAAGAGCTTTTACCTTCATTAACTCATTGACCAGAGCTGGTTTCATAAAGTTTAATGAAACGAAGCAAGGAGGTGATGCCCGCAGAGTGACCATTCATAAAAATTAATGTGTCATCAGCATAAAGTAAATGAGAGATGGGAATGCATCCCCTTCTGCCAGAGAAATGTTTAACTTGCTTCTGCTGGAATAACCGATCTAAACCTCTATTGAGAACCTCTGAAGCAATAATAAATAGAATAGGTGCAAGCGGGTCACCCTGGCGAAGTCCCCTGGAGGACTTGAAGAAACCAGCAACTGTCCCACTAAAACTGACAGAGAACCAACAATTAGAGACCAAGCCACCAATTAAAGAGATAAAACGATTGCTAAAACCAAACCTCCGCATGACAGCAATGATGAAATCCCACTCCATGCGATCATAAGCTTTGGCCATGTCCAGTTTGAATAGCACATTGTGACCACGCACCTTCTTGTTTAGATCCGCTATGAATTGACGGGCAATGCACACATTATCTAAGATATTACACCCCTGGACAAAAGCACCATGTTGCTCAGAGATTAAGTTAGGCAGAATAAGAGTCAGCCGCATACTAAAAACCCTGGAGATGACTTTGTAGGAAAAATTATAGAGGCTAATAGGTTTGAAATCTCCATAGTTCTAGGCTCCTGAACCTTAGGAATTAGAGCAATGATGGAAGCAATAGTGCCAACAGGCATGGGGAACCCAGAGAAGTAGCTTTGCACTGCATCAACAATGTCACTGCCAATAACATCCCAGCAGGTTGTAAAGAAAGCCCCAGAGAAACCGTCAGGTCCAGGCGCCCTTGAACTCTTTAAAGACCACACGGCATTTTAATTTCTTCAGCAGTAGGCATTTCACATAACTTGTTATTCCCCTCCACAGAAATTAAGGGTGGAATGCAACTCAACAAATTGTCATCAATTAAGTGATGCTATGAAGATAGAATATTTTGAAAGAAATCCACAACTTTGGACTACAACAAAACTTGGTCAGATACCCACGGTCCTCCTTCCTCAGTAATGAGTCTATGAATAAAATTCTTCCTCCTATTACTTAGAACGGTGGCATGAAAGAAAGAAGTGTTCCTATCCTCGTTCTCTAACCACTCCACTCATGATTTCTGTTTCCAAAACATCTCTTCAGTACGAAGAGCTTGTTGTAAAGTTGCATTCGCCTTATTCAAACACATCCTGTTGAACTCACTGGGGTTTGAATCAAACTCACATTGGTGACGATCAACATCATCAGCTACAACTTTGACATTCTGAGTGACATCTCCAAATACATCTTTGTTCCAGCGTCTCAAAACCGCTTTGACCTCTTTAAGTTTTGCTTGGAGGCAAAGAAGGCCATTGGAGTAAATAGCCTGGTGATTCTCCTAGCAATCCTTAACCACAGATAAAAAGGAAGCATGGGATGTCCACATCTGTTGAAAGATAAATCTACTAGGACCTCTTTGAGTGCTGGCGGTGTTAAGAACCAGAGGTGAGTGATCAGACGGCCCTCTACTAATATGCTTAACCTGGGTATCATTAAAACGAGAATGCCACTGACTATTGAACAAGACTCTATCAAGCCTGGCATGGATATTAGAAGAACCGGTTCTATTGTTCATCTAGGTAAACGCATAACCCACATAACCAGCTTCAAATAAACTAACAGCAGTAATAAAAGCATTAAATTCCACCATAGCTGAAATATTGTTGAAAGCTCCTCCAATTTTTTCAGTAGGTGTAGAGATACAGTTAAAATCCCCTCTTATGAGCCATGGCACATTGACAGAACTGCTGAAAGATAATAAGTCATCAAAGAGTTTTCTCCTCTCCATGTGATCACAAGAGGCATAAATAAAGGAAAGGTACATGCAGCAGGTATTATTCACCATATATGCCAGGGTGATGAACTGATCAGAAGAGTCAACAATGGTAATATCAAAAGATTCATCCCAGAACACCCAGATTTTAGAGTCAGCCTCATTGTTCCCTAAATACCGTCGTAACCTTATTAATCTACTAAGTCAAACAGCCTTGGAGATGTGGATTTTTGGTTCACAGATAGCAACCAGGGTTATTTTATTGTCAACAACTACCTTTTTCAGATACCTAAGGGAAGCTGGGTTGCCAGCCCCACGAATATTCCAGATAAGGATGGAATTCATTGATATGAAGAGTCCCGGGCACCCTCCACAGATTTCGCACGAGCCTGCATAGTAACTCCTCCTTTGTCTCCCATGCTAGCAATTGAAATTGTATTTAGATTGCAAGAAGGCATTAAAGCATTAGCTTTGAGAGCCATGGAGAGCGTATTCTGACCTATATCCCTGATAATGATGTCCCCATCCGAGAAACCGCCTGCATGCATGGGGCCATGCACGTCTGGCGCTGCCTGCCGTACATCATCCTCCAAAGCTGGATATGGCCCAAAAATCAAATGAAGCAAGAAATGCATGGAAATTTGTAGCTTAAATAAGTTGAAATTAGGAAGAGGTAATTAGAGTTGAATTTGGAAGAGATCTTGCATTCTTGGCAACCCAAATTCATGCTTAACTATGGTGGGAGGTTTCCTAAAGCCTCACACACTCAAATGGAGGAAGAAATCCTCAAAATAGGAAACTAATAAGCCAAAACCGCAACCATAGTTTCCTTGTCACAATAGGACTCCTAAACACCATGGTTGCTTAAATACTCTTCACCAAACCCTAGGGGATAAAAATATACATTGTTGGGGTCATGGGAGGCTGGACTTGAGCACCCAAGGGAGGAGGAAACCGCCCCAACTCGGAGCTTCTTCCCTGCTGCATTATGCTTCAACCTATGTTGACAACCCTTATTGTGGTCGACCAAAGGTGAGTCAAACCATAACTAAACCTTGCAAGGCTTATACCCCTGTAAAGAGGGTCAAGTCTACGTTCTAACCCAAGTGGAATGCCCAATATCCATGTAGTATACACAGAGTATTAAGCGTTCTTCAAACAGTGGTCTGAACAAGGGATTTCTGAATAACGATACTTCATCAACCCAGAAGGTAGGTTTTCTCCAGCCAAACCTTAACAACTCCTATACCAATGTGTAGAGCATCAAGTTAACTTTCGTTTCCCACTGATTTCATTGAATTCCAATGAGTACATGTAGAGTTATAGGCGTTTTCCCAAAGTCGCGCATGTCTGAGACTTTTTACGTTCGTGGTGATTTATCACATATCTCGAGGCCTTTTAAAATTATTTAAAAATCATAGTTCTCTCCTCTGTCATGTTCCCAACAACTTTCATGTTGAGACTTTTGTCCGAAAATCCCTAGTTAAGAAGATATAAGCATTGCATAGATCGAACCCCCTGAGTGTAGTTTTCTGCGTTTTTGGTCTGCCCCTTGAAACACGTCCGGTCCCGAAGACACGTTTCAAGCCTCTGGTGTCGCATCGCGCATGGGCGACGTGACCATCTGAAAGGCGTCCGAAGACCCCAACGTGATTAAGGCGTTGACTCGTCAACAACCTGCGTGGGTCTACGCGCCTCCTGGGAGTCAGCGCCGGTCTGAATCGCGGCCGGATACCCCGACGTGTTTCAGGCAGTTTTCCCGCCCAAAGCTTTATTAAACGATTTTCTGTAGATGCGCCCTGATCCCCCGACGCGATTTGATCATTAACACGGCCAGGCCTATGGACGCGATTTGGTTTCTTCAAGGTTTCAACTGTTTTGACAGTACAGTACATTTTTAAATGCGTCCACTGTACAGGACGCGTATTTATATGCTTATCCGAGGTCAGTTTAGCATGTTTACAAGTGTATAATTTGTATGTCTTTGTTTTAATCATCTCATGAGGAATATTTAATTGCTTAAAAGTGTTTAACCCATTTAAAAAGCTTTAATTACATGAACATTATTCTAATTGCTTTCTTAATGACGTGACTATTCATGTAACTTTTGATTCACTCTTTGTACTGTTCTAGCTTATTAAAATGATAATTTGTTATCTTAAAATCTTGCAATCCATGTTTTGCTAAAGTGCATAGTTTCATGTCATGTTTTCATGCTAAGCGCTTTCCGCAAGTTTGAAACTGGTGGATTGTGATTGAGATGCGTGCATCACTACACACTTGCACATCTAGGCAGCCTTTCTTGGGGATTTGGAAGCTCTCTATCGGTCATTCCGAATCGGTAGACTAGTGACCTTTTCTCTAAGACCTCCGTAAATCTCCGCTCTCCATGGATTCCCACATGGAGGCCGAGTTGGTTGTACCATTGAAGTTCTCTGGAGATAGCGTGCACTTCCTCTCTCATCTTGTTCTCGTGAGTGTGATTTACAATCTAGACTAAAGCCATTAATGTAAAGATTGAATTAAAGTATAAATCATGTCATTATGCTGCCAAATTTATCTCTTGACCATTGTTATCATGAAATCATGTTCAATTACTTATTACTTGTTCTCATCATCATCATGAACATGACATTACATATGCTTACTTATTGAAACTCTCATTAGCCATTATTAATGACTGTGGGTATCTACATTTAAAATTTAAGTGAGATGCTGACCGGGCACGGCGAGTGTCCAAGGGCTCCAGTCTAGCCCCAATGACGGAGAGTCATAAATATACCGTTAACCATGAGGTATAATGATTACTGGCGTTGCATCTGCGCTGGGAGTCGTGCGTGCGTGTTGAATGATAGATACGATAACCACATACACGTGTCCTGGTGTACATTCTTGATGGATTTTTTCTTGGTGTACATTAGTGTCTACGTGCCTGATTAGTGTTACATTATCATGATCGTGCATTCTTGCTTGCTTGCTTGCGTGATATGGCCATCCTGCATTTATTGCAATTAGTGATATCTTGCGTTCTTGAAATCTATTAACATCAAGTGAAATCTTGTGTGCTTGTACAAAGTGATATATTGCTAGTTCTATCTTGTTATATCCTTCTAGATCTTGTTCTATGGTGATCACTCTATCTAGCTTGTTCATGTATCATGTTTTAATGATTTTTATTCGCACATGCATATCATGACATTCATCGTGCTTACCTAGTTCTAAACTGTTAATCACTTATATCATTGCCCGCACATTGAGATATAAATCCTACTGGGCTAGTTTGCTCATTCCCTACTTTTAACCAATCTAGGTGACTATGAAGTTCAAGAGGAGGAGCAAGTCGAGGATGGGAATGCGTCCGAGTGATGAGAGTTCCAAATATGAGTCTAGTTATAAGTAGTTTGCTTTGAGTGTTAGATTCATGTAGTAGGAAGTGAGGAATAAAATGTACTTTTATTTTTATTGAGTCTTAGTCCTGTAATAGTTTTCATTTGGAATAAAATGAGTTGAGATTTGAATACAATATTAGTTGAGTTCAATATTTTGATCCTATGATGATGTATGTTGTTATACATTTAGTGTGTGCTAGCTAGAGGCTTATTTGCCGACTGTTCACGTCTCGGGATATCGACTGGAATTATTTCACATTATTAATATCGGCTACGTAATTCTCGGGATGTGACACCGCAGGAAGGCTAAGAAGTTTGTGATGGGGCTCAAAACATTACTAAGGTCGAGGCTTGTGGCTTTTGACCACCGTACTTTGGACGAGGCTCTCAGCGCAGCGTGCAGGCAGGAGAGCGAGATGGACCAGTACTTGGAGGAGAAGAAGGCAGCTCAGAAGAGGTCCGCGCCACCTTTCCAGAGGCAGGATAGGAAGAAGGCAGTGTACCAGTCACCCCAGTGACCAGTGACGACTTCTAGGCAGCAGGCAGTTACACCGCAGTCCCCCAGCTTTAGGCCCAGCGACAAGAAGGTGTGTCCTCACTGTGGAAGGGCACATGGCAGCACCGAGTGTTGGAAGTTGGCAGGGAAGTGTCTCAAGTATGGCAGCACTGAGCACCAGATCCGGGATTGTCCCAGACTTCAGCAGGGTGTGCAGAGAGGAGCGCCAGCCCCAGCAGCGGTAGCAGCAGTAACGCCAGTGACAGGGAGACTAGGAAGGCCTCGAGCCCAAGCTCGAGTGTTTGCACTAGCATGAGAGGATGCAGAGTAGGTTGAGAACATCACGGAAGGTACAGTTCTAGTCATGGGTGTGCATGCTCGGGTGTTGTTTGATACGGGTTCCACACACTCATTCGTTTCTGAGCAGTTTTCCAAGCAGTTAGCAGCAGAGTTTGGAGTAGAGGCAGAAGAATTAGAAGTCCCTTTGTCTGTGCACACACTGGTAGATACGGTAGCGACTAGGAAGTGTATTCCATCCTTACCTGTGTGCATTGAGGACTGAGGCTTGTTTGGATGCTTCTACTTGCTCAAGATGAAGGACTATGATGCCATTCTTGGTCTAGATTGGCTTGAGGAGCACTATGCCTTGTTGGATTGTAGAGGAAAGAAGATTACTTTCCGTATTCCTGGTGAGGATGAGTTCTCACATCCGTTGCCAAGGAACTTAGCGGGAAGGTTTGTGATCTCCGCCATGAAGGCAATGAGGATGGTGAACGAGGGTTGTGATTCATTTCTTGCCAGTGTTGTCTTAGTCCCTAAGGCGGATCAGTCACCGACCCTTGAGGAGATTGAAGTAGTGCAGAAGTTTCCAGATGTGTTTCCTGATGATTTGTCTGGATTGCCATCGGCTAGGGAGATAGAGTTCACTATAGAGTTGCTTCCAAGCACCTCTCCTATCTCTAAGGCTCCATATCGGATGGCACCTGCGGAGTTAGTGGAGCTGAGGAAGCAGTTACAGGATTTGGTGGATAAGGGATTCATTAACCCTAGTGTGTCACCATGGGGCACACCTATATTGTTCGTGAAGAAGAAGGATGGGTCTCTCAGGTTGTGCATTGATTACAGGAAGCTCAACCATGTGACTGTGAAGAACAGGTATCCCTTTCCGTGGATAGATGATTTGTTCGATCAGCTGCAAAATGCATCGGTGTTTTCTAAGATTGATTTGCAGTCTGGCTACCATCAACTGAGGATTAAGAATGAAGATGTGTCCAAGACTGCTTTCAGGACTCATTATGGACACTATAAGTTTCTTGTGCTTCCATTTGGTCTGACTAACGCCCCTGCAGCATTCATGGATCTCATGAACAGGGTGTTTAGGCCATATTTGGATAGCTTTGTAGTGGTGTTCATTGACGATGTGTTAGTCTATTCTCCTGATGAGGCTACACACCATGAGCATTTGAGGGTTGTTCTGGAGGTTCTCCGAGAGCACAACCTGTATGCAAAGTTCAGCAAGTGCGACTTCTAGATGCACGAGGTTCATTTCCTTGTGTTGGGTTTACATGTGTTATGTTTGTTTTTGTTGAGAAGATGCAAGAATGTTCATGTTCTGTTCCAACTTGAGACTCCTAGAGTATTATTTTTAAACCATTGATGATTTTGACTTGTCTTAATATTAGTGGGCATGACAGTTTAAAATGTGTACGTACCTCTTTTACACGTTATCTACATCTTGGACGCTCATTGCCCTATAAATTCCTGTCAAAATCCCCATATGGCACAGTTTTTGTTTGCGCCTGTCGGTAGATACCTCTACATCTGTCGACAGCCGGCGGCAGGCTCTATTTTGGAAGCTCAACGGGCGTCTCTTTAGGGTTGGATTTTGTGGGTCCCTATCCTTTGAAATTCTTCCCACTCTTTAAAAAGGAACCCATGACCCTTTCCTCCCTTTCCACTTCCAAAACTCCCTTGTAACACCCCATATAAGAATATGTTAAATGGACTAAAGATGGGCTATAAGTTTCTTGATGGGGTTGTCACAAGGGAACTCAAGGGTAAAGAGCAGGTAGCTGATGACGATGAATCTACTGAAGATGATGCTGATGAAGACTCCAAGTTCGAGCCACTGGATGCTCAGGGAGATGAAGCTGATGTTGCTGCTGATGACCAAGCGCCTAATGAGCCCTCTCTTCGAGATTTCATCTCTGCTCAAATGGCACAAATGCAGCTCCAGATGACCACTGGTTTCGAACATCTAAATGCTCGATTGGATCATGTTGATACCAACTTGGACGCACTGGCTGACACCCAAGTTCAGCTTCAGATAAGGCTTACAAGGCTCTCCATAGAGCTTCATGAACTCCATCAGGTCTCTGCACCACCTGGGAATGACGATGTCTAGAGAGTCTAGGCATCAGTTATCTAGTGTTTATTTTGCTTTGGTCAGGGTCTTGTCACTGTTATCTTAGTTTGCTATCATAATCATGTTATTTCCTTCGCTTGCACTTCTTTTGTCATGTCATGAGTCGCTTTTGTAACTGTGTGCAATGAATGCTCAATCAATTATCCAATATGGTAATCTAGAAGGGGGGTTGAATAGATTACAACAAACTCTAACCACAGTTGCCTTCTTTTCGATGAAAACACAAACTTATCAAAATCTTAAACAGATTCAGGATTAGTTCGACTTGCAATTAGTGTGCTTGTTGTGAACAGAACATGAACAGTCTATCTAACATGTGTAGAATCAGCGTGCCTACCAATCATCTATCGTGGAAATGTGCAAACCACAGGACACGAAGATTTAAGGTGGTTCGAAGTACACAACTTGTGTATCCTACGTCCACCGTCCACACACACACGCAGAAGGACTGCTTATCAGCGAGTTCAAACCACTACAACACACACACTCACATTGTCTGATGTTAACACATGATCAGAACAACATGACCCACATGAATCAAGCACAAGAGACACTTAACCCACCAACACACACACCGAGTATGAAAAATAGAGACATAGAAAAGTTCAGAGTTGTAGAATCAAATCCTGAGATGGAACTCTTCAAGATGGTCATCCAGATGAACTTCAAACTTCGTCTTGACAGGTATCAGTTGATGGAGAAGCTTGAATCACAGACGAACCGGATTCAACTTTGTTTCGAAGATTGTTCTTCTTTGTTCTGGACGGAGTGCTGAAGCAGAGCAGTAGAGAGAGAGTTTTTCTCTTGGATTTCCTTAGGGTTTTGTATGGTGGCTGCTTCTGTATGAAAAATACCTTCAAAACATTCCTTATATATGGGTGTTTAAGTATGGAGAGTCGTGGTAGAAGGAAACACCCAACTTGGAAACATGTCCAAATCTCAGAACTGAGATCTTCTCTTCGTATGTCGACAGCAAACTATGCATCTGTCGACAGGTACTGACAGGTTTGCAAAATCCAGAAGACTAGCCTTGCGGGAAACAATTTCCTGTGTGTATCTGTCGACAGGCAATTTGGATCTGTCGACAGGTACACTTGTCCTAAAACCTGTCTGATCTCCCTGTGTGTAGCTATCGATAGGGACTTGTGGGTCTGTTGACAGGTACTTGTTGAATGTCACTTTCTTGAGTTTTTTGCTCTGGAATTTGGTACATTGTCTTGCCTACACTCACACCTACATTTAAGAGCATTGTTAGTGAGATATAAAGAACATATAAAGAACATTTAGATAATCACTTGAGATGTTCTTTCTTAATTATCATTTGCTTGATCATGTTTCAATTATGCTCATAACATTAATTTGGATTGTTCATCATCAAAAACAAACATAACACATGTAAACCCAACATTCTCCCCCTTTTTGATGATGACAAAATTTTCAAGTTATGCATAAGTGATGTTTCTCCCCCTTTTGGCAACATCCAAAAAGACAATTCATGTACACATGAGTAGAACATAAGCAAAGAACTGTGAATTCCGCACGTCTTTCACCTTGGGCATGTTATCTCAGGCGCTGGAGTTGTTGTTGATCCAGCGAAGGTCCAGGTAGTGTTAGATTGGGATATTCCAAGGACCCCATCGGAGATCAGGAGTTTTCTTGGCTTAGCAGGCTATTACAGGCGATTCATTGAAGGCTTTGCATCTATCGCTTCACCTTTGACTAAGCTAACCAGGAAGGGTGTGAAGTTTGTGTGGTCTGATGATTGTGAGGGTAGTTTTCAGTTGCTGAAGGCGAGGCTTACATCTACACCCATGTTGATCTTGCCTAGTGGTGCAGAGGGTTTTGCCATCTACTCTGATGCTTCTCAGATAGGCCTTGGCTGTGTGTTGATGCAACATGGTAAGGTAGTTGCATATGCTTCTCGCCAGTTAAAGGAGCATGAGCGTAACTATCCAACCCATGATTTGGAGTTAGCAGCTGTGGTTCATGCACGGAAGATCTGGAGACACTATCTTTATGGTGTCAGGTTCGAGGTGTTCAATGACCATAAGAGTCTGAGATATCTTTTCTCTCAGAAGGAGTTGAACCTGCGGCAGAGAAGATGGATTGAATTTCTCAAGGACTACGACTTCGAGCTTCAGTACCATCTAGGGAAGGCGAATGTTGTGGCAGATGCGCTCAGCAAGAAGAGGTCTTTGCTTTGGCAGGATTGGAAGATGCTTGAAGATGCAGTCTATGCTATGACTGAGTTAGAGCCACAGTTGTGTTAGGCTTTCATGGCTCAGTTATCTATAAGATCCACGATTTTGGATGAGGTGATCGAGCAGCAGAGAGCGGATCCTAGGCTTCAGGAGATGGTGGGCAAGGCAGGCATTGCTCGTGGTGAGGACGGTATCATTAGATTCCAACACCGAGTTTGAGTTTCTGATGTTGTGGATGTCCGTGATCATGTACTTGCAGAAGCTCACAGGTCGAGGTTTTCCATTCATCCGGACAACACCAAGATGTATCAAGATTTGAAGAGATGTTTCTGGTGGTTTGTCATGAAGAAGGATGTGGCCAAGTTCGTGTCCAGATGTTTAGTGTGCCAGCAGGTGAAGGCCAAGCATCAGCGACCATCGGGCCTTATGCAGAAGATGGAGATACCTGTATGGAAGTGGGAAGCAATCACCATGGATTTTGTGATAGGTTTGCCTAGATCAGCCAAGGGCAATGACACGATTTGGGTGATTGTAGATCATTTCTCCAAGACGGCGTATTTCTTGCCTATGAAGACGAAGTAGTCCGTGGAGAGTTTGGCTAGACTTTATGTTGGCAGTATTGTGAGGTTGCATGGTGTGCCGAAGTCTATTATTTCTGATCGAGACCCAAGGTTTACATCGAGGTTGTGGGTGTTCAGGAGGTTTTGGGTTCTTAGCTGAAGCTTAGTTCAGCATTCCATCCCCAGACAGATGGCCAGTCCGAGAGGACGATCCAGACGCTCGAGGATATGTTGAGAGCATGTGTGCTTGACTGGAAGGGTGATTGGGAGCATGATCTACCTCTTGTGGAGTTTGCCTACAACAATAGTTTTCATGTGAGCATCGGTATGGCTCCGTTTGAGGCCTTGTATGGGCGGCCCCATAGATCTCCTTTGTGCTAGGAGGAGACATGTGATAGGCAGTTAGTTGGTCCAGAGTTGGTGCAAAAAACTTCGGATAAGATTCAGCTTATCAGGTAGAGGTTGGTTGCGGCGCAAGATAGGCAGAAGAGCTACGCCGACAACAAGAGGAAGGATTTGGAGTTCGAGGTTCGCGAGCATGTATTTCTTAAGGTTTCGCCTACCCAAGGCATTGTCAGGTTTGGCAGGCATAGCAAGTTGAGTCCGAGATTCATTGGCCCGTTTGAGATTCTCAGGCGGATGGGCAGCGTAGCATATGAGCTAGCTTTACCCCTAGCGCTAGCGAGTGTGCACCCAGTCTTCCACATGTCTATGCTCAGGAGATACGTGAGAGATCCGTCTCATGTTATTAGTCACGAGCCAGTGGAGATTCAGCCAGACTTGTCGTATGTAGAGCAACCAGTAGTTATCCTAGACCAGAAGGTTCAGCACCTCAGGAACAAGAGTATTGCATCCGTGAAGGTGTTATGGAGGAATTTCTCGCGGGAGGAGGGTACATGGGAGCTTGAGGATACCTTGAAGAAGAAGTATCCCCATTTGTTTGGTTAGTATTTTCATTCTAACTTCGAGGACGAAGTTTTCTTTTAGGGGGAGAGGGTGTAAAGCCCTCGAATTTTATTCATATTATGTTTATTTATATGTATATGGTATTTATTGTAAATATATATTTATTTAATTACTTATGTGCATATGTATATTTATGTTTATTTCTATGCATGTAATGTATTTATTTAAATGTGCATATGGTATTTAATTATTGATGTGCATATTGTATTTATCTATTCTATGTATGTATGTTTATTGATATTTCTGTTTTCTGCCGAAATTCTTGTTAATGTCAACATCACTTGACGTTAAGGGTAGGTTGACGGCAACTTGTGTGCCATTGACTGCATGGCTTCGGGAGATTGACGTCCAGATCGATGGACGCCAACTTCCTGTTAATGGCAACAAAGTGGTCGTTTACTTCTCCGGTTATGTTGCAATTCCAGATCTGAAAATGGTTGTGTTTTCTCTGGGTTCTTAATTAAGAAACTCTCCCCAATGGTAGGAAACATAATCCTAAGCGTACCCCGACCCTTAAACCTATAAAACCTAATATTTTCGGCTAGATTAGGTCCTTTGGCTCAAAGGAAAACCTAGGGTTCGTTTGTTAGAAAACCAAAATTTGCAAAGCTTGATCTGGTGATTGGGGAGGTCTTCTGGTGATCTTCTTCGATGGGGAGATACTCCAAGTATTGAAGAAGCTTCCCCGACTCCGGAGGACATTCTGTGCAGGCATGAAGAACTGATTTGGGGTTGCAAATCTCACCTTCTTGGCTTGGTCGAGGAGGGCTTCTTCGACAGATCAAACCCTTTAGAGATTTTATTTCAGGCCAGTAATCGAGTGGTATTATCCCTAGACATGTCCTTGAGGTCTTAGGTATTTTTCTGACTTTTATTCGTGTCCTGGAACCCCAAATTCACCTTTTTAATTGAGTTCGGTCTGCACTTCTACAGACAGGAGGTTGACAGCAACCTTGTTGCCGCCAAGTTCTTGAGTTGACGGCAACATTCTGTGCCGTTAACCCATGTTGACGGCAAGGCCCTCGCCGCCAAGTTCATCTGTTTTCACAGAACCTTGTTTGTCATATTTGTGTGATAAATTTTGGACTTTTGGATGTATGCACATGCTGTAAAAATTAGGGTTTGTCAGGTATGGTCTCTAGGTCATATCATGAGGTTCTGTCGAATTTCTGAACATGATTATATTTGATATAAATTATGTATTGATGAAATAAGCATGTTAAGACTGTGTTTAATTCTGAATAAATAGATTCATTACATGTTAGGGTTTCAAAAAATTTCCTTGATATTAGGGTTACTGTTTTCAGGTTTTAGAACTGTTGGAATCGACTGTTTTGCTGTGTACCATATTAAAGTGAATTTCTTGTTAAATTTGCATGAAATCTATTTAAATTATTAAAATTAGTTTTACTATTGCAAAAAATCTGAAAAATTAGATATGTGACACATCATATGTATGGAGTCTGTGATACAAACTTGATACTATTTTGAGTCCTAGAGATATAGTTTTCTTTTAACAGGGGTAATTAGACCATATTAAGTATGTTGATTTAAATCATGTAAATCTCAGTGTTTAGCAACATGATTAGGTACTGTTATGGTCAATTTAACACTATGGAACAGTCATTCTTAGTTTTGTAAACTGAAACATGTATATTTGTTTAAAGTGCATGTGAATGAGTTAAATAGTGCATGTGAATAATGTAAACCATGTGATTAAGTGTTAATGTGAAATATGTGCCGAGATTGACACTGTTACCATAGAAGGCAGTGGAGCCGTACGATAGAAAAGTCCCTATGGGAAGGCTCATTGTGTATGTGTTATCCTGTGGGCATCAGGATGAAATCCTAGAGGTGGACAAGTACCACTGGTTAGGGTGGATGTAAGGTCTCGGGTCTTTAGTGGATCCTTATTGGGTCTGTAGAGGTCCTGTGTAGTTGACGGCCAGGGCTTGCCGTTAAGTCTGAGTCAGCGTCCAGTGATGTGGACGTCTGAGATTGAACTCGGCGACAAGCTATGTAGACGTTAATCTGTAGGCGGTTCAGTTGGCGGCCATTGATGTTGACGTCGACTAACCAGTCCTGTTGAAATAGGGCAGCCCGAGAGCAGAGTTCCTTCTTCTCCTTTTCTCTCCTTCCTTCCACCTTAGCCTTTCTTGATTTCTGTAGCTTCTGTTGAGTAATTTGAGCTCGTGGGAAGCCCCTGGATCGTGTGGCGTTGCTAGATCGGGCGGGAATCGCAAGGTTTTGGCGTGATTCGCGCGGAGTCTTCGGGGAGATCCGGCGCGATTGGTGGCTGTTTGGGGATTCTTAAGGCGTTCTGAGGTAGGGACTTAACTCCTATAACCTTCCCCAGCAAACCAGCATGTCCAATTAACTTAATTGATGTGCAAATCATGGTTTAGGGTTTGGGTTATATCGTGCCGGAATTAAGGGTGGATTGGATAATCTAGGTGTTAGATTGTCTAATTATGATTTTCTGGTAGTATGGATTGATGAGAGGAAGTGTTTCCCTCCATCAGTCAAAGTTTGGATTTGTGTTTCTGGCCATTGGGACTGATTCGGGTCAGTTCTGGGTATGGGGAGCTGAAGATATCAACGTCCACATCTGTTGACGTTGAGATCTTCAGGGGTGAATTAAACGACAAGGCCGACTGCCGTTTAGTCATTGTTGGCGGCATAGGGGTTGCCGTTTACCCTTTATTGGCGGCAATCGATCAGGCCGTTTATATCATGTCTCCCAGCAGACTTTAGCTGTGTGATTAGAGGCGATTGACATGTGATGTCCGCCCTAATAGCACATATGGGCCAGGCTTATTGTGTGACTCCGCCTGTGCATAGTAGTAGTTGTTTGTGGCACGAGGTGTTTACTACTGTACGGGGTTTCAGACGTTGAGTGTGTTCCGTCTGTTGTACGCGCGTTGCGTTACCGTGTACCCGTTTCTGTTGTGTTACCTAGGCGTGGGTGCGACTCCGTCTAGACGACTAGCGTGTGGTTGTCCTCCGCTAGTGAGCCGGGACATAGAGTGCGACTCTGTCCTGTGCGTACTCCTTTTGGTGGTTTTGAGCCGGTCTCCGTGGAGCCCCTTCTCTACCGCTAGGGTCAAGCGTAGGGGAAAAACCGGTCGTGGACCAGACGCGAGAGAGAGCGTCTGTAGTGTGCACACGTGGCTGGGGTTGAGAGCCTCTGTGGTGACGGGACGCCGAACCACAGACCCTAGCTGAGTCCTACTTGCTGTGTGTGTGAGTGTGTGTTACTGAGCTGTGTGGTTTACAGTTTTGTGTGGTGCGACGTGTACTTACTTTCTGTTTTTACTTTCCACACTTTAGACTGTTACTGGTGGGGTTACTTTTCCCTACTGGGTCTCTTTTCTTGAGACTCACTCCCTTCCCTTTCAGGTGGGTCTTGTCGACTCCCGTTCCAGGCGAGTCTAGCCACTCCGGTGTTGGTGCTCCCTAGCTGCAGTGAGTAGTACCTTTTTGCTGTACTTCTGTACTCTGTACTTTGTCTCAGACTCTGAGGTTGTATATGATATGTTCATATAGTGGAAATTTTACTGCTTTGCATGGTGTGTATCTTCTTACATATACTCTCCTCAGACTCTAAATTCCTACCCTTCCGAGCTTGTCTCGTGGGTTAGCGGGTCAGAATTCGGGTTACCGGTTGTTACTGGTAATGCGGGCTCTGGGTCGTTACAGTGGAGATGGCTTCTCCCGGTTCTGCACAGTTACCAAGATTCGTCACTGTATTGCCTAGGTGACGGGTATGTGTTATGTGAATGTGTGTCCTTCTTTATGGTGGTTCAGACTGTGTATGTCACGCCCCGCCAATTTAGCAGCGGAATAAATCGGGGAGACATAAGCAAAGTACATAGTAGAGAGGAATGTACAACAGTTGAATGATTCAGAGTATCTAATGAACAATAATTGAGATAAACTCTTTATTCCATTATAGAATCACTAAGACTATTACAACCACTAATTCGGAGCCAATACATAGGGCTCGATGACATCATTACATACGAAGAGAAAATCTAAAGCAATAACTACTAGACTCCAATTGTGTTAGGGTAACTTCATCATTTGACTCCAGGTCGCTCATCACTCGGGTCCTGTCCCCTTCGTTTGTACAACGTCATCATTACCTGAGACACAATAACAAATAACGAAGGGTGAGCGATAACGCCTAGTAGGACTTAAATCTCGTGAATCAAGTAGGCTTTAAGTAATTAATGCATTTAATGGCAGAGTAACTAACGATAGAGCAAGTCATGTGAAGTCTAGAAAGTAAGAGCACGAGTAACTAGCACATGGAGTAAGTATGGTACAATGAATAAGATCAAGTCATGATAGAAAGCGATAACAACACGATGGCAATTAACGTCAACGTCAAGCATTAGTAAGAAACATGTATAGCAAGGAGAGAAAAAGTAGTTGACCATATAGAGAGTAAATTGCACTTTGATTGATTTTCTTATCAATCGAAATAGTATAGCACTTTTGATTAACTTTCGTCAATCAAAATAGTAATGGCACTTTGGTTATCTGTAGATAGCCGAGAGAGAGTATAGCACTTTGTTTGTCAATAGACAACGAGAGAATATAGCACTTTGTTTGATTGTCATAGATTAATCTTGATAGTATGGCACTTGGATGTAATGCCGACATCCTGATCATTTAACTCCCGCGGGCAAATGGCACTTTCAGACGCTCTCCCTAGGACCAAATCAGGCCCTATTGCGTTGGCATTGGTTATGTTGTTTATCTTTAGACAATCAATTAATGGTCAATAGAGAGTACCAACAAATAGACGAGGGTACTAGATGAATAGAAGAGATAGTAGAGTGAACGTGAATAGATGAGCGAGTAGAGTATAAACGAGAGCTAGTGGACATTGCACGTAACACATCGAGTAAACAGACGATAGTAACAGTTGCACAACACGCGCACGTGGTGTTGGCAGTCAGGTGGAAGTCACTACCTTTTCGTTAGCCATGTTACGCACAGGTCCAGAGGTCCGGCGTGATTCAAGATAAGAGTGAACTTCTAATAGCCGTTTGGATCATGTTGATCCCTAAAGGGTATCATAGGTGTTAGGGTACAACCCGCTCGTCGACCATGTGGGAATCCATGGACAGAGGAGACTTTCGGAGGCCTTGATCATAGACTCACTAGTCCGACAGAAGGAGTGTCATGCCCCGCTAATTTAGCAGCAGAATAAATCAGAGAGGCATGAACAACGTGTATGGTAACATAAATTGCGCATACATTCGTAAATATCAGAGCATCTAAATGAATAATAATTGCAATAATCTTCTTATTTTACTGATAAATCACCTAACTATTACAACCACTAATTCGGAGCCAAAACATAGGGCTTAATAACATCATTACATTTGGAAAGGATTAAATAAGTAAATATCTAACTATACTCTAAGGTACTAAGGACACTCCATCGCTATGACTCCTGGTCGCTCATCACTCCAGTCCATTCCCATTGGTGAGTGTAGGGTCATCATCCGACTTACCTAAAACACATACAACAATAGCGTAGGGTGAGCAATAACGTTCAGTAAGACTTAATATCTCATGTAAACAAGCAGGCTTTAAATGATTAATGTCTTGTAAAGTAGGTTAACTAGAGAGATCGATCAAGTATAGTCAAGAGAGTAATAGCACATGACCATGAGAGAATGATAGTAAACGAGAGAATGATAGCACATTCAAAAGTAATTGCATCTAGCATAATAGAGGATTGAACATATAGTGAAAGAATATGTAACGTCTGCACCAAGGTGCAATAGCACTTCCCCGGTCGAGCATCATGTTAACCCAGAGATATAGTAAAATGATTGTTTGATTGTCATAGATTGAATTCTATTTATTGTTAAATGGCGCTGGATGCATGCCGTACACATCCTGATCATGTTACCCTCGCGAGGAAATAGCACTCTTCGGGCGCTCCTCCCAGGACCAGACCGGGCCCTATTGCTTTGGCATTATAGCATTGTTTTGTTATTTTATTTAGACAATCAATTTAATGGCCAAATAGAGTACCAAGAATAGATGAGAGTAATAGACGAAATAGATGAGAGTATAGAGTGAAAGTGAACAGATGAGAGTAACGAGATAGTAGACGGGATAGGGGTATAATCGTAAAATAATGTTAAACATCGATAGTAATGGTTGCACAGCACTAGGTCGGGTGCCGGCAGTCTGGTGGAAGTCACCACTGCCCACTAGCCGTGTTATGAACATAGGCTAAATGGTCCGGGGTGATCACATGGTAAGAGAGAACATACTAAGGCTGTTTGGATCGTACTGATCCCTAGGGGTGTATCGGGTTTTAAGGGGTACAACCAACTCGTCGGCTAAGGACGTGCGCCAAAGCCAAGAAGACTTACGGAGGCCTTGACAAAGATTCCGTGGCCCAGTCGGGAGTATTCTCGATGGAGAGGTGGTCCAAGTAAAGAGAGAGTGTGTAACAAAACGATGTCTGTCTTGCCTTGAGTGCTCGAAGGAAAAGGGACGCGATAACGGTGTACAAATCACGCGAATAAAATGATGACATGTGTCATTTAAATAATAGAGAAATTAGGTAATTAATTTCACTTAATTACCAGATACATTATTGAATAATTTATTAGGGTCAAATGGCAAACAATAAGGTTATGTGTGTGTAAGTGTAAAGGAATCATGAGAATTTGATAAATCGTGCAAATGACTTTTAAATAATTAAATTTATATAATTATTATCTATTATTAATTTACCAGGTCGAAATAATTATAACATGGTGTAATCATGGCTAAATAAGGGGTATATAGCCTAATCAGCAGTGGCAAGTGTACAATTAATAGTTATGGCAGAAATTTCATAAAGGCGACGGGGGTGCCCATCGCGATCAAGTCGCGACGGGGTACAGCAGCGCGACAACAGGGTAATGTGACGGGGGTTCCCGTCGCGGTCCAGGTCGCGACGGGGCGGCCTGGTGCGACGGGCGAACCGGCCGGCCTGGCCCGGTTCGGGGGTTGCGAACGTGGTCGCAACCGGTCGGGTCGTCGCGACTTTAGATAGGCAACCCGACCCAGAAAAGGGGTTTAGCCCTTTTCTGAATTAGGTCCTTCCCTCCAAAGTGTGATACAGTGCTCTTGTAAAATCAATATAAAATTGCACTATGATCCAAAAATCATGAAACTAGTTTTTAACGAAAGTAGACACATAGAACATGCATGATTAATTCGAAAATAGACAAGGTTTAGGCATGCTTTGATTAGGTTGCATTTTAGTGACCTAAACATGCATAGTCAAGGTTCAACGAATTAATTAGCAATGAATACATGATGAAAAATAGGGAAACCAAGGGCGTTTGAAAGCTAACATGATGTAGTATTTATGAGAATTTTCTAATGGCATGGGATCAAGTATGCACGGGGTTTGAAAGCAAACATGAAGGTTCGGATACATGGATATGATAGGGATTCAAAGAATTAATTCTCCCTCATGGGAGATCAAAATAGAGCGAAACTAGAGGGCTTTTGCAAGGGATCGTGAAATCTACCTAGGGTAATTTTTATATGATTTTAGCTTGAGAGATTGCTTACCTTTTTGCACTGTAAAGATGCTAAGGTTTGGGGGTGACGGATTTCCAAGTTCTTCCTGCTCCAAAGCTCCTTCTTCTCCTTGCTCCTCGTCCTTAGCCTCCTTCCCTCGTGCTCCAGAGCTCCAGCAATGAAATGAGGCTTGGTAGACACGAATTAGAGGTCTATTAGGTTGTGTAAGAGTCCAACTTTCTTAAAACTTCTCTCTCCCTTCAAACTCTTAATTTTCTACATTTATCACCCAATTTATTGCCTTTATCTACCTAATAGGCTTCGGGAGAAGTCTAAATTCATGGGTAATAGTTTAGGATATGATTATGACTCTTTTTAGGATATTTATAACCCTTTCTAGTATTTTTCTTACCCTTATTTAATTTATTTATTTATTAACTCCGAATTTCCACATTTATCTCTCCCTTTTCCCTCATTTATCCATCCATTTATCTTGGGGAGAACTCCAATTTCGTGGCTAAGGGATTTGGATAGGTCTAGGATTTTTTTTAGGATAGATTTGAGCTATTAGATAATTATTTCACCCCTTTTATTAATTACTTTTATTTTTAATGTGAATTTCACTAATTTAACTTCCATCCCATGATGGGCTCTTCTCATTTGGGCCCAACAATTCATGCTAGCACTATTAAGATATCCCATTACTAATTTTGCTTAATGGATTTTAGTTTAATTTTATTTATCACAATTTATTCACCCTTTATTCTAATTTAAATCTATTTAACATATTTATTCACTTGGTTTCTTACTTCATTTTAATTTAATATTATTGATCCTAATATTACTAACCTTTATCCAACCTTTAGGATCCTGCTTTTGGCCTAATAATTTACGTGGCTTAATTGTACAACCCATTTACTTAATGAGTTTTATTTATCTTCTTATTAAAGAATATATATTCATGGGCCAAAATTGTCCATTGGTCCAATTATCATAATGGGCTATCATCCCATGTTATTTAAAGTCTATTCATATGTTTATTTTAATTTATAATTCACTTTGGCTCATATAATATTGGGTTCTCCGACTTATTCCTTACTCATGACAATAAGTCGCATAAATTCTTAAACTTAGTCCCAATGATTTTTCTATACCCAAATTTCTTGATGGGTCATTAGAGAACATTATTTATGGTGTAATTATTATTTTTATGAAATTTTTGTATGGGTTTTTACGCATGCGATAATGATGCGTACTTCTTTTAACTAGTTTGAATTTATTAATTAATAATATTTTAATTTATCTTTATTTTTAAATTAATGAATTTTTTGGGGTACTACATCCTCCCCCTCTTAAAAAGAATTTGGTCCCCAAATTCCATGACTACTTTGGTTACATATAAAGCATCATTTCATGCTACATACATATTAATTGTTGTAAGTTTAGAGTTACCTTCCACGACTCCACCCTCACTGGTGGTCTCAACTTCATGCACAGCTTGTAGTCCACCAGGCTTCTCTTGCTCTGTTGGGTGTTTCTCTTTCTCCTGCTTCTCAAGTATAGAGCACTCGGAAATGTGATGATTGCGATTTCCGCAATGTAGGCAAGCTCCTACTCTCCTCCAGCATTCCTCCCATTCGTGACTTATCTTATTGCAGTGCTCACATTGTCCTTTACGAATAAGGGCTAATTGTATGGCATTCTCATTATTCTTCTTTATCATTCTCTTATCATTGTTTGGTTGATGCTCTACTGTCATAGAGTTGTGATCTTTGGTGGGTGGTTCCTTTAGAATAGGGCAGGCTTGTATCCGATGCTCCAAACTGCCACAACGTAGACAAGCACCCACTCTTTGCCAGCACTCATTTGCCACATGTCCCGGTTTACTACAATGAAGGTAGAGGATCTTGCTACGTTTCTTTTGGGTGTTTGCCTTCTTGTCTTTATTGTGTATTCTCTTCTTGTTCTTTTTGGTCTCTTTGCTAATCTTCTTGGTTGTCCTTAAAGCTCCTTCCAGCAGTTGGGTGGCTTTCCGACATGCCTGAGCTAGCTCTTGAGTTAACCCTATTTCGTCTTGCAGTCACGTATGTTTGGCGTCCATTTAAGAGTTCCTTCAAGAATAAGGCTGGCATTAGGATGCTAAAGTAATATTTATTTAATACACAGATATATAGATAAATGTATTCAGATCTTAACCATGATTCTACCCAATTCTCACATAGGTAGGGTGGTTGACTTAGACATGTGTCAGGGCAATTCATCTAGAACATCCTAGACTTAAAATATCTTAATAAGGGCATCCTAGGCTCTGATACCAACTATCATGTCCCGCTAATTTAGCAGCGGAATAAATCAGGGAGGCATGAACAACGTGTATGGTAACGTAAATTGCGCATACATTCGTAAATATCAGAACATCTAAATGAATAATAATTGAAATAATCTCCTTATTTTATTGATAAATCACCTAACTATTACAACCACTAATTCGGAGCCAAAACATAGGGCTTAATAACATCATTACATTTGGAAAGGATTAAATAAGTAAATATCTAACTATACTCTAAGGTACTAAGGACACTCCATCGCTATGACTCCTGGTCGCTCATCACTCCAGTCCATTCCCATTGGTGAGTGTAGGGTCATCATCCGACTTACCTGAAACACATACAACAATAGCGCAGGGTGAGCGATAACACTCAGTAGGACTTAATATCTCATGTAAACAAGCAGGCTTTAAATGATTAATATCTTGTAAAGTATGATAACTAGAGAGATCGATCAAGTATAGTCAAGAGAGTAATAGCACATGACCACGAGAGAATGATAGTAAACGAGAGAATGATAGCACATTCAAAAGTAATTGCAACTAGTATAATAGAGGATTGGCCATATAGTGAAAGAATATGTAACGTCTGCACCAAGGTGCAATAGCACTTCCCCGGTCGAGCCTTATGTTAACCCAGAGATATAGTAAAACGATTGTTTGATTGTCATAGATTGAATTGTATTTGTTGTTAAATGGCGTTGGATGCATGCCGTACACATCCTGATCATGTTACCCTTGCGAGGAAATAGCACTCTTCGGGCGCTACTCCTAGGACCAGACCGGGCCCTATTGCTTTGGCATTATAGCACTGTTTTGTTATTTTGTTTAGACAATCAATTTAATGGCCAAATAGAATACCAAGAAGAGATGAGAGTAATAGACGAAATAGATGAGAGTATAGAGTGAAAGTGAACAGATGAGAGTAACGAAATAGTAGACGAGATAGGGGTATAATCGTAAAACAACGTTAAACATCGATAGTAAAGGTTGCACAGCATTAGGTCGGGTGTCGGCAGTCTGGTGGAAGTCACCACCGCCCACTAGCCGTGTTATGAACACAGGCTAAATGGTCCGGGGTAATCACAAGGTAAGAGAGAACACACTAAGGCCGTTTGGATCGTACTGATCCCTAAGGGTGTATCGGGTGTTAAGGAGTACAACCAACTCGTCGGCTAAGGACATGCACCAAAGCCAAGAAGACTTACGGAGGCCTTGACAAGGATTCCCTGGCCCATTCGGGAGTATTCCCGATGGAGAGGTGGTCCAAGTCAAGAGTGTGTAACAAAACGATGTCCGTCTTGCCTTGAGTGCTCGAAGGCAGAGGGACGCGATAACGGTGTACAAATCACGCGAATAAAATGATGACATGTGTCATTTAAATAATAGGGAAATTAGGTAATTAATTTCACTTAATTACCAGATACATTATTGAATAATTTATTAGGGTCAAATGGCAAACAATAAGGTTATGTGTGTGTAAGTGTAAAGGAATCATGAGAATTTGATAAATCGTGCAAATGACTTTTAAATAATTAAATTTATATAATTATTGTCCATTATTAATTTACCAGGTCGAAATAATTATAACATGGTGTAATCATGGCTAAATAAGGGGTATATAGCCTAATCAGCAGGGGTAAGTGTACAATTAATAGTTATGGCAGAAATTTCATAAAGGCGACGGGGGTGCCCATCGCGATCAAGTCGCGACGGGGTACAGCGGCGCGACAACAGGGTAACGCGACGGGGGTTCCCGTCGCGGTCCAGGTCGCGACGGGGCGGCCTGGCGCGACGGGCGAACCGGCCGGCCTGGCCCGTTTCGGGGGTTGCCGTCGCGTTCAGATCGCGATAGTCTGGCCGATCGCGACCACTCTGAGGTCACGACCGGTCGGGTTGTCGCGATTTCAGAGAGGCAGCCCGACCCAGAAAAGAGGTTTAGCCCTTTTCTGAATTAGGTCCTTCCCTCCAAAGTGTGATACAATGCTCTTGTAAAATCAATATAAAATCGCACGATGATCCAAAAATCATGAAACGAAATTAGACACATAGATCTATCAACATGCATGATTAATTCAAAAATAGACAAGGTTTAGGCATGCTTTGATTAGGTTGCATTTCAGTGATCTAAACATGCACAGTCAAGGTTCAACAAATTAATTAGTGATGAATACATGATAAAAATTAGGAAAACCAAGGGCGTTTGAAAGCTAACATGATGTAGTATTTATGAGAATTTTCTCATGGCATGGGGTCAAGTATGCACGGGGTTTGAAAGCAAACATGAAGGTTCGGGTACATGGATATGACAGAGGTTCAAAGAATCAATTCTCCCTCATGGGAGATCGAAATAGAGCAAAAGTAGAGGGCTTTTGAAAAGGATCATGAAGTCTACCTAAGGTAATTTTTATACGATTTTACCTTGAGAGATTGCCTACCTTTTTGTACTGTAAAGATGCTAGGGTTTGGGGGTGATGGATTTCCAAGTTCTTCTTGCTCCAAACCTCCTTCTTCTCCTTGTTCCTCGTCCTTAGCCTCCTTCCCTCGTGCTCCAGATCTCCAGCAACGAAATGGGGTTTGGTAGACACGAATTAGAGGTCTATTAGGTTGTGTAAGAGTCCAACTTTCTTAAAAGTCCTCTCTCCCTTCAAACTCTTAATTTTCTACATTTATCACCCAATTTCTTGCCTTTATCTACCTAATAGGCTTGGAGAGAAGTCTAAATTCGTGGGTAATAGTTTAGGATAGGATTAGGACTCTTTTTAGGATATTTATAACCCTTTCTAGTATTTTTCTTACCCTTATTTAATTTATTTATTTATTAACTCCGAATTTCCACATTTATCTCTCCCTTTTCTCTCATCTATCCATCCATCCATCTTGGGGAGAACTCCAATTTCATGGCTAAGGGATTTGGGTAGGTCTAGGATTCTTTTTAGGATAGATTTGAGCTATTAAATAATTATTTTACCCCTTTTATTAATTACTTTTATTTTTAATGCGAATTTCACTAATTTAACTCTTATCCCATGATGGGCTCTTCTCATTTGGGCCCAACAATTCATGCTAGGACTATTAAGATAACCCATTACTAATTTTGCTTAATGGGTTTTAGTTTAAATTTATTTATCACAATTTATTCACCCTTTATTCTAATTTAAATCTATTTAACATATTTATTCACTTGGTTTCTTACTTCATTTTAATTTAATATTATTGATCCTAATATTCCTAACCTTTATCCAACCTTTAGGATCCTGCTTTTGGCCTAATAACTTACGTGGCTTAATTGTACAACCCATTTACTTAATGAGTTTTATTTATCTTCTTATTAAAGAATATATATTCATGGGCCAAAATTGTCCATTGGTCCAATTATCATAATGGGCTATCATCCCATATTATTTAAAGTCTATTCATATGTTTATTTTAATTTATATTTCACTTTGGCTCATATAATATTGGGTTCTCCGACTTATTCCTTACTCACGGCAATAAGTCACATAAATTCTTAAATTTAGTCCCAATGATTTTTCTATACCCAAATTTCTTGATGGGTCATTAGAGAAAATTATTTATGGTGTAATTATTATTTTTATGAAATTTTTGTATGGGTTTTTACGCATGCGATAATGATGCGTACTTCTTTTAACTAGTTTGAATTTATTAATTGATAACATTTTAATTTATCTTTATTTTTAAATTAATGAATTTTACGGAGTACTACAAGGAGTATCCGACGGAGAGTTCGTCCAAGTCAAGAGAGAGTGTGTATATAGAAACAAGTGCTCGACGTTCTAGAGAATTGTAGAACAGTGGAGTGTCGGTATCGGTGTTCCAAAACACCGCGAGAAAATGTACACAAGTATATTTAAGAATGAGGCAATTTAATGACATAAATTACCCAATAATTTATGTAACATGTTCATGCCAATTAAGCCATATTTGGATGGTTCAAAGTGTGTGTGCATGTGAATAAGAAAAATCATGGACAAGATAGATCATGTGATTGACATAAATTAATTAAAATATATTCCATATTTACAACTTCGTTTTTCAATGTTTAAGACATTTAACAAGATATGGGAATAGCTTACGAACAACAAGACTTGCAAAAAGATGGGTTTTCCTGCAAAAAGTCAAATCGCGACACACCCTAATGAGGGTCGCGATAGGGTCAACGGAGATTGCGATGGGGTCTGGTACAGATCGCGATGGGCTTGTCGGTTCGGGCAGGCAGGTCGCGACGGGGTCATGTGAGGGTCGCGACGGGCTCAGGCAGACCAGGCAGCAGATCGCGACGACAGGCCCTGTCGCGATCAGATCACAACGGAAGGCGCTGTCGCGATGGCCCTGTGAACGCGGCCTATCAGGCCGTCGCGTTCACAGGGTCTGCGCCCGAGTCCGAATAGGGCAAGAACAGTGTATCAGATTGCGGGCCAGACTTACCATATTTGACACAGGGTGATTCAAAAAATCATAACTAATTGTACAATCAATGAAAAATCATGAAACGAGTTGCAAATTGATCCAGACATGCATGGGTACTTGCAGTAAATAAGAATCAGAAAACAAACAGGGTTTAGATACGCTTTAAACACAAGAACTCATGATGAACTTGAGACAGTACATAGTTGAGATCAACGATTAAATTCACAAGATAGGATGAATCAAAATTAAGGCTTTTAGGGGAAAAAGATGCCTAACAAGCATCAGTTACTACAGTAAAAATCTCGTGACATGGCATTGAGTATACAAGGAGAACAAGAATTAAGATGAAGGATCGGGCTCATGCTAGTTGCAGAACATGAAAAATAAAGAAGAAAATATATGCTCGATGGAAAAATATGAGACAAGAGGGCTTTCAATCTTGAGGTTTAGATCAACCTACAGACGAAATTAATTTAGTTTTGCTCGTGAGAATGCCTACCTTTGGACGATTTCCTCTTCTAGGGCTAGAACTTGAAGAACGGGGTTGATGGCTTGAGAGCTCCTTCTCCCCACGAGTTCTCCTCCTCCTTGGACTCTCCTCCAGGTCCAGAAACCCTTGGCAATGAGCTAGGGCCGGCCATGGAGGTTTATGAGAGCATTTATGTCTCTTGCATTTCAAATTCCTAATAGGACTCTAATTCCTATTTAATTTCGGGATTTCCTATTTCTCTTCCCTTTCTAAGCATAAGAACTTCTATTTGGGTTAAGATGGGAGCTAAAATTGTGGCCAACCTATTGGGGTAGGTTTAGGAATCCAAATCCAACTCAAACTTCTTATTTAATGCATTAAATGTCCATTTTCTATTTAAGTAATATTTTAGTTACGAATTTAAGGTATTTTTCTATTATTCCCCTTTTAAAAATCTCTATTTTGGCCCACTAATTTCTAATGGGTCTACTTAACAAAGTCCATTACTTATTTTTGTTTAATGTGGTTTAACTTATAAAATTTCCCTTTTAAATTAGAGAATATTAGAGTTTCGGATTTTATTCATGGGCTATGGGAGGTCCATTGTTCTAATTTCTCATGATGGATTATCATTACATATTGTTTGGAGTCTACCCATCATTTTATTTTTAATTATTAATCTGCTTGGTTCATATGATAATGGGTTTTCTGATTTATTCCTTAATTACAATAATAAGTCACCTCAATTCCTAAAACTTGGTCCGAATTATTTTTCTAAGCCCAATTTTCTTAATGGGTGGTCATTACATGACGTTGGAAGTCTCTCTGACAGGTTCGTTAAATTTATGGGCGCGTTATCTTTCCGTGTTAACGGTTTTCCGACTTAGTTTCCTAATTTGGATAATTACTCATGTTGTGACGTACGCTTGGCCAATCGGATTTTTTGTTGCACGAATTTCTTCGTGGAACACTTAGGGATAATATTTGGGGTCGATTTATAATTTTTACGAAATTTTTAGATGTGTTCTTGCACATATGATAATGGTATGTATGTTTCTATTATTTCGTTTTTATTATTTTGAATTTTTAAATACTGAATTTTCCAGGTTGGTACATCCTCCCCCAGTTAAAAGAATTTGGTCCCCAAATTCATATGATATGATACGACTACAAATTTACTCCGAATATTTCATTCCATTATCTCCCCCACTTAGGGCTTTGCTATCATAATATGAAATCAACTAAGGGTTTAGTGATGATACCTTGTCCACCAAATTCCATGACTCCTTCGGTTACATGTGAATCATTTATTGTAAAAGGCATTAATCATTATGAGTTCAGAGGTACCTTCCACGATTCCCACTTCTCGATTTGGAGAGAGTAGCACCAAGGCTTCCAGCGTACCTTGCTGGTTTAATTCCTCATGACGTGGATTCTCAAATTGTGGGAAGTCTCTCATCTTGTGGTCAGAGCTACCACATCGCAAACATCTTCCTTGTTTCCACCAGCAATTCCCCGACGTGTGGCCCCTCCTATTGCAGTGCTTGCATCGCCACCTGCGAATAATGGCTACTTGTATGTCGTTCTTCTTATTCCTCTTTATTTTTTCTCTTGTCACCATTTGGTTGGTTCCCTTTCATCATAGAATTGAGTTCTTCTGGTTTAGTGGATGGTTCTTTTAGAAGAGGGCAGTATCGTAGCTGATGTCTCAAGTCGCCACAACGTAAGCATGCACCAATTCTTTGCCAACACTCCTTGGCCATGTGACCTGGCTTGTGACAATGATGGCAAATGATCTCATCATTATGATTCACTTTATGGTTGGCCTTCTTGCCATGGTTTTATCTTCTCTTCCCATTCTGATTGGTCTCCTTTTAATCTCCTTAGTCGCTTCCAGAGCTCTTTCTAGCAGTTGAGCGGCTTTCTGACATGCCAAAACTAGCCTCTGGGTTGATCTCATGTCGGCGTCCATTAAGAGTCCCTTCAAGAATAAGGTTGGCATTAGGATGCTAAAGTAATATTAAGTTCATACATATGTATAGATAAGTGTATTCAAATCTTAACCATGGTCCTACCCTATCCTCACATAGGTATGGTGGTTGACTTAGACACGTGTCATGGCAGTTCGTCCTAGAACACCCTATACCTAAGAGATCCAATGAGGACATCCTAGAACATCTTAAACATAAGATACCCATTAAGACATCCTAGACTCTGATACCAACTGTCATGCCCCGCCAATTTAGCAGCGGAATAAATCGAGGAGACGTGAGCAAAGTACATAGTAGAGAGGAATGTACAACAGTTGAACGATTCAGAGCATCTAATGAACAATAATTGAGATAAACTCTTTATTTCATTATAGAATCACTAAGACTATTACAACCACTAATTCGGAGCCAATACATAGGGCTCGATGACATCATTACATACGAAGAGAAAATCTAAAGCAATAACTACTAGACTCCAATTGTGTTAGGGTAACTTCGTCATTTGACTCCGGGTCGCTCATTACTCGGGTCTTGTCCCCTTCGTGTGTACAACGTCATCGTCTATCTTACCTGAGACATAATAACAAATAACGAAGGGTGAGCGATAACGCCCAGTAGGACTTAAATCTCGTGAATCAAGCAGGCTTTAAGTAATTAACGCATTTAATGGTAGAGTAACTAACGATAGAGCGAGTCATGTGAAGTCTAGAAAGTAAGAGCACGAGTAACTAGCACATAAAGTAAGTATGGTACAATGAATAAGATCAAGTCACGATAGAAAGCGATAACAACACGATGGCAATTAACGTCAACGTCAAGCAATAGTAAGAAACATGTATAGCAAGGAGAGAAAAAGTAGTTGGCCATATAGAGAGTAAATTGCACTTTGATTGATTTTCTTATCAATCGAAATAGTATAGCACTTTTGATTAACTTTCATCAATCGAAATAGTAATGGCACTTTGGTTATCGGTAGATAGCCGAGAGAGAGTATAGAACTTTGTTTGTCAATAGACAATGAGAGAATATAGCACTTTGTTTGATTGTCATAGATTAATATTGATAGTATGGCACTTGGATGTAATGCCGACATCCTGATCATTTAACCCCCATGGGCAAATGGCACTTTCGGGCGCTCTCTGTAGGACCAGATCGGGCCCTATTACGTTGGCATTGGTTATGTTGTTTATCTTTAGACAATCAATTAATGGTCAATAGAGAGTACCAAGAAATAGACGACAGTACTAGATGAATAGATGAGATAGTAGAGTGAACGTGAATAGATGAGCGAGTAGAGTATAAATGAGAGCTAGTGGACATTGCACGTAACACATCGAGTAAACAGGCAATAGTAACAGTTGCACAACACGCGCACGTGGTGTTGGCAGTCAGGTGGAAGTCACTACCTTTACGCTGGCCATGTTACGCACAGGTCCAGAGGTTCGGCGTGATTCAAGATAAAAGCAAACTTCTAATAGCTGTTTGGATCATGTTGATCCCTTAAGGGTATTATAGGTGTTAGGGTACAACCCGCTCGTCGACCATGTGGGAATCCATGGACAGAGGAGACTTACGGAGGCCTTGATTATAGACTCACTAGTCCGGCAGAAGGAGTATCCGACAGAGAGTTTGTCCAAGTCAAGAGACAGTGTGTATATAGAAACAAGTGCTCGACATTCTAGAGGAATTCTAGAACAGTGGAGCGCCGGTATCGGTGTTCCAAAACATCGCGAGAAAATGTACATAAGTATATTTAAGAATGAGGCAATTTAATGACATAAATTACCAGATAATTTATGTAACATGTTCATGCCAATTAAGCCATATTTGGATGGTTCAAAGTGTGTGTGCATGTGAATAAGAAAAATCAGGGACAAGATAGATCATGTGATTGACTTAAATTAATTAAAATATATTCCATATTTACAACTTCGTTTTCCAATGTTTAAAACATTTAACAAGATATGGGAATAGCTGAAGAACAACAAGACTTGCAAAAAGATGGGTTTTCCTGCAAAAAGTCAGATCGCGACACACCCTAATGAGGGTCGCGACAGGGTCAACTGAGATCGCGATGGGGTTTGGTACAGGTCGCGACGGGCTTATCGGTTCGGGCAGGCAGGTCGCGACGGGGTCATGTGAGGGTCGCGACGGGCTCAGGCACACCAGGCAGCAGATCGCGACGACAGGCCCTGTCGCGATCAGATCGTGATGGAGGGTGCTGTCGCGATGTCCTTGTGAATGCGACCTATCGGGCCGTCGCATTCACAAGGTCTACGCCCGAGTCCGAATAGGGCAAGAACAGTGTATCGGATTGCGGGCCAAACTTACCATATTTAACACAGGGTGATTCAGAAAATCATAACTAATTGTACAATCGATCAAAAATCATGAAACGAGTTGCAAATTTATCCAGACATGCAAGGGTACTTGCAGTAAATAGGAATTGGAAAACAAACAGGGTTTAGAGATGCTTTAAACATAGGTACTCATGATGAACTTGAGACAGTACATAGTTGAGATCAACGATTAAATTCGCAAGATAGGATGAATCAAAATTAGGGCTTTTAGAGGCAAAAGATGCCTAACAAGCATCAGTTACTACAGTAAAAATCTCGTGACATGGGGTTGATTATACAAGGAGAACAAGAATTAAGATGAAGGATCGGGCTCATGCTAGTTGCAGAACATGAAAAATCAAGAAGAAAATATATGCTCGATGGAAAAATATGAGACAAGAGGGCTTTGAATCCTGAGGTTTAGATCAACCTACAGACGAAATTAATTTAGTTTTGCTCGTGAGAATGTCTACCTTTGGATGATTTCCTCTTCTAGGGCTAGAACTTGAAGAACGGGGTTGATGGCTTGAGAGCTACTTCTCCCCACGAGTTCTCCTCCTCCTTGGCCTCTCCTCCTGGTCCAGAAACCCTTGGCAACGAGCTAGGGCCGGACATGGAGGTTTAAGAGAGTATTTATGTCTCTTGTATTTCAAATTCCTAATAGGACTCTAATTCCTATTTAATTTCGGGATTTCCTATTTCTCTCCCCTTTCTAAGCATGAGAACTTCTATTTGGGTTAGGATGGGAGCTAAATTCGTGGCCAACCTATTGGGGTAGGTTTATGAATCCAAATCCAACTCAAACTTCTTATTTAATGCATTAAATACCCCTTTTCTATTTAAGTAATATTTTAGTTACGAGTTTAAGGTATTTTTCTATTATTCCCCTTTTAAAAATCTCTATTTTGTCCCACTAATTTCTAATGGGTCCATTTAACAAAGCTCATTACTTATTTTTGTTTAATGTGGTTTAACTTATAAAATTTCCCTTTTAAATTAGAGAATATTAGAGTTTCAGATTTTATTCATGGGCTATGGGAGGTCTATTATTCTAATTTCTCATGATGGATTATCATTACATATTGTTTGGAGTCTACCCATCATTTTATTTTTAATTATTAATCCGCTTGGCTCATATGATAATGGGTTTTCTGATTTATTCCTTAATTACAATAATAAGTCACCTCAATTTCTAAAACTTGGTCTGGATTATTTTTCTAAGCCCAATTTTCTTAATGGGTCATCATTAAATGACATTGGAAGTCTCTCCGACAGGTTCGTTAAATTTATGGGCGCGTTATCTTTCCATGTTAACGGTTTTCCGACTTAGTTTCCTAATTTGGATAATTACTCACGTTGTGACGTACGCTTGGCCAATCGGATTTTTCGTTGCACGAATTTCTTCGTGGAACACTTAGGGATAATATTTGGGGTCGATTTATAATTTTTACGAAATTTTTAGATGTGTTCTTGCACATATGATAATGGTATGTATGTTTCTATTATTCCGTTTTTATTATTTCGAATTTTTAAATACTGATTTTTTTGGGTTGCTACAATGTGTCACGGTAATTAAGTGTAAAAGTGTTAAAAATGTGAAAATGTGCAATGTGAACATGTGATAGTGTTATGTGAATGTGATAGCATGTGAAAAGATGTGAAACCATATGAATGAGATTTATTTATGTTAAAACAGCAAGCTAATGATGTGAATATGTGTCATAAAAGCATGAGAAAAATGTTAGATATCATGTTAGAATTGTTAGTTACCTTGTGCTAATTTCCATGCTTTAATTGTTTAAAAATATGATTGATATGAGTTGTGATTAGCAACGTGAATCAAGTTAATTATCATGTGTAGAAAGCATATGTAGGTTGCTCCTATCTATTTACTTAATTGTCATAAAGCATGTGCCATGTATTTATTTTATTGTTTAAAAGACCAGCATGTGTATGTGATATGTGTAAGGATATACCTTTAGGTTGTTTGTTGGGTCTTTCTTTTTGAAAGACTCATACTTGCTTTAACATACAGGTGAGACAGGTGTTCCTATACTTGACGAGGACTTAGTGAGGAGAGACTCTGAGTGAGAGGAGTAGCTGCATTTGTGGAGTGCTATGTAGTTTACACTTTCTTTTCATAGTATGTGAACAATGTTATTCATATGGAGTTGTAATAATGTGGACATTTGTTATTTCTTTCATTTGCTATATAGACTATGGAATTATGTGAATGATGATGGAATAAGATTTCTCCTTATTTCCGTTGTACTCTTTTGTTATTCATGTACATTTCAACCTATTGTGATGTGTTGGGTAAATGTCCCACTGTAATGATGCCCTTTATATCGATGTGGATTGGTATAATCGTACCGGTTTAAGGAGGGTCGTTACAATGAGCTTTCAATGTGTATTGCAATCCCTCTCTGTGCCTTTCTTTGTAATTCAAACTTCAGCTTCATATATAGTCTTTAGAATTTCCCGTTTGAAAGTCGCTGGTGAAAATAGCCGTTTGAAATTTGAACGTAGGGTCTTGAGACTTGGAGACAGCTGAGATCAGATCATTAGAGTGCTATTCTTCTGTCTTTTGAGTCTCAATGGCTTTAGGCTATAGAGATAGCTGCATGGCTCTTCTTCAGATATCCTTTTCTGAATTTCTGCAAACACCATACCATGTCTTTTCCTTTTTCTCAGGGTTAGTCTTGAGAGATATAAACAAATATAAGAAGGTAATGAACATGTAGTTTCTAACAGTTTCTGACAGACAGATAGTCTGTCCCTTGAACAATAGAGGGTTAGGTGAGCATTCAAGAGGAATGGGACACCTGCTTGGCACGCAGTACACTTTCAAAGAACTTTTCCTTAAAATTTGGAGACTAGATATTCTGAAGCATGGTAGCACGTCTTTGTGAGACACATAGCATTCTGAAAAGATAAACTATGAAACTGATATTTAGAAATGACATTAAGCATTAAATAAAAGAATAGAAAAGTACAAGGTACACTGAATAAGATATCCTACAGATAGCAAAGAGAATGTCATAGTGTACATCAGGTGTTCATCTGGTTCATTGAATGGTTCATAAGAACTAAACATTAATCGCACTAAGAATACATTAATATTTCAGAAAAAATAATAATAGATACTTAAAAACATCTTAGTATGGATGAGCAAGGAAGTTGATGTTATACTTCAACTTTCAAAGAGTCGGAGTGAGATCAACAAAATAACAGTAATCGATGTTGAAAAAGTAATCGATGTTTAAATGTAATCAATGTTTAAATGTAATCGATGTTCCAATGTAATCGATGTTTAAGTGAAACGTAATAATCGATGTTGAAAAGTAATTGATGTTTAAATGTAATCTATGTTGAAAAGGTAATCGATGTTTATGAAATCAATGTTTAAGATAATTGATGTTCTAATGTAATCGATGTGTCACTTCGGCTGGACAAAATACAACGTGGTCGGTCGAAGTTAAACTTCGAATATGACGAAGTGGAACTTCGTATAAAACATATCATAACACTGCCGGTCGAAGTGAACTTCGTATAAAGCTTCGGATATGATGAAGTTAGCTTCGTATATGACGAAGTTGGACTTCGACTAATTACGACCAAAAGATGCATGACGAAGTGCTAGTTTCGTATATGACGAAGTGTAGCTTCAGATATGATGAAGCTAGCTTCGACTCAACATGATCAAAACATGCATGACGAAGTTGAAACCCAGTGTAAATGTATAATGATAATGCAAGAATATATTGTATTCATGTTATTTAAATTAAGCATGAGTTTTGTTATCACCAAAATAAAAGGATAAAATATAGGAGCGGTTCAACACCCGTATTTGGTCCTCAAGGCTGTCCTTTCCACATCTGAATCCCAGATCTGCAATTGATAGTAGCCTAACCTTAGGTCAATCTTGAAGAAAACTTGAGCTGACTGAAGTTGATCGAAGATATCATCAATCTTAGGCAGAGGATACCTATTCTTGATGGTCACTTGATTCAGCTTTCTATAATCAATACGCAACCACAGGCTACCATCCTTCTTCTTCACAAACAATATTGGAGACCACCAAGGAGAAAAACTAGGTTATACAATTGTGTGTGTATTTTCTGAATCTAACATTGAACTATAAATTTGATGAACTTGACGTCAAGATTTACTGACGTTGACTACAGTCGACGGCATGATCGATTATTGTCTACTGTCTGTTAACGACAGGAGATTGTGCCATTTATATTTTTCTAAAATACTTGGTTTTTCGGGCAAATCTTTTGACGGCATGATCGATTGTCGTCTACTTGGTCGACGACGACATATGTTGACGTTAACCTAACTTGCTAGTTTTTGTTGTTACCATTATGGGGAGAAAAGATAGGCCATTTTCATGGCATTTAATCGATGGATCGGGGTGTTTTTGGTTCAAGGGTCAGGATTGGAGCTTAGACAAACCGTAGGAGTCCTTATAAGACCTCGATTTGGCCTTTAGGAAAGGGTTTTTTCCACTGGTTCGGAGGTGAGAAAAGAGGGCCGAAGGAGGAGTTGTTGTGCGGTGATTTGTGCAAACTAAAGCAAGCTGGACAGTGGGGGAACTTTAAGGATCGTGTGCAAAAGGTTCTCCAAGCGTGGTTTCTATTCTGGAGGACGGATCGGGCGATTGAAGATGGTGGAAGAGTCTGCTTTGTAACCAAGGGGGGCATCTTCAACTCTTTCCTCATGACTCCAGGAGGAGGGTTAGAGGCAAGTAACATGGGGGAATGGTTTAGGATAGTAGATTCTATAGATTTATCATTTTTATGGATTTTTAAACCCATGAATAAAAGAGTAGGAAGGGGTTAAAGTTATGTTATTTCATGTGTGGTTTCTAGGTTTTCTGGCCGGATGAACTCAACGTCAACATCGACCGCCGTTTTTTTCATGTAAACGTCAATCTATTGGACGCCTATATATATATTAACGGCGCTATGTGCCACTGTCAAATGATATTAACGATAGGGTATGTTGACGTTAACATGTGTAAACGGCAGCAAACTTTGCCATTAAGTTCATCAGTGATGTTTTCTGCAGATCTGATTATCGTTTATAAACTGTGATCTATGCATGTGTTGGATTTTTTGGTTAGGTTCTATTATATGTAAATCATTACTATTATGCAGCAAGAATGTCATGGCAATACTGTATGGGCTTTACATAGTTATTTTAAAAAGGTTTTCTTTGGTTAAGTAAGGAGATAGTGAAATAGTTACAAGATTAATCCATGTTATTATGTTATGATTGAGAGTTTGTACTACTGATTAGATGGAACCATAGACCCATTATGCTCAGTTTTCACACAGTAATTGTATGAATCATTTATATTTTGTGCCATGTTAATTAGTCCAAGTTATGAAACATAATCCTAAGAAATGATACTGAACTCAGAAAATTGTGAAAATTTATATGTGTTATGCATGTCTAGGAATAGAATTACTATCTAAATTTCAGAATTTTTGGAACACTGTACTTACTGTTATAATTTTCTGAATGATAAAAGTGCACATAGAAATCAATAGATGGAGAAAAAGGGGCATGAATGTTGAATCTTGATGAAATCAGTAAAAGTAGCATCATGATAGGTTGTTGTTGTACAGTAGAATTATTATTTCAAAACCAAGGAAATGTGTTGTGGAATTTTGCATTGTTGTCTTGCTAATTATGCATGATTTTATGAAAAAGCATGATAGAAATTTATGTAGATATTAATTGCATGAAAACATGAAATTAGATTTCTGAAATGATATGGCCAATAAGACATTGCTATTATAGAGATGCCTACATGGAACTACACCATAGAATGCCCCTATGGTAATGGTTTACCTAAATGAAATTGACTATATGAATCCGTGGGCAGCAGATTGAAATCCTGGAGGTAGACATATTCTACTAGTTAAGGTGGGAAGGACTTTTCCCAGTATTGCGTAATAACCAAGACTTCATCACTGTTTTGCCTAGGTAATAAGTGAATGTTACACTCTACATGATCTCTATTAGTAGTGGGGCTTTGTCTTGGCAACTATAACTATATGCTACATGACATTGACTACATGCTACATGACATTGACTACATGCTACATGACATTGACTACATGTTATAAAATTTTTTCTATATGCCATGCCACATGATATTATTTAAATGCTTTTTCTTATTATATGATGAATTCCACATGTTATATGAATTGTCTTACTCTACATGATAAGTAACCATCATATGTAAAGAATGATTGACAAATGATTTAGAGTAGGTTGATAGGTAAGAGCTATACCGTACCAAGGATAAGAAATTGGATATGTTATCATGTTTTAAAAAAATTAATTATATGATAAATCTTGAACTGTCTTTCCTTGTTGCTGTCACACTTGATTAACATTTCAGGAGAGGCTGAGGACACCAAGGAGTTAGTCCATTCTGACTCTGAGCGTGAGGACGTGGAGGCTTAGTTCTTATATTGGGAGTGTGTTTAAGTGACTATGTATGTGAGAATAAATTGTAATTTGAACATTGTATTATTCTGGACTTATGAACTATTATTACTTTGGACTATTGTAATTCTTCTTCTATACTTTAGACTTGGTATTTGAATACAATGTTGATTGAAAAGTAAATTTCATATTCTGTTGCGAACTTGTTGGAATTTAATTGTCATTTGTGTATATCTCAATCTGAATCGATTAATGTCGGATGTTTCCACTATAACACCACTATTATATTAGATGTGAGTTGGCACAATTGTACCGGGTCTAAGTGGGGCATTACATCAATAATAAACTCAATATATTTTTCTGGTGGTAGACCAGGGATCTCATCTGGAAAGACGTCTGGAAACTCATAAACCACTGGAATGTCCTCCACACCGCAAGGTGCCTGGTCAACAAGTACAACAGTGGCAAGATAACCCTCGCACCTAGAGCCAACAACCTTTGCGCCCTCAAAGCAGATATTAGAAAATGAGAAGTAAGAGGTATGATACCCTGAAAGTAGAAGACAGCCCCTCCATGTATCTAAAGGTACACCCTCTTCTTCCTACAATCCACTACTGCACTGTACTACTCGAGCCAGTCCATACCCAGAATCACATTGAAATCCTATAACTGCATAGCAAACAAGCGAGCTGGCAAACTTTGTCCTTGAATCTGCATTGGTACCTCCTCCACACAATATGAGGTAAGGGCAAAATCTCCTATCGGCAGCTCCACAACATGCTCACTGGACACTTCCATGTCCAGCTCCCCAAGGGAGTCTAAAAACTCCTCAGAAACAAAAGAGTGGATGGCACCGGAATCAAACAAAACTCTGGCTATAAAACCAAAAATGGTCATGATACCTTCCACGAGCTGAGCCGCCTCTACCTCTGCTTGGGTCATGTGCATGACTTGAGCTATGGTCCTCGGCCTTCCTGAACTCAAAGTCTGCTAGTGCTACTGTACAGGAATTTGCTACTGCTACTACTGAGTGTGTAACTGAGGCTGACTCTGTTGTTGCAGGTCCCGAGGTAACATGGGGCAATCCCGTGCCATGTGACCCAGCTGATCACACTGGCAACACTTGCCAGCAAAAGAATGTTGGCCTTGCTGTTGTGGTTGCCCAGTAGGTTGCTGAACACTCTCCACTGATAGTTGCCTCTGCTCGAACTACCTCCTGTCCCGATGAAACCTCCTCCAAGACCCCGATCTCAACGATGTCCCTGTAGAGGAAGACGCAAAGGAAGTCATAGTCCTCAGAGTCTGTAGAGAAGGACTCTGCTGAAACGGACCCACCTGCGCCTGAAAAACTCTAGTTTGCCCACGGGTCCACAAAGTGTCAGCCTCTAACGTTGACGCTGTCTGATAAGCCGCGTCCAGGTCGGTGACGCGAGCAACTATCAGTGCTTGCCTGAGCTCTGGCCTCAGTCCTCTCACAAACTGTTGGGTCCTCAGGTTCTCATCTGCCATAATCTATGGTGCATAGTGCCCTAACTCCACAAATCTGGCCCTATACTAGACCACTGTTGTAACACCCTCCTCCGACTTCACACACACACACATACATATAACCTTTGATCGGAAGAGGGGTTACGCTGATAAATTTCCGTTATGGGTAGACAAATTCGTGAAATGCACAAAACTGGCAAACCATCCCACAAAGAGGTCTTTGAACATATTATACATCACAAGGTAACAAAGTACTAATACCCATTATTTACAAGAGCTAAGTTTCTCTCTCTAATTTAATACAACAACAACTCGAATCAAAGAAAACCTACTAAAACAAAAACTATGCTATTCTTCTTTATCTCTTCATCGTCTGCAGCGGAATTGAGATTCATCTGTAGCTGAGATTATACTCACCTTCAATCTGAAAGGGTTGGAGGAAACAAGGCATGAGTCGAAAGGACTTAGTAGGTGAAAGTAAGCACATATGGATCAAAAACATATTTGCTCATGAACTTCATACTTAATAGAAACATATAGCTCAAATTGAATTCATAATGAGCTCAAACAAATTACAGAATAAGAGTCATATTTGTCTTTCAAAATTCAACCATAACTTGATTTGGAAACGAATTCGACAGGCATCACTGCTCTCAAGAGGTTACTAAATAGACGTAAATATATCCTCAGTGTCTAGGCGATTCCAGCACCTTAGATCTTGTTCATTGCGAAAGAACGAGGTTTATTACCCACCATCGTCAGTCCATTGACTTGGATTTACCTACAAACTGTCGCCCTCAGCTGATCACAAGTGGCTGGTGCTACCACTAGTGATCCTAAACCCTCTTTTGAAGAGAGCATTGTCTTCATATCATAAATTTCTTTTCATGAGCATAACAAAAATTAGAAATCCAAAGGTAGTTTTGATTGAGAATTAATACAGATATCTTAGTGACAAAGTTTCTCAGAGTTCAATAATATAAGAAAGACAATTGGTTGAGACAGAGTTATGACTCAAAGCCAATAACTTCGGAAGATTGAAATCACATAATAACCCAAGAAGATGAAGATCCACAATTGTCATCACAAGTTATTCACATCTCATAAGGTGTTCAATCATATGAACTCTCAGGTGATCAGGTTTTATAGACTCAGTTACCGAGCACTGGAGAATAGACTCAATCGGAGTACTACTCGTAATTGACAATGTTAAGAATAATTCAAGGGAGGTTAAGGTACATAATGTGGGTAAACGTTGATGTAATATGACAGTAAATACCAATGTAAATAAGTGGATAACTTGCTAGGATTTTAGGATGAACTTTTAGCAAGGATTCATACATGAAAGAGTGCTGAAATTCAGATCAGAACTGTAACTGTCGACAGCCAGGAAGGGGCTGTCGACAGATAGTAGCAGACAAAGTAAGGTTTTTGTTGGTTCTGAGGGTATCTTTCGACAGCTAGGGGCTGGCTGTCGACAGCTAGCCACAGCCCAAGAAATCTGAGGTTCAGGAAGACTGGGTCTGTCGACAGCTATGGGCTGCCTGTCGACAACCGCCAGTTCCTCTCTCATACGTGACTTTGTATTCACTCTAAACACTCTAATCATGGAACCTATGAATAAAGACATGATTTATATTCAAACCATACTTGTCTAGCTAGAAGCTAACATGACATAGCACTGAAAGTATGGCCCTTATATCAAGGATTAGATGGAAAGATCCCCACAACATAAACATTAATACTCAAGGTATTTAAGGCTCCAAATCAAAGTTTGAGGTACAAACATCTAAATGGAAAGTAATCACACTGTTCTAAAGATATGGTGACTTCTAGCAACACTCTATAACCGGTACAAAGATCAAGGGTGGAAGAAGAAGATAGAAAACGGTCTTTAGAGTGGAACAAGGTTTTTCTTCTCCCATTAAGAACGTGTTTACCAAAACTGAAAGAAAAATAGAATAGCTTTAGGTATATCATCTTGTATGCTTATCAAGAGGATTTTCTTATCATGTGGGGAGGACAGAACTGAATTAGAGGGAAATGAATCCTACCTTGCTAAAATGATGAACTTGCAAGTATCCTTGACGAAAAATCCCACACTCAGCAAGAGAAGTGTTTCCCCCCTTAAGGTTGATGGCGTGCTCGCAATGTTCACACTAAATGAAACAGCTACAATGGCAGTAGGAGTAGAAATGGAAGTAGTTGCAGGTGCAATGGAGCCAGTAACTCCAATAGCTCCCAGCAGTAGTTTCAGGAGCTCCTCTACAATACTTCTAGCAGCAAAGAGTAGGGGAAAGCAAGAACAGAAGCATGAGACAAGGTGTAGAAAGGTTCGAACTAGGGAGAGGGAGTGGCTTTTATAGCCCAGCCAAGTTCTCATGCATGAGGACACCTCCGTGCATAGGTGTAACAGTAAAACCCATTGGGTTTTTACTGCTTACACCTGGTTCATGCTTCCTTCCACTCCCTTACACCTCAACCCTTTACATGTAAGAGGTTTAACCCATGGTTTAGCCTTATCCTAATGTGTGCTGGCCTCCTCAAGGCCTCACACGTAAGTACCCAAATAAACCCAAAATTTGGTCACCGTAATTGACCCATAATTCAACTGGCCCCTTAGTCTTGATGTAAACATGTCCAAACAAAGTCCGTTTGTATTAAAATTTCAACCCTAGCCTAATGAAAGGTTTCTACAAATTATGGTGATTTTAGTTTAATTTTTAGAATTTATTTTCCACTGGGTGAAAAATCGCCCCAAAAATAGTTGCGTCGGCTAAATCTCAAAATCCGTACGTCAACAATTCCAGATATTTACATATTTGGTATCACCACATTTTTCTAAGAATTATGGTGTTCTCAGATTTCATTTTCGTTACAGTTTTCCGGTGCCGCCCTGTCGGGGTGCGCACGACCGAAAGTGATACCTGGGTATGATAAAGTGTCTTAAACACACCCTAAATCTTAAATATCTCAATGTAATTCTAATTAGTTTGCATAAACATGAATTTATAAGTAAATCATGATATTTCAAATTCGAGGGCATTACATTTCTCCCCTTGTTAAAATAAATTTCATCCTCGAAATTGGTAAAATTTACTTACCGAATAGTTGTGGATACTTTTCTTTCATTTCTTGCTCTAATTCCCACGTTTCTTCCTCCACGAGTGCATTTCTCCATAAGATCTTCACCATAGAAACTGCTTTGTTTCTGAGAACTCGTTCTTTCCAGTCCAATATTTTCACTGGTTCCTCTTGTACGATTAAATCTGACTGTATTTCCACATCTTCATGGCTGATCACATGAGAGGGGTCCATTATGTATTTCCTCAACATAGATATGTGAAATACATTATGAATGTGTGACCAAGAGGGCGGTAGAGCTAACTGATATGTTACTTCTCCTATTCTCTGCAATATTTCAAAATGCCCTACATATCTTGGACTGAGTTTTCCTTTTTTACCAAATCTCATGATACCTTTGGTTGGAGAGATCTTTAGAAATACATGATCACCTATATTAAACTCTAGTGGCCTTCTTCTCCTATCCGCATACTTCTTCTGCCTGTCTTGAGCTATTAGTAATCTTTTCCTGATTAATTTAATCTTCTCTGAGCAGTTCTGAATTAATTCTGGCCCAATGAGACTCTTTTCTCCCACTTCTGCCCAACAGAGGGGTGATCTACAGGGTCTACCATATAATGCCTCATATGGTGCCATTCCAATACTTGTATGGTAACTATTATTGTATGCAAACTCAATCAAGGGTAGGTAATCATCCCAGCTACCACGCCAATCCAAACTACAGGCTCTTAGCATATCTTCGAGTGTTCTGATAGTTCTTTCTGATTGGCCATCGGTTTGTGGATGATATGCTGAACTAAATTTTAATTGTGTGCCCATGGCTGCCTGCAAACTTTTCCAAAATCTAGCAGTGAACCTTGGATCTCTATCCGAAATTATTGACAAAGGAATTCCATGAAGTCTCACTATTTCCTTTATATACAATTGAGCCAAATCTTCTAATGATTGTGTCTTTGTAATTGCTAGAAAATGAGCCAATTTAGTTTATCTATCCACAATTACCCAAATAGCATCATGCTTCTTTCTTGTCTTTGGCAAACCCATTATGAAGTTGATGGTTATCTGCTCCCATTTCCATATTGGAATTTCAATTAGTTGCATAGGCCCTGCTGGCTTCTGGTGCTCAGCCTTTATTTGTTGACATGTCAGACATTTACTCACAAATTTTGCTATGTCCTTTATCATTCCATGCCACCAAAACTGCTTTTTCATATCCTGATACATTTTAGAGCTTCCAGGATGAATCGAATACTGAGATTTGTGCCCTTCCTTCAATAACTCACTTTTAATTTCTTCATTCTCCGGTAAGCATATTCTGTTTTGAAATCTAATTATCCCTTGACCATCTTTGATGTATCCTGGTTTGTTTACCATCTCTTCTAGTTTTTGATCTTGATTATGTGCTTCACCAATTTTATCTAATAATACCGACCTTACTATCAATTGTGCCAATATCAGATTTTCTACACCACACCTTGGTGAGTATTCGATCAAATCTGTCATTTCTTTCCACAGTTGGTGCAATTGTAGTGCTCTTGATTTCTTTCGGCTTAAAGCATCAGCAACTACATTAGCTTTACCTGGATGGTAATTAACTATAAACTCATAATCCTTCAAAAATTTTAACCATCTCCTTTGTCTTAGATTCAGTTCCTTCTGAGAAAATATGTACTTTAAACTCTTATGGTCAGTATAAACTTCAAATTGTTCCCCATATAAGTAGTGGCGCTAGATCTTCAAAGCATGTATGATCGCTGCCAATTCTAAGTCATGAGCCGGATAATTCCTTTCATGATCTTTTAATTGTTTAGAGGCATAAGCTACCACTTTCCCATGTTGCATAAGAACACATCCAATTCCTCTTTGAGATGCATCCGTGTAGACTGTAAATCCTCCCGATCCTTGAGGTAAAGTAAGAATCGGAGCTGTGGTAAGCTTCCTTTTTAATTCCTGAAAACTGGCCTCACATTTCTCGTTCCACACAAATGGGGTCTCTTTTCTAGTTAACAGAGTCAAAGGCATAGCTATAGAAGAAAAACTTTCAATAAATCTCCTATAGTAGCCAGCTAATCCCAAGAAACTTCGAATTTCTGATGGAGTTTTGGGTCTTTCCCAGTTCAGAACTGCTTCAACTTTACTCGGGTCTACAGCCACACCTTTTCCAGAAATCACATGACCCAAAATTTTCACTTCCTTGAGCCACAACTCACATTTACTTAACTTACCATACAGTTGATGTTTCCTTAAGGTTTGTAGTACAACTCTCAAATGTTCCTTGTGTTCTTCTTCATTAGATGAATATATCAACACATCATCTATAAATACCACCACAAAATTATCCAAATAAGGCTGGAATACCTTGTTCATCAAATCTATAAATACCGTAGGTGCATTAGTGCGTCCAAATGGAAGTACTAAAAACTCATAATGTCCATATCTGGTTCTAAATGTTGTCTTAGGAATGTCATCTTCTTTAACTCTCAATTGATGGTATCCAGACCTTAGATCAATCTTAGAGAATATTGTGGCAAACCGAAGTTGATCAAATAAGTCATCAATTCTTGGTAATGGATATTTGTTCTTGATTGTGACTTGATTCAACTTTCTATAATCAATGCATAATCTAAGGGATTCATCTTTCTTTCTAACAAATAATACCGGAGCTCCCCATGGTGACACACTTGGTCTAATAAAACCTTTGTCTAATAAGTCTTGCAACTACTTCTTTAATTCTGTCAACTCAACTGGTGCCATTCTATAAGGAGCTATGGATATAGGCAAAGTTCCAGGTAAAAGTTCAATGGTAAAGTTAATTTCTCTAATTGGAGATAATCCAGATAAATCATTAGGAAAGACATCCGAAAATTCTTTTACAACATCAATATCTTGAACTGATACCTGTTTATGCTCATTTGATATGGCCATCACACTTGCCAGATAACCTTGACAACCATTTCTCAACCATTTCATGGCTTTAAGTGCTGATATAGTCTTCTTGTTTCCATTATTCTTTGGGCATGTATAGCTGAAATCTGCTAATCCTGGCCTTTTAAATGTTAAAACTTTCTTATGGCAATCTAATACTGCATGATTTTCTGCTAACCAATCCATTCCCAGTATAATGTCAAAATCTTGCATATTATCCAGTACATATACATATGCAGTAAGTTCACATTCTCCTATTTTCAGGTTTATTTTAGGAATAACAGAAGTAAGTGTAGCTATTTGACCAGTAGGACAGTCAAGTATCATACTTCCTACTAATTTCTCTGTTTTTCGAGATATAGAATTAACAAATACTCGAGAAATAAAAGAGTGTGTAGCTCCAGGGTCAAATAACACTCTAGCATACATATTTTCGGTCAAGAGAATACCTTCAGCTACAGTAGGGGTGTCCTGGGCTTCCTCCTTTGTCAAAGCAAAGACTTTAGCTGGTCCCTTAGGTGGTTGTCTTGGGGCTTGCTGAAAGTAGGGTTGTGGCTTCTGCGCCTTTGACTAGTCTGCTTTGTGTGGACAACCCTTAATCATATGCCTTTTCTGACCACATCCATAACATTTCCCTGCTACTTTCATCACTCATCACCGGGGTGTCTTCCTCCACATTGAACACACACGGGCCAACTCTTTTTCTGTTCTCCCTGCTACTTGGTTGAATCAACCTTTCGCTTCTGACCTTTTGTTTCCTTGGTATACACATTTTTCTTCTTTCCTCCATTGGTTTCTTTGTTTTTCATATACTCCATAAATTCAGATTCCACTATAAATGCAGTCTTTAGTGCTACTGCCATGCTTTGGGGATCTAGTGGAGCTACCTTGCTCCTCACACTAGGTTTCAATCCTCTCACAAACTTCTTTACCCTTCTGAGTTCATTGTCGCAAATGTGTGGTGCATACTTTTCCAGCTCAGTGAATTTTGTTTCATATTCCGCCACCGTCATGTCTTTTTGTTCCAATTGCAAAAATTCCACTTCTTTCCTATCCTTGACGTGTGGTGGAGTGTATTTCTCATACAATTCTCTCAGGAATTCTCCCCAACTAATGTTATCTTCTCTATTTCTAAATGCATTTCTCATGATAGATTGCTACCATTCATCAGCTCTATCCTGAAGCATATAAGTCGCCAATGTGACTTTGTCTTCTTCTTCACATATAATTACCTTAAATATCTTTTCCATCTCTCTAACCCATCCTTCTACAATTTCAGTTTGGCTACTTCCTTTGAAGGCTGGAGGTCCCATCTTCTTAAATTTCACTAACAACGATGCTCCAGAAATTCTTTCTCCACCCACATCTTGTTGGTTCTTCATTAGTGTTTGCACCAACCCCTGAAATGGCTGCATAAAAGTAGTAAAATTAGGAGTCCCAGTACTTCCTTCTTTCTGGCCGATAATATATTGGGAACTTCCCCCCTAGAACCTTCTTCAATTTCCTCATGTCTATCCTCACTGGATGTGTCGATAGCTTTCCCTTTGTCTGCCATTTCCTGGAACACCATCAAACACATCCAATTAATTCATACTAACCACTTAAGTTTTAAGAACCAAAATGATTTTTAGAGATTCTAGAATACACACAAATGTTTTATTTATTTCCTTTGTGAAAATGGTCACAGAAATATCTATCACCCATAACCTTGCTCTGATACCACCTCTGTAACACCCTCCTCCGACTTCACACACACACATACGTATAACCTTTGATCGGAAGAGGGGTTACGATGACAAATTTTTGTTATAGGCAGAAAAATCCGTGAAATGCACAAAATTGGAAAACCATTCCACAAAGAGGTCTTTGAACATATTATACATCACAAGGTAACAAAGTACTAATACCCATTATTTACAAGAGCCAAGTTTCTCTCTCTAATTTAATACAACAACAACTCAAATCAAAGAAAACCTACTAAAACTAAAACTATGCTATTCTTCTTTATCTCTTCACCATCTGCAGCGGAATTGAGATTCATCTGTAGCTGAGATTATACACACCTTCAATCTGAAAGGGTTGAAGGAAACAAGACATGAGTCGGAAGGACTCAGTAGGTGAAAGTAAGCACATATGGATCAAAAACACATTTGCTCATGAATTTCATACTTAATAGAAACATATAGCTCAAATTAAATTCATAATGAGCTCAAACAAATTACAGAATAAGAGTCATATTTGTCTTTCAAAATTCAGACCATAACTTGATTTGGAAATGAATTTGACAGGCATCACTGCTCTCAAGAGGTTACTAAATAGACATAAATATATCCTCAGTGCCTAGGTGATTCCAGCACATTAGATCTTGTTCATTGCGCAAGAACGGGGTTTATTACCCACCATTGTCAGTCCATTGACTTGGATTTATCTATAAATTGTAGCCCTCAACTGATCACAAGTGGCTGGTGCTACCACAAGGGATCCTAAACCCTCTTTTGAAGAGAGCACTGTCTTCATATCATAAATTTCTTTTCATGAGCATAACAGAAATTGGAAATCCAAAGGTAGTTTTGATTGAGAATTAATACAGATATCTTAGTAACAAAGTTGCTCGGAGTTCAATAATATAAGAAAGACAATTGGTTGAGACAAGGTTATGACTCAAAGCCAATAACTTCGGAAGATTGAAATCACATAATAACCCAAGAAGATGAAGATCCACAATTGTCATCACAAGTTATTCACATCTCATAAGGTGTTCAATCATATGAACTCTCAGGTGATCAGGTTTTATAGACTCAGTTACCGAAAACTGGAGAATAGACTCAATCGGAGTACTACTCGTAATTGACAATGTTAAGAATAATTCAAGGGAGGTTAAGGTACATAATGTGGGTAAACTTTGCTGTAATATGACAGTAAATACCAATGTAAATAAGTGGGTAACTTGCTAGGATTTTAGGATGAACTTTTAGCAAGGATTCATACATGAAAGAGTGCTGAAATTCGGATCAGAACTGTAGCGGTCGACAGCCAGGAAGGGGCTATCGACAGATAGCAGCAGACAGAGCAATATTTTGCTGGTTCTGAGGGTATTGTCGACAGCTAGGGGCTGGCTATCGACAGCTATCCATAGCCCCAGAAATCTGAGGTTCAGGAAGACTGGGTCTGTCGACAGCTATGGGCTGCCTGTCGACAGTCGCCAGTTCCTCTCTCATAAGTGACTTTGTATTCACTCTAAACACTCTAATCATGGAACCTATGAATAAAGACATGATTTATATCAAATATAAGAGTCTAATTGTAGTTCTCACAGTGGTTTATAAGCTAAACAAGCAAGATGAAATAGGAGGTTTTCAAACCGTACTTGTCTAGCTAAAAGCTAACATGACATAGCACTGAAAGTATGGCCCTTATATCAAGGATTAGATGGAAAGATCCCCACAAAATAAACATTAATACTCAAGGTATTTAAGGCTCCAAATCAAAGTTTGAGGTACAAACATCTAAATGGAAAGTAATCACACTGTTCTAAAGATATGGTGACTTCTAGCAACACTCTATAACTGGTACAAAGATCAAGGGTGGAAGAAGAAGATAGAAAATGGTCTTTAGAGTGGAACAAGGTTGTTCTTCTCCCATTAAGAATGTGTTTACCAAAATTGAAAGAAAAATAGAATAGCTTTAGGTATATCATCTTGTATGCTTATCAAGAGGATTTTCTTATCATGTGGGGAGGACAGAACTGAATTAGAGGGAAATGAATCCTACCTTGCTAAAATGATGAACTTGCAAGTATCCTTGACGAAAAATCCTACACTCAGCAAGAGAAGTGTTTCCCCCCTTAAGGTTGATGGCGTGCTCGCAATGTTCACACCAAATGAAACAGCTACAATGGCAACAGGAGTAGAAATGGAAGTAGTTGCAGGTGCAATGGGGCCAGTAACTCCAATAGCTCCCAGCAGCAGTTTCAGGAGCTCCTCTACAATACTTCTAGCAGCAAAGAGTAGGGGAAAGCAAGAACAGAAGCAGGAGACACGGTGTAGAAAGGTTCGAACTAGGGAGAGGGAGTGGCTTTTATAGCCCAGCCAAGTTCTCATGCATGAGGACACCTCCGTGCACAGGTGTAACAGTAAAACCCATTGGGTTTTTACTGCTTACACCTGGTTCATGCCTCCTTCCACTCCCTTACACCTCAACCCTTTACGTGTAAGAGGTTTAACCCATGGTTTAGCCTTATCCTAATGTGTGCTGGCCTCCTCAAGGCCTCACACATAAGTACCCAAATAAACCCAGAATTTGGTCACCGTAATTGACCCATAATTCAAATGGCCCCTTAGTCTTGATGTAAACATGTCCAAACAAAGTCCGTTTGTATTAAAATTTCTACCCTAGCCTAATGAAAGGGTTTTACAAATTATGGTGATTTTAGTTTAATTTTTAGAATTTATTTTCTACTGGGTGAAAAATTGCCCCAAAAATAGTTGCGTCGGCTAAATCTCAAAATCCGTACGTCAACAATTCCGGATATTTACATATTTGGTATCACCACATTTTTCTAAGAATTATGGTGTTCTCAGATTTCATTTTCGTTATAGTTTTTCGGTGCCGCCCTATCGGGGTGCGCACGACCGAAAGTGATACCTGGGTATGATAAAGTATCTTAAACACACCCTAAATCCTAAATATCTCATTGTAATTCTAATTAGTTTGTATAAACATGAATTTATAAGTAAATCATGATATTTAAAATTCGAGGGCATTACAACTGTCATCTCGCCCTGTGTCAAGTCCAGGAACTAGTACAACCTCTCAGTCCTGACGTAAGTGGGGCAGAAAGCTCTCTCAAAAGTTACCACAAACTCCAGCCACATGATCTGCCTGAGTGAGCGAGACTAAAAAGTGGTCTTCCACTCCGAAGTCCACCAAGCCAGTGCCTAGCTCTGCAGTTGATAGCTCGCCAAGAGGACCCTCTCCTCAGCTGCACACTCCATGGAACAGAAAGTCCGTTCCACAGCGTCTAACCATGACCGAGCAGCATCTAGGTCTGGTTGCCCCTCAAACCGGGGAGGCTGAAACTGTAGGAACTCCCTCAACACCCTCATGTGACCCCCCTAAGGTGTTGGAGCGTCTCGGTTCCATAATGAACCTATACACATTTTGCAAATTAGCCACTTGCTGTTTAAACATAAGCTATTCACATATGCATGAACTGAGAACACAAAATTTCCCTAATTCATACATCTATGGGTTGAACACTGCAAATCATTCTTGCATTCTTTTATTTTACCGAACCAAATTTATTTGCAAATTACACAAGCATGGATAAATTACCAAAATTTGCAAACACATATGCTAACCCACTGATCTTCATGATTAGACTAAAACCATGGCATTCATACTAATTCAAATCATGAACAAGGATTTGCAAAATTATCTACAAGTCATGCTCACAAGTTTAAAAGATACCATTATCCCACATTCACCATCACACCACATTCATCCACACACCACAAAGCACAATATACATAGAGTATAAGGTTTACCATATATCCTCATCACGTAAAACATACCGAAATTAATGTATAAGAGGGACAGAACAGCTCACTGTTCTGTCCAGAAGAACTCGACGGCGGTCTCTGGCCGCTGACTCAGGGTCAGCGGCATGGTCGATGGACTCCAAGCTCATCACAGGCGTCCAGGGACCTTGCCGTCGAACCAGGTCTGTGCAGAAACACAGACCCAAGCTCTGAATCTTGGGTGAATTAGAGGGTCTAGGACTCGAGGAAAAATCCATAAAAATCACAAAACCAACCTAGACTCATAAGGGAACATCAGGGATAGGTCACTTGCCTTTCTAAAATTCCTCCAAGGGATTTATGGCTCGGTGAAGACCTCCTTGGGCAATCCCAAGAAGTTGCAGAACCCCCTCTAGATCGCCTTCCTCCGGGCTCCTGGGTGATCTCCACGCCGAGGGGACGATGGGGATGCCTTCTCCTTTGCTCCAGCTTCCTCCTTGTCATGGAAGATCTTCAGTTCAAGCTCCAAGGGGTCGGATTTGAGGGTGCTAAGATGGGGTTTTCTCACAGACTTGCTCCTAGGGTTTTTCTTTCTCCTTTCTCCTCTTGCAAGGTGAAGTGAGGAGTGGGAGGGACCAAATTCGGGTTCAGACCTAAGGAGAGCCTCTCACCCACTCACCATACCGATTTGACAACCTGAGAGCCGTTGGGGGACATCCCCCCAATGGAGGCCATACCTTGCTCCCGGATTTTCTGGCTCTGCAACGCATGCAGGTCAGAGAAATTGGCGTCCATATCGCTGGACGCCGGAGTTAGTATTGGCGTCCAGGTCTGGACGCTGACACCAGCTAAACGGCCTGGGCTTGACGCCAAGGTGGCCTTCGGCCATAACTTCAAATTATGCAGAAAACCATGCATACCGGACATATGTGCATGCAATATGTATACGGTATTGTATCCATACTATCATCATGCAATACACACATTATTTATATTTAATATAAACACATGTACACGTAATTATACTAATTAATGCGTACGTAAATATGTACATACATACACAAGCATAAATATACACACATAATTGCAAATAAGGCGACGGAAATTAGAGGGCCTTACAAGACGGCACAACCCTTGCCTAGAACTTGATGCCGTCAACCGCACTGCCTAGAACTTAACGTTAACATTGGTTGCCGTCAAGTTCAACACTCGAAAGATTCCAGAAATTCGGGAAACGTCAACATACCCTGTCGTCAAGATCAAGTAGAGGGCACACTCTCCGCCGTCAACCCACTGATGACGTCAAGCCCCCTTGACGTCAACCAGCCACTATTTCAGTAAGGTCCATGGCCTTACACTGGTCCTCAATAAAGTAGAACTCTATGGCTTTGTCAACAACTAAAGCTAAATATGTTGTTGTTGGGAGTTGTTGCACTCAACTACTGTGGATCAAACAACAACTGCAGGATTATGGACTAAACATCAAATCTATACCTCTACTATGTGACAACACTAGTGTAATTATTCTCACAAAGAATCTAGTACAACATTCAAGATCTAAACATATTGAGGTTAAGTATCATTTCAATACAGATCATATAGCAAATGGTTACATTAGCATTTCATTTGTAGACACTGAAAATCAATTGGCAGACATATTTACAAAAGCCCTATCTGAAGAGAGATTCACCTCTCTCCGAAGAGAGCTGGGCATTTGTAATTTGTAAAAGATGTGTTTATGCAATAACTAAAGAACAATAATCTTTCAGAGTACCTTGGATTTACATGACTCCTAATCATTGTTGAAAATTTCTTGTTCTTCATGATTGTGTCAACACACTCTTCACTCAGGTCTACACATTCTTCATTTTCTGTCGACAGAATCCTCTATCTTGCCAACCGATTCATCCAATTGATTTCTCTACTCTCTTTTTTGATCCAACACTTAAATCTCACTTTTATTTTGTGGGTCATTCTTCTTGTTCTACTTCTTTTGACCAAGTTCCCTACATTTAACTCCTTTATCTCTTTACATTGGTTTGAGCAAATGGGGAAGCTTGAACTGAGGGGGAGCCTTGGACTAAGGGGGAGACTTCATTAATCTTTCTCCACACCTTCCTTTTTGGCATCATCATTCCTATTCCATAGACCTTCCTTTTTGGTCATTGACAAAAAGGGGAAGAAATACTCAGAAATGCATACATACTCTGATTAAATATCATCATATCATTTTTTGAGCATTATGATTTCGATAGGCACATGTTTCTACTATGTAAGACCTACTGCGACTGCATGGAAACGAGCATCAAGAAATGAGAGACAACGGATATCTTAACGGTTACATTTGAAGACTTATAAGAAGACAATAGCTGTGAAGAACAAAAGATACACACATACAGAGACAAAGAAGTGTACACATAGAGATCTTCTGTCACGCCCTGACGCGAAATATCAGAACGCGAGGCAGTTGCAAGTAAACGGGTACAGAGCAAGTACTAGACATCAAACCATTACACGATGAATAATAATAAAGAAAACTCTTCTCATTAATAACTTTCCAATGTCTAGTTGCAACCACTAATATTAGAGCCAATCTAAAGGGCCCAATTACATCGAAAGAAAGGTAAAAGATTGAACTCAAACTACTAACTTAACCACTATAATTTGAACATAGGACTAAGACACTAGGGTGCTCATAACATCACTCCTGGTCGTTTCCGTCCTCTTGAGTGTATAGTTCATCCTCGGTCTCACCAGAGAACACAACGACAAATAACGCAGGGTGAGCGATAACGCCCAGTAGGACTTAAATCTCAATAGTCAAGCATGCTTTAAATGATTAATGCATTAAAGGCGGAGTAACTAATGATAGAGCAAGAGAGTCAAGTAACGTAAGAGATAGCATGATAGCACGTGAACGAAATAGCACAAGTTTCCAAATATAGCACAAGTGTCGAGTATAGCACAAATAGCAGGATGGCCATAGCACAAATAGCACAAGTATATCAATAGCACAACGAGTATAGCATAGCACTTTGTTTTCGACGGACAACGAGAGAATATAGCACTTTTGATTGTCATTTAGATAGTCGAGATAGATAGCACTCGAGTGTAATGTCAAACACTCTAATCATTTAACTCCCATGGGCACTAGCACTTTCGGACGCACATCCCAAGACCAGATCGGGCCCTTTATATATTGCCAGGCATTGGTTATATTGTTTATCTTTAGACATTCAGTTAATGGCCAATATAGAGTACCAAGAAATAGATGAGAGCACTAGATGAATAGACGAGATAGTAGAGTGAACATGAATAGATGAGCGAATAGAGTATAGATGAGAGCTAGTGGACATTGCGCATAACACGTCGAGTAAACAGGCGATAGTAACAGTTGCACAACACGTACACATGGTGTTGGCAGTCAGGTGGAACTCACGACCCTACCACTGGCCATGTTAAGCACAGGTCCAGAGGTCCGACATGATTCAAGATAAGATCGAACTTCTAATAGTCGTTTGGATCATGTTGATCCCTAAAGGGTATCATAGGTGTTAGGGTACAACCGGCTCGTCGACCATGTGGGAATCCATGGACAGAGGAGACTTACGGAGGCCTTGAACAAAGACTCACTAGTCCGGCAGAAGGAGTATCCGACAGAGAGTTCGTCCAAGTCAAGAGAGAGTGTGTATATAGAAACAAGTGATCGGCGTTCTAGAGGAATTCTAGAACAGTGGAGCGTCGATAACGGTATTCCCAAAATAACGCGAGAAAACGTAGACAAGTATGTATTGAAATATGGCAATTTAATTACATAAATTACCAGATGTATTAAGAGTTAATTTCATGCCAAGTTAAGCCACAATTGGATGGTTCAAAGTGTGTGCATGTATCATGAAATCATAGCTAGAAATAAGTCATGTGTATGTCTTTTAAAATCATACAAAAGTGTTCAGTTTATAACATGTATTTTTACTGCGTGTATGACTGTTAAGGAAGGGTACAAACACTTTAGATAGTCAAGACTTGCTGAGACAGGGGGTTTCATGCAAAAACCCAGATCGCGACGTACCCTAATGAGGGTCGCGATGGGGTCAACTGAGATCACGACGGGCTCATTGGTTCAGGCAGACAGATCGCGATGGGGTCGTTTGAAGGTCGCAACGGGCTCGTCAGATCGGGCAACAGATCGCGACGACAGGCCTGTCGCGATCAGATCGTGATAGCAGGCTCTGTCGCGATGGCCTTGTGAACACGGCCTATCGGACCGTCACGTTCACAGGGTCTGCATCCGAGTTCGATAGGGAAAAGACATTACATGGGATTGCAGGCCAAAACTTACCCTATTTGACACAGGGTGATTTAGACAAACATATCTAATTGTACAGGCGATCAAAAATCATGAAACCAGTTGCGAATTGATCTAGACATGCATGGATACTTACAGTAAATAGAAATTTGAAAACAAACAGGGTTTAGACATGCTTTAAACATAGGTATTCATGATGAACATGAAACAATACATAGTTGAGATCAACGATTAAATTCGCAAGATAGGATGAATCAAAATTAGGGCTTTTAGCTGCAAAAGATGCCTAACATGCATCAGTTCCTACAGTAAAAATCTCGTGGCATGGGGTTGAGTATACAAAGAGATCAAGAATTAAGAAGAGGGTTCGGGGTCATGATGAGTACAGAACATGAAAAATCAAGAAGAAAATATTGACTCTATGAAAAATTTTGAAACCAAAGGGCTTTTGTTCCTGAGGTTTAGATCAACCTACAGACGAAATTGATTTAGTTTTGCTTGTGAGAATGCCTACCTTTGGACGATTTCCTCTTCTAGGGCTAGAACTTGAAGAACGGGGTTGATGGCTTGAGAGCTCCTTCTCCCCACGAGTTCTCCTCCTCCTTGGCCTCTCCTTCTGGTCAAACAAGTCTTGGGTATGAGCTAGGGCCGACCATGGGGGTTTAAAGAGAGTATTTATGCCTCTTGGGTTTCTATTTCCTAATATGACTCTAATTACTACTTAATTATGAGATTTCCTATTTCTCTCCCCTTTCTAAGCATACCAATTCCAATTTGGGTTAGGTTGGGACCCAAATTCGTGGCCAACCTATTAGGGTAGGTTTAGGAATCTAAATCTAACTCAAATTGGCTATTTAATGTATTAAATACCCTTTTTCTATTTAAGTAATAATTTAGTTACGAATTTAGGGTATTTTCCTATTATTCCCCTTAAAAAAATCTCTATTTTGGACAACTAATTTCTAATGGGTCTATTTAATAAAACCCATTACTTCTTTTCATTTAATGGGTTTTATTTAATTCTCTTTTATTTGATTTTCTAATTGCTTTTATTTTTGTTATTATTAAATTTTTATTTTCCGAAAAATCCAGGTTGCTACATCTTCAACACCATCCAGTTTAGAAGAGCATCGTGCCCTCATTCCAAGCTCATCTGCTCTGTGCTTTCTCTAAAGCTTCACTTTGATTTTTCTTTTGAAAGCTTGTTGTTTCTGAGAGAGTAGCATAATAGCTCCATTCTTTTCCCTCTCAGTTTGTGCCTCAGATCAAGTAAGACTTGTTGTATAAACTTGGTCTAGGGGTCATTCCTTCAGCTCTCCTTTCAGAGTGTTCCTCTTCCTGTGCGAAGAGAAGACCTGTTGTGGATAGGTGTGTTGTTTCCTTGTTGAAGGGAAGACATGTTGCTACAGGTAATTGTACTGTCTCTTCCTGCGCGAAGAGAGACATGTTGTAGGTAGGTGTTTGTTCCCCTTGTCGAAGGGAAGTCCTGTTTCTACAGGTAGTCGTACTGCCTTTTCAAGGTTGAAGTAGGGCTGTCAATGGGCCGAGCCCGGGCTGGGCTTATATGAGCCCAGCCCAGGCTCGACTCATCAATATGCAAGTCTAAGTCCGACCCAAGCCCAAGCAATGTCGGGTCGGGCTGGGCCTAATGTTTTTACAAAATTGTAAAGCTCGACTAAGGCTCGGCTTGACCCGAATACCTAAATAAAATTAAATTAATAATAAAATATATATTTAATAGTATAAAACATATAATCTCACTCAAGTAAGTAGAGTTTTGATGTTACTTATTTAATTTGTTTGAAAAGAGAGTTTTTAACTTTAAATAAGTAAAATAACATATTTTTAACTAAGTAAAATTTAAAATTTGAAAAGAAAAAAAGAAAAGAGAACGGGTCGGGCCGGCCCATCGGGCTGAACTCAAAGCCCGAGTCTGGCCCATGGGCCTAGTCGGGCTGGGCTTTTAAGCCCTACTAAAAACCCATGGGCAGAAAAGAGTCTTGCGGCCTGGCCCAAAATCGGGCCAAGCCCGCGGGCCTGTCAGGTGACTCAGGTCAGCCCGCCCCATTGACAGTCCTAGGTTGAAGAGAAGGCCAACGAGTGTTGGATGTGTAAGTGTCTTTAAGGGAGATTGTACCATTGGTTAGTGAATCCCAAGTTGTTTCTTAGAGACTGAACGTAGGACTTCCACTTAGAAGAGCAGAACCAGGATAAAATCCTCTTGCATTGTGTGATTGCTTATTTTATTCCGCTGCACACTAACTCTAACACCTGTGTTTAGTATTTTTGTTTGAAATTATTTTTAGCAAGAAAATTTCAAGATTTACTTTAAGCAAACCATTCACCCCTTCTCTAGACTTGCAATCTGGTCAACAAATCATTCCTTTATTATCGGGTTTTTAAATTTAACTTTTAAAATAATTCATTCACCTTCTTCTGAGTTAGCCATAGCTTGAACAACACTTGAATGACAATCCATATATATTTGACTGAAAGAGAGGAAGGTCGACGGCCATGACATGTTGAAAGGATATGATGGCAATACGAGAGATTTGGGCGCATCACAAAAGGTGTGAACATGTGTTGTCTCGTCTGCAGTGGCGGATGTAGAATTTTACTTTAGTGATGTCCTAATGATGAATCCATATAAATTCAATGGAGTCATTCATGGTGAAAAATTACCCTCACAATGTATGTTTTTCAATCCAGTGGAGTTATATATGGTGGATCCGTCACTGCTCGTCTGGGACAACGAGACAATGTCTCTGAAGTCTTTCTCTAACTTTCGTTCTGGGTTTCTCTCTATTCATGGCGGGGCTTGGGTTTCTTTTGCGAGAAAGACTTATTGCACTTGCACATTGAGCAATAATTTATGTGGCATTTCTCACATGAGGAGTAATAAAGTGACAATCTAATTATTGGATACCACATGAACTTGTTACCTAGTCACATTGTACTTAAAATGTAATATACAAGTACAATAAATTTTTCTCTTCTTTTGCCGGCGTTGGGCTTCTCGTTCGAAGCATGTAGATGTTTTCTCTTCAAGCGGGATGAGAGTCGACGCAAGAGGGGGCGAAGGAGGTGTTTCTCTCCTCTTTGGTGCATTTTCCCAGGACAGAAAGTGGGTTTCTCTTTGGCACGAACGGCATCTGGGTAGAAAGGGGAAAATATTTTTTTTCAAATTGAATGAGACAACGCCATCATGTATAAGGGAATCCAATTTTACACACTGGCCGAAGAGCCACTCTCACGTGCGAGACGATAAGCGTGCCCTTACATGACAACATTGGTCCTTGGTGGACCCGACCAATAGACTGCCGCCTGGGTCATCCAAAGCAGCGTTTTCACCCGCAGCACAAACCATTGCGCATCGTGGAAAATCCAACATACTAGATCCGAATACAAACTATAGGTGTCCGACACGCAGCCCGGGTATGTCGGAGCACAGGACCTGACCCATTGGCAGATCCGATTTTGATCCGTTTCAGTGAGAGGTTCCCGCGGCTACATATAAGATCCCCCGCCCACCTTTGGAAATCTTATCTCTCTGTGCTCCAAGAACAGACACGAAAAGATAATATCCACGGAGCAAACCATGTCACCCTGTTCTTCGGCAACCCTCCTCGCCAACTCCAAGACGCCTTCTTTTTACATGCCTTTGTCTATCCGAAGGCCCCTTCTTCCCCATCTTCCTACTCCCTCACTTGGGTTCCGTCCCAAGTGCCTGGCTACGGAGCTTCACTTCAACCATGACTTCTCCGCCACCAAGAAGCTTCAGGTCTGTGTGAATTTACTGGAAACTTGGGGATATAGAAGACAATGTGGGTCATTGCTTGTACTTTCTCTCACTGTCTATGAATACACAGGCTGGGGTGGACTTGGTGGCAGAACTGGTTGGGGTCACTCTGGGTCCAAAGGGAGGAATGTAGTGTTGCAGAACAAGTATGGACCCCCTAAGATTGTTAATGATGGGGAGACTGTCCTGAAGGAAGTAAGTAGGCTTGCATGGAAGTTTGAATCAAGACATTCTAAAGATGTTTTTTTGTTTTTGGAGTTGTCTTCCAGATTATTTGTTCTAGTTAGGTGCTGTCCTGCCTGTCGTTTAAAATTGGAATGCGATAGTGGGATACTAAGTTGTAGTCTTATTTTATGTTGGAGAAGAAGGAACCTGAATAAGAAAGCTTTCTTATTTTGTTTCATCCCCTCTTCTACTATTTCTAACCTTTTAAGTCACTCATATTTGGGCTCCTTAAGGTTGAGTTGGAGGATCCTCTGGAGAATATTGGTGTAAAATTGGTAAGGCAAGCTGGAGCGAGGACAAATAATCTTGCTGGGGATGGTAGCACAACCTCTGTTGTTCTTGCACGAGGTCTAATTGCTGAAGGTGTTAAGGTATGGATTGAGCAGCACTGAACTGAAGAAATTCTCGCTTGTCCTTCATTCTGTCCACTCAGATTCCTTTCCACTTTTACGAAGAGTTTGTTAGTCGCCAGCGATGCCACAGTGTGTTTTGAGTTTCATGTACAATTTCAATATTATTCAAAGTGCTTATATACACAAAATACAAATATGTATGCTTAAATTGATTTTGTAAATGTTTTAAACCGGCAATGTCACATGGTATGCAACCTTTAGACTGTAGACATACTCCCAGCTTGTAGATAAAAAAGGTATGCAGGGCTGCCAACAGCGCGGCTACCAACATGGGAACAATATGATAAGCTTGGAAACTTCTAGCCCTATAGGAACCCCATGGTGGTTGACATTTAGTTGTTTTCTATGGATTATATAAAGTGAATCATATTTTCAAAGCCACACGGGTCATTCATGATGATAATTTGAAATACTCTGTCCGTTTTCTTTTGAATTTCTGTCATATTTTGCTCCATTGGTCTAGCAATTATCTCGTTGTTCAAGCTACTGTGTGGGGCTATGGACCCTGTCTGTCTTCTTTTTTTTTAATTTGTTCTTTTCTTATGGTGATTAACTTATTCCATGAAGTATTCAAGGTCATAACCAAGTTCACAAAGCACAAGGTTAATTCCATTCCACTTGCAGCGACTAAGCTTTCTTTGCCAATGAAAACTATAGGTTCTTGCTGCAGGAATGAACCCTGTACAACTTGCACGTGGAATTGAGAGGACTGCAAGGGCTCTTATCCCTGAACTCAAGAGGATCTCCAGAGAGGTGTGTTTAGTCTTCTTTTGATATGTACCAGCGACGGATGTTTAACTTCTTATATGTAAAATAAAATACTTCTATTTCCCTTTAATTTTGAATTGCTCATTGTCTCCCTGCATGTGACTTTTCCTTTTTTCCTTTCTTCTGTTGCCAAGAGCTCAGTCACTGAAGGAGTAACATTCCAAAAGCAGTGGTTTCTTTATCTACTAGTCATAGGCAAAGAGTTTGTGGGATTGTAAGATTGTTATGTAAAATGAGGAACATTAAATTTTGTATTATTCATTAGTGTTAATGGTCCAAATGCTAACCCAAAATCTAGGCATTGGATTGAGGTAGACCTCCACATATAAAGAGGAAACTGACCATGGTATCCGTTATGGGACTAAACCTCGCGTTCCTTGTTGCCAAATCTGAATGACTATGCTATGACTTATGAGTGGCACAATTGAATGTGTCGGGCGGAGTATGTCCAAATGTAGACTCCATTGGGTAGAACTAGCTCTGATACCATGTTAATGCCCCAAACTCTAACCTAAGAACTTCTTGCACTAAGTGAAATTGACTCACTAATAGGAAGAAACAAAAATGTAAGCAAAGGTAGGATGTAACATCTGTATGCTTGGAATCTTGATTTTGGATAGTCAGCTTGCTTGTCTCTATGTCTTGACCTTAGAACTTTGGTGAGTAAGTCTTTTTTTGTATGTGGTAAGTTTCTCTGATCCTATTGAACCATGATTGAACATGTAACCAATTAGTTCCTTTATTCTTGTGTCCTTTTGTAGTCATATTACATCCTTGGTAGGCATTTATGTCATCTTAAGTCTCTTTATATCCTTCAAGTTGTTTCAATTCCATTGCTTGCTTGTACTTCAAGTAACTACTTTGAATGACATCAAACTAAGAAGCTGAAGGATGGTGCATTTATCCAGGTTGAAGATGATGAAATTGCTGATGTTGCTGCAGTTAGTGCTGGAAATGACTACTCAGTGGGAAATATGATAGCAGAAGCCCTTAAAAAGGTTGGAAGAAAAGGTGTAGTTAGAATTGAAAAAGGGAGGTCCACTGAGGATACTTTGCAAATAGTAGAAGGAATGCAATTTGATCGTGGTTATTTGTCACCTTATTTTGTGACAGATTGTTTGAACATGTCTGTGGAGTTTGAAAATTGCAAGGTTAGTTCTGAATTGTTGCTAGCATTACTGCCATTTTACAAGTCATCTAGCAGATGTCCTCTATCTTCCTTTTCTTTTTTGGTGCAGTTACTTTTGGTTGACAAAAAAATTACAAATGCAAAAGAGATGGTTAAGATATTGGATGCTGCAGTTAAAGAGAAATATCCTCTTTTGATAGTTGCAGAAAGTATCGAACAGGAGGCACTAGCTCCAATAATTCGAAACAAACTCAGAGGTCTACTAAAGGCAGCAGCTATTAAAGCTCCTGCTTTTGGAGAATGCAAGAGTCACTATTTGGATGACATTGCTACCTTAACTGGAGGTAGCTGCACATCCATACAGAGCACATTTACCTTTTATCCCCAGGAATGTCACACTGTCACTCTACAATTTCAAAGACCATATACGTCATTTCTTTCATGCACTATTTTGGCAAAGGATCATGGAGGACTCTTTTATTATTTATGGCATCATGTTTTGTTGTGCTCTCATCTTTTTTGTACCACAGGCACTGTAATTAGAGATGATTTGGGGCTCACTCTCGAAGAGGCTGGGAAGGAGGTGCTAGGTTCCACCTTAAAGGTGGTAATAAGAAAAGATTCTACATTGATTGTCACTGATGGAAGCACACAGGATGCAGTAGATAAACGAATTCTGCAGATTAGAGGTCTTGTTGAGGTGTGTAATCCCTTTAAACATGTGTTTGTACTGCTTATGATTTAGTTTTGATATTTTTGTTATTTGACTTTTACTTTTTGCAATCAGATACCTGCCATAATCTCATTTCAAATATTCAAACCCTATCTTAGAATCCCATGCCAAATATATCAAAGCATTAGTATCCATCCAATAGCACAGAAGTGAAAGTGATAAAAACAAAAAAATGAGACGAGAAACATGAGCAATATGGTAACTTTTGTTGTTCATTTTGTTGGAATATATGGCTAGTCAACAGAGCAATAGGGGAGGGGTGAAATTGTGAATTTCTATGCCAATAAAAATTCTGTTTGCTTATCAGATTTAACTAGATTAAACAATATAATTTGCATAGTGGAAATAGAAGTTACTTTGAGGGGAAACCAACTACCCTAAAGTGTATAGAAGGGAGGTAGAAGACAAGGAAGCAAACCATAGAGTGCACACAGGTTTTAGAGTGGTTCAGCTAACACATCACATGTGTGCCTACATCCACTACCCTACACCCCTGTGAGGATTTCCTTTCTTACTTGTTTCTCTGGGTACAAGCCGATAAACCCTCCACACACACCGTTGTTTCTGGGGACAACACCAACCCCACCTCATGTTGAGGGACGGGACAACCCAGCGTGTAGTGCACAACTCACACCACACCACTGCTTACATAGGAGCACAACGCACAGTATTTTCTAGTTCAATTAAGAACAAAAGGAAAAACCTGGACAAGGGAATAACAATTAAACATAGAAGTAAAGATTCCCCCTATCACAAAAAGTCAGCCTCTGTAATCGTTTTTTCTCGACAATGTTGTAGTGCAAATCTGGCTGATGTAGAAAGCTTCAGATAGAAGTTTTGCAACACGTAGCACCAAATCTACGCCTTTCAGATAAGCAGCAACTCCTTGGAACATCTAGAAGGCTTCTGGACGATGAAGACTCATTCTCCAAGCTTCTACAGGTTCAGAGCTTCTGTTGGCTTTCTCTGGGCAGCACAAACCTCTCTTGAAAGTTAGGGCACGAGATGATCTTTTGGAGGTGGCTCTCTCACGTCCACATCTCGAAAACAATCAATATTTATATTGGAAGACCCTTGGTAGACCTCTGAGAGACATCCTTGTGCAAACCAAGGCAAGACTCCCACTCAAGAAAAGAGTCTATTCAGATTAGGAAACCTCGTCGCCGGAATTGGTTGTTCGATATTTGGACTATCCTAGAACCCAAGTTACTATGAAAATCGATTGACCGAAATTGCAAAATCGGTCGACCGATTTTGCGTTGTGTGTCGACACACTCTTGTCAGCAAGTCGACACACTATTGACATAGTTCGACACACAAGTCGGCACACAGGTCGACACACACTGTATTACTGCACACTTGGCACACAAATTAGACCCTCAATATAAATATAAATAAATCAAACACTTGGGTTATCAATATGAATGAAAATTGGTGCTTTGTGATCTTATTAACATAAATGAGAATTAGTACTTTTGTGATCATCAAAATCTGCAGAGTACAACAACCTCCCCTTTTTTGATGATGACAAAACACTTGTAAAATTTTCACACAAAACACTACATTAAATTTCTAATTCCAATTTGTTGTTCCAATTTTTTGTTTGTTGTTTTGTTTTCACATACATAACGCATATGCATGCAAGCATTCACAATCATGCAGTATTACTCCCCCTCTCAAAAATAGTTCAACTCTTCTTATCTTTTGAACACAATCTCTCCTCCAAACTAAAATATAAAATCTATATATTCTCTCCCCTTTTTTGACAACATCCAAAAGTTGGTGGTAATAGGGTTAAGAGATGCAATTGGCTCAAGTACAAAGTATGTATGTTCAGAAGTCACTATAGGGAGGATGATGGAGTGCATGCACTAAGAATTAGCCATGTCATAGCCCATGTATTTAATCAAGTTATCAAGACACACTAAAAATTAAAAACCATAAAAAGTGATGTGTGAGATATGGGCATCGGACATAAGGATAAATAGAAATTCTAATTAATACTAATGAATCCTCTCAATCTTACCCATGTATAATAGACCCTCGATTTTTGGTAGCTATTACTGTAGCAATCTGAATTTTTCGAAAAAATAAAAATAAAATATAAGAATATAAAAAACTATATAAAGCAATCGGAAAATCAAAGGAAAAAGAATTAAATAGAACTCATTAAAATGAAAAGAAGTAATGGGCTTTACTAAATGGACCCTCAAGAATTTATTGGGCCAAAATAGAGATTTTTAAAAGAAGAATAATAAGACAATACCCTAAATTCGTAGATATATTATTTCCTAAAAATAAAAGGGGCTAATAAATTATTAAAATAGCTATTTATGTTGGATTTGGATTCCTAACACTACCCAAATTAGTTGGGCACGAAATTGCATCCCAACCTAACCCAATTAGGAGTTGGCAAGTTTGGAAGGTTGAGAGGAATAAGGAAATCTCGGAATTAAAGGGGAATTAGAGTCCTATTAGGAAATAGAAACCCAAGGAGCTTAAATACTCTCCAACCACTCCATGGCCGGCCCTAACTCGTGGCTGGGGCTTGCTGGACGTGGAGAGGAGGCCAAGGAGAGGAGAACTCGTGGGGAGAAGGCTTAACCAAGCTTCAACCCGTGTTCTTCAAGTTCTACACCCTAGAAGGCAAAACGACTCAAAGGTAGGCATTCTCACGAGCAAACCTAATTAATTTCGACTGTAGATTGTTCCATACACCAGGAACAAAACCCCTCTTGTTCCATAATTTTTCATCGATCCAATCTTTTGTTCCTGATTTTCGAGGTTTTACAATGATCATGACCCCGAACCCTCATATAAATTCTAGATCTCCATGTATACTCGACACCATGCCATGAAATTTTAACTAGAGATATTGATAGATGTTAGGCATCGTTTGCCCCTGAAAGCCCTAATTTTCATCCATTATATTGCTCGAATTAAATCCTTTATCTTCACTATGCACTGTCCCATGTTCTATGTAAATGAACTTGATTGAAATCTGTCGAGACGATATCTGCTTTCAAATTCCTATTTATTGTGAGTACCCTCGTATGTCTAGATCAGTTTGCAAGTGGTTTCGCAATTTTTCATCAACTGTGCATTTAGTTCTTAATTTCTAAACGACCCTATGTCAAAATATAGAAACCTTGACCGCAATCTAATGCAAGGCCCTTTTCCCGCTCGGACTCAGGCGCAGGACCTGAGAACGTGATGGCCCGATAGGCCGCGTTCTCAGGGCTGATCACGACAGAGCCACTCATCGCGTTCTGAACGCGACAGGCCCTGCCATCGGGATCTAGCAACCTGTTCTGACTGACCTATCGCGAACTGTGAATGACCCTGTCGTGTTCTATACAGACCCTGTCACGATCCTTACAGGGGTACGTCGCGTTCTGACTTTTTGCATAAAAACTCAGTACTTTTGCAAGACTTGATGTTCTACAGTGACCATATACATTATTAACTGTCTTAAACACAGTAATGAAACTGTTAAACGTGGTTATGTAAAGTGTTAATTTAAAAGACATTCATATGATACTTCCATATCCACGATCACTTTATCACATGCACACACTTGTAACCCTCCGTTATGACTTAACTTGGCATGAAAATATTTCATAAGATATCTGGTAATTTATTTCAATAATATATTTAAAATTACCTTATTTTAAATGGACTTGTCTTCGTCTCTCACGATGTTTGGATATACCGTTACCGACGCTCCATTGTTCTAGAATTCCTCTGGAACGTCGAGCACTTGTTTCTATATATACACTTTCTCTGGACTTGGACGAACTCTCCGTCGGATATTCCTTCTGCCGAACTAGTGAATCCTTGTTCAAGGCCTCCGTAAGACTCCTCTGTCCATAGATTCCCACATGGCCGACGAGCTGGTTGTACCCTAACACTTATGTTACCCTCTAGGGATCAGTAAGATCCAAACAGCCTTAGATGCTCTCTCTCTTATCTTGAATCACGCCGGACCTCTGGACTTGTGCATAACATGGCCAGTGAAATGGTAGTGAATTCCACCTGACTGCCAACACTAATTGCGCGTGTTGTGCAACTGTTACTATCGCCCGTTTACTCGACGTTTTACGTGCGATGACCTGTAGTTCTCATCTATACTCGACTCGCTCATCTATTCACACTCTCTCTACTATCTCGTCTATTCATCTAGTACTCTCATCTATTTATTGGCACTCTCTATTGGCCATTGACTGATTGTCGAAAGATAAATAATATAACCAATGTCTGACAATATATAAAGGGCCTGGTCTGGTCCTGGGATGTGCGCCCAAAAGTGCTAGTGCCCGCGGGAGTTAATTGACCAGAGTGTTTAGTATTACACTCAAGTGCGATCTATCTTGACTATCTATACGACAATCAAAAGTGCTATACTATACTTGTTGTGTTATTGCTATACTTTGTGCTATTTGTGCTATGACCATCCTACTTTTTGTGCTATGCTCGACACTGGTACTATATTTGGAAACTTGTGCTATTTCGACCACATGCTATTGTGCTATCTCTTACGTTACTTGACCCTCTCGCTCTATCATTAGTTACTCTGCCTTTTTAATACATTAATCATTTAAAGCATGCTTGATCTTGAGATTTAAGTCCTACTGGACGTTATCGCTCACCCTGCGTTATTGGTTGTGTGTTCTCAGGTGAGACCGATGAGGATACCTACACTCAAGAGGACGGGAACGACCAAGAGTGAAGTCAAGAGTACCCTAGCGTCGTAGTATTATGTTAGAGTTTGAGTTTAGTCCTTTTGCTTTATTCAATGTAATTGGGCCCTATAGAATGACTCTGATGTTAGTGGTTCTAACGAGACATTTGAAGAATTATTAATGAGATGCATTTGCTTTAATATTTAATTTTGTTCAATGGTTTGATGTCTAGTATTCGCTCTATATCCGTTTACTTGCAACTGCCTCGCGTTCCGATATTCCGCGGCGGGGCGTGACAATTTTATGGTATTAGAGCCTAGGTTGTTCTTAAGTATAGGATGATCTAGGTTGACCAGCCTCGACTAGAGTCAATTATCCTACCTATGAGAGATGTGGATAGAACCATGGGTAACTAGCTAAAATAAACTCACACACGTACGAATTAAATTCCACATCAATACCATAACAACAAGTTACTTTTGTAGGAACTAAGCAACCAAGATGACTGCTGAACGTGCTCAAATGAGGGGCATGCAACAAACCATCCAAGAACTCACACGTGCCATTATGCAAGCTACCCAAGGTGGTGGAAATCGCGGCGGTGCAGGCGAGCTACATCGTAACTTCAGGAGTTTGAACCCACCTAGGTTCAGTGGATCCACGGATCCGGATGAGGCCGAGCACTGGCTAAAGGAGACGGAAAGAATTTTCCGTGTTATATAATGTGCAGCGGGGGATAAGCTGCTACTAGTTACTTTCCAATTAGAGAAGGACGCCTGCGCTTGGTGGGAGTCAGTAGAAGCGACCAGAGCTAATGGTCAATTTACTTGGGCAGAATTCAAGGAAGCCTTTAACTCCAAGTATTTCTCGGAGCGTGTCCAAGAGAAGAAGGCTGCAGAATTTGCTACTCTTAAGCAGAGGAGCTTGATTGTGGCCGAGTATGAAGCCCAGTTTTCAAGACTGGCACGTTATGCTGAACATCTGGTGAATACTGAAAGGATGAAGGCTAAGCGCTTTCTCAACTGCCTTAGACCACAATACATTACTCAACTGGCCCCTCTCGACATCCAGACTTATGCTGAGATGGTAAAGAAAGCTCAACTACTAGAAGATGCTACGGACTTCATCGACCGTATCAAAGGGAAGTTCGTGAAGAAGGAAATGACATCTGGTCCATCACCTGCTAAGCCGACCAACGACAAGAAGCGTCCCTTCAACATCATGGAGGGACCCAGCCAAGAAAGGAAACCTAAAGCTATTGTCCCCAACACTCTAGCGAAAAGCAACTGTAAGCACTGTGACAAGCCAGATCACACAACAGATGAATGCTGGAGGAAAGTCGGCGCATGTCTGCACTGTAGAAGCCGCGAGCACCGCATCCCTGAGTGTCCGCTACTGAAGGAAAATGAAAGGCGCCTCAATGTACCTAAGAAACAGGGCAGACTGCAAGCCCTGCATGATGAAGAGCCCACTGAAGAAGGTGGCGTGGTAGAAGGTACCCTACAAGTTTTTTCCTTATCGACATTTATTTTATTTGATACTGGAGCAACTCATTCATTCATATCTCAAAACTTTGCTGATACTCTTAATGCTAAACCTATATCCATAGGATGTGAGTTCTCTGTCACAACACCACTAGGAGAAAAGGAGAAATTGAACAAATACTTTCCATTTGTCGATGTAATGATCGGAGACCATAACCTAAAAGCCGACCTAGTGTGTATGCCCATGGAAGACTATGATGTCATTTTGGGAGCCGACTGGTTGTCCACTTATGGGGCAAGTGTCGATTGTAAGAAAGGAAAAGTTACTTTTAGTGATTTCCCTAAGTTGTCATTCACTGGAATTAGACATAAGAGACGGATGGCTCTAGTCTCTGCCATAAAGGCCCACAATATGATAAGGAAATGTTGCATTGCTTTCCTTGCGGCCGTAGTAGTTGAAAGGAAGGGCTCTAAAATAGAAGACATATATATAGTCCAGGATTTCCTAGATGTGTTTCTCAAAGATCTGCCAGGGATTCCCCCGAAATGAGATGTCAACTTCGCCATAGAGTTGATCCCTGGAGCTGCCCCGGTATTACGACAACCGTACCGGATGTCACCTGCCGAGCTAAAGGAATTGAAGGCGCAACTGATGGAGCTATTAGAGAAGGGGTTCATCAGACCAAGTATTTCTCCATGGGGAGCACCTGTGCTATTCGTTAAGAAGAAAGATGGATCGATGAGGCTATGCATCGACTATCGTCAACTCAATCAGCTAACCATCAAGAATAAGTATCCATTGCCTTGGGTCGATGAACTTTTCGACCAAATATCTGGAGCTCAATATTTCTCCAAGATCGACCTTCGATCTGGCTATCACAAAAAGAGGATCAAGGATGACGATATCTTCAAAACGGCTTTCAGGAGCAGGTATAGACACTATGAATTCGTCGTTATGTCTTTTGGTCTAACCAATGCTCCTGCAGCCTTTATGTAACTCATGAACAACATATATCGGCCATACCTTGACAAGTTCGTGGTCGTCTTCATCGACGATGTCCTTATATATTCAAAGACCAAAGAAGAACATGAAGAACATCTGATGGTAGCACTACAAGCCTTGCGAGACAACAAACTGTATGCAAAGCTGAGCAAGTGCGAATTCTGGCTCGAAGAAGTGTCCTTCTTGGGCCATGTCATCTCAAAGGACGACATCTCCGTTGATCCCTCCAAAGTCGAAGCTGTACTCAATTAGGAGAGACTAACCAACGTCACAGAAATCAGAAGCTTTTTAGGACTGGCTGGCTACTACAGGCAGTTTATAAAGGACTTCTCAAAGATCGCCGTTTCTCTCACGCATCTAATACGAAAGGAGAATCCCTACTCCTGGAGTAAAGAGTGTGAGAAGAGTTTTCAGACTCTAAAAGACTGTCTTACCTCAGCACCTATTCTCGCTCTTCCAATAGAGGGAGAAAGTTTCTTTGTCTATACCGATGCCTCAGGAATTGGGCTAGGTTGTGTATTGATGCAAAAGGAGAAGGTCATTGCCTATTCTTCAAGACAACTGAAGACGCATGAGGTCAACTACCCTGTGCATGATTTAGAGTTGGCTGTCGTGGTCTTCGCCTTAAAAATCTGGAGACATTATCTATATGGAGAGCAATTCATTGTCTACTCAGACCACAATAGTTTGAAGTATTTATTTTCTCAGAAGGAACTTAACATGAGGCAGAGAAGATGACTTGAATACTTAAAAGATTTTGATTTCAACATCCAATACCATTCAGGCAAGGGAAATGCGGTGACTGATGCTCTTAGTAGAAAGCCGATAGCATCTGTATCGAGTCTAGTTCTTGGCGAGATGCAACTACTAGAACAAAGGAGAAGGTCATTGCCTATTCTTCAAGACAATTGAAGACGCATGAGGTCAACTACCCTGTGCATGATTTAGAGTTGGCTACCGTGCTCTTCGCCTTAAAAATCTGGAGACATTATCTATATGGAGAGCAATTCACTGTCTACTCAGACCACAAGAGTTTGAAGTATTTATTTTCTCAGAAGGAACTTAACATGAGGCAGAGAAGATGACTTGAATACTTGAAAGATTTTGATTTCAACATCCAATACCATTCAGGCAAGGGAAATGCGGTGACTGATGCTCTTAGTAGAAAGCCGATAGCATCTGTATCGAGTCTAGTTCTTGGCGAGATGCAACTACTAGAACAATTCGCAAGGCTAGACTTGAATATTGAACATAGGGATGATCGAGTCTTGATTACCAATATCAAGATTCAATCTGATATGCTAGAAGAGATCAAAGCTTAACAAGATAGCGATCCATTCCTTATTCGCATCAAGGAAACCTTAGCCGAAAGGTCGGACTTTGCTATGACCGAGGATGGTAGGCTAGTATTCCAAGGAAGGACATGTGTACTCGACAATGAAGAGCTGAAGAGGAAATTAATGGATTAAGCTCACAAGACGAAGTACACTATTCATCCTGGAGGTACCAAAATATATCAAGACATGAAAAGAACGTTATAGTGGCCGAACATGAAGAGAGAGGTAGTCGAACATGCCGCTCATTGCCTTACTTGTCAACAGGTAAAGGCGGAACACATGCGCCCTGCTGGCGTACTTAGACCACTAGATATTGTGGAGTGGAAATAGGAAAGCATTGGCATGGACTTCATCATGGGTTTACCCAAGACGCGTGGTGGACTCGACGCCATATGGGTCATTGTCGACCTATTAACCAAATCCGCTCACTTCCTACCTATAAAGAGTAAGTGGTTGGTGGAGGTACTAGCCGCCCTATATATCAAGGAGATTGTAAGACTGCATGGAGTCCCATCATCTATTGTCTCGGATCGAGATCTGAGATTTACCTCTCATTTCTGGAAGGGACTACAGACTGCATTTGGTATTAAGCTCAACTTTAGTACCGCATTTCACCCACAAACTGATGGGCAGACTGAGAGAACCAACCAAATTGTTGAAGACATGTTGAGAGCCTGTACTATAGATTTCCAAGGTTACTGGAATGAGCACCTATCCCTAATTGAGTTCGCCTATAACAACAGTTACCAGGCGAGTATTAAGATGGCATCGTTCGAAGCACTATATGGCAGAAACTGTAGATCTCCTGCATGCTGGAATGAGGTTGAAGAACAGCAATGGCTAGGTCCGGACATGGTACAAAATACAACCAAGGATATACAAGTGATTCGAGATCGGCTCAAGATTGCTTAGTCTCGACAAAAGAGCTATGCTGACAAGAGAAGGAGAGATCTGGAATTTCAGGTAGGTGACCATGTACTCTTAAAGGTATCGCCTACATGTGGCATCCAAAGATTTGGTGTAAAAGGGAAGCTCAGTCCTAGATTCATCGGTCCTTTTGAAGTGCTCGAAAGGGTCGGTGAGGTTACATACCGACTGGCGTTGCAACCAAACTTGGCATGCATACACAATGTGTTCCATGTCTCCATGCTTAGGAAATATGTATATGATCCTACACATATCATTCGCCATGAGAAGCCGGTGCTAAACAAGGACATGACATATGAAGAGAAGCCAGTCAAGATACTGGAACAGAAGGTGCAACAACTCAGGAACCGTCCCATCCATATGGTTAAAGTCCTGTGGAATAATCGTGGAGTGGAAGAAGCCACATGGGAACCGGAAGGAATCATCAGACGGAACTACCCCGATCTTTTCGGTAAGACATTCTCTCCATTATCATCATATGAATTTGGAGACTAAATTCTTTTAAGAGGGAGAGGATGAAGCAACCTAATTTTTTGAAAAAAAATAAAAAAAATAATATATATATATATATATATATATATATATATATATATATATAAAGTAATCGGAAAATCAAAGAAAAAAGAATTAAATAGAACCCATTAAAACGAAAAGAAGTAATGGGTTTTGCTAAATGGACCCTCAAGAATTTATTGGGCAAAATAGGGATTTTTAAAAGAAGAATAGTAGAAAAATACTTTAAATTCGTAGCTATATTATTTCCTAAAAAGAAAAGGGGCTAATAAATTATTAAAATAGCTATTTGTGTTGGATTTGGATTCCTAACACTACCCAAATTGGTTGGGCACGAAATTGCATCCCAACCTAACCCAATTAGGAGTTGGCAAGCTTGGAAGGTTGAGAGGAATAAGGAAATCTCGGAATTAAAGGGGAATTAGAGGCCTATTAGGAAATAGAAACCCAAGGAGCTTAAATACTCTCCAACCACTCCATGGCTGGTCCTAACTCGTGGCTGGGGCTTGCTGGACATGGAGAGGAGGCCAAGGAGAGGAGGAACTCGTGGGGAGAAGGCTTGACCAAGCTTCAACCTGTGTTCTTCAAGTTCTACACCCTAGAAGGCAAAACGACTCAAAGGTAGGCATTCTCACGAGCAAAACCTAATTAATTTCGACTGTAGATTGTTCTATCCATCAGGAACAAAACCCCTCTTGTTCCATAATTTTTCATCGAGCCAATCTTTGTTCCTGATTTTTGAGGTTTTGCAATCATCACGACCCCGAACCCTCATATAAATTCTAGATCTCCATGTATACTCGACACCATGCCATGAAATTTTAACTGGAGATACTGATGGATGTTAGGCATCATTTGCCTCTGAAAGCCCTAATTTTCATCCATCATATTGCTCGAATTAAATCCTTTATCTTCACTATGCACTATCCCATGTTCTATGTAAATGAACTTGATTGAAACCTGTCTAGACCATGTCTGCTTTCAAATTCCTATTTACTGTGAGTACCCTCGTATGTCTAGATCAGTTTGCAAGTGGTTTCACAATTTTTCATCGACTGTGCATTTAGTTCTTAATTTCTGAACGACCCTGTGTCAAAATATAGAAACCTGGACCGCAATCCAATGCAAGGTCCTTTTCCCGCTCGGACTCAGGCGCAGGACCTGAGAACGCGACGGCCCGATAGGTCGCGTTCTCAGGGCTGATCGCGACAGAGCCACCCGTCGCGTTCTGAACGCGACAGGCCTTGCCGTCGCGATCTGGCAACCTGTTCTAACCGACCTGTCGCGAACCGTGAATGACCCTGTCGCGTTCTGTACGGACCCTATCGCGATCCTTACATGAGTACGTCGCGTTCTGACTTTTTGCATAAAAACCCTGTACTTTTGCAAGACTTGATGTTCTACAGTGACCATATATATTATTAACTGTCTTAAACACAGTAATGAAACTGTTAAACGTGGTTATGTAAAGTGTTAATTTAAAAGACATTCACTTGATACTTCCATATCCACGATCGCTTGATCACATGCACACACTTGTAACCCTCCGTTATGACTTAACGTGGCATGAAAATATTTCATAAGATATCTAGTATTTATTTCAATAATGTATTTAAAATTGCTTTATTTTAAATGGACTTGTCTTCGTTTCTTGCGATATTTGGATATACCATTACCGACGCTCCATTATTCTAGAATTCCTCTGGAACGTCGAGCACTTGTTTCTATATGCACACTTTCTCTTGACTTGGACGAACTCTGCGTTGGATATTCCTTTTGCCGGACTAGTGAATCCTTGTTCAAGGCCTCCGTAAGACTCCTCTGTCCATGGATTCCCACATGGCCGATGTTGATACGGGAATTTTTCTCACTCAATTTTGTTCATTCATTTCATTTTATTTGGTTTGGTTCATGTATTCATTGATTTCTCATGCTTTGATTTTTTTATTTTGCGGGGCGTGCCAGTCTGTCTAGGAGATAGGAGAAATCCGCGCAATGCGGAAGAAGGGTTTTTTAGTGTCCATGGAATGGACAAGTGGGGGTGTCCGTGGAACGGACGGGTGCGCCGTTTTTAATCTGAACTTCTTGAGTCCTGTGTCTATACTCATCAGACAATTAGGGCAGCATGTGCTGCACCTCTTTCTCCATCGATCGGAACCGATGTTACATTTACATCGAGTTAAAAACTCTCGGTATTATTTAATATCGGTTTTAACCCGAATACCATTCATAACAAAGGGATGAGACAATATGCACTTTTTTCAGAAAATCCTAATCATGATATCTTCCTTTTTATTACTTTGAAATGCCTTTGTTTGAGTATTTCATTTTTTTGAAATGACTGCCTTTTTGGAGTCCAAAATATGATTTTGAGAAGAGAACGAGTGTATACCTGTGAACCTATTTGAGGTCTCTCTTCTTCTCTCCTTTTTGGAGAAAGACCAATTTGGTTGCTTGAAGATTTTGTTTTAAAAACATGAGGATTATTATCCCGAACGGGTGTATGCCCGTGAATTTGATTCTGAACTTGGGAGAAGTTGATTTTCAGAGTAGCACTTTCGTATTAGAAGAGTTGCTACATCAATTTTTGATATTCTTTTACGACATCTTATTTATAAAAAAGGTCCGGATTGAGGCAGAATTTCTTCCCTTCTCAATTTTTTACTCATGTGAGTATGTTTTTGGAGAACATATGAGTATATCCTCATGGAAGTCTTTGTCAGATTGTAGTTCCTTTCTGGAAACTGTTCACATGGACATGGTTCTTGTGGGTATGCATATGTGCTCCCATTTGGAGTATCTGAGCACAGTTCTTGTCTTGTTCCTTTTTCTTTGGATGTGTGTATGTCATCACAGTCTTCCTGAATGTGTGGATATGTTCTGGCGAGCCTCTGTTTAGGCAGGGTGTCCTTGTAGAGGTATATTCATATGGGCGTATACTTATATCCATGTGTTCTCGGGAGAACCTTTGCCCGGAGGGATTTTGCCCTAAGAAGATACATGTGTATAAACACAAATTTGCAATTTATGAATATATTCTTGGACGGTATCTCTGTTTAAGCAGAGTATCCGGTAAAAGGTACCTCCGTTTGAACGAAATCCTTTTTTTGAGAGATATATGCATATAGATGTGAATTGTGATTATACAGACATATCTTGGGACAAAATATCCGTTTAGAAGGAACTTTCCCCTAAGGAACATGTATACATATAAACATAAATTTACGTTTTATGCATATATTCTCAACGGTGTCTCTGCTTAGGCAGAATATCCGGTAAGAAGGCACCACTGCTCGTGCAGGATCCCTTTTGAGAAGTATATACATATAAATGCGAATTTATGGTTACATGAGTATGTCCTCGGGCGGAATATCCACTCGAAGGGAATCTCCCCTAAGGAACACATTTGTATATAAACACAAATATGCAATTCATGTATATATTCTCGATGGTATCTCTGCGTAGGCAGAGTTTCCGGTAGAAAGGCACCTCTGTTCACGCAGGATCCCTTTTGAGACATATATGCATATAAATGCAAATTTATGATTATATAGATATGTCCTTGGGCGGAGACTCCATTTGGGCAGAGTTTCCACTAAGAAACACACGTATATAAGTACAAAATTCGTGATTATATGAATATGAACTTAGAGGGAGTTTCCGTCCGGACAGGATTCCCCCTAAGAAACATACGCGTGTAAACACAAATTTGTGATTCTATGGATATATTCTTAGGGGAATCTTCACTTGGGCAGAGTTTCCTCTAAGGAATATATACATAAGAACACAAATTTGTGAATATACGAATATGTTCTTGGGCAGAACCTCAGCTTGGGCAGAGTTTCCCCTAAGAAACATATACATATAACTTAGGTTTGTATTTATATGGATACGTCCCCGGAAAGAGATTTTTGCCTGGGCGAGATTCTCCTCAGGGAACATATTTATATAATTACAAATTTGCGATCTTTATATATGTGTTTTTGGACGAAACCTCCACTTGGGCAGAGTTTCGTCTAAGAAACATATATATAAGAACACAAATTTGTGAATATACAAATATGTTCTTGGGCAGAATCTCCGCTTGGGCAGAGTCTCCTCAAGAAAACATATACATATAAGCATAAAATCCACCATCCCAGAGACTTGCTCGATGGGCGGGGAGAACATGGGTATTTAAATACCATATGCCCGTAGAGACTTGCTCGATATAGGCGGTATTTAAACCCCGGGGAATATCACCCCACAGAGACTTGCTCAATGTGGGGGATGGGGATTAAGAAGGAATATCGATGACGATTCGCGCCGACGCTCCTCTCGCACTTGGCCTATCGGGCTAAAGAAGGGGATTTGTACCTTCGCACACCGAGGGGGATTGGAGGAGGAGGATAAAAAAAAGGATGGGCAAAATGCTCTATTCTATTCTTTAATTTTTTTTTTGACAGGGCTTCGCCGGGGAACGAACTTCCAACCTCTCGGAACCTCCTCTCCTTCATGGAATAGGAGGGTATTTATAGGGGTTGAGACCCCTTACATTGCATTGGGGGAGAGAACCCCAACCAATGGTGACATATGCTTATGTCACCATCTGTTGGGTGCTAACCGATGGTGACCTCGGATGAGGTCACCATCGGTTGGCAGCCCCTAACCGATGGAGTCCCCCAACCGATGGTGACCTCAAGATGAGGTCACCATCGGTTGGGGTCTTCCTAATCGATGGTGATTCACCATCGGTTAGGGGGAGAACCCCTTAACCGATGGTGACATCATAGGGATGTCACCATCGGTTAAGGGCTCCCCTAACCCATGGTGACATCATTGTGATGTCACCATCGGTTAGGGGTCTCCTAACCGATGGAGAGAGAGGGGGAGGTTTATAAATACCCCCCCACACCCTCATTTACATGTGTGTTGTTTTGGTGAAGGTGTTGTTGGAATTCTGCTTCTCTTCTTGGAGTTCTACCCGACTGAAGATTGCTTTTGCAAGCTTTGGAGTTCTTCTTCGAGCTAGTTCTTTGTACTTGTTCTTGTCCTTGGTCCTAAGGCCTTGTGCTGCCGGATTTTTTCCGTGCTTGTACTTTGAAACGGAGACATGTTCTCCTTGTATTTTCACTTTAACCGGGAGTCCGGGTGCCATTTTAAGGGCCGAAACTCCCCTACTGAACTTTGAAGAAGAATCTCACAGATAAGTTTGTAACTTAAGTAACCTTGGGGTCACTCTAAATCACAACTTATTTGTCCTCTAAGGGGCTGTTTGATAATATTCTGAAATTAGGCTCGTTGATAACCAGCATTTAGTCTTCATGGTTCAACGACCCCTTTCATCATATAAGTCACTTGAACGGCTGCCCGCCAAAATAGGCTTCGACTAGCCAAATCACCGGACCATTATCTGACGGATCTCATGATTTCTGTTGATATAAATGTGTCACACTTTTACCGTTCAACAAATGCCCCCCACGGGACACGTGTCGGAACTAAAAGTGACGACACGCGGGCCGTGTAAATCCTTGCCTTGCATTCCGGAGCATTTTTGTAGTGTTTTGATCCCAGATTTCTGCTTAGCTGGATTTGATACCTTTCGCCTCCTCTTCTGATTTTCTTTTTCCTTTGCATATGCTTTCCCAGGCTTTCATCATGCCTCTCAAAAAGAGCTTCCTGGGTCGTGACAACCACAGCCAAAAGACCCGTGATGGAGTCATCCCGAAGGGGATAATGATGCCTGCTTTAACGAGGCCTCGCATCACAGAAGCTAATCTATCCTTATTGGACAGTGGTTATAATGTCATAGCAACAATCGACCCCGAGGGTCTTCCCTCACACTGCGTAGTTGACTATTCCCGTATCCGCCGCCGGAAAGGTTATTACCGTTATGTGCGGAAGGGAAATTATCCAAGCCACTTCCCATCAGATAAGGAGCTGATCTCCTTTATCCAGCAGTTCATCCCGCCTTCTATGACAGCGAGTGATATTTGTCTTTTAGCAGAAAGACGATATTTAGAAATTGCCATTTTGAAGTCCCGGGATAGCCTCCTGGGCACCTGTATTTTTTCCTATCCCAGTTTTCCTCTGGGATTCAATGCTTTGAAAAGGATGCCCACAGCGGACGACCTTGGTCCTTTCCACCGTGAGTTGGACAGCTTTACCCGATCGCGAAAAATTTCTCCGGCGATCTGGAGTTTGCAGAATCGCCACCGGGCTACAGGGGAGTCTGATGGCACTTATCTGATGCCTACTGACATCCGGTATGCTGTCAGGAGTCATGACATCCGGTGCCTTCTGGACCGTATTGTCGATTATACCTCTGCTAGCTGGTATGGCCACTGGTCAGTTATTGTAGCGATCCTCATTATACCGGTACGGTTATACCAACCCACGTCGGTATAGCGAGCGTTGCCACAGTGGGACATTTACCCAACAATAACATTCAGCTGAGATACACGTGAATATAAGAACAGAGTAGCGGAAGTAAAAAGAACTACTGTCTTCATTCATTCATCATCCACATTTAGCATACATGAAATTGCAATAACATTAAAGAACTTAAAAAGTTCACATAATTTAAATTGCTGAAAATTTAATACATAGATGTCCACCATTATACATTCTTTCCATGATAATGCTAATACAACGTTCAATTTACATACTATGAAACGCAAAAGTCACGAAGTACTCCAAAAACTAATCTCCGCGCTCGGAGTCCGTCTCCACCGTCTCCTCCAAGGGTGCCACGTCACCAACTACACCTGTACGCCGAAGCCAGTAGTGAGTCTAAAGACTCAGCAAGTAACACCACTCATACCATACACGTACATGTCATAGTAGGCTCTACACACACCATTGCAAAACTCAACATGTATCATGCTTAACGTTTGAAATGAATAACCAACCATGATAATTCTATAAGTAAATACATGATGCATGCTTTCAGATTTCCTTATCAAGATAAATTCCTAACACGTGTTCTCTAATCATTCCTACTCATGAAATTTTACTTTGCATTTTAATTAAAACATGAAAGCACTTAGCATGATTATCCTACGTACGTGAAACAAAACACACCTAGCATGAAATCTACACATTCTTGTGCATGTACACGAACATTTTACATACTTTAACTTGCTGGTTTTCACATGATTTAGCAACCATAACCCTACACATGAGAGCTACAATGTTATTTAAAATACAACATGTGAACAACCAAACATGGAATTTTGTGCACATACTTGTTAATTATCCATAGCATGGATTCTAGGCATTTTACACATATAAACATGATCCTAACATAATGAAGCTACTGATTTATTATGGTTTCAGATTTGTCACAACATGGATTACAATATCATATCCTCACATTTTGGTCTCACATTTTCTTTACACAAATTTCCAATTCACATAAATTGCACTTTACACATACACATTACACATTGTTCACTTTCACATTAACACATGAACACATGCACATTTACACATTCACATTTACACTTTCACATTTAGTGCCGTGACACATAGTCCAAACCACCAAAGAAGGACACAACACATCACATCACATCACATAGACGCCATCTAGGCAATACAATGGCGGCTCTTGGACTGCGCAGACCGGGAGAACAAGTCTCCACTCTAACCAGTGGTACTTGTCCACCTCCAGGATTTCCCCCTAATGCCCTTAGGGTCACTTACACATTGAACCTTCTCAGGGAAACTTTTCCCTGATACGGTTCCACTGCCCTCTACGGAAGCAGTGTCACATTTGGCACAATTTTCACATTACACATTTTTACCGATTTTACATATGGTTTACACATGTCACTCTCTTTCTATTCACTTTCTCTCTCACATTCACACTTCTCTGTTTTCCTAACATGACACTACAGATTTCAAAATCTACATACAGGTGAATATCACGATCTGGTCGGATTACACCTAAATCGAATTGTTTCACATGGGCATGCATAAATTCACATTTACATGGAAAAATTCATATTACATTAAATACTGGTCCAAATGACCTGAAATTTTAACCACATCTTGATTTCGGTTTTAGGATTCCTCATGCAAATTTTCAGATTTTTCTGAACTAAAACGAAATTTCAGAAATTCAAACATCCATTTCTCATGCCATCCACCATTCAACTTAACATGGAATTGTACACAAATCATCATCTTAGCAGCTTACTGGCTAAACCCTAGCATGCATGGAAATACGGAATTCATTCCCGAATTTATTGGACAATCCATCAATTTATGGAAGATTTATCATGACCTAGCATGATCTCTATTTTTCCTAAACAAATTTTGCAATAATTCACACAAGCATGGGAATAATCTCAGAAATTTAGAACAAGGGCTGAACCTCACATGCATAATCCTCACAAATTAGGGCATTTAGACTTGTCCTAAATCATGCAAACATGGTTTAACAAGATTAAAACTCATCACACATGTATCTTCATGAAATAATTAAGTCCTATCATTCGTGATAATCCATCCACACACCACATCCATGACATCCACAATATACATAGCATATAAATAATTTACAGTATATTCTCATCGTGAAACATATCGAAAATAGTCGTATAGAAGGGCAGAACAGGTCACTGTTCTGTCCAGATGAACTTGGCGGCGGTCTCTGGCCGCTAATTCACTGTCAACGGCATAGTCGATGGACGCTAAGCATGATCTTAGCGGCAAGGGACATTGCCGTCAATGTCAGGTCTGTGCAGAACACAGACCCAAGCTCCAAAGATGGGTTGAATTCGGGGGTCTAGGACACGAGGGAAAATACATAAAATTTGTAAAACCCACCTAGACACATACAAGAACGTTATGAGTAGGGTACTTGCCTTTAGAAAATTACACCAATGAATCTAGGGCTCAGTGAAGCTCTCCTTGGGCTGTCCCAAGAAGCTCTTAGAAACGCTTTACTCCGGGTTCCTGAGCAGTCTCCACAGCAAGTCGAGGTCGGGGAAGCCTTCCTCGATGATCCAGCAAGCTCCTTGTTGCAGCAGAACCCCAGAACAAGCTTTAGATCTTCAGTTTTAGGTTTACAAAGGTGGGGGTTTTCCTCAGTCAGAAAGTAGGGTTTCTTCTCCTCTCTTCTTCTTCCCTTGCAAAAGGGTAAAGAGGGCCCTAGGGTTGCGAAATGAGGCTCTTTTGAAGAGAAGAGGCCCCTCTCCCACGCATGGGGTGACAAGATGGCTCTCAGACCGTTGGGAGACAGCTCCCCAATGGCTGAGTTGCCTTGCCTGCGGAATTTCTGGCTCTGCAACGCATGCAGGTCAGAGAAGTTGGTGTCCACATCGTTGGACGCTGGGATTAGTGTTGGCGTCCATGGTGTTGACGCTGACAGCACATCGACGTCTATGGGTTTGACGCCAATCTGGCCTTCGGCCAGAAGTCTAAAACATGCAGAAACCCATACACATCATGTATATTTACATGCAATATCTATATAGTATTGTGCACACACTACCATCAAGCAATACATACATTATTTATACCTAAGCTATACACATACACACATAAGTATACTAACTAATACATACGTAGATACATACATACGTACATATACGACACGAATTATTTACATGCATTACAATAATGCAACAAAATTCGAGGGCCTTACACCCTCTCCCCCTTAAAAGAAACTTCGTCCTCGAAGTTAGAACGACACTACTCAAACAAAAGTGGATACTTCTTCTTCATCGCATCCTCAAGCTCCTAAGTAGCCTCCTCTCGTGAGAAGTTCCGCCATAGGACCTTCACCGACGCAATACTCTTGTTCCGGAGATGCTGAACCTTCCGGTCAAGAATAGCTACTGGTTGCTCGACATACGAAAGATCTGGTTGGATCTCCACTGGCTCATGACTAATCACATGAGACGGATCTCGGACATACTTTCTGAGCATAGATACGTGGAATACAGGGTGAACGCTAGCCAAAGCTGGGGGTAATGCTAGCTCATATGCCATGTTGCCCAAACGTCTGAGAATCTCATATGGGCCAATGAACCTGGGGCTCAACTTACTATGCCGGCCAAATCTGACGACACCACGAGTAGGCGATATCTTCAAGAAGACATGATCGCCAACCTCGAACTCCAAATCCTTTCTTCTGTTGTCGGCATAACTCTTCTGCCTATCCTGTGTCGCAACAAGCCTCTTCCTGATAAGCTGGATCTTATCCGAAGTTTCTTGAACTAACTCCAGTCCGATCAACTGCCTATCACCAGTCTCCTTCCAACACAAAGGAGATCTACAGGGCCTACTATACAACACCTCGAATGGAGCCATACCAATACTCGCATGAAAGCTGTTGTTGTATGCGAACTCCACTAGAGGTAAATGACGCTCCCAATCATCCTTCCAATCCAGAACACACGCTCTCAACATATCCTCGAGCGTCTGGATAGTCCTCTCAGACTGTCCATCGGTCTGGGGATGAAACGCCGAACTGAGCTTCAGTTCCGAACTTAACGCATCCTGAAGACCCTTCTACAGTCTCGAAGTGAATCTCGGATCTCGATCCGAAATGATCGACTTCGGCACACCATGCAATCTAATGACACTACTAACATACAATCTAGCTAAACTCTCTACTGACTGCTTCTTCTTCATAGGCAAGAAATGAGCAGTCTTCGAGAATCTATCTACAACTACCCAAATCGAGTCATTGCCCCTTCTAGATCGAGGCAAACTCGAAACGAAATCCATAGTGACAGCTTCCCACTTCCATACTGGGATATCCATCCTCTGCATAAGGCCAGATGGTCGCTGCCGCTCGGCCTTCACTTGTTGACATACTAGACATCTAGACACATAATCCGCAACATCCTTCTTCATGCCGGACCACCAAAATGATCTCTTCAGGTCTTGATACATCTTAGTGTTACCCGGATGAATAGAGAATCGCGATCTGTGAGCCTCTGCTAACACATGCTCACGGACATCTACCAAATCAGGGACACAAACACGATGCTGAAATCTAATCACACCGTCCTCATCACGAGCAATGCCTGCCTTGCCCACTAACTCTAAGAGTCTAGGGTCGGCTCCCTGTCGCTCGATCACTTCATCTAAAACCGAGAACTTAAGAGATAACTGAGCTACAAAAGCCTGACATAGCGATGGCTCTAACTCAGTCAACGCGCAAGCCGCATCCTCCAACATCTTCCAGTCCTGCTAGAGAGATGGCCTCTTTCTACTCAGCGCATCCGCTACGACATTCGCCTTTCCAGGGTGATACTGAAGGTCGAAGTCATAATCCTTCAAGAACTCAATCCATCTCCTCTGCCTCAGGTTTAATTCCTTTTGGGAGAAAAGATACTTCAAGCTCTTGTGGTCGGTAAACACCTCAAATCTGACACCATAAAGATAGTGCCTCTAGATCTTTAGTGCATGAACCACTGCTGCGAGCTCCAAGTCATGAGTCGGATAGTTCTTCTCATGCTCCTTCAACTGACGAGAAGCATAAGCCACTACCCTTTCTTGCTGCATGAGCACACAGCCTAAACCAATCCGAGACGCATCCGTGTAGATAGCAAAGCCCTCTACACCGCTCGGTAAAACTAACACCGGGGCTGACGTGAGCTTAGTCTTCAATAATTGAAAACTACTCTCACACTTCTCGGACCAAACAAACTTCACTCCCTTTCTGGTAAGCTGAGTCAAAGGGGCGGCGATGGATGAAAATCCCTCAATAAATCGCCGATAGTAACCAGCTAAACCAATAAAACTACGAATCTCCGAAGGGGTCTTGGGAATCTCCCAATCCATGGCTGCCTGGACCTTCGCTGGATCAACTGCAACACCAGCGCCGGAGATAACATGCCCGAGGAAATGAACCTTGCGCAACCAAAAATCGCACTTGCTGAACTTGGCATACAGTTTGTGCTCACGAAGAACCTCTAACACTACCCTCAAATGCTGACGGTGCGTGGCCTCATCCGGAGAGTAGACCAACACGTCATCAATAAACACTACGACAAAGCTATCTAAATAAGGCCTAAACACCCTGTTCATGAGATCCATGAACGCTGCAGGGGCATTGGTCAATCCGAAGGGAAGGACCAAAAACTCATAATGTCCATAACGGGTTCTAAATGCCATCTTGGACACATCCTCACTCCGAATCCTCAACTGATGATAACCAGATCGCAAATCAATCTTAGAAAAGACTGATGCCTCACGCAACTGGTCAAACAAATCATCAATACGAGGTAAGGGATACCTGTTCTTCACAGTCACTTGGTTCAACTTCCTATAGTCAATGCACAACCTAAGTGACCCGTCTTTCTTCTTGACGAATAATACAGGTGCGCCCCAAGGGGAAACACTAGGGCGAATAAATCCCTTATCAAGCAACTCTTGCAATTGCCTCCTCAACTCGGCTAACTCCGCAGGTGCCATCCGATATGGAGCCTTCGAGATAGGAGAGGTGCCCGGAAGCAACTCTATGGTAAACTCTATCTCTCTATCCGGTGGCAATCCAGACAAGTCATCAGGAAAGACATCTGGAAAATCCTGCACTACCTCAATCTCCGCAAGAGTAGGTGACTCATCAGCCTCTGGTACTAATATCACGCTGGCAAGAAAAGCGTCACAACCCTTGTTTACCATGCGCATCGCCTTCATGGCAGAGATGACTAACTTTCCCGCCAAGTTCCTTGGCAAGGGATGAGAGAACTCGTCCTCACCAGGAATACGGAAAACAATCCTCTTCTGACGACAATCCACTAACGCATAGTGCTCCTCTAGCCAATTCAGACCAAGAATAGCATCATAGTCCTTCATCTTTAGCAAGAAGAAACACCCATCTAGGACTCTATCCTCAATGCACACAGGTAACGTCGGAATGCACTTCCTAGTCGATACCGTATCCGCAGGGGTGTGCACAGACAAAGGGACCTCTAAATCCTCAGACACTATACCTGAATCTAGGGCTAACTGCCTAGCGAACCGCTCGGAAATGAACGAGTGAGTAGCACCCGTGTCAAACAAAATCCGAGCGTGCACACCTAAAAGCAAAACCGTACCTTCGGTGACATGCTCTGCCTGCTCGGCGTCCTCGCGAGCTAAAGCAAACACTCGAGCTGGGGCTCGAGGCCTTCCTGGTCTTCCTGTAGCTGGCGCGGTTGCCGCTACTGCTGGGGCTGGCGCTCCGCGCTGAACTCCTTGCTGAAGTCTTGGGCAATCTTTGATCTTGTGGTCGCTGCTCCCGCACTTCAAGCATCTACCTGCTACCAACCAACACTCGGAACCACCGTGTGTCTTCCCACAGTGGGGACACTCTTTCTTCACACCAGGGGAACGTACAGAAGGTACCTGTGAACTGCCGACTGCCACGGTTCGCTGCGGTGTCTGGTACACCGTTTTCTTCTTGTCTTGCCGTTGGAATGTTGCCGCTGGCCTCTTCTGCGAAGCCTTCTTTTCCTCCAGATATTGCTCCATCTCTCCCTCCTGCCTACACGCAGCACTGAAGGCCTCGTCTAACGTGCGGTGGTCAAACGCCACGAGTCTCGTCCGCAGTGATGGCTTGAGTCCCATCACGAACTTCTTGGTCTTCCTCCACTCGTCTGCCACGATATGAGGTGCATATTTAGAAAGTTCAGAAAATCTTGCCTCATATTCCAGCACGGTCATGGAGCCTTGAGCCAAAGATAGAAATTCTTGCTCCATCCGATCTTGCACATGCTCGGGGACGAACTTGGCTCGAAAGAGCCTCACGAACTCGTCCCAAGCAACGTCGATAGCTCCGTCCTCAAATCGGGTACGCAGCAATGAAGCCCACCATACATCAGCCCTTTCCTGCAATACACCTTCGTAAGCTCCGACTAACAGTCTAACCAAACAAAACATACAATCATACAAAATCAACACATACCTGTAGCATGTAGGTGGCCAATGTAACCTTGTCCTCCTCTGTACACCTGATGGCTCGGAAGATCTTTTCTATCTCCCTCATCCAGCTTTCAGCCAACAACGGATCGCTCTCCCCCTTAAAAGAGGGTGGCAGCATCCTCTTGAATCTCTCCATGGTAGAAGGTCCACTATGGTCCTGAGCTGGTACTTGAGCCTACTACAGTACACATCAAGCAATACACAATTAATATAATATCACACATTCAAATAAAACAGATAATAGTTCATTTTATTGGTCTAACCTGAGCCTTCAACTGAGCCTGGAGGGCTGCCTGGGTATGAGCCTGCGTCTGCATGGCTTGCACCAAACCTTGCATGAATACTCCGTAATCCACAGGTGGCGGTGGGGGAAGTACAGGACCTGGCGGTGTTGAGGCCTGCTGCTCCGCCGCTCGTCACATCGCGGCTCGTCCTCACGGGCCGGCGCTCCACCACGCCTACTTCTCGAAGCCATGGCTGTGATAAAATTTCAGCCACCATTAGAGCTAGGTCACTAAGTTTCCTAACCATTTTCTTATCTATTTTCACTCGTTATTAGTGATTTCTACACATGTGGACATACTTAGCATGCAATGAAGATACTTATGCATGCAATGAAGATGATGACTTATGTATATTCATGTGCAATCTCAACCGGTCGCTAATACCAATGTAGCTGTAGCGACCCTCATTATACCGGTACGGTTATACCAACCCACGTCGGTATAGCGAGCGTTGCCACAGTGGGACATTTACCCAACAATAACATTCAGCTGAGATACACGTGAATATAAGAACAGAGTAGCGGAAGTAAAAAGAACTACTGTCTTCATTCATTCATCATCCATATTTAGCATACATGAAATTGCAATAACATTAAAGAACTTAAAAGTTCACATAATTTAAATTGCTGAAAATTTAATACATAGATGTCCACCATTATACATTCTTTCCATGATAATGCTAATACAACGTTCAATTTACATACTATGAAATGCAAAAGTCACGAAGTACTCCAAAGACTAATCTCCGCGCTCGGAGTCCATCTCCACCGTCTCCTCCAACGGTGCCACGTCACCAACTACACCTATACGCCGAAGCAAGTAGTGAGTCTAAAGACTCAGCAAGTAACACCACTCATACCATACACGTACATGTCATAGTAGGCTCTACACACACCATTGCAAAAACTCAACATGTATCATGCTTAACGTTTGAAATGAATAACCAACCATGATAATTCTATAAGTAAATACATGATGCATGCTTTCAGATTTCCTTATCAAGATAAATTCCTAACACGTGTTCTCTAATCATTCCTACTCATGAAATTCTACTTTGCATTTTAACTAAAACATGAAAGCACTTAGCATGATTATCCTACGTACGTGAAACAAAACACCTAGCATGGAATCTACACATTCTTGTGCATGTACACGAACATTTTACATACTTTAACTTGCTGGTTTTCACATGATTTAGCAACTATAACCCTACACATGAGAGCTACAATGTTATTTAAAATACAACATGTGAACAACCAAACATGGAATTTTGTGCACATACTTGTTAATTGTCCCTAGTATGGATTCTAGGCATTTTACACATATAAACATGATCCTAACATAATGAAGCTACTGATTTATCATGGTTTCATATTTGTCACAACATGGATTACAATATCATATCCTCACATTTTGGTCTCACATTTTCTTTACACAAATTTCCAATTCACATAAATTGCACTTTACACATACACATTACACATTGTTCACTTTCACATTAACACATGAACACATGCACATTTACACATTCACATTTACACTTTCACATTTAGTGCCGTGACACATAGTCCAAACCACCAAAGAAAGACACAACACATCACATCACATAGACGCCATCTAGGCAATACAATGGCAGCTCTTGGACTGCGCAGACCGGGAGAACAAGTCTCCACCCTAACCAGTGGTACTTGTCCACCTCCAGGATTTCCCCCTAATGCCCTTAGGGTCACTTACACATTGAACCTTCTCAGGAGGACTTTTCCCTGATACGGTTCCACTGCCCTCTACGAAAGCAGTGTCACATTTGACACAATTTTCACATTACACATTTTTACCGATTTTACATATGGTTTACACATGTCACTCTCTTTCTATTCACTTTCTCTCTCACATTCACACTTCTCTGTTTTCCTAACATGACACTACAGATTTCAAAATCTACATACAGGTGAATATCACCGATCAGGTCGGATTACACCTAAATCGAATTGTTTCACATGGGCATGCATAAATTCACATTTACATGGAAAAATTCATATTACATTAAATACTGGTCCAAATGACCTGAAATTTTAACCACATGTTGATTTCGGGTTTAGGATTCCTCATGCAAATTTTTAGATTTTTCTGAACTAAAACGAAATTTCAGAAATTCAAACATCCATTTCTCATGCCATCCACCATTCAACTTAACATGGAATTGTACACAAATCATCATCTTAGCAGCTTACTGGCTAAACCCTAGCATGCATGGAAATACGGAATTCATTCCCGAATTTATTGGACAATCCATCAATTTATGGAAGATTTATCATGACCTAGTATGATCTCTATTCTTCCTAAATAAATTTTGCAATAATTCACACAAGCATGGGAATAATCTCAGAAATTTAGAACAGGGGCTGAACCTCACATGCATAATCCTCACAAATTAGGGCATTTAGACTTGTCCTAAATCATGCAAACATGGTTTAACAAGATTAAAACTCATCACACATGTATCTTCATGAAATAATTAAGTCCTATCATTCGTGATAATCCATCCACACACCACATCCACAATATACATAGCATATAAATAATTTACAGTATATCCTCATCGTGAAACATATCGAAAATAGTCATATAGAAGGGCAGAACAGGTCACTGTTCTGTCCAGATGAACTTGGCGGCGGTCTCTGGCCGCTAATTCACTGTCAACGGCATAGTCGATGGACGCTAAGCATGATCTTAGCGGCAAGGGACATTGCCGTCAATGTCAGGTCTGTGCAGAACACAGACCCGAGCTCCAAAGATGGGGTGAATTCGGGGGTCTAGGACACGAAGGAAAATACATAAAATTTGTAAAACCCACCTAGACACATACAGGGACGTTATAAGTAGGGTACTTGCCTTTAGAAAATTACACCAATGGATCTAGGGCTCGGTGAAGCACTCCTTGGGCTGTCCCAAGAAGCTCTTAGAAACGCTTTACTCCGGGTTCCTGAGCAGTCTCCACAGCAAGTCGAGGTCGGGGAAGCCTTCCTCGATGATCCAGCAAGCTCCTTGTTGCAGCAGAACCCCGGAACAAGCTTTAGATCTTCAGTTTTAGGTTTGCAAAGGTGGGGGTTTTCCTCAGTCAGAAAGTAGGGTTTCTTCTCCTCTCTTCTTCTTCCTTTGCAAAAGGGTAAAGAGGGCCCTAGGGTTGCAAAATGAGGCTCTTTTGAAGAGGAGAGGCCCCTCTCCCACGCATGGGGTGACAAGATGGCTCTCAGACCGTTGGGAGACAGCTCCCCAATGGCTGAGTTGCCTTGCCTCCGGAATTTCTGGCTCTGCAACGCATGCAGGTCAGAGAAGTTGGCGTCCACATCGTTGAACGCTGGGATTAGTGTTGGCGTCCATGGTGTTGACGCTGACACCACATCGACGTCTATGGGTTTGACGCCAATCTGGCCTTCGGCCAGAAGTCTAAAACATGCAGAAACCCATGCACATCATGTATATTTACATGCAATATTTATATAGTATTGTGCACACACTACCATCAAGCAATACATACATTATTTATACCTAAGCTATACATATACACACATACTAACTAATACATACGTAGATACATACATACGTACATATACGACACGAATTATTTACATGCATTACAATAATGCAACAAAATTCGAGGGCCTTACAGTTATACCTTCCCACATCTTCCGCTATGGAGCGACAGAGTGGCTGACGGGTGTTCTGCATCATTATGGTGATATGCTGATGGCATCAGGCATTTATGGTTCCGTCGAAGCAGCACTATATGACTACCCTTGTTATACGGGTATCCTTCGAGCTCTGGTAGAAAGGTTCAGCTCCAGATGGAACACCTTCGGAACAGCTGAGGGTGAGACTTCCATTGACTTATAGGTTCAGCTCCAGATGGAACACCTTCGGAACAGCTGAGGGTGAGACTTCCATTGACTTATGGAGCCTTTACCAAATTTTTGGTTTGCCAATATCTGGGGAGCCTTATGAAGAGGTCGTGCTAAGTGACTTGCATAGTCATCGTAGCAACGGCTCTGGCCAGTATGTCCACCCGTATCGCCTTCGCTTTCTGACGAAGGTATGGCAGGACCTGGCCCTTGTTGGAAGAAAGGACGGAGCCTCCTCTTCTTCATCAACTATGAGAGTTAGCCAAAGTGCCTGGGTCTGATATTTCTATAACGGACCGTTCTGCTTCTTTGAGAGTTTTTCAGTAGAAGGCCGCCGTCTAGAAGATTATCAGCAACTGGAAGTGAAAAGGCCTTCTCGGGGACGATATATCTGTGCCCCAAAGGATATGGGATGGAATCCCCGGCGGCTGCCCGACCGCACATATTTGGATGCTTACTTGGTGTATTGGCTATCCAGCTTTGTTGTTCTTTACGGCGAAGAAGAATATCTTCGGCCGGGATTGATCTATCCCGCCTGTCTTCTGGCGGAGGGCCATCAACTTGCCTTGGCTCCTGTGGCTTTGGCAAATATATTTCACGGGCTGGGGTCACTGAGCACACACCCGAATCCTCGGGATAGAAAGGCTCAATTACCTACCCATTATTTAAGTGCTTGGGCCGGTCTTCTGCTGCCTGGGCTGTGCCAGATGATTGATTTACCTCGCCCGTCAGCTCCATTAATTCTATTGTTTAGAAACTGTCCTGCTGGAGATGCTGTGACAGAACTAATGGGTGCTCGGTCCAGCTTATCTTTCCTCCCAAATAATGAGCGGGGACTGCTTCAATTTGGCAACGTATCTCGAGGCATGAGGCCTTATTGCACCCGGACCTCTAATGAGATAGAGTATCATCTGCCAAACAACAACAATTCTAGCCAGGCTATATACCAGGACTGGCTGTGCTTTATCCGGCGTGGAGTTCTGGCATACCGTGTGGGATCAACTCTCATCACAGAGCCCTATTATCCCTCACGGTTTGCCAGGAACTTTGGCTATGACCAGTCTATTCCACCATCTGCGGAGTTCCGATTGCTGCGGCGACTCCATCGAGGTAACAATATTCATATGATTGCGGCGAGTTGGTGGAATTATTTCCACCGGCCAGAGACAAACTCCGCATATGCCCTTCCTGCGCCAGGAGCAATGGGGCATATAAATATATTTTATGCTCGGTGGTGGTTTGACCGGAGTAGTATTTTCCGGCTCGCTCCTCGAGAGATCAGGAAGAAGGAAGACTCCCGACTCGCGAAGACCAGCCTGCCCTTGATTTATATTGATGGGGAGTATCTTGACCAACACTTTTCTGGCATAGCCGCCTCATATAAGCAGCGCTATGGTGCTAGAGTGCCGACCAAGGCCAGTACTGAGACAGACATGCATTATTATCAAGGGGAGATATCGCTTCTGGCGCATGTGGAACTTTTCTGGACTCAGGCCGCTGCTACCAGCAGTGGGTCTTCAAGATATTGCTGGTGGAGCCATTTACTATCTGACTGCGGTTATTCTGCCACAGTCCCTTTGTCGACGAGATTGCCTCCGGAGAGCATTGGCCACCCCGGATGGGCGAAATGGGAGAGGCACCTTATTACTGCCATCGGCAATGCTGGTCCTCTAGAATATATCCCCCGGCTTGAAAATGCCGCGACATTTCAGGATGTCAGGGATATTATGCAGAAAGTTAGCAATGCTTGTGGCATCGAATTTCCTGAGTTGGTGCCAACACCTCCGTCAAAGTCGACAGGTGTGCCACCCATTTTTCTTTCCTCCTTCCTTTTTTTTTATTCTTTTCATTCATCCATTTTTCTCATCTTAATCTTTTCAGCCACTTCTGCACTGAGGACTGATGGGGACAGGGGTAGTGTAACTCATCCTGACATCCCATCCAGTTTAAGCAATAGAAGAAGCGAGAAAGCCAAGGAGGTCACTTACGCTTCCTCGAGTGGTATGTTTCTTTTGTCATTCTCCCTCTTTTTTTTATCATCACTCTTCATAGTGACTTTTTTTTTCTTCTACACTTTCCTGTATTAGGTGATGAGGCTGATGAGGCGGACATCTCTCCATCCCTTCCAGATGAGTGTAATTCTTTGCCTGAAAGTCCCTCCTCTTTTCATGGCGAAGAAAATGGGAGTACTTCACAGGCTGTTGCGGATCTTTTGACCGAAGAGGGGAATGATGGAGTTCCCTCTCATTTTGAATTTTTCGTAATGGCAGAAGCGGATGCCGACCACCCGGGCTTTACATATACAGAACTGGGGGCTTCGGTGGAACATTACTCTTCCACCCCCGTTGAGGTCTATATTCCAAGACCTGTTGAAGAACCTGCCATAGAAGCAGCTCCTTTTGGTGAGCATACTTTCCCAAGCCGGTATAGTTTCCTTTTGGTTTCCCTTCTTTTTCTTCATTGCTCATGACGCCCCCTCTTTTCCTTTGCTTGCATTTTTTTTTTAAAAAAAAAAAAAGGCCAAGGGTTCTGTGATGAGCTTTTCTTCATGGGGACGACGGACACGTACTCCACGCCTGTAAATTACTTTCCTTTCCCATCTTATGGGATCAGTATGAGCCCATTTTTAGAGCTTCGGGCTCAATCTGCATTTCAAGCAGAAGGTATAATAGGCGGAGGTGGTGGCTCCCAGCAGATATATCAGGCTCCTGAACCTCCGACCTTTTCATCTGGGATGGAGCAGTTTAACATCTATCCATCATATTTTCCCAATTTATCTCCAGAATTTTATCCTGGATCATCAAATTTCATGCAACCCTTTGAACCCGAGGTTGGGGAAGGAGGCGGGAATCTCTTTCCAGGTGAAATATGCTGGACTTCATATCTTGTATCTTTCATTTGGGACTTCGCTAGCTTTTCTTTGCTGACGACTTCTTCTTGCTGTTCACTGATAATTATTCTTTTTGGTAGATGCTGCGCCAGATTCTAATGAAGAGGAGAATCCACCATTGGAAATTGGCGTTTCCTTTGATCATGGGATAACGTGGCCTGTAGGGAATCAACCAACCTCATTTTTTAATGATGATGGCTGCTGGCTATTTCTTACTGGCCGAATAGAAGCATTGGTGGACCCAGAAAATTCGCCATCCACCGAGGTTATTCAACAGGCACTTAAAAAGCATACTGAGTTTGCTTCCAGATGAGCGTGATTCTTTGCTTGAGAGTCCCTCTATTTTTCATGGCGAGGGAAACGGGAGCACTCTACAGGCTATGGCAGATCCTTTGCCCGAAGAGGGGACTGATGGAGCTCCCTCTCATTTTGCATTTTCTGGGGTGGTAGAAGCAGATGTTGACTGTCCAGACTTTACATATGCAGAACTGGGAGCTTCAGGGGGAGAGTATTCTTCTGCCTCCGTTGAGGTCTATATTCCGAGACCTGTGGAGGAACCTCCTGTAGGGACAACTTCTTTTGGTGAGCCGATTTTCTTAAACCCGTATAGAGTTTTTCATGACATATTTCTTTTCATGACGAATCCTCCTCCCTTGCTGTATTTGCTTTTAAAAGGGGCAGAATTCTGTGATCAACTGTTTGGCTGGGGAACGACAGATTCATATTCTGTCTCAGGAGCGAGCTTCTCTATCCCGAGTTGGGGAATTTCACTGAGCCCGCTTTTGGATTTCCCAGCTCAATCCGCCTTTCAAGTGGGCGACACAACAGGTGGGGGCGGAGGCCTTCAACAGGCAGATTCTACCTGTGACCCTCCAACCTTCCCATATGATGGGGAGCAATTTTATTCAAATCCGCAATATTTTCCCAGCTCCTCTCAAGATCCATATCCTGGACCATCCAATCTCGCTCAACCTTCAGAATCTGAGGCTGAGGAAGAAGGCGAAATCCCCGTTCCAGGTGAAAAGGAGCCGAGTTTTATGGCTTGCATCATTGAGTTGGTGTTTTACTAGCTTTGTCTTGCTAACAACTTTTTTCTTGTTGCTGATTTCTCTTCTGGGGCAGACACTGTGCCGAATCCGGACGAGGAGAGCTCTCCGCTCTTGGAGGTTGGTGCTCCCCCTGAGCATGGTATAAGATGGCCTGCAGGCACGCAACCAACCTCGCATTTTGCTGATGATGGCTGCTGGGAATTCCTTGTTGGCCGAATAACGACATTGGCAGACTCCACAGACCCGGCGCCTATTGAAGTTATTCGAGAGGCGCTGGAGCAACATACCGGATCTGCCTTTAGCATGGGAGTCCAGTAGGAGCGTTGGATGAATTTTATCACCGATGTTTGGAACAGGGTGTACACCCGTCAAGTCAAGACGACCTGGGCCCGGCGAATTGAAGCTCTGGAGAGCGATACTGAAGCCGATGACCTCCAGGTTGCTGAAGTGCGCAAGCGTCGGAAGACGCGAGAACTGCGGATGGCCGCAAGAGAAAAGAGTATTGCTCGGCTGGAACGCGAGCTTGGCGAGGCAATATCTTGTCAGGCTCAAGATGCCAGAGATGAAGTTGAAGATCTCGAAGAGGGAGGCCTCCGTGCTAGAGATAGAAACGGCTCTCGCCGGCCCGGATCTTCCAAAGCTAGGTAGGCAGAGCGGCTGCAGAAGAAGGCACCCTCTTGGCTTTGCTTCTCAACATAACCTTTGTATATTAGGCTCGTTGTCTTAATTTGCTTTTTTGTATTGTATATAGTGTGTAACTATCAGCCACCTTTTATGAATCTGTAACAGAGTGACTTATGACTTTGTGAATATATAAATATGAAGGACACGGAAATTCCTTCTTTCATTCTCTCTTTTTTTTTTTCTTCTTTTTTTTTTCACATTACCAGCCTTAGCGCCCTTTCGGGTTTTCACCAAGACTGGCCCCCTTTAGCTTTTTCCAACGCGCCTTTTCGGGTTTTCACGTTGAGGGGTTATCTATTTTTGCCTGAAGCGCTGTGAGAATTATTTTTTAACATTTTAAAATTTTGGCGATTTTATCTTTTGGATTTGATTTATTTGGGTTCTTTATTTATTTATATGGACATGGTCTTGCTTAGTTCATTTGACCTCCCCTACTAACTGCAGTTAGTGTTAATTATATCAGCACAAAGACTGAATACCCTTGATTAACTATCAGACAAACCTGTTGAAACAAAAGAACGTGACTCACATTTGAATGAAATGAATTATACATGGAAAGAAACACCATTGCAAACATGCAGTTCATTTTTTTGGAATTTTTTGATATTTATTTCATTTTTTTATTGATTTTTGAATGTATTTTTTTTCATTTTTTGGTATTTTCAGAATTATTTATTTCATTTATTTAAGCATTTTCGTGATTTATTTATTTACATTTAAATTATGTGAATTAAATTTACATTTTTTATTTATTTGATTGATTTAAAGGGGAATTAGCTTAACATTTTCATTTATTTAATTGTTTTAAACATGAATTGACTTAAGGTGGGTTAAAATTGATGTGAGACATAACTTGTTTGTTGATTTTATGTTATTGAAAATTAAAGAATATTATTTGGAAGATATTTTGTTAATACTAGTCGAAAACTTGGTTGATTTTGACTAGGAAATTACGTAGTGCTACGTTTTAAATAAACGTGACATTACATGAAATAATTCATATAACGCATTATTGGATGATTAAAAATAGCCCAATGGGCCCGATAAATCACACAAGTTAATTCGCTAATTGTTGGCCCAATAAGCACAAAATGTCTTGATTAATTGTGTGACAGTACAAGTCCGGCCCAATAAAGAGTATTAGGCCCAATAAGAAGATTGGCCCAATGAGAAGAAGTCCAATGGACCTTTTTATGAACTTGAGAGAAAAGAATCGTGCCTTGCACGATGATCTTTAGGGTTACCTTGCAGACCCTTTTTTCAGACTGCCTTGCAGTCTTTTTCCCGAAGCCTTGCTCGGGTTTTCTGGCTCAGAAAATGCTCCTCCTCCTTGGGGCGCCCCAGGGCTTCTTTTATAGTGGCTGGGCAAAAGACGCCCGGCCGGAAGGTTTGTGCATCTCCCCGGAGCTCTGCTCATCTTTTTAGGGGTTTTACGCAATTTTCCAATTGCATATTTGCAACTTAAACCCTCCTTTTCTTTTTTCTTTCCGATTTCCCATTTCCTTCTTTCGGCCGGAGCCTTCCCGGTTTTGCTCTGCGAAACAGAGCAGGGAGGAGAGGGCGGCTCGGCGATCTCCCTGCCCCTCTCTTCCTTCCTGCTTGGCGGCGGCGGAGGCAGGGCAGCAGCGCGGCGGACGAGGGGCGACCTGAGCGGCGGAGCAGTCAGGGCGGCGGCGGCGGATCAGCAGCAGCGGCGGCCAGAGGAAGTCGCCGGCGGCCCTGGGCTGTGGCAGCGCCGGCGTGCGGGAGCAGCGGCGGCTGCGGCAGCTGCAGCGGGGGAAGCGCGGGCGGTGGCCATCGGTTGGGCGGGCGACCCGGGAGGGGCGACAGTCGGCCCACGCGGGCGAACCCGGAAGGGGGGCTGACGTCAGTGGGCGGGCCAGGGCGCCAGCGGGGCCCTTCCCCCCTCCTTCCCTGCTCCATCTCCTTCCTCCTGTTTACCGTGGGAGGACCCAATGGGGGCGCCGGTCAGAGGGCCACTGTAGTCAGCCCAAGCAACACCTACACGGCTAGGCAGAGGTGAGGTCTCCCTTCCCTTTTCTTTCATGTGCTTATTTGATTTATGTTTCTTTCATTTGTTTCTCTCCCGCGGGAAGCCAGCTGAACATGCTGCTGTTTTTTTTTCTTGGTTCAACAAATGCCCCCCACGAGACTGGCGTCCGAGTGAAACATAGGGCGTCTGTCTCGTGTGAATTTTAGCATATATTGCCCTTCAGAGGATCCATTTCATTGATTTTGCCAATACATTTCAGCCATTTTGACTTTCTTGAAATCTTTGGTGGAGATGTCATATTTGTGAACTTGAGATGTCGCAGTTTATGACGTACTTGCAGTAAATTTTCCATTCCTTTTGGACTTGCAGTATCAATGACCATCATATCATGACAACAATGCCAAATTTTGCTTTATGCATTGAGAATTGTGACTTTGCTGTAATATATCTTCTGATATGTTGCTTTATCCTTCCTTTTTCTCATTCTTCTTCAGCAAAATCTGATCTTCGGTTGTCTTGACTTTGCACAGTTGGATCAAGTACATGACATTGAAGGAGATTACTTGGGGCCGAAAATTATGGAGACCCAGCTCCCTGCTTTGCACATAGAGGCTGCTATACAAGAATCGTGCAAGCCATGAATTGGCGTGAGATGACGACCTCGCTTATGCGTGACAGAGCTGTTCACGCCATTCTTTTGTACATGTTGACCTTCTGAGGACAGGCGACACTGGAGCATAGGCTTACTTGAGATATGTTGTTTTTAGCATCAGTACATGCCATCCATTCATTTTGACTTCTCTTTTTTGGGCTATCCCAAGGGCCTGTCTTGGGACCAAGACTTTTATTTGCTATATACATTGTGCTTCTGAGTTTCACCGTCAACTTGTGATCTTTATTGATAATAAGGGTTTTAAGGCTTCCCCAAAAGCCGTGATCCATTTCATTTAGGGGATTAGGGCTCCTCTGGGGCCATGACATGCTTGAGTTAGAGAATTAAGGCTTCTCTAGGGCCACAATTTTGATGAGGGGATTGAGGCTCCCTCGAGCACATGATTTGGATGAGAGGATTGAGGCTCCCTCGGGCACATATTTTAGTTGAGAGGATGGAGGCTCCCTCGGACACGTGATTTTGGGCGAGAGGATTGAGGCTCCCTCGGGCACGTATTTTGGGTGAGAAGATTGAGGCTCCTCGGGCACGTATTTTGGTTGAGAGGATTGAAGCTCCCTCGGGCACGTATTTTGGGTGAGAAGATTAAGGCTCTCTCCGGCACGTATTTTGGGTGAGAGGATTGAGGCTCCCTCGGGCACGTATTTGGGTGAGAGGATTGAGGCTCCCTCGGGCACGTATTTTGGTTGAGAGGATTGAGGCTCCCTCGGGCACGTGATTTGAGTGAGAGGATTGAGGCTCCTTCGGGCACATATTTGGGTGAGAGGATTGAGGCTCCCTCGGGCACGTGATTTGAGTGAGAGGATTGAGGCTCCTTCGGGCACGTATTTGGGTGAGAGGATTGAGGCTCCCTCGGGCACGTATTTGGGTGAGAGGATTGAGGCTCCCTCGGGCACGTATTTGGGTGAGAGGATTGAGGCTCCCTCGGGCACATATTTTGATTGAGAGGATTGAGGCTCCTTCGGGCACGTATTTTGGTTGAGAGGATTGAGGCTCCTTCGAGCACGTATTTTGGGCGAGAGGATTGAGGCTCCCTCGGGCACGTATTTTGATTTTTGGTTGGTCTTGACGACTTGTTAGCCAAAAGATGTAAATTTTGACTTTGCCGGCTATCATGGATAGGGAATGTCCATAACCGTACGACTGACAGATTTTGCTCTTTCTTTTTCTTTTCTTTTTCCCTTTTTTTCTTACATTACCAACCTCGGCGCCCTTTCGGGTTTTCGCCAAGATTGGCCCCCTCTAGCTTTTTCCAACACGCCTTTGCAGGTTTTCGCGTTGAGGGGTTTACCCATTTTTGCCTGAGGCGCCCTTTCGGGTTTTCACCTCAGCTGGGTTTTAGACCTTTTTACCCTTGATCCATCACGATGAAGTGGTAGACCAAGTCCGTCGGGGCACCTCCTTTTTAAGCCCCTATCTATTTGTTTTCTTTTCTCTTTTTTTTTGTAAGGAATTAAAGGCTTCCCTGAGAGCCATGATTTAGAGTTTGGATTTATGTGCGGTAGGGAATTAAAGGCTTCCCTGAAAGCCGTTGGAATTTGAATTTGTGTATGGTAGGGAATTAAAGGCTTCCCTGAGAGCCGTGAGGATTTGGATTCGGATTTTGGCTGAGTTGGCCGACCTTGATAGTGTGTTGGCCAAGGGTTTGGGCTTATAGTCGGTAGGGAATTAGAGGCTTCCCTGAGAGCCATGGACTGAGAGTTTGGATTTGTGTATGGTAGGGAACTAGAGACTTCCCTGAGAACCATGGATTGGACGTTTCTTTCGGTTTCAAATGGTAGGGAATTAGAGGCTTCCCTGAGAGCCGTGAATTGGACGTTTCTTTCGGTTTCAAATGGTAGGGAATTAGGGGCTTCCCTGAGAGCCATGAATATGTTTAGAGGATTGAGGCTCCTCTGGGGCTCGTGATTTGACTTTTGACCGGTCTTGTCGACTTGTTAGCCAAGAGGTCTGGATTTTGAGCTTTTTGACTAGCCTCGACGGCTTGTTAGCCAAAGAAGCTCGAGATTTGACTTTTTCTCTTTTTTTTTTGCAGTGAGTATCTTCTCTTTTTTTTTGTCGGGTTCTCCCTCTCTCTCTTTCTTCGAGCAGAGTTCAAACTTCTCACATTTCTTATAAGGGCGGAAAGACACAATCATCGTTGTCTCGGTTATAGCCCCCTTATTTGATTATTCATTTGAATGAATTTAGGGGTTGTTTCGTCATTGACAACTCTTGTGTCCTTCCTTTTATAAGGAATGCGGGATGACTCGATCTCGTTCTAAGAAAGGTCGAGAGAGTACCCTCATTTTTTTTTTGATGTACCAATTGTGATGCCCTTTTGGGTTTTCACCACAATTAGCCCCTTCTTTCTTTTGCCTGCACGCCCTTTCGGGTTTTCATGCAGTAGGGTTTCCCATTTTTGCCTGAAGCGCCCTTTCGGGTTTTCACCTCAGCCGGGTTTTAGGCCTTTTTGCCCTTGATCCATCTCAACAGAATAATGGATCAAGTCTGCCGGGGCACCTCGTTTTTAAGCCCCTTTTCTTTTCCTTTCTTTTTTGTTTTCTTCTATTTTTTCATTCACTTAGAAGATCTTGCAACGAGATCACTTCTATGTCCTCAGTGTGTACCAAAGTCGGTTCCATCTGTTGCATTGTGTGGACGTACTCACACTCAGGAGTGTGGTACAGTTTCATGTGTCTGCCATTTAGAGGTGAAAACATCACATTCTCTTTTTGGTCGACTACTGTGTAGGCGCCACCTTCAAACACTTTGTCGACCACAAATGGGCCAAGCCAATTGGCTATGAATTTGCTTTTGGGTTGGGAGGCCATGACGTCCTTTTGCCTGACCATGACAAGATCTCCCCTCATTTTTTTTTTTTTTTTTTTAGCTCTCTTTTTTTTCACTGGCTTTGTCAAAAGCACGGGACATCCGTGCTTGATAATTTTGAAGTCGTTGGTATGCAACCAAACGCTTTTCTTCCAAATTTGACAGCTCTTCAAGCCGCCTTTCAATTTCACTCTCCTCGTCCGTAAGGAGCCCGTAGTGGAGAGCTACCCTATAAGATGAAAGCTTGATTTCAACGGGGATGACTACTTCGGTCCCATAGACTAGGGAAAAAGGCGAGCATCCTGTGGATGTTGCGATAGGCCCATAGATCTTCATGCCTCTTTTCGTCCCAATCGCGCTTTTGGCCATTTACCAACTTGACCATGAGCTTGCATACAGTTTTGTTGAAGGCTTTCTTGGCACGGGCCCATAGGCCTGGCATTGGAGGCAGGTTCGGGCAAACCGTTCGCAATTTGTAAACATGGTTGGCCAATAAAAGCCTTTGCTTTTATGTTGATTTTCATTTCTTTTTGAGCCAGATTGGTGGGCTCCACACAGTTCTGCATGTACCTCCCGCATGACCATTTTGGCTTCTTTCGGAGAGAGGCATCTCAGCAGTACCGACTTGTCCTTTTCAGGCGTAAACTTATGTAATGTGTCATTTATCAATTTGTAGGAAGCAGCTCTTCGCAGCACTTGCACCCAAGGTTCAAAATCTCGGGGATCGGGATCGGATCGGTCGGCCCAAAACCGATCCGACCCGGCGATCCCGAGCCCGGCTCGGCCGATCCGGGCCGAGCCCGACCGGGTCTGGCCAAGCAAAAGGGGGTGGATCGCCCCCCTTAAAAAAATTGAAAAAAAATTAGAAAAAATATGAAAAAATAGGAAATATATGAACATTGTATTTATGAACTGAAATACATAAAAAAATGTATTTATTGGAATCGTACATTATATTGTGTGGACATAAGGTTTACATAATCTGTCCAAGACATATAATGTTGGTAATATGCCTCATATTGAGTCAAATATTGACTATAGGCATCCGTGTTCGCATATATGATAGTGATTGGTGTGTAGCCCGGTATTTCAGGCACTTGATATGAGCCATATGACTCATATGAGTCATGTGAATGTGAATCGGACTCAGTGGATTGTGCATATGCTCCACCTCCGGTGTAATATGATGCATCCGGGTATTGAGGATATCCCAAGTAGCCTCCCTGCCCTTGGTAATATCCTTCAGTGGAAGCATAAGATGATGTATCTGACGCTTGCTCCATGGTCTCAAACTCCATCCGTAGCTTTTCTTGACGCTCCCACTCCTCTTGCATCTTCTTCTTCTTCATTAACCAATTCCGTCTATGCGGAATGAAGTTGGGATTGTATCCCGAATCTTCGGATGCTCCTTGCCCTTGCCCTTGCCCTTGCCCTTGCAATTGAGATGCCACTTTCTTCCCCTTTCGTGCATATTTTTGACTTGAGGTTTGTGCTTCCCTCCCTTCCCTACTCCCATGATGTTGATCTTGAGTAGCATGGGTGAAGTCTTCCTCTCCGGTGAATACAATAGGGTCGGGTGGCGGTGCCGGTGGCGGTACACTGCTGACAACTAGGACATCTCCTCCATGATCGGATCCCTCACTAGGAGTACTTGTCTTCGATGTCGAGTCATTAGAAGTTTGGTATTGAACATTATCGCTTGGCTCCGGTGTTTCATCATCTATATCTTCCTCGATCGTGTCCAAGTCTGCAATGCTAATGCCATGTTTCGTGCTCCTTCCTCTTGCACCCACTGTCTTCTTTTGGCGTTTAGGGGCTGGGGGAGTTTCGAACTCCGGAAGCAAAGGCACATCATCAAGCTCACCTAAATGAGACATAAACATGTTAAAATGAGAAATAAATAATTTATAAATGATGCATGTACATTGTAAATGTCATTTACCTTCAGCCCATGCACGATCATGCGGGTCGAACTCTGGTTGAACCGAAGTGCTTGCATTTACCCATGCATGTAGTGGATGTTCCTCCTCAAAAACTTCTTCTATATCTATTGTCTCCGATGGAGTTGCTTCAGCTTGTTGTTGCCCCGAGGATCTATATCTCTCTCTATCTTGAACTTGCTTGATTAATTGGAGGTTTTTAAGCTTCAATCTCATGTTGTAGTGGCAAAATACCAACTTCTCAAGACGTGCAGACTTCAACCGGTTTCTTTGTTTTGTGTGGATCAAGCCAAATGTGCTCCAGTTTCTCTCACACCCTGTGGCAGACGTTGTTTGGCTTAAAACCCGAATAGCTACATAGGCCAAGTCTTCATATCCATAAGTTCTTCCATGATCCAACCACCAATCCGCTGTAAATGAAGCATGTATAATGTGTTAGAAAATAGAACCAACTCATTGTACATGCAAATAAATATGATGAGTAACTTCTAACCTGGACTCAAAATCTGAGCAGCTCGTTGTGCCGTGCTAGTACCAAAGTGGTAGAGTTGAAGTCTATAATCATGCATTTGTTTGCATGCTATGATTGCCCTATCCTCATTGTCTAGCATCCGTTTGATTACATTTTTGGCCCCAATCAACACTTCGGAGGAATTGTCATAGTTCTCCCTCCTCCCATCAGTCCTATACATGTATTGGGGGTTGAAGAAATGCCCTACATGTAGAAGATAAATGTTAAAACATGAGTTGCAAATAATATGTAATCACAATTCACAATAGTTGAAGTGTTATGCTTACCTGCAGCATGAAGATCATGATGCAATGTGTGCTCCCATCGCCGATCTACGATTTCCCACCACTTGGCATACGTTGTTTTGTTGTTCATTTGGATAAGCTCCTTTGCTCGATCCATAGCCTCGTACAAGTAACCCATCTCGGATCTCCTCTCCCCATCTACCGCCCTTAACACTCGAACAAGCGGTTCTACTACATTCAACACATTTTGGACCCCCTTCCAAAATGGCTTTGATTGGATAATGTCGGTCACCTTCTTTCCATTCTCCCTCACCCGTGTAGGAGCATGTCGGGACATATAGTTTTCCCACTCTTCCGATGCTACCATCCTAATAAGGTTGCTACGTTGCCCATTTATGCTATCCAATGCAATATATTGGGATGCAAACCTTGTAGGTGCTGGCCGAAGCAACTCCCGTCCATGTGTATGCGTCCTCATGATGTCCAATATGTTGTTGTGGTTGTAGATGAAAGTGGTTACGAACCTTGCATTGTTGACCACATTTTCCACCATTGGATCTTCACAAATGTCTTCTAGCATTAAGTCAATGCAGTGCGCGGAGCAAGGAACCCAATATAAGTGTTCCCTTTTCTCCATTAGTTTTTGGCCCGCCAACTTGAAAGCCGCTGCATTGTCGGTTACCACTTGGACAATTCTTTTCTCTCCAATCTCCTGCACCATCTCATCCATCAACTGAAATAGGTAGTCCGCATTCTTCACCTTGCCAGAAGCGTCTACCGACTTCCAAAAAACAGTCCCTGCTTTGCAGTAGATTAAGAAGTTTATCATACTTCTTCGTGTAATGCCTGCACAATTCCATATGAAAAATTAAAACCTATGTCTTATTAATGAATAAGTGAATAACAGTTAACTAGCCAAACACTTGTACATACCTGTCCATCCATCGCACATTAACGTGCAACCATATTCATCCCATATTCGTTCAAATGTGGAAACATATGCCTTCATATCTTCAACCTCCATATCCAAGTATTTGTTGTAGATTTCATATGAAGTAGGGCCTTCCACCCCTTTGCCCACTTCACCAATAGTCTCTATCATGGACTCATAATATGGTCCTTTTGCTGCATTAGCCGGTATGCTGTTGAAGAAGAACCATCTTGACGTCGCTCTCCCTATCTTCTCCTTGCATATTTTCAAATTCTTGAATGCTGCAGAAATGGATGGTTGCTTCTCCCTTCGCCTGGTGAGAAATGGGTCTATTGGTCCCACTCTAGGATCTCCGTCTCTAGGGATATCCACTGGAACCTCAGGTATATTTGAACTCATTCCAGCACTTGAACTCCCTTGTCCGCTACCCCCATGGCCACTACCTTGACCTACGTGACGACCGGTACGTCGGAGATAGTCCTCTTCCGCATTAGACCTTCGACTTGCTTCCGATGCCCGACGAAATTGTTCTATAATATGAGATAGAAATAGAATGAGGGTCGGAGGGTGCTTAAAGCCTTAAACTAAAATAAATGTTTCAAAAGTAAGTTAACTAATTACTAACCTTCTTCATCTTGATCAAGATCAAAGAATTGTCTCCCTCTTGGTAAATCTACGGACCTTCGAGGAGGGGCAGATAAATCTTCCCGGATTTGTTGCCGTCTTCTACTAGTGTTTGCTTTGGATGTCTCTTTCTCCTTCATATATTGGCAAAATTGCATTCGAACTTCAGCAGGAACTCTCGAGCATGGTGCCACCTCACCTTTAATTCCCGCTAGATGTTGTTTCAAACGAAATATGCCGCCCGATAAGACCCGGTCACAATATTTACATTGGACCTTCCTTCGAGCCATGTCCACAACGATACCATGAGCCCAAGCGGGATCGGTGCTAGGAGGGTTGCTTGAAGAATGGGGAGCCGGAGCAGCACCACCTTCGGCGGCCATCACTTACAACACAAAAAAGAAGTTAAATAATAATAAAACAGAAAATAAATAATTTTTTTTTGCGGATGAGAGAGAGGGAGATGAATCGCAGCCAAGAGTTCGGGCCAAGAGTGTGTGTGAGAGAGCCCGAATAGTCGAACAAGAATCCCAAGAGTGTGAAAGATGAGATCGCCTCCCAAATAGTGCAAAATAGTGCCCGAGAGAGAGAGAGAATGCCCAAAATATTGAGAGGAGGGGAGGAGAACTCAAAACTTGAGTTTAGAACATATTGGGGGCCTTTGGGGGGTTTATATAGACCCCCAAGGCCTCCAAAGGCTCCAAAGAGCCGTTTCTGGCCGTTGGGGAACAGTCCCCAACGGCTAGAAAACGGCTAGTTCTGAACTAGCCGTTGGGCCGCGGATCGCCCCGGTCCGGGCCGATCCGCGGCGGACCGGCCCGGGCTCGGCGATCCCGCCGAGCCCAGCCGAGCCCGACCGATCCGAGCGCAGGGGACCGGACAGGTTACCCCGGCTCGGATCGGAGGGGCCAAAACCGAGCCGATCCGACTGGCCGGGCGATCCGATCCCGAGTTGGCCGAGTTTTGATTCCCTGCTTGCACCCACTCCCTCTTTTGTCTGGTAGCCAACCATTTTTTATTTTGATGATAGGAATGCGCCAACCATCTTTTTCTTGACTTTCATTTTCCTCCAGTGCATTCACTTCAAAGGTTGTCAACCCATCATGGCGATTTAGAGTGCTCGGAAGCAATCTTCTATTTTTTATGGTAATTCCCAGTTCACCTTTCAAGGAGAATTTAAGGGCAGATGCGAGTTCAGTCAATGCATCAGCCTGAGAGTTTTGACTTCTTCTGACATGTTCTATCTTGAATTGGTAGAACTTGTCGCTGAGTCTTGTGGCTGCCTCAAAATAGGCTTTCAATTCTTCTTTTCAGACTTCAAAAATGCCCAACGTTTGTCTGATGACTAGCAATGAATCGCCAAACATTTCAATGCATCTTATGCCCATTTCCAGAGCGATTTCCAAGCCAACTATGAGGGCTTCATATTCTGCTTCATTTTTGTCAGGGATTCTGTAAGAGCACATGAATAGTGCAATATCCCTTTTTCTGGGGTCACGAAGACAATTCCTACCCCAGCCATATTTGTTGATGTGCCCTTAGCCTTCAGGGAAGCTCGTGCAGCCCCATCAAAATATAATTGTCAATATTCAACTTGAGTTTCTTGTGCTTCATAAGTTTCTTGAGCAGGGAGTACCTCTTCATCAATCAATTCTGCATTCAGAGGGGAGTCTTCTAGCACTGGGTGGGTTGTTAAGCACTCTGCCATGCGTTGCCCGCCCTTTTTTTTTTTTTTTTTTTCTTCATTTCTTTTTTTTTTTTTTTTTTTTTTTCTCTTTTTTTTTTCATTTTAAAGCTAGTAATGCCCCCAGTGATACACACATAGTCGCAATTAAAGGCTTGCCCTTGATAGGTGCCCCCAACATAGGAGGATTAAGCAAATATTGATTTTGTCAAGGATTTTCTGACATTCATCGTCCCATATGAATGGGGCTCCTTTCTTTGGCAGTTTATGTAAGGAGTGATACCTCCCATTCTTGCTCTCGGAAGGATAAGCCTTTTCTTGAATTTTCTTTGGGGTTTTGAACGACCCTTATTTCATTTGTGGAGAGATCCTCGTCCATCTGGACGTCATGCTAACCCCTCTTTGTTTCAATTATCGGAAGCTTTATGTTGACCATATTTACAACATAGTGAATTATGGGACCTTCCCGTGTCTCCCATCCGGGACCTCTTGTGTCATTGTGGGGGAATGACGGTTGCCCCCTGACATTGGTAGGGGTATCACATTGCTTGATATAGCTTGACTTTTGTTTGACTTTGAACTTGAATATTTTGCTTCTGAGATTTTACTTTTATATGCTCTGGCATGTCTTTCAGCTCTTTGACCATTTCCATCAACTTAGTGGCATCTTTTAGCCAAAATCATTTGGAGGCTGTTTGGGTACAGACTTCCCTTTATAGAACACCATTGGATGTCCTTCAGCATGGTAGGCCACAAAAGAATTTTAGAGGCTCCAGTGTGTGGACCTCCTGCGGATTGTCGTTTGTATAGGATTTAATGGCAGTGGTATGCCAACTTCTATTACTTGGCTGATGGCACTAGTTCCAAGCTTGACAATGGGCCTATGCCGCTATAATGGCCTTCGCTCAGGATCCTCCAACTGCATGCTGAGCTTTAATGTCGTTGTTGCTTCTTTATTGACAGTGAATTTTCCTTTTCTTTTTGGAGATGCCCCCACTATTTCTTTGCATTTGTTTGCCTTGTTAAGGGGGCATTATTTTTGCTGAACTCTTGCATGGCTGTGGTGGAGAGAGGGTTGCGGCATTGTTGCCCATTTTCTGCTCTCATTCATTTTTTGTAGAGGAAGTTGTTCAGCTCCGAGGGGTACCAAACCTTTGCCCCCTCCTTAATTGATGTTTGAGATGATTTCTCATTTATTGCCACTGCGGGCATTGGCTTATTATTTCAACAGCAGATTCTTCCTCTTCTCATTCTTCTTTTGTTTTTTTTTTTTTTATTTTCCTTCTCAAGACTGCCGATTCTTGGAGGATTGCTTCTTTTGCAATTTCCTTAGGTGGAGCGACGCCATTGAGGTATGACTTTCTAGGTCGTTCTTTTCTTTTGGAGTTTCTCAGGGGCTGGCTTTTTGTTTGTATTCACCAGGGTCCAGCTAGCTTCTTCTTGCTTATGATGGAATGTTGCCTGAATAGCACCTTCTGCTGCCTCCCTCAGGAGTGATATGCAGCGACTTTGGGCAGCTCATCTAGCCATCCAGCTTGCGCCATTTGTGCTTGGCCTATTGGGACCTAGCTTGGGTCATAACATTGATCACATTAGCAGAGAATGTGAGTTTTGGTTGTTGATGTGGCTGCGGTGGATTTACCAAGTGCTCAGCCATGTTAATAATTCCTGCTTGAATTAGCTTTTCTGCCCGATTTTTGAACAGATAGCAATTTTCTAGAGCGTGACCCAGCACGCGATGATATAGGCAATAATTGGGTTTGTCCACCATTGCTGCTTCTTCTGGACGCTTGGGCTCTGGGAGTGTCATGAGATTCTCTTGGAGACATATGTCCAACAATTCTCTTGTATGCTCCTGTTGACACGGGAAAAATATCACTTTGACATATCATTTGATTTTGGATTGCTCATTTGATTTTATCTGGTTCATGTATTCATTTCATTTGGGTATTCATTTATTTCACATGCTTTGATTTGTGTATTGTGATTTGCGGGGCGTGCCAGTCTGTCTAACAGACAGAAGAAAGAGTCCGCGCAATGCGGAGAAGGTATTTTTGGGTGTCCATGGAACGGACGGGTATGATGTCCGTGGAACGGACGGGTATGATGTCCGAGGAACGGACGGGTATGATGTCCGAGGAACGGACGGGTATGATGTCCGTGGGACGGACGGGTATGATGTCCGTGGGACGGACGGGTATGATGTCCGAGGGACGGACGGGTATGATGTCCGAGGAACGGACGGGTGCGCCGTATTTTAATCTGAACTCCTTGAGTCCCGTATCTATACTCATCAGGTGATTGAGGTAGCATGTGCTGGACCTCTGTCTCCATCGACCGGAGTCGATGTTACATTTACATCGAGTTAAGACTCTTGGTGTTATTTTAACACCAGTTTTAACTCGAATACCATTCATAGCAAAGGGGATGAGAAAATACACATTTTTTTAGAAAATCCTGGTCATGATGTATCATTTTTCTTTTGGTTATTTTGAAATACTTTTGCTTTGAGTGTTTCATTTTTGAAAAGACTGCCCTTTGTGGAGTCCGAGATATGACTTTTAAGAAGGGAACAGATGTATTTCCGTGAACCCATTTGGGGTCTCCCTCCTCTCCTTTTTTTTTTTTTTAGAAAGATGTTGTTTGAAGGTTTTATTTTGGAAAACCTGAGGATTATTATTGCAGACGGGTATATACCCGTGTATTTGATTCTGAACTTGGGGGAGGTCGTGATTCAAGTAGCATTTCTGTATTAGAAGAGTTGCTACATTAATTTTTTTATGACATGATATTCTTTTACAACATCCTTCTTTTAAATGAAGTCTGAATTGAGGCAGAATTTCCTTTCTCCTCGTTCATTGTTTCATTTATTCATCATTCATTTTTCTTTGCTTGTATGAGTATGATTTTCAAAGAACGTATGTACGTATTTCCATGGACGTTCTTGTCAATTTGAAGCTCCTTTCTGAAAACTGTCCACATGAACGCAGTTCTTGTGAGTATGCATTTATGCTGCTCTCTGGAGTAACTGAGCACAGTTCGGGTCCTATCACAGTTCGGGTCCTGTCACAGTTCGGGTCCTGTCCTCTTTTTCTTTGGATGTGTGTATATCATCACTACTATCATAAATTTATTTTGACAGAGTTTCTGCCTATGCGGAATGCCTTCACGGGATATATTCATATGAACATGTACTTATATCCATGTGTCCTCAGAGAATCTTTGCCCGGAGGGAATTTGCCCTCAAAAAGGTATGTGTATATGATCATAAATTTGCAGTTTACGCATATTTTCTCACCGGCATTCCTATTTGAATGGAGTATCCGGCAAAAGGTACCATCTGCATATGCAGAATCCTTTTGAGAGGCATACGCATATAATTGCGGATTTATGATTATATAGACATGTCCGTAGTCGGAGACTCCATTTGGGCAGAGTTTCCTCTTGGGAACACATGTATATAAATACAAAGTTTGTGATTATATTGATATGTTTTTAGAGGGAAAACTCTGACATGGGCAGAGCTTCCTTTCAAGTAACAAGTGTGTATAGGCACAAATTTGAATTTTATAGGTATGTTCTTAGGCGGAATCTCTACTTGGGCAGAGTTTCCTCTAGGAAACATACATATAAAAATACCAATTTGTGAATATACAACATGTTCTTGGGTAGAATCTTCCCTTGGGCAGAATCTCCTCTAAGAAACATATAAATATAAACACAGATTTGAAATTTATAGATATGTTCTTAGGTTGAATCTCCACTTGGGCAGAGTTTCCTCTAAGAAACACATATATAAATACGAATCTGTGAATATATGAATATATTCTCGAGCAGAATCTCCACTTGGGCAGAGTCTCCTCTAAGAAACATATGCATATAGCACAAACACACCATCCCGGAGAGTTTAAAACTCGATGGGAGGTGGCATGAATAACAGAGGTATCTAAAATACCATATGTCCGGAATGGACGGTATTTAGAACCTATAGCCCGTGAGGGCCGGTGCCGCTATTGCGGACTTTTAGCCGATGAAGTTTGCCGATGCCGCATCCGGACAACCTCTCAACACTCGGGGGAAGAAGATTTGGTACCTTCACTCATACAAGAAATGAGATTGAGAGAGGAGATCGGGAAACTTTGGGAATTTGGAATTTTTCTATTCTTTGGGGATTTCAGAAAGTAGGGGACAGCACTTTGGGGAGAGGGCTGTCGCTCCTTCTCCCGGGGGCCGACCTCTTGAAATGGGGGGATGGGGTGCCTTTTATAGGGGAAGGCACCCCTTACATTGCATGGGATGGGGGGTTTCTAACCGATGGGGGTTCCATCGGTTAGAGGATTTTAAATCCCTCTAACCGATGGGGGTACCATCGGTTAGGGGGAGGGGCACTCCTCTAACCGATGGGGGTACCATCGGTTAGGGGATGTGCCTAATCCCTTTTTTTTGTTTTTTGTTTTTTTTTTTTTGAAGGGGACCCCTAACCGATGGAACATCCATCGGTTAAAGGGGGAATCCCCCCTAACTGATGGGGTTCCATCGGTTAGAGGGGGAGACTCCCCTAACCGATGGAAGCCCATCGGTTAGGGGATTCCCCTTAACCGATGGAACTTCCATCGGTTAGAGGGGAGTTCCCCTCTAACCGATGGAAGCACCATCGGTTGGAGGTGTCTCCCCCTCCAACCGATGGAAGCACCATCGTTAAGGGGGAAAAACCCCCTTAACCGATGGTAGCCCCATCGGTTAGGGGAAAAAACCCCCTAACCGATGGTGCCTTCATTGGTTTAGAGGAGGGGGATTTCTGGGAATAAATTAATGGGGGGATTGACACTAAATTTTATTTTTTATGTCAACAGTTCCCTGGTAAATGAGTAAGGGGTGTTGAGCCTCTCACTTAAGGTGGGGGCTGATCTTCTTTCTTCTTTCTTTGAATTTAAGAGGTGGGGGTATCTCCCTTGCCCCCAGCTTTCTTCAGGGCTGCCGAAAAGTCCACGGTATTTACTTCTCGTGACCCGGTGTTTTCGTCTTTAGGAGATTTACCCTTTCCATATGAAGAAGTGGGATTTTCGGCAAAGAAGATTTCTATCTCTGCCACTGTGCTGTTGAGATGTTCAAATGTCCGGATATTGGCCCCTAGGAGCTTTTCCTTGATTTCTGGCTTCAGACTTCTTTGACATAGTTTCACCGCGTCTTCATGTGTCGGTGGTTGTTCACATTTCATGCTCATGTCACGCCATCTTTTGATGAAATCCAGAGCAGACTCATTTTTGTTTTGCTTAAGGATATAAGTTCTGCTAAAGTGACTCTTCTTTCTGTCACTCTGAAGCGTTCATAGAATTTTCTTTGCATATCTTCCCAACCAACTATTGAGTCGGGCTTCAATCGGGCAAACCATTGAAAGGCTGACCCAGTAAGTGATGTTGAAAATACCTCAAGAGGTATGACTCTTCAGTTGCCAGTTCTCCCATGATGCTCATGTAATGAGCTATATGTTCATGAGGGGACCCATCCCCATTGAATTTTGAGAATTTAGGGACCTTTGGGTGTTCTGCTGGGAGCTTTTTAAAGAGATGGTGTACAGGGTATGGTACCCTATACAGGTCATAGGTGGCAGACCCCTCATTCTGCTCAGCCATCTTTGCTTCAATTATTTGTTCAATCATGGCCCTCTGAGAGACCATTGTTCTTTCAAATGCAGTATTTAGTTGTGGCGCATCGTGTCTTTGCTCTGTAACATGCACCTCTTGATTTTCTTCATGGCTTGAATTTGGATTTATAAATTCTGCTCGGGGTGTGCTTGGTGGCATGTTCCCAGGCTGGGGTGCCACCATAGGCAATGCTGGCTGACTTGTTTGTTGAAGTTGCTGAGATTGCAATATCTGTTGTGCCTGTTCTGGAGGCTGTACTGGCGGTGATTGTTGTGATGGCAGTGGCGCCGCCATCCCAATTGTTGCATAAGGCTTTCTAACATGGCTTTTAGCTTCTGATTTTCTTGCATTACCATTTCTAAATTTGGCAATGAGGGTACCCTGATATTAGGGTTTTCAGCAAACCGACTCTGATTCAGAGGGTGATTTGATGTGGTGGTAATGTCGACAGCCCCCATGTCTCCTTCATTTTGGTGTGGTAAGTCCACTTCCACATTTACCCGGTCAAGCCAGGCTCGTGCTTGCTCTCTTCTGTGACTAGACACTGTGGATGCTGCTCCATATTTGAAGCTTCTGCCTAGTCAGCTATCACAGGCAGATTGATGTTAGAGGCATAACATGTGTATATACGCATGCCTTCTTCAGTGATTTGCACTGTTCTTCTTTTCTTCTGCCTAGGGCGTACAGCGGCACCCAGGCGCTGGAAGACTGATTTTCTAGGGACATCATCATTCCTCTTGTGTTCTCCTGACTTGAAATTTTGCCCTGTCTCCGGGCTTGCTTGTCTTCTTTCTTGATATACCCCTTTCCTTTTAGATCCTCTTTGCAGATCGACTGGTAAAGAAGGGGTGCATTCTTTAGTTCGAGACTCTTGGAAGACTCCCTTTGTCTTTCTGGACTTTTCTTCTCCCGAAGGTTTGCCAATTGTTGGGTCTTGCTTCATGATTGTTCTTACATTCTTTCGCCCTATTAGAGACTCTAGGACCCTTGTCCTTCTGAGTTCTTGAGCTTTTTCTTTGGTAACCCACACCTGCTTAACACGAGGCGGGCTGTATGTCTCATCATTTCCAGCATTGGCTTTGTATTTCTTGAAGCCGATGTCGTCAAATTTGTGGTCCTTGGTTTCCGCTTTCCTCCATTGTTTTTCATATCTTTTACTTTAAAGCTTGGCTTATCCTGCTGCACTTTAGGCATTATGCCAATTGTTCCTTACCGGAATGGTAGCCACCTGTCGTTCCGGTATCACCATGGTTTCACTGCCGTCCAGGCGGATCCGGAGCTCGCCAATACGGACAGTCTTTCCAGAGCTTGAAATGCCACGAGTCGTGGGCTTCTTGCCATACTTGTGCTTTCTATGCTTTTTTGTCGTTGGAGTGTTAGTGAAGTTGATGGCATAGGTAGTGAACATCTGCACCAAATTAGCCTCCTGAGCTTGAGGCTCTTCCTTCGTCTTGCTTGTTTCCTAAGCTTTGGCAGCAGTAGGTATGACGGCCGGTATTACGCCCAGGAAGTATGGAGATTCCACCACAGGGGGAAAAGCTCCAAACCTGATGGGCGTTGTGAGGTAGCCGTTTCTTATGTGGTCCTAGACCACAAGTGGGCCGAAGACCACGCCCGGAGTATGAGCAGCAGCCGCCATTGCAGGACCTGCACATAAAAGGTATGATGTGAGTACATCTGATTGTTAGGGTATTGTCTGATGGAGAGATGAAGGGAAGGGAGGTCCCCAGTGGAGTCGCCATCTTTGTGAGAATTATTTTTTAACATTTTAAAATTTTGGCGATTTTATCTTTTGGATTTGATTTATTTGGGTTCTTTATTTATTTATATGGACATGGTCTTGCTTAGTTCATTTGACCTCCCCCACTAACTGCGGTAGTGTTAATTATATCAGCACAAAGACTGAATACCCTTGATTAACCATCAGGCAAACCTGTTGAAACAAAAGAACGTGACTCACATTTGAATGAAATGAATTATACATGGAAAGAAACACCATTGCAAACATGCAGTTCATTTTTTTTGGAATTTTTTGATATTATTCATTTTTTATTGATTTTTGAATGTATTTTTTCATTTTTTTGGTATTTTCAGAATTATTTCATTTATTTAAGCATTTTCGTGATTTATTTATTTACATTTAAATTATGTGAATTAAATTTACATTTTTTATTTATTTGATGATTTAAAGGGGAATTAGCTTAACATTTTCATTTATTTAATTGTTTTAAACATGAATTGACTTAAGGTGGGTTAAAATTGATGTGAGACATAACTTGTTTGTTGATTTTATGTTATTGAAAATTAAAGAATATTATTTGGAAGATATTTTGTTAATACTAGTCGAAAACTTGGTTGATTTTGACTAGGAAATTACGTAGTGCTACGTTTTAAATAAACGTGACATTACATGAAATAATTCATATAACGCATTATTGGATGATTAAAAATAGCCCAATGGGCCCGATAAATCACACAAGTTAATTCGCTAATTGTTGGCCCAATAAGCACAAAATGTCTTGATTAATTGTGTGACAGTACAAGTCCGGCCCAATAAAGAGTATTAGGCCCAATAAGAAGATTGGCCCAATAAGAAGAAGTCCAATGGACCTTTTTATGAACTTGAGAGAAAAGAATCGTGCCTTGCACGATGATCTTTAGGGTTACCTTGTAGACCCTTTTTTCAGACTGTCTTGCAGTCTTTTTCCCGAAGCCTTGCTCGGGTTTTTGGCTCAGAAAATGCTCCTCCTCCTTGGGGCGCCCCAGGGCTTCTTTTATAGTGGCTGGGCAAAAGACGCCCGGCCGGAAGGTTTGTGCATCTCCCCGGAGCTCTGCTCATCTTTTAGGGGTTTTACGCAATTTTCCAATGCATATTGCAACTTAAACCCTCCTTTTCTTTTTTCTTTCCGATTTCCCATTTCCTTCTTTCGGCCGGAGCCTTCCCGGTTTTGCTCTGCGAAACAGAGCAGGGAGGAGAGGGCGGCTCGGCGATCTCCCTGCCCCTCTCTTCCTTCCTGCTTGGCGGCGGCGGAGGCAGGGCAGCAGCGCGGCGGACGAGGGGCGACTTGAGCGGCGGAGCAGTCAGGGCGGCGGCGGCGGATCAGCAGCAGCGGCGGCCAGAGGAAGTCGCCGGCGGCCCTGGGCTGTGGCAGCGCCGGCGTGCGGGAGCAGCGGCGGCTGCGGCAGCTGCAGCGGGGGAAGCGCGGGGCGGCGGCCATCGGTTGGGCGGGCGACCCGGGAGGGGCGGCAGTCGGCCACGCGGCGAACCCGGAGGGGGGCTGACGTCAGTGGGCGGGCCAGGGCGCCAGCGGGGCCCTTCCCCCCTCCTTCCCTGCTCCATCTCCTTTTTCCTGTTTACCGTGGGAGGACCCAATGGGGGCGCTGGTCAGAGGGCCACTGTAGTCAGCCCAAGCAACACCTACACGGCTAGGCAGAGGTGAGGTCTCCCTTCCCTTTTCTTTCTGTGCTTATTTGATTTTGTTTCTTTCATTTGTTTTCTCCCGCGGGAAGCCAGATGAACATGCTGCTGTGTTTTTTTTTGGTTCAACAAGCGCCCTTTCGGGTTTTCACCTCAGCTGAATTTTTTGATCTTTTTACCCTCAAGCATACAGTGAGCCGTATACTTAAGTCCATCGGGGTATCTCTATTTTTTTAACCCCTTTTTGTTTCTTTCCTTTTTTTTACCAAGGCCGTCGAGGACTCGACTGACTTGGATGTGTGAATGGCTAAGGTTTGGTTGTGGGATGAGTGATGGTTTCAGATGTGATTTGAGATTTGAATTTGGCCAATGATTGGAAATTCGGATTTGGGATTTGAATTTGGATTTGGATGTGGATTGGGTTTGAATATGAGTAGGTGGTGACTTGGGTCACTTTTGTGGTATTTTGGATTTGGGTTTGGATATGGATATGAGATTTGGGTATGATTTAGCCCTGGACTTGGTTTTGAATGGGCTCTGGAATGGTGTTTATTGTTTGGCTGTGGAATTTGAACTTCGTCTCTCCTTGATGGCTCGGTGCCGGGATAAGGGGTTGCACTCGGATTTGAATGGCTGGGAGGAGGAAGTCTTCCTGCCTTTGCTTCACAGTACAACATTTGCACATTGGGCTTATTGCCTCGATTTTTTTATATGGTATCTGTCACCCTTCGCAAGTTTGTAATGTGGTGACTTGTAATGGAGAACTGAGAAATCCTCCTTTTCATCATTTCATTTTTTTTTTTGTCACATTACCAGCCTTAGTGCCCTTTCGGGTTTCACTAAGACTGGTCCCCTTTAGCTTTTCCAACGCGCCCTTTCGGGTTTTCACGTTGAGGGGTTATCCATTTTTGCCTGAAGCGCCTCTTGGGTTTTCACCTCAGCTGGATTTTTTGATCTTTTTACCCTTAAGTACACAAGGAATCGTATACTTAAGTCCATCGGGGTATCTTTATTTTTAACCCCCTTTTTTCTCTTTTTTTTTTTTTACTTTGGGTATTGTTGTGGTCTTTGGTATGGAGTTTAGGTTTGGATTTGGGGTTTAGGTTATTTCAGTTTTGGTTTTGGTTTTGGATTTGACATAGCCTACCTTTGTGGTTTGTTGGCTATGGTAAGATTTGATCTGGGTTTGACATAGCCTACCTTTTTGGTTTGCTGGCTATGGTTTTGGTATTTGGATTTGACATAACCTACCTTTTGGTTGCTATGGTTTTGATATAGCCTACCTTTTTGGTTTGTTGGCTATGATTTGGTATGGTTTGATATAGCCTACCTTTTGGTTTGTTGGCTATGGTTTTGGTATTTGGATTTGACATTGCTTATCATTGTAGCTTGGAACCTCATTTGGCGGGATGTGCAAAATAAGCCTCCATCTTTCATTGGATTTTCTTTTTCTTCTTTTTTTTTTCGGGTTTATACATGAAATGCCCTTGGCTTCATGCTTGGCAGGGACTGAAAGGTTTGGAGTATATGACGGGCAGGTGGAAGTTTGATTCCTTTGTCCCCATCTATGGCAAACTTCATTTCACCATTTTTCATTTTCTTTCGGCTTCTAGCCCTTTTTGGGTGATTGGTTTTTGTTTTGGTGGCTGGCCAAGGAATTGATGTTCTGGCGCGTGATACAACTTCAGGTGTTTCCCGTTAAGCGGGGGAAAGGGCACATTACCTTTATGGTCCACTAGCGGTATGCTTCTCCTTCATATGCCAGAGTGACGATATATGGACCAAGCCAAGTGGGTTGCAGTTTGCCACATGACTTTCCGGCCATTGCTTCTCTGCATTTGACTATGACAAGATCCCCTTGCTTGAAAGTTCTGGGTCTTGCTAATTGTCGAATGCTCGAACCATTCTAGCCTGATACACTTGGAGAGACTTGTATGCTTCAAGGCGCTTTCCTTCAAGATTGGAGAGCTCCTCAAGTCTCCTTTCTATTTGGTCTTGATCTTGATTTTGTAGTTCACCTTGGATTGCCACCCGATAGGATGCCATTTCAATTTCTATAGGGATCATGGCCTCAGCTCCATATACCAAGGAGAAAGGCGAACATCCGGTAGGGGTTTTATACACAGTTCGATAAGCCCATAAGGCCTCATGAACCTTTTCTCCCCATTCCCGCTTTCTGTTGCCGATTATCTTGGCGAGCAATTTGCAGAGGGTTTTGTTGAAGGCTTCTGCCAACCCATTTGCCTGTGGATTATATACTGAGGATGTTCTCCAATCAATGTGAAATTTCGCCGCCAAGGCATATATTGTTTTGTTTCTGAATTGTGACCCATTATCGGATATGATCTTGTGAGGGGTCCCAAATCTGTATATTATGTTTTGCTTGACAAATTTGGCGACCGATTCTCCGGTTACCTCCCTCAATGGGATAGTTTCAGCCCACCGAGAGAAGTAATCTGTAGCAGCCAGTATGAACTTGTGGCCTTGAGACGAGGGTGGGAATGGTCCCACAATGTCCATACCCCATTCGGCAAACGGCCAGGTTGGCGCAGTGGGATGTAATACATTTGGTGATTTCCTTGGTATGGGGCCAAATACTTGACACTGATGACATGTACGGGCATATTGAATGCAATCCGCGTACATGGTAGGCCAGTAGAAGCCTTTTAGCTTGATATTGATTTTCATCTTTTCTCCTGCCTGGTGTGCACCACACAGCCCGGAGTGAACTTCTTTCATGATGATTTTGGCTTCTTTAGAGGATAAGCATCTGAGGAGAACTGACCCTTTCTTTTCATAGACCAGCCTATATAGTTGATCTACTATTATTTGATACGATATAGCCCAGCGTAAGAGCTGAATTCTTTGTGCTCGATCAGGAGGTAGCCAACCTTTCTTGATTATGATAATCGGCTCACGCCAATCTTCAGATTCATTTGTTGTATCTAGCTCTGTATTATATATTTCCTCAACTGTGGTATTAGACTCAGTGTCAAGGATATTGGGCATGAGCCTTCTGTGACGGACACTTATGTCCAATTCCCCTTCAGGAGGCAATTTTATAGCAGAGGCCAATTTGGCTAAAGCATCAGCCTGAGAATTTTCACTTCTCGGCACGTAAGATATGTCGAAGAAGTTGAATTTTTCTTTGAGCTTCATAACAGTGGTATAGTATGGAAGCAATTGTGGTTTACGGACTTCATACTAGCCCAATATTTGTCGGATGACCAGCTGTGAGTCACCATAAACTTGTATGCCTTTGATTCCCATTTTGAGAGCCAACTGGAGCCCAATAATTAGAGCTTCATATTCAACTTCATTATTTGTGAGTGGCTTCATGAGGGCACAAGAATTATACAAGACCCCTCCATATGGAGTGACTAAGACGATCCCTGCTCCCGTAGAGACGGTGGTGGAACCATCAGTATAACGAAGAGTTCGGGAAGCTCCATCGAAATATAATTCCCAAGAGGGTAGCTCAATTGTGGCAACCTCTCCAAGAATTGAATTTTCACTTGCAGGAGAGAGAGTTCTTCTTCTGGGAGGTTTATAGATAGAGGGGAATCTTCTGGCACTGGATGTGCGGCTAAGAATTCGGCCAAACCTTGCCCTTTGATTGCCCTTTGTGGGATGTATGTGATATCAAATTCCATGAGGAGCAGAGCCCATTTCGCGAGTCTTCCTGACAATATGGGTTGTCTCAGCAGATATTTGATTGGGTCATACTTGGAAATGAGTTTAATTTCATGAGCCAGCAGATAATGCCTCAATTTCTTTGCACCAAACACCAGCGCTAGGCATACTTTTTCCATTGGAGCATATCGGAGTTCCGGACCAATTAGCTTTCTGCTAAGATAATATAAAGCTTGCTCTTTATCTTCTTCATTTGTTTGTGCTAATAGAGCTCCCGAGAAGCATCCATAGCTGCAATATAAAGTGTAAGAGGCTTTCTAATAACTGGCGCCCCTAGGACTGGAGGAGTGAGAAGATACTCTTTGATTTGTTCAAGAGCGTCCTGACATTCTTGGTCCCAGATAAAGGGAACATTCTTCTTCATTAGCTTGCCGAACGGCATGCATCTTCCTGAGAGATTGGATATGAATCGCCTGATATAGGCTAATCTCCCTTGGAGTGACCTTAACTCTGTCAAATTTTGAGGAGAAGGCAGTTGCTGGATTGCCTTAATTTTGTCGGGGTCTATTTCTATTCCCCGATATTTGATGATGAAACCCAGGAACTTGCCACTTGAAACCCCAAATGCACATTTCATAGGGTTCATCTTCAATTTGAATTGACGAAGTCTTTCAAAAACATGGCGAAGATCATATAGATGATCCCCCCGTTTTTGGTTTTGACGACTAAGTCATCCACATAGCATTCAACCACATCATGGATCATTTCATTAATATTTTGGTCATGGCTCTTTGATATGTAGCTCCTGCATTTTTCAAACCAAAGGGCATCCTTTTGTAGTTGAAGATACCTTTAGGTGATCTGAATGCAGTATGATCTTTATCTTTGATTGCCATCCAGACTTGATTATAGCCGGAAGACCCGTCCATGAAAGACAAGGCTTCATAGCCGGTGGTCATATCCACCATTGTTTCAGTGATTGGAACTGGGAAATCGTCCTTGGGACATGCTTTATTCAAGTCCCTGTAGTCGATGCATATCCGGATTTGACCATTCTTTTTCTTCACAGGAACAAATTGGCGAGCCAGATTGGATATATGCATGGCTCGATGAAGTCCACTTCAGAAAGCTTGTCGACTTAGTATTTACTTTCAATTCTAGTTCATGCCTCATACGCCTTTGAGCTTGTTTGACAGGCTTGGCCGTGGCAGTATAGATAATTCATGCTCAGCGACTGATGGTTCTAGTCCCGGCATTTCTTTATAATTCCAAGCAAAACAGTCTTGGAATTCCAGCAGAAGAATTTGATAAGATTGCCTCTCTTGTTCATCGAGAATGGCACTGATAAAGATTGGTCGGGGATCTTGTTGACTCCCGAGATTAAGTTTAATTAATTCATCAATAGTGGCCTGCCCACCATCCTCCATTTCTTGGGGAGCTGGCTGCAGATCTATGAAATCCTCCGCGTCATCAGAATTGGTGACGTGGACTTCATGGGGATTTATATCTTCAGAATTTGTGGACGAAGATGGCTTGCAGAATTCTTCTGGTAGCTCTTCATTTGACAATTCATTTGATAGAGCTGAAGTAATATCTTGAGAGTTGGAGTTGGAACACTCCTGATTATTTTTTGCGCTGCAGACCTCTGATGATGATCCAACAACATTGACTGTATAGGAGGATTTTGTATCATAACCTAATCCTCTGGTATCTCTTCTAAAGAATGGAGGTTGCCCCCGGACTTGAGAAGGTTCCCATAGTTGCTTGAAGAAATTTCTTCGGGCAACATCTTGTACCTGAGAGATTTTCTGCTTTCTACACATTTCTTTAATTTTTTCTGGCATATCAGCCATTTCTTGTATTGATTCTAGTTGGTTGTTGGAGCTGTCTTCCCAACCAAAATCATCTTCTGTATAAGTTTGAAAGGCTAATTCCCCCTTGTAGAAGAGGATTGGCTTGGTCACGTTTCTTGCATTCTTTCTTCTTTCTTTTCTTTGATAAGTGACGTCGAAAGTTTTTAATCGCTGAACACTTTGTTCTTGCTTTGGAGAACAGATTTGCATGCAGTTGGATGGCAGAGGAATGCTCCCACTGATGACTTGACTTATGTGGTCAGCTTCATAATTGATGCTCCACCGTTCTGGGCGGGTTGCTTTACTTTGAGAAGTGTTTGCAGGTAACTTGGCAAAGCTTTTGTTTACCACAAAAAGCTCGCCAGTTTCATTGTCTTCATTTGAGGACTCAATTTGCTTACTTTTCCCTTTAGAGAGGGAGGAGGGTTGAAGATTTGGTCCTCCAAGATATAAAGGGGCATCAGTCAGGTTGCATTCATCTTCCCGAAACGGGCTTGATCAGCAAAGACTGTGTGTTGCCTCCCTTCTTTTGCATATTTAATGCATTGATGGAGAGTTGATGGAATGACCCAGTTTCATGCAGCCAGGGTCTCCCAAGCAAGACTCTATATGATGTATTGGCATCAATAATGAAGAAGGTCACCCTGGTGACAAAATCCCCAGAGTCAAGTTGATGATGACCTTTCCGATGGCTTTTTCCAAATTCTGATTGAATCTAGTGATCTTCACATCCCTGACCCTTTGCATATAGGGCATAAGATATAGAGATTGAAAGGTCTTGAAGGCATTAGATTGATGGATGCCCCTGGATCAACCAGGATCTGATTTAATAGCATGTTGTTGATCTTTCCCTTCATGTATAAGGGGCGATTGTGATATGGGGAAGATAGTAGCAAATCTTCATCAGTGAAGGTGACATTTGCCGCCAGTGCTTCACATGCTTGCGCTTGAAAATTTGCCATATGGGCTTCATAAATTTCTGGTTCCTGGAGTATCTTGACGAGAGTTTCTCTCAAGTCTTTGCTCCAGGCAATCGCTTCCCAGACAGTGATGTTGACGGAAAGTGACTGTAATCGCTGAAGAACTCTGTCGTCAGCTTCAGAGCGGACCTGGTCCAAGTGGGAGGATTCCCTTGATGAGGACCCGGAAAGCTCTTTTGATTTGACGGCTTCTTTTGAGGGATAGGAGCCAATAGCTTCTCATTAGGAAGGAGGAACATTGTCTGGCTCATTTGATGAAGCATATGGACTTAAATTTTTATCTTCAGATTGAGGAACCGTGTCAGACAGTCCTCTTCTTCGTCTGAAGGATCAAATATATAAGAATCCGCCCGGATTTGAGGTTCGGGCAGGGTTTTGCTTCTTCGCCATGAAAGAGTATGATCCTATCTGGATGTTTGTAGTGGAAGATGCCACTTTTTGATGCCTGCCACGACCCTTCTTAGGATGACGACTTGAACTACCTGGAGGTCGACGCTGGTATACAAGCGTCGTTGGTTTTATCTCCCGCTTGTGCAGTGGTATTGCTTGTGGGAGTTTGTAATTCCTTTGGAGGAGGAATGAACACCATGTAGCAATGGAAAGAGCTGAACATAGAGTCCAACTGTTTCATGGTGATTTCTTCATCTCCATTGAAGAGACTCAGATTCGGCGAAGGAGGGAGGTCACCCTCTTGGAGTGCTTCATGTTGAACTTGCAATAACCAATTCCGAAGCCGCCTCTTTCGCTCGACCTCTTCCCAAGGGATATATTGGTCGAGCGTTGGTTTATCAGAGGGCTTGGAGGCTTCATATTCTTCCAGCTCATTAATCAACAACTGGAGTCTTTGGTTAGCCGTCAGCTGCTGAGGAGCTTCTGCTGCCATAGCATCCTCCATTGTTTTTTCATTTTTCATTTTTCATTTCTTTTTCTATTTTTCTCTCTATTCTTCATTTGTAGAGTTTCTAGTGAATTCATCACTTCTTGCTCTGAGGATGGCTCAGGAATATTCCTTTTGCTAGGGTGACCCTTGGCTATAGATTTGCCGGGTCTTATTGACTTTCGAGGGCCAACAGTGACCCATTCAGTCTCTGAGGGTGCCTGAAAGGTTGAGTTGATTGCTTCTTCAACGACTTCAGGAGGGAGTTGGTAGTGATCATCTACAAACTCCTCAGCCTGCTGCGAGATTGGTTTCGCGGCAGCATCTTCTGATATTCCGTTTCTATATTGAAACAGGCCAACTCTAAATTGCTCAACATCAGCCTTGCTTCTATGCCGCCCATAGCCCAACTGACGATGATAATATTCGCATAGATCTTGATATTGTGTTTTGGAACTCTGAGCTTGGATCATATATTTGTGGTGAGGGGGTCAGGAAATTCCCCTCTTGATCAATTACTCCTTCCCGGATCTTTGTTTCGATCCAATCATGGAGGTCTGGGCAATCTTTGGTAGAATGTATAACTTTAGCATGATATTCACAGTAAAGATGTGATTGCCTCTCCCTTTCGAGATATAAGGCTCGAGATTAAATGCTTTTATCAACCCTCTGATCTAAGCTGATTGAATATGGATTGAGTATCTTTTAGATCAAATAAGCGTTGATGTAGAGGGTGCCAATCATCATACCATCGGCTGGATAGATATGGATGCGGCATAGGCGGTTGTCCTTCCGGCTCAAGAACCCCAGAGAATGATGCATTAATGACATTGACTGAATGAGAACCAGGATTGTATGGCTCACTTGATGGTGGCTGAATATGAGGTTGTGGGGGATTGACCAGAAGATTACCCATATTGATGAGTCCTTGCTGGATCATTTCTTCCACTTCCTGTTTGAAATTTGGACAGTCTTCAATGACGTGTCCCAGCAGTTGATGATATGGGCAATAGTTGGGTCTCAATTCTTCTGGGACTAGATAATCCATATATCCTGATCGCAGACATAGCCGGAAGAGAGGCAATGTATGCTGGCGACGGAAGGAATATGACCTCGCCGGCTCGCCAGGATTTGGAGGATTTTCAAGGAACCACCCGATTGGGTCTTGAAATGGCGGCATAGGGGGCAGCTCCGGATATGCAGGTGGATAAACATAAGCAGGTTGGAAGGTGTGGGATTCCTGAATAGGCACATCCTGACGCCTCTCCATGCTTTGCATGATTTGGCGCAGCTCCTGTTGGCTTTGTTGTAATTGCTCGAGCTGCCTTTGTACCCTTTGTATTATTTTTCTTGTACCCCGATGCCTAGATCTCGGCGGAGAGTGAGCTCCAGAAGTATCTTGAGGTGGGTTACATGAGGACCCAACCTCAGGATTCTTCGAGCTTGTGGCGGGTTCCACCGCATGTATGACATTGACAGATTGTTCTGGCCAATCTGAAGTATGAGGCTGTGGAGGATCAACCAGACCATTTTGCATAGATATACGGCCTTCTTGGATTACCTTTTGAGCCTCATTCTTGAAGACAAAGCAATCTTCAATTGAATTCCCCACCATACGGTGATACGGGCAATAATTGGGTTGATTGATCTTGCCGATATCCGCCGGCTTCTTTGGTGTCGGCAGTGATATTAATTGATTATCAAGGCAGAGATCGAAGAGTTTTCGGGTATGCTCTTTTCTGAAAGAATAAGGAGCCTTCATACGCTCGGCCAATGTAGGCGGAGGTATTTTTGGTTCTGGTTTCTTTATTGAGGTGGTGGGGATTGCTGCCCCCCTTTGTTCATTCATACGCTCGGCCAACAGGCACTTAAAATCCGTCATCCACCGGGCGTGTACTATTGTTGACACGGGAATTTTTCTCACTAATTTTGTTCATTCATTTCATTTTATTTGGTTGGTTCATGTATTCATTGATTTCTCATGCTTTGATTTTTTTATTTTGCTGGGCGTGCCAGTCTGTCTGGGAGACAGGAGAAAATCCGCGCAATGCGTGAAGAAGGTTTTTTAGTGTCCATGGAATGGACAAGTGGGGTGTCCGTGGAACGGACGGGTGCGCCGTTTTTAATTTGAACTTCTTGAGTCCTGTGTCTATACTCATCAGACAATTAGGGTAGCATGTGCTGGACCTCTTTCTCCATCGATCGAACCGATGTTCATTTACATCGAGTTAAAAACTCTCGGTATTATTTAATACCGGTTTTTAACCCGAATACCCTTTATAACAAAGGGATGAGACAATATGCACTTTTTTTCAGAAAATTCTAATCATGATATCTTCCCTTTTATTACTTGAAATGCCTTTGCTTGAGTATTCATTTTTTTGAAATGACTGCCTTTTTGAGTCCAAATATGATTTTGAGAAGAGAACGAGTGTAATACCCGTGACCTATTTGAGTCTCTCTTCTTATCTCCTTTTTGGAGAAGACCAATTTGGTTGCTTGAAGATTTTGTTTTGAAAACATGAGGGTTTTATCCCGAACGGTTGTATGCCCGTGAATTTGATGGGCTTCCCCGAGACCCCTGGATGGCTGCCGTCGACGCTGTTTGGGACGAGGTGAAGCAGCGATGCCAGGAGGCCCCGCCTCAAGATCCAGGAACTCTCAGCAGAGGTTACCCTAGAAGAGCAGAGATTTGAGGCTCTTCGCTCACAGAGAGGGGGCGTGCTCAGCCGCGTCGAGACCTTGAGAGCAGGTTGCGCCCAATGCCATGCTGATATTATTGGCTTCCAGCGAACGATTGAGGAGGCCTCGAAGCGTCTTGCCGATCGTCAGGCCGCCTACCAGGCGCTGACCGAGGGGCGGCGGAGGCCTAGGCAGCGGCGACTGCCTTGGAACATGAGTTTGCGGATTCCCAGACCAGGCTATTGGCTCTTCAGCGAGTCTTGCGATCTTCGGGGAGGACCCCATGCCTCTTCGTGAGAGGGAGGGGCTCCATAGTTCCTCTTGTCCCCTTTTTGCTTTCAGCCGATGTATGTATTTCATCAGCTACCCCGAGGGCTTGTCTCGGCACCTTGTATTCGAGGAATGACAAACTTAGATTACTGCCATGCCTTTCTTTTGACATCGTTGCAACCTCCGTTTGCATTCAGGTGACCTTTTAGGGCCTTATTTGGGACTCCTCCTTCTGGCGCCGATTTTCTTGGCTTGACTTGCCCTGTTGTTTGAGCGATGTCTTTTGACGTTGCATTTCTGGCTTCCTCCAGATCTGGTGCAACATTTCGGGTGCTGGGTTTGCCTTCTCGGGTTTGTCCCAACCTGAGTCTGATCCTTAGTCGGGAAGGCTTGCCTTTCCTGGCTTTGCTCCTCGACTTTGATTTTGTATTTCTTCTTCCTGGGATTTGCCTCATTGGCTTTTCCAGGCTTGCTCTCGGCATCTTTTGCTTGAATTTTGCATTTTGGCATTCCTTAAGATCTGATGCAACATTTTGGGTGCTGGGGATGGCTTCTTTTCGGCTTGTCCAGCATCCCAACTTGATTTGATTTTGTTTTTTTTTTGTTCGTCTTTCTTTTTTTTTTTTTTTATATTACCACCCCAAGCGCCCTTTCGGGTTTTCACCGGGATGGCCCCCTCTAGCTTTTTCCGGTGCGCCCTTTTCGGGTTTCACACCGGGGGGTTGCCCATTTTTGCCTGAGGCGCCCTTTCGGGTTTTCACCTCAGCTGGGTTTAAGGCCTTTTGCCCTCGAACATTCCTTTTTGGAGGCTGATCAAGTCCGCTGGGACATCTCTATTTTTAGTCCCCCTTTTTTGTTTTTTTTTTTTGTTTAGGGCTCGGGCCGGACCCCGGGGCAATCGATCATGGGATCTGCCACTTGGACCTTGCCTACCATTGCGGTTTGCTGGCTAAGGAGATTTCGGTTAGCCTACCACTTTGGTTTGCCGGCTAAAGGGGCTAGGTTTGACCGACCACGGAGGTTTGCTGGTCAAAGAGAATAGCCTACCTTCTTGGGGTTTACTGGCTAAGGATTTCGGTTCAGCCGACCATGGAGGTTCATTGGTCAAACAGGGGTAGCGTACCTTCTTGGGGTTTTGCTGTGGCTAAAGATTTGGTTCGACCGACCACCGGAGGTTATTGGTCAAAGAGAATAGCCTACCTTCTTGGGGTTTGCTGGCTAAGGTTTTGGTTTTGACCGACCATGGAGGGTTTATTGGTCAAAGAGGGGTAGCCTACCTTCTTGGGGTTTGCTGGCTAAGTTTTTAGGGTTTGACCGACCACAGAGGTTTATTGGTCAAAGAGGGATAGCCTACCTTCTTGGGGTTTGCTGGCTAAGGTTTTAGGGTTTGACCGACCACGGAGGTTTATTAGTCAAAGGGATAGCCTACCTTCTTGGGGTTTGCCGGCTAAGATTTGAGTTCGACCGGCCATGGAGGTTTATTGGTCAAAGAGAATAGCCTACCTTCTTGGGTTTTGCTGGCTAAGGATTTTGGGTTTGACCGACCACGGAGGTTTATTGGTCAAAGAGGGTAGCCTACCTTCTTGGGGTTTGCTGGCTAAGTTTTAGGGTTACCGACCCCGAGATTTTTATTGTCAAAGGGATAGCCTACCTTCTTGGGGTTTGCTGGCTAAGGATTAGGTTTGACCGACCACGGAGGTTTATTAGTCAAAGGGATAGCCTACCTTCTTGGGGTTTGCTCGCTAAGGATTTAGGTTTGACCGACCACAGAGGTTTATTGGTCAAAGAGGATGGCTTGATCCACCATTTTGATTCACTTATCAAGCGGAATAGGGGCACAGCCCAGCATTTGTCTGCTGGCCGCGCGAAACATGCCTTGGTAAGTAATGATTCGATTTTTGATTTTCTCTCTTTTTCTTTTTCGCATTACTGACTCCTGCGCCCTTTCGGGTTTTTCACAGAAGCCAGCCCCTCTAGCTTTTTCCAACGCGCCCTTTCGGGTTTTCACGTTAGGGTTATCTATTTTTTTGCCTGAGGCGCCCTTCGGGTTTTCACCTCAGCTGGATTTTAGGCATTTTTACCCTCGGGCACCCCTTTTGGGGAGTGGCCAAGTCCGCCGGGACATCTCTATTTTTATTCCCTTTTTCTTTTCTTCTTTTTTTTTTGAAGTTGGTGTCCGAAGCAAGTTGCGAAGCCTTGGCTAGGGGATTCACCCGTTTGGCTTTAGCCCATCATTATGATTGGTGGGCCAAGGACGCACAGCCTACCATGGAGGTTTACTGGCTGAGGGGGGCATTGCTTAGCCTACCTTTTGGGGGTTTATTGGCTAAAGGTTGACTCGGTCGACCAGGATGGTTTGCTGACCAAGAAGGAGTTTTAGCCACCTTTTTTGTGGTTTATTGGCTAAAGGGTTTGACTCGGTCGACCAGGATGGTTTGCTGACCAAGAAGGAGTTTTAGCCGACTTTTTGGGGTTTATTGGCTAAAGGTTTGACTTGGTCGACCAGGTGGTTTGCTGACCAAGAAGGATTTTAGCCGACCTTTTTGGGGTTATATGTTGCTAAAGGGTTTGACTCGGTCGACCAGGATGGTTTGCTGACCAAGAAGGAGTTTTAGCCGACCTTTTTGAGGTTATTGGCTAAAGGTTTGACTTGGTCGACCAGGGTGGTTTGCTGACCAAGAAGGAGTTTTTTTTTTTTAATGAAGAGAGAAATTTGTCATCATCCCCCCCCCTTTTTTTGCTAGGCTCTTTTGCCCTTGGGCACTCCCTTTTGGGGAGCGACCAAGTCTGCTGGGACATCATTATTTTTTCTTTCAGTCCCTTCCCTTGTTTTTTTTTTTTGACATGGGCACATGCGCCCAACCCTAGCCTATTCGGCTATAAGGGATCAGAGGGCGATTGCCCGGGAATTCATGCTCAGGGCAAAGTACATTTTCAAATGCTTGCATTTAGTGGTGGAAAGGGGCGGTCGCCAGTGTGTGTTTCCAGCGTGTATCCCCCGCCTTCATACACTCCAGTGACCAGGTACGGTCCGCGCCAGTTTGGCTGGAGTTTGCCACTGATTTGCCTGCCCGACTTCTCTTTGCTTGACCATGACGAGGTCACTTTCTTGAAGACACGGGGCCTGACTAACTTGTCGTAGGCTCGAGTCATGCGGCTTGATAGGATTGAAGTGTTTGATGCTTCCAACCTTTTGCCCTCTAGGTCGGACAATTCCTCCAACCTTCTTTCAATTTCTTGTCGTTCCTCGGGCTGAAGACCGGTGTAGACGGCTACCCCTGTAGGATACATTTCGATTTCGATGGGGAGCATAGCTTCGGCTCCGTACACCAGAGAGAAGGGAAACACCCCGTTGGGGTCTTGTAGACCGTCCGGTATGCCCAGAGCGCTTTGTGCACTTTCTCCCCCCAATCACGTTTGCGGTTGCCAACTATCTTGGCAAGCAGTTTTGCAAAGGGTCTTGTTGAAGGCTTCCGCCCGACCATTGGCTTGAGGGTTGTAAACCGTTGATGTCCCTCCAATCTATCTGGAATTTGGCCGCCAACGCATATATCGTCTTGTTTCTGAAGGGCGTACCGTTATCTGATACGATCCGATGAGGGGTGCCAAACCTGTAGATTAGGTGTTTCTAATTTTGCAACGGCTAGCCCGGTGACTTCCCGGAGAGGGATTGCTTCTGCCCATCGGAGAAATAGTCAGTGGCTGCCAGGATAAACTTGTGGCTGCCAGAGGATGGTGGGAATGGTCCCACAACATCCATTCCCCATTCGGCAAAGGGCCATGTAGGGGCATTGGATGCAATTCGTTCGCGACTTTCTTGCACCGAACTGAAGACCTGGCATTGATGACACGCACGGGCGTACTGGCGCAATCCGTATACATGGTCGGCCAGAAAAAGCCTTTAGCTTGATGTTGATTTTCATCTTGTCTCCTCCTTGATGGGCTCCGCACAGTCCAGAGTGGACTTCGTGTATGATGACTTTGGCTTCTCTAGGGAGAGACATCGGAGGAGGATACTTGTCTTTTTGATGGACAAGCCGATATAGTTGGTCCCATCATTTGATATGAAGTGGCCCGCCGCAAGCAGTCGGGCTCGTTCGGCCCGATCTGAAGGCAGCCACCGTTTTTTATTTGAATGATCGGCTGGCGCCAGTCTTCTTCTTGACCGGCTTTCTTCTTCGAGGGTGTTGACTTAGCATTTTCTGGGTCGGAGTCGTCCTCGAGAACACTGGGCATCAGCCTCCTATGTCAGACAGTTATGCCCAATTCCCCTTCAGGAGGGAGCTTTAGAGCAGACGCCAGTTTGGCTAGCGCATCCGCCTGAGAGTTTTGCCCTCTAGGGACATGTCCGATTTCGAACAAGTAGAACCTCTCGCAGAGCTTCATTACTTTGGCATGATAGGGGATCAGTTCTTTTTTTCGAACGTTGTAATCCCTCAGCACTTGACGGATGACCAGCTGCGAGTCTCCGTAGACTTTTATGCATTTGATGCCCATTCGGCAGCCAGTGAAGTCCCACGATCAGCGCCTCATATTCAGCTTGATTATTGGTCAACGGCTTCATGAGTGCACATGAGTTGTGCAGTATTCCCCCTGTGAGTCACCAGGATACGCCTGCTCTGGAGGTATAATTGTGGTGCCGTCAGTTTGCTTGAGCACCGGGAAGCGCCATCAAAGTAGAGTTCCCAATGTGTAACTCTATGGCGAGGTATTCCCTTTTCTCGAATGGGGACCTCTTTTTGTGGGTCCCCTCCCCGTGAGGGGATGAGAGCATTTCCTCTTCCGGGAGCTTGAACTCGAGGGGAGAGCCTGCTGGGAGCGGATGTGCCGCCAGGAAATCGCCATACCTTGCCTTTGATCGCTTTTCTTGGGACGAAGGTGATATCAAACTCCATGAGGAGAAGGGCCCATTTTCCCATCCTTCCTGACAACACAGGTTGGGTGAGGAGCGCTTTTAGCAGGTCTATCCTCGAGATGAGGCTGACTTGATGGGCTAGCAGATAGTGCCGTAATTTCTTGACGGCGAATATCAATGCCAGGCATGCTTTCTCCACTGGGGAATATCGGTGCTCCGACCCACCCAACATCCTGCTGAGGTAGTAGAAGCGGTTGCTCTTTGCCTTCCTCATTCACTTGCGCCAGAAGCGCTCCCAGCGACGTTTCCATGGCTGTGATGTAGAGGATGAGCGGCTTATCTCTCACTGGGGCTCCCAAGACGGAGGAGTAGGGAGATACTCTTTGATTTCTTCAAAGTATCTTGGCACTCTTGGTCCCATACAAATGGGGCTCATTTCTTCTTCATCAATTTGCTGAAGGGGGCGCACCTGCCCGCGAGGTTGGAGATGAACCGCCTTATGTAGGCCAGCCTTCCTTGGAGAGATTTCAGCTCCGTCAAGGTTTTCGGCGCGGCAGCTCTCTGATAGCTTTGATTTTGACGGGATCAATTTCTATCCCGCGGTATTTGACAACAAGCCGAGGAATTGCCGCTCGAGACGCCAAAGGCGCACTTCATAGGGTTCATCTTCAGCTGATGCTGGCGGAGTCTTTCGAAGACCTGGCGTAGGTCGCTTAGGTGGTCTTCCGCCTTTTGGTCTTGACGACCAGACATCAACGTAGCACTCGACCGAGTCATGGAGCATTTCTCCGAAAATCTTGGTCATGGCTCGTTGATAGGTGGCTCCGGCGTTTCTTCAAGCCGAAGGGCATTCTTTTATAGTTATAGATCCCTTTGGGACCTAAAGGCGGTGTGACCCTTATCTTTGGGAGCCATACGGATTTGATGTAGCCCGACGATCCATCCATGAAGGATAGCGCTTCATGCCCAGTGGTCATATCGATCAATGTTTCCGTGATCGGGACCGGGAAGTCGTCCTTCGGGCAGGCTTTGTTCAAGTCCCTGTAGTCGATACAGATCCGGACTTCGTCGTTCTTCTTCTTGACCGGCACTATATTGGCCAGCCAAGTTGGATAGATGCATGGCTCGGTGAAGTCGACTTGGAGAAGTCGGTCCACCTCGGCATTTACTTTCAGCTCCAGCTCGTGGCGCATACGCCGTTGGGCTTGCTTGACCGGTTTTGCTGCGGGGAGTATGAACAATTCATGCTCAGCCACGGAGGGGTCCAGGCCTGGCATTTCTTTGTATGTCCACTGCGAAACATTCTTTGAATTCCAGTAAGAGTGCCGGTATGACTGTCTTTTCTTCTTCTCGTTCAGGAGAGCGCTGACGAAGATTGGTCGGGGTTCTTTTGGTTCCCGAGGTCGAGTTCGACCAGTTCATCGACAGTAGCTTGTCCGCCGTCTTCGAGTTCACGGGGTGCTGGCTGTAGGTCGATGAAATCCTTTTCTTCATCAGAGTCAGCAACGTGGACGTCATAGTATTTGAAGCCTTCTTCTGTGATCGGCCAGAAGTGACCCCCTCGCTTTGAGGCGCTTCTTGACACGACGCCCCATTTGATAGGACGAGGGCGGCCTCCCCCTTGCTGCGGCTTTGTAGCGGGGGTAGGAGATCGCCCCATCGGAAGGGCAATGATTAGATGAGGGCGCGAGCCCAACGTGTTGACCGTATAGTAGGCCTCGCATTCCGCCGTCTGACCATAGCCCCCCCCCGAGTGTCTTTTGCACAATAGGGGGTTGCCCTCGGAGTTGCTTCGGGTACCACAGCTGATGGAAGTACCCCGTCGAGAGGGATCTTGCGTTTGTGCAATCTTTTGCCTTTGGCACAATTTCTTGATGTGCTCGGGCTGTCGTCCATTTCTTGGACGGGCTCTGGGGCGACTTGAGTCGTTTGACTCCAGCCGAAGTCGTCTTCGGAGGGCCCATATGGAAGCGGGTCTCCTTTGTAGAAGATGATCGTCTTCGGCGTCTTGCCTTCCTCGAGACTATCATTTCTGTAATGGGTGACAATGAATGTCTTTAGTCGTTCCACTCATTGCTCCTCCCTATGGAAGGGCAGCTGCATGTACGTCGGCGGCAAAGAGATGCTTCGGTTGATGATCTCGCCGACGGTGTTTGCTTCATGGTTGATTTCACGCCTTTCTGGGCAACTCGGCCCGGCGTGGTGGATTCGGCGAGGCGGCTGAGCCGGTGAGCTTCAAGGAGGTCTTTGTTGACCGTAAGAGCTCCTCTTCCTCTTGATCCTGGCTTGCTTGACCCCATCGGCATTCTGCTTTTTCCTTGCCTTTTGACGCGGTTGCTGGCTTGTCGGGAGGCTCGCCGAAGTATAGCTGGGCATCCGCCAGATTGCATTCATTTGGGCGGAAAGGAGCCCGTCGGCGAAAACCGTATGTTGCTCTCCTTCTTTGATGTATTTTATACACTGATGGAGAGTCGAGGGATGACCCGATTTTCATGGAGCCAGGGTCTTCCAGGAGAGCTTTGTAAGGCGTGTTCGCATTTATGATGTAGAACACGGCCTTGGTGGTGAAGCCGTCCATGGCCAGTTGTACTTCCACCTTTCCCAAGGCGTTTTCAGAATTCTGGTTGAATCCAGCGATTCTGATGTCATTTACCCTTTGCAAGTAGGGCGTGAGATATAAAGACTTGAAAGTCTTCAGAGGCATGATATTAATCGACGCCCCGGGGTCAACCAGGATCCGGTTGAGCTCGTGCCTATTGACTTTTCCTTGCATGTACAACGGGCGGTTGTAGTATAGCGTTGGCAACAGCATGTCCTTGTCGGAGAAGGTCACCTCCGCCGCCAGTGCTTCGAGGGCTTGCGCCAGGAGTTCGGTCACGTCAGCTTCGTAGACCTCGGGCTCTTGCAAGATTTTGACGAGCGTCGTTCTCAACTCTTTGCTCCAGGCAATGGCGTCCCATATGGTGATGTTGGTTGGGAACCGCTTCATATGCTGTATGATTTTGCGGTCAGCCCGGGCACGGAGTTGATCCAATGGCGGGATAGTGTCCTCCAGGGCTTTTATCGGTTGCCCGAATTGGTTGACCCGTCTTGTCCCTGGTTGTCCATCCGGCTTTTCTTCGAACAGCGAGCTTAGGCTATCCTCCTCCGGGGCAGTAGTTTCCTCTCTGCCACTTTTGGATGGAGTGGGCCGGACGGCTGACTCAGGAGTTTTCCGGTGGGAGGGTTTGTTGGGGATCGCCCATCCCCCACACTCTTCTTCGTCGGACAGGACGAAGAGGACTGGCTGGGTGGCCCTCCGGTCGGAGAGCCCACTAGCGATATCCTGCTGCTCTTCTTCTTCCTCGTCAGACGGGTCGAAGATGAAGGAGTTCGCCCGTACCTCCATTTCCGGGGCAGGCTGAGGCTCTTCTCCTCGGAAGACGATAGTCTTGCTCAGGTCGGGCGAGTTGGCTTTCTCGCTGAGGGACGGGGCGGATTTCTTTCCTCGTCCGCGGCCCTTTCCTTTGCCTCGATTGCGGCGCCGATATGTTGCCACAGGGGGCGTAACAGCCGGTGATTGCAAGCTTGCTGGCGGCGGTATCGACACCATGTTGCACGAGAAGTCTTTCAGCATTTCTTCCAGCTTCTCGATGGTGATTTCATCTTCCTTATAGAAGATGGACAATTCTTCGGGCAGAGGCAGCTTCTTGCCTTCTTGAGCCCTTTGTAGCATTTGGTGGAGCCAGCTTTTAAGCCTTGTTTTGCGCTCTATTTCTTCCCACGGGATATATCTGTCTAAAGGGACTCCCCAAGTGGGTTTGGAGGGGATATACTCCTCCAACTCATCAATAAGCTTCTGCAGCTTTTGGAGTGGAGTCAACTTCGCCGGGGCTGCCGCGGCCTCCTCTTGCTCAGCTTGCTTCTTTAGGCGCCTTTTCATGTTCTTGCACCGGTTCTTTTTCTTGCTGCACTGCGCGCGCCATTTCGAGCGGCGTCAACGGCTTGGCTTGCCCTGTTTTGAGAGGTGGTTTTCTCGGTCGAGGCGACCGTGCGACCTTCCCCTCTTAGGGAACACGGGCAGAGTGCGCATTCTGGACGCCACCGTCGTCCAACCAGCTTCGTCTTGTGATGCTGGAAAGTGGAGTCAATTGCCTGCTCGATTACCTCGGGCGGCAGTTGTTGGAATTCGGCCCAATAGGGGCTTGGCTCTTGGGTGGCCGGCTCTGTCACCGGCTTCTTGCCCCTGTGGCCTTCATCTTGCCGCCTGAGTAGCCGTATCGGCCCTGTAGGCTGCCGATCCCTTGATGATGTGCTGAGCTCAGGGGTAATTTTCCGGGGCGTTGCCCCATGCTCCTGTCTTCCGAAGCTCGCTTGCGGGGAGGGGAGACTTGGTGTTGTCGAGACCCCTTTTTTCGCCGAGGAGGTTGTTGCTGGACTTCTTCCCCGGCCTCGGCTCGGATTGTCGGATTGCCTTCTGAGTCGATCTTTCCCTCTTGGATGAGAGATTTGACCCAGTCTCGGACAATCGGACACATATCCGTAGGATGCAGCAACATGGCATGGTATTTGCAATACATAAGGTGGTTTGTTTCCCTCTCCGTATATGTTGGTGGCGGCCTGTGTGCCTTTACATAGCCTTGCTGCAAGAGTCTTTCGAAGATCTCCCCGGTCTTTGCGGTCGCAAAGGGGTTCGGGGAGACTCGCCACCCGGGATACCATAGGGCAGGGGCCTCGTCAGAGGAGCCGACTTCTGCCATATCTGGATCCTCTTGATTGTATCTTGAGGGGGGCTGCTCTTTCAGGGATATATTCCTGAATTGCTGCCTCAAGCTCGCGCCTTCAGTGTCAGCTATGGACGACATCGGCGGTACGAGCCATCCTCGTTCATCAGCTTCGGGGGCTTGGAGGTTCTTGAAGCGCATATAGTCGCTTTCTTCAAACTCCCGCTGGGCTGCTTCCCTGGCTCTCATCAGGACCATGGAGTTGCCTTCCGGGTCGATTTTCCCTTTTTGGATAAGGGACTCGATCCAATCCCGGACATCAGGGCACTTGTCTGTAGGGTGCAGCAGCATGGCGTGATACCGACAGTACATGGGGTGATTCAACTCCCTTTCAGTGTATGTCGGTGGCGGTGTGTGGGCCATCACGACACCTCGTTGCAGGAGCTTTTCGAAGATCTCCCCAACATTTCCGGTCGCCAAGTGACTGCGGTGGGGAATTCTCCCTCCCGGGCACCACCAGGTAGGGGCTTCGCCAGATGAGCCGCCTTCTATCATATCCGGGTCCGGGAAAGTGAAGGCCACCGGTGTATAGATTTCCGGTGGGTCGATGACGTTGACTGTATGCGTGACAACGTCAGCTGAATGGTCTGTCCATTCGCGAATGTGAGGCTGCGGCGGGTTGACACGGGCGTTGCCCAAGTCGATAATCCCTTGGTTGACCCATGCTTCAACCTTGTCTTTAAAGACGTGGCAGTCCTATAAAGCGTGCCCTGCATCTTGATGGTATATGCAGTAGTTTGGCGGGACGCTTGTTGGCGGTTGGTAGCTGTTGGAACAAAAAAAAAAGCAAATATGAAGGTGATGGATGTATTGGATGCTTGTTAAGGGAAGCACCAATGCTCCCTTATATAGTGGTCCGACAAGTTAAGTAGGTGACATTCACCTGTGGGCAACTACTCAGTTAGCTAGCCTGTGAAAAGAAGATGGCTATTTAACCGGGAGTTGGCAACTACCGGTAAAATGTTGATCACACCTAACCGGTTAAAATCCCACCTAACCGGTTTAACGGCTTGATTAAGAGGTCAAAGCAGTTATGATTAGGGTGACCCCAAGGTTACTTAAAGTCATAACTTGATCCGAGCATTCAAGCTCTCAAGTATTGTCAAGCACCCCAAGCAAGTGGGAGATGCCGAGGAGAATAAATCTCCGAATAAAAATACGGCACGGAAGAATTCCGGCATTACAAGGTCTACAAGACCAAGATAAGTACAAGAACAAGTCCGCCACGAAGGCTCCAAAGACTTGCAATTGATTCTCCGTCCGAGACGGCAGAACTTCCGACAAAATGTACGGAATGGCACGACGGAATGGCACGGGCTTCTCCAAAGGACAAGACCCCTTCAAATGAAGGGGAGGGTGGTCTATTTATAGACTTTTTAAGCCCCTCCCCTAAACCGATGTGAATACCATCGGTTAGGGGGTTTTTTCCCCTAACCGATGGTAGCTCCATCGGTTAAGGGGGGTTTTCCCCCCTTAACCGATGGTACTTCCATCGGTTAGAGGGGAATCCCCCTCTAACCGATGGAAGCTCCATCGGTTTAGGGGAATTCTCCCCTAAACCGATGGAACCTCCATCGGTTAGGGGAGTTTTCCCCTCTAACCGATGGAGGTTCCATCGGTTAGGGGGATTCCCCCCTAAACCGATGGAACCCCCATCGGTTAGGGGAGTTTTCCCCTCTAACCGATGGAGGTTCCATCGGTTAGGGGGATTCCCCCCTAAACCGATGGAACCTCCATCGGTTAGGGGAGTTTTCCCCTCTAACCGATGGAGGTTCCATCGGTTAGGGGATTCCCCCCTAAACCGATGGAACCCCCATCGGTTAAGGGGTCCCCCCTTTCAAAAAAAAAACATAAACAAAAAAAAAACAGAAAACAGAAAAATAAAGAAAAACAGAAAAAAAACACAGAAAGACAGAAAACAAGAAAAACAAAGAAAATATAATAGAAAATAGAAAAAAAACAGAAAATAAAAAAAAGGGCCTAACCGATGGAACCCCCATCGGTTAGAGGGCCTTTAACCCTCTAACCGATGGGAGTCTCATCGGTTAGAGAGTTTTTTTCTTTAACCGATGAGAGTCTCATCGGTTAGAGGGAATTTTCCCTCTAACCGATGGAACTCTCATCGGTTTAAACTCCCCCACCCATGCAATGTAAGGGGGGGCCTTCCCCTATAAAAGGCACCCCCATCCCCCATGAAGAGGATTCTCCTCTCGGACCCCTGGCTTGGAAAATCTCCGGTCCCCCTCGGCTCCCGGCTTCCATTTTCCCGGATCCCCCATTCTCCATGTAAAAGCCCCCTGGCTCTTTAGCCCTCCTCTTTCAAAATTGAAGGAAATAGAAATTTTCAAATCCATTCTCAATCTCATTTCCTTGTGAGCTAAGGTACGGCATCGGCAAACTTCATCGGCTAAAGTCCGCAATAGCGGCACTGGCCCTCACGGGCTATAGGTTCTAAATACTGTCCATTACGGACATATGGTATTTTAGATACCTTTGTTATTTATGCCACCTCCCATCGAGTTTTAAACTCTCCGGGATGGTGTGTTTATGCTATATGCATATGTTTCTTAGAGGAGACTCTGCCCAAGTGGAGATTCTGCTCGAGAACGTATTCATATATTCACAGATTCGTATTTTTATATATATGCTTCCTAGGGGAAACTCTGCCCAAGTGGAGATTCCGCCTAAGAACATATCTATAAAGTTCAAATCTGTGTGTATATTTATATGTTTCTTAGAGGAGATTCTACCCAAGTGGAGATTCTGCCCGAGAACATGTTTGTATATTCACAATTTGTATTTTTATATGCATGTTTCCTAGAGGAAACTCTGCCCAAGTGGAGATTCCGTCTAAGAACATATTTATAAAACTCAAATTTGTGCCTATACACATATGTTTCTTGGAAGGAAACCCTGCCTATGTCAGAGTTTTCCCTCTAAAAACATATCAATATAATCACAAACTTTGTATTCATATACATGTGTTTCCAAGAGGAAACTCTGCCCAAATGGAGTCTCCGACTACGGACGTGTTTATATAATCATAAAATTCGCAATTATATGCGTATACCTCTCAAAAGGGATTCTGCATATGCAGATGGTACCTTTTACCGGACATTCCACTCAAAAGGGAATACCGGTGAGAAAATACATAAACTGCAAATTTGTGTTTATACACACATACTTTCTTAAAGGCAAAATCCCTCCGGGCAAAGATTCTCTGAGGACACATGGATATAAGTACATGTTTATATGAATATATCTCCGTGAGGGCATTCCGCATAAGCGGAAACTCTGCCAAAATAAATTTATGAAAATTGTGATAATATACACACATCCAAAGAAAAAGAGGACAGGACCCGAACTGTGACAGGACCCGAACTGTGACAGGACCCGAACTGTGATAGGACCCGAACTGTGCTCAGATACTCCCAAGAGCAGCATGAATGCATACTCACAAGAACTGTGTTCGTATGGACAGTTTCCAGAAAGGAACTTCAAATTGACAAGAACGTCCATGGAGATATGTGCATACGTTCTCCAAAATCATACTCATACAAGTAAAAAAAATGAATGATGAATGAATGAAACGATGAACAAGGAGAAATGAAATTCTGCCTCAATTCGGACTTCTTTTAAAAAGAAGGATGTTGTAAAAGAATATCATGTCATAAAAGAAAAGGGGATTGATGTAGCAACTCTTCTAAATGCTACTTCTAATCACGACTTCCCTCAAGTTCAAATCAAATGAACGGGTATATGCCCGTCTGCAATAATAATCCTCACGTTTTCCAAAATAAAACCTTCAAACAACATCTTTCTCAAAAAAAAAGAGAGGAGGGAGACCCCAAATGGGTTCACGGAAATATACCCGTTCCCTTCTTAAAAAGTCATATCTCGAGCTCCACAAAGGGCAGTCTTTTCAAAATGAAACACTCAAAGCAAAAAGTATTTCAAAAATAACCAAAAGAAAATGATGCATCATGCCCAGGATTTTCTAAAAAAAAAAATGTGTATTCTCTCATCCCTTTTTGCTATGAATGGTATTCGGGTTAAAACTGATGTTAAATAACATCAAGAGTCTTAACTAGATGTAAATGTAACATCGATCTCGATCGATGGAGACAGAGGTCCAGCACATGTTACTCCAATCATCTGATGAGTATAGATACGGGACTCAAAGAGTTCAGATAAAAAACGGCGCACCCTAGTCGCCCGTCACACGGGCATCCCCGTCCATTTCATGGACAACCCAGTCGTCCGTCACACGGACACCCCCGTCCATTTCATGGACACCCAATATTTCTCTTCCGCATTGCGCGGATTCTTTTCTGTCTATTAGACAAACTGGCACGCCCCGCAAAATTCAAAGCATGTGAAATGAATATGCATAAACCTCCACCAAATGAAAAAAATAAACCAAATCAAATGGTCGGTGTTCCCCCGATGATGATACCCCGCGTGGTTCACCGAACCCTATTTCCATCCCGTGTCAACAGTAGCCTAATAGTCCTGCTCGCAGGCAGGTACGATAGAGTGCCAGTGTCCGATGGCGCGGGAAGGAATACAGTCTTCCGGCGATTTCATCATCAGACGGATTTGAAGACTCCTCCGAGATCCACCCCCCGCAGGGGGGGCGCGTTCGGGGTGTAGGTGCGCCTGCGGGCCCCTGAAGTCCTTGCTGGAGAGTCGTCAGACTTTCTTGCATAGTCCTCAGGTACATCAGCGTTTGGCGCTGACCGTGTCGCAGCGATTGAACCTGTCTTTCCAGGTTTTGCACTGTCTCGGACCATGTCCGGTGCTTCGAGGCTGAGGGATGATCCCCCTCCCATCCGTTGGTGGAATGAGCGTCCCAAGGGTTTGCCTTGGGGTCTTCAGGCTCAGGAGGTGGCGCATTGACATGGATGACATTGGCCGACTACCTCGATTGATCCCAAGCATGGGGCTGTGGAGGATCGACCAAATGTTCATGCATGGTGATGAGGCGACTCTGGATCAGCTTATGTATTTCATTTTTGAAGACATAGTAGTCTTCAATGGAGTGCCCCAGCATGCGGTGGTAGAGACAGTAATTTGGCTCATCCACTCTATCCGCTTCGCTTGGTCTTCTCAATGCCGGAAGCTTGAGCAGGTCATTCTTCATGCACAGCTTGAAAAGCATCTTCGTATGGTCCCTTTTGAAGGAATACGGCGTGCTCATACGCTGTGGCAGTGAAGTTGGAGGCAATTTTTCTTCCACCTTCTTGCTTGGGGCGCCAGAGGCTATGATCTTCTTCCCTTTACTTTGCGGGGCGAAGTCTACAGCATTGGCTTCTTTGCCCATAGCACGCTCCTTGCCCGGCTTGATTTTCGGAGGAGTTTGCATCGGGTTATCAGCGAAGAACATTTCGATCTCTGCCACAACTGCGTTGAGCTGGTCAAAACCCTTGATGTTTGTTCCCAGCAGCTTTTCACTTATCTGCGCTGCCAGGCCCCACCGACAGATGGTTATGGCATCTTCTTGCGTCGGGGGGTTGTCGCACCTCATGCTGAAGTCACGCCACCGCTTGATGAAGTCGAGTGCCGTTTCTCCTTTTCTTTGCTTGAGGGAGCACAGCTCTGCGAGCGACACCTTTCTCTCGGCCGTTTGAAACCAGTCGATGAATTTCTTTTGGAGGTCGGCCCAGTCGACAATGGAATTGGGCCTCAACCTGGAGTACCACTGGAAGGCGGTGCCTGTCAGGGACGTTGCGAAGTAACGGAGGAGGTAGGATTCATCGAACGCCAACTCTCCCATCGCCGTTATATAGTAGGCCAGGTGCTCATTTGGTGAGCCCTGTCCGTCGAACTTCTGCAACTTTGGCGCCTTGGGGATGTCCGGAGGCAGCTTCTTGAATTGATGGTGGACGGGATATGGCACGCTGTAGAGATCTATAGTGGCAGTTCCCTCGCCCCGCTGAGCGAAGCGGTCATCCACGATCTTTTCAATCATTCGCCGCTGGGCGACGATATCTTCAGCCGCGGAGGCTTGGGAGTTTATGCCCCTGCGCGGCTGTTGGACCGGGTCGATGGTATAGTCGTTGACTGCGGCTGTGCGTGGGTTGACATCGGGCAGGTCGCCTTGTTGATGTCGTGCCCGAGCATTTTGGTTTGCCGTCGGCACTTGGCGGCGCGGCGCATTTGCCCCTGCCTGTTGTCCTCGCTTGGTCAGGAGATTGGCCATTTCAGCCTGCCAACACTGTATGAAATCATACTTGGCGTCGTCCGTCATTGCTTGGAAGGCGGCGCTAGTTGGCGGTATGAGGAAGACTTCAGCTTGCTCCCCGTCAGTCGGCAGTTGTTGATCTCCGAGGTGGAGGCTGGCAACTTCGTCTTCTTCCCCTCCTTCGAGGTCCAGTTGGACCTGTCCCGGAAGGGGTCTTTGATCATGATCGAGTGGAGGCTCGAGGACCTGCCCCAGATTCGAGGGTCCGGCTTGACTGCCTTGTTGCCCTTGGAGAAGTCTTCTGGCAGCGTTTCGGGTGTACCAGAGGACGGTTTCATCGTCCTGTCCGGACTCGTTTATCCTGAGCACTCCAGCAGGGATGCCAGACGGCCCAGCTGCTTCCCTTCCGGAAGCATAGCAGGTGAAGATTTTCATGCCTCCACCTTCTTCAGACGTCTGCTGCACTCTCCGCTTCTTGGGCTTCTGAGTGCTCGGACGGATTGCAGCTCCCAGCCTAGTGAAGACTGAGGCGCTCAGCCTTTCAAAGACCGAGACTCGAGGTGTGGAAGCTCCGGCTTGACTCGCGTCTCCCCCTTTAGCAGTTTCCGCTTGGGCGGGGACGAAGTTGGGCTTCCTATAAATGCCCCTGCGTTTGTGTCCGCGGGGACGAGGAGGTTCGGTTTCTTGAGCCTTTTCTCGCCCAGGTACCGTCGCCTTCTTGGGGCGTTCGGCGGGTTGATCCGCTCTGGCTTGTTTGATTTGGAGGGCTTCCTGCTTGGTCACCCACATTTGCCTCATTTTGCGAGGCGGCTGGGGCGTCGAGCTTGATGCCTGCCCCTGTCGGGCTCCTTTCGGGGAGTCCCGATCTTCTTGACGCATCCCTTGGAGGGGAGCGAACTAGTTGGAGGTTGCCACCGTAGGGACGCTTCTGTCCCGGGGAAGTATCGGCTCGCCTCCATCGAGCCTGACGCGGATGTCTCCCACAAGCACGGTCTTGCCGGAGTTGGAGACGACTGCGTCGGGCTTGGTGCCCCTGCGCCCCTGGCGCTGTCCTCGTTTTCTAGGGACTGCGATGCAGGAGATTGTGTTTACCGAGAAGACTTGGCCTTGGCTTGGACGGGGTTTGGTGCCCCTGGTTACAGTAGCTTTGGGCGCCGCCTTTGGAGTAGCTTGGACGGCGGGGACCACCCCTAGGAAGTAGGGGGATCCCACCACTGCAGGAAAGTCGCCGAACACGATCGGCGTAGTCAAGTAGCCACATTTGGCGTGGCATGCGACGACCATCGGACCGTAGGTGACGGCGGCCATTGAGCAGACTTGAGCTTGCAGGTGGAAGCGGGCTTCTTCTCGCCGACTTTCGCTCCTTGTACCTGTGATGTGGAAATTAGTCATCTTTTATTCCTATATCGGCATACGGTCTTTTTACATATGCATGGAAGGCAGGAACAGTCCCACCGGGCGTGCCAGATTGTTGGAACGCGGAATATTTTCCCTTTTTTTTCTATATTTTCTATTTCTTCTCATTTCTTTTATCTTCGAAATGAATTTTGGGCGTGCCAGACTGTTTGCGAGAAACAGACAAAGATTTGTTTTACGAGGAGTATTGGGTGCGAAACCTAACATCCTCGAATTTCATTTCATTTATTTTCCGCATGCGCTCGCGTTCAGGGCGATTGGAGTGGTCGTGTACTGGACTGTTCCCCACCGACCGAAGTCGATGTTTCGTTTACATCGAGTATAACACTCGAATACCTTCGAATGCGTAATGTTTATTAAAAGACCGTATGCCGAAATTTAAAGAAGAAAAGGCAGATGACAAGCAAATTTCCACAATTTTATTCAAGCATGCTCATGTCATTTATATTTATGACATTTACATTTACGCCTTTAATGGGGTTTTGTACCTCCACTGGGCGTGTATACAACAAGTTATGTACATGGACGTCGACGACAGGGTGTTTGTGCCTCCGTCGGACGTTTACATGGTGAGGAGTACATTTGTGTTACCAATGGAGTGTTTGTGCCTCCACGGGGTAACATGCCTCTATGTATGTCTTTGGTGACACCGAAGGACTTAGACATGGACCTCGACGTATGTCATTTTATGACACCGGAGGACTTGAACGTGCGCCTTGACGTGTGTCGTTTTATGACACCGGAGGTCTTAAACATGGCCTCGACGTGCGTCGCTTTATGACACCGGAGGATTTACACATGTGCCTCGACGTGTGTCGTTTTATGACACCGGAGGACTTAAACATGGCCAACGGGGGTCTTGTAACAACCTGTGGCGTCTCTATGCAGGCGAGCGCAGGAGGGCCCGGCCACGGAGACAAAGCACCAACGGGTGTCGAAGACCTTTCCCGACACGTGTGGCCTATGTAAGCTCACGCACGGACCAGCTGAAGTGGTTTGTAGGCGTCTGGCGTCTACTTGTGGGCTCGGAAGCGTGTTTTCAAATGGGGGTATGCCCCCCTATTTATAGGGCCTCGGAGGATCGAACCGGCGGAGGTACGCAGCCCGGCGGGGGTACGCGGGCGCAGGCAACGAGGCAGCACGAGCGTCGAGGCAGCGCGGCAGAGAGGCAGCGACCGGCGGGGGTGCATCCCCGCAGACTGGCGGAGGTGCGACCTGGCGGGGGTGCATCCCCGCAGACCGGCGGGGGGCGCACACCCCACCGAACCGGCGGGGGTGCGACCCCCTGCCGAACCGGCGGGGGTGCAACCCCCGTCCGAAGCGGCGGGGGTGCAGCCCCTGCCGAACCGGCGGGGGTGCCGCCCCCTGCCGAACCGGCGGGGGTGCAGCCCCCTGCCGAATCGGTGGGGGTGCAGCCCCCCGCCGAACCGGCGGGGGTGTGCACCCCGCCTAACCGGCGGGAGTGCATCCCTTGCCGACTGGCGGGGGTGCCACCGCCCGGCCCCCCTTTATAAATAGGGGTGGGCCTCCACCTCCTTGGCCACTTCCTCCGCTTCTTCTCGGGAGAGAGCTCTGCGGGCCTCCCGTTCCTTAGGTGTTGGTTGACGACAGCGCCGTGCGCGTGCACACGTGCATTGCCCGTGCGTCTTCGGCCGTTTCACGTGCGTTTATCCCCGTTTTCGAGGGCACGTGCATTTCATCGTCCTCGACGCGTCAGGATCGTGCGCGGCTTTGAACGAAGACTCGTTCACTCTGAGGTGCGCCTTGCTTCGTCCCCGCGATGCTTTGGGCGCGCGCTATATCTTGAACGCGCGACTTAGGTCGCTTCGGGTTTCTCCAGGGTGTTTCTTATCGCTCGGGGTTTGTTTAAGCCCCCGATTTTTTCGGGTTCAACACACAGTTTTCTTAGCATGAAAATTCAATTTGACCTTTTTCTCTTTTGATTTAACATGAGATGTGCTTGAAATGTTGGAAGCATGAACAAAAGATGTTTTCATTTTAGAGTCAAGGGACTTAGTCTTATTAGGTGAATAACTTAGACCATGTTTATTTATGTTCACCTTGACATTAAGCACTTTATCCAACTTTTGTTTTCCCTTCATGAGTCTAGAGATAGTGGATTTCAAGTCATCTATTGTTTCATGCAATTTTTTGAGAGAATCTTCAGAAGTTTTAGCATTCTCCTCAAGCACATGCACTTGATTTTTCAATTTTTCATTTTCAAATTTCAAGCATGAATTCTCAGATTCTTGCATGCTTAATTTTTCTGCAAAACCATTATCATGAAGCATGCATTCCATTTCTTGTTCATACAATTCAGTTTTACTCTGCATGATCTCATTAGAATGTTCAAGAACCTCACATTGCAGTTTTAATTCATGACAAGAGATGCAGGGAGATTCATCATGTACAATACTCTCAATTTTCATTTTTTGTCCCTTATTTTTCTTTCTGATTTTTCTGTATTTGTCATGCAAGGCAATGTATTCTATCTCCCATTGTTTAGTTGTAAACGTTTCAGGATCTGAACTTACCTCAAGGGAGTTTTCTTCAATTGACATAAGAGCTAGCTCGTCGTACTCTTGCTCTTTGACATCCTCTAGTGCTGTAGTGAACTCTTCTGACTTACTTAGAGTAGCCTCCATCACCGTAGACTTCTAAGCTCTACTCTTTTTCAGCTTGTTCACATAGATAGGACAGCCAGCACGCGTATGCCCAATTTCCTTACATTCGTAACTAATGGGTTCATCCTTCCTCTTGCTAGGATCAGCTTGTTGGCCTTTTAACTTGCTGTCCATAGCTTTCTTTTTATTCAGGAGCTTCTTCACCTTTTTTATCAGCCTTGTTAAATCCTCATCATCTCCACTTGAGTTGCTATATTCTAGACTTTGAAGTTCATGAGTTTTAGCAATCCTCATGTGGATCTCTTCAATCTCATCCCACACTTCTTTGGCAGATTTGCGTATGAAAATATCAGGAAACAAGTTAGGATGAATTGCACATAGTAAGATATTCAAAGCATTAAAATTGACACTTGCCTTCTTAATGTCCTCATCCGACCACTCCCTCTCGTCCTTGGCAACCTATACGGGCCATCCTTGATAACTTTCCATACCTTATCATTTTGTGCTCTCAAGAACACAGTCATTCTATATTTCCAATAGATGTAATTGGAACCAACAAGAAATGGTGTCCTGTGGATAGATTGTCCCTCAAGCAGAGTACTATAACCAACCATAATCCTAGGAACACTCTTAAGATAAAGTGCCCTGCTTTGATACCAATTGTTGGAATATATGGCTAGTTACCAGAGCAAGAGGGGAGGGGTGAATTGCTATGCCCAATAAAAATTCTTTTCGTCTATCAAATTTAACTAGATTAAACAATCTAATTTACACAACCGAAATAGAAGTTACTTTCAGGCGAAACCAACTATCCTAACGTGTATAGAAGGGAGTTAGAAGACAAGGAAGTAAACCACAGAGTGCACACAGGTTTTAGAGTGGTTCGGCTAACACACCACATGTGCGCCTACATCCACTACCCCACACCCCTGTGAGGATTTCCTTCCTAACTTGTTTCCCTGGGTACAAGTCAATAAACCCTTCCACACACACACCGTTGTTTCTGAGGACAACACCAAACTCAGTGTATAGTGCACAACCCGTACCACACACACCACTGCTCATACAGGAGCACAACAAACAGTATTTTCTGGTTCAATTAAGAACAAAAGGAAAAACTTGGACAATGGAATAGCAATTAAACACAGAAGTAAAGATTCCCCTTGTTACAAAAAGTCGGCCTTTGTAATCGTCTTTGCCCGACAATGTTGTAGTGCAAATCTGGCCGATGTAGAAAGCTTCAGATCGAAGTCTTGCAACACGTAGCACCAAGTCTATGCCTTTTAGATGAGCAACAACTCCTTGGAACATTTGGAAGGCTTCTGGATGATGAAGACTCGTTCTCTAAGCTTCTACAGGTTCAGAGCTTCTGTTGGCACTTTCTGGGCAGCATAAACCTCTCTTGAAAGTTAGGGCATGAGATGATCTCTTGGAGATGGCTCTCTCACATCCACATTTTGAAAACAATCAATATTTATATTGGAAGACCCTTGGTAGACTTCTGAGAGACGTTCGTGTGCAAACCTGGGCAAGACTCCCACTCAAGGAAAGAGTCCGTTCAGATTAGGAAATCTCATTGCCGGAATCGGTCGACCGTTTTCTTCGGATCGGTCGTCTGATTTTTGGACTGTCCCAGAACCCAAGTTATTGGGAAAATAGGTTGAACGAAATTGCAAAATCGGTCGACTGATTTTGCCTTGTGTGTCGACACACTCTTGTCAGCAGGTCGACACTCTTGACACAGGTCGACACACTCTGTCAGCAGGTCGACACACTCTGTATTACTGCACACTTGGCACACAAATTCAACCCTCAATATAAATATAAATAAATCAAATACTCGGGTCATCAATATGAATGAGAATTGGTGCTTTGTGATCTTATAAACATAAATGAGAATTAATTTTTTTGTGATCATCAAAATCTACATAGTACAACACGTTTCTCCTACAACGGGAGATATGAACCAAACTTTTGTTACTTGATTATGAATTTTACTGATCAATTTTTTCTTTCCGCCAGATGAAATCTATTTTAGCTGATGACTTTCTTCCACAGAACGATAGGTGTAACTGTTTAGGTATCTTTTTATGCAGGAGGACTTGTTGAGTCCAGTTGGTTATCACTAAGAGAGGTTTGCAACTTTTCAGAGAGCATTGGATTGAAAGTAAAATGATAACTAGGTGATTTTAGTTTATCATAGGTGAGACATGAAGTTATACATCTTTGTAACTATAGAAATATCAGTGAAGGTGAAAAGTATGTCATATCATTAACTAGTGATCATGCTACACCACTCAGAACTACATATTGGACAGATCTTCACCCGTTCTTGTGGGTCAAAGGACTACGTCTGGAAAACTTTATGAATCATGTATATATCTGTAATCCAATGAAGCAAAAGATATTGTGCATGATGTGTAAATGAAAGTTGGGAGGTTTGTATATACTTAACAGGCTGTTGCAGTAAATAATATCATCTTCTGAATTGTGTTGGCTATCATTCCTTCTTGGTCGGAATCACCTCATTCTTGGCAATGACCTCAGAAGATGCAGATGCTTGTCTGAGACTCAGAATTACTTACTTAAATGTTAGAAACAATGTTCTGTCACCATACTGTGACTAAACATTGCCAAAGAAGCAATTACCAAGACATTCTGTGTAGCTGGTACAGGTTGAGACTAGAGAGTTAGGAAGGGAACTAACCAGGTCAGAGTGGGAAAGGTCAACATTGAGCATTGAAAAATTTTACTGCAAATAAATAGTTAAGAACATCTGGAATCACAATGATTTTACTTTGGTCTCCAGGATAATGTAGGATAATTTTGTTTCCCTAATTAAAAATAATAATTTTTTTTTTATCCTAGCTGTTAGTTCAAAATAAATATATCACTACAAAAGCACACTACTCTTCTTGAGGTATTTATTTTATTAGGTTTTGGGAGAGATGCTAGCAGTGTTTATATCTTTATATTTAATTTAAAAAGATTTAGGCTGATATTGTGGTTTCAGCCCCATAAACTGTTGGGGACTCGGCCGGAATTGAAAATAGCCTCATAGAGGATACCTCTTGCCTGAAGATCATTGGAAGTAGTTCCTTCCAGATTTGGCATTGTCTCTAGGATATGGCTTCAATATCAATCAACTAATTTATGTATGAGAACATAACATGATATCATATCTGAAGCCATTTTCTTGAGTTATTTTCTACCTGTTAATTTATAATATCTCCCAAGGATAGATGACATGCCTACAACACTGTTCTAGAATAGAGGCCACTAGTTAGCTATATGTCAAGGCACTAGGCCCACCAGTTGATGACTTATTGACATCCCTGCTTTAAGCATTGTGGTAGTGAAAATTGGCTCAACCAGATCAAAACCAGTTGAACCAGACTGGACATAGCAGGAAGGAAACCAGACCGAACTGGCCTTCTGACAGAACTGAAATTTGAACTGTCCAGGGCAAACGGAACTGGTTTTATTCCTTGATGAGGATTGACAAGAACCATGGGAAAAGTGTCTCCAAGCCTCTTTTCCTCATCCAAATGTGGATACACATTTGTGATTCTATAAAAGCTCATTGTCTTAGATTTGTGTCCATGTAAAATTTTATGAAAAATCAAGAAATCTCAAGTAACAGATTTCATATTTTATTTCCAGTACTATTCTATTCTCCACAGATTGTTTTCTCATTTTTTTATTTTCTTCTTGCACTGAAATCTGCATCCCTTTATCCTTTTAGAACTCTGAGGGTAAATTCAAGAAGAAGATACTGAATGAAAGAATAGCCAGATTGTCTAGTGGGATTGCTATTCTTCAGGTAATGATGATATCTATGGAAGATGACATGTCTCTAAGGTGGAAAAAAAAGGCCCAATATAAGATTACAAAACTTTCATATTTCTGAGTTACTGCATCTCTCAGGTACAAAATCTTTTCTGAACAACAAATGACAGGTAGGTGCACCAACAGAAGTTGAATTGAAGAACAAGATGCTGAGAATTGAAGATGCTTTGAATGCAACCAAGGTAGTCCTGAGATCCCTGATTTCTTTCTGGTAGACAGATCATTGGAGATTTATAATTGCACACTTATATTGCAGGCAGCCATTGAAGAAGGTGTTGTTGTTGGAGGCGGCTGTAGCTTATTGAGGCTTTCTTTAAAAATAGATGGCATCAAGGGTTCTCTGGATAATGAAGAGCAGAAGGTGTGACTTATTTTTCATTATATTCCAGTAAAAGTACCAAACATGGATCTTTCATTATGATGCTCTTTGTGATGCTGCTCTGTCGTTTAGTGTGATATGTATATTAGGTCATCTACTGACTATTCTATGGATTTCTTTGATGTGTTCCTTTACTATCCACTTATAGTTTGTTCAATTAAAGAATTTCCTCACCCCCCTGGAATGTCAGTGGATTGACAATTGATTTGTAGGAAGTGGTTATAGTCATTCCATGTTTGGTATATTTTGCATCTGTACTGGGTGATTAGGTCATCTACTGACTATTCTATGCATTTCTTTGATGTGTTCCTTTACTATCCACTTATAGTTTGTTCAATAAAAGAATTTCCTCACCCCCCTGGAATGTCAGTGGATTGACAAAGTTTTTGTAGGAAGTGGTTATAGTCATTCCATGTTCGGTATATTTTGCATATGTACTGGGTGATTAGGTCATCTACTGACTATTCTATGCATTTCTTTGATGTGTTCCTTTACTATCCACTTATAGTTTGTTCAATAAAAGAATTTCCTCACCCCCCTGGAATGTCAGTGGATTGACAATTAATTTGTAGGAAGTGGTTATAGTCATTCCATGTTCTGTATATTTTGCATCTGTATTGGGTGATTGTCACATATAAAAGATTATTTAGCATGCATATGCAAGAATGGATGTTTGCAATCACTAAGTATAGTGATATTGATGGGAAATGAAAAGCTGTCAAATCAAGGTCCAAGGCCGATATTATATTTTGTTTGGCCTATTAAAGGCCCAAATGATGTAAATTCACTTTATTTTAGGTTAGAAGTCTAAATTCTAATTAGTGGGTCTTTATTTTGCATATTTATGATCCATTTAGAGTATTTTCTATTTTCTCAGATTTTTAGTTTGAATTCCATACTACTTTCTAGGTCCAAGGGTATTTTGGTCACAGTTGAGAGATGGATTGTAGGGTTCCATCGCTATATATACACATGTACTCCTTCTGAAGGCGACGAAGAAAAGAAAAAGAAAAGAAATGGATCTTGTTGAACAATAAAAGTTGTGGTGGATGTCTACCAGAAGAAATGTTGATGGTCCATTATATAGTGGTCAACAGACTAGTCAGTTGAGGTCCATTTTTTTTAGTAGCCCATTCAAAGGGGCTGCTGAATCTTAAAAGGTGGTTAATAGCTACCAAGAGAAATGTTGAATCCAACAAATTAGTTAGGTAGCCTATTCAAGAGGCCAAATGAATTATGGTCAAAGTAACCCCACGGTTACTTAGATGACAGGACAATCCAGGGATTTCCCTCCAAGTTAAACAAGGAAGCCTGGTCTTCAAGTGGCACCAAGCCCTCCGAACAATCCAAAGTTCAAGAAAGAACATCTCCCCGCATGAGATACGGCACGGAAGAAATCCAGCAGTATAAGGTCTATAAGACCAAGTACAAAGAACAAGTTCGCGTCGAAGCGTCGGAAGCTCCAAAAACTTGCAAAGCCAATCCTCTGCCGGGCAGAACTCCGAGGAGAAGCAAAACCTCCAACGTATGTAACACCCTTAAATCGGGATGGGGGGTGCCTATTTATAGGCGAAATTTGCCGCCCCTCCCCTAACCGATGGTAGACTCCCCTTAACCGATGGGAGTACCATCGGTTAAAGGGGGCTCCCCCTTAACCGATGGTGACATCGATGTCACCATCGGTTAAGGGGATGCTCCCCCTAACCGATGGTAGCACCATCGGTTAGGGAAGACCCCTAACCGATGGTGACATCATGGTGATGTCACCATCAGTTAAGGGGATTTCCCCTCTAACCGATGGAAGCACCATCGGTTAGAGGGGCTGTTGACATGGGAAAAATAATGTATGGTGGAGGGTGCAATTTAATGGTTACGTGTATATGTGGTTATGTATATATATGTGTGTGGAGTTACACATGGTTATCGTGACATAGAAGCACATATCATTTGATTTTATTTATTCGTTTCGTTTTATGTGGTTCATGTATTCATTTCTCATGCTTTGAATTTTGCGGGGCATGCCAGTCTGTCTAACAGACAGAAGAAAGAGTCCGCACAATGCGGGGAGAGTATTTTTGGGTGTCCTTGGAACGGACGGGTATGATGTCCGTGGAACGGACGAGTGGATTGTCCATGAAATGGACGGGGATGCCCGTGTGACGGGCGACTAGGGTGCGCCGTTTTTTATCTGAACTCCTTGAGTCCCGTATCCATACTCATCAGGTGATTGGAATAGCATGTGCTGGACCTCTGTCTCCATCGACCGGAGTCGATGTTACATTTACATCGAGTTAAGACTCCTGGTGTTATTTAACATCAGTTTTAACCCGAATACCATTCATAGCAAAGGATGAGAAAAATATGCACGCTTTTAGAAAATCCTGATCATAACATGTTTTTCCTTTCTTTTGATTAGTTTGAAATGCTTTTACTTTGGGTATTTCATTTTTGAAATGACTGCCTTTTGGAGTCCAAAGTGTGATTTTGAGAGGGGAACGGTTGCATACCCGTGGACCTATTTGAGGTTTTTTTCTTCTATTTGCAAAAGGTTAATTAGAAATTTTTATTTGGGAAAACATGAGGATTGTTATTGTGAACGAGTATATACCCGTGCATTTTGATTCTGAACTTGGGGGTGTTATGACCCGGAGTAGCACTTCCGTATTAGAAGGATTACTGTATCAATTTCTTTCATATGAGGTTCTTTTACAGTGCCATTTTGGCAAAGGCTGAATTTGAGGTAGAGTTTCTTTTCTCCTTATTTCGCATTTGTGCGGGTATAATTTCCGGAGATCATATGGATGTATCTCCATGGAAGTCCTTGTCATATTGTGATTTTTGTCTGAAGTCCATTTCCACGGGTATAGTTTTCGTGGAAGTGCATATGTGCTCCCATTCGGAGTATCTGAACACAGTTCGGGTCCCCATGGACGTTCTTGTCAATTTAAAGTTCCTTTATGGAAACTGTCCATATGAACACAGTTCTCGTGAGTATGCTTTCGTGCTGCTCTTTGGAGTATCTGAGCATAGTTCAGTTCTTGTTTCCTTTTTCTTTGGATGTGTGTATATCAATACAATTTCCATTTATTTTGACAGAGTTTCTGCCTATACGGAGTGCCCTCACGGAGGTATATTCATGTGAATATGTACTTATATCCATGTGTCCTCGGAGAATCTTTGTCCGGAGGAATTTTGTCCTTAAGGAGGTATGTGTGTATGATCATAAATTTGCAGTTTATGCATATTTTTACCGGCATCCCTATTTGAACGGAGTGTCCGGCAAAGAGGTACTATCTGCATGTGCAGAATCCCTTTTCGAGAGGCATATGCATGTAATTACAAATTTATGATTATAGACGTGTTTACGGGCGGAGACTCCATTTGGGCAGAGTTTCCTCTTGGGAAGACATGTATATGAATACAAAGTTCGTGATTATATTGATACGTTTTTAGAGGGAGAAACCCGGACATGGGCAGAGCTTCCTTTCAAGAACACATGTGTATAGGCACAAATTTGAATTTTATAGATATGTTCTTAGGCGGAATCTCCACTTGGGCAGAGTTTCCTCTAAGAAACATATATATGAAAATAAGAATTTGTGAATATACAAACATGTTCTTGGGCAGAACCTATCCTCGGGCAGAATCTCCTCTAAGAAACATATCAATATAAACACAGATTTGAAATTTATAGATATGTTCTTAGGTGGAATCTCCATTTGAGCAGAGTTTCCTCTAAGAAGCATATATATAAAAATACGAATCTGTGAATATATGAATACGTTCTCGAGCAGAATCTCCACTTGGGCAGAGTCTCCTCTAAGAAACATATGCATATAGCACAAACACACCATCCCGGAGAGTTTAAAACTCGATGGGAGGTGGCATAAATTACAAAGGTATCTAAAATACCATATGTCCGGGGTGGACGGTATTTAGAACCTATAACCCGTGAGGGCCGGTGCCGCTATTGCGGACTTTTAGCCGATGGAGTTTGTCGATGCCGTATATGAACGACTTCTCAATGCTCGGGAGAAGATTTGATACCTTGACTCACAAAGAAATGAGATTGAGAACGAAGAGGAGAGCTTTGGGGATTTGGAAATTTCTATCTCCTTCAACTTTCAAAGAAGGGACAATAAGAAAGGAGGGCTATAACACTTTTTCTGACCAAAGGGGAGGGAGAGCTAGAGAGAGAGAGCCCAAGCCCAAGAGCCAGCCAGCCGAACCCCTTTTCCATGGGGAATGGGGGTGCCTTTTATAGGGGAAGGCACCCCCTTACATGCGTGGGATGGGGGGAGTCTAACCGATGGGGGTTCCATCGGTTAGAGGGAAAATTCCCTCTAACCGATGGGGGTTCCATCGGTTAGAGGGTTTTAAAACCCCTCTAACCGATGGGGGTACCATCGGTTAGGGGGAGGGGCACTCCCCTAACCGATGGGGGTACCATCGGTTAGGGGATGTGCCTATTTCCTTTTTTTTTATTTTCTGTTTCTGTTTTTTTTTTTGAAAGGGGACCCCTTAACCGATGGAAGTTCCATCGGTTTAAGGGGAAATCCCCCCTAACCGATGGAACATCCATCGGTTAGAGGGGAAAACTCCCCTAACCGATGGTGCTCCATCGGTTAGGGGAATCCCCTTAACCGATGGAAGCTCCATCGGTTAGAGGGGAGTTCCCCTCTAACCGATGGAAGTACCATCGGTTGGAGGGGATTCCCCTTCCAACCGATGGAAGCTCCATCGGTTAAGGGGGAAAACCCCTTTAACCGATGGAGCTACCATCGGTTAGGGGGAAAAAACCCCCTAACCGATGGTATTTTCATCGGTTTAGGGGAGGGGCTTACAAAGTCTATAAATAGACCGGTCTCCCCTTCATTTGAAGGGGTCTTGCCCTTTGGAGAATCCCGTGTCATTCTGGACATCTTGTCGGAAGTTCTGCCGTCCCGGACGGAGAATCAATTGCAAGTCTTTGGAGCCTTCGTGGCGGACTTGTTCTCGTACTCATCTTTCACATGTGGTCTTGTAGACCTTGTAATGCCGGAATTCTTCCGTGCCGTATTTTATTCGGAGATTTATTCTCCTCGGCATCTCCCACTTGCTTGGGATGCTTGACAATACTTGAGAGCTTGAACGGCTTTCAACCAGAAACTTGGATTAAGTCATGACTTTAAGTAACCTTGGGGTTACCGTAATCATAACCACCTTGTCCCCCTAATCAGGCCGTTAAACCGGTTAGGTGAAGTCAACATTTTACCGGTAGTTACCGACTCCTGGTTAGGTAGCCATCCTCTTGCCTCAAGCTAACTAACTGGTTAGTTACCCACATGTGACTGCCACCTACTTGGCTTGTTGGACCACTATATAAGGGAGCATTGGTACTCCTCTTAACAAGCATCCAACATATACACATATAAATATTTTCTGTCCCAACAAATGCCCCCCACGGGTACGTGTCGGAGTTGGAGTGACGGCGCGTAGGCCGTGTGAATTCCATATAGCAGCCTCTTTCATAGCTTGGGCTGCCCTTCAGTTGTCAATTTCTGATTCTGTTGTTGTACTAGGTCAATGTTTTTTTTTTTCTATCTTCTTTCTCTCTCTTTTTTTTTTGAGGGGAAATGACATATGACCCATAGCAATCTGTCTTTTATTCCGGACTAACTTTTAATAGTCCCTTTCTGATTTCGTTTTGTAGATAGGTTGTATTTCAACACTTTCTCTTTGGTCCTCATCCTCCTCCTTTTATATCCGTTTTTCAGGTCTTCAAAAATGCCTCAAGGACAAGGATACTTGAGCCGTAGCGACTACGCCCAGCGAACCCGGGACAAAGTGATTCTTCTTGATGATATGATGCCGAGGTTTGGAGCACCTCGCACTACAAGCCACAACTCATCATCCCTGGATAGCGGAAATGATATTGTAGCACAAGTAAACTCCGGCGGCCTTGCCATCAACGGCGGGGTGGATGTGTCCCGTATTAGTCGTCGGAAAGGAGTCTATCATTACTCACGGGAGGAGGACTACCCGGAGTATCTCCCATCAGATCCGGAGCTATTTACTTTTATCCAAAATTTTATTCCTTCACACATGACTGCAGGTGACCTTTGCTTGAGTATAGAAAGACGGTATTTAGAATCAGCTATTTTGAAGTCCCGGGACAGTCTTCTCGGTACCTGTGCTTTCTCATATCCCAGCTTCCCCTTGGGATTTGCTATTCAGCACCGACTCCCCCGGGCCGTCGACCTGGGCTCATTTAGCCATGATCTGGAGAGTTATACCCGATCGAGGAAGATTTCTCCTGCAGTTTGGAATCTGATGAATCGTCATCAGGCGAGGCCGGAGACTAATGGCCTACAACTACTGCCTTGCCATACCAGGTATGTATCTGGAGACTATGACAATCGATGCTTACTGAATCGAATTGTCGATTTGACTAGTCCCAGCTGGTATGGGAACTGGTCAGTTTTATCTTCCCACATTTTTCACTTTGGCGCCACTGAGTGGCTGATGGGGGTCCTCCACCATTACGGGGAGATTCTGAAATCGGCGGGTATTTATGAGGCCGTTGAGGCGGCGCTGTATGATTACCCATGCCATACGGGGCTTCTCCAAGCACTAGTGGAGAGATTCAATCCCCGATGGAACACCTTTGGAACGGCCGAAGGTGAAACTTCCATTGATTTATGGAGCTTCCACCGAATCTCCGGGTTGCCAATATCTGGGCACTTTTATGAGGAGATTGTTCTGGATGATTTACATACCTATCGCAGCAATGGCGCTGGCCAATATATTCTTCCATACAGCCTCCGTTTTCTGACAAAAGTGTGGAGAGACTTAGTCCTGGTTGAGAGGACGGATGATCCGGAGTCTCCCGTGGCAAACCCAAGGGTAAGCCAGAATGCTTGGCTTCGTTACTTCTATAACGGGCCATTCTGCTTTTTTGATAATTTTGCGACGGAAGGCCGCCGCCTGGAGGAGTATAACCAGCTCAGTGTAGGGAAGCCTCATCATGGGAGATTTATCTTTGCCCCTGAGAACAGAGGGTGGAATCCTCGCCGGTTACCAGACCGCACCTATTTGGCTGCGTATCTAGTATATTGGCTATCTTCCTTTGTTATTCCCCATGGTGAGGAGGAGCAAATTCGGCCGGGTTTAATTTATCCGGCCTGTCTTTTGGCGGAAGGCCTGAAGCTTGCCATAGCCCCTGCTGCCCTTGCCAATATCTTCCACGGGTTGGGCTCATTGAGTTCACATTCGAGCCCCCGGGACAGGAAAACATTACTCCCCACTCATTACTTGAGTGCCTGGGCGGGCCTTCTGCTTCCTGGGCTTTGTCAAACTGTTGATCTGCCCCGGCCGATGGCTCCTTTGATCTTGCTGTTCAGAAATAGGCCTTGTGAGGATTTAATAAACCAGCTGACAGGAGCTCGTTATAGTTTGTCTTTCCTTCCAAATGGCGAGCAATTTCTCCTTCAATTTGGCGCTGTATCCCGAGGAATCCGGCCTTATAGTGTCCGCACATCAAGTGGGATCACCTATCATCTGCCTCATAGTGGGGGTTCTGGTGTGTCTTTATATAAAGACTGGTTATTTTGCATTCGGCCAGGCGTACTGGTATGTCGCCGGGGATCCAGCCTTGTATTGGAGCCTTATTATCCTTCAAGGTTTGCCAGAAACTTTGGATATGACCAATCGGTTCCGCCAAATGCAGAGTTTCCACTGGATGTCCGCCTATACCGCGATCATTGTCTCCATATGAATGCGGCGAGTTGGTGGAACTATTTCTGCCGGGAAGAGGTAAATTCAACATGTATTCTTCCCGCTCTTGAGGCAACTGGGCGCATAGATCTTTTCTACGCCCGATGGTGGTTCGATAGAAGCAACATCTTCCGGCTTGCCCCCAAGAAATTGAAGAAATTTGAAGAGACCCGTTTAAAGAACAAGGGTCTACCTTTGATCTTGATGAACGTAGCATTCCTCAAAGCCCACTTTAGAGGAGTAATGCGCTCATACCTCAGGCGCTATAATTCCAAGACGTCCAAGAAGGGGAAGCCTGATTCTGGCAAACAATATTACTATGGGGAGATGCTGCCTTTGGATCCCATTGAGCTTCTTGACAGGAAGGCCACAGATATTCATGGTGATCTTCCGGAGTATGATTGGTGGAGCCACCTATTACTTGATCTTGGGCATTCTGCCAATGTTGCCTTATCGACCAAACTTCCGCCCGAGTGTATCAACGATCCGGGCTGGGTGCGCTGGGAGAAGCACCTTATGATCGCCATCGGCCACGCTGGGCCTCTGGAGTTTTTATCAAATCTAGAAAATGCCAGGACACTTTATGATATTCGAAGCCTTATGCAGAGGGTGGGTAAAATCTGCAAGGCTAATTTTCAGTGGCTGGTACCGGGTCCTCCACTTGACTTGACAGGTACTTCTTAGCCTGCTTGAGTTCATCATCATTCATTTTTTTTTTAGGCATTTCCTTACTGATCCTGCTCCCTTTTATTCTCATATATATTTTTTTGTTTTTCTTCCCCTTTTTTATTTCAGCTCCAGTAGTTGGAGGTGGAAGGAATGATGGGATTCGCTCTCTTCCTTCCCGAGGAGGTAGGATTGACAAGGGTAAAGCGGTGGAAGAGACCCACTTGAGTGGTATGTCTTTCCCTTTTTCTTTTCTTCTCTCATCATTATCATTCATAACTTCTCTCTTCCTTTTTTTGATTCATCATTTTTGTTTCTTCTTTTTTTGTTGCTCTGTCTCAGAGAATGAAATAGATGAAGAGGAGAAGACTCCTGCCCTTTCGGATGAAGAAGGCTTCTTGCCAGAAGGGTCTCCCTCTATTCGTGAGGAGGAGTACGGGAGTACTTCGCAAGCTGCCGTCGGTCTATCTCCGGAGAATGCGTGTCACGAGATGCTCTCTCACTTTGAGCTTTCCGGAACTGCGACAGCAGGTGGGTATAACCCGGGGTTCACATTTACTGAACTGGGGGTTTCGTCGGGGCAGTGTTCTTCCGCCCCGACAGAGGTTTATATTCCCGTACCTGCTGAGGGATCCATGGCTGCGGCAGGGGTTCCTTTTGGTGAGTATACTTTCTCGAACCACTGTGCACTTTCTTTACTCTTCTTTCTCTTCTTTTATTCTTCAGTATCCACATCTTCCTCTATCTTGACTGTTTTTTTTTTTTTTATATATAAGGACAAGAGCTTTATGAGCAACTTTTCATGTCGGGTACAATAGACATGTACCCCACACTAGCTGCTGATCCCTTCTTCTCGCCCTGGGGTAATGCCGGGAACTCATACTTGGCAGAGCAAGTTCATTCCGCTTTTCAAGTGGATGGAGTAAGGGGTTATGGCAGCGGATATCAAGAGGCGGACGCCCCCATGGATCATAATGTTAATCCACCAGTTCTGCCACCAAGCGATTTTGGTTCCCATCCGGTTGACCATCCCTCCAGATCCCAAGGATTTTATTCGGGGGAGCCGGCTTTTGTTCAGCCACCAAATCCTGAGGCGGCGGTTAGGGAGAGGATCCCCTCGCCAGGTGAGGTGTGATGAGGGTTCAAATGCTTTGTCGGATTTCTTCTTGATTTATCTTCATGGAATGCCTGTTGATATCTTGACAGATTTCGCAAATTCCCCGGCATCGGAGATTGGTGCTCCACCGAGCACAACATAACCTGGCCCACCGGGATCGGCCAGATTTGAGTTCTGACGATGAAGATAGCGGCATCTGGACTTGTCTTACTGCTAAAGTCCAGGCAATGGTGACCTCAGCAAATCCTCCACCAGCGGAAGTTATGAGGCGGATATTGGCGAAATACACCATCAGGGCTTTTAACATGGGTATCTGCCGCGACCGCTGGATGGGCTTCGTCAAGGATACTTGGGACAAAGTGTATTGCCTTCATGACAATGCGACTCAGGTCCCTTACAGCCAGCGGCTTCAGATTTTGGAGAGCGATATCTGCTCGCTGTCCGGTGACATTGACGAGAGTGATTCCCGAGCTGCTGATGTGCGCAAACGTCGGAAGATGCGGGAGCTGAGGATGGCCACAAGAGGCGAGAATATTGCTCGTCTGGAACTCGAGCTCGGCAAAGAAAGATCTCCCAAGCTCAAGATGCCAGAGATGAGGCTAGAGATTCTGAGGAAGAAGCCGTCTTTATCAGGGACGGGGACGGTTCTCGCCGAGTTAGATCTTTCAAGATCAAAGAAGCTGAACGGCTGAAGAGGAAGGAGCCTTCCTGCCTCTGCTTTTCATCGTAGTGCTTGTATTTTGAACTTGTAGTCTCGGTTTCCTTTTCATCTTGTATATAGTATCTGTCACCTTCTTTGGACTTGCAATGGTGACCTAAACTTGTAGTTTTCATGAATGTACAAATAAAGGATACAGAAATCCTCCTTTTCACTTTCGTTTCCTTACCTCTCTTTTCTCTTTTTTTTTTTTTTTTCTCTTTTTTTTTACCAGCCCCAGTGCCCTTTCGGGTTTTCACCGAAGCTGGCCCCCTTTAACTTTTTCCAACGCGCCCTTTCAGGTTTTCACGTTGAGGGGTTATCCATTTTTGCTTGAAGTGCCCTTTCGGGTTTTCACCTCAGCCGGATTTTCTGATCTTTTTGCCCTCAAGTATACAACAAGTCATATACTTAAGTCCATCGGGGTATCTCCATTTTTAACCCCTTTTTCCTCTTTTTTTTTTTTGGGTACTTGACTGGTTTGAGTGGCTGAGAGTTTGATTGCGGAATGGATGGTTATCTGATTGTGGAATGAGTGGTAATGTAATTGCGGAATGAGTAGTGGTGTAATTGGGTTTATGTGTAAGTATGGCGGTTTAAGGCTCAGGTATGATTTAGCTCTGGCTCTGGTTATAGAATCTGGAATGGTGTCTCATCCTTGATGACTTAGTGCCGGGATAGGGGATCTTCAATACAACATTCATGTAGCAAGCTCATTATTTTGCTTGCTTGCTTGATTGGTATGTAGAATCACCGCTCAAGTGTGACTTGTGATTCTGTAAATACAAAACGAAGGATGATGAAAGTCCTCCTCTTCATTTTCTTTTTTTTTTTTTTTTTTTTTCACATTACCAATCCCAGCGCCCTCTCGGGTTTTCACTAAGACTGGCCCCCTTTAGCTTTTTCCAACATGCCCTTTCGGGTTTTCATGTTGAGGGGTTATCTATTTTTGCCTGAAACGCCCTTTTTCGGGTTTTCGTCTCAGCCAGATTTTTTGATCTTTTTACCCTCAAGTATATAGTGAATTATATACTTGAGTCCATCGGGGTATCTCTATTTTTTAACCCCTTTCTTTTTTTTTTTCTTTTTTTTTTAGTATTCAAGTAGTTTGAATAATTGAATGGACAAGAGTCTAGCTCTGGAATGGATGAATAGACTCTGATGTAATTTGGAATTTAGGTTTGGATGATGATTGTATATTCAGGCCTAATTTCAGATTTGGATTTTGGTCTTGATTTTGGTTTTGATTCTGGTTTTAGATCAAATCTGGATATGATGCCTTGATGGCCTGTTGAATATGAATTTGGAATTGTATTTAGATATGACTTGTCTTGACGGCTTTAAGGTATGAACTTTGGGATTTTCTTGACATCATCTACTATGGTGGTTTGCTGGTGGGACTTCAGGGTTTTGAACTGGCTTTGATATGTTCTGTCTTGGTGGCTTACTGACTATGACTGGGATTTGGATTTGATATAGCCTACCTTTTGTGGTTTACTGGCTATAGGTTTCGGCATTTTGGATTTGACATAGCCTACCTTTTTGGTTTGCTGGCTATGGTTTTGGTATTTTGGATTTGACATAACCTACGTTTTTGGTTTGCTGGCTATGGTTTTGGTATTTTGGATTTGACATAACCTACCTTTTTGGTTTGCTGGCTATGGTTTTGGTATTTTGGATTTGACATAACCTACCTTTTTGGTTTGCTGGCTATGGTTTTGAAATTTGATTTTGATGATGAGAGAGATATACGAGACAATCTCCTGACTTTCCTTTTCCCATTTATTTCTTGGGTCTATACACAGAGCATCCCTAGCTTTATGCTTCTACGGGAGTTTGAGGGGTGTTGAGGGTTTGGTTGACATGGTGAGCAAATGGAAGTTTGATTCCTTTGTCCCCATCTATGGCAACATTCTGGTTACATATGATTTTTTTCGATTTCTCGTCCCTTTTGGGTGACTAGGTCTTGGTTGAGGTGGTTGGCCAGGAACTCACCTTCTGGAGCATAATACAGCTTCAAGTGCTTCCCATTGAGTGGAGGAAAAGGCACATCACCTTTGTGGTCGACGAGTCTGTATGCTCCTCCCTCGTATGCTAGAGTGACGATATATGGACCGAGCCAGGTGGGTTGAAGTTTACCACATGATTTTCCGGCCATTGCTTCTCTGCATTTGACCATGACGAGATCCCCTTGTTTAAAAGCTCTGGGTCTTGCTAATTTGTCGAATGCTCGAACCATTCTAGCTTGATATACTTGGAGGAATTTGTAGGCTTCAAGGCGCCTTCCTTCTAAATTAGAGAGCTCCTCAAGTCTCCTTTCCATTTGATCTTGATCTTGGCTTTGAAATTCATTTTGAATTGCCACCCGATAGGATGCCATTTCAATTTCTATGGGAATCATGGCTTCAGCTCCATAGACTAAGGAGAAGGGTGAACACCCTGTAGGGGTTTTATAGGTAGTTCTGTAAGCCCATAAAGCTTCATGAACCTTTTCTCCCCACTCTCGTTTTCTGTTGCCAACTATCTTGGCAAGTAACTTGCAGAGAGTTTTGTTAAAGGCTTCTGCCAACCCATTAGCTTGTGGGTTATATATTGAAGATGTCCTCCAGTCAATATGGAATTTTGCCGCCAAAGAATATATTGTTTTGTTTCTAAACTGCGACCCATTATCAGATATAATTCTGTGAGGAGTACCAAATCTGTATATTATGTTTTGCTTGACAAATTTGGCGACTGATTCTCCGGTTACCTCTCTTAATGGGATAGCTTCAGCCCATCGAGAGAAATAATCTGTGGCAGCCAATATAAACTTGTGGCCTTGGGAGGAAGGCGGGAATGGTCCCACAATATCCATACCCCATTCAGCAAAGGGCCATGTTGGCGCTGTGGGATGTAACATATTTGGTGATTTCCTTGGCACATGACCAAATGCTTGACATTGATGACATGTACGGGCATATTGGATACAGTCCGCGTACATGGTAGGCCAATAAAAGCCTTTTAGCTTGATATTGATCTTCATCTTTTCCCCTGCTTGGTGTGCACCGCACAGCCCGGAGTGAACTTCTTTCATGATGATTTTGGCCTCCTTGAGAGATAAACATCTGAGAAGGACTGACCCTTTCTTTTCATGGACCAGCCTATATAGTTGATCTGCTATTATTTGATATGATGCAGCCCTTCGTAAGAGCTGAATTCTTTGTGCTCGATCAGGAGGTAGCCAACCTTTCTTGATTTTGATAAGTGGCTCGCGCCAATCTTCAGATTCATTTGTTGTATCTAGCTCTGTATTATATACTTCTTCGATTGCGACATCAGACTCATCGTCGAGGATACTCGGCATGAGTCTTCTGTGGCGGACCATTATGTCCACTTCTCCTTCAGGAGGCAATTTTATGGCGGAGGCCAATTTGGCCAGAGCATCTGCCTGGGAATTTTCACTTCTTGGTATATGGGATATATCGAAAAAGCTGAATTGCTCTTTGAGCTTCATGGCTGTATTGTAATATGGAAGTAGTTGTGGTTTACGGACTTCATACTGGCCCAATATTTGTCGGATGACCAGTTGTGAGTCTCCGTAAACTTGTATACCTTTGATCCCCATTTCGAGAGCTAATCGAAGTCCAATAATTAAGGCTTCATATTCTGCTTCGTTATTTGTAAGTTGCTTCATGAGAGCACATGAATTGTATAAGATTCCTCCATATGGGGTGACAAAGACAATTCCAGCCCCAGTAGAGATAGAGGTGGAACCATCTGTATAATGGAGAGTTCGGGAAGCTCCATCAAAATATAATTCCCAAGAGGGTAGCTCAATTGTGGCAACTTCTTCGGAATTTGGAGTTTCCTTATCTTGATGTTCTCTCTCATTTATAGGGGAGAGAGTTTCTTCTTCCGGAAGATCTATAGACAGAGGGGAATCTTCTGTTATTGGATGCACGGCTAAAAATTCAGCCAGACCCTGCCCTTTGATGGCTTTTTGTGGAATATATGTAATATCAAATTCCATAAGGAGCAGGGCCCATTTCCCGAGCCGTCCTGATAATACGGGTTGTCTCAACAGGTATTTGAGTGGATCATACTTGGAGATGAGTTTAACCTCATGGGCCAGCAGATAATGCCTTAATTTCTTAACGGCAAATACCAGTGCTAGACACACTTTCTCCATTGGAGCATATCGGAGTTCTGGCCCGATTAGCTTTCTGCTGAGATAATACAAAGGTTGTTCTTTGTCTTCTTCATTTGCTTGTGCCAATAGAGCCCCGAGGGAGACATCCATAGCTGCAATATAGAGTATAAGATGCTTTCCAGCGATAGGTGCCCCCAGCACTGGTGGAGTGAGGAGATATTCCTTGATTTGTTCAAAGGCAATTTGGCATTCTTGATCCCAGACGAAGGGTGCATCCTTCTTCATTAATTTGCCGAATGGCAAACATTTTCCTGAGAGATTGGAGATGAATCGCCTGATATAGGCCAATCTTCCTTGAAATGATCTTAGCTCTGTTAAGTTTTGAGGAGGTGGCAATTGCTGGATTGCCTTGATTCTATCGGGATCTATTTCTATGCCCCGATATTTGACGATGAATCCCAGAAATTTGCCGCTTGAAACCCCAAATGCACATTTCATAGGGTTCATTTTCAGCTTAAATTGACGAAGTCTTCCAAAAACACGGCGGAGATCACATAGATGATCCTCCTGTTTTTTGGTTTTGACGACTAAGTCATCAACATAGCATTCGACTACATCATGAATCATTTCATTGAATATCTTGGTCATGGCCCTTTGATATGTGGCTCCTGCATTTTTCAAGCCAAAGGGCATCCTTTTATAGTTGAAGATACCTTTGGGTGACCTGAAGGCAGTATGATCTTTGTCTTTAATTGCCATCCGGATTTGATTGTAGCCCGAAGACCCGTCCATAAATGACAAAGCTTCATGGCCGGTGGTCATATCCACCATTGTTTCAGTAATAGGAACTGGGAAATCATCTTTGGGACATGCTTTATTCAAGTCCCTGTAGTCGATACATATCCGGATTTGACCATTCTTCTTCTTCACAGGAACAATATTGGCGAGCCAAACTGGATATATGCAGGGCTCGATGAAGTCTACTTCAGAGAGCTTGTCGACTTCAGTATTTATTTTCAATTCCAATTCATACCGCATACGCCTTTGAGCTTGTTTGATAGGCTTGGCTGTATGATGATAATTATGCTCGGCAACTGATGGCTCCAGTCCCGGCATTTCTTTATAATTCCATGCGAAGCAATCTTGGAATTCCAGCAGGAGAGCTCGATAAGCCTGCCTTTCTTGTTTACTAAGAAGGGCACTAATAAAAATAGGCCGGGGATCTTCTTGACTCCCGAGATTAAGTTCAATCAATTGATCAATAGTGGCTTGTCCGCCATCTTCAATTTCTTGAGGAGCTGGTTGCAGATCTATGAAATCTCCTTCGTCGTCAGAGTTGGTGACGTAGACTTCATAGAGATTCCCATCTTGAGAATTTATGGATGAAGATTGCTTGCAGAATTCTTCTGGCAGCTCTTCATTCGATACTTCATTTGGTAGAGCTGAGGCAATATCTTGAGAGTTGGAGTTGGAACACTCCTGATTATTCTTGGTGCTGCAGGTTTCTGATGATGATCCAACAACATTGACTGTATAGGAGGATTCGGTATCATAACCTAATGCTCTGGTATCTTTTCCAGAGGATGGAGGTTGCCCCCGGACTTGCGAAGGTTCCCATAATTGCTTGAAGAAATTTCTTCGGGAGATATCTTGTTCCTTAGGGATTTTCTGCTTTTTGCACATCTCCTTAATTTTTCCTGGCATATCAGCCATTTCTTGTATCATTTCAAGCTTGTTGTCGGGTCTGTCTCCCCAACCAAAATCATCCTTTGGACATATTTGAGGGATTGATTCTCCTTTATAGAAGAGAATTGGCTTTGCTGCCTTTCTTGCATTCCTTCTCGCTTCTTTTCCTTGATAAGTGACAACGAATGTTTTTAATCGCCAAACACTTTGTTCTTGCTTCAAAGAGTGGGTTTGCATGCAGCTGGGTGGTAAAGGAATACCCCCGCTAATAACTTGACCTACATGATCAGCTTCATAATTGATATTTCGCCGTTCTGGGCGAGTTTCTTTGCTTTGAGAATTCTCTGCAGATGATTTGGCAAAGCTTTTGTTTATCACAAAAAGTTCACCAGTTTCACTGTCTTTACTTGAACATTTAATCTGCTTACCCTTCTCTTTAGACAGGGAGAGGGGTTGAGGATTTGGTCCTCCAAGGGGGGAAGAAGGCAAAAGGGGCTGGTTCACTTTTTAGTAGTTGGTCAAGCTATTGACTGGTCTAAGCTCAGACAGGCCCCAAGCAAGTGCTACAGAGCTTGCGCTACAGTGCCGCCCCTGGAGCTTCAGCAGGGCCGACACCTGCTTAGCTGCACATAGCGTGCTCCAGCTATGCGACAGCCCCAAAAGAGTTCCGCTCTACCACCGGGGCTTGCACAGTCAGTTTATCTACCGCTCTACAACTCTTGCTGTATTTTGGGACGATGGTTTGTGGGTTGTCTGAAGCACTTACCAACTTTAGGCGTGAATAGGATCAAGGTTTCTTGAGAATAGATAATATTCTGCAGCGCTTATGTGACGAGTTGGCCAAACAAAAGGAGATTGTCTATGAGGCTGGCTCCTCGATTACTAAGGAGTCTGAAAACTTACTAGTTGAAGTATCCTATGAAACAGATGAATCATTGATAGATGGGTATTATAAGCAACTTGAGTCTGAGATGTTTGGAGCAGATGATTTCATTAAGGGGAATCAGTTGACAATGGAAGAAATAATTAGAGTTGTGGTCGAATAGTTGAAGGATATGCAGGATATCATCAATCTAGATGACTTTGATCACATATGGAGTGAAATTAAGACACATTTCTCAATTCGGGATGCAGTTCTTCATTGCTTGATGGACCTACATATTTTCGATATGTGTTTTGTGTTTGCTCCTTCCCTTATCTCCTCTTAGATATTGCCTTATTTCAAAACTCGAGGACGAGTTTTCTCATACCAAGGGAGAATTATGGGAATTAAAAAGCTGTCAAATCAAGGTCCAAGGTCGATATTATATTTTGTTTGGCCTATTAAAGGCCCAAATGATGTAAATTCACTTTATTTTAGGTTAGAAGTCTAAATTCTAATTAGTGGGTCTTTATTTTGCATATTTATGGTCCATTTAGAATCTTTTCTATTTTCTCAGATTTTTAGTTTGAATTTCGTACTACTTTCTAGGTCCAAGGGTATTTTGGTCACAATTGAGAGATGGATTGTAGGGTTCCATCGCTATATATACACATGTACTCCTTCTCTTAAAGGCGATGAAGAAAAGAAAAAGAAAAGAAATGGATCTTTGTGTGTATCTCTTATGCGTGGGCGTGATGATTAGGGTGAGAAGCCCTAACCCCGGTGTGTCCCGGCCAATTTCTGGCTTTTTCGGGTGTCCCGGCCGTTTTCTGGCTTTTCCGGGCGTCCCGGCCGATTTCTGGCATTCTTGGACATATCTGTCATTTGATGACATTTCTCGAGAACTCCCCGTGAGTCTGGCCTCAAGTCACACCCAGGAGAGCGCACGCCGCTTCATAGAAGTTATGTGGGTCTCACTCCACCGGGTTGGACCAGAGGCACGGACCGTCGGGCCATCTTTGCCATTTTCCGCGCCGCAGGGACATATCCGTAATTTTCTGGGCCAGCAGGGATATTCCTGTAATTTTCTGGGCCAACTGGGTATTTCTGCAATTTTCTCAGAAGCGAGGGTACTTCTACAATTTTATCCTCTATGAGGATATTTCTACAATTTTATCCTTCGCGGGGACGTTTATGCAATTTCATCCTTCATGGGGATGTTTCTACAATTTTATCCTTCGCCGGGATATTTCTACAATTTTCCCCACAATCGGGACACGTGCAATTTTACAAGTTTCAAGGGCCTTTCTACAATTTTCTGGGCAGCAAAGGGACTTCCTTGCAATTTCACACAATTCGGGGGCTTTTCTGTAATTTTCTACTCTTCTCGGGGATATTTACAACATTTCCAACAAACCGAGGACTTGTGTGCAATTTCCCAGGCTACAGGGACGTTTATGTAATTTTCTGGTCCATAGGGTATTTCTGCAATTTGTTGGGCCAACTGAGTATATGCATACCTTTCTTCGTACACATACCCAAATTTCAAACTCCCGGGGGGCTTCGTGCAATTTTACACAAATTTGAGCCCACATGGAGGGGGTCCCCCTATTTTGAAGGACAAACGTATCCCCTCCATGGAAGGGGACTTCTCCTCCGCTCAGGAGAGTTCGCTTGGATTTCTCCAGAGCGAGAGCCTCTCGCCAGAGCAACAGGGGGAGAAGAAAACCTCAGAGCTCCTCTCAGGGAAGCATTGGAAGCTCCTTGCGCGAGTTTTTTAGGCGGACGAATGAAGGTCTCGCCTTTTTATTTATAGGCGCTCGGGGTACATGGCCCGGCGGGGGTGTGCAACCCGACGGGGTGCGCGGGCACAGGCGCTGAGGCAGCACGGGCATCGAGACAATGGTCTGGCGGGGGTGCGCACGCACGGGCGCCGAGACAGTGGGGAGGCCTGGCGCCCATGGGCGCCAGGCCAGTGGGCCCCGCGCAGGGGTGGTCTGGCGCCTATGGGCGCCGGGCCAGCAGGGGAGGCGGACCACGCGGATGGGCCCCGCGCACTGGCCAGGGCGCCGAACCAACGAGGGCCGCCAGACCAGTGTGCAGGCGGGCCCGCGCGGGTGGCCCGGCGCGGGTGGCCACGCGCCTGGCCTGGCGGGGGTGGTACCCGCGCCTGGCCTGGCGCAGGTTACCCCCACGCCTGGTCTGGCGCGGGTGGCACCCGCGCCAAGCCTGGCGCGGGTTCCCCCCCCCCCCCCCCCCCCCCCCCGCACCTGGTCTGGCGCGGGTGGGCCCCCCGCGCCTAGTCAGGCACAGGTCATCCGCGCCTGGCTTGGCGCTGGTGACCCCCGCGTTTGGTCTGGCGGGGGTTTCACCCCTTTTCTTCTCATCATTTTTCCCTTTTCTTTTTCTTTTTTTTCTTTCTCTTTTTTTTTTGAAGTTTTTTTTTTTTTTTTGGGGGGGGGGGGGGTTTCCCCCTTTTTATTTTGGTTTAATTTTTTGGTGTCAACACCTAGCTATAAAGTTTCTGTCACCATTTGGATCCCATAATGGTTGCTAAGAATTGGACTCCAGCTAGAGGGATATTTCTGAAGTTGACTTCTCTAAACTTTTTGCGGGAGCATATTCAACAGTGACAATGGCAAAAAATGGTCATTAAGTTGTAATCAAATCATTTTTACTTTTATGATGTTTTTTCGTTCTCTTTTAGGGTCTGATTTTAAGTCCAAGTTGGAATAGGACTGGTCAGTCTATTAACAGTACAATTGGTTTAGGATTTTCTATTTTGAGTCCTAAGAGAAGTTAAGTTTCCGTCTTTTTTTAATAGTCCTATTAAGACTTGGTTCTTATTTCTGATTAGGAGTCATACTTTGAGTTGGAATTGAGTTTTCCCAAATTTGTTATATTTCAGGAGTTATTTCTGCTGAGTCTTAGGTAGGTTGATTCTATTAGGAATTGTAGAGAGTTTGATTTCTTGCTAAGTTGATTGCTTATTTTCGAGTCTAAGTAGAAGTTGAATAGGAATATAAGTGGGAAAGTTTGAGTCTAATACCTCTGTACTTCAGAATTATGCAATCAATGAAAGTTTGAGATTTTTTTCAAGAAATTGAGAATCTCGGAGAGGGAGCTTTTGCTGTTCTTTTGAGCACTCTGAGAGGGAACATGCTAAGAGGCCCCATACCATCACTGCCTGCCCTTCTTTCTTCCTTCTTCCAGTCCACTTCTCTCCCTCCTGTTTCTCTGCTGCATTGTTTTATTTTTTTTCCCGCTCCCCTGCTCACCAGCAAGCCTGTGTGATGGGAATCGAAATGCCGCACCAAAGGATCCAAGTACCTCTTGTTTATTTTTTTGGCCCTTTAGAGGCCCACTTGATGTAATTTTTCTTTTCTTTATAAATTTTAGGGCTGAAACTAGCTGTTTGCTTTAAAAGGGAGTATTTTGGGTCTTTTATCTCTTCGGTAGGTGAGAAGGGCCATGTGGGTTCCCATTCTCTTTAAATACCCATGTTCCCATCTTTTGAGGATATTGAATGCAAAAGAAAGAAACTTGTTGGGCAAGTCTCCTGTCCTCCTCTTCCTCCCCCTCCTTCCCTCTGTTGGTCCACTTAGTTGGCAGTAAGCTAACCTCTGTTGGTCCACTTAGTTGGCAGTAAGACTAACCTAGAGGGGGGGGGGGGGGTGAATAGGTAATCTGAAAACTAAAACAAAAATCACCACTTGAAGAACTTAGGTTAGTATAAACAAGCGTGTGCAATAGAAATTAAAGGAGCGGAAGCAAGCACACATGCAACACAAAGATTTATTTTGGTTCGGCTCTTTCAAATGGAAGTTCTACATCCAATCCCCAAGTAAACTCTTGGGATTTCACTAACCAAGGGTACAGTCCCCCTCAAGGACATACAACACCCAGCCCCTGCTGGTCTTCTTCTCTTTTTGGGCAAGAAGGCAACCCACTTCTTTTCCAGACTCAGAAGCAAACCTACTGGAACAAACCCCAGCGTGGTTACACCACCAGACACAAGCTGATCTTCTTCTCTTTCCGGGCAAGAAGGCAACCCACTTCTCTTACAGGTTAAGAAGCCAACCTCCTGGTACAAACCCTAGTGCGGTTCTTCCCTTAACACAAGGGGAATGCTTACATTACAAGCCTTCTCTTCCAAAGAAGAGGAACACTTCTGAATACAGAAGCTAGGACTAGAAGCCCCTAGATCAAACTCAAGATGGACAGCAGAAAATGTTTGATGTGAGTCTAAGCCTAAGATGGAAAGAGTATGTTGTGTTGAGTGTGTATTTGAAACCTTTTAATGATGATTTTAATCATGACTATTTGACATCACTTATAATTTAATTTTGATGATGACATTTTGTACACTTTGTACATAAAATGATGACTAAATGACATGTTAATATTTCATATGTTGATGATAATGACTTATGTTAATGGTTCACACTTCATATTTTCAGGTTTACATAACCTTGTCACAGTGGTGTCGACACATGTTAAGTGTGTGTCGACACATGCATTGTATCCAGGAAGCAGTGAAGAAGAAAAGTTGTCAGTCATGTCGACACCACTGCAGAGTGTGTCGACATAGCCACTGCATCCAGTGAACAAGGTGAAGCTAGTAGCCAGTGGTGTCGACACAGACAGCTTGTGTGTCGACACTCACTGTCCCTCCCAGAAGCCAGCTCTGAAGCAGTAGCCAGTAGTGTCGACAAAGTTTGCCTGTGTGTCGACACACTTCAACTGAAGCTCAAAAATGGGAATTTTTCTAGACACGTGGCTGCATGGGAATTAAGGGATTTGACCTAGATTTTTGTGCCGACGCACCCCAAGGCATCTCATGGACATATGGGGCTATAAATACCCATGATCCTCATACTCCAAAGAAAGCCAACCCCATACAATTCCCAGAAGAAGCTTTTTGGCGGCAAAAGGGGTTTTTCCAGATCTTACTCCATCTCCAGAAGCTGCAGATCATCCTTTCAAGAGGAAGGACGTGGGAATCAAGGCCAATCTCTGGAGAGAAGTTTGATGTGCTGAGAAAGGGAGCAGATCCAACTGAAGAGCAGCAGCTGAAGAAGAATTTCTGGCAATTCAGATGCCAGTAGAGTAGAGCATCGTAAATTGAAGGGGATCTTCATCTAATTCTTTCAAGTCTCTTCATTTCGAGCTTCTGCAAGACCTCTTCACCAAGGAACATCCAATCTACATACTATTTTACCCATTTCTTGGATTGTTCTTCTCACTTTCGTCTGTGAGATCTGTGCATGAAGTTTTGTGCATATTTCTATGTACGATTGAGTCTGTGAATCAGATCATTACTAGAGGATCTGATTTCTTTTGTGTTTGATCTAGCCTTTTGTGGTTTGAGCCGTCGTGCTCAATTTGGAGTCGTTGTGCTCCTGTTGTGGTTTGAGTCGTTGTGCTCAGTTTTTGGAGTCGTGCTCCAGGTTGTGTGTTTGAGCCGTCAAGCTCAAGGGTGTTTGGAGTCGTCGTGCTCCGGTGTGAGTTGTACTCTTTTGAGTAGTGAAGCCTCACTGTGTGAGGGGTGGATGTAGGAATCACTGATGTGATTTCCGAACCACCTAAAAATCCTTTGTGCAATGGTTTGATCTGCTTGTCTTCGCTAGATGCTTGCATAGGATTTCGCTTTCACACTAAGTGTTTAATTGCTTCACACATTATCTACACACACCCACACTTCAGATCAGTAAATTGTTTGTCTCAATTGATCTCTGATTCGAAGTAATTTTGAATGCTTAAGCTTCCGCAGTAATTGGTGTCAGATCTATTCAACCCCCCCCCCCTTCTAGATCTGATCTATCCACCTATTTGATCCTTCAATTGGTCTCAGAGCGTATCTGTTTTCGGATCTGATTTGACTACTTCTGTTTGATCTAGTGGTAATTGCTTGAATTGTTTGCTTGCTCTTTCACTATCTCATTTTGATTGATGGATTCTCGAGGATTTGTAGCTGAGGGCCATTCCTTAATAGACCACCATTTTTTATGGGTCTGGTGATTACTCTTATTGGAAAAATCGCATGCAAGTTTTTCTAGGGGCACAAACTATGAAATCTGAAAAATAGTTGATAAGGGTCCTTATGAAGATCAGTGAGATGAGGAGAATTGGACTAGAAAGCAGATTAGGAAAGCTACTCTAATTACTGTGCCATGAATATGCTCAGTGTGCTGTCTATCCTAAAGAATATTCAAGAATATCCATGTGTAAATCAGCTAAAGAAATGTGGATAAACTTGAATTAATGTATGAAGGAACATCTCAAGTTAGGGAAACCAAAGCAACATACTTGTTTCTGAATATGATTGTTTATGATGAAATCTAAGAATCAATTTCTAAAATGTTTGCTAGGTTTATGATAATTGTCAATGGACTGAAGGCCACTAGGTAGGGAATACACTGATGCTGATCTGGTAAGAAAATCTTGCGCTCTCTATCATTTATCTGGCACACAAAGGCTACAGTGATGAAGATTCTAAGGATTTGTCCAAAATTTCTTGGATGAACTCATAGGATCTTTAATGACTTATGAAATAAATCTGAAAAGAAGTGGAGAACATATGCTTAAAGCTAACAGTAGCACTTTAGGCTTCATCAAGCACAAAGAGAAAAGTTAAGTAAAATCAAGTTCTGAAGAGTCTGAGTCTGATGAGGATGAACTTCCCTCATGACTAGGCAATTCAGAAAATTTTTAAAGTCAGAAGAGGAAAATTCAATGGAAAGAAAAAATATTCTTCTGGTAAAAGGAATGCTTCTTCTTCAAAATTTAATGCTGGCAAAAAAAAAAATTTGATGAAGATATTATTGCTACAGGTGCAACAAAGAAGGACACATGAAGGGTGAGTGTCCTGAGATTAAAAAGGCCAAATACAAGAAAAACAACAAAATGAAGAAGCCAAAAGCCATGATAGCAACTTGGTCGGTTGAAGACCAAAGTGAAGATGAAGAAGAGAACTCCTCATTTCTAAATGAGGAGTTATGCTTTATGGCCATAGCAGTGATGGAAAAGTAAGTTCTTCTTTGAACAATATACTATTGAAGATTGGCAATGGATATGCTGAGTTGGTTGAAAATATTCTGAAATAAGAAAGAAAATAAACATCTGAAAAAGAAAATTGAAATTTCATGCATGATACTTCCTTAAATAGAAGAATTCTGAACTGGAAAATGAAATATCTAAACTTAATGAAGAAAAGGAAGATCTTCTGAATGAATTGATGAATTTAAAATTGCATCTCAAAAGGCCAACAATGATTTTGAAAAGCTTTCTGAAAGAATGGAATTGCAACAAAAAGAAAAGCAACAAGCTATTAATGAAATTCAGAACTTAAGAAGTTGTTGGGGTGAAAAGGAACAAGTGATAAAAAAATTTCACAAATGGAAAAGAAAATCTTGATTCATTGTTAGGGTTAGAATGAATGCGGAAAAATATGGACTAGATTCACCATAGAAAAATCATTGAACAATAAATCTGGTGAAAGAAAGAAAAACTTTCAAAAATTCTTTGATAAAATTTGTCAAAACACTATTCCAGAAAATAAAAATAAACAAGTGTCAAAGAAAACATCTGAAATAATAAAAAACCAAAGTGAAAAGAATGTTTCTAATCAAAAGAACAAAATAGGTCGACACATATTTCTGATAGGTGACACCTGTCAACCACAAGTTGAAAACTGTGCCGCTGAGTCGACACTAGCCCAACATAAGTCGACTGTCCAATTCTGAAAACAATAACCAGTTGAACAAAAATTCAAAAAAATCTGAAAAATTTAAAAAACTAAAACAACCTTCATGATGGTTATTGGAGTCTAGGACATCACATCAATCTAATTGGATCAATTCTTGGAATCAATGGTATAATAATCCTCATTGGTACCATTCACATCTCTTTATCCAAAATTTCCAAGATATCAATAGAATTCTTGGTTTGGATTTCCATACATGAACAATCATGCCAAAATGCATAATTTCCTGGCTTATGAAAGGAAGAACACTAGTGTTTCATTCCAAATCGGAATGTTAAATGCCAAAAAGGGAAATCATTTTCTGAAGCAAAACAAAAACCAAACCAACTCAAATATGGATCAGAAAAACTTATTGTTTTTGCTCAAACAAACTGATGGTCCCAACAATGTTTGGGTACCAAATATTTCTTCTCTGATCTGATTTATGTAGGAAGGTCGTGCACCCAACTCTAATGTGTGGTTTCTTGACAGTGGGTGTTCACGACACATGACAGGAGACAGAACAAAATTTTCATTTCTAATTGAAAAGGAAGGAGGATCCATCACATTTAAAGGTAAAAATAAAGGGAAAATCATTGGATCTGGAAAGGTTGATAAATTCTCCTCAAACTCAATTGAAAATGTTCTGTTAGTTGATGGTTTAGACTACAATCGTTTGAGTATAAGTCAATTATGTGACAAAGGTCACAAGGTTGTTTTTGAATCTAATTTCTGCTAAATATTGATTCTTCAACTGAAAAAATAAAATTCTTTGGTAAAAGAAAACAATATCTACATGATCAATCTTGATAAAAACTTTGCTGAAACTTTGTTTGGTGGCAAATAAAAATGAAATTGCATGGACATGACACAAGACTTTCATGCAAGTTTCAACACAATAAATAAACTCTTAAGGCTAAATCTGGTTAAAAGACTTCCTGAATCTCTTCCCAATGTAGAGAATCAACTTTGTGGGATATCTGCTCAAGGTAAACAAACAGAAATCTTTTAAAATTTTCAATGATGTTCTCTCTTCTAAGCACTAGAATACTTCATATGGACCTTTTTGGGCCAACAAGAATTCTCAGTCTTAGTGGCAAAATGTATGGATTGTATCATTGATGATTTCACTAGATACACTTGGGTAATCTTTCTATCCCAAAAAGTGATGTTGTCAGGAATTCAGAAAATTCTGTACCACTACCTTAATGGGTTTTTCACATCATCAAATCCATTGGACTGATCATGGGGGGGAATTTGAAAACAAGGCTTTTTCTGATTTATGTGCTGAACTGAACATTTCCACAGATTCTCTTCTCCAAGAACTCCAGAACAAATGGAGTTGTGGAAAGGAAGAATAGAACTCTGGTGGAAATGGCTAGATCTATGCTCTTGGAAAGTAATTACCCAAATCCTTCTGGCTGAAACTGTGAACACAACAATCACATCTTGAACAGAGCATAGTTAGACAAAAAATCAGAAAAACCCTCTATGAACTTTTGAAAAATAAACCACTTTGTCTTACTTTAAAGTTTTTGGTTGCAAGTGCTTTGTACATAATAATAATAATAAAATCTTGATAAAATTTGATGCAAAAAGCCATGAAGCCATTTTCTTGGCTATTTAGAATTTCTAGAGCTTTTGAGTTTACATTCTCAAGAATAAAACTGTGGAAGGAAACAATCCATGCTATCCTTGTGCTGAGAAAGGGAGCAGATCCAACTGAAGAGCAGCAGCTGAAGAAGAATTTCTGGCAATTCAGATGCCAGTGGAGCAGAGCATCGTAAATTGAAGGGGATCTTCATCGAATTCTTTCAAGTCTCTTCAATTCGAGCTTCTGCAAGACCTCTTCACCAAGGAACATCCAATCTACATCTATTTTACCCATTTCTTGGATTGTTCTTCTCACTTTCGTCTGTGAGATCTGTGTATGAAGTTTTGTGCAGATTTCTATGTACGATTGAGTCTGTGAATCAGATCATTACTAGAGGATCTGATTTCTTTTGTGTTTGATCTAGCCTTTTGTGGTTTGAGCCGTCGTGCTCAATTTGGAGTCGTGCTCCTGTTGTGGTTTGAGTCGTTATGCTCAGTTTTTGGAGTCGTTGTGCTCCAGGTTGTGTGTTTGAGCCGTCGAGCTCAAGGGTGTTTGGAGTCGTCGTGCTCCGGTGTGAGTTGTACTCTTTTGAGTATTGAAGCTCACTGTGTGAGGGGTGGATGTAGGAATCACTGGTGTGATTTCCGAACCACCTAAAAATCTTTGTGCAATGGTTTTGATCTGCTTGTCTTCGCTAGATGTTTGCATAGGATTTCGCTTTCACACTAAGTGTTTAATTACTTCACACATCATCTACACACACCCACACTTCAGATCAGTAAATTGTTTGTCTGAATTGATCTCTGATTCGAAGTAATTTTGAATTGCTTAAGCTTCCGCAGTAATTGGTGTCAGATCTATTCAACCCCCCCCCTCTTCTAGATCTGATCCATCCACCTATTCGATCCTTCAGAGTACACAAGAAAAATTCTCTTAGGTAAAACTCCCAGCTCTCTCTCTCGCAAATACATAAAGACATACAGAGTGAGAGTGAGGAAGAAGGAAGTTAGCTTAAATGCTTCAGCTTGAATGAGCTCGAGCTCTTCCTCTCTTATTTTGAGTGTGTATGGAGTTCGCACACTTCTTCTGCTTTTGCTTCTCCCTTTTATGGAGCAAATGAAGAGATCCGTTGACAGATGGCCGTTGGAGTTTTTTGGCTCTCTTCTTCTTCTTCTTCTGCTCTCTTTCTATTGAGTCTAATAGATGTCTTCTTGTATCTACTGGCTACTTAGAATGGAGGAAGATCTTCCAGCTGGTGCATGCTTCCAAGAGGGCCAGCAGCAGGTCCAAGATGTTGACTATAAGTAGAGGTGGATCTGCAGACATTAAATGCAAGGCAGATGGTCAGACTCGAGAAGTCTTTTGTCAGATGGCTCATACCTCTTTTTGCCTTCTGTCTGTATTTCCTGCAGATACCTAGAAATAGAAGGTAGGTGCTTTTCTTTCGTTGCAAGGAGGAGTCTTATGAGACAGCAAAAAGGCAACTTCTGTTACAGAAATAATAAGTTAAGCATATGAAGTGCATTTGAATCTTCATTGGGCGCCAAAGACATTTAGAAAGATTTGAAGGCTAATCAATGTGTAACTTAAAGACAATCGATATGCATAACAACAATCGATGTGAATGAAAAGTAATTGATGTTCGACAAGACAATCGATCTGCAAAGACAATCAATCCTTAAAGGCAATCGATTCGTAAAGGTAATCGATGTTTAAAGACAATCGATCCGTAAAGGCAACAGATGTTTAAGTGAACAACAATTGATGTGTAAGGCAATCGATGTTTTAAAGACAATTGATGTTTAAGTGAAGAGCAATCGATGTTTTAAAGGCAATCGATGTTTAAGTGAAGAGCAATCGATGTTTGAGAGGCAATCGATGTTTTAAAGACAATCGATATTTGACTAAAACATCGATTCATGAAGTGCAATGAATATGACATGTAAATCAGTAATCGATGTGCTATTATAACAGTAATCGATGGAATCTTTCTTTGTTCTCCAATCGATGTGACACTTAGTCAGTAATCGATATGTATTGAACAACAATCGAATGATCTTTCCAGTGCAAATCATGAAGCGATAGTGCCATAATATGTTATATTTTTTTTTATGAAAATATGATATTAAATATATTCATGATATTTAAATTAAGTATGAGTTTTGTTATCACCAAAATAAAAGGATAAAATATGAGTGGTTCAACACCCTCCCTCCCCAAGTGGATTCTGGTTTACCCTTTTCCTCCCTCCGATCCCCTCCCTCTCGTCCTGCATCATTTGGTATCAGAGCCCTGTGATCTCTCCTTCCCTGCACAGAACCCCCTCTCTCCCTCTCTTGCGGCTGCTCTTTTTCTCTCTCTCTCGCGAACCCCCTCCCTACGCAGAGACACCAGCTCCGCGAAGGCCCCTACCCCACACCGCAACGTAGACCCCCCACTTCTCCCCCCATCGCGTCGATCTCCCCACTGCGCCCCTCCACTCAACGTAAGAGCCCGTTGAACCCGAAAAATATCGGGATTTAAACAAGTTCGGGGTGGCAAACTCGTCCGGAAATCCACAAAAGTTTGGGAATAAACCCCGGCCTCCCCACTCGAACACCGGAGGATAAACGGATTCGAGTCCGTGTGTCAACCCGGAGTGTGGCGTTCGAAAGTCCCGTCGACAGCGGAAATGTGCACCCTGGATAGCCAAAAATTGATGTCCAGACTCGCGCTAAAGATCGCGTACGACTCGGATGGGTCCGAAAATGTTAAATGCACACGCCCTCCGAAAATGGGTCAAACGCACGTGAAATGGGCAAAAACGCACGTCAAATACATGCGGGCATGTGTGTGCACGTGTGCGGCACGTGCCATGAAAAAACCAGCAAACTCCCAGAAATTCTCTTGGAAATGGCCAAGGAAGAAGAGGTTCGGCCCCCGCTAGGCAGGGGGGGCGCCAGTCCGCCCCCCTCGCCAGGCAGGGGGGCGCCGGTCTGCCCCCACCAGGCGAGAAGGGGTGTCGGCCTGCCCCCCCGCCAGGCAGGGAGGGGCGCCGGTCCGCCCCCCCCCTAGGCAGGGAGGGGCGCCGGTCCGCACCCCCGCCAGCAGTGGAGGGGCGCGGTTCGGCACCCCGCCAGCAGGGGGGGGGGGCGCCGGTCAGGCCCCCCTCCAGCAGGTGGGGGGGGCCGCCGGTTAGGCCCCCCAGCAGGGGGGGGGGGGCGGTTAGGCCCCCCGCCAGCCAGGGGGGGACCGCCAGCAGGTACCCCCGCCGATCAGCCCCCCCGCCAGCCAGGGGAGGGCCGCCAGTCAGGCCCCCGCCAGCCAGGAGGGGCGCCGATCAGGGTACCTGACTGGCGGCCCCCTCCGCCAGTCCGGCTCCTCGCGAAGCACCCCCGCCGGTCGCTCCGCCTCGACGCTCGCGCTCGCCCTCGACGCTCGTGCCCGCGAGGCCTCTGCCGGGGAGGGTACCCCCGCCGGTTAGCCCCCCTCAAATCCTATAAATAGGGGGGCATACCCCCATTGCGAGCCACGCCATTCGGCCCGGAAGACCTTGAGGCCTTGACACGAAGAGAGGCCGGGCGCCAGAGCGAACAAATCGCATGCCCCTCAAGGTCTCGCCGAGAGCCTTACGTGCGCGAGCTTAAATAGGCCGCACGTGCTGGGGAGAAAGTCCTTGGCGTCTGTCGGTGTTCTGTCCTCTGTGTTCGGGCCCTCTTGCGCTCGTCCGTGAGAAGACACCACAGGTTGTCATATGACCCCCGGTGTTTGTATTTAAGTCCTCCGTCGTCATCAAACGACGTACGTAGAGGCAATGCTGCTCGACGGTGGCACAAATACCCCGCCGGGGGGCATACCCCCATTGCGAGCCACGCCATTCGGCCCAAAAGACTCGGAGACGCTTCAAGGCCTAAAAGCCACTTGTCTCACACTCACGAGCCCGTGCTTAGAGTGTGTCCGTGCGCGAGCTTAAATAGGCCGCATGTGCTGGGGGGAAAGTCCTTGGCGTCCTTTGGTGATCTGTCCTCCACGTTCGGGCCCTCCTGAGCCTCGTTCGTCTGCGAGAAGACACCACAGGTTGTCATATGACTCCTAGCATTTACGTTTAAGTCCTCCGGTGTCATGAAACGACACACGTAGAGGCACATGTTTAAGTCCTCCGGTGTCATGAAACGACACACGTAGAGGCGCATGCTTAAGTCCTCCGGTGTCATGAAACGACACACGTTGAGGCACATGTTTAAGTCCTCCGGTGTCGTAAAAGACACACGTAGAGGCATGTTACCATGTGGAGGCACAAACACCCCACTGGTAACGCAAATGTATTCATTACCATGTAAACGTCCGACGGAGGCACAAACACCCCGTCGTCGACGCCTATGTACATGACTTGTTGTAAACACGCCCAGTAGAGGTACAAAACCCCATTAAAGGCATAAATGTAAATGTCATAAATATAAATGACATGAGCACGCTTGAATGAAATTGTGGAAATTTACTTGTCATCTGTTTTCTTTAAACTTCGGCATATGGTCTTTTAATAAACATTACGCATCGAAGGTATTCGAGTTTTGCACTCGATGTAAACGAAACATCGACTTCGGTCGGTGGGAAACGGTCCAGTACACGACCACTCCAATCGCCTTGAAAACGCGAGCGCACGCGGAAAAAAATGAAATGAAATATTCGAGGGTGCCGGGCCTTTACCCTGTACCCCTCGTAAAATAAATCCCTTTGTCTGTTTCTGGTAAACAGTCTGGCACGCCCGAAAGAAAGCGAAAAAGAATGAAATGAACAGAAGCCCTCTGGGGCGAAATTCATTTTATAAGAAATTGAAAGAGAAAGAGAAAAAAATCTGCGTTCCAACACCCGTCCTCCCAACCCCCCTGTCTCCCTCCCTCTGAAGCTCTCTCTGTCTCTCCACTCTCTGCTAGCAGTTGCCACCCTCAACATCGCAGCCACCGGCCACCCTTTTCTCTCCCTATCTCTGGCTTCCTCCCTGCACGAGTGTTGGGAGAGAAGGGTGGGGGGGAGAGAAGAAGACTCGACCACTTTTAAGTGGACTGGGTCAAACTGATTTGACCCGCTACAATGCACCCGGTGGTGCAACAGGGGTCTTAGTGCACCACCTTTATTTCTGACCCGTTTGTGCTCCTTTTTACGCACCGATCGTATCAGTGGCTTCCTCACAGCAACACCAACTTGACCAATGTGCTGACATCATTAATGCATCGTTTTGCACACTACATCTATAAGTATCTCATGAATAGTTGTCGGCACATCCGACGATGGATACTGACTATTCGAGCCAATATTGGGTGTTGTGTGAAGAATGGGATTATATGATGATTCAACGGGCCAACTTAAGGTGCCAATGGGATCAAGAGATGCTGGAGCTAAAGAATGAAATCAAGAGTTTATATGACTTGTTGGCTAAACTAAAAAATGTTGTCTATGAGGCTGACTCCGTGATGATTGAGGAATATGAAGAACAAATGAAAAGGGTATCCTATGAAGCCGACAAATCAATGGAAGATGATTATTATAGACAAGGTGAATCTAACATTTTGGCAACAAATGAAGACCCCCTTATTGAGGAGAATGAGTTGATGATGGAAGAGATAGTTAAAGATGTGATCGATCACCTAAGACCATTTCAGATGCCATTGGTTTGCGTGATTTTGATCACATTTGGAGTGATATTGAGGCACGTTTTCCCACTTAGAAGCATGGCTATCTACGCGATGACCCATGTAGCGGCCCTGGATATTTATGCCTAACAAGGCTCCATATCCAGACCCGCCTCCCGTGAACAGACCGAAGTCTCGCTAGGGATAACTCGCACAAGTGTCTAGTAAGAATATAAAAGACAACCACAAGAATATAAGACACAAGAAAGTACATGTTCTCATATTCATTCACAACACATTACTTTGTCCCAATATATTATTACATGTCCAAGAGAAAAAGTACAACTACTTGGGGCATACCCTGAGGGAGCAAAGCTCACACTAAACACAGTTACGACTCAACTGCTGGTGGTATAAGTCTGCCACAAACGCCACTGCGAGCCAACACACGGCTAGCACCTGAAAAGAACTGTAAGGGAATGAGCCTCAACAAATCACAGGCTCAGTAGGGACCTCCCAAAAGCAACAACTGAAAACTGAAGAGACCTCAACCGCAAAGGGTCTCACTGGCAACACAATTAGCCAAATCACAACATAATCGCATTGAACATAATTAAACTGTAATTTAATAAAACTCACTATCTAACACAGTCTACAAAAACTAAAGAAACCAATAGGGCTAGTACAGAAATACCAGTCCATAGCAACAAGCAATGCCTAGGCCGCAAGCCTCACAGGCGAACCACAAACACAAAGGTAACAGGACTGCTAACAAGGAGCTAGTCCACCATACCCAAAAACACAACGGAAGACTACCCTCAGGAGGGTACAACACAACGAGTGGAAGGTTACACGACACGACCTCCACGGAGCACAACTCCACCTCAACACCTGAAAAGGCTGGTATATAGCGTACCATGACAAACATCTACCCACAAAGGGTACATGTACCTACCACCACAAAATCTCAACAAACCGGGCCATCAATAGGGTATAACATAACGAGTCAAACCACAACCGGTGAGTCACCACTCACAAGCCAAAACCACTAGCAAAGCACGAGTCGGAAAGAACAACGCCACCACATGGGAATGAACTACTGGTTCATGACGTTAGTATCCAACCTGGACAACACAACACAAGAACTACCTTTCAGTCTCGCAGTCAAGAACGAAATGTCCAACTGCCGCTCCACAAGCACACAGTAAAGCCAAAGAACGGTGGAGCCTAACGAACACCACATCTGTAGACACAGCTGTAGGCCCATGCTTGGCACCTTTAAGGACTCTGGCCTGAGCTCCCTAAAGTGAGGCACTGGAAACACAGGACTAGCTGGGGACCAGTACGTCTACTGGTGTCCGTCCCCCAACCACGAGCGCGCTACAAGCGACCGAACACAACCACAACTATTGAGTCGCTGCCCTATTGCCGTCTTTCCCTCCGCCGGACGTACAACTCAAACACAGGAGTGAGGGTGTCTAGGAAGACGACACAGACCTCAACGGTACACACAGTACCAGGACAAACCTTGAACACAACAAACACAACGTGCCTGGCTCACAAAGAACCTGGGGTATCCGACTAGAGAGACATTTCGGAATAGGTGTCGGACCACCACACTCGGCCCATACACAAACCACACCGATCACTTAGCATACCGGTAAAACTTATACCACGATACACATACTTAATTGGCTCGTCACTGGTCACCATGCGACCTCCAAGCAACTATACACTATTATACACATGAACCACATAAACACATAAAAACCTTGCCTATCATTGGTCATTTCATGACCTCCAAAGCAACACACCTTTAAACATACACAAACCATAACATGATATCATACTTAACCTAATTAACATAACTAACACAAGTGACGTAATCAACTTACTCACCAAATAACCACAAGCCAAGCCATTTAGCCTATAGCATGCTTTACTAACAATAATCAACTTAAAACAACGTAAAACAACCTTAATAGCACCCTAGAAAACCAGGGCTAGGTCAACACAAGACCCTCACTGCCCAACCACCACAGTAAAACATAAACCTCGGAAGCTAAAACGCGACGGACACAGTCGTTGTCTTCAAAATCGCGACGACCCCACCGGTTGCGTTCACAAGGAGGACGCGACAGGGCCCAAGGCCGCGACATAATCGCGACGGCCCGATATGTCGCCTTCAAGCCAAACAGTGTAATACTTAACAGTCGAAGTGTAAATCGCGACGAACCACATTGTCGCGTTTACACCAATCGGAACAACCAAAGAGAAACGCGACGAACTACCTCGTCGCATTCTCACTAAAACATGACGGTTCAAACCGTCGCCTTCTCAGGCGAATGGCTGAATCCCCATCTCCTCTCAAAAAACTATTCTACAAACCGATTAAACTACCATTTTATTCATTAAAACATAAGAGACACCACCATACACTACCATAGCATGGTTTGCAAAGCTCTAAACCATTTAAACATTTAAAAGCAAAGAGGGTAGTCTCCCTACCAACGTAAAGAACCCATAAAACGTGAAGAACACCACATCGCCGGCCTGCCCACGCTTCAGACGCCCTCCTCGAGTAGACCTCGTGCCGGACCAGCCACTAGGAAGCCAGAAAACACCACAAGAGCTCCACAACAGCTCCCCTCCTGTCGGACAGAGCCAACCTTGCTTTGTCTGGTCCGAAATAGAGCATTAAATTCACATTCAAAATCGCGATAGAGGCAGACGTCGCGTTTAACATGCATTAAACACGACGGACCAAACCGTCGCCAAACGCGCCATGCACCAGAAAGACGGTTTGGTGAATCGCGATGTAGGAAGCCGTCGCGTTCAAAACGTGACGACATACCCCGTCGCCTTCTTCACCAGAAAACCTGCAAGCTATATGGGCTAAAACTTAAGGCCCACAACACCTATACAAGATCCGGAAGCCACAACCAAGGCTCATTGACCCTACATTGGCCATGAGCACCATGCCAGAACCATTAAACACGAATCCGGACGATCGCGATTTTTACAACCCATGTGGCTGTCATGATATCGCCTGGGTTCGCTCCTTCCCTTGCCTCCCCGTGGATATTTTCTCATTTCAAAACTCGAGGACAAGTTTTTTCGATCCAGGGGAGAATGATGGGAATCTAAATGCCGCACCAAAGGAGCCAAGGACCTCTTGTTTATTTTTTTGGTCCATTAGACCACTTGATGTAATTTTTCTTTTCTTTATAAATTTTAGGGCTGAAACTAGTTGTTTGCTTTAAAAGGGAGTATTTTGGGTCTTTTGTCTTTTCGGTAGGTGAGAAGGGCCATGTGGGTTTCCATTCTCTTTAAATACCCATTTTCCCATCTTTTGAGGGTATTGAATGCAAAAGAAAGAAACTTGTTGGGAAAGTCTCCTGTCCTCCTCTTCCTCCCCCTCCTTCCCTCCCTCCCCGGCGGATTCCGGTTTCCCTTTTTCCTCCCTCCGATCCCTCCCCCCCCCCACTCTCGTTCCGCATCATCCTGTGCCTAGCATTGTGACTGCCCAACATGCACCAGCGGCCTTTCTCTTCTGCGTTCCATATTCTTTTCCCTTCCATATATTCAGAATTAGTGTGTACATGGTTGTCGCTCATCACTTCTTGATTAAAAGATTTCCTATTAAATAAGTACGAAATCTCTCCAAAAGCAATGCTTGATAAATAATCTTCTTTAAGCACACAGAATTGGATGGACCCACTTGCGCATGTGGGCGAGCACTACCTGCCCACGCAGGTCGGGCAGCAAGTGCCTCTCAAGTCAAATTGGTTAATACTGCAGCAAAGCATTTATAGTTCTACAGATTTCTAGGGCTAAATGAAAGTTTTTTTCAGTTTTTTACACCAGTTGATTTGAATTTCAGAACATGATTTAAACAGATTGAAATATTATATTCTTGTTGAATATTTATGAATGATTGGAGGAACTGAAGATGTGGCAAAAGGTATATATGAGATGTTAATATGCACAAAACCATGTCTGAACTGTGGATATGGACATCATCTTTCCTTGGAACTTCTCTTTTTACCATGCCAGTCATATTTCTGTTGACTATCTAAGATCATAATGTCCCTCCGCTCTGCAGGTTGGTGCTGACATTCTCAAAAAGGCTCTAAGTTATCCTGCAAAGTTGATAGCTAAAAATGCTGGAGTGAATGGCAGTGTTGTGATTCAGAAGGTTCACATCTTTACTTGGCAATTTAACTCTCTTTTCTGTTTAAAAGAAGATGACAAAATGGTGAAGACTTTCCAAAGAGAATGTGTGTAGATAAGATGAAGATCAGTTAATGTTTAAACTTATCTAGTATGTAAACTTCTCATCTGTGGTTGGGCCAGAATTTAATCCCTTGTTTTCATTTACTGCTAGATCCTATCATCTGATGACATTGGATATGGATACAATGCAGCAAAGAACTGTTATGAGGACTTGATGGATGCTGGAATTTTAGATCCATCAAAGGTAATATATATTACAGAAAAAGGATATAATTGTTTATTCAGGGTTATAGGGGCAGTGTTCCATTAGAAAAAGGAAAAAATATATAGGGTTTTGTCTAGTCAATATGCAACAAATGTTGCATGCAGCAGGATGTCTTTGGTATGCAATATCATAACAGAAGTGCAGAACTCGACAATGTCTAAAAGAAGTCTTTATGGTACAATGGAATTATTACATCTAAAACACCAATTATTACCTTTTATATATCAGTTCCCTCAAATCTTGGCTAATTCTAAATAACTCCCTGTAATCTTATTAATTCCAAATAACTTCCTCAAATCTTCTTGGGTTCAAAAATAAAATCTTGGCTAATTCTAAATAACTCCCTGTTTCTGGGCAGTGGATCTAAGGATGCAGTGGATTAGTATATGCACTTGCATTTCTATATCTTGTTTAAGAATTGGTGTAAGTTGAGTATGGTGCAGTGGGAATCACTTGTAATAAGGGTCTTCTTGCAGTCGAGACAGGGTATTCTTTTGGGTTCTCCCAGTTCACATCATGTATATATCTCTTTTCACTTTTATAGATAACCATCCCTTTTTCACATGTAGCGCTGTAGTACCATTCCATTTCAGAGGAAAAAATGTCCATCTGGAATGACCACACTCACTTGTTTTCCATGAGAATCAAAACAGGTGGTCAGATGCTGCGTGGAGCATGCTGCTTCGGTTGCAAAAACTTTTCTGACATCCGATCTGGTGGTTGTTGATACCAAGGAAGCAAACCCTATCCCCATGAGAAAGCAGATGCCAACATCTGGCCCCATGCCATCTTTTGGTCCAACACCAACTTTCAGTCCTTTTCCATCTCCTAAACTAAGGCCAAAGTCCGCTCCTTTACCACCTCTTGGTTCAAAGCATACTCCAGGTACTTCATTCTTCTATGTGAAAGCACAGCATGTACACATGTCGATGAGAAGAAGATTTCACTTGTATATATGCATTTGCCAACCCCATGAATATTCCTGACTACTCACATTTCATCCCATTCTTCTTTTGTTGCATTTTCTGCAGATCAAAGGCTGCAGTTATTCTAACTTCTTATGTACTTCCTTTAGGTGCCAGGTTTTAATCTTCTGGTTCCAGTGATTTCCTGGTTCAGTCCATGGCAGAAGAGCATACCATTTAAAGCCAGATAGTCGCGGCAGAGTCAGGCTGAAGGCTGATGCACAAGCATATCATGAAAACCATAGGTAAGATGTTGAAGGCATCACCAACTAGTTACAAGCTTCAACCGTGGTGAATGGGGGCCATCCACTCAAAGAGAGATTATTAGGCCTGGAGGCTGTCCAATCCGAGAAGAGATATGTACTACTATGCGCACTAGGATTCACTTGGAGCTTCCGTAAGTGGCATCATGTGTCCAGCTGAGGGGATAATTGTTGTGCAGTGTCCGCTGGGACCTCTACTTTCACCGAGAATACACACCCGATTCTCTCACACGTGTCAACGTGATATGTAATTTTTTTTTTTCCAGTGTTGTTGTTAGTATATTGTTATTCAAACTGCTGTATACCTTTTGAAGTGAGAAAAATTCTACGCTGGCAGCGCCATTATATTCTTTTTGGTCCTCAGTTGCCCATTGTGCTTAGGGATGTAAATAGATCAGTTTCGGCTCAAGTAGACCAGTATTATACCCTATATGCAAAAATTTTATAAATACTATACCATACCGGAATAGGATCCTATTATTTTCACGGGTGTAGATACGAGTATATGTTAGTCACGGGTACGAATGTACTTGTAGATATCCATTTTCATCTAAAAAAGATAAATTTCAGTGAAGACCAAATTACCATGTGAACTTTTCAGTTCTAAAAATGAAATTAAGTAAGGTATGTGTATTTATTTATTTATTTATATAAAATCAATTAAGTCATAAAGTTACACTTAGACCAATATTGTTTCAATGGGTAAGTAAGTCCTCAACTTCGTACTTTAGTGCCTATTGATATCCAACCATGACATGATACAATGTTAAAAAATGTCAAATTCGAAGAGTACGATGTGTAACACGTGATGAGTTCAAATTTGCGTTGCCTTCCTACAAAAAATGTCTCTGAAAGAAATAATTATGAAAAATGAGTTATTAATTTATTATTTATTAAAAACGGATTCGGATTGGATATCTTGAATATTAAATGGGTATTTTAAAAATATCCAAATCCATATCCATATTTGATTATGTGGATATTACCCAACTCATAATGGATCGGATGACATAGGTAACCAGATTTACTGGCATCCCTAATTGTGCCCATAAAGCAAGTAATCTTGAGATGGTAGAGCAACATCATTCTCTTATGATGTTGGCTTATCTTCCTTTGGATTTTTTTGGTACTACCCCAGTGGCAACGCCACTCGGTGGAAACCCTATTGTGTTGAGTTAGTATGATTCGTTGTTTTGATGATGATTAAACATGATTGTTGATCATGACTAATGATGTTAAACATAATGAATAAATATTATGTTAGGTTGACGATGATGATGATAACTTCACATCTTGTTAGTCCTGATTCTGACCAAGACACGTGTTGATAGTTTTACACACTTTATCTGCAACACTGAAACATGAAGGTTGACAGTCTCAGTGTCTAGGTTGACCTGATCATGTTGCTAGGTCGATCAGATCATATCATAGGTCAACAAACTGGACATAAAATGAATTAAAACATTTATGTGTGACATCTTTAATGTTAATGAGTGAATATTTGTGTGTTTTAGATTGCGTGAATATTTGTTTGTGCCGTTTTTAATGTTGATATATTTGTCTAAATAATCTAACACTTCGGTCCTATTTCAAGTTGGATAGACAGATTTTGTTGTAGCCCAAACTAAACCTAACATGTAGTTCAGATAGATTTATATGAGTTCTGCCTAGTTTAGGTTGACCTATATGTAGTCCAGGTTGGCCTATATGAGTTTTCCCTCATTTGACAGGAATTATGTTGCACATGGCAGCCCATTGGACCTAGTTTTTTGTACACACGCAATCCAAGGCACGTGGGGACTCATGTAATGAGCTCTAGTAGGGTTTTCAAAATATGGACACTATAAATAAACTATCAAGAGAAAGAATCCAAGGTGTGCTGCCATAGGAAAAGAGAGAAGCTCTGTTTTTCATATTCTTGTAGATTCGAGCATTTCCAAGGACTAGGCACCACATGAAGGTTTTGAGTTGCAAGGAAATCATCTCTGAGATCCCAAGAAAGGTTGAGGATGATCTAGTCAATTTGTTCGAGCATTTTTTGGAGTGGTTGACATCCACAAAGCTGTGTGTGTTGGGATCGGATTTTTTGTAATGACAAATCTAGAAGGGGGGGGGGGGGTTGAATAGATTTACAGCAGAAACTTAAGCAATTTAAAAGTTATTTCAAAATAAAGAATCTACTCAATTAAAACCCCTCTGATCTGATACAATGTGTGTTATCAAGATGTGAGAAACACTATCAAACAGTGTAAGTGTCAAATATGTGATTATCGTGTGTGAACAAATTAATTAGTGTGTAGGCAAAATCCCTATACATGCATCTAGTGCAATACAATACAAACCACAAATCAAACACAGTGCACAAAGGATTTTTAGGTGGTTCAGAGATCACATCTGAACGCAGTATTGTTGACTGTGCACTTTCGTTGTCTAGAATCCCTTGCACAAATCAAGATGCTCACCTTCTCTAAACTGTCTCACAAAATTAAAATCATAAAGATCAACTAATAAAGTGGTAAGAGCAAGTCATTTCCACAGAGAGACTGAATAAAGTTTGACTTAAGAAACTATTTTTTAAAACAATTCTAACAAACACTTTTTCACCAAAATAACATTGCATTAGAATCAATTCTATAAACATCACCAATCAAATCCCTCACAACTCGACAGGTCAAACTTAATGAAAGAACAAGCTGAATTGAAATTTAAAGAGAATTGGTATCACTATACCCTCACAATTGAGGGATCAAACAGATAGACAGAAAGTTTAACAAGAAACTATCAAACCAATTTACCCCTACAGCTCAGGGGATGAACGGTCAACAAGAATTGCTCTCCACAAACATCGAATCAATACCCTCACAGCTCAAGGATCGGACAGAAAATAAGAACAGAAATTTATTGTTGCTAACTCAAACTCCTATTGATACTATGCAAATAAGCACCAACAAGACTTAAATTCTCAATGCATTAAAACTGAAGTAAGAACTCTTGATAATAGGTCAAATTAAGCATTCTTAGAACAATATGAACTATAAGAAATTCAGATCTCTATACCCTCACAGCTCGAGGGATGAAGAATAAAAGGAGAATATGATGCAATAAACTTTAGACAGGAAGAAAAAAAAATCACAGTACATCTCTATACCCTCACAGCTCAAGGGATGAAGAACAAATCAATAAAGGAAATATAAACTGCACATCAAACTCCCGATCTGTCCACGGGAGAGAAGAAAAACACCAACAAAATAAAATCTCAAAGCAATAAAAAAAAAACAGAAGAGGAGCCAAGCTCCCTGATCTCTCAAATGCTCTCTGCTACCTCCAGAAACTTTCTGGACACCTTCGCCCTCCCAGACGCCGGATAGACCCAGAACTAACCAAGAAAAGGAGGAGTTCCTGATCGCTGTATGCCTTCTCTGCTGCGCACGACGTCGAGATTCCTCAGACGCACCAGATGCCAGCCACCACCAATCTCTCACAATAGAAAAGAAGAAGAAAACCTCCGATCCCTCCCCTGGATCGTCCTCACCCAACATAGAAGAAAGAAAACAAAATGCCCTGGATCAATCTCCCCAGCTCTCACACCCCCAACCCAGCAACTTACAGAAGAAAAGAAGAAACACTCGATCCCCTCACAGCAGCCGAACCATCTCTCCCAGCCCAAATGCTTACAGAAAAAAAAAAAAAAAAAAAACAATCCCTCACAGCAGCCTATAGAAGAGAGGAAGAAGAAGCATTCAAATTTCTGAACACAGAAGAAATGAAATTAACAAATCCCCCTAATGCTGAACAATAGAAGAGAAGAAGAAACTCTAAAAAAAAATGCAGAAGCCCTCTAAAACACAGGAGAAATGAAATAACAAACTTCACTGGATCGATCTCCTCTAAACAGAAGAAATGGAAAATAGCAATCGTCTTTCTAAACAGAAGAAATGGAAAATAGCAATCGTCTTCCTCTCCCACCCAACCAACAGAAAAGAGAAGAAAACCCAAAAAAAAATTACAAACTCCCTCCCAACAGTAGAACAAAAAAAAATGCTGAACAGAAAAGAAGCAGAAAAAAAAACTAACAGCAGAGAGGGAGAAACCCCCCCTCCAACCACCTTCGCTCTGAGGACCTTGGGGTCCTTAAATAGCCTCCATCGAACCTTCTAGGCGCCGCTCCTCATGCGCCCAAACTTCACACACTGCTTCCAGCTTCACACATGAGCTCTGCTTTGCACACGAGCTCCGCACGACAGAGTTCACACGCAGCAGCCTGCAAGCACGAGCTCCTCTTCCTGCCGAGCAGCTTTTCCCTTTCACACGCCCGAGTTTCATGTCTGCGCACCTCACCTGAGCTCACATGATCGCCACACCCCAGCTCGCCGTGCTCCAGGATCTGGCTGAGCAGCCTCACGATCTGGCCCAAATCGCCAGCCGCACGCCCCAGCCTCATGCTGCTTCCACCGCGCCGCTCACACACCTCCATCCCGCCGCGCACAGCTTTTCCCCTGGCGCTCAAGCTCTTTACGCGCTACCAGCTGCACATACCCCAATCGCACACATGAGCTCCGCACGACCCAGCACTGCGGCTCTTCTTCCCACCTCCAGATGCTTCCATCGCCCTGGCTGGGAAAGAGAAGGGTTGTGGTGGTTTAAAGAGAAGAACAGATGAGTGCCGGCGCAATGAGAAAGGGGTATGTGGCATTATGGGATTGGGTCGGGTGTTACTAAAAGCTGTTAAAATTTTATTTATGTACAGACTCATACCTACCTACTACTAAAAGATATTTACAAAAATATTATTATGATAAAAAATATTTATCTACAACATTTATTTACAAATATCTTTTTATTTCCCAAAGTGAACCTGATTAGTCAATTTGAAAGAAATGACTTATTAAATGAAAATCTAACATATGTATTCTAACCCTTTATCAATTAATATGTTCAAAAACCTATTCATGGATGTAATGAAAATTAAAATCAAAATGCACATTATTTATAGACAAAGGATGTCTAAAATCAACTATATGTATGAATTTTAACACGAAAATTTTTGCAGTTATCAACATCCAGTGACTCCTATATCCACCCCTCACATAGTGAGACACACACTACTCAAAGAACTGAGTACAACACACACACGTGCACTGAGGCTCAGACACACACACACGCTAGATCAAGTTCACAGAAGATCAGATCCTCTAGCCTCGATCTGATCTACACACCACACACAATTCAGATCTATGCACAAACTGACACAGATAACAACACACACACTATAATCTGTACTGAGCACTTGTACAGATCAGAAAACAAACATCCACACAGAATCCACGTACTAATCTCAGTTCAGTACACATACACACAAATACATGAATTGAGTTGAGAAAAGGTGTGAGTGAGGAAAGACATATCCCTTCAAATATTGATCTGATCACCACGATCACAGATCCACAATGTTTTTTCCTCAATTCTGTTGCTGCTCCTCTTCTTCTTCTTTTCCTTCTTCTTCTTCTTCTTGATCGGCACTGCTATGCTTTAGTAGCTTCTGGATTGCGATTTCTTCTTCTTCTGCTGCACTTCTTCCAGATCTGCTCCTTCTTGAGCACAACACTTCTTTCTCTAGAGCTTGACCTTGATTCCCACATCCTCTATGTTGAAAGGCTGGTCTGCAACTTCTGGAGATTGAGCAAGGCAGTGGAGAAACCCTCTTTTGCCGCCAAAAGCTTTTCTGAGAATTGTATGGGCTGGCTTGCCTTTGGAGTATGAGGTTCATGGGTATTTATAGCCCCATATGTCTATGAGGTGCCTTGGGGTGCGTGGGCACAAAAATCTAGGTCAAATCCCTTGATTCCCATGCAGACACATGTCCAGAAAAATTCCCATTTTTGAGCTTCAGTCGAAGTGTGTCGACACACAGGCAGACTATGTCGACACCACTGGCCACTAGCTTCAGAATAGGCTTCTAGGAGGGACAGTGAGTGTCGACACACAGGCAGACTGTGTCGACACCACTGGCTACTACTTCAGAATAGGCTTCTGGGAGGGACAGTGAGTGTCGACACACAGGCAGACTGTGTCGACACCACTGGCTACTGCTTCCTTCACTGTTTGCTGAATTCATACACTGTGTCGACACAACATCCACATGTGTCGACACCACTGACTCTTTTATGCTCTGAATGTATAGGGTGTGTCGACACTCTTGACATCTTGTGTCGACACAACTTTGATAGAATTATGCGAACATGTATATATGAAGTGTGAACCATCAAAACATGTCATTATCATTAAAATATGAAATATTAAGTATTAAAAATATGTTGTTCACTCATCATTGTTATATGTACAATGTGTCATCATCAAGATCAAATCAAAATCAAAGTATAAGTGTTTGGACATCATACACAACCAAATGTTGTACTCATCATTAAAATCAAAGTATGAGTGTGTAGATATCATCAATATGAAGGTTTTTAGTCATTATCCAAATGAATACACAACTTAACAATCTTCCACATATATACAATATGACATCAGATTGTGTACAAAATGTCATCATCAAAGACACAACTGTCATCATCAAAACACAAATATGTTTGAAGTTGTGTGCTTAACATGATTGACCAGAATTATGTCATCATCAAAAACAATTAAAGCAATGATCAAGTCAGTAAGTATGGTTATTTAAATAACCATAACTCAACATTCTCCCCCTTTTTGATGATGACAAAATATACATTCATATTTCTCCCCCTTTTTGACAACATCAAAAAGATGAAGAGAAATATATAAATGTCAAGAAAGCACAATGGTTATGTACAACATTTGTTGAGATGAATAATCATAAAATTTGCAATCATGGACAACAAGGATAGCATGGATTGTTTTCATTCAAAAAATTGCAATCATTACAGAAGGTTGTCGTTGCAATCATATTGTTCCCCTCAAATTCTCCCCCTTTTTTTTATAATAACAAAAAGACTTCCTCTCCCCCTTAATCAACAACAAGTATAGTCACCCCCTTTGGTATAACACTCTCCCCCTATGATGGTGTCAATGGATGGAGATCAAAGAACATAAGTAGGAAAAAGGTGATACCAAAGAACATCAATGGATAGAGATCAAAGTATGATTGACATGTAAGCAAAAGGTGGAATTGAGAGATGAATGATCATAAATGATCAGAATCAATAAGATCTTTGATATTAAAATATGAGAGAAAAATTATTGTGTCTTTAGATTGTGCAACAAAGTTTAATAACAAAGACACATTCAATCACAACATATATCAAAGTTTTAATAACCTGAATGCAATTAAAAGGATGAAGCAAATGTGATGAAAGTGACCTATATGAGTTGACACAAGTGTTTATCACATGAGTTTAGTAGCTAAACATTTAACACAATGTAGAATAATAACTCTAAACCCAATTAACATGAACTTCATCTAGGTCAATGTACATGTCGTTCTTTTTTCTGCTTTTCATATTTTTCTTTCATTTTGTGAGAGAGAATACAAGAGTAAATTGGTCAAATCACACCTTTCAGTACAAGAGGTCACATTTATCTAATGCAAGACCTCATGATTACTCAATACTTTAACCTTCATTACCTTATACAGAGTTGAAACAATTTGTTTGTCACCTTTTGACGCGAGCCAAAACACTTGATTAGGTGAAATGAACCCAGTTACTCAGTGATAAAGTGAAGTTTTCATTGCTCTGTTTGTATCTCTCTATTTTTCTGAACACTTTCTGTTTCAAATTTTTTAAGAACAGAATTACATTAATTAGAGTAGACATGATCATGAGTGTAGAGAGATTATTCGTAACATGTGTTAAGGATGAGACTTCAAAACATACACATGTTAAACACTAAAGCTACTCATGTGCCTACAAGTGTTTTGCAACTTAGTTTAAATAAGTTCAGCTTAAAAACTTGGCATAACCTTGTTCTTAGATTGTATCTTTCAGATTAAACTGAGTGCACAATTATTTTAGTCTTTATGTATGAAATCTCTCATATAGGAATATCATAAAGACTCATTTATCCTGATGCAAGACTTGAATAAAAGGTATGAAATGTCAAGAAGATCGAATCAGGAAATAAATGGAAACTGTTTTTCAAGCATGAGTTTGAGTGGATGTTATCATGATGATTTATGAAAGAATCAGCTCCCCCTGAATATGTGAAGATTTCAAAAAGATAGATGATGATATGTCAACACAAAATCCTTAGTGTGTCGACACAAGAGCAAGAAATCTCAAGAATAGAACAACAGTGAACAACTAGTGTCGACACATGAGCAACTATGTGTCGACCTGATCATGATAAAAAGTAACTGGTGTCGACACAAGAGAAGATGTGTGTCAATCTGAGCATGATCAAAGTAAATTTTTATGGTTTTTTTCAATGGTTTAACAAATGTTGACTTTTATTAAGCAGCTTTGCAAGAACATTTGTCAACAAACTGAATGGGAGTTGTCGATAAATCAGATATGAAAGAATATTTCTCAAGTATTTCACTCAAAGATTCTTTTGACTCACTCCCCCATAAAATATGCATGATATGAAATGATCATTTAAGCAATTCAAATATGTTCATTCCAAGCAGTTTGCACAGAAAGAATATGAACATGATCAACCATACATCAATAGACAATTTATTGAAAGAGAGAAGTTTTTCAAAGACTTAAAATAAAGTTTTTGAGATTTTCATTTTGCTTGATGACCTTTATGTAGGAAAAGAATATTGATACTTGGCAGAGAATTTTTCTCACACATGATGATAGTTTCCAGACAAGCCTAACTTGTCCTTTCACATTTCACCATTTGATATACCACATAGTCACTGCAAAAAGGTCAATTATTCTTTAGTTTTAGCATGAAATTCATTGCATTTTCATGAATATTTTTGTATTTTTTTAAAATTTACTCCCCCTTAATATGTGCATGGAATGAAAAAGCTAGCAAGCAATTCACACATGATTATGCACACAATTAGCTTTAAGCATAACATGACTTCTGGTACTTGGCGGAGTATTTTACTCACGCATAATGATAGCTTCCAAACAAGCATAACTTGTTTTTCCACATGTCATCATTTGATATACCAAAAAGTTAAAGAAGTTGATATGCACACAGAATCATGAGCACAGTTAAGCAAGCATTATAATATAAACATGATTCCAATTGTTGTGACACAAAGTTATTATTGGGAGTAACATCAAAACACACTCTTCATTGTTCAGATAAGACTCTAAGAATTTTCTGTTGCCCAGCTAGCAAGCCCAGAGGGGGGGGTGAATGGGATTCTTAAAATTTGATTATTTAAAACCTGTAATCAAAACGTTCACACAAAACGCACTTCGATGACAGTTAGTGTTAGTGAGAAGACAAACAGCAAACACAAGCAAGCACACACACACACTGCACAAGATTTTATCCTGGTTCGGACCTCCTCTCCACAGAAGTCCTACGTCCAGTCCCTGAGCAACAACTCAGGATTCTACTACCCCAAGGGTACAGTCCCCCTCAAGGACACTTACACACCCAGCCACAGCTGGTCTTCTCTTCACAATCTGAAGAGGAAAACAACACCCTGGATCCCACCAGGTCTTCCTTCAACACAAAGGGAAATAAACACCCTGAAACCCCCAGGTCTTCCTTCACATGAAGGGAATGAACACAACAGAGTGTACAAGAGATGATACGCCCCTGGACCAAGCTAATAGCACAATGCTTGATCCGAAGCGAATACTGAGAGGGAAAAAGATCTACAAAGAAGAATACTCTGAGTACACAAAAGCTCTCTCAAGGTTCTATACTAGACACAGAGAGCTAAGAGCTTGAACAAGAGTGAGTAAAGCTTCGCTCTTCCGATTCTCGCAGATTGTATCAAGTAGGCTTTTCTCAATTATCATCAAGAGATGTCTTCTCTGGAGTCACCAGTCTTCAATATATAGCTTCTTTTGAAAAATAGACGTTGAAGTATCCGTTATCTCTAAGCTTTTGTAGATGTTAGACTGCATGGCATTGTGGAGCTTCCAGTCAACGGTCTTTTGCATTCCATGCACGTAAGGAAGAAATCCTTCTTGATATCCTCCAGCTTTTACTTTATCCAACGTTGTATAAAGTCGTGCTGTCAGAGACCTACACACATTAAATGCTAAAATGTAGACAGCTAAGCTGTCTCTTGTTGTCAGTCAACGTTAGAGTAAGAATACATCAAAATGGAATTTCCATTCTATCTTTCCAAAAAGATATTACATGTAGGAGCATAAGAATAGAAGGTATCTAGACATGCATCGTGCAGAGAAATGTACGGATATATTTAATGCATGGATATGAGAAAAAAAGCGAGGGAAGACTTTGACTTTCAAACTATTCGAAAATAAGTTTGAATATCAAGTCATTATTGTCCATGAAGTCGATATACGCATGACTTATGAAATCGTTGTGTGAATGAGTTGATGTTCATACTCATTCGAAAATGAATCATTGTACACACAAATCGTTATGCATCCATAACCAAATCGTTCTGGATAACAAATCGTTATGTCACTATAAGCAAATCGTTATGAGTAAACCGTTATAACCAAATTGATGTGAGCAAATCGTTGTTTCACTTATCGAGTCGATGTTGTGAGGAAATCATTACAGCAAGCAAATCGTTGTGTAACTTATCAGTCGTTGTGAGAGACAAATCAATGTGAGAGAAAATTGTTGTTCTCACTTGCCAAATCGATGTGAAAGCAAATCGATGTTAGAGTAAATCGTCGTTCTCACTTATCAAATTGATGTGAAAGCAAATCGACGTGAGAGCAAATCGTTGTTCTCACTTAGCGAATCGTTCTGAGATCGAAATCGATGCGATCACTTAGCGAATCGTTTTGATATCGAAATCGATGCGATCACTTAGCGAATCGTTCTGAGATTGAAATCTATGTGTACTTAGAAAATTTATATGCACTGAACCTTAAATGTTTCAGGGTAGAATACTTACAGAGATTTGCTTGACTTTTCTTGATTTATTTCCTGTGCTAAGATCTTCATAGAACGTATGTTAGAGTTGCACATTGTCTTAGTTTTGTTAATCACCAAAATAGAAATGTAATTTAATTAAATTAGACGGGGATAAACTGATCATCAATCTCCCCCTTTTTGGTGATGACAAAACATAGCAATAATCAAGGATGTTCTGAAATAAAACTAAGTAAAATTTCGGAAGTAACATAAAAATATCATAGGAGATGTATTTCAGAAATACTATAGTTCTCCCCCTTTTTGTCATTAAGCAAAAAGATATCATTTGGAAACAAAGAAGAAAGATAAAAGAGAGAGCAAAGAACTGTTCTATTTATCTCGAGGGGTTAAAGCAGGAGACAGAAGAGAGGCATGCCGTTGAATAATGGGCAAAGCCTTGCATTCCTGTTCCTCAAAATAGGTCTGAAAAACTCCAAAAGCAATAGAATAAGATGACCCCATGATAGGAAGCATTCTTTTGATGTGAAGTTGGCGCTGGGCTTCTAGAAAGGTGCCATATTCATCTTTGCCAAGAGCGGCCTTGAAGGGAGAGAAAGAGCCAAAACTGGCAAACCAAAGAAATTGGTTGATCTTGACAAGGTAGTGGATCTGATGCTGTAGGAGATCTTTCTTCAAAGACACAAAAAGAGTGTACCGTGCTACCCACTGAGCATAGGGCTCTTGAACTAGATTGATGGAATTCAAATCTAAGAAGGCTTTAGCGGAGAGAGAAGGCTTGCCTGCCTTGAACAATGAGCTATTCAGAGTTTCCAACTAAAGAGAAGATTGATTGTAATGCTTTTCCCAGTCAGTGGGAGAAAGCCTTTCACATTCTGATAGCAGAGGGGCAAGAACCTCAGAAGAGATATGGCCCAGATGAAATTCTCTGAAGAGGAATCTTTGGAAGGAGGGGAGACGACCCTACTGAGCTGAGATTCTTCCCATTACACGAGCAAATATTTTAAAAATAATAGGACCAACTGAGGAGTCCATGGCCAAGGAATGCAGTTTGGGAAGAAACATAATGCCTAGTATTTTCAAGGTAGCAAAGTCCACCTTGAAGGAGCAATTAACTGGATTTTCAATTTTTATTAAAGCAATGGCTCCCTGTAACTGACCCAACTGAACTTCTTGCAGATTGTGGAGATAACGATAGTCATTGTAAAGCTAGAAGTACCGAGTGAGTCTGATTTCTGTTAGGATAGTGGGTCCCCAAACAGCTTGGTGATGAATCACAAACCATTCAAACAGAGTGAGTGGATGGTCCCGGGGTGGAAACTGATCTGATTTGGCATGTAGAAACTTCTTGTAGAGAGCCTTGTGCCCTTTAGCCCACTGATCATCAGACTTGCATTCAACCATTTAGAAGATTTTGGATTGATCAGCTTTGGAAATGTGGCAATAGGGAAGGACAACATTAAGGTGATCAGTTAGATTTAGATGAGGAAGACCACAAAGGGTGGCAAGGATGCACTTTTGAAGATATTCACGATAGATTGGTTTCCTCTTATATTCGACAGTGAGGGAAAACCAAAGAAGAGGAAATTTGGGTTCAGAGGGAAGAGCAAGATTGGTTGAGAGTTTCCTCTTTTTAGAAACATGACTAAGAGAACCAGTCCGGTGGACATGAGAGGCAACCGCGAAGACTGAAGTGAGAGTGGTGCGCTCCAATTCATCCTCGAATTTATTGAGAAATGCACTAGAAAGTTGTGCACTTTCAAGGATAAAGGCGATAAACGAGGGAGGAGGATGAGGATGAAGGAATGATGAACGAGTATCAGGAGGAATGGTGGATGGTCCAGTAGATGAAGGACCAGAGGAAGATGAGGCTCCAGCTGATGATGAGGCTGGAGGGTTTTCAATGACAGGAGGAGGTGGAGGAATGGATGTGGAGGTGGCAGGAGATGAGGAAGGTTCAGAAGGAAATGGTGTTGGAGATGAAATGGTGTGAGGCATGAATTGTTTGAAAGGGATAGGTGCTGGTGGTGCTGTGGAGGAAGATGGTGGTGAAGGAGGGGCTGGAGTTGCAAGAGATGAAGGATCAGGGACTTCTGGAGCTACAGCTGGCTCTTCTACTCTTGGAATCACACCCTCGGAAACCACTGGCTCGATTGGCCCAGAAACATCTTCTGCTGGCCTTGGTGGCCCAGTCTTCATAGCTTCAAAACTATCTTGTACTAGAGCAGCTACCTCATCAACAACTGTCGGCCCAGACTGCTCTACACTAGCTGACCTTGAAACTGCCTCTTCTGCCACAACGCTTGGCCCTGATGGCCCTGCTGGATCTTTAGAAACAACTTCTTCACGATGCCCAGACTGTGGAGGTACTGATGGAGTGGGACTAAGAGGAACCTGAGCTCGCACAAGATTTGTCAATTCTGAAATAGATGACTTCATACTGCCGAAATCATTCTTCATCCATCTTAACACATTCTTGTAAATTCTCAGTTCTTCCTTTACACCTTGGAGTTCAGCACCCAAGGCCCCAACTGAATTAGCTGACTGGATCAGGCTTATGAATATAGATGCAATATCTGATTGCACAGAGCACAGTATGGACCCTTGTTCATCCAGTCTTTCAATAATGGGCTTCAAGTTGAGCTTTAGTTTCTTTTGCCTTGGCCTCCTGTGTGGCTTCCTGGTAAGGAGGGGAATATCCTGAGCCACTTCTTTCCCTTTGCTGCTTGCCCTAGCAACGGGCTCCACATGATCATCATTTTCATCATCTGAGGCACTTTCTACAATGCCTTCTCTGAACTGATCATCAACGGGAACACCAGCAGTGTGCTCCCCCTGGATTGGTGCTTCCTTTTTAACAGATTGCTCCCCCTAAATAGGAGCATCTTCAATATGGGTATCAACTGGAATATCTTCTTCTTCTTGCTCCCTCTGAATAGGAGCATCCTCCATGACAACATCTGTACTGTGTCCAGATGCTACAACCTCTGCAGCTAGATCGACCAAGATCTCTGGTTCCACCTGAGTACTGGTTAAAGAGTCCAGTACACTCCGAAGTATTGTAGCTACTTGTGAGGAGAGAGGTGCAACTTCTGAACTCTGTCCAATAGGCTCAATAAATTCTTGAGGAATGTCCTCAATCTGGCTTCCAATGATCACCGATTCTTCTGCTCGGACCTCTGCTGCTGCTGCTACTTGTTCCACTGCAATTTTTGAATGGATAACTTCTTGTTGTTGCTCTTGAACTTCTGGTCTTGTTGGTACTTCTGTTGCTACTGTTGCTTCTCCTACTTCTTCTTGGACTTCGTGGGCTTCGCCAATAATGGCTTCACCCCCAGTCACTGAGGTCTTGGTCCATATACCTCCAACCAATGAGAATCCACTTTTCTTTAAGTTTCAGCTTCGAATAGCCTGGCCCATTTTCTCTGACATTGCTCCAGATAAATTGATGCCAAAATGTTGAAATACCTTGGTGAGCAGATGTGCATATGGTAGGGACACATTTAGCTTGCTCTTCTTGTCCCAAACCTGAGCGGATGCAAACTTCATCCTTTCTATTATAACCTCTGCCATATTTATGTCCTGGTTCTGAATAGCCCAGAACATCAGGTCTGAGTCCGCCTTTGTACAAGTCGAGTAGGTGGCACTCCTAGGGACCAGAATCTGGCACACTATGAAATGTAGAATCCGGTTGAATGCATTCAGCTGGTTGATGTCAATCTTCCCATCCTTCAGTTTGTATTCGAAACTAACAATCCCTAATCCCTTCGCCTGGATATCCACAGTGTGAACCCCACTGTGACCGGTGGTGCAAACTCCAAATAAAGTTTCCAAAAGCTCATAGGTAATCCTAATCTGGGTTCCTTTGACAGTGGATGTCAAGGACCCGTCCTCCTTAGTCTTCAAACAAACATAAAATGCCTTTACTAGGTCTGGATAACTTACCTCTGACAAAGTTGCCAACTTCGTCCATTTCATCCTCTCCATTGCTGCAATGATGCTGCCCATTCCATTCTTCTGCAGGTCTGCAACATCCACTGCCTTGTTGCCACAGGCCTTGATCTTCACAGTGGTATACCTCTCTTGCTGCTCAGCGGTAAGAAACGCAACTCCGTAGCCCCCGATGCTGCCGGATACAACAGATGCGGCCATGGATTTGAATGGGGAAAGTTTCTAGATGATTGGAATGAGGAAAGGAGCAGAAGCCCTCAAGAGATTTCTCACGGGAAGGAGTTGGAAACTTCAAAATTCTAGAGAGTCGATGCCGGAGTAGATAGGGTATCACCTTAGGCAAGTTGAAGGAGAAGAGAGCGGGAGGTGAATCGTTGTAACACAGATTTTGGGTTTTTATCAAAAAGAGTAAAGTAACTTTTTCGAAACCAAAAGGTGCCATAATGGCAGAAAACGAAAAAGTGACCAATTCGAGAGGAATAAATACTTTAAAATTAATCGAATCGACTCAGATAAGTAAGAAACAAGTAATATTTTAATGAGATTTTGCTTAACTATAGGGGAGAGAAAATTTAATTATTCTAAAATAATTTATATTTCAGTTTTATATAGATAAATCTTTCACCATTTACACATACCTAGTTCTCTTCTAAGAGAAGTAAATCTCTCTTCAGGTAAGGCCTTTGTGAAGATATCTGCTAACTTATTTTGTGTATCTACAAAAGAAATGTCTATATTACCATTGGCTACATGATCACGAATAAAATGGTACCTAACCTCAATGTGCTTTGTCCTTGAATGCTGGACTGGATTCTTGGTAAGATTTATTGCACTTGTGTTGTCGCACACTAATGGAATTGTCTTGATCTGAAGTCCATAATCCTTAAGTTATTGTTTAATCCACAATAGTTGTGTACAACAGCTTCCAGCAGCCACGTACTCAGCTTCAGCTGTAGACAATGCTACTAAATTTTACTTCTTTGAGGACCACAAAATCAGACATCCTGTAAGAAATTGACAAAATCCACTGGTGCTTTTCCTATCTACCTTGCATCCAGTATAGTCAGCATCAGAATATCCTACTAAATTAATTTCACATGAATTTGGGTACCATAATCCTAGATCATGAGGTTTGGCTAAGTATCTAAAGATCATTTTAACACAAATTAAATGAGACTCTTTAGGATCTGCCTGGTACCTAGCACACATACATACGCTAAACAATATATCAGGTCTGCTTGCTATTAAATAGAGTAATGAACCTATCATACCTCTGTAAAGTTTCTGATCTACTTTCTTACCATTTTTGTCACTGTCTAGCCTTGTTGATGTGCTCATGGGTGTTGACAGTGGCTTGGCATTTTCAAATCCAAACTTCTTTAGTAATTCTTTGGTATACTTGGCTTGACAGATGTGAGATCATTCCTTTCCTTGTTTGATTTGCAATCCGAGGAAGTAGTTGAGCTCCCCCATCATGCTTATTTCAAATTCTCCCTGCATAAGCTTTTCAAAATACATGCAAAGAGATTCATCAGTAGAGCCAAATATTATATCATCAACATATATTTGAACAAGTAACACATTTTAAAGTTTAGACTTAATGAATAATGTGCTATCTACTTTTCCTCTAATGAAATCATGATTTAACAAAAATGAACTAAGCCTTTCATACCATGCTCTAGGTACTTGCTTTAATCCATATAAGGCTTTATGCAACTTAAAAACATGATTTGGAAAATCCACGTCATCAAAACCAGGTGGTTGTTCTATATATACCTCTTCCTTTATAAAACCATTCAGAAAAGTAGATTTTACATCCATTTGAAAGAGTTTTAAATTTAATGCAGAAGAATATGCAAGTAAAATCCTAATTGCCTCAAGTCTAGCCACTGGTGCATAGGTTTCATCGAAATCTATGCCCTTCTCTTGGGAATAGCCTTGAGCTACCAGTCTGGCCTTGTTTCTTATGATCACACCAGCTTCATCCAGTTTGTTCCTGAACACCCATTTGGTGCCAATCACAGGATGATCTGATGGTCTCGGAACAAGAGACCATACTTGGTTTCTTATGAACTGATTTAGTTCATCTTGCATGGCTAATATCCAAGATTTCTCAGTCAGTGCTTCATTGACCGTCTTAAGCTCTATTTGTGATACAAAAGCTAGATAATCACATGGAATTACATTACCTCTTGTTCTTACCCCAACAGATAGATCTCCAATTATGTTGTCCAGTGGGTGATCCTTCTTATACCTCCATTCCTTTAGAAGATTGTCGTGTGATGTATCCTTTTATTGTAGATCTTCCAAGGGTGGATCTTCTTTATCCTCAATAGATGTGTTCTTCAGCTTCTTGGACAATTCATCTGTATCATCAATATCACTATCTACTTCCTTTCTCGAGGAAGGGTTAGTTTCATCAAAAATAATATGCACTGATTGCTCAATTATTAAAGTTCGTTTGTTAAATACTCTATATCCTTTGGGTTTGGAAGCATACCCCATGAATATACCTTCATCTGATTTGGAGTCTAGCTTATCAATATATCTTTTACCGTTGTTGTAGATAAAGCATGGACATCCAAATGTCCTAAAATGGCTGATTTTCGGCTTCTTCTACTTGAATAACTCATATGAAGTCTTCTTCAGAATTGGCCTGATCATTACCCTGTTGATTATGTAACAAGCTGTGTTAACGGCTTCGACCTAAAAGTACCTTGGCAAATCATATTCTGATAGCATTGTCCTTGCCATATCCAATAGAGTTCTATTCTTTCTCTTAGCAACTCCATTTTGCTGTGGTGTCCTTGGTGTTGAGAAGTTGTGTTCTATTCCTTGGCTATCACAAAATTTTGCAAAGCTCTCATTCTGAAATTCTCCTCTGTGATCTGATCGGATACTAATGATGCTATACTTCTTATCCTTTTGAACTTTCTTACTGAAACTAACAAAACTCTCAAAAGTATCATCCTTGTGTTCTAGGAAAGAGACCCATGTAAACCTGGAGTAGTCATCTACTATAACAAATCCAAAATTCTTTCCCCGGAGACTTGTGGTCCTCATTGGCCCAAATAAATCCATATGTAAAGGTTCTAAGGGTTTAGAGGTTGTTACCACAGTCTTTGACTTGAAGGATGACTTGGTGTGCTTACCTTTTGCACACGGTCCACAGACACCAATCATTTTTGTACTTACTTTGGGTAGGCCTTCCACCAAGCTTTTTTTGATTATCTTTCTTATGCCATCCAAGCTGCAATGGCCCAGTCTTCGATGCCAAAGTTCAGTTGACTGCTCTTTGTTTGCTGCCAGATAGACATCTTGATCTTTCAGGTCTTCTAGATGAAGTACATACAGGTTCTTTTCCCTACTGGCTTCAAACACGACTGCACCATCCTTCATAATACTGCACTTTGACTCTTGAAATCTGATATGATGTCCTTTATCGCATAGCTGGCTGATACTAATAAGGTTGTGCTTCAGTCCTTTCACACAAAGTACATCTTCAATGATAACTTTTCCTTTGGTACCAACCGGTCCGCAACCTATTACAGTTCCTTTGCCATTGTCATCATATGTAACTATGCCTTCTTTAGCTTCAAGGTGAGAGAACAGCTTCTTGTTACCTGACATATGCCTTGAGTATCCGCTATCTAAGTACCATTTGGATGCTCGAAGGTTTCCTTGCATTAAAAACATTAAGCTTTAGGTACCCAAGTTCTTTTGGGTCCTGATTGGTTAGTATCATCAATTTTTCTTTTAATTATCCATATTTTATGTTTAGTTGGACATGATACTTTAATGTGTCCTAACTTATTGCAATGGCTACAACAAGAGATTTTAGTTATCTTTTCAGTTGGAATGTATTTAAGATTTGATTTATATGTTGTGTCTTGTTCAGGTACAAATTTAGGAGTTGGATATGTTTTAAGATATGCTACTATTTCCTCATTATCGGGAGGAATATAACCTAATCCATGTTTCTTTTTACCTGATCGTCTAGCACCTTTTAATATTAATGTTGTTTTGCCATTAGTAAAATTTTCTAGTGTGCTTGACAATTTTTCATTTTCTGTTGTTAAGGTGTTAACTTCTTGTTTTAATTTATCTACAGTTTCTTGGTTTTCCAAACTCTCTAATTGTTCATTTTTTATTTTTCAAGTCTTCACATAACAATTCATTTCTCCTTTTTAGTTCAGTAATTTGTTTTTCCATTTGCTCATTTTCAGATTTTAAGTCTGAATTAGTATTTTCTAAGCATGCGAGATTTTTCTTATTGGCTTTTAGTGATTTACACACTTCTTTATATTTACAATACAGTTCATTAAAAGCTTCTTCTAAGTTGTCAGAATCAGATTCATTGCACGAAGAGAAAGATGAGTCTGATGTTACCTTGTCTTCGAGGTTGGCCATGAATGCCAGGTTGGCTTCTTCTTCTTCTTCATTGCTTGAGCTTGACTCGTTGTCGGAATCACTATTGTTGTCCCATGCTGCTGCCATGGCTTTCTTCTTAAATCTTCTGGGTCTTCTGGTGCTGTCTTTCTTTTTGAACTAAGTTTTCTTGAGCTTCGGACATTCTGCCTTGATATGTCCGGGCTTTTTGCATTGATAACATATGGGCTCAGATTTCTTTGAGTCCTTTACTTCAAGTTTCTTGAGATCTTTTCCTTTCTTAAAGTATCTTCTGCCAGAATGATATTTTTCTTAGCAAGTATACGTTGCAATCTTCTAGAGAGGAATGCTTCCTCATCTTCGCTGCCTTCTGCACTTTCAACACCGTCTGACTCTTCACTTAATGTGTCTTCTGCTGCCTTGAGAGCATTGTTGTGCTTCTTTCTGCTCGAAGACTCTCCCAACCTCTCCATGTTTATCTCATGGGCCATTAGGGACCCAATGAGTTTCTCCAATGACATTCTCTTCAGGTCATTTGCTTCTTCTATTGTCGTTACTTTGGGAGTCCACGAAGCTGGCAGGGATCTTAGGATTTTTCTGATCATATCTCCCATTTCATAGGTCTTTCCAAGACCAGCTAACCCGTTAGTAATATCTGTGAATCTGTTGTACATCTGGGTTATTGACTCTCCTGGCTGCATTTGAAATCTTTCGTACTGTGTCACCAGAATATCTATCCTGGTTTCTTTCACTTTGTCAGTACCTTCGTATGTGATCCTTAACTTCTCCCACATCTCCATAGCTGACTTACAGGCAGATATGTGGTTGAACTCTTTCTTGCTAAGAGCACAACAGAGGATACTCTTGGCCTTGCAGTTCAGAGAAATCTTCTTCTTGGCATCTTCCGTCCATTTATCTTTTTCATTCGTGACCAGAAGATCTCCTTCTTCAACTATCGACCAGATTTGATAGTCAAGGCCTTGTAGAAAGAATTCCATCCTTGTTTTCCAATATGTGTAGTCTTCACCATCGAACAGCGGTGGCCTATTTACTGACTGTCCTTCGAAGTGACCTTGGGCTGCCATTTGATCTTTTCTCTTCAGATTGTTGGATCTTCTTCTTTGTCGAAGAGACTAGCTCTGATACCACTTGTTGCCCAGCTAGCAAGCCCAGAGGGGGGGGGGGGGTGAATGGGATTCTTAAAATTTGATTATTTAAAACCTGTATTCAAAACGTTCACATAAAATGCACTTCAATGACAGTTAGTGTTAGTGAGAAGACAAACAGCAAACACAATCAAGCACACACACACTGCACAAGATTTTATCCTGGTTCGGACCTCCTCTTCACAGGAGTCCTACGTCCAGACCCTGAGCAACAACTCAGGATTCTACTACCCAAGGGTACAGTCCCCCTCAAGGACACTTACACACCCGGCCGTAGCTGGTCTTCTCTTCACAATCCGAAGAGGAAAACAACATCCTGGATCCCACCAGGTCTTCCTTCAACACGAAGGAAAATAAACACCCTGGAACCCCTAGGTCTTCCTTCACATGAAGGGAATGAACACAACAAGTGTACAAGAGATGAGACGCCCCTGGACAAGCTAATAGCACAATGCTTGATCCGAAGCGAATACTGAGAAGGAAAAAGATCTACAAAGAAGAACACTCTGAGTACACAAAAGCTCTCTCAAGGTTCTATACTAGACACAGACAGCTAAGAGCTTGAACAAGAGTGAGTGAAGCTTCGCTCTTCCGATTCTCGCAGATTGTATCAAGTAGGCTTTTCTCAATTATCGTCAAGAGATGTCTTCTCTGGAGTCATCAGTCTTCAATATATAGCTTCTTTTGAAAAATAGACGTTGAAGTATCCGTTATCTTTAAGCTTTTGTAGACGTTAGACTGCATGGCACTGTGGAGCTTCTAGTCAACGGTCTTTTGCGTTCCATGCACGTAAGGAAGAAATCCTTCTTGATATCCTCCAGCTTTTACTTTATCCAACGTTGTATAAAGTTATGCTGTCAGAGACCTGCACACATTAAATGCTAAAATGTGGACAGTTAAGCTGTCTCTAGTTGTCAGTCAATGTTAGAGTAAAAATACATCAAAATGGAAATTCCATTCTATCTTTCCAAAAAGATATTACATGCAAGAGCATAAGAATAGAAGGTATTTGGACATGCATCGTGCAGAGAAATGTACGGATATATTTAATGCATGGATGTGAGAAAAAAAAGCGAGGGAAGACTTTGACTTTCAAACTATTCGAAAATAAGTTTGAATATCAAGTCATTATTGTCCATGAAGTCGATATAAGCATGACTTATGTGAAATCGTTGTGTGAATGAGTTGATGTTCATACTCATTCGAAAACGAATCATTGTACACACAAATCGTTATGCATCCATAACCAAATCATTATGGATAACAAATCGTTATGTCACTATAAGCAAATTGTTATGAGCAAATCGTTATAACCAAATCGATGTGAGCAAATCGTTGTGCGATGACCCTCTTTATACCGGTACGATTATACCAACCCACATCGGTATAATGAACGTCATCATAGTGGGACATTTACCCAACACTAGTACACATGGCTGAGATGCTCATAAATATAGATACAGAGTAGCGGAAGTAAAAGAACTACTTGTCATTTCATTTCATCATCCACATTTAACATACATGGTTCAAATAACAATTTTAAGAGAACTAAAGTCCACATAAATAAAATGCTAGAATCAGATTACATAGCTCATCCACAATTACATAATAGTTATATTACAATGCCTCATTACATACTATGAAAGTAAAAGTCACAACGTCGACTCCACCAAGCTACTCGCCACGCTCGGAGTCACTCTCCACTGTCTCCTCCAAAGGTGTCGGGTCACCAACTAAACCTATACGCCGAAGCAAGGAGTGAGTCTAAAAGACTCAGCAAATAACTCCATATACATCATTCATGCATACGTCACAGTAGGTTCCACATTCCAATTCACGAAGCCGAACATATAGCATGCTTGAACATTGATAAGAGACAACCTATCATGGTATTTCTACAAAATTTAAAACATATGGTACATGATTTAAGACATTCCAAAATAAATATCCTATCACATGCTTACTACTCATTCAATCACATTAAGCTACATCATGATAGCAACTAACATGGGATTCTCACATGCATAAAAGGAAGCATTCCTATCATGGTTCCTACACATTCTTGCACATGCACACTATCATTTCATACACTTTAAGGTTGCTGTTATAACATTATTTCACATTAACATATCATGGATCACAATTTCACAATCTAACACATTGGTTTCACATGTTTGCACAATTACTCATTCACATAGTTCTCTTTTTACACATTGCACATTTACATATATTCACACTACACAATTTACACATATTCACATTCACATTTCACAATTTAGTGCCGTGACATATAGTCCAAACCACCATTAGAAGGACACATCACATACACATAACACATAGACGCCACCTAGGCAATACAGTGACGACTCTTGGACTGCGCAGACCGGAAGAACAAGTCTCCACCCTAGCCAGTGGTACTTGTCCACCTCCAGGATTTCAACCTAATGCCCTTAGGATCTTAACACATTGAACCTTCCCATGGGAACTTTTCCATGGTACGGTTCCACGGCTCTCTATGGAAGCAGTGTCATACAAGGCACATTCTTACACATTACACATTCCGATTTTAACACACATATTACACATGATATACACGTCTTTAAATTCTCTCACCTATACACATGGCTCTATTTTCCTATTCATGATACTACTGTTGACAGAAATCAAACATTCAACACCTTACACTAATCAGGTTGAAACATATATAATCAACCATGTTCATATTAGCATGCGTTGAACACTCGTTTTCGCATTGAAATTTCATAGAGCACTCTATGGTTATCCAAATAACATGAAAATTTAACCACAGACTAATTTTAGGTTTATGATCACACATACAAATTTTCATATTTTTCTGAGTCATATTACATTTAAAGAAATTAAAACATTCAATCTCATGCCATTTATAATTCAATTTATCATGGAACATAACATGAATGTTCGATTTGACCATTCACAGGTCTGTACCTATCATTCATAATGTCACAGAAATTTTTCCCAAAATTTTTGCACAACATGAAATTTTCCGAAGTTTTAAAACAATCTAGGCATGCTCTCTATTTTCTAATACAAAAATTATAACAAGTTTCATAATCATGGGAAAATTCCCAAATTTTCGAAACATGGACTGTCATGCATTTACATCATCTGGAAATTTTATGGAAGTCAAATTACACAGGGATCATGCAATCAGTAAGCTACCATACCCATGATCTTCATTTCACATGCATTTCACATAATTCTAGCAACTTAGATAAATCACAGAAAAGTATAAAAGTCTCACAAACACATTCCATTAACCATGTTACATAACATATAGTGTTTACAATATATCCTCATGCGAAAACACATCAGAAATTTATCATATAGGAGGAGAGAACAGCTCACTGTTCTGTCCTGAAGAACTTAACGGCACAGTCTGGCCGTTAAAGGAGCTTAACGGCAATATCGTTGGTCGCTAATCGAAGAGCTTGGCGACAAGGGATCTTGCCATCAAGTTCCGGTCTGTGCAAAAAGACAGACTGAGCTCCAAATAAAAGAAGAATGGGGGAATCCAGGACACGATAAAATCTCATAAAAATGATAGAAACCTCCTAGACACATACATGGACAAAGTGGGTGGGTTACTTGCCTCTTGTAAAATCTACAAAGGGGTGAAAATGGGCGATGAAGCTCTCCTTGGGCAGTCCTAAGAAGCCTCCAAAACACCTTCACTCCGTCTTCTGTGGTGTTGTAGCTTCCAGTCCGAGGTCGGGGAAGCCTCCTCCTATGTCCAAGCTAGCTTCTAGTCGCTGTAGATCGCCAGATGAAGCTCCAAATCGCCGGATCTGAGCTCTCAAAGCTCAGGTTTTCTCACAGGGCTTAGGGTTTCTCTCTTTCTCCTTGCAAAGAGCCAAGAGAGGGTCTTGGGGTTGCACTAAGGGGTTTGTTTATAGGAGGGAGACCTCTCAACTCACGCAGGGGTTGATGTGAAGGTTTGAGAGCCGTTGGGGACGTCTCCCCAATGGTTGAGATAGCTTGCCCCCGGAATTTCGGGGTCTACTGCGCACTGAGTTTTAGAGAGCTAGACGTCCACATCCATGGCTGCCTACTGAAGTGTTAGCGTCCAACGATATGGACGTTGACTCACATGGACGTCCACCAATGTTGACGCCAATTGGCCCTTCGGCCAGAGCTTAAAAACATGCAGAAAACCATGCTTACACTATACATATATGTACATGAAACCTATGTAGTATAATGTATACACTACTACACCATGCAAACATCCAATATTTACGACTAATATACACATGCATACATAAGTACGACTAGCTAATATTGTACATAGATATCTACATATGCATATACAAGTTACACACAAACATGAATTCACATAAAATAGAATAAAATGACAAACAAATTCGAGGGCCTTACACGTTGTTTCACTTATCGAGTTGATGTTGTGAGGAAATCGTTACAGCAAGCAAATGGTTGTGTAACTTATCATGCCGTTGTGAGAGACAAATCGATGTGAGAGCAAATCATTGTTCTCACTTACCAAATTGATGTGAAAGCAAATCGATGTGAGAGCAAATCGTTGTTCTCACTTATCAAATCGATGTGAAAGCAAATCGATATGAGAGCAAATCGTTGTTCTCACTTATCAAATCGATGTGAGAGCAAATCGTTGTTCTCACTTAGCGAATCGTTCTGAGATCGAAATCGATGCGATCACTTAGCGAATCATTCTGAGATTGAAATCGATGCGATCACTTAGCGAATCATTCTGAAATCGAAATCAATGTGTACTTAGAAAATTTATATGCACTGAACCTTAAATGTTTCAGGGTAGAATACTTACAGAGATTTGATTGACTTTTCTTGATTTATTTCCTGTGCTAAGATCTTCATAGAACATATGTTAGAGTTGTACATTGTCTTAGTTTTGCTAATCACCAAAATAGATATGTAATTTGATTAAATTACATGGGGATAAACTGATCATCATTTTCTTTAACTTAAGCAGTTCAATCTGGAAATGATATGAAGTTTTACCTGAACAGTCTTCATTTAGATTTTACCTGTGGTTTCCAATTTTTCTTGCTTTGCATAGCCATTGTCTTAATTTCAGATGGAAAACGTATGGCTACAAGGCTCATCAACTTGCTGATCATGTTGGCCTTAGGACCCATACCTACTTGGGTCCTACAGTGGAGCAAGAGTTAGATTGCAGCAGTGAACTTTTTGAATCCAGGAGAAATTTCTTTTTGGTATAGATGCACTTTTGTCGTTGATGGAACTATGAGCAGCATTAGTTCCATAACATAATTATTCTTTGTTTAATGCACCTATGTTTTTCATGAAATGTTCAATTTATATTCACACGAAGTTTCTGAGCATTTTCAAAAAAATCATGATTCTTAGTTACATGTGCATGATGTGAAAACTTTTGCAAGTAACTTAAGCATAATTATGCACACTTTTAATTTTAAGCAAGGAGTGACTCTTGGTACTCGGCGGAGAAGTTTTCTCACGCATAGTGATAGTTTCCAAACAAGCATGACTTGTCCTTCCATCACCATTTTATATACCAAGAGATCTAGATGTGTAACTCATCATGATTTCACTTTAGCATTCAATTTCACTCATCAAACAATTTATTCAAGAGATTTTTTTTATCAACAAGAAGTTTTTATTTAGCAAGGAATATCTCAGAAGTATTTACTTGGTGAGATTTTCATTTTTCTTTCATTCTCTCCACTTACTTTCCTTGTAGCCTTAGTCATGAAGCCTTCATCTTGAAATTGACTACAAGGATCCCTGCATCCAGCAATCAAGCAGCACATTTCAGAACCCAAACTTGTTTGGGTCCTAGGGATCTTCCATGAATCTGCAACAACGATTTTTGAATCCAAAATAATTTTATATTAGTTTCTAATCTTAGAGTTATAAGTATAGAATGCACCATTAACATACTGAACATTTTATTTTCTATTTTTCAAAATTTTATCATTGAGATTTTTAACATGAAATTCAGAAGAGAACTTTTGTGCAACAGTTCTATTTTCATGTACATGAAATTTCTGAGTGTTTTCAGCATGAACATGATCTTTATTCTTATGTACATTAACATGAAACATGAGATCATGCACAAGATTATCAATTCTATGCCAACATTCCCTAGAAATATGCCCAAATTTATGACATGTGAAGCACTGGACTGGTTTGGCATATTTATGGAAATGTTGATCTCTATTCCAGCAAAATTTGGCTAAATGACCAGGTTTATTGTAGTTAAAGCAAATGAGATAATTTCTTACCTGGTACTTACCTTGACATGTATGCATTTTTTGGAATCTCCTTTTCTTGTGAGAAGACTTACCATGAGGAGAAGGAGGTACCTTTTGGTGGCTCTTGGCATGATGTGGAGTTGTAGAATGCCTTGGATCTTTCTAGGATGATGGAGGAGGTGTGGAGACCTTGTAGAATCGTGTTTTCTTTTTCATTTTCTTTTTCTAATTTCCAATTGAAACATGGTTCTTCCTATTTGCAGTATTTTTATTCAATTTATTATTTTGTTTTTGAAATTTTTTCTGAGCATGAGTCTTAACAAATTTTTCTTTAGGTGTAGTAAAATTTTTGTTCATAGAAACATTGACAAATAAGGTCTTTGTTTTGTTTTCAAAATTCTTTTTGTTCAAGGGGTTAAATCCTAAACCTTCCTTTTGATAATTAACTTTTATTCCAAGAAGATTATTCAAATTCTGAGTTCCTTGAACAAACTTAGACAAAACAGATTATAAACTATCAACAGTTTTGTTCAATTCAGAAATCTTCTTTTCAGAATTTTGATTTTGTTTAACAACCTCTTCAAGTTCATTTGTCAATTTTTCTTTTCAGCTTTGAATGCAACAACTTCTTTTTCTGAAATTTGAAGTTTGTTTAGCATGACATCCAAACCATTTTTCATCTTGTTCTTTTCATTCTCAAATTGAGCAATTTGTATTTCCAAATCAGCAATTTTATTACTTAAATTGCTACAGTCATTGTCCAATGGTTTGTCATGCAATAAGCATTCAATCTTCCTTTTCAAATGACTATTTTCTTCAACCAATTGATTGTATTTTCTTTTATTTGATGATCATGAGTCATGTTGGAAATCTGTTTGTTAATTGATCATTGTCAAATTTGAAGTTCTCATTAAGATCAATCAATTTTTCATTTTCATCTTTCAAATCAAGATTTTCAGATTCCAACTGATCATGATTTTCTTTTAACTTGGACAATTTGTTTCACAAATTTTGATTTTTCTTTCAGACTTTCTTTTTAGAATTCAATTTCTGAACTTCATTTTTCAAATTCTCATTTTCTTCCGAAAGATCTTTATCATTGATCTAGAGCAATTCAATTGTATTTTTCAATTTTTCACTTTCTTTGTGGGAATGTTTTAAAGTCTTTTTCAGATCTTTATTTTTAGTGTTCAGCTTTGCATTAAGATTTTGTATCTTCTCACAGAATTCAATCAATTCAACATAAGACATGCCTTCATCTGCATCAGAATCAGAATTAGAATACATAAATGGGTCTGGAAGTGATTTACGTGACCTTGTAGACCCATTTGATCTCTTGTATTCTGAAGAGGATGAAGAATGCTCTGAGCTCATGGAATGTGCTGTTAGAGCCAAAGTCTTTTGGATTGTTGATTTTCTGGATTCATTGAAGCTCTTCTTCGCCATTAAGTACTTGTGAATTTCTTTTGCTCCTTTTCTTTGTGAATCCTTTAAAAAATCCGATGAAAATAAGCTTGGGGATTTCTCTGAAATTATAACAGGAAATTCATGCAGATTAAAGAAATTTCCCATTATACCAAAACTCAAAAGACTATTAGATCTAGTCACACTGAATCAACGTAACAAGGAATTAGATCTAACAATTAGAGTGGTTAACCCGCTCTGATACTAATTGTTGGGATCAGATTTTCTATAATGGAAAATCTAGAAGGTGGGGGGTGGGGGTTGAATAGATTTACAGTGGAAACTTAAGCATTTTAAAAATTATTTTGAAATAAAGAATCTACTCAATTAAAACCCCTCTGATCTGATGCAATGTGTGTTATCAAGATGTGATAAACACTTTATCAAACAGTGTAAGTGTCAAATATGTGATTATCGTGTGTGAACAAATTAATTAGTGTGTAGGCAAAATCCCTATGCATGCATCTAGCGCAATACAATACAAACCACAAATCAAACCACAGTGCACAAAGGATTTTTAGGTGGTTTAGAGATCACATCCAGTGACTCCTACATCCACCCCTCACACAGTGAGACACACACTACTCAAAGAACTGAGTACAACACACACACAAGCACTCAAGCTCAGACACACACACACACACGCTAGATCAAGTTCACAGAAGATCAGATCCTCTAGCCTCGATCTGATTTACACTCCACACATAATTCAGATCTGTGCACAAACTGACACAGATACAACACACACACTATGATCTGTACTGAGCACTTATACAGATCAGAAAACAAACATCCACACAGAATCCACGTACTGATCTCAGTTCAGTACACATACACACAAATACATGAATTGAGTTGATAAAATGTATGAGTGAGGAAAGACACATCCCTTCAAATATTGATCTGATCACCACGATCACAGATCCAAAATGTTTCTTCCTCAATTCTACTGCTGCTCCTCTTCTTCTTCTTTTCCTTCTTCTTCTTCTTCTTGATTAACACTGCTCTGCTTTAGTAGCTTTTGGATTGTGATTTCTTCTTCTTCTGCTGCTACACTTCTTCCAGATCTACTCCTTCTTGAGCACACCACTTCTTTCTCTAGAGCTTGACCTTGATTCCCATGTCCTCTATGTTGAAAGGCTGGTCTGCAACTTCTGGAGATTGAGCAAGGCAGTGGAGAAACCCTCTTTTGCCGCCAAAAGCTTTTCTGAGAATTGTATGGGTTGGCTTGCCTTTAGAGTACGAGGATCATGGGTATTTATAGCCCCATATGTCCATGAGGTGCCTTGGGGTGTGTGGGCACAAAAATCTAGGTCAAATCCCTTGATTCCCATGCAGACACGTGTCCAGAAAAATTCTCATTTTTGAGCTTTAGTCGAAGTGTGTCAACACACAAGCAGACTGTGTCGACACCACTGGCTACTGGCTTCAGAACAGGCTTCTGGGAGGGACAGTGAGTGTCGACACACATTCAGACTGTGTCGACACCACTGGCTACTGCTTCAGAACAGGCTTCTGGGAGGGACAGTGAGTGTCAACACATAGGCAGACTGTGTCGACACCACTGGCTACTGCTTCCTTCACTGCTTGCTGAATTCATACACTGTGTCGACACAACATCCACATGTGTCGACACCACTGACTCTTTTATGCTCTGAATGTAGAGGGTGTGTCGACACACTTGACATCTTGTGTCGACACAACTTTGACAGAATTATGTGAACCTGTATATATGAAGTGTGAACCATCAAAACAGTCATTATCATCAAAATATGAATATTAAGTATTAAAAACATGTTGTTCACTCATCATTGTAATATGTACAATGTGTCATCATCAAGATCAAATCAAAATCAAAGTATAAGTGTTTGGACATCATACACAACCAAATGTTGTAGTCATCATTAAAATCAAAGTATGAGTGTGTAGATTGAAGGATCGATAAATGGTGAAGACAAGATCTAGAAGGGGGGGGGGGGTTGAATAGATCTAGGCCTACTAATGCGGAAGCTTAACCAATTTTAAAAAACTCTTGAATCAGAGACAAATTGAGAAACAGATTTCACAGATCTGAAGATAAATTGAGTGAGTTGTGCAAATGGAGTGTGTGAACAAATTGATTAGATGAATTCAAACGATCCTATGCATGCATCTAACGAAGAATAAATTCAAACCACAATCAGATCAATGCACAGAGATTTTTAGGTGGTTCGGAAATCACACCATGTGATTCCTACATCCACCCCACACACAGTGAGGATCCACTAATCAACCTGGGTACAACACACCCACTGGAGTCTGACAACTCCAACCACATGAGTTTACAACTCACACAAACTCTAGAGTAAGACTACTCTAGAACCCTGAGCAAGACTGCTCAACTACCACTTGAGTACGATGACTCAAAACCACTGAGCTCGACGGCTCACAAACAACTTGCTAGAAAAACACAAGACTCAGATCCTCTAGCAACAGATCTAGTCCAACAAGAGTTAATTCATGAGACTCATGCAACAACCCATGCACAATCTCAGAATTACTCAGAAGAGAAAAGGAAAATGAGAATTGTATTGATAAGCTTTTCTCTTCAGATGTACTCCCTTATAGAAGGTCGAATTGTGAAGAGCTTGATCTCTGGAAGTTCCTGGGCGATGCTCTATAATCTGATCTTCAGGATCTTCCTTGAATTCTTCACATAAGTCGGCTTCTACTTGATCTGCTTCCTTGAGGTGATCCAATTGCTTCTTCAACGATCAATTTCCACTTCTCATGCTTGAGCAGATGAGAATTTGGCTTGAGGAAGCACCATGAAGACAAGAACAGGGAGGAGAAACCTTCTAGCCGCCAACAGGATTTTTGGGAGGCTCTGAAAGGGTTCTTTCATGTTGGATAGCCAATAGAAGGGTATTTATACCCCTAATAGTCCAAATGTACCCTTGGGGGTCGTGGGCACACGATCCAAGGCTAATCCAACAGTTCCCTAGGGTGCCACGTGTCCAGGACAAAATTTAAGTCACAGAGATTCCGGAGTGTGTCGACCTGCCCATGAGGTGTGTCGACACACTGTCCCAGACTGGCAAATCAATTCCCTGGGAGAGGTCTCTAGTGTCGACCTGAGATGATTCAGTGTCGACACCATGTCCCAGACAGCAAAACAGGCCTTCTGGGAAGGCTCTCTAGTGTCGACCTGATATCATCTCGTGTCGACCTGCTTTGGCCATCTGAAAAACAGGCCTTCTGGGAGAGCCATCTAGTGTCGACCTGCCTGCATTTGGTGTCGACCTGACTGAAGAGACCTGTGAACAAGATTCTCTGGGATCTGCCTCTAGTGTCGACCTGCCCTGGTCTAGTGTCGACACTAGTTGACCAATTCTTCATATTTTGGCTTAGGGCTTGGAACATTGTGTCGACACCAGTGTGAGGTGTGTCGACACCACCCTTGCAATAAATGTTTGTCCCTGAGAAATAAACACATAAATCATTAGTTAAATATTTTATCATGAATATCAATGATAAATGTGCTTGGAAACATGTTTTTTGAATATTGTTATTTCAGGTGTGATGTATTTCACATGTTCCAATTGTTATGCATTAAAATCACAACTTGTCATCATCAAAATGTGAGGAGAAATGTATTATATTCACACTCAACCCAACAATCTCCCCCTTTTTGATGATGGCAACATTAAATTCATATGGAAGTAGAAAGTTTCAATGAAATGTGATTTTAAGCATTTTCATTTCCTTTTATTCATACTTGTCAAAGACCTTTGAACATTTTTAGTGACATTTAAAAGTTGCACACATGAAAGACACAATGTTACTAAAGATAAGCTATTCTCACACAAAGGTCAAGCAGCTTGACAAGCATTCATCACATTCACATTCATTCAAAAGAGTTTTCAATCACATTGAAGACACAAAGGTTTCTATTCATTTCATTCATAAAATATGAACATTGCAATCTTCAAAAACACATTTAAAAAGCATTACAATTTCTTGCTATCTTCTCCCCCTTTGACATCATCAAAAGAAATTACATTAATGGGGAGGAGGAGGAGGAGGAATGGGTATCAAAATGGTCTCAATATCCGTCAATCTCTTTTCCATTGAAGCCAGACTGAACTTCATTTGTGCTTGGATAGTTGAGAGTCTTGTATGCAAAAGATTTTCCATTCTCTCTGAGTTCTCTGACATTGTAGCTTGAAGGGCACTAAAATCAGTTGACATTGGCTGTGAAGATGAAGAAGAACCAGCTGACCAACCATGTCTATTCAAAACTTTGAATTCCTTTTTAAGTTCAGACATCTCTTCATCAATATGAGCAGATAAATTTTTCATGCTCTCCAAGTCATCTACCAAATGTGCAAAAGACAGCCTTGTCTTAGAAATCTGAGAGAGTGTCTCCTTGGTGTTGAAGACATCAGCTTGGGAATTTGCCAAAATTCCCTTAAGAACTGTTTCCAACTCCTCTTGATGCTCTTTTAGCTCAACTGAAGCATCTGCCAATGTGCCTATCAGCCTGTTAAACCTTTGCGTTGCATGGTCAGAAGCTGCTTTTTGTTCAATAAATTTGGCAGACACAGTGTTCTCCAACCTCTGAATCCTCAACTCAAAATTTTCTGACATAGTCTGAATGGAGGTGTTCAAAGCATCAAATTTGTCATTTAAAAAGGTGTATAACTCTGGTGGAACAGAAGGTCCACCAAAGGATGTGGATGCATGAACTGGAGGTTGTGGAGAAAAAGATGGAATTTCAGTTTCAGGGTTCATGGAGGAGGAGGGCTGAAGTTGAGGTGAAAGAGGGGCATTAATGGGTACATCAACTTCAACTGCCACATGAGGCTGATCCTCATTCACTGGAGGCTGGTCCTCATGCACTTGAGGCTGATCCTCTTGAGCTGGAGGCTGATCCTCTTGCACTGGAGGCTGATCCTCTTGAACTACAGGGGCCTCTACTGCAGCTGGCCCTCTCCTAACCTGATCACCCACAATCCTAAAGCCCATAAACTTTTGAACATGCTTAAAGCAATAAATGTTGGACTTAGGAATTTTCTGAGACTTCTCATTTCAAGAGACACACCAAAGTGTTTGAAGACTTGAGTTAAATGGGCTGCATAAGGAAGTGATCTATGCAAATCTGCCCTAGTTGTCTCAGAGATGATCTGGTACATGATGACATGGAGGTTGATCTTTATGTCCTTGCTCATGCAGTATATCACAAACCTTTGGATGTCTGTGAGTCTATCTCTCCCACCACCTTGAGGTGTTATGATAGTGGTGAGGATATGATGGGTAAGACTCAACACTGGAGGAAAAGTGTTGGTGTTGAATTTAGTGACATGAGTTTGCTTGATATCAGACTCATCTGCCTGCAATCCAGTCAAGATGGTATATGCTTCATGAAGCTTGAACTCAAAGTTATGGTAGTCTGCTCCTTCATCTGGAATTTTGAATATGGTGGCTGCTATGTCTGTAGGCATATCAATCTCAATCCCTTTGACTTTTGACTTGTAGCCCTCATCTGTGCATTCCAAATGCATGTAGAACTCCTGGACAAGTCTAGGGTATATGATGCGAAAGTCTGAAATGAAAGATTGCCAAGACTGAAATTTAAAGAAATTGAGGACTTCAGGAAAGGCAGCATTCAATTCACTGTCCTCTAAGTCCACTGCTCTAGGCTTTAGAATGATCTTCCCTTCACAAAGTGGTTTGGAGGGAGTTGCCTCAGAGGATGAGGAGGATGACTGCTCAGAGACTTCAGGAGAAGATTCCAGAATTTTCCTCCTAGGGTACGCAGACCCTCTACCTCGACCAGAAGAAGTTCTACCTCTCTTAGCAGTTGACGGGGAGGCAGTGAAGGCCCTAGCTGCTCCGCAGGGTCATGGCGCCTCTTGGTTCTCTTTTCAGAGGGAGGAGCATCATCCGCCGGAATGGGCCTTGCCGTAGCCCTTGACCTTGCTCCACGGCGAGGAGCCTGCTTGGGTGCCATGGGAGTAAGATGGAGTGGAATAGGAGAGGATGGAGAGTGAGGAATGAGAGAAGAAGGACAGGGATGGAATGGAGGAGGGAAGAGGTGGAAATGGTTCGAAGCCTGCCGGATTCAAGGAAGAGGACGGCCGTCGGGTCGACCTGGAGAAGAAAAGGGGATTTAGGGTAAGCTATCCCCGCAGGAACACCAAATCCTTAACCGGCGCCCACGGTGTATATGAGTCTGGCAGGGGGTCAGTGTCGACACTAGAAGAGATTAGTGTCGACCTGAGCTAATCTGTGTCGACACTAGATGTAAGTAGTGTCGACCTGGCCTGATGAAAAAATTAGATTTGAGTATGGAAAAAAAATTTGTGACTTTTGGGATATCTTTATAATGATAAGCGATGGGTGGAATAATCATTTCAAGGATTTTTAAGAGGCTAAAAAAATTCATGTGTTAAATTTTACAAAAATTCAATACCATTCAAGTTTTACACAACATCTAACAGGATATGAGCATTCATTGACTTGAGTCAATAAAATGATGATTTGAGGGATATAATACATTTAACAATCAACTACACACTACCATATTCTTCAAGTCCAAAGAAATAAAAAAAATCTTTTAGACTGAAATCAAGTGTGTTGAAAGTAAACAATTTTTTAAGAACAACTTGATGATGGATAAGAATGATTCTTTTAAAACAATTCTCCAATGATATACACATTTTGTTTTTTGAAACAAACTGTCAAATGAGATACATCTTGTTCACTCAATAACTAATGCTTTTCACACACTATAGTCCCTGGATACTAAAGATTTATCCATTATCAAGTCTCAAAGGGGTAAATGATGACCTTTTGACATGAAAATATATGATTTTTAGACGCCAATATTTCCAGTTACTCAGTCATCATCAAAAAGGAATAGAACATATTTATTTTGCTTTGCATTTATTTTTGATTTTGAACCCCTTTGAACAGAGATAGCATTAGTGCCTCATGACATACATGGCACTTCATTCATTGTGAAGGTGTGCAGTTTCTCAGCACATGTGCCATTGCTCTGTTGAATTGACAAATTTTGGAGAGTTTTTGACAAAAAAGACATCATCTATATCCAACATCAGTTGCAAACAAAAAACATGTTTAAATTCAAAGCACACATTATTCTTCAGTCTTTGAAAGAAATCTGAATTTCTATAGTTTTGAAGAATATAGATGAGAGTTGACAAATGAATATAGTAGATCACTCAAAGGATCATTTTGAGACTCTAGACACCTGAATGAGGACATCATGCAAGGAAATTGATGTAATGCAAGAAAGGTTTTGAATTTTGCAAAGGACATTATTTGAATTTTCTAGCTCCCCCTGAGATGAGGATTTCAACCACTTTTCATCAGAATAAAGATATGCAAGTTTTTGAAATCAGGAAAGATTCTCTTTAAACAATAAAAGCTCCCCCTCAATAATTGCATTTTCATTTCTTGGTACTTGGCGGAGACACATACTCTCGCATAGTGAAAGTGTCCAGACAAGCAGAACTTGTCCTTCTTCAAATCACCATTTGATATACCAAGAAGTTCAACACAATGTGAGTTGAAGAGTTCATTGTCAAAAAGAAATAGAGGTGAAATGAGAGAGATATGATCAGTATGAATCAAGGAAGCAAATGAATATGATGATGCAAAGAACTCCCCCTCAGAAGATGCCTAACACTCAACCAATCCCAATGAGAGAGATCAAGAAAATGGACATTTACAAAGACCAAGTTCTCTCCTTAAAGATGAGAATCTACTGTCAGGAAGGGGTTTGGTGAAGATGTCAGCAATTTGTTTTTCAGTTTCTATGAAGTGGAGTTCAAAGGATTTCTTTGCTACCTCATCTCTCAAGAAATGATGCCTAATTTCAATATGCTTGGTTCTGGAATGCTGAATGGGGTTTTTAGACAGATTTATTGCACTTGTGTTATCACATAGAATGGGAACACAACCTAAGTTTTGGTTATAATCAAGAAGTTGATGTTTCACCCAAAGAGTTTGAGTTCCACATCTACCTGCTGCAACATACTCAGCCTCTGCAGTTGACAGAGCAACTGAATGTTGCTTTTTAGAAGCCCAAGAAATTAGGCACCCACCTAAGTATAAACACAAGCCACTTGTGCTTTTTCTATCTAATTTACATCCAGCATAGTCAGCATCACAATAGACAATCAAATGTAACTTGCAATTAGCAGGATACCAAATTCCTAAATCACATGTTCCAACAAGATATTTGAAAATTCTTTTAACAGCTAACATGTGACTTTCTTTAGGATTTGATTGAAATCTAGCACACAAATACACACTGAACTGAATATCAGGTTTAGAAGTTGTAAGATAAAGTAGAGAACCAATCATACCTCTGTAGGTCTTTGGGTCTACTGACTTACCAAGAGAGTCTTCTTCTAGCTTAGCATTAATAGCAATTGGTGTGTTTGAATGCTTGAGGTTCCGAAAGTCAAACCTTTTCAAAAGTTCCTTGACATACTTGGTTTGACTGATGAAGATTCCCTCATGTGTTTGGTTAACCTGCAATCCCAAGAAAAACTTTAGATCTCCCATTAAACTCATTTCAAATTCATTTTTCATTTGATTTGAAAATTCATTACACAGGCCTTATTGGTTGATCCAAATATTATGTCATCAACATAAATTTGGACTGCAATTATTTGATGATTGACTGTTTTTGTGAACAATGTTTGATCAACATTTCCTCTAGAATATCCTTTTTCAAGCAAAAAGGAACTCAAACGGTCATACCAAGCTCTTGGAGCTTGTTTAAGACCATAGAGAGCCTTATGAAGCTTAAAAATATGGTTATGATGTTTTTCATTTTCAAATCCAGGAGGTTGTTCAACAAAAACATTTTCCTTGATATATCCATTTAAAAATGCACTTTTAACATCCATTTGATAAACTTTGAATTTCATGGAGGATGCAAAAGCAAGGAAAATCCTAACTGCTTCTAGTCTAGCTACAGGGGCATATGATTCTTCAAAGTCAATTCCAAACTCTTGATTGTACCCCTTTGCAACTAGCCTAGCTTTATTTCTTATGACTTGACCATTCTCATTCAACTTATTTCTGAAAACCCATCTAGTGCCAATGACTGTTTGGTCACTAGGTCTAGGTACTAATTCTCATACTTGATTTCTTTCAAATTGATGAAGTTCATCATGCATGGCATTAATCCAATCAGAACTTGATAAAGCTTCATCAATTGACTTTGGTTCAATTTGGGAAATTAGAGCTAGTGGGTCTTCTTCAATATCATGCAGGAATGATGATCTAGTCCTAACTCTATCATGCAAATTGCCAACTACATTATCTAATGGGTGATCTCTCAAAATTCGATGTTCAGAAATTACCTGTTGAGGGGTACTTAAATCTGGAGCAATGTTACCTGATCCACTTGAAGATGGTGAATTGATGTTCAAGTTCTCACCAATGTCTTCAAGCTCCTCAACAGTTGGTGAAGAGTCCACAATGAAATCATCCTCTTCACTGTCTTGTCTTTCCCTGCAAGATTTAGAATTATTAGTTGAAAAGAATTTTCATCAAAGATAATATGTGGAGATTCTTCAACAGTTTTGTTTTTGAGAATGTACACTCTGAAAGCTCTTGACACTTCTGAATAGCCAAGATGGCTTCCTGACTCTTAGCATCAAACTTGTCAAGATTTTCTTTATTATTGTTGTGTACATAACATTTGCACCCAAAGATTTTGAAGTAAGAAACAATTGGCTTTTTGTTTTTCAATAATTCATAGGGGGTTTTTCTGATTTTTGGTCTGATCAAAGCTCTATTCAGAATGTGATTTGCTGTGTTTACAGCTTCAGCCCAGAAGGATTTGGGCAATTGCTTTCTAAGAGCATGGATCTAGCCATTTCCACAAGAGTTCTATTCTTTCTTTCCACAACTCCATTTTGTTCTGGAGTTCTTGGTGAAGAAAACTTGTGGAAAATTTGAAGTTCAGCACATAAATCAGAAAAGGATTGGTTTTCAAATTCACCCCCATGATCAGTCAAAATATTTTGATTTTATATGAAAAGTTTGTTAGGGCAGTGGTACAGAATTTCCTGAACTCAAGGCAAGTATCACTTTTGTGGGACAAGAAGATAACCCAAGTAAATCTGGTAAAATCATCAATGATTACAAACCCATATCTCTTGCCACTTAGACTTAGAACTCTTGTTGGGCCAAAAAGGTCCATGTGAAGTAGTTCTAGTGGCCTAGATGTGAGTACCTCATTGAAGTTCTTAAAAGATTTCCTGGTTTGTTTTCCTTGGGCACAGATCCCACAAACTTGATTTTCAATGTTAGAGAAAGATTCAGGAAGACCCTTAACCAAGTTCAGCCTTAACAATTTATTCAAAGTTCTGAAACTTGCATGGCCAAGTCTTTTGTGCCAAGTCCATGCAATTTCATCTTTATTAGCAACAAAGCAAAGATTTTCAGAAAAGTTTTTATTAAGGTCGATCATGTAAACATTGTTTTCCTTTTTTCCAAAAAATTTTATTTTATCAGTTGATGAATCAATGATCTTACAGAAATTGGATTCAAACACAACTTTGTGACCTTTGTCACATAGTTGGCTAATGCTCAGCAGATTATAATCTAGACCATCAACTAATAAAACATTATCAACAGAGTTTGAGGAAGTTTGACCAACCTTTCCAGATCTAATGATCTTTCCTTTATTTTTACCTCCAAATGTTACTGAACCTCCCTCCTTCTCAATCAGGAATGAAAATTTGGCTCTATCTCCAGTCATGTGTCGTGAACACCCACTGTCAAGGAACCACACATTTGAATTGGGTGCACGACCTTCCTGCAAAATCAATCAATGGAGAGAAGATTTTGGTACCCAAACAGTGTTGGGACCATCAGAATGTTTGGACATTTTTATCAAATCTTTTCTCACCCAAATTTGATTTGTTTTTTATTTTTGTTTTATTACAGTGGTGTTCTCTGTCTTTTTCACTTTCTTCTTTCCTTTAGGAATGAAAACACCAGTGTTTTTTTTTGGTAGGAGGGGAAGTTTTCATTTGAACATGAGAGTTTAGATGAGGAGGTGGAATCCAAGGATTTTGTTGGTACATCAGAAAATTTGGATAGAAGAATTGGGGATGATACCAACATGGGTTGTAATGCCATTGGTTCCAATCAGCTTGATATCTTGTCTTGGAAGTCCAAGGTTTTTCATGAATGACTTCCTTTGACTTTTTCTTATTTTTCAAATTTTTATTTGAATTTTTGATTTTGTTGTTTGTCTTTGTTGATGTTGAGCAGGTCGACCTGTCCTTGACTGGTGTCGACACAACAGCCACAGAAACCTTCTTCTTGTGGACTGGTGTCGACCTGTCAGGTGACTGTGTCGACCTGGTTGACTTGCTTTGTTTCTGAGTTTTTGAGATTTTTGGTGTTTTGCTTGATGTTTGTTTGATTTCTGTGTTCTCAAGACTAGGGCCTTTGACAAATTTAATTAATGGTGCTTTATCCTTCTTCTCACCAGATTTGTCTTTCTTAGGTTTTTGTTTATCAAATCCTAGTCCATGAGAAATTGATTTCATTTTTGCTCCCAGCAAGGCCTCCAGATTATCTTTACCATTTGTGAATGTTTCAATAACTTCATCCTTTTCTTTTAGCTAGTTTTGTAAGGTTTTTATTTCTTCAACCTTTTGTTGTTTATCATGGTTTTCCATTTCCAGCTTTCCAGACAGTTCTTTGAATTCATGGGTGGCCTTTTGAGAAGCTAGCTTAAGCTCATCAATCAAGTTTAGAAGATTTTCTTTTTCTTCATTCAGTTATGTTATTTCATTTTCTAGTTCACAAATTCTTTTGTTTGAGGATTGGTTATGGTAAATGCTTTCAATTTTGTTTTTGAGATGTTTATTTTCTTTCCCCATTTCAGTGTATTTTTCAACAAGTTCTGCATAAGCATCTTGCCAATCCTCAACTGAATAGTCTTCGAAGGATGTACTTACCTTTCCATCAGGACTATTCGCCATGAAGCAGATTTCCTCACTATCAGAACTTGAGGATTTTTCTTCTTCTTCCTTTTCACTTGAGTCTTCATCAGACCAAGTGGCTACCATGGCCTTTGGCTTCTTGAACTTGTGAAACTTCTTGTGCTTCTCCTTCTTGTTTTCAGGACATTCTCCCTTCATATGTCCTGGCTTGTTGCACCTGTAACAGATGACAATTTCGTCAGATTTTTTATTCTTGTTAGAATTAGCATTAGAAAAGGAAGTGTTTCTTTTACCTGATGAATATTTCTTTTTGCCAGAAAGTTTTCCTTTTCTATATTTCAAGAATTTTCTGAATTGCCTGGTCATGAGGGCAATCTCATCCTCATTTAACTCAGACTCATCAGAACTTGTTTTATCCTGACTCTTGTCTTTGTTACTAGATGAGGCCTTTAGAGCTACTGGCTTGGTTTTGATTATGTGTTCTTCATTTCTCTTTAGATTGATTTCATATGTCATTAAAGATCCTATCAACTCATCCAAAGAAATTTTGGACAGATGTTTAGAATCTTCAATAACAGTGACTTTTGTGTGCCAAATTGAAGAGAGAGAACGTAAAATTTTTCTTACCAAGTCAGCATCCGTATAGTCCTTACCTAAGGCCTTCAGTCCATTGACTATGATCATAAACCGGGCAAACATTTCAGAAATTGTCTCATTAGATTTCATCATGAATAATTCATATTCAGAGACAAGAATGTTAGCCTTAGTTTCCTTAACCTGAGATGTTCCCTCATAGAGTAACTCAAGTTTTTCCCACATCTCTTTGGCAGATTTGCACATTGAGATTCTTGAGTACTCTTTGGGGTGAACAACACATTGAATCATATTCATGGCACTGTAATTCAATGTAGCTCTTCTTATCTATTCCCTACTCCAGGTTTCTTCCTCTCCCTGGTTCTCATAGGGGCCTACCTCCACTACTTTCAAGATTTCATAATTTATTTTTCCAATATGAATAGTCCGTTCCATTAAAGAATGGTGGCCTATTAATGGAATGACCCTCAGCTATGAATCCTCTGGAATCCATTTAATTAAATAGATGGTGCAAAGAAGTAAACACTCAGCAAGCAAACAAATCACACAGAACACTCAGAAATTACTCAGATCAAGTGTAAACCCGCTCTGATACCAATTGAAGGATCGATAAATGGTAAGGACAAGATCTAGAAGGGGGGGGGGGTTGAATAGATCTAGGCCTACTAATGCGGAAGCTTAACCAATTTTAAAAAACTCTTGAATCAGAGACAACTTGAGAAACAGATTTCACAGATCTGAAGATAAATTGAGTGAGTTGTGCAAATGGAGTGTGTGAACAAATTGATTAGATGAATTCAAACGATCCTATGCATGCATCTAACGAAGATAAATTCAAACCACAATCAGATCAATGCACAGAGATTTTTAGGTGGTTCGGAAATCACACCATGTGATTCCTACATCCACCCCTCACATAGTGAGGATCCACTAATCAACCTGGGTACAACACACCCACTGGAGTCTGACAACTCCAACCACCTGAGTTTACAACTCACACAAACTCTAGAGTAAGACTACTCTAGAACCCTGAGCAAGACTGCTCAACTACCACTTGAGTACGACGACTCAAAACCACTGAGCTCGACGGCTCACAAACAACTTGCTAAAAAAACACAAGACTTAGATCCTCTAGTAACAGATATAGTCCAACAAGAGTTAATTCATGAGACTCATGCAACAACCCATGCACAATCTCAGAATTACTCAAAAGAGAAAAGGAAAATGAGAATTGTATTGATAAGCTTTTCTCTTCAGATGTACTCCCTTATAGAAGGTCGAATTGTGAAGAGCTTGATCTCTGGAAGTTCCTGGGCGATGCTCTGCAATCTGATCTTCAGGATCTTCCTTGAATTCTTCACATAAGTCGGCTTCTACTTGATCTGCTTCCTTGAGGTGATCCAATTGCTTCTTCAACGATCAATTTCCACTTCTCATGCTTGAGCAGATGAGAATTTGGCTTGAGGAAGCACCAGGAAGACAAGAACAGGGAGGAGAAACCTTCTAGCAGCCAACGGGATTCTTGGGAGGCTCTGAAAGGGTTCTTTCATGTTGGATAGCCAATAGAAGGGTATTTATACCCCTAATAGTCCAAATGTACCCTTGGGGGTCGTGGGCACACGATCCAAGGCTAATCCAACAGTTCCCTAGGGTGCCACGTGTCCAGGACAAAATTTAAGTCACAGAGATTCCGGAGTGTGTCGACCTGCCCATGAGGTGTGTCGACACACTGTCCCAGACTGGCAAATCCCTGAGATGATTCAGTGTCGACACCATGTCCCAGACAGCAAAACAGGCCTACTGGGAAGGCTCTCTAGTGTCGACCTGATATCATCTCGTGTCGACCTACTTTGGCCATCTGAAAAATAGGCCTTCTGGGAGAGCCATCTAGTGTCGACCTGCCTGTATTTGGTGTCGACCTGACTGAAGAGACCTGTGAACAAGATTCTCTGGGATCTGCCTCTAGTGTCGACCTGCCCTGGTCTAGTGTCGACACTAGTTGACCAATTCTTCATATTTTGGCTTAGGGGTTGGAACATTGTGTTGACACCAGTCTGAGGTGTGTCGACACCACCCTTGCAATAAATGTTTGTCCCTAAGAAATAAACACATAAATCATTAGTTAAAAATTTTATCATGAATATCAATGATAAATGTGCTTGGAAACATATTTTTTGAATATTGTTATTTCAGCTGTAATGTATTTCACATGTTCCAATTGTTATGCATTAAAATCACAACTTGTCATCATCAAAATGTGAGGAGAAATGTATTATATTCACACTCAACCCAACATAGATATCATCAACATGAAGGTTTTTAGTCATTATGCAAATGAATACACAACTTAACAATCTTCCACATATATACAATATGACATCAGATTGTGTACAAAATGTCATCATCAAAGACACAACTGTCATCATCAAAACACAAATATGTTTGAAGTTGTGTGCTTAACATGATTGACCAAAATTATGTGATCATCAAAAACAGATTAAAGCAATGATCAAGTCAGTAAGTATGGTTATTTAAATAATCATAACTCAATAGTGTGGTGAGAAAAACAAGAGCAACCATCATGTACTCGAACCATAGAAGTAACTAAGCATCCTCCAATCTCCCATCTGATAAAGTAACAATCCCAAGGGACCATTTACATTTGAACCATAAAGAAAAGGATGTAGGATCATCGTGAAGAAGCTGCTCCAGCAGAGAACATAGTTATACTTCATTTAATGAAAAAGTTCATGTGGCTTTCGATAGAGGGAGTCCTAATCCAAGCTTGAGCCTCATTTCTCCATCTGATTTGTGTTTGATTGGCATATATCTGTGTCGATATGAACCTTGAATGAATTCGTGTGCGGAGATGCTAATGTCCATGTGTAGTTTTGGAGACCAAAAGTTTTCGAATGTGTATGTGCACTTGTGCTAGGCAGTGCGTGTGTTTGGGAGATTGTATGTGTGTGTGTGTGTGGACTGAGCATTTGTGCTCGCATGTGTGTTTATATCTCGGATAGAGATAGTGTGTGGTTAAGTCTTACAGTGGTGAGAGGTGGATGTAGGATGCACATTTCCTTGTGATATGTGGTTTGATCTTGTCTTTGCATTAGATGCTTGCATAGGGGTTTCAGTCACACACATAGTACTCACACACTAGTCCACACAAGTTAACTTGAGTTCATATTTGATCAGATCCTTAAAGTCTTGCATATCATCTGTTCATCAAATTGCATCATACACATATCAGTCACACCCACGTTCATATAGCCCATCAAATCCAGATCTAAATGGTTTGCTTATGTTCTTATTCCTCATTAGTAACTTGTGATTTGATTTGATTGCAACCATAGAGCTCTGAAGAGTTTGCACACAAACTGTTTGACGAATTGTCTCATACACATATATGTACTTAAACAAGCTGAATAAGTGTTGTTCATAAATCAATAGATTGTTTTACATACGATTCATGCTCAGTTGATGCATTTAAAGGGTTGAATCTTCGTTGAATTGGTTTGTTAATTTGTCATTTCCGCTACTAATATATTCAACCCCCTTTTAAATTTGCCATTTCACATACTTTTCAGGCCAACAATTGGTATTAGAGCAAGTGGTCTAAAATTAGAATTAATTGTTTGATTAGTTTTAATTGACTTAAAAATCTTGAGCAAATCCATTTGTATGACAAGTTATCTAAAATTTCTTGAGATGCCCTTTAAAACTTCAACGAAATATAAAAACTAACTGTTATTACTTGATTTGCTGGTGCCACTTGAGAAAAGCTTGAGAAGAAGGAAGTAAGAAATATATCTCGCAACTCATGGAAGCTCAAATGAATGTTCACTAGTTTTGAAGAAAATGATAGAAGAAATAAGAATATGTACTTCATGGCTTAGAGAAGCACAATAGACTCGGTAAGTTCAAAAAACTTCAATTCATACTCTCGTTCTGAGGAAGAAAAAATGACATATCATCAGCTGAAACAATTTTGTGAGTATTTGTGTAGGAAGAATAAGAAGTGAGTTTTGAGAATAAGCTTTTAAAACATGAAATTCAACAAGTCAGAACATGATAGATAATTGTCATACTTTTTATGACGAGAATGAAAAACCGAGGAGTGAAAATGAAGAGCTAAGGAGTGAGAATGAAAATTTTGAGAAGAGATTAGATGATCTAAAAGGAGAAAAAGAAAGTTGAAAATCATGATATGAAAGAAAGAAATGAAAATCTAATTGAGGTTAATCAAGAGTTAAAGTTTGATGTTGAAAAATTAAATAAATAAATTGGGAACATGGCTCATGATTATAAAATAAATGAGAAATACAAACAGCCGGTTGAAGAGAATAATTATTTGAAAAAAGAAAATTGATTGCATATTGTATGATAGAACTATGAATGATAAATGCAACAATCTAAAGATGCAAATTGCTGAAGTGAAAATGGAAAAAGAAAAGATAAAAATGAACTGATTATTGATTCTAATAAACTACAAGCTTCTAAAAATAAAATTGTTGAATTGGACAAGATGGTTGATAATTTGAATTCTGCTCTCTCAAAATTTGTGTAGGAAACAAAAAACATGGATAGTCTCTTAGGGGCATGAAAGCCAATTTTTAAAAAGAAGGTCTAAGTTATAATCTAGCCAATAAAAAGGTTTTTGAAAACAAAACTCACACATTTTTTGTTATTAATAACTCAACCAAAAAACATTGCTATAAATAAAGACAAATCAGCTAGACCAATCAAGAATTTTCCTCAGTCCAATAACCAGAAAAGTTTAGTAAAAACTAGTGTTCAACAAAATAAATTGAAAAACATTCAAAAAGCTTAAGAGAAAACAGGAAAACAAAAAAATAGTGGTTAGATAAAAAAAAAGAAAAAAAGAAAAGAAACACTTGTCTCCCACAGAAGAAAACAGTGTTAAAAATCCAGAAAGAAGATTGGGTACATGCAGAAAGCAAGAAAGTTTACAACAAAGGTGCAAGTCGACAGATATTCCACCATGTCGATCGGATCAATAGCAAGCCAGGTCGACACGACTTTTATAAGGTTAATAAAATAAAGAATAGCAAAAAATAAATCTTTTGAAAAATCAAAATCTAAGAGCTTATTTTTCACATGATCATCACACATTATGTACATGCTTTCATTGTTATAAATGTGGTTGTTTCAAAGATGATTGTTGGCATAGAATTGAGAAAAATAAAAACCAGTCTGAAAATGTTTCAGTATGCTTCTATTGTCACAAGTCAGGTCACCATGTAAAAAATTGTTGGAAAAAGAAAGAGTTGAAAAATAAGATAACAACGAAAAATTAATGATTTAAATTTCCAAATTGTCAGCCCAGAAATGATGTTTTTCATAAACCTAGCTCTCACGCTTATGCTTCCAAGATGAGATCTATCTAGAATGAAAAATCTTTGTTATCTATTTGTACTAGTTGAACCCAAACAAATTTGGGTTCTAAAAATTGATGTTTGAGTTACATTTGCAGGGGGCTTTGGAGTCAAAGAAACACATTCGATTATAGTAAAGATTGATCAAGGCCATGGTAAATAAAGAGTTGGGTAATATATCTCTATTTTGAATAAAATGAAATATATCCATAAAGGTGAGATTGGTAAAAAAAAAATTCTTCGTAATTACCACAAGTTTATTTAGTTTGATTATAAAACTTGAACATGTGCTAACTGTTCAAATCATTCTAGGAAGAGTAACCTAGTAGTCTACTGCTTAATCTTGAATAAAATCAGTTAGGCTTAGATCAAATAAATGTTCAATCAACACTTAAATTTTTTTTAAGGGGAAGCAACCTGCGAATTCTCCATTTGTCTATTCTATTTTTCTCCTCATTGTTAGACCTGTTGGTGTAGGGATACCTTGATGTCATGAAATTAAATGATGAATGTTCAAGGCTAATCAAGGTAGATGAATGTTTGATACAAGATCAGGTAAAATCGTCCGAAAATCTAAGCTTAAGCTGAGAATTTTCTATGGCAAAGTACAATTTCACATGAAACATTCTTGAAAAAAATGTGCTACTGAAATAGTTTGAATGAATTCTTGAATTTGATCTATCTTGATGAGATTTGAGGTTCTGGATATAACTATTCATATTTCTCAAAGTGATCATAATAAAAAAAAAATTGAACCATTTGATATTAATCAATTTATTCTTTTATTCTGTCATGATCTGATACGTCCATCTCATTGAATTTATTTTGAACTTTGTTTCTAATCTGAAATAAACTTCTCAATTCTGTTTTTGAGTTGAACTCTCTACTATTGCTATTATTCAAGTAACTTCTCATACTTGTTCAAATCCTTTTGCATCATTAGAATTCCCCTACTATTTCTATTGTTCATTTGCTTTCTTAAAAATGACCAAAATCTTTTTGTAATAAGAAAATCTCTCTCAAAGTTCATATTTCCTATTGTTCATATCCATTTGCTTCCTTCGTGTTCCAATAAGAGTTTATTCCATGGTGTATTGATATTTTTATATGAGAAATACAAAATATAATATCTGAAATAATTGTGCGCCAGGTTTAAACATGACGATGAAGTCAAGATATAGGGTCATGTGACTATTTCTATCCTCAAAGTTTATTTGGGAATTTTATTGCAGAACACTTTAATAGGCACATGAGTAGTCTCAAGTGTTATGTCATAAGAAACATTAGAGTCTTGTTCTTAACACATGTTCAAAATATTTTTTTTAAAACACTCAAGGTCATGATCTATCAAGGTAAAAGGCTACCTGTTACATGAAATAAAAATGAAAATAGAAAGAAAGTTAAGAAACAAAAAGGAAATTGAAAAACAAAAAATATTACAGAGCAATGATTAGCATGCTAAGTAACCATGCTACTTTCACCTGTGTTGCCCAGCTAGCAAGCCCAGAGGGGGGGGGGGTGAATGGGATTCTTTAAAATTCAATTATCTAAACCTGTGCACAAAAACGTTTAACACAACATACTACGATCGATTGTTAGCGTTAATGAAAAGATAAATAACAACCACAAATAGACAGACACACAACACACAGGTTTTATCCTGGTTCGGACCTCCTCTCCGCAGGAGTCCTACGTCCAGTCCCTGAGCAACAACTCAAGATTCCACTACCCAAGGGTAAAGTCCCCCTCAAAGACACTTACACATCCAGCCGCAGCTGGCCTTCTCTTCACAACCAGAAGAGGTACAAAGCACCCTGATTCACAGGTCTTCCTTCTATACGAAGGGAATACAACCACCTGTTACCAACATGTCTTCTCTTCTCAACACGAAGAGGATCAACACAGAAAAGTGTTAAAGAGAAGACAAGCCCCTAGATCAAGCTAATAGAGCAATGCTTGATCTGAAGCAAGACTGAGAGAGAAAGATCTGCAAGGAAGAATTCTCTCAGTACACGAAGGCTCTCAAAAAACTAAGCAATGGACGCCCAGAGCTAAGAGCTACAGCTGGACAATGGAGTGAGGCTTGAGCTCTTCTATGGTGCTTGTGGATTTTTGAATTCTCAAGAGATGATCTTCATGTAGGCACCAGTCATTTATTTGTATCTTATTTTAAAAATGTAGTTGTGGAAGTATCAGTTGTCTCTGTGTTGGATGCTCGTTAGACTGCATGGTTTGACGTGTACGTCAGGTGGGCTTGTAGTCATTTAATGTTTTCTGATCCATGCACGCAAGGAAAGGATTCTTCCAGATATTCTGCAGCTTCTTGTTGTCCAACGTTGTAGAGAATGGTGCTTGTCAAGGATCTGCAATAAATACCAAACAATGGAGAGCTAGACTGTCTCTAGAATTTTCAGTCAACGTTAGAAACCAGGGAGTAAGAATATACACCAAAATGGAAATACTTTTTTGCTATCTAAAAAGGTGTTTTCTATAGAAGCATAGGAATGGGAGATATCCAGATATTTATCGTCCAGTGAGATGTACAGATACATTAAATAAATGAGTATTGAAAAACATGTGAGAAGACTTTGACTTTCAACATATTTGAATATCATGTCGATGTGATTCACAAAATCGTTATGAGTACGACTTATGAAATTGTTATGTGAATAAGTCGTTGTTTATGTAAAAATCGTTATTCATTCATAAATAGACCGATGTGAATACAAATCATTGTACAGTCATAACCAAGTCGATGTAAGAGTCAAATCGTTATGAGAGTATAAGCAAGTCGTTATCGGTGAATCGTTATAACCAAATTGTTGTGATGTTGTTTAATAGTAAACAAATCGTTGTGTACAGGCAAATCGATGTGAACAACCAAATCATTGTTTAATAAACAAATCGTTGTGCTTAGGCAAATCGATGTAAACAAATCGTTGTTTCACTTGTAGAGTTGATACAGTGATCAAATCATTGTTTGCTTTATCGAATCGTTACATGGACCCAGTCGTTGTTGTGACTTATCGAGTCGTTACATCAAGCAAATCATTGTGTAACTTTTCGAGTCGGTATAATGACCAAGTCGTTCTGTAACTTATCGAATCGTTCTGTCTTACCAAATCGATGTGAAATTTATCGAATTGTTCTGACGACCAAATTGATGTGAAACCGAATCATTGTGAGAGAAAATCAATGTTCTCACATATCAAATCGTTGTGAGAGCAAATCGTTGTTCTCACTTACCAAATCAATGTGAAACCGAATCGTTGTTCTCACATATCAAATCGTTGTGAGAGCATTGATGAACAGTCTATCCCCATGTAATTTAATTTAATTACTTTTATATTTTGGTGATTCACAAAACCATGATAAAGGTCACTAACCTACTTTCTACAAGTCTTGAGCACAGGAAATAAAACCAAAGGAAAACAAGGCAAACATGTAAAAATTAATCACTCTATTGAAATAGCATCACATTTGTCCAAATACATTGATTTCTACTAAGCCATAACGATTTCCTTTGTTTATAACGATTCCTTTAGTGATTGTAACGATTTGCTATCGTAACGATTCCTTTAGTGATCGTAACAATTTGCTCTCGTAACGATTCCTTTAGTGATCGTAACGATTTGCTATCGTAAAGATTCCTTTAGTGATCATAATGATTTGCTCTTGTAATGATTCCTTTAGTGATCATAACGATTTGCTCTCGTAACGATTCCTTTAGTGATCATAACGATTTGCTCTCGTAACGATTCCTTTAGTGATCATAACGATTTGCTCTCGTAACGATTCCTTTAGTGATTATAACGATTTGCTCTCGTAACGATTCCTTTAGTGATCGTAACGATTTGCTCTCATAACGATTTCTTTAGTGAGTGTAACGACTTGCTTGTCATAATGATTTCTTTAGTCATCATAACAACTTGCTTGTCATAACGATTTCTTTAGTCATCATAACGATTTGCTTGTCATAACGATTCATTCTCGTAACGATTTCTTAAGTCATCATAATGATTCGTTCTCATAACGATTTCTTTTGTGATTCCTAACTATTTGATCTCTGCAACGATTTCTTTAGTAATCACATCGATTCCTTTAGTAAGAACAACTATTTGGTCTATAACGATTTTATTATAATGACTTGTTCATAAAGATTTGCTTATAGAATCATAACGATTCACTTATTAATACTCAACAATTTCTTAAGCCAAATATAACGACTTGATATTTGACTCACTTTTGACTGCGTTGAAAAATCAAAGCTTTCTCGCACATCTTTCTAATAGCTGTGCATTTATTACTCTTAACGTATCTCTATATTCATGCAGATGATATCTTCTATTCTCGTGCTTATTCTGTAAATATCTTTTTGGAAGAACAGAATGAAACTTCTACTTCTGTATAAAATCAATCTAACGTTGACTGACAACAAGAGACAGCTTAGCTGTCTATTGTTTAGCATTTAATGTATGCAGGTCTCTGACAACATTCGTCATACAATGTTGGACAAAATAGAAGCCAAAGGATACTACAGAAGATCCTATCTCTCTGCGTGCACAAATGGATAAAAGACTGTTGACTGGAAGCTTCTAAAGTACCATGCAGTCTAACATAAACCAGAACTTAGAGACAACGAGCACTTCAACGTTCGAATTTGAAAAGGTTGATATAAAATAGGAGATTGAAGCTTTAAAAGAAGACACAGAGAACGAAGTATATACCAAGTGAAATCGTCTTCAACCTCTCTGAGAGCCAAGCAAACACTTCCATTAGTTTCAGCTCTAGCTCTCTGTGCTTAGTGTAGATCTGTGAGAGAGCTTCTTGTTCTGAGAAGAATCCATTATTGTAGATATTGTTCTTCTCAGTCCTTACTTCAGACCAAGTGTGTTCTATAAGCTTGATCTAGGGGCATCTTCCTCTTGAACATTTTTCTGGTGGTGTTCCCTTCAGTTGTGAAGGAAGACCTGGTGTGGTATCCAGGGTGGTGTTCCCTTCAATTGTGAAGGAAGACCTGGTGAGGTATCCAGGGTGGTGTTTTTTCCCTTCATGTGAAGGAAGACCAGCCGCAGCTGGGTGTAAGGGTCCTTAAGGAGGACAGTACCCTTGGTAGTGAAATCCTGAGATATTGCTCAGGGACTGGATGTAGGACTCCTGTGAAGAGGAGCTCCGAACTAGGATAAATCCTCTTGCAGTGTGTGTGTGCTTGTTTATCTTTGCATTCATTCTCTTACTAACACTAACAGCAATCGAAGTGTGTGTGTGTTGTGAATGTTTTTGTAAACAGGTATTAGTTGACTATTTTTTTTTAAAGACCCATTCACCCCCCCTCTAGGCTTGCTAGCTGGGCAACAAGTGGTATCATAGCGAGTCTCTTCGATAAAGAAGAAGATCCAACGATCTGAAGAGTAAAGATCCATGGCAGCCCAAGGTCATTGCGAAGGTCAATCTGTCAACCGACCACCATTGTTCAATGGAGAAGACTATGCATATTGGAAAACTAGAATGGAGTATTTTCTACAAGGTCTCGACTATCAGATTTGGTCTATAGTTAAGGAAGGTGATCTTCTAGTCACCAACGAAAAGAATCAGTGGACAGATGATGATAAAAAGTAGATCTCTCTTAACTGTAAGGCTAAGAGTATTTTGTGCTGTGCCCTCAGTAAGAAGGAGTTCAACCGTGTATCTGCCTGCAAATCCGCAATGGAGATGTGGGAGAAATTAAAAATTACCTATGAAGGCACGGATAAAGTGAAAGAGACAAGAATAGACATTCTTGTAACACAATATGAGAGGTTTCAGATGCAGTCAGGAAAATCAATAACCCAGATGTTCAACAGATTTAATGACATTACAAATGGATTGGCTGGTCTTGGCAAAAGCTATGAAATGGGAGATATGGTAAGGAAAATACTGAGGTCTCTACCATCTTCTTGGACTCCCAAAGTAACGGCCATAGAAGAAGCAAATGATCTGAAGAGGATGTCATTAGAAAAACTCATTGGGTCCGTTATGGCCCATGAGATCAACATGGAAAGGTTAGGAGAGTCCTCTAGCAGAAAGAAGCACTCCAACGCACTTAAAGCTGAAGAAGACAGATCAGAAGAATCATCGGATGAAGATGAAAGCTCAAGCAACTACGAAGATGAGGAAGCAATGCTCTCAAGAAGACTACAACGTATCCTAGCCAAGAAAAAGAAGTTTCAATCTGGAAGAAGATACTTCAAGAAGAACAAAGACTTCAAAAGGCCTGAAGTCAAAGACTCAAAGAAAACTGAGCCCCTTTGCTATGAATGTAAGAAGCCTGGACACATCAAAGCTGAATGTCCGAAGCTTAAGAAACCTGAATACAAAAGGAAGGATAGTTCCAGAAAATTTAGGAGATACAAGAAGAAAGCAATGACAACAACATGGAGTAACATCAACGACTCTGACAGCGAGTCAAGCTCAAGTAGTGAGAAAGAAGAAGCGAACTTGGCTTTCATGGTCAATTTACAAGAAAAGGTAACTTCTGACTCATCCTTTGATTCCTGTAATGATTTAGACTCAAATAATTTAGAAGAAGCATTTAATGAACTATATGGTAAATATAAAGAAGTATCTAAATTACTGAAAGCCAGCAAGAAAAACACTGCATGTCTAGAAAACACTAACTTAGATTTAAAATCAGAAAATGAACAACTAGAAAAATAGATTAATGAACTTAAAAGAAGAAATGACTTGTTATGCGAAGATCTGAAAGAGAAAAACAAACAAATAATAAAATTAGAACAACAAGAAAGTTCAGATGAATTGAAAAAGGAAATCAAAACACTAAGAGAAGAAAATGAAAAGTTATCTAATACACTAGAAAAATTTACAAATGGTAAAACTAGTTTAATATTAAAGGGTGCTAGACGATCAGGAAATAAGAAATATGGACTAGGGTATACTCCTTTAGAAAATGAAGAAACAAAAGTCTACCCCAAAATGTATCCAACTCCAAAGTTTGTACCTGAACAAGACATAGGATATACAACTAACTTTAAATATATTGAAAAAGTAACTAAAATGTCTTGCTGCAGTCACTGTAATAAGTTAGGTCACATAAAAGTAACATGTCTAACTAGACACAAAATGTGGGTAATAAAAAGGGAAATTATTGATACTAACCAACAAGGACCCAAAAGAATTTGGGTACCTAAAACTTAGTGTCTCTATTTCAGGAAAGCCCTCGAGCATCAAAATGGTACCTGGACAGCGGGTGCTCAAGGCATATGTCAGGAAATAGGAAGTTGTTCTCTCATCTCAAAGATGAAGAAGGGACGGTCACCTATGGAGATAATGGAAAAGGAACAGTGATAGGCAGCGGTTCAGTAAGCAACAAAGGCAAGACTATCATTGAAGATGTTCTTTGTGTCAAAGGGCTGAAGCACAACCTCATCAGCATTAGCCAGCTATGTGATAGAGGTCATCAGATCAAATTCCAAGAATCCAAGTGCAGTATCTTAAAGGATGGAGCAGTAATTTTTGAAGCCAACAGAGAAAAGAATCTATATGTGCTCTACCTTGAAGAACTCAAAGATCAAGACATCTGCTTAGCAGTCAGCAAAGCCAACAGAGAAAAGAATCTATATGTTCTCTACCTTGAAGAACTCAAAGATCAAGACATCTGCTTAGCAGCCAGCAAGGAGCAGTCAACGGAGCTGTGGCACAGAAGATTGGGCCACTACAGTTTGGATGGTATGAACAAGCTTATAAAGAGAAGCCTGGTGGAAGGTCTTCCAAAGGTCAGCACAAAAATGGATGGTATCTGTAGACCATGTGCTAAAGGGAAGCATACTAAGAGTTCCTTCAAGTCAAAGACTGTGGTAACCACCTTTAAACCCTTAGAACTCCTCCATATGGATTTATTTGGGCCAATGAGGACCACTAGTCTTGGAGGAAAGAATTTTGGAAGCACAAAGATGATACGTTTGATAGCTTTGTAAGTTTCAGCAAGAAAGTACAGAAAGACAAGAAATATTGCATTGTTGGAATTCGGTCAGATCATGGAGGAGAGTTCCAAAATGAAAAATTTTCAAAATTTGTGATGACCAAGGAATTGAATACAACTTCTCAGCACCAAGGACACCACAGCAAAATGGAGTTGCTGAGAGGAAGAATAGAACCTTGTTGGACATGGCGAGGACAATGTTGTCAGAATATGATTTACCAAGATATTTCTGGGCTGAAACAGTAAACACAGCAAGTTACATTATTAACAGGGTGATGATCAGGCCAATTTTAAAGAAAACAGCCTATGAATTGTACAAAGAAAAGAAGTTGAAGATCAGTCACTTCAAGATATTTGGATGTCCATGTTTCATCCACAACAACGGCAAAAGAGATATTGGTAAGTTAGATGCCAAATTAGATGAAGGCATCTTCATGGGGTATACATCTAAACTTAAAGGTTATAGAGTATTTAATAAGTGTACACTGTTAATTGAGCAATCTGTGCACGTCATTTTTGATGAAACTAACCCTTCCTTGAGAAAGGAAGAAGATAGCGATGTTGATGATGCAGATGAACTGTCCAAAAAGCTAAAGAACACATCAATTGAGGACAAGGAAGATCCACCTCTGGAAGATCTGCAACAAAAGGACATTGCACATGAAAATCTTCCAAAGGAATGGAGATACAAGAAAGATCACCCACCTAAAAACATCATCGGTGATCCATCTATAGGGGTAAGAACAAGAGGTAATGTAATCCCTTGTGATTACCTAGCTTTTGTTTCTCAAATAGAGCCTAGGACAGTCAATGAAGCTCTTACTGATGAATCTTGGATTTTAGCCATGCAAGATGAACTGAATCAGTTCAAGAGAAACCATGTATGGTCACTTGTTCCTAGACCATCAGGTCATCCAGTGATTGGCACCAAATGGGTGTTCAGAAATAAATTGGATGAAGCTGGTGTGATCTTAAGAAACAAGGCCAGACTGGTAGCTCAAGGCTATTCCCAAGAGGAAGGCATAGATTTCGATGAAACCTATGCACCTATAGCTAGACTTGAGGCTATTAGAATTTTGCTTGCATATGCATCGGCACTAGATTTAAAATTATTTCAAATGGATGTAAAGTCTGCATTTCTTAATGGTTTCATTAAGGAGGAAGTTTATGTAGAACAACCTTCAGGTTTTGATGATGCAGAATTTCCGAATCATGTTTTTAAACTACATAAAGCATTATATGGTTTAAAGCAAGCTCCTAGAGCCTGGTATGAAAGGCTTAGTTCTTTTCTATTAGACCATGGTTTCACAAGAGGTCAGGTAGATAGTACACTATTCATCAAGTTAAAAGTCAAACATACTTTGCTTGTTCAAATTTATGTTGATGACATTATATTTGGTTCTACTGATGAATCCCTTTGCAAGTATTTTGAGAAGCTTATGCAGGGAGAGTTCGAAATGAGCATGATGGGAGAGCTCAACTACTTCCTTGGACTACAAATCAAACAAGGAAAGGAAGGCACTCACATCTGCCAAGCCAAATACACCAAGGAGCTCTTAAAGAAATTTGGATTCGATAATGCCAAGCCACTGTCAACACCAATGAGCACATCAATAAGGATGGACAGTGACAAGGATGGTAAGAAAGTAGATCAAAAGATATACAGAGATATGATAGGTTCTCTACTTTATTTAACCGCCAGCAGACCTGATATATTATTTAGTGTATGCATGTGTGCTAGGTATCAAGCAGATCCTAGAGAATCTCATCTAATTTCAGTTAAAAGAATTTTTAGATATTTGTCTAGAACTCATGACCTAGGAATATGGTATCCAAAATCATGTGAAATCAATTTAGTAGGATACTCTGATGCTGATTATGCTGAATGCAAAATAGATAGAAAAAGCACCAGTGGTTGTTGTCAATTCTTTGCAGGATGTTTGATATCCTGGTCCTCCAAGAAGCAGAATTCAGTAGCACTGTCTACAGCTGAAGCTGAGTACGTGGCTGCTGGAAGTTGCTGCACACAACTCCTATGGATCAAGCAACAACTTGAGGACTATGGACTTCATATCAAAACAATTCCATTATTATGTGACAACACCAACGCTATAAACCTCACCAAAAATCTAGTACAGCATTCAAGGACCAAACATATTGAGGTTAGATATCATTTTATTCGTGATCATGTAGCTAACAGTAATATAAAACATTCATAGATACAAATAATCAGTTAGCAGATATCTTCATAAAAGCCTTACCCGAAGAGAGGTTTACTTCTCTTAGAAGGGAATTAGGTATGTGTAAATTGTGAAAGAATTATCTGTTAAAACTAAGATATTAAATTTCAGAGCTTAAATTATTTATTCTCCTTGAAATTAAGCAAATAACTCATTTATCTCTCATGAGCAAATATCCCTGTCGGTTGGCTATTTTGTAATTCTTTATCACTTTCGAACTGGACTTTTGTCATTTTCTGCTATAAAGACGCATCCTATTTCAAAAACAATATTTATCCTTTATTTCACAAATCCTGAAATCTGTGTGGGAACGATTTGTCTTCCCTCTTTATCTCCTTCGTCCTCCTGCCTGAGGCGATAACCTATCGACCCCGGCATCGACTTCCCCCAGATTTGAAGCCTTCAACTTCTCCCACCAGAAATTTCTTGAGGGTTTCTTTTTCAATCACACTTCCAGTCCTCCAGAATCTTTCCCTGCTCGATTCCATGGCCTCTACAGTTGTTTCCGACAGCGTTGGGGGCTACGGAGCTGTATTCCTCACCGCAGATCAGCAAGCAAGGTTCGCGACAGTCAAGACGAAGCTTTGCGGTCACAAGGCAGTGGATTTGGCTGACCTGGAGAAAAATGGCATGGGCAATTTAGTTGAAGCTCTGCAGAGGTTGAAATGGACGAAGATTGCGACTATTTCTGAAGTAAGTTATCCGTATCTTGTTAAAGCTTTCTATGTTTGCTTGAAGACAGAAGAGGATGAGACCTTGACTTCCATGGTCAAGGGAACCCAAATCAAATTACTAGAGATTTACTGGCATCTCTGTTTGAAGTTTCTACCACCGGTCGCAGTGGGGTCCACTCTGTGGACATTCCGGCCAAGGGATTAGGGATTATCGGTCCGAAGTTTAGGCTGAAGGATGGGAAGCTGGATATCAATCAGCTTAGTGCCTTTAATAAGTTACTGCATTTCATAATCTGTCAGATTATTGTACCAAGAAGTTCAACATTTTCTTCTTGCACCAAGGCAAACTCTGACCTGATGTTCTGGGCTATCCAGAATCAGGAGATCAACACTACAGAATTAATCATAGAGAGAATGAAGTTTGCAAGCTCTCAAGTGTGGAATATTAAGAGCAAACTGAACATCTCACTACCATATGCCCATCTCCTGACTAGAATTTTCCATCATTTTGGCTTAAGTGTAGTTGGTGATGTATCTGAGAAGATGGGCCAAGCTATTAGGTCCAGGAACTTGAGAAAGAGCGGTTTTTCAGTTGTAAATGGTGTATGGTCAAAGATTGGTGCAGTTGAGGGTGAAGCCATCATTGGTGAAGCCCAAGAGGACCAAGATCCAGCAGCAGTAGAGTTAGCAGCAGCAGAGGAAGCAGCTAGCAGAAGAATTGAGGACATTCCTCCTGAAGACATTGAGCCCATTGGGCAACCTTTAGAGGATCCTCTTCCCTATTCCCAAGTTGACACTCTACTTAGGGATGCACTGGACTCCACTTCTCAGGGGGAGCCAGTGGCAAGTGAATCTCAAGTGGCAGAATTTGTGGCAGTGAGCCACACTGAAGAAGTGATTATGGAAAAAGCTCCAAGTCAGGAGGAGCAAGTATCTGTTCAGGAAGATGTTGTGATGGAAGATGCTCCTATTGAGGGGGAGCAATCAGTGGCAGAGGAGATTCAAGGAGAAGTTACTATGGCATCAGGCCACACTAAAGTTCCATTAGCAGAAACCCCAGTCCAAGAAGAAGTAGCAGCAGCAGCACAATCAGATGTTCCCATGGAAAATGTGCCTGTTGAAGAAGAATTTTTGGGAGAAAAGGATGGTGAGACTCAGGGGGAGGGAAATGAACACCCCCCAGAGAATAAACTCAGAGATGGAGAGACTGCAAGCTCCTCAGATTCAGAAGAAGACCAAGATCAGCAGCCTCCAGTGGACAAGGCAAGGGAGAAAGGGAAAGCAGCAGCATCAGAAGTTCCTCTTATTGCTGACACTCCCTTTCAAAGGCAGATGAGGCAAAGATTCATAATCAATTTGAAGCTTGTCATAGAAAGGTTGGATGCTCAAGGTGAGATCCTGTGCTCAGTGCAGTCTGATGTGAACTCCATTTTTATGAGCCAGGCATCAACATCCAAGGAGTTGTCTCAAGTGAAGAATGCAGTCCGGTGGTTCAATAAGGAGATGGTAAGCATGAAGTCCATGCTTTCTATGATTTTGAAGGCAGTTGGAGCCCAAGCTCTTCCTCCTCCTCCACCTCTTGCAGCTCAGAGAAGTGAGGAAGATGTTCCAAGGCCATCAGGGCTAGCTGAGCAAGTGGCAGGGTCATCAGGGCCGGCAGCCGCAACTTCACAAGCAGAGGTTAGTGAGTCAAGGCCAGCAGGGCCAGTTGAGCAGGTGCAAGAACCAGCAGGGCCAGCTGAGAAGGTGTCAGGGCCATCAGGGCCCGTGGAGTCAGTGTCTGTGCAGCCTGTAGCTAAAGAAGAAGCTGTAGCTCCTGAGCCCCCAGCTCCTTCCTCCACTAAGACCCCAGTACCTCCATCACCACCTTCATCATCCACAGCTCCACTTGCACCTCAGACTTTCAAGAAACCTCAACCCAGAACCATCTCATCACCTACACCTTTTCCTTCTCAATCCACTTCATCTCCTGCATCTTCAACACCCATTTCTCCACCTCCACCTGTTTTTGAGGTTCCTCCAGTATCATCATCAGCTGGAGCCTCCTCCTCTTTTGGTCCACCCTCTTCTGGGCCATCTGATATCCCACCTACTACCTCACATTCTTTTCCACACCCTTCTCCTCCACCCTCTTTCATTACTATAATTCCTGAATGTGCTCAACTTGATTCTCCCTATCTTGCGAAAATCAAGGATGAGTTTGAAGAAGTCATCCTCCGGTCTGTATTGAAGGTTGGGGATCATATTCATAGGGCAGACTCTTCTAGCTCTACTCCTAAACAGAGGAAAATTTCATCCACTTCTTCTCTATCCTCTGACCCCCGTTATCCTCCTCTGTGGTTCTCCCTCACAGTGGACAACAAAAATAAACCACTGTACAGAGAATATCTTCAGAAGGTTGTCTTTGCCACCCTTGTCAACCTTCCTTTTCTTAATCTTTCAGACCACTTGAATGTCATTCTACCTTATACCCCTCTCACCAAAACTGAAAAATCCAAAATCTTTTCTGTTTCTCATTCTAAGACTGAAGAGCAATGGGCTAGGGGGCATAAAGAGCTTTAGAATAAATTTCTTCTAGCCAAGTCTACAAGATTCCCTCCAAGGGACCATTCCCTGACTCTCTCAGAATGGTTCCAAATTCATCACAAGAACTGTTGGGCCCCGTTCATTCAAAAGGAGATCAAGATGGCCAGGCACTTCAAGCTATTCAACAATTACCGGTATATCCATCGTCTCCCTAAGGTCCAGCTCAGTCAATTTAAGCAAGCCATAAGCGCACTTGGTTCAGCTGTAGCCCACACTGAAGCTGTCCAAGTAGATTTTGCTACTCTTCAGCTGCCAGAGGAAATTTCACTTCCACCCATTCACTCTCTGATAATGGAATCCTCAGTTGGCTCTATCATCTTTGAGCGCTTTGCTATAGTAATGGGCAGAATCAAGGTACAGAAGGGCTATCTGGTTGCATTTCACAGATTCCTATTTAGGGAATATCATCAGGGCCATGTCAGTGCTGAAGTTCTTGCTCCCATTCTATTAGAATGTGAAAGATTATCCCCTTCAGATTGGGCCAAATTCTATCCTCTTTCTGCTCAGCAGTTATCTGATTTGAATGACTCCCAGGCCAGGGAAGGTCACCCTCCAGTCTCTGCAGCTACTTTTTTGGATATGAATTCCATTCACCTAGTCCAGGATCCTTTCAGGACTTGGGTTGAAAGATACAAAGTCTATGTAGCATTATGTCAGGAACTGAAGGCAAAATATAATTTCTACCCTATTTCCATAGAAAGATTCCGTGCTTGTGCCAGTTTTGGGACAGTGACCTTCTTCAAAATTTCCCTTGACAGAGATGCTTATGCCAACTTCCTTGAAGATCAGTTAGCTCTCTACCTCAAGCGGATGGTTCCCACTATGAGACCAACCTATTCTCCTGCTCCTGGTGTTTTTCGCTCAATGTTTGAGAAGCAGCAGGAAGAGCAGGCATGGGAAACTATTTCTCACTATGCCTCCCTCCTATCTCCTGCTTTCTATCTTCCTATCCCTCCTCAAAATTAAATGAATACAACAGTTGTCTTATTTCTCATTCAGTTTTTCTCTTCTTCTTTGTCTCTCATTGTATCTTTTTGCTTAATGACAAAAGGGGGAGAATTATATTATTGATCTCTGAAATATGTAGGACTATTTCATATCATCTATGCTGTTTGATAAAGCTTTGTTTGATAAAGTTTTGTCATCACCAAAAAGGGGGAGATTGATGAACAGTCTATCCCCATGTAATTTAATTTAATTACTTTTATATTTTGGTGATTCACAAAACCATGATAAAGGTCACTAACCTACTTTCTACAAGTCTTAAGCACAGGAAATAAAACCAAAGGAAAACAAGCCAAACAGGTAAGAATTAATCACTCTATTGAAATAGCATCACATTTGTCCAAATACATTGATTTCTACTAAGCCATAACAATTTCCTTTGTTTATAACGATTCCTTTAGTGATTGTAACGATTTGCTATCGTAACGATTCCTTTAGTGATCGTAACGATTTGCTCTCGTAACGATTCCTTTAGTGATTGTAACGATTTGCAATCGTAACGATTCCTTTAGTGATCATAACGATTAGCTCTCGTAACAATTCCTTTAGTGATCGTAATGATTCCTTTAGTGATCATAACGATTTGCTCTCGTAACGATTCCTTTAGCGATCGTAACGATTTGCTCTCGTAACGATTTCTTTAGTGAGTGTAACGACTTGCTTGTCATAACGATTTCTTTAGTCATCATAACGACTTGCTTGTCATAACGATTTCTTTAGTCATCATAACGATTTGCTTGTCATAACGATTCGTTCTTGTAACGATTTCTTAAGTCATCATAACGATTCGTTCTCGTAACGATTTCTTTAGTGATTCGTAATGATTTGATCTCTGCAACAATTTCTTTAGTAATCACATCGATTCCTTTAGTAAGAACAACTACTTGGTCTATAACGATTTGATTATAACGACTTGTTCATAACGATTTGCTTATAGAATCATAACGATTCACTTATTAATACTCAATGATTTCTTAAGCCAAATATAACGACTTGATATTTGACTCACTTTTGACTGCGTTGAAAAATCAAAGCTTTCTCGCACATCTTTCTAACGTGTGTGCATTTATTACTCTGAACGTATCTCTGTATTCATGCAGACGATATCTTCTATTCTCGTGCTTATTCTGTAAATATCTTTTTGGAAGAACAGAATGAAACTTCTACTTCTGTATAAAATCAATCTAACGTTGACTGACAACAAGAGACAGCTTAGCTGTCTATTGTTTAGCATTTAATGTATGCAGGTCTCTGACAACATTCGTCATACAACGTTGGAAAAAATAGAAGCCAAAGGATACTACAGAAGATCCTATCTCTCTGCATGCACAAATGGATAAAAGATTGTTGACTAGAAGCTTCTACAGTACCATGCAGTCTAGCGTAAACCAGAACTTAGAGACAACGAGCACTTCAATGTTCGAATTTGAAAAGGTTGATATAAAATAGGAGATTGAAGCTTCAAAAGAAGACACAAGGAACGAAGTATATACCAAGTGAAATCGTCTTCAACCTCTCTGAGAGCCAAGCAAACACTTCCATTAGTTTCAGCTCTAGCTCTCTGTGCTTAGTGTAGATCTGTGAGAGAGCTTCTTGTTCTGAGAAGAATCCATTATTGTAGATATTGTTCTTCTCAGTCCTTGCTTCAGATCAAGTGTGTTCTATAAGCTTGATCTAGGGGCATCTTCCTCTTGAACATTTTTCTGGTGGTGTTCTCTTCAGTTGTGAAGGAAGACCTGGTGTGGTATCTAGGGTGGTGTTCCCTTCAGTTGTGAAGGAAGACCTGGTGAGGTATTCAGGGTGGTGTTTTTTTCCTTTCATGTGAAGGAAGACCAGCTGTGGCTGGGTGTAAGGGTCCTTAAGGGGGACAGTACCCTTGGTAGTGAAATCCTGAGATATTGCTCAGGGACTGGATGTAGGACTCCTGTGAAGAGGAGCTCCGATCCAGGATAAATCCTCTTGCAATGTGTGTGTGCTTGTTTATTTTTGCATTCATTCTCTTACTAACACTAATAGCAATCGAAGTGTGTGTGTTGTGAATGTTTTTATAAACAGGTATTAGTTGACTAATTTATTTTTTAAAGACCCATTCACCCCCCGTTTGGGCTTGCTAGCTGGGCAACAAGCAAATCGTTGTTCTCACTTACCAAATCGATGTGAGATGAAATCGTTATGCTCACTTATCAAATCGTTGTGAGACGAAATCGTTGCGGTTACTTATCGAATCGTTATGTGATGCTGTAACTTATGAAATCGTTATGCTATGATGGTAATCGTTATGCTTTCAAAGCGAGTCGATGTGTACTTAGTCAAAATTCATGCTTTGAACTCTAAATACTTTAATGTAATAAATACTTACATAGTTGTTTTATTTCGCCTGATTTACTTCATGTGCCTAAGCTTCATGAAACTTGTTAGATAACACTTAATTGAAGTTTTTTTAATCACCAAAATAGATATATAATTCATGAAATTATATGGGGATGAGCTGATCATCAATCTCCCCCTTTTTGGTGATGACAAAACATAACAAGGATACAGATAGTTCTGAAATAAAACCTAAGTAACTTTGCTGGTAAAAAATAAAGAGAATTCAATAAAGAATTCAATTTCCTCCTTTATATGTATTTCAGAAGTATATGATATTATATTTCTCCCCCTTTTTGTCATTAAGCAAAAAGTTAAAGCAATGAGACAAAGATAGAAAGAGAAAAGATAAATAGGTGAGCAAAGGAGAGGATTTGTATTAATCTTGAGGAGGTATAGGGAGATAGAAAGCAATAGTGAGTAATGACCTCCCAAGCCTTTAGTTTCTGCTCTTCAAAAAATTGCCTAAAAACACCACAAGCGATATAATGGGAAGGCCCCATAATAGGAACCATCCTCTGAAGATAAAGTACTCGCTGGTCTTCTAAGAACAAGGCATACTGATCACGATCAAGGGAAGCTTTATAAAATCTTGATTTCCCAAAACTGGCATAGGAAAGGAACTGATTAATTTTGACAGGATAGAAGAGTTGCTTCTGCTTCAGGTCCATTCTCATGGCAACATAGATCTTGTATCTCTCCAGCCATGTGTCATAAAAATTTCTGACAAGATGAATGGAATTTGAATCAAGGAATTCTGCAGCTGACAACAAGGGTTGATTGGATTGAGCCTGAGATGCATTGATAGCCTTGAGCTGCTCAACAATGAAGGGGTAAGCTATTTCCCATTCTGAAGGAGAAAGGTGTTCACATTCAGATAAGATAGGGGCAAGGACATTAGACTTGATGTAGCCCCGATGATACTCCCTGAAGACAAATCTGTGAAAGGAAAGGGAGAGACCTTTCTCTACTAAAATCCTGGCCATAACTTGAGCAGATCTTTCAAAAATTAATGACCCGACAGCTGATTCCATGATGAGAGAGTGGAAAGGAGGTAGGAATACCACATCTGGGATCTCCAAGGTGGCAAAATCCACTTGAATTGATTCAGTATGAGCAACACTTGAACCAAAAGCATGAATAGCTTACCGGAATTGGCCAAGCTGAGCTTCAAGCAAGTTGTTGAGATAGCAGTAATCACTGTACATCTTGTAGTGCCAGATAAACTTAATTTCTTTTTGAACAAAGGGCCCCCAAGTGTCCTTGTGAAGGATCTAGAACCACTCCGAGAGAGTCAAGGGATGATATCTAGGTGGATAACTGGCTGATTGAGCTCGAAGAAACTGACTATAGAGAGCCTTTTGACCCTGGGCCCACTGCTCCTCGAATTTGGCTTCAGCCAGGGAAAAGATTTTGGCTTTTTCAGCCTTTGAGAGAAAGATGAAAGGGAGAATGATATTTAAGTGGTCAGTGAGGTTGAGAGAGGGAAGTCCAAAGATGTTAGCAAAAGTGATTTTATGGAGATATTCACAATAGAGAGGCTTATTTTTATTCGCAACAGTGAGGGAGAACCAAAGTGGTGGAAAACGAGGTTCAGAGGAGGAGGCAAGGGTTGAAGAGATTTTCTGTTTCTTGGGTACATGGCTAGAGGAGCCAGACCTATAAACATGAGAGCTAACTTTCAGGACTGATCGAAGAATTACTTCTTCAAATTCATCTTTGATGTCCTGAATCTCAAGATGCTCAAGTTGAGCACCCTCAGGAGTAATGGTTACAAAAGAGGGAGGAGTAGGAGGATGAAAGAATGACCTGGACGTAGAGGGAGGTACATCAGATGTTGGGTTGAGTGTGTTTTGGAATTTCCTAAAGTTGTATTTTAATGATGACCAATGAACATCACTCATATTTTGATTTTGATGATGACATATTATGATTTTGATGATGACATGTTGAACATGTTATACATTTTATACATATCACAATAATGCTTAAACAACATGTTTTTGATGTTTAATATCTCATATTTTAATGATAATATCTTGTACTAATGTCTTATGTGTTAAATTTTCAGGAATATCCAGATTTTGTCATGGTAGTGTCGACACACCCATTGATGGTGTCGACACTGGGTCAGAGTCCCTGAAGCTTTTTCATGAAAACAGGGTCAAGTGTGTCGACACAGTCCATGGTCGTGTCGACACTAGACCCAGATTCTAGGAGATCCATTTGTCTGACTGGGACAGTGTGTCGACACAGTCTGTGGCCGTGTCGACACAGTCTGTGGTCATGTCGACACTAGACCCAGCATCCAGAAGACCCTTTTTGGACAAATAAGATAGTGTGTTGACACACTCAGTGGTAGTGTCGACACACTCCGGTTGAAACTCAAAAACGTGAATTTCTCTGGACACGTGGCTGCTTGGGAATTAAGGGATTTGACCTAGGTTTTTATGCCCACGTACCCTAAGGTTCTTTATGGACATATGGGGCTATAAATACCCATGTTTCTTGTACTCCAAGGGCATCCCACGAGGAGAGAGACCAGACATCTCCAGAAAAGGGTGTGGCAGCTGCAGAAAGGGAAAAAGGGACCAGAGCAGTGCTGTTTGGAAGGAGAACGTGAAGAAGAAGAGAAGAGAAGAGGAGAGAGGATAAAGTATCAACATCCAGAAAGGGAGCAGAGCAGCACCATCAGATTGAGGAGCAGAAGAGCAGTAAAGGAAGAAGAAGAACTGGCAATCCAGATGCCACTGAAGCAGAGCATCATGGATTGAAGAAGATCTCCAACGAATTCCTTCAAGCATCTTCAATCCAAGCTTCTGCAAGTCTTCTTCATCAAGGAACATCCAAGTCACATCTATTTCATTTATTTTCTTGGAGTGTTCATCCAGTTTTTCATTGTGTGATCTGTGCATGTGTTCTACACAGATCACTTAATTCTGTTTGTTCGATTTTTATCATTGTATTCAGATAGATCTGGCTAGAGGATCTATTCTCTAATTGAGCTTGTTCTAGCAGAACTTGGATCTTTCGTGGTCCAAAGGTTTGGAGCCATAGTGCTCCAGTTTTGAGCCGTTGTGCTCAAGTGCTTGTGAGTCGTCGTACTCATAAGTGGTTTGTGGAGTAGGTCATCATACCTATCTCCTGGTTTTTCTTTGAGTCATTGTACTCAAAGGGTTTGGAGTCGTCGTGCTCCGGTTGTTATTTGAGTCGTTGTGCTCAAGGGTGTTTGGAGTCGTCGTGCTCCGGTGTGAGTTGTACTCTTTTGAGTAGTGGAGCTTCACTGTGTAAGGGGTGGACATAGGAGTCACTGGAGGTGATTTTCGAACCACCTAAAAATCCTCTGTGCAGTGGTTTGACTTTGTATTACGCTAGATGCATGCATATGGATTTCGTTCATATTCTAATTGATTTGCTCACACACAGTAATCACACTTCAGATCAGTAAATTGTTTGGGTGAATTGATCTCTGATTCAAAGTAATTTTAAATTGCTTGAGCTTTCGCATTAATTGGTGTTAGATCTATTCAACCCCCCCTTCTAGATCTGATCCATCCACCCATTCGTTCCTACATCAAATGGTCCAGAAGAGGAGGGACCAGAAGAGGAGGCCCTAGAGGATGAAGATGCTGGAGGGACCTCAACAGAAAGAGGAGGAGGGGGAATGGATGTGGTGGATGCAGGAGATGAAGAGGACTGAGAAGGAAATGGTGTAGGAGAGGAAACAGTTCTTGGAATGGGTTGTTTGAAGGTGGGAGGAGCTGGAGGTGCTGTGGAGGATGATGGTGGAGAGGGAGGGGCTGGAGTGGGAAGAGGAGAAGGAGCAGGGGGCTCTGGAGCTACAGCATAATCTTCTACTCTGGAGGGCTCAGCCACAGAATCAATTGGCCCGAGTGGTCCAGACACATCCTCTGCGGGCCCTGGTGGCCTAGTCTTCACAGCTTCAACAGTATCTTGCACTGGAGCTGCTACCTCTTCAACAACTGTTGGCCCAGATGGCCCTGCTGGTTATTCAGAAATTTGCCCTGATGGCCGATCTTCTGCCACATCTGATGGCCCTGACGGCCCAACATTCTCTTGCCTTGCCCCAGATGGCCCTGAACTGTTATCAGGTGCTGCAGGAGGAGGAGCAGGAGGGGCATTTGTGGACTGCCCCCTCACCAAATCTGCAAGTGCAGCTATAGACTCCTTAATGGTAATAAGCTCACTTCGCACCCATCTAACTGCATTTCTGACCATTCCCATCTCCTTAGCTGTCGTACTCTAGCTTATGAAGATAGATGCAATATCTGATTTCACAGAGCAGAGAATCTTCCCTTGTTCATCCAATCTTTCAACAATAGGCTTCATGTTGATCTTCAGCTTCTTATGCCTTAGCTTCTTGTGAGGCTTACTGGTAACATGGGGAATTTCCTGAGCTACTTCTTTCCCTTTGTCATTTGCCCTAGCAATAGGCTCCACATTATCAACATTTGCCTCTTCATCTGAGGCGCTTTCCACAACTCCTTCTTGAAACATATTATCAATAGGGGCACTAGCAGTGTGCTCCCCTTGGGGCTGTGCTTCCTTCTCAACAGATTGCTCCCCTGAATAGGAGCATCTTCCATCTGAATTTCAGTGTGGCCTGATGCCACTTCTTCCTGCTCCTCCTGAATGGGAGCTTCTTCCATCACAACATCTTCAACGTGGCTTGGTGCCACAGCTACTCTGGTGACTTCCTCAGTCACCTGCTCTTGCTCCTCTTGAGTGCTGGTGATGGAATCCAACACACTTCTAAGAACTGATGCTACCACAGAGGAGGGAGAGATAACCTCTGAATTTTGCCTAACGGGCTCAATGAACTCTTGAGGAATGTCCTCAATCCTGCTGCTGCTGACCACTGAGTCTTCAACTCTGATCTTTGCTGCATTTTTTTGGACCTCTGCTGCTGCTGCTGCTTGTTCCTCCTGAATCACTGGAATATCTTCCCTGACCATTTCTTGATGCTCTTGAATTGATGACACTTCTGCCTGGCATCTTCTTGATCATTTTGGACTGCTGGTGCTGCTGCTACCACCTCTGCCAGAACTGCTTCATCTTGGACTTCTAGGGCTTCACCAATAATGGCCTCGCCCTCTGCTGCTGAGGTGACCATACTCCAGCTACCAACGAAAAACCACTCTTTTTTAGATTCTTGGACCGGATAGCTTGGCCCATCTTCTCAGAAACTGCCCCACTTAGATTTACCCCGAAGTGCTGGAAAACCTTGGTTAACAATTGGGCATAGGGAAGGGGCACATTCAACTTACTCTTCTTGTCCCAAAACTGAGCAGATGCAAACTTCATCCTTTCCAAAATCACCTCTGCCATGTTTATGCTCTTGTTCTGGATAGTCCAGAACATCATATCGGAGTCCGCCTTGGTACATGTAGAAAAGGTGGCACTCCTCAGAATCAATATCTGACACACTATAAAATGCAGAATATGATTGAATGCATTCAACTGGTTGATGTCTATTTTCCCATCCTTCAGTTTGAACTCGGGACCAACAATCCCCAAACCCTTAGCCTGAATGTCAACAGTGTGTACTCCACTGTGACCAGTGGTGCAAACACCAAACAATGATGCCAATCGATCATATGTGATCCTAATCTGGGTTCCCTTGACAATGGATGTCAAGGACCCGTCCTCTTCAGACCTCAAACATACATAGAAAGCTTTGACCAGGTCTGGGTAACTCACCTCTGATAGAGTTGCCATGTTCGTCCATTTCATACTTTCCATAGCTACTACAATGCTGTGCATTCCATTCTTTTCCAAATCTGCAATGTCTACTGCTTTGTTCCCGCACAGCTTGGTCTTCACTGTTGTGAATCTTTCCTGCTGCTCGGCGGTGAGGAATGCAGCTCCATAGCCCCCGACGGTGCCGGAAACTCCAGAAGCGGCCATGGTTTTGAATGGGAAAAGATTTTGGATGATCGGAAGGAAGATTGGAGCGAAAGCCCTCAAGAGATTTTTTCGCGGGAAGAGATGGAAGCTTTGAAATCGCACGAAGTCGATGCCGGAGTCGATAGGGTTTATCATCTCAAGCAAGTTGAAGAAGATGAGAGCGGGAGGTGAATTGTTGTGACACAGATTTTAGGTTTTAAGAGAGAAGGATAAAGTGACTTTTGAAATGATGGTGCCATAAATGCAGAAAATGACAAAATAGAGACAGGTCGAGATTGATAAATATTTTTTAAATCAAGGAACCGTCATAGAAATTTAAGATGCAAGCAATATTTAAGGAATTTGCTTAATTTTATAGGAGAGAATAATCTTTATTTTGAAATAATTATTATTTCAGTTATTTACAGATAAGTCTATCACAAATTACACATACCTAATTCCCTTCTAAGAGAAGTAAATCTCTCTTCAGGTAGGCTTTTGTGAAGATATCTGCTAACTGATTTTGAGTATCAATGAAGGAAATATTTATATTACCATTTGCTACATGATCACGAATAAAATGATATCTAACCTCTATATGCTTTGTCCTTGAGTGTTGTACTAGATTTTTAGTGAGATTAATGGCACTGGTGTTGTCGCACAGCAGGGGAATTATTTTGATATGTAGCCCATAATCCTCAAGTTGCTGCTTAATCCATAGGAGTTGTGTATAGCAGCTTCCAGCAGCTACGTACTCAGCTTCAGCTGTTGATAGTGCTACTAAATTTTGCTTCTTTGAGGACCATGAAATTAGATAACCTGCAAGAAATTGACAACATCCACTGGTGCTTTTTCTATCTATTTTGCATCTAGTGTAGTCAGCATCAGAATATTCGATTAAGTTAATTTCACATGTTTTTGGATATCATAGACCTAAATCATGAGTTCTAGCTAAATATCTAAAAATTCTTTTGACACTGATTAAATGAGATTCTTTAGGATTTGCCTGATACCTAGCACACATACATACACTAAAGAGTATATCAGGTCTACTGGCAGTTAAGTAGAGTAAAGATCCTATCATACCTCTGTAGACCTTTTGGTCTACTTTCTTACCGTCCTTATCATTGTCTAACCTTGTTGATGTGCTCATTGGTGTTGACAATAGCTTGGCATTTTCAAATCCAAATTTCTTCAACAGTTCTTTGGTGTACTTTTCTTGACATATATGAGTGCCTTCTTTTCCTTGCTTGATTTGCAATCCCAGGAAGTAGTTAAGCTCCCCCATCATGCTCATTTCAAATTCTCCCTGCATAAGCTTTTCGAAGTACTTGTAAAGGGATTTGTCAGTAGAACAAAAAATTATATCATTCACATAGATTTGTACAAGTAGCATATTTTTGGCTTTAGATTTGATGAATAATGTGCTATCTACTTTTCCTCTAGTAAAACCATGGTTTAACAAAAATGCACTTAATCTTTCATACCATGCTCTAGGTGCTTGCTTTAAACCATATAATGCCTTATGCAATTTGAAAACATAATTCGGAAAATCAATATCATCAAAATCAGGAGGTTGTTCTACATAAACTTCCTCCTTTATATATCCATTTAAAAGGCAGATTTTACATCCATTTGAAAAAGTTTTAAATCTAATGTTGATGCATAAGCAAGTAAAATTTTGATTGCCTCAAGTCTAGCCACTGGTGCATAGGTTTCATCGAAATCTATGCCTTCCTCTTGGGAATAGCCTTAAGCTACCAGTCTGGCCTTATTTCTAGTGATTACACCAGCTTCATCCAATTTGTTCCTGAACACCCATTTGGTGCCAATCACAGGATGATCTGATGGTCTCGGAACAAGGGACCATACTTGGTTTCTCTTGAACTGATTAAGTTCATCTTGCATGGCTAATATCCAAGATTCATCAGTTAGTGCTTCATTGACTGTCTTGGGCTCTATTTGAGATACAAAAGCTAAATAATCACAAGGAATTATATTACCTCTAGTTCTTACCCCAACCGATGGATCCCCAATGATGTTGTCCAATGGGTGATCCTTTTTGTATCTCCATTCCTTTGGAAGATTGTCATGTAATATATCTTTTTGTTGTAGATCTTCCAAGGGTGGATCTTCCTTGTCCTCGATGGATGAGTTCTTTAATTTCTTGGATAGTTCATCTGCATCATCAACATCACTATCTACTTCCTTTCTCAAGGAAGGGTTAGTCTCATCAAAAATAACATGCACTGTTTGTTCAATTAATAAACTATGCTTATTAAATACTCTATAGCCTTTGGGTTTGGAGGCATACCCCATGAATATACCTTCATCAGACTTTGAGTCCAGCTTACCAATATCCCTTTTTCCATTGTTGTGGATGAAGCATGGACATCCAAACGTCCTGAAGTGACTAATCTTTGGCTTCTTCTGCTTGTATAGCTCGTATGCAGTCTTCTTCAGGATTGGCCTGATCATTACTCTGTTGATTATATAGCACGTTGTGTTGATAGCTTCAACCCAAAAATATCTTGGTAAATTGTATTCTGACAACATGGTCCTTTCCATATCTAATAAGGTTCTGTTCTTTCTCTCAGTAACTCCATTTTGCTGTGGTGTCCTTGGTGCTGAGAGATTGTGCTCAATACCTTGATCATCACAGAACTTAGCAAATTTTTCATTCTAAAACTCTCCTCCATGGTCTGATCGAATACCAATTATGCTAAATTTCTTATCCCTTTAAACTTTCTTACTGAAGCTAACAAAACTATCAAATGTGTAATCCTTGTGCTCCAAGAAAGATACCCATATAAATCTAGAATAGTCATCTACTATAACGAATCCAAAATTCTTTCCACCAAGGCTTGTGGTCCTCATTGGTTCAAATAGATCCATATGCAGAAGTTCTAAGGGTTTAGAGGTTGTTACCACTGTCTTTGACTTGAAGGATGACTTGGTGTGCTTTCCTTTTGCGCACGGCCCACAGACACCATCCATTCTTGTACTTACTTTAGGTAGGCCTTCCACCAAGTTTCTCTTGATTAATTTTCTCATGCCATCCAAGCTGTAGTGGCCCAATCTTCGATGCCAGAGTTCAGTTGACTGCTCTTTATTCACTGCCAGACATATGTCCTGATCTTTTAATTCTTCTAGATAAAGTACATACAAGTTCTTTTCTCTATTAGCTTCAAAAATGACTACACCATCCTTCATGATACTGCACTTTGATTCTTGAAATCTGATCTGATGTCCTTTATCACACAGTTGGCTGATACTTATAAGGTTGTGCTCCAGTCCTTTGACGCATAGAACATATTCGATAACGGTTTTGCCTTTACTACCTACTGATCCGCTACCTATCACAGTCCCTTTTCCATTATCTCCATAAGTGACTGTGCCTTCTTCAGCTTCAAGATGGGAAAATAGCTTTCTGTTCCCTGACATGTGCCTTGAGCATTCGCTGTCCAAGTACCATTTGGATGCTCGAAGGTTTCCCTGCAGTAAAAACACTAAACTTTAGGTACCCAAGTTCTTTTGTGTCCTGATTGGTTAGTATCCTCAGTTTTCTTCTTTATTATCCATCTTTTATGTTTAGTTGGACATGTCATTTTGGTATGACCTAACTTGTTGCAGTGACTGCAGCAAGATGTTCTACTTACTTTTTCAGTTGGAACATATTTAAAGTTTGACTTATATGTTGTGTCTTGTTCAGCTACAATTTTTGGTGTTGGATATATTTTAGGGTATACTATTGTTTCTTCATTATCAGGAGGAGTATAACCTAATCCATGTTTCTTTTTACCTGATCTACTAGCTCCTTTTAGTATTAATGATGTTTTTCCATTTGTGAATTTTTCTAATGTACTTGATAGCCTTTCATTTTCTTCTGTTAATGTGTTAACTTCTTGTTTTAATTTATTTACTATTTCTTGGTTTTCTAAACTTGCTATTTGTTCATTTTTATTTTTTAGGTCCTCACATAACAATTCATTTCTTCTTTTTAGTTCAGTAACCTGCTTCTCTAGTTGTTCATTTTCAGATTTTAAATCTGAATTAGTGATTTCTAAGCAAGCATGATTTTTCTTTGTTATTTTTAGTAATTTACATACATCTTTGTATTTAATATACAGTTCATTGAAAGCATCTTCTAAATTGTCAGAATCAGATTCATTACAAGAAGTAAAAGAAGAATCAGATGTTACCTTTTCGTCGATGTTAGCCATGAAGGCCAGGTTGGCCTTTTCTTGTTCTTCTCCACTGGAACTCGACTCACTGTCAGAGTCGCTGCTGTTGTCCCATGCTACTGCCATGACTTTCTTCTTGTATCTTCTGAATTTCTTGGAACTATCCTTCTTTCTGAACTCAGTTTTCTTCAGTTTCGGACATTCAGCTTTGATATGTCCAGGCTTCTTGCACTCTTAGCAGATTGGCTCAGCTTTCTTTGAGTCCTTTCCTTCTGGCTTCTTATACTCTTTGTTTCTCTTGAAGTATCTCTTCCCAGACTGGTACTTCTTTTTAGCTAATATTCTTTGTAATCTTCTGGAGAGGAGAGCTTCTTCATCTTCACTACTTCTCGAGCTTTCATCACCATCTGAGACTTCTTCTGATGCATCTTCTTCAGCCTTGAGAGCATTGGACTATTTTCTTCTGCTTGACGACTCTCCCAATCTCTCCATATTGATCTCATGGGCCATTAGGGACCCAATGAGTTTCTCCAATGACATTCTCTTCAAGTCATTGGCCTCTTCTATCACTGTCACTTTGGGAGTCCATGAAGCTGGTAGGGACCTTAAGATTTTTCTGACCATGTCTCCCATTTCATATGTCTTTCCAAGACCAGCTAACCCGTTTGTGATGTCTATAAATCTGCTGTACAGCTGAGTTATCGACTCTCCTGACTGCATTTGGTACCTTTCATACTGTGTTACCAGAATATCTATTCTGGTTTCCTTTACTTTGTCAGTACCTTCGTATGTGACCCTAAACTTTTCCCACATCTCCATAGCTGACTTGCAGGCAGATATATGGTTGAACTCTTTCTTGCTAAGTGCACAACACAATATGCTTTTGGCCTTGTAGTTGAGGGAAATTTTCTTCTTATCATCTTCAGTCCATTTGTCCTTCTCGTTAGTAACCAGAAGATCTCCTTCTTCTACGATGGACCAGATCTGATAGTCGAGCCCTTGTAGGAAGAACTCCATTCTTGTTTTCCAATAGGTATAGTCTTCACCGTTGAACAATGTTGTCCTGTTGACTGACTGACCTTAGAAGTGACCTTGGGCTGCCATTTGATCTTTTCTCTTCAGATCGCTGGATCTTCTTTGTCGAAGAGACTCGCTCTGATACCACTTGTTGCCCAGCTAGCAAGCCCAGAGGGGGGGGGGGAGTGAATGGGATTCTTTAAAATTCAATTATCTAAACCTGTGCACAAAAACGTTTAACACAACATACGACGATCGATTGTTAGCGTTAGTAAAAAGATAAATAACAACCACAAATAGATAGGCACACAACACACAGGTTTTATCCTGGTTTGGACCTCCTCTCCGCAGGAGTCCTACGTTCAGTCCCTGAGCAACAACTCAGGATTCCACTACCCAAGGGTACAGTCCCCCTCAAGGACACTTACACATCCATCCGCAGCTGGCCTTCTCTTCACAACCAGAAGAGGTACAAAGCACCCTGATTCACAGGTCTTCCTTCTATACGAAGGGAATACAGCCACCTGTTACCAACATGTCTTCTCTTCTCAACACGAAGAGGAACAACACAGAAAAGTGTTAAAGAGAAGACAAGTGTAACGACCCACTTCCACCCGGTACGGTTACACCAACCCACATCAGATGAGAGCAAGCCGTTACAGGGGAGAAAACCCCAACGATATACAAGTGAGCTGAGATATACACGAATAGAAATGAATAATACGACGGAGATTTAATAAACATCTCTTATTCCATCAACTTTAATCCACATACCACAGTCTATATAGTTTGAGAAAGAAAAGACATAACATAATAACATTAACATGTAGCCAGTTCCAATTACATACCCAAAGTTCAAATTTCAAATTACATATTGAAAAAAAATAAATTACAAGTCTTCAATAAATTTCCACACTCCTCGACGAATCTTGCTATCTCCTCGGCTTCTAAATTTTCTGAAATGTTTAGCAAGGGTGAGTCTACACAATAGACTCAGCAAGTAACTTAACATTCAAACTATACACCTATCACACATGCTCTTTAAAAATTTATCACTATAAAATTTCAGCAATTAAAGTCATACATACTCATGCTGTATCATAAATAATTTATCATGAAGTCGTATTAAGCAATTATTCTAATACATGAAAAGCAATAACTCTAACATGATTACTAATAACATGGAATCATTAACATAAGTACAAACATATCAACACATGCTTTCATATTTTATTCAAATCATTGTGTAATTCTACAAATTAAGTCATGGAATCATGTACAAGATAGATCGCACTCTTAACATGATCTCTAACTCACTTCATGTACAAATATAACGCTTTACAATATATCTAGCTTGCTGTTTTTATATACAAAAATTTATCACAATTATATGACACTTGCATATAGCCCACATTAAACTACACAACATAATACTACACATATGAACATCAAGTAGTTGTAATTCATGGATATAAAATAAACATGCACTTACACTTGGTACAATCACAATATCACCTTTACCATTTGATAAGTATCATAATATCACATGCACACCAAGGGATGATCTAATTCATGAGTATGATAACACACATTTGTACATGGTACTAAACATGATATCAATTTAACAATATTAACATTTACACTTGTACCATTTTCTCATGACATGCACACATGCACTCATCTTCACACTTTAACACTTTCATTTACATACGATTTCATATGGTTTTCATATAGTTTTTCACTTGATCATTTACAATCACATATCATTTCACTTTGCACATAACATGTGCCACATTCTCATATCACGTGCACATACATTGTGCCATATTCACATATCATTTGCACATTTTACACATATTCATTTTTATACATTGCCAGGACACAGCCCAAACCACCACTAGAAGGATCATTTTAACATTTACACTTTCACTTTCGCTACTTAATCACCAGACAAAGTGATCAAGTCTTGGTCACTGCAGAACCGAGGGAAGCACTCCCTACCATTACCAGTGGAACCTGTCCACCTCCAGGATTTCGCTACTCGTTGCCTCGGGTGTCACTTATCATAATTGAGCTTTCCCATAGAGGCACTATTATGGTACAACTCCATTTAATCTAGGGTGGCAGTGTCTTATGGGCACATGCATTTTACATACACACATGAGTTCTCATTTACTGATTTAATCTCACTGTTCTAATTGACAAATAATAATAATAAGGATCTAACCATACTGAAATTTATTGAGTTACACCTAATCACATTTAACATGTTCACATGGTCATTTTCCTGTGAACTTTACAAACAATACTTACTGTTGTCCAAACAGTATAAAATTTTTACCACTGTTTATTCACAGGTCAATCATTACATATACAGAATTTCAGATTTTTCAGAAACATATCTAAATTATAGCAATTAAAACAAGCATTCAGCAGATTTATCAAGAAAACCAATTAACCATGGATCACAATGTTACAAATGTATTTAGTAGTTTCAAAACTTGTATTCAGCAGTCATAACTTCACTTAAGAATTCTAACATATTAATATGCACAATGCATTTTACTTGGAATTTAAAACAGATAATTCGTACTTACTGTGCTATTTCCAGAAATTTCAATAATTCACACAGTAAATAGAAATTCGCCATAATTTCATGATGTGACTTGACATATGTATATAACCCACAAAAATTTTCTGAATATCTAATTTAACATGAATCTATGTAAACAGTAATTTATAAGGCCAAAACATGCTAAATATTTCATCTCAGGAATTCTAGTAATTAATACAATGTACGAAAATTCTGCATAATCACATGGCGTGTTCCACTGGGTATACTTGACCACAATAAATTTTCTCAACATATACTCATGTTTAGAAACCCGAAATTTTAGGTCACAACATCAAATCAGGTATTTTGTCAGAACTGGTGAACTTGGCGGCATAGAGGCTACCGCCAACATGACTTAACGACACAATAGTATGCCGCCAACCAAGGATCTTAACGGCACATGATCCTGCTGTTAAGTTCCTGTCTGTGAAAACACAAATTGAACGCATGAAATCATGGTGAAAGGGGGGGGGGGGGGTTCCAGGCATAGAATAAAATCTGGAAAAATATAAAAACTCTAAGGGTAGGTCTATGGCTTGAACCATCAACTTACTTGCCTTAAAAAAAATTCTATATGCGATCTAATTGCCGGAGAAGCTCTCCTCGGCCAGTGCCAAGAAGTCCCTCAATCACCCCTTGATCCGGCTTCTGTGAGGAAGTAGATTGCACACCGCCGTCGGGAAACCTTCCTCTATGGTCAGACCTCCTCCCCGAAGTGGTAGAATGCCAGAAGAAACACCAGGTCGCCGGATCAAAGCCTCCAAACTTCGGTTTTTCTCACAGGTTTTCTAGGGTTTTCACAAAGAGCAAAAGAACCTAATCTGTCCTAAAGGGGTGCTTTTATAGAACCTAAGGGGGTCGAGGACGCATTAGGGCAGGTTATCCTCCCATTGGGAAGGTTTCCAAAACAAGAACCCGGCCAAACTGCAACTGTTTTCAGATCTGAAAATGCACACAACTGGAAAAGTAGGCATCCACTTTTGGTGTCGCCAACATCAAGGTAGACGTCCATTGATCCGGACGCCAATCTCCATGGCCATTTAGTCAGCGGCGCAAGATGCTGCCGCCAACTGGGCATCTCAGCCAGAATTTAAATATTCAATAAATAAATGTACTAACACATCATAAGCAACTTAAAGGTTATGAAAATAAGTAGATATTACATGCACAAACTTAAACACATACCTATATACATGTACTCAACATAATTACATTCAACTTGCATAGATTTAAATAAGTATACGATGTACTTCTGCATCTTGATAATGCCTACACATTTAAATAAAATTCATATACAAAATAATTTTGTGTATACTTATATGCTATATGATAATAATTGCATACCATATGCACTACATCACTTGAATACACAATGTACATAATATAAATGTAATATACACACACAAGAATAGCATATATTATACTCATGCACATAAGCAAGTAAATATTTATAATATGCACCAAATAAATAATATTAAATACATAAAATTTGGGGGCCTCACACCCTCTCCCCTTAAAATGATCTTCGTCCTCGAAGATCGGATCATGTACCTGTGGTGACATCGTCGGTGTCGCCTCCAGTCAACACATACACTCTGGCCGGTGCTTACATTTTTGTTACTGGCTTCTTTGCTGCTGGAGTATCTCGCGGATGAAACTTCTCCTTCAGCCTTGGACACTCTCTAATTTGATGACTTTTGCTGCCACATTTGAGGCATCTTCCTTCCTTTACCCAACACATGTTTCTGCCATGCCGTTTGCCGCATTGTACACACTCGGGCTTCTCATTGCCTCCAGATGCTTCTGACAGGGGTGCTACTTCTTCTGGTACCATGGCTGATTGCTGACCTTCCATGAGCTTCTGTATCTTCCTCTTCTGCCATTGGAACGGTTCTGGTAACCTCTCCAATTGAGCCTTCTTCTCTTCCAAGTACAACACCATCGCACTTTCATGCCTGCATGCCGCGCTAAGAGCCGAATCTATAGTCCTATGGTCAAATGCTACCAGTCTGGCCCTCAATGACGGTCTAAGTCCCATCACAAACTTCTTTGCCTTACGTTTCTCATCAGCAACTATATGGGGTGCATACTTCGACAGCTCCGCGAATCTAGCCTCATACTCTAAAACTGTCATCGATCCCTGAGTCAATGCCAAGAATTTCTGCTCCATCTTATCCTGTATGTGCTCGGGAATATACTTGGCCTCAAACAACCTCACGAAATCTTCCCAGGTCACCTCTAGTTCCACTCCCTCAAACTGCGTGCGAAGGACAGAAGACCACCACACATCTGCTCGCTCCTGAAACATGTAAGTCGCCAGACTAACCTTGTCATCCTCTGCGCACCTGATGGCTCTGAATATCTTCTCGATCTCTCTAAGCCAACTCTCCGCAACCAATGGCTCACTCTCCCCCTTAAAAGAGGGTGGAGCCATCCTCCTGAACCTCTCCATGATCGATACACCACGGACCTGTTGGGCTGGTGCTGGATCCTGAGCCCGATGAGCTGCTTGCGTCTGCGCTTGAGTCTGCATCACTTGTACAAGCCCTTGCATGAATGTACCATAATCAACCAATGGTGGCTGAGATGGCGCAGGTGGCCCCTGAGGTGCTGGCACTTCTTGTTGTTCATTTGTAGCCCTCCTTGGTTCCTCATCTTGAATGGGCAAACTCGAACATCGAGTCCTTCCAGCCATAGTCTGCAAAATAGACACCATGTCAAACTCTATTTATCACTACACTTAACATATTATAATGCATTCATCTTATCGCTTTTCTAATCCTATATTAATTATTCCTTGGATCTGGCTATCCACTACAAAGACTTAGACATGTGATTCAGTTGATGGCTATTCATGTATAATCTCAACCCTGGGGCTCTGATACCATCTCTGTAACGACCCACTTCCACCCGGTATGGTTATACAAACCCACATCGGATGAGAGCAAGCCGTTACAGGGGAGAAAACCCCAACGATATACAAGGGAGCTGAGATATACACGAATAGAAATGAATAATACGACGAAGATTTAATAAACATCTCTTATTCCATCAACTTTAATCCACATACCACAGTCTATATAGTTCGAGAAAGAGAAGACATAACATAATAACATTAACATGTAGCCAGTTCCAATTACATTCCCAAAGTTCAAATTTCAAATTACATATTGAAAAAAAATAAATTACAAGTCTTCAATAAATTTCCACGCTCCTCGACAAATCTTGCTATCTCCTCGGCTTCTAAATTTCCTGAAATGTTTAGCAAGGGTGAGTCTACACAATAGACTCAACAAGCAACTTAACATTCAAACTATACACCTATCACACATGCTCTTTAACAATTTATCACTATAAAATTTCAACAATTAAAGTCATACATACTCATGCCGTATCATAAATAATTTATCATGAAGTCGTATTAAGTAATTATTCTAATACATGTAAAGCAATAAATCTAACATGATTACTAATAACATGGAATCATTAAAATAAGTACAAACATATCAACACATGCTTTCATATTTTATTCAAATCATTGTGTAATTCTACAAATTAAGTCATGGAATCATGTACAAGATAGATAGCACTCTTAACATGATCTCTAACTCACTTCATGTACAAATATAACACTTTACAATATATCTAGCTTGCTATTTTTATATACAAAAATTTATCACAATTATATGACACTTGCATATAGCCCACATTAAACTACACAACATAATACTACACATATGAACATCAAGTAGTTGTAATTCATGGATATAAAAAAAACATGCACTTACACTTGGTACTATCACAATATCATCTTTACCATTTGATAAGTATCATAATATCACATGCACACCAAGGGATGATCTAATTCATGAGTATGATAACACACATTTGTACATGGTACTAAACATGATATCAATTTAACAATATTAACATTTACACTTGTACCATTTTCTCATGACATGCACACATGCACTCATCGTCACACTTTAACACTTTCATTTACATACGATTTCATATAGGTTTTCACTTGATCATTTACAATCACATATCATTTCACTTTGCACATAACATGTGCCACATTCTCATATCACGTGCACATACCTTGTGCCATATTCACATATCATTTGCACATTTTACACATATTCATTTTTATACATTGCCAGGACACAGTCCAAACCACCACTAGAAGGATCATCTTAACATTTACACTTTCACTTTCACTACTTAATCACCAGACAAAGTGATCAATTCTTGGTCACTGCAGAACCGAGGGAAGCACTCCCTACCATTACCAGTGGAACCTGTCCACCTCCAGGATTTCACTATCTGTTGCCTCGGGTGTCACTTATCATAATTGAGCTTTCCCATAGGGGCACTACTACGGTACAACTCCATTTAATCTAGGGTGGCAGTGTCTTATGGGCACATGCATTTTACATACACACATGAGTTCTCAGTTACTGATTTAATCTCACTGTTCTAATTGACAAATAATCATAATAAGGATCTAACCATACTGAAATTTATTGAGTTACACCTAATCACATTTAACATGTTCACATGGTCATTTTCCTGTGAACTTTACAAACAATACTTACTGTTGTCCAAACAGTATAAAATTTTTACCACTGTTTATTCATAGGTCAATCATTACATATACAGAATTTCATATTTTTCAGAAACATATCTAAATTATAGCTATTAAAACAAGCATTCAACAGATTTATCAAGAAAACCAATTAACAATGGATCACAGTGTTACAAATGTATTTAGTAGTTCCAGAACCTGTATTCAGCAGTCATAACTTCACTTAAGAATTCTAACATATTAATATGCACAATGCATTTTACTTGGAATTTAAAACAGATAATTCGTGCTTACTGTGCTACTTCCAGAAATTTCAATAATTCACACAGTAAATAGAAATTTGCCATAATTTCATGATGTTACCTGACATATGTGTATAACCCACAAAAATTTTCTGAATATCTAATTTAACATGGATCTATGTAAACAGTAATTTATAAGGCCAAAACATGCTAAATATTTCATTTCAGGAATTCTAGTAATTAATACAATGTACGAAAATTCAGCATAATCACATGGCATGTTCCACTGGGTTACTTGACCACAATAAATTTTCTCAACATATACTCATGTTCAGAAACCCAAAATTTTAGGTCACAACATCAAAGCAGGTATTTTGTCAGAACTGGTGAACTTGGCGGCACAGAGGCTGCCGTCAACATGACTTAACGACACAATAGTATGCCGCCAACCAAGGATCCTAATGGCACATGATATTGCCATTAAGTTCCTGTCTGTGAAAACACAGACTTAACGCATGAAATCATGGTGAAAGGGGGGTTCCAGGCATAGAATAAAATCCGGAAATATATAAAACTCTAAGGGTAAGTCTATGGCTTGAACCATCAAGTTACTTGTGTTAAAGAAAATTCTATATGCGATCTAATTGTTAGAGAAGCTCTCCTCAGCCAGTGCCATGAAGTCCCTCAATCACCCCTCGATCCGGCTTATGTGAGGAAGTAGATTGGACACCGCCGTCGGGAAGCCTTCCTCTATGGTCAGACCTCCTCCCCGAAGTGGTAGAACGCCAGAAGAAACACCAGGTCGCCGGATCAAAGCCTCCAAACTTTGGTTTTTCTCACAGGTTTTCTAGGGTTTTCACAAAGAGCAAAAGAACCTAATCTGTCCTAAAGGGGTGCTTTTATCGAACCTAAGGGGGTCGAGGACGCATTAGGGCAGGTTATCCTCCCCTTGGGAAGGTTTCCAAAACAAGAACCCGGCCAAACCGCATCCGTTTTCAGACCTGAAAACGCACACAGCTGGAAAAGTAGGCATCTACCTTTGGTGTTGCCAACATCAAGGTAGACGTCCATTGATCTGGACGCCAATCTCCATGGCCATTTAGTCAGCGGCGCAAGATGCTGCCGCCAACTGGGCATCTCAGCCAGAATTTAAATATTCAATAAATAAATGTACTAACACATCATAAGCAACTTAAAGGTTATGAAAATATGTAGATATTACATGCAGAAAGTTAAACACATACCTATATACATGTACTCAACATAATTACATTCAACTTGCATAGATTTAAATAAGTATACTATGTACTTCTACATCTTGATAATGCCTACACATTTAAATAAAATTCATATACAAAATAATTTTGTGTATACTTATATGCTATACAATAATAATTACATACCATATGCACTACATCACTTAAATACACAATGTACATAATATAAATGTAATATACACACAAGAATAGCATATATTATACTCATGCACGTAAGCAAGTAAATATTTATAATATGCACCAAATAAATAATATTAAATACACAAAATTCGGGGGCCTCACAACAAGCCCCTAGATCAGGCTAATAGAGCAATGCTTGATCTGAAGTAAGACTGAAAGAGAAAGATCTGCAAGTAAGAATTCTCTTAGTACACAAAGGCTCTCAAAAAGCTAAGCAATGGACGCCGAGAGCTAAGAGCTACAGCTGGACAATGGAGTGAGGCTTGAGCTCTTCTATGGTGCTTGCAGATTTTTGAATTCTCAAGAGATGATCTTCATGTAGGCACTAGTCTTCTATTTGTATCTTCTTTGAAAAATGTAGTCGTTGAAGTATCCGTTGTCTCTGTGTTGGATGCTCGTTAGACTGCATGGTTTGATGTGTACGTCAGGTGGGCTTGCAGTCATTTAATATTTTCTGATCCATGCACGCAAGGAAAGGATTCTTCCAGATATTCTGCAGCTTCCTGTTGTCCAAAGTTGTAGAGAATGGTGCTTGTCAAGGATCTGCAATAAATACCAAACAATGGACAGCTAGACTGTCTCTAGACTTGTCAATCAACGTTTGAAACCAGGGAGTAAGAATATACACCAGAATGGAAATACTTTTCTGCTATCTAAAAAGGTGTTTTCTATAGAATCATAGGAATGGAAGATATCCAGATATTTATCATCCAGTGAGATGTACAGATACATTAAATGCATGAGTATCGAAAAACACATGAGAAGACTTTGACTTTCAACATATTTGAATATCAAGTCGATGTGATTCACAAAATCGTTATGAGTACGACTTATGAAATCGTTATGTGAATAAGTCATTGTTTATGTAACGATCGTTATTCATTCATAAACAGACCGATGTGAATACAAATTGTTGTATAGTCATAACCAAGTCGATGTAAGAGACAAATCGTTATGAGAGTATAAGCAAGTCGTTATAACCAAATCATTGCGATGTTGTTTATTAGTAAACAAATCGTTGTGTACAGGCAAATCGATGTGAACAACCAAATCGTTGTTTAATAAACAATTTTTTGTGCTCAGGCAAATCGATATAAACAAATCGTTGTTTCACTTGTAGAGTTGATACAGTGATCAAATCGTTGTTTGCTTTATCGAATTGTTACACAGACCCAGTCGTTGTTGTGACTTATCGAGTCGTTACAGCAAGCAAATCGTTGTGTAACTTTTCGAGTCGGTATAATGACCAAGTCATTCTGTAACTTATCGAATCGTTCTGTCTTACCAAATCGATGTGAAACTTATCGAATTGTTCTGACGACCAAATCGATGTGAAATCGAATCGTTGTGAGAGCAAATCGTTGTTCTCACGTATCAAATCATTGTGAGAGCAAATTGTTGTTCTCACTTACCAAATCGAAGTGAAACCGAGTCGTTGTAAGAGCAAATCGTTGTTCTCACATATCAAATGGTTGTGAGAGCAAATCGTTGTTCTCACTTACCAAATCGATGTGAGATAAAATCATTATGCACACTTATCAAATCGTTGTGAGACGAAATCGTTGCGGTTACTTATCGAATCGTTATGTGATGCAGTAACTTAAGAAATCGTTATGCTATGATGGAAATCGTTATGCTTTCAAAGCGAGTCGATGTGTACTTAGTCAAAATTCATGTTTTGAACTCTAAATACTTTAATGTAAGAAATACTTACTGTAAGGCCCTCGAAATTTTGTCCTTCTATTTTGTCGTGTGTGGATTCATGCTTGTGTATAGTATCATGTATAAACATGTAGATATTTATGTACATATTATCTTGGTGTACCTATGTATGTATGTGTATGTTTAGTTCGTAAATGTTGTTCATTGGCATTGTGTAGATAGTAGTTACATTATACTTCATAAATTACATGTATATACATAGAGTAAATATGGTTTTCTGCATAATTTTATGACCTGGCTGAAGGGCAATTGACGGCAACATGAATGGACGTTCATGAGAAGTTGACGTCCATATCGATGGACGCCAAAAATTTGTAGATGGCCTTGTATGTGGACGTCTATTTCTCTAAAATTCTGTGCGCAGCAGATCCAGAAATCCCGTGATTTGCCTTGCTCTCTGATTGGGGAGCTGTCTCCAACGGCTCTCCCATCCCATCTACGCAAACCCCCAAGGCCCAGCTTATAAAAATAGCCTCTTGAGACTTGAGGAGATCTCTTTGTCTCTTTGACAAAGAAACCCTGGAGCTGTGAGAAAACCTGAAGTTTGTTTCCCTTGATCCGGCGACTGGAGGACTCTTCCGGCGGTCTACGATGACTGGAGGACTCCTTGAACATCGAGGAACACTTCCTCGACTCCGGTGTGCAGCGAGACTCATCACAGAGCCCGGAGCTAGGAGGTTTTAGAGGCTTCTTGGAACTGGCCCAGGAGAGCTTCTCCGACCTTCTATTCCCCTTGTTGATTTTTCCTGAGGCAAGTAACCCATCCCCATTGTTCATACATATGTCTAGTAGGTCTTAGGCATTTTTCTAGAATTTTATTCGAGTCCTGGAACCCCAATTTCACCAAGTTCCTGGCGTTCAGTCTGTGTTTTGCACAGACAGGAACTTAACGGTAGGATCTCCTACCGTTAATATCCAAAGTTGGCGGCAGCCGATACTACTGTTAACCTGTTTGAACGGCCAGACCCTTGCCGTTTAGTTCTTCAGGAAAGAACAGTGAACTGTTCTTCCTTATATGACTATTTTTTAGATTTCTACGCATGAGGATATACTGTAAATTTTATATGCTATGTAATTTAGATAGTGGATTGTGTTGTAAAATCTCTGTGAATTTCCGTTAATGGTATTAATTATTGAATTTGTTTGAAATGCATGTTAAATAGGTTTTGAACATGGTAGATCCCTGTTTACACAATCCATGTGGAATTTAAATGCCATAAAAATTTTAGACGATGTGGATGAGTGTCAATTCATGTCATGAAAATTTAGGAATTTTTCCATGTCTACGTAATTAGTTATAATTTTTGGATTTAAAAAAATAGGGAGCATGAGTAGGTTGTTTTAAATTTCCAATAAATCATATGATGCTTGTTAAATTTGGGAAAAATTCTATGATGATATGACTGTTAGACACAGGGCTATAAACTGCTAATTATGACCTTCATGATGTGAATCAAGGATGAACTGATTTATGGGTAATATGCAAATGGTTGTTCTATTTTCTGTAAATTCTACATAGCTCAGAAAAATGTGAAAATTGGTATGAATGATCTACAACCTATAAACAGCCCGTGGTTAAAATTTCATGTGGTTTGGACAACAGTAAGTGATATTTATGCAAATTTCATGATGAAATGATTAATTAAAGCATGCTTATTATGATCATAGATTTGTTAAATAATTTCAACATGATTAGTGTAAATCCCTGTATGTCAAGTCTTGTTAACGGTAGTGCCATGTTAGGGAAACTGAACCATGCACATGAATGTGAAAATGGAATTAATGTGTTAATTAGTGTGAATTTGTGTGTGTGTTAATTTGGAAAATGTGTAAACTGTGCCGTGTGTGACACTGCTTCCATAGAGGGCTGTGGAACCGTACCGTGGTAAAGTCCCCACGGGAAGGTTCAATGTGTTTGATATCCTAAGGGCATTAGGATGAAATCCTGGAGGTGGACAAGTACCACTGGTTAGGGTGGAGAATACTTCTCCCGGTCTGCGCAGTACCAAGATTCGTCACTGTGTTGCCTAGGTGGCGTCTATGTGTTATGTGAATGTGTTACGTGTGTTCTTATAGTGGTGGTTTGGACTATGTGTCATGGCATTTAAATGAGAATAATGTGATTGTGTATAAGTGAAAATGTGTAGTGTGTAAGTGAATATGTGAATATGTGAACCCAATGTGATAGCATGTAGAATTGTGTAATATGATATGATGGAGTTAGATTCATGTCAAAACAGCAAGCTTAGTATGTTTACAAATGTGATATGCATGTGGAAAAGTACGTAGAATCCATGTTAGGAACACTCTTCCTTTATGTGTAAAATTCCATGTCTCAATTGCTATCATGTTGCAACATAGATATAAATTTAGCTATCATGTGAGTAAATGTATAGAAAGCATGCGGTAGGTATATTATTGTGGAATGACATAAACCATGTATCATGTGTTATGAAATTGGTAGAAGTATCATGATAGGCTTTCTTAAAGATTGTTCAAACCATGTTGCATGTATTGATTGACGTAATTGAGAGTAAAATGTGCGCATGATGTGTGTGTATGGATTACTTGTTGAGTCTTTTAGACTCACTCTTGCTTCGGGGTACAAGTTTAGCAGGTGACTCTACTTCCTCGGAGGAGATCGTTGAAAAGCGATTCCGAGCGAGGAGAGTAGATTGTTGTGAGCCACCGACATTGTACTTTCTTTTCCATAGTATGAAATTTGTGGCTTGTGTAATTGTGGATGAACAATGTAATTTGGATCTAGAATTTCATTATGTGGACTTTAGTTTCTTTTAAATTGCTATATGGGCTATGTATGTCGAATGTGGATGATGAAATAAAATTGACAGTTAGTTCTTTTACTTCCGCTGTTCTATGACTGTATTTGTGTACATCTCAATCTAGTGGTAGTGTTGGGTAAATGTCCCACTGTAACGACGTTCATTATATCGATGTGGATTGGTATAATTGTACTGGCATAAGGAGGGTCGTCACAGAGATTGGTATCTAAGCATCCGCATAAGCGGTTGAGATTGTACATAAATATATATAAGTCATCATCTTCATTATATGCTAAGTCCTTATAGAATTGTCCACATGTGTAGAAATGATTAATAATCAATGAAAGATATATAAGAAAGTGGTTAGGAACTAAATAACGTAGTTTCTAATTGTGATTAAATTATTTTGCAGTATATGGCTTCACGTGGTAGACGTGGTGGTGTTCCTGCTCGTGAGGGCGAGCAGAGGCGTGAGGAGCAGGCTGAGCAGCAGGCCCCGCACCTCAGGGCCCTGTACCTCCCCCACCGCCACCAGTGGATTATGAAGTGTTCATGCAGGGTCTAGTGCAGGCCATGCAGACGCAGGCCCACACCCAGGCTGCACTCCAGGCTCAGTTGGAGGCTCAGGTTAGAATAATAAGATAAAGAGTAGTCTGTTTTATTTAATTGCATGATGTTATGTTGAATATGCGTTGCTTGCTGTTTGTTGTAGCAGGCTCAGGTTCCAATTCCCCAGGCTCAATACCATGGTGGACCCTCCATCATGGAAAGGTTCAAGAGGATGTTGCCACCCTCTTTTAAGGGGGAGAGCGACCCATTGCTAGCTGAGAGCTGGATGAGGGACATCGAGAAGATCTTCCGGGCTATTAGGTGTGCAGACGATGACAAGGTTACTTTAGCCACCTATATGCTACATGTATGTGTTAGTTTTATATGTTTGTATACCCTGTTAAGTTAGAGTTGTTTAGTTTGGTGCTTATGAAGGTTGTGTTGCAGGAGAGAGCCGATGTGTGGTGGGCTTCCTTACTGCGTACCCGGTTCGAGGACGGTGCTATTGATGTTGCTTGGGATGAGTTCGTGAGGCTCTTCTGGGCCAAGTTCGTCCTCGAGCATATCCATGATAGGATGGAGCAGGAGTTCCTTTCTTTGACTCAGGGCTCCATGACTGTACTCGAGTACGAGGCCAGGTTTTCTGAATTATCTAAGTATGCACCTCACATAGTGGTTGATGAGCACAGGAAGGCAAAGAAATTTGTGATGGGCCTTAAGCCATCACTGAGGATGAGGCTTGTGGCGTTTGATCATCATACCCTGGACGAGGCCCTTAGCACTGCTTGTAGGCAGGAGGGTGAGATGGAGCAGTACCTCGAGGAGAAGAAGGCTTCGCAGAAGAGGCCTGCAGCTCCTTTCCAGCGGCAGGATAAGAAGAAGGTAGTGTACCAGTCACCGCAGTGCCCAGTGGCAGCCACAATACTCAAGTACCTTCTCAGCGTTCCCCTAGTGTGAAGAAGGAGTGTCCTCATTGCGGGAGGACACATGGTGGTATGGAGTGTTGGATGGTAGCGGGGAAATGCTTGAAGTGCGGGAGCAGTGACCACAAGATCAAGGATTGACCGAGACTTCAGCAGGGAGTCCAGCATGGAGCGCCAGCCCCAGCAGCGGCAGTAGCACCAGCACCAGCTACAGGAAGACCAGGAAGGCCTCGAGCCCAAGCTCGAGTGTTTGCTCTAGCATGAGAGGATGCCGAGTAGGCGGAGTATGTCACCGAAGGTATGGTTTTATTTCTAGGTGTGCACGCTCGGGTTTTGTTTGATACGGGTGCCACTCACTCGTTCATTTCCGAGCGGTTTGCTATGTAGTTGGCTATAGAGTTAGGTGTAGAGTCTGAGGATTTAGAAGTCCCTTTATCTGTACACACACCTGCGGACACAGTATCGACTAGGAAGTGCGTTCCGTCGTTACCTGTGTGCATTGAGGATAGGGTTCTAGATGGGTGTTTCTTCTTGCTGAAGATGAAGGACTTTGATGCTATTCTTGGTCTGGATTGGCTAGAGGAGCACTATGCGTTAGTAGATTGTTGTGGGAAGAGGATTGTTTTCCGCATTCCTGGTGAGGACGAGTTCTCTCATCCATTGCCAAGGAATTTGGCTGGAAAGTTGGTCATCTCTGCCATGAAGGCGATGCGCATGGTAAACAAGGGTTGTGACACTTTTCTTGCCAGTGTAGTGTTAGTACCCGAGGCTGATGAGTCACCTACTCTTGCAGAGATCGATGTAGTGAAGGATTTTCAAGACGTCTTTCCCGATGATTTTTTTGGATTGCCACCGGATAGAGAGATAGAGTTCACCATAGGGTTGCTTCCGGGCACCTCTCCTATCTCGAAGGCTCCATATCGGATGGCACCTGCGGAGTTAGCCGAGTTGAGGAGGCAGTTGCAGGAATTGCTAGATAAGGGATTCATTCGCCCTAGTGTTTCTCCTTGGGGGGCACCTGTATTGTTTGTAAAGAATAAGGATGGGTCACTTAGGCTATGCATTGATTATAGGAAGCTAAACCAAGTGACTGTGAAGAACATGTATCCCTTACCTCGAATTGATGATTTGTTTGACTAGCTGCAAAATGCATCAGTCTTTTCTAAGATTGATTTACAGTCTGGCTATCATCAGTTGAGGATTAGGAGTGAGGATGTGTCCAAGACGGCCTTTAGGACTCGTTATGGACATTATGAGTTTTTAGTTCTTCCTTTTGGTCTAACCAACGCCCCGGCAGCATTCATGGATCTCATGAACAGGGTGTTTAGGCCTTATTTAGATAGCTTTGTTGTAGTGTTTATCGATGATGTGTTAGTCTATTCTCCGGATGAGACTCCACATCGTCAGCATTTGAGGGTAGTATTAGAGGTTCTCCGTGCACATAAGCTATATGCTAAATTCAGCAAGTGCGATTTTTGGTTGCGCGAGGTTCATTTCCTTGGGCATGTAATCTCCGGTGCTGGTGTAGCAGTTGATCCAGCGAAGGTCCAGGCTGTTATGGATTGGGAGATTCCCAAGACCCCTTCGGAGATTCGGAGTTTTCTTGGTTTGGCGGGTTACTATCGGCGATTTATTGAGGGATTTTCATCCATCGCCGCCCCATTGACTCAGCTGACCAGGAAGGGAGTGAAGTTTGTCTAGTCCGAGGAGTGTGAGAGTAGTTTTCGATTATTGAAGACTAAGCTCACATCAGCTCCAGTATTAGTTCTGCCGAGCGGTGTAGAGGGTTTTGCTATCTACACGGATGCTTCTCGAATTGGCTTTGGCTGTGTATTGATGCAGCAAGGAAGGGTAGTAGCGTATGCTTCTCGTAAATTAAAGGAGCATGAGCGAAACTATCCGACTCATGATTTGGAGCTTGCGGCAGTGGTGCATGCACTGAAGATCTGGAGGCACTATCTTTATGGTGTCAGATTTGAGGTGTTCACAGACCACAAGAGCTTGAAGTATCTTTTCTCCTAAAAGGAATTAAACCTGAGGCAGAGAAGATGGATTGAGTTCCTGAAGGACTATGAATTTGACCTCCATTATCATTCTGGAAAGGTGAATGTTGTAGCGGATGCCCTTAGTAGGAAGAAGTCTTCTCTCCAACAGGATTGGAAGATGTTGGAGGATGCAGCATGTGCGATGACTGAGTTAGAGCCATCTTTGTGTCACGCTTTTGTAGCTCAGTTGTCCATTAGGTCTTCGGTGTTGGATGAGGTGATCGAGCAATAGAAGGCCGACCGTAGACTCCAAGTTAGTGGGCAAGGTAGGCATTGCTCGCGATGAGGACGGCGTGATTAGATTCCATCACTGAGTATGTGTTCCTGACATGGTACATGTCCGTGAGCATGTATTGGCAGAAGCTCATAGGTCGAGATTCTCTATTCATCCGGGTAACACTAAGATGTACCAAGATTTGAAGAGGTCTTTTTGGTGGTCTGGCATGAAGAGGGATGTAGCGGATTATGTATCTAGGTGTTTAGTATGCCACCAAGTGAAGGCCGAGCGGCATCAACCATATGGTCTTATGCAGAAGATGGAGATCCCAGTATGGAAGTGGGAAGCTGTCACTATGGATTTTGTTTCAGGTTTGCCCCGATCGAGACGGGGTAATGACTCGATTTGGGTAGTCATAGATAGATTCTCGAAGACTGCGCATTTCTTGCCTATGAAGAAGAAGCAGTCGGTTGAGATTCTGGCTAGGTTGTATGTTAGTAGCATCATTAGATTGCATGGTGTGCCGAAGTCGATCATTTCGGATCGAGATCCAAGATTTACTTCGAGACTGTGGAAGGGGATGCTTTAGGTTCGGAGCTGAATCTCAGTTCGGCATTTCATCCTCAGACAGATGGACAGTCCGAGAGGACTATCCAGACGCTCGAGGATATGTTGAGAGCGTGTGTTCTGGATTGGAAGGATGATTGGGAGCGCCATTTACCTCTAGTGGAGTTCGCATATAACAACAGCTTTCATGCGAGTATTGGTATGGCTCCATTTGAGGCATTGTATGGTAGGCCCTGTAGATCTCCTTTATGTTGGGAGGAGATAGGTGATAGGCAGCTGATCGGTCCGGAGTTAGTTTAGGAGACTTCAGATAAGATCCAGTTGATTAGGAAGAGGCTTGTTGCGGCACAAGATAGGCAGAAGAGTTATGCCGACAACTGGATGAAGGATTTGGAGTTCGGAGTGGGTGAGCATGTCTTTCTGAAGATTTCACCTACTCGAGGTGTTGTCAGGTTTGGCAGGCATAGCAAATTAAGTCCTAGATTCATTGGCCCGTATGAGATTCTCAGGCGTTTAGGTAGCGTGGCTTATGAGCTAGCTTTACCCCCAGCTTTAGCTAGTGTTCATCCCGTTTTCCACGTATCTATGCTCAAGAGATATGTTCGAGATCCATCTCATGTTATTAGTCACGAGCCAGTGGAGATCCAGCCAGATCTCTCCTATGTGGAGCAACCGGTAGCTATTCTTGACCGGAAGGTTCAGCATCTCTGAAACAAGAGTATTGCGTCGGTAAAAGTTGTATGGCAGAACTTCTCGCGAGAGGAGGCTACCTGGGAGTTTGAGGATGCGATGAAGAAGAAGTATCCCTAATTGTTTGAGTAGTGTTGTTCGAACTTCGAGGACAAAGTTTCTTTAAGGGGGAGAGGGTGTAAGGCCCTCGAAATTTTGTCCTTCTATTTTGTCGTGTGTGGATTCATGCTTGTGTATAGTATCATGTATAAACATGTAGATATTTATGTACATATTATCTTGGTGTACCTATGTATGTATGTGTATGTTTAGTTTGTAAATGTTGTTCATTGGTATTGTGTAGATAGTAGTTACATTATACTTCATAAATTACATGTTTATACATAGAGTAAATATGGTTTTCTGCATAATTTTATGATTTGGCCGAAGGGAAATTGACAGCAACATGAATGGACGTTCATGAGAAGTTGACGTTCATATCGATGGACGCCAAAAATTTGTAGACGGCCATGTATGTGGACGTCTATTTCTCTAAAATTCTGTGCGCAGCAAATCCAGAAATCTCGCAATTTACCTTGCTCTCTGATTGGGGAGCTGTCTCCAACGGCTCTCCCATCCCATCTACGCAAACCCCCAAGGCCTAGCTTATAAAAATAGCCTCTTGAGACTTGAGGAGATCTCTTTGTCTCTTTGACAAAGAAACCCTAGAGCTGTGAGAAAACCTGAAGTTTGTGGCCCTTGATTTGGCGACTGGAGGACTCTTCCGGCGGTCTACGATGACTGGAGGACTCCTTGAACATCGAGGAACACTTCCCCGACTCTGGTGTGCAGAGAGATTCATCACAGAGCCCGGAGCTAGGAGGTTTTGGAGGCTTCTTGGCACTGGTTGAGGAGAGCTTCTCCAACCTTTTATTCCCCTTGTTGATTTTTCCTGAGGCAAGTAACCCATCCCCATTGTTCATACATATGTCTAGTAGGTCTTAGGCATTTTTATGGAATTTTATTCGAGTCCTAGAACCCCAATTTCACCAAGTTTCTGGCGTTCAGTCTATGTTTTGCACAGACAGGAACTTAACGGCAGGATCTCTGCCGTTAATATCCTAAGTTGGCGGCAGCCGATACTGCCGTTAACCTGTTTGAACGGCCAGACCCTTGTCGCTTAGTTCTTCAGGAAAGAACAGTGAACTGTTCTTCCTTATATGACTATTTTTCAGATTTCTACGCATGAGGATATACTGTAAATTTTATATGCTATGTAATTTAGATAGTGGATTGTGTTGTGAAATTTCTGTGAATTTCCGTTAATGGTATTAATTATTGAATTTGTTTGAAATGCATGTTAAACAGGTTTTGAACATGGTAGATCCCTATTTACACAATCCATGTGGAATTTAAATGCCATAAAAATTTTAGACGATGTGGATGAGTGTCAGTTCATGTCATGAAATTTTGGGAATTTTCCCATGTCTACGTAATAAGTTATAATTTCTGGATTTAAAAAAAAATAGGGAGCATGAGTAGGTTGTTTTAAATTTCCAATAAATCATATGATACTTGTTAAATTCTGGGAAAAATTCTATGATGATATGACTATTAGACACAGGGCTATAAACTACTAATTATGACCTTCATGATGTGAATCATGGATGAACTGATTTATAGGTAATATGGAAATGGTTGTTCTATTTTATGTAAATTCTACATAACTCAGAAAAATTTGAAAATTGGTATGAATGATCTACAACCTGTAAACAACATGTGGTTAAAATTTCATGTGGTTTGGGCAATAGTAAGTGATATTTATGCAAATTTCATGAAGAAATAATTGATTAAAGCATGCTTATTGTGATAATAGATTTGTTAAATAATTTCAACATGATTAGTGTAAATCCCTTTATGTCAAGTCTTGTTAACGGTAGTGCCATGTTAGGGAAACTGAACCATGCACATGAATGTGAAAATGGAATTGATGTGTTAATTAGTGTGAATTTGTGTGTGTGTTAATTTGGAAAATGTGTAAACTGTGCCGTGTGTGACACTGCTTCCATAGAGGGCTGTGGAACTGTACCGTGGTAAAGTCCCCATGCAAAGGTTCAATGTGTTTGATATCCTAAGGGCATTAGGATGAAATCCTGGAGGTGGACAAGTACCACTAGTTAGGGTGGAGAATACTTCTCCCGGTCTGCGTAGTACCAAGATTCGTCACTGTGTTGCTTAGGTGGCGTCAATGTGTTATGTGAATGTGTTATGTGTGTCCTTCTAGTGGTGGTTTGGACTATGTGTCACGGCATTTAAATGAGAATAATGTGATTGTGTATAAGTGAAAATGTGTAGTGTGTAAGTGAATATGTGAATATGTGAACCCAATGTGATAGCATGTAGAATTGTGAAATATGATATGATGGAGTTAGATTCATGTCAAAACAGCAAGCTTAGTATGTTTACAAATGTGATATGCATGTGGAAAAGTACGTAGAATCCATGTTAGGAACGCTCTTCCTTTATGTGTAAAATTCCATGTCTCAATTGCTATCATGTTGCAACATAGATATAAATTTAGCTATCATGTGAGTAAATGTATAGAAAGCATACGGTAGGTATATTATTGTGGAATGACATAAACCATGTATCATGTGTTATGAAATTGGTAGAAGTATCATGATAGGCTTTCTTAAAGATTGTTCAAACCATGTTGCATGTATTGATTGACGTAATTGAGAGTAAAATGTGCGCATGATGTGTGTATGTATAATGTGTATGGATTACTTGTTGAGTCTTTTAGACTCACTCTTGCTTCGGCGTACAAGTTTAGCAGGTGACCCTACTTCCTTGGAGGAGATCGTTGAGAGCGATTCCGAGCGAGGAGAGTAGATTGTTGTGGAGCCACCGACATTGTACTTTCTTTTCCATAGTATGAAATTTGAGACTTGTGTAATTGTGGATGAACAATGTAATTTGGATCTAGAATTTCATTATGTGGACTTTAGTTTCTTTTAAATTGCTATATGGGCTATGTATTTCGAATGTGGATGATGAAATAAAATTGACAGTTAGTTCTTTTACTTCCGCTGTTCTATGACTATATTGGTGTACATCTCAATCTAGTGGTAGTGTTGGATAAATGTCCCACTGTAACAACGTTCATTATATCGATGTGGATTGGTATAATCGTACCGGTATAAGGAGGGTTGTCACACTTACATAGTTTCTTTATTTCACCTGATTTACTTCCTGTGCCTAAGATTCATGAAACTTGTTAGATAACACTTAATTGACGGTTTGTTAATCACCAAAATAGATATATAATTAATGAAATTATATAGGGATGAGCTGATCATCACTAAGACATGGTTGAGCTCGAGTCAAAAAGTGTTGCTAAGGTATCTTTGTTTAAAATGAGGTAGATAGATGGTTAACATGCTGAGTAATCGAGCATTCTTGCACTAGGTAAATGCATTTGCTCCCATAAAAAAGTATGGATTGAACTTCTTTTGCTAAACTTTTCTGAAAATAATCAAAAGCTTGATGTTAAAAAAAGAAAAATAAAGTGAACATAGTGCAACTAACCTATAGATAGAAATCATGTTGTTCAAGAGTGTTTATTTGATATTCTATATTGTGTTAAGATCAAAACTTTAATTTTTAATTGATGTACACTCTTGACATCTCTATTAGACACAAATTTACCACACATTTTCAGATGAAATTCTCAAATGGGTTTTGATGATAGAAAAATGGCATAAGTACTGACTTGATATTTTCTTCATTTTTAACTCTAGTTGCACAACGAGAAGGATATAATAAAATATTTCTCATGCGTTAATGTCATGTTTCACCTCCGTAAACTCAGTCTTCATTTAATTCAGAATACTTGATGTTTTGATGATGAATACAGACTTCCAATCATTTTTCTTCAAGGTTCGATCATGTGTTTAGGGGGAGTGAATACGTGAAATCAAGAAATAAATCTATTCTTGTGCTCCTAAATTTGTTACACTTTTTTTGGTTAAAAACTTGCTCTTGTTGCTCTACTTTCGATTGATTATTTTCTGAAAATTTGATCATAATGGTATGCCTCTAAGAAACCTTTCTCATGTAATCTTGTTTTAGAATTGTGCTCTATCCTTACTATCCTTCATTCATTTCTAATTATATCATGGTTTCTTAGTCTTGTTAGATGGTATTTCAGTTTTGATGTTCTGAAACCTGAATTGCTATTTTGAATAAATTCTACCCTCTCAAAGTTGAACTGAAACCTTTTAAACTTTTCAAAAATTGTCCACTTCTCTTGTGAATCTGAATTCTCTCTAATCTTTTGAACTATTTGTTTTAGATAGAGTTAGATAAATCTTATGCTTGGGGGGAGAGAGAGTTAGATGAGTTACGCCATTCAAAGTCTTTTTGCTAGCCACATCAGGTTTTGTGTGTTCAGTTTTCATTGTTGTAAAATGCTCTTCATCCTCAAGGTTGGGAATGCTATTCACTTTGCCATGAATTGCTTGATCATGTCGTTGAGAATGTTGTTGGAATCTTTTTGATGTTGTCAAAAGGGGGAGAGAATATAAGAATATTTTGTCATCATCAAAAAGGGGGAGAATGTTGTGTTGAGTTAGTGTGACTCGTTGTTTTGATGATGACTAAACATGATTGTTGATCATGACTAGTGATGTCAAACATGATGACTAAACATTATGTTAGGTTGTTGTTGATGATGATAACTTTACATCTTGTTAGTCTTAATTTTGACAAAAAACACTTCTATTGATAACTTTACACATTTTATCTACAACACTAAAACATTAAGGTTGACAGACTCAATGCCTAGGTTGGCCTGATCATGTTGCTAGGTTGACTTGATCATATCAAAGGTCAACATACTCGACAAAAAATGAATTCATGCATTTATGTGTGATATCTTTAATGTTAATGAGTGAACATTTGTGTGTTTCAGATTGAGTAAATATTTGTATGTGACATTTTCAATGTTGTTATATTTTCCTAAATAATTTAACACTCGATTGTATTTCAGGTTGGACAGATAGACTTTGTTGTAGCCCAGGTCGACCTATATGACTTCTGCCTAGCCCAAGTCGACCTATATGCAGTCTAGGTTGACCTATATGAGTTTGCCCTCATCTGATGGGAATTATGTTGCACATGATTGTTGAACTACTTCTATATTTTATCCTTTTATTTTGTTGATAACAAAATCTCATGATTATCATAAATAACATGAATATATTTATTACCATTTTTCAAGATTATCTATGCATAAAAAATAACATGCTTTATCCGAAGCTTCACTTCGTCATGAATGTTTTTATCATGTTCAGTCAAAGCTTACTTCATCGTATACGAAGCTAGCTTCGTTATATCCGAAGTTCACTTCATCATATCCGAAGCTGGCACTTCATCATGCATGCTTTTGGTCGTGATCAATCGAAGTCCTACTTCGTCATATCTGAAGTTATATATGAAGTTCACTTCGACTGACTATGTATTTCAGCTTCGACCGACAACGTTGATTTCTATACATCCGAAGTTCCACTTCGTCATATACGAAGTTACACTTCGTAATATCTGAATTTCCACTTCGACCGATTGCACTGTATTTTGATTCCAGTCGAAGCTCCACATTGATTACATAAACATGATTACATGAACATCGATTACATGAACATCAATTGCGTTCACATCGATTACCTTTTAACATCGATTATCTGAAACATCGGTTACGTTCACATCGATTACCTTATGAGATTTGATGTGGCATCTACGGAACCAGGAAACTCTATTGTGGTACTTATCCCTGGATAAATGAATCCTGAGGGGAACAAATTTTTTGGAGGCTGCAAGGAGAAGAAACTCATGGATAGTGATGTTCCAGTGTAGGCCTTGGTCCACAGCTGCATCTTTGGCTTGATAATACACTAGGTACCTTTGTGCCCACTTATGACCAATGTTCTTCCTCAGATCCTTAAGACTCTTGGACTGGAATTTATAAAGAGAGAGCTTCATCTTTTCACAGTCAGAGTGGTAAGAGGGATAAGCAGCAACCCACTGATCTACATTGAGCCTCTCAGATTCAGCAAAACATAACTGGAAATCCAACTGATGATGGGGGTTCTTGGAGATTTGGAGGAACACAAATCTTTGGAAAGACAATTTGAGCTTGTATTTAATTTTGAACCTTGTGGCAATGCGGATGAATCTGTTGAACACCACTTCAGCAAAATCCCTTCTGAAGGCAACTGCTCCTATAAAGGATGGATGCAGTCCAGAGGGTAAGGCCACAGTCATCGAGGGAATGATTTCTCTTTGGCCTCTTAGCAGATTGTCCCATTGGCCTTTAGAAACATCAGGCAATCCCAATTTAAATCTGTCAAAATTGAATGACTTCATTCTAGTGTACTTGGCCTGAGAGTCCTGGAGAAAATGTCCAAACATATCATGAAACCTTAAGGATAAGTGATGTTGGACAGTCAAAAATTGGTTTCTAGATTGGGTTTGTTGATATCTGGCTGCTTCATCAGGATAGAGATCAAGGAACTCCTTGGGAGTCAGGCTATGACTTTTTTGAGAGATAAATTGAAGTTCCTGAATGGAAATTTGTGTAGTTCTGAGAAGAATAGGAAGCCAATGTTCAAAGGTGAACCCTGGCATCTCATGAACTTCAAGGAAAGCACGAATAGATAGATATTCTCTGAACAGATTCATGTGATGTTCAGAGTGGTTGATGAAAGCATACCAAAAGGGTGGAAGGAGTTTGGAAGGATTGTCTCCAAGTTTGGGTCCACTAGATGAGGAAAGCTAAATACTGGGAAGTATTTTAGCTAGATGGAGAAGTGTTTTCTTGGAGTCTATTCTTGAGGCAGTGGGAAGATAAGAAAAATACTGAGGAAGTTGAGTGGAAAGAGTGAGAGTGAGAGGTTTGGGAGGTTTGAACTGGTATTTCATTGGGTAGATTTGAACTTGATGTCCTGGTGGAATGGATCCCCTGGAATGGATGCAAGGGGAGGAGGATCAGAAAAAGTGGATTGTGAGGGAATTTCAGTGGTGAAAGGAGTAGGTGCATAGAGTACAGTGGGTTGAGGTTCAGCTGGTGTTGGCTTTTTAGGCTCTAGAGGGGGCTTAATAGATGGAGTTGGAGTAGAAGGAGTTGGCCTAGAAGGAGGAGGAGGGAAGACATGGTCACCATTTTTGACCAGTCTGCGCTTCACCTTCCTCTTGAAGGTTTAGAGATTATGAGAGGACTCTAGGGGTCTCTTGGCCTTGGACTCCATCTGGGATTCCTGCACTTGCTGGGATTCCTCTACTGCTGCTGCTGCTCCTGCTGGGTGCTCTTTCAACACAGGCTCTTGCTGCTGCTCAACTTGTGGTTGAAACACCACCATTGCTAACTGTGGCTCAGGCTCCTTGTGCTGATCAAGTACTGGCTCATCATGCCCTAGTACTTGAGATTCTGGCTCATGGTCCTGCTTCTGCTCAGGTTGTTGTTCAACCAGCTGAGATTGATCTTTTACTGACTGCTGCTGCTCTGCCTGTGACTCAGGCTATTTTTCTTCCACTGGTTGCTATTCAAGTATTGGCTCTTCATGCCCTAGTACTTGAGATTCTTGAACATGAACATGTTCTTCTTGCTGCTGAGAGGAAGAAGGCCCTGATGGCCGAGAAGTGCCCTGTTGGCACACCAATTGAAGCAATAAATCTTTGATTTGTTTGACTTCATCAGTCAAACCATCGAACTTGGCATCAATGAATTCAACTTGCAACTAAAGAACAGAGAGATTCTCTTGTTGCTTGCTCAACAAATCCATAATGGAATTGAAGCTGTTGCTACTCTCCCCTTGAGACCTTGGCCGGGTCTTAAATTGAGAAAGAGAAAAGTGATGTTCTCTTTTCTCAAAATTAGTTTCCACAGGAATATCATCATAGGCTACTCCTTTTCCTCTAATATCTCTTAAGACTTCATTTGTCATTTCCTCAGGAGCATCTGGTTCAGGAAGTGAGGAGGAAACAGGAACTTGTTCTTGTTGATCTTGAATCTGAACTGGGACTTCAGATCTGACTTGAATTTCTAGTTTTTCCATTCTAACTTCTGCCACTGGAGCTTCTTCATGTTGGACTGCTTGAGAGGATGATGAAATGATAGGCTTATCAGAAAAAATCTCATGATCACATTCTGGCACAGAATCCTTTAACCATAAATTTTGCTTTTTGTTGACCAAGGAATAATGACTTCTTCTCAAGGTAGAGATGCCAATTTTCTCCTTGATTCCAACTAATATATCTCCAGATAGATCTATTAAGAATCTTTTAAAATCGAAGTGAGTAGAGGTCCATAGGGAAGGGACTCCTGCAAAGTCTTTGAAGCAATCATTCTCTCCAAGATAATTGCAGCCAAATTTACCTTGTGCCTCTAAATAGCCCAAAATAATAAATTTCCATCTCTGGAGGTGATAGAAGAATGAGTTCCTGCTCTAGGAGTCGCAATAGTTGATATAACTGAATGAAGCAATATTTTCTCCGCTGTTAGTTCATTTATTAAAAGCCCCTTTTTACTAACAGTGGTCAAACTGCCAATAATCCCCAATTTTTACTTTTCCAAAGGCACGACTTCACTAAGTTTGTGCCCAGAGTTTGGACAATCCAAAATCTCAACCAATAACTTTTCAGATATGGTAATTTTGGTACCCTTGACATATCCAAGCACAGTATTTCCAGATGATACTTCCAGAGAGACATAGAAAGCTCTAACGACATTTTCTACTGTGGGTTCAAAAATCTGGCACAGCTTGGTCCATCCCATGACATTTAGGGTGTCTTCTACCCACGACAAGTTTCCACTAAGATGGGAGAAATCTACAACCTTCCCTGGACAGATGGGAATCATTGCAAGTCTCTAGAGTTGTTCAGGGGCCATCTATGCAGTTTCCGGAGCCCTAGATGATGCCATCTAGAAGAAGGAAATGAACAAGACTCAGAGAACTAGTAAAGGAGTGATAGAATAGAGGATGAGAGTCTAGAGAACCTACCTTTCTTTGAAGGAGGATGGAGTTCTTGGTGGTTCCCCGGAAGTCCTTCACCGGAAAACAGTAAGGGTGCGAAGAGGCAGAAGAAGACAAGGGAGTCAAAGATGGATTTCGAAAGGGTGTCTTCTAAAAGAAAGGGGTTGTTTTATATAAGGAGGGAAAAGGTAACTGGCCTGAGATTTCAAGATGAACAGTCGGGATCAAGTGATTTGACCGATGACACAAAAGAATATATTTAAAAAGGATTTTATTGAACGCGCCTTTTTAAAATTTCACAGTAAGTCGAATTGTGTATTTCGACTGCATCAGTCGAATGCAGCATTAACACATTGTTGGGTTGAGTGTGAATTTAATATATTTCTCCTCATGATTTTGATGATGACATGTTGTGATTTTAATGCTTAATGAATGGAACATGTTAATTACATCACATATGTAATGACAATGCTCAAAAGGCATGTTTCCAAACACATTATATCAAATACATTCATGACAATACCTTGTTCTAATGATTTATGTGTTTAATTTTCAGGGACATATATTTCTTGTCATGGTAGTGTAGACACACCCACTGATGGTGTCGACACTGGGCATCAATCCCTGAAGCAAATTCATGAAGACAGGGTTCACTGTGTCGACACAGTCCCAGGTAGTGTCGACACTAGACCCAGTCTCCAGAAGACCCTTTTGCCAGACTGGGACAGTGTGTCGACACAGCCAGTGAGTGTGTCGACACTAGAGCCATCTCCTAGAAGACCTGTTTTGTGGAATTGGGACAGTGTGTCGACACACCCAGTGACTGTGTCGACACACTCCGACAACTTTTTCATCTTAAGTCCCACCTGGACACGTGGCATTCTAGGGATCACTTGGATCGGCCTTGGATCATGTGCCCACGCACCCCAAGGGTACTTTGGCCATGTTAGGGCTATAAATACCCCTCTTATTGGCCATCCAAGAGAAGAACACCTCAGAGCCTTCCAGAAAAGTCTTTTCGGCGGCAAGAAGAGGTCTCTTCCCGTTCTTGCTCTCCCTGTGCTGCTGTAAGCCAATTCCCATCCTTGAAAGCACAAGAAGTGAAGATTGATCCATGAAGATGATGTGAGATCACTTCCAAGGGAGCAGATCAAGTAGAAGCAGCCAATTGAGAAGAGTTCAAGGAAGATCCAGAGGCACCAGTTGCAGAGCATCGCCCAGGGATTTCAAGAAATCAAGGACCTTCTCAAGTCAGTCTTCTACAAGGGAGTTCTTCTGAAGAACAAGAATTACATACTATTCCTCAATTCTCCATTTGTTCTTCTGAGTCATTCTTGAGATTGTGCATAGAATTGTTGCACCAGTCTCTTTGAATGAACTCTTTATAGATCAGATCATTGCTAGAGGATCTGGATCTTGTTGTTTTGATCTAACCAGTTGTTTGTGAGCCATTGTGCTCAGTTGTGTTGAGTGGTACACTCAGTGTGTGGTTGAGCCTGTGTGTTTAGGTTTCTAGAGTGGTTGTGCTCTAGAGGTTGTGTGTAAGTCGTTGAACTCAGTGTGTTGGAGTTGGCAAGCTCCAGTGTGTGGTGTACTCAAGTTGAGTAGTGGAGCCTCACTGTGTGAGGGGTGGATGTAGAAATCACTAGTGTGATTTTCGAACCACCTAAAAATCTTCTGTGCAGTGGTTTGATATGTGATTTGATTTCACTTTGCGCTAGATGTATGCATAGGATTTTTGCTTACACTACTGATTGACTTGATCACACACTCTAATTACTCAAATCACACAATCACACATCAGATCTATGAATTGCATTTCTAATTTATCTCTGATTTAAAGCATCTTTTAAAATTGGCTACGCTTCCGCAGTATTTGGACTAGATCTATTCAACCCCCCCCCCTTCTAGATCTGGTCCATCCTATTTTCGATCCTACACACATAAGTCGAATGCCCTATAACTTCATAAGTCGAATTGCTGGGACTTAACAATTTTTCAGGACAGTTTTCTCAGACAACTCAAACTGAAATGTTTCACAGCAGTTTCTTAATTTACAATTCAAGCATCATTTTGATTTAGCAATTTAGTCAGGATTACACATACCTATTTCTCTTCTAATAGATGTGAATCTATCCTCAGGAAGAGGTTTAGTAAAAATGTCAGCAAGTTGATTTTCTGTAGAAACAAATTCAAGTGAAATGTTGCCATTACTTACATGGTCCCTGATGAAGTGATGTCTAACCTCAATGTGCTTTGTTCTTGAGTGCTGGATAGGATTCTTGGTCAAATGTATTGTGCTTGTGTTGTCACATAGCATTGGAATCTCTTGTAGTTGATGACCATAGTCTTCCAATTGATGCTTGATCCATAATAGTTGAGTACAACAACTTCCAGCTGCAATGTATTGAGCTTCTGTGGTGGATAAAGCCATTGAGTTCTGCTTCCTGGAAGACCTGGATATCAAGCACCCTGTAAGAATTTGACAAGTGCCACTGGTGCTTTTCGTATCTATTTTGCATCCAGCATAGTCAGCATCACTATATCCAATTAACTTAAAATCTAAACATCTGGGATACCATAATCCTAACTTACTGGTATTTATAAGATATCTGAATATTCTTTTAACTGCATGAACATGAGATTCTTTGGATCAGCTTGGAATCTTGCACATAAGTAAACAATAAACATTATGTCTGGTCTACTAGTAGTAAGATAGTGCAGTGATTCTATCATTCCTCTATAGATCTTTTGATCTACCTTTTTACTAAGAGGATAACTATCTAACTTAATGCCTGAGCTCATGGGTGTTCCTAATGGCTTACACTTGTCAAAACCATACTTGGAAAGTAAATCTGAAATATATTTGGTTTGACAAATGTGAGTTCCTTCCTTGGTCTGCTTGATTTGTAACTCAACAAAATAATTGAGCTCACCCATCATGCTCATTTCGAATTCACTTTGCATCAGATTTTCAAAGAACTTGCATAGTGATTCATTAGTAGATCCAAAGATAATGTCATCAACATATATTTGCACAATTAAGATTCCATCTGAAAATTTCTTAATAAATAGTATGCTATCTACTTTACCTCTTACAAAATCATGTGACATAAGATAAGCACTTAATCTTTCATACCAAGCTCTTGGAGCTTGTTTCAGACCATACAGTGCTTTCTTTAAACGGAAAACATGATTTGGATATTTAGTATCTTCAAAACCAGGTGGTTGCTCAACATATACTTCTTCTTTAATAAAACCATTCAGAAAAGCACTTTTAACATCCATCTGAAATAAATTGATATTAAGAGAACATGCATATGCTAATAAAATTTTGATTGCCTCTAATCTAGCTACTGGACCATAGGTTTCATCAAAATCTATGCCTTCCTCTTGGGAATATCCTTGAGCTACAAGTCTGGCTTTATTCCTAGTGATTACCCCTGATTCATCCATCTTGTTTCTAAAAACCCATCTGGTTCCAATAACTAGATGATCAGAAGGTCTAGGTACAAGGGTCCAAACCTCACTTCGTTGGAACTGATTAAGTTCCTCTTGCATAGCAAGGATCCAAGATTCATCACCCAGTGCATCATTGATTGTCTTAGGCTCAATTTGAGAAACCAAGGTAGAAAAATCACAAAGAATTTGCATACCTCTTGTTCTTACCCTATCTTGAGGATTGCCTATGATGTTTTCTCTTGGATGATCCCGGTGATACCTTAGTTCTGTAGGTAGTCCTTCTTGTGGTTCTTCTTGCTGTTGAAGATCTTCTAGTGGAGGATCTTCCTTTTCTTCCTCTTTTCTTCTTCTTCAAGAGATGTTCTTTCTAGATCCCAGCACAAATCTTCAACACACTCTTCTTCTTCTTCTATTCTTTTAATAAAAGGGTTAGTTTCATCAAATAGGATATGCACAGATTGTTCTGTAACGACCCTCCTTATACTGGTACGGTTACACCAACCCACATCGGTATAATGAACGCCGCTACAGTGGGACATTTACCCAAGAATTGTACAATTAGGCTGAAACATACACAAATATATAACACATGATAGTGGAAATGAAATAACTGGAAAGTAACTCTTATTCCATCATCATCATTTATACACAGTCTATATAGAAAAGGAAAAGTAAATACTTCATAACTGAGAAATTTCAATTTTTTTTTTCATTGTCCACATAAGACTATGCAGAGTCTTTTATTACATACTATGAAAGAAGAAAATACAATGCTGAATCCAAGACAAAAGTCTCCTACTCCCGCTCCGAGTCGCTCCTAACGATCTCCCTGGAAGAAGTAGAAATGTCTGCACCTGTACGCCGAAATAAGAATGAGTCCAAAAGAACTCAACAAGTAATTCCAAACACACTAAACATACATACATCACATGACCTTACACATTCTCATATTACACCATTATCATATAAAGCATGGATTTGATAATGTTTAAAAAAAAACCATAAACATGATTTCTACACATGCTACACATGATAAGTGATTTATAACAATTTTACAATGACTTAAAACCTATCACATGCTTTCTACACACTTTACAATATGCTAAACTAAATCTCATTTAACTACATTCACATGCTAAGATAATACCCATTTTAAACATGAAGTTTACACATATTACAAAAACATTCCTAGCATGGATTCTATGATCATTTTCACATGGTTAACACATCTACACACATGAATAGATTGTTGTTTTTTCATGAATATATCACATCCATATAAGGAATTATCATTTTACATGTTATACCATAGATTTATATTCTCACCTAGTCATTTACACAATTTCACTTATCTAGTTCACATGTTCACACTCTCACACACATGATCACATATTCTTAATTATATGCCATGACACATAGTCCAAACCACCTCTAGAAGGACACACACTTGTCACATCACACACATATCTATCATCTAGGCAATACAATGATAGACCTTAGTTACTGCGCAGAACCGGGAGAAGCACTCTCCACCCTAACCAGCGGTACTTGTCCGCCTCCAGGATTTAATCCCAATGCTCGTGGGACATCACACACTATGAACCTTCCCATGGGGACTTTGCCACATTATGGTTCCACAGCCCTCTAAGGTAGCAGTGTCACCCATTGGCACATTTACACATTAGGGTACATTATTTAACACACCATTTACTTAATCACATGCAAGCACATATTTCATGTTCATCTAGCATGATACTACTGTTTACAAGTTTAACATTTACTAATTAATACTAATCATGCTGAAAACAATGTAAATTATCATGCTTTAAAACGGCCAATACATGATGAATTAATGAAATCAGTATCTGTTGTTGTTCAATTCACTTGAAAATTTAACCACATACCATTTGCGGATTTCACAGTACACATGCAAATTTTCCTAATTTTATGAAATACCAAATAATTATGAAAATTTGAACAGTTACATTACATATGGTAAAAATAGTCCAATCTCATGGTTTTCATTATTCACACCCATAATTCACTCTATACATGTATTCTGACAGTCCTAATGTTATGAAAAATTCTAGGAATTTATCTACTTTTATACGATTAAATGGAAATTTTATAATGATAAAACATGTTTACTGTTCTACAGTTCAGGAAAAATATCTATTTATGCAGGTATCAGAAAATTCCCAAATTTTCGTGACATGGACTGACATTTATAATCATCTTATAGAAATTTTATGACATTCAAACTTCTCATAGATTTCACAAACAGAATTTCACAAGATAATAACCTGCTTGACATGCATTTCAGAAAATTCATATAAATAAGGTATTCCACAGAAATTCACAAAATTTACACAGCATGATCTAATAGGTGTATTACATAACATATCATTTTTGCATTATATCCTCATGCGCTGAAATCTGAAAAATAGGATATATGGGTCAGACATGTACACTGTTGCAGTCTGGGGAACTTGACGGCATGTAGGTGGCTGTTTATCAGGTTAACGACAACAAAGTGTGCCGCCAACTGAAGATCTTAACGGTAAGGGATCCTGCCGTTAAGTTCCTATCTGTGCAAAACATAGACTGAACATAAAATCTTGGTGAAATTGGGGATCCAGGACTCGAAATAAAATCCAAAAAATTTCTAGGACTTACTAGACGCATGTAGGAATGATGTGAAAGGGTTACTTACCTTGGATAAAATCTCCAATCAACGGATTAAGCCGAGAAGCCCTCCTCGGCCTGAGCCAAAAAGTCCCCGAAATCCCTCCGATCCGGGTCCTGTGTCGATGCAGAGCGCAACCCGATGCTGGAGACATTTTCCCCAATGCTCAGACTTCCTCCTTGTCTATGATGAACGCCGGAAGAAGTCACCAATCGCCGGATTAAGGGGTTACAAAATCAATTTTTGCACAGAAATTAGTTTTTTTTTTTTACCCAAAGAGTCAAAAGGACCTAACTGAGCCCTAATCCGTCTCTTATATAGAGTTGGGGTTTTAGGAACACGCTTTGGTAGGCTAGGTTACCATTGGGGGACAGTTTCCTAAACCAAGGGCGACATTTCCGGAGGCGTTTTCGGATCTGAAATCGCAACAGATCTGGGAGGTAAACATCAACATCAATAGCCGCCAATTTTGAGTCAGCGTCCATCGATGTGGCCTCTTACTTGGGATTGGCGTCCACACATATTGACGTCTACTGGCCGCCAGAACTGAACTTAAAACTGTAGAAACTTTATGCACACACACACACACACACACACACATATATATATATATATATATATATATATATAATGTACAATGCACACATTAAATAATACTTATTCATGCAATGTAAATAAGTTAGTACTATGCACAATAAAGTTTATACATCGATGGCATACATTTATACATACATAAGAAATCGCCCAAAGATGAAAAATCAAGGGCCTTACACCCTCTCCCCCTTAAAGAAACTTCATCCTCGAAGTTAGACCGACGCTACTCAAACAATTGAGGATATTTCTTCTTCATTGCATCCTCAAGCTCCCAAGTAGCCTCCTCTCGCAAGAAGTTACGCCATAAGACTTTCACCGACACAATACTCTTGTTCCGGAGATGATGAACCTTCCGGTCAAGAATAGCTACTGGTTGCTCCACATAAGAAAGATCTGGCTGGATCTCCATTGGCTCGTGGCTAATAACATGAGATGGATCTCTGACATACCTCCTGAGCATAGATACATGGAAAACAAGATGAACACTAGCTAACGCTGGGGGTAAAGCTTGCTCATAAGCCACGTTGCACAATCGTCTGAGAATCTCATACGGGCCAATGAATCTTGGACTTAGCTTACTATGTCTGCCAAATCTAACTACACCACGGGTAGGCGAAATCTTCAAAAAGACATGTTCACCTACCTCGAACTCCAAATCCTTCCTCCTGTTGTCAGAATAACTCTTCTGCCTATCCTGTGCCGCAACAAGCCTCTTCCTAATCAATGGACCTTATCCGAAGTCTCCTAAACTAACTCCGGACCGATCAGCTGCCTATCGCCTGTCTTCTCCCAACACAAAGGAGATCTACAGGGCCTACCATACAACACCTCAAATGGAGCCATACCAATACTCGCATGAAAACTGTTGTTATATGCAAACTCCACAAGAGGTAACTGGCGCTCCCAATCATCCTTCCAATCCAAAACACACACCCTCAACATATCCTCGAGCGTCTGGATAGTCCTCTCGGACTGTCCATCTGTCTGGGGATGAAAAGCCGAACTGAGCTTCAGCTCCGAACCTAACACATCCTGAAGACCCTTCCATAACCTCGAAGTAAATCTTGGATCTCGATCTGAAATGATCGACTTCGGGACACCATGCAATCTAATAATGCTACTAGTATACAATCTAGCTAAACTCTCTACTGACTGCTTCTTCTTCATGGGCAAGAAATGCGCAGTCTTCGAGAATCTATCTACCACTACCCAAATCGAGTCATTACCCCGTCTGGATCGAGGCAAACCCGTAACAAAATCCATAGTGACAGCTTCCCAGTTCCATACTGGGATCTCCATCTTCTGCATAAGCCCAGATGGTCGCTGCCGCTCTGCCTTCACTTGCTGGCACACTCGACATCTAGACACATACTCTGCTACATCCTTCTTCATGCCAGACCACCAAAAAGATCTCTTCAAATCCTGGTACATCTTATTGTTATCCAGATGAATAGAGAATCTAGAACTATGAGCCTCTGCTAATACATGCTCACGGACATCTAAAATGTCTGGAACACAAACACGGTGATGGAATCTAATCACACCATCCTCATCACGAGCAATGCCCGCCTTGCCCACTAACTCTTGGAGTCTAAGGTCGGCTTTCTGTTGCTCGATCACCTCATCCAACACCAAAGACCTAATGGAAAACTGAGCTACAAAAGCCTGTCACAATGATGGCTCTAACTCAGTCATCGCACACGCTGCATCCTCCAACATCTTCCAATCCTGTTGGAGAGACGACCTCTTCCTACTAAGGGCATCTGCTACGACATTTGCCTTTCCAGGATGATACTGGAGGTCGAAGTCATTGTCCTTCAGGAACTCAATCCATCTTCTCTGCCTAAGGTTTAATTCCTTTTGGGACAAAAGATACTTTAGACTCTTGTGGTCAGTGAACACCTCAAATTTGACACCATAAAGATAGTGCCTCCAGATCTTCAGTGCATGCACCGCTGCCGTAAGCTCCAAATCATGAGTCGAATAGTTTCGCTCATGCTCCTTCAATTGAAGAGAAGCATACGCTACTACCCTTCCTTGCTGCATCAATACATAGCCAAGGCCAATCCGAGATGCATCCGTGTAGATAGCAAAACCCTCTACACCGCTCGGCAAAACCAACACAGGAGCCGATGTGAGCTTAGTCTTCAATAATTGAAAACTACTCTCACACTCCTCAGACCAGACAAACTTTACTCCCTTCCTGGTTAGCTGAGTCAATGGTGCGGCGATGGATGAAAATCCCTCAATGAATCACCGATATTAACCCGCTAGACCAAGAAAACTCCTAATCTCCAAAGGAGTCTTGGGAATCTCCCAATCCATAACAGCCTGGACCTTGGCTGGATCAACTACTACACCAGCACCGGAGATTACATGTGACGGCCCTCATTATACCGGTACGGTTATACCAACCCACATCGGTATAGCGAGAGTCCTCACAGTGGGACATTTACCCAAACGATACAAACAACTGAGATACACGCGAATATACAAACAGAGTAGCGGAAGTAAAAGACAACTGTCTTCATTCATTCATCATCCACATTAAACATACATGAGATTTGCAATTTACATTAAGAGCTAAAAGTTCACATAATTAAATTGCTGAAATTTAAATACACAATGTCCACACTTATACAATTTTCTCATGATAGTTCTAGTACAATGTCGCTTTTACATACTATGAAACAAAAAGGGGTACAACTGCTCCAACAATCTAAACTCCACGCTCGGAGTCCGTCTCTACCGTCTCCTCCACGAGAGTCTCGTCACCATCTATACCAAGGAGTGAGTCTTAAAGGCTCAGCAAGCAACACTACTCATAACATACACGCATAAGTCATAGCGATTTCTACATGCACATTCACAAATTTCAACACATGGCATGCTAGTCATTTGAAAGTTGCAACATATCATGAAAGTTCTACAATTTAATACATGGATCATGCTTTCAGATTTCTAAGAATAAAACTTACCTATCACATGCTCTCTATTCCATTTACTTGTGACATTTTGCCTTTAAGGAACCAAGACATGAGAGCTACCAACATGAACACTGTGCATATATGAAGGGAAACACAACTAGCATAGATCTTACATGTTTTTAAACACAACATAGACATTTTCACATGTTTTAAGTTGCTGGTTTCACATGGTTTAATGGCTGTAAACCTACACATGAGAGTTACAATATTGTTTAAAACATACTATGTGAACAACCAATCATGCTATTTTGTACACGTGCTCATCCATTATCCCTAACATGGGTTCTAGACATTTTTGCACATATAAACATGATGATAACAACATGGAATTACTGATTTCATATGGTTTCAGATTTGTCTCACATGGATTTCAATGTCATATTCTCACATTTCTAGTTTCACATTTTCTCTACACAAGTTTCCCTTTTCACATGGTTGCACTTTACACATACACATTTCACATTGTTCACTTACACATTAACACATGAACACATACACATTACACATTACACATTTTAGGTGCCGTGACACATAGTCCAAACCACCAAAGAAGGACATATACACATCACATTACACATAGACGCCATCTAGGCATTCCAATGGCGACTCTTGGACTGCGCAGACCGGGAGAACAAGTCTCCACCCTAACCAGTGGTACTTGTCCACCTCCAGGATTTCCCCCTAATGCCCTTAGGGTCACTTACACATTGAACCTTCTCAGGGGGACTTTTCCCTGATACGGTTCCACTGCCCTCTGTGGAAGCAATGTCACACTTGGCACATTTACACATTTACACATTTTTACCGATTTTACACATAGTTTGACACATGCCACTCTCAATTCATTTACTTTCTCACTCACATGCACATTCTCTATTTTCCTATCATGACACTACAGATTTCAGACATTAACAAGCAGGTAATTCCATTAATCAGGCTGGATTAAACAAGAATCAACTCATTTTATAATGACATGCATCAATTTCACATTTTTCATGAAAATTTCATAAGGCATCGTGCTCTGGTCCAAATGACTTGAAATTTTAATCACAAACTAATTTCGAGTTTAGGACCCTTCATGCAAGTTTTCAGAATTTTCTAAGTTAAAATGAATTTACAGAAAATCAAACATCCATTTTTCATGCCATTCGTAAATCAAGTCGATATGGAATTGCACACAAGCCAAAATTTTAGCAAGCTACTGTCTGAACCCTACATGTATAGAGCTACAGAATTTATTCCTCAATTTATGGGGCAATGCCCGGTTTACCGAGGATTTATCATAACTTATGCATAATTCCTATTTTCCAAATAACACTTTCAATAATTTACACAAGCATGGCAAAGTCTCAATTTCAGAATAGGGCTGATCCATTCATGTATGATCCTCACAAACTTGGTCATACAGGCTAGTCCTAAATCATGCAACAGTAGATTGACAAGATTAACAACTAATCATGCTTTGTGATTTCATGGAATAACTTCTATCATTCACCACCATGCACACTCATCCATCCACACACCACATTCATCACATTAACAATATACATAGAATATAAATGGTTTACAGTATATCCTCATCGTGAAACATATCGAAGATAGTATATAGAAGGGCAGAACAGGTCACTGTTCTGTCCAGATGAACTTGGCGGCGGTCTCTGGCCGCTAATTCAGTGTCAGCGGCATGGTCGATGGACGCCAAGCATGATCTCAGCGTCCAGGGACATTGCTGTTAATGTCGGGTCTGTGCAGAACACAGACCCGAGCTCCAAAGATGGGGTGAAAGTGGGGGTCTAGGACATGAGGAAAAAAATCATAAAAATTGTAGAATCGACCTAGACACATACGGAGACGTTATGGTTAGGTTACTTGCCTCTAGGAAATTGCTTCAATGGGTTAGAAGTGCTGGTGAAGCCCTCATTGGGCAGTCCCAAGAAGTTGCAAACTGTCCTCCGAGATCTCCTTCCTCCGGGCTCTTGGATGATCTCCACAGCAAGGAAATGTCGGGGAAGTCTTCTCCTTCACTCCAGCTAGCTTCTTGTCGAGGAAGATGGCCGGATTCAGCTTCAGAGGGTCAGATCTTTGGGTGCAAAGTGGGGGTTTTTCCTCAGTTCAGAACTAGGGTTTTCTCCTCTGGTTTCTCTCTTGCAAAAGGGTGAAGAGAGGGTTGGGGAAGGCAGATCCGAGTTCAGACATATGGGGAGGCCTCTCTCCCACTCACAAGGTGACAAGATGGCTCTCAGAGCCGTTGGGGACAACTCCCCAATGAGTGAGCTTCCTTGTTTCCGGAATTTCTGGCTCTGCAACGCATGCAGGTCAGAGAAATAGGCGTTCACATCGTTAGACGCCAGGATTAGTGTTGGCGTCCATAGCTGGACGCTGACACCCCCTCAACGGCTAGGGGTTGACGCCAAAGGGGTCTTCGGCCAGAAGTTTAAAATATGCAGAAAACTATGCATGCCATGCATATATACATGCAATATGTATATGGTAATGTATCCATACTATCACCATTCAATACATGCATTATTTACATCTAGTATAAACACATGCACACGTAATTGTACTAATTAATATGTACGTAAATACGTATATACATACACAAGCACAAATATACACACACAAATACAATTAATGCGACGGAAATTCGAAGGCCTTACATTACATGCCCAAGGAAATGAACCTCATTCAACCAAAAATCGCACTTGCTGAATTTTGCATACAGCTTGTGCTCACGGAGAACCTCTAATACTACCCTCAAATGCTGACGATGTGTGGCCTCATCCGGAGAGTAGACCAACACGTCATCAATAAAAACTACGACGAAACTATCTAGGTATAGTCTAAACACCCTGTTTATGAGATCCATGAACGCTACCGGGGCGTTGGTCAAACCAAAAGGAAGGACTAAAAACTCATAATGTCCATAATGGGTTCTAAAAGCCATCTTGGACACATCCTCACTCCTAATCCTCAACTGATGATAACCAGACCATAAATCAATCTTAGAAAAGATTGATGCATTTTGCAGCTGATCAAACATATCGTCAATCCGAGGTAAGGGATACCTGTTCTTCACCGTCACTTGGTTTAGCTTTCTATAATCGATGCATAACCTAAGTGACCCATCCTTCTTCTTCACGAATAAGATAGGTGCACCCCAAGGGGAAACGCTAGGGCGAATGAATCCCTTATCTAACAAATCCTGCAACTGCTTCCTTAGCTCAGCTAATTCCGCAGGTGCCATCCGATAAGGTGCCTTCGAGATAGGAGAGGTGCCTTGAAGCAACTCTAGAGTGAACTCTATCTCTCTAGCCAGTGGCAAACCAGATAAATCATCAGGAAAAACATCTAGAAACTCTCGCACTACATCTATCTCCGCAAGAGTAGGTGACTCATCAGCCTTGGGTACTAATACCACGCTGGCAAGAAAAGCGTCACAACTCTTGTTCACCATTCTCATCGCCCTCATGGCAGAGATGACAAACTTCCCTACCAAGTTCTTTGGCAAAGGATGAGAAAATTCATCTTCACCAGGAATGCGAAAAACGATCTTCTTCCCACGACAATCTACTAACGCATAGTGATCCTCTTGCCAATCCAGACCAAGTATAACATCGTAGTCTTTCATCTTTAGCAAAAAGAAACACCCTTCTAGGACTCTATCTTCGATGCATACTGGTAAAGACGGAATACACTTCCTAGTCGATACCGTACCCTCAGGTGTGTGCACAGACAAAGGGACTTCTAAACCCTCAGACTCTATCCCTGACTCTAAGGCTAAGTGCCTAGCAAAATGCTCGGAAATGAACGAGTGGGTAGTACCCGTATCGAACAAAACCCGAGCATGCACACCTAAGAACAAAACCGTACCTTCGGTGACATGATCCGCCTGCTCGACGTCCTCATGAGCTAACGCAAACACTCGAGCTGGGGCTCGAGGTTTCCCTGGTCGTCATGTCGCTGGCGCTGCTGCTACTGCTCTTGTGGCTGGTGCCGCTCCACGCTGACCTCCCTACTGTATTCTGGGGCAATCCTTGATCCTATGCTCGCTGCTCCCACACTTCAAGCACTTCCCCACCAACTTCCAACATTCCGTACCACCATGTGCCCTCCTGCAATGAGGACACTCATTCTGGCCACTAGGGGAATGCTGAGAATGTACCTGACTGCTTCCCAATGCCACGGGACGCTGCGGTGATGGAAAAGCCGCCTTCTTTCTCTCCTACCTCTAGAAAGGAGCTGCAGGCCTCTTCTGAGAAACCTTCTTCTCCTCCAAGTACTGCTCCATCTCTCCCTCCTGACGACACGCTGCGCTAAGGGTCTCATCGAGGGTACGATGATCAAATGCCACCAACCTCGTCCTCAGTGATGGCCTCAGACCCATCACGAACTTCTTCGCCTTCCTGCGCTCATTAGCTACAATATGAGGGGCATACTTAGATAGCTCGGCAAACCTGGCCTCGTACTCTAGTACGGTCATGGAGCCCTGAGTCAAAGAGAGGAACTCCTGCTCCATCTTGTCCTGGATGTGCTCCAGAACAAAAATGGCTCGGAAAATCCTCACGAACTCGTCCCAACCAATCTCCACAGCACCATCCTCGAACTTGGTACGTAACAATGAGGACCACCACACGTCGACTTGCTCCTGCCAAAACCACCCATAAGGACTAACCAACATTATCTATACTTAAAGAAATAACCACCGAATTAATTTACACATACATGTAGCATATAGGTGGCTAAAGTGACCTTGTCATCCTTAGTGCACCTAATAGCCCGGAAGATCTTCTCGATCTCCCTCATCCAGCTCTCAGCAAGTAACGGGTCGCTCTCCCCCTTAAAAGAGGGTGGCCACATCCTCTTGAACCGTTCCATGATGGAGGGTCCACCATAGTCCTGAGCCTGGGGAACTGGCACTTGAGCCTGCCACAGCAAACATCATAAGCAACACATATAGCATAGCAACATAATAAACATATCATCAAGTAAAACAGACTACTCTGTCTACCGTTCTAACCTGAGCCTGATGAGCCTCCAGCTGAGCCTGGAGTGCAGCCTGGGTGTAGGCCTACGTCTGCATGGCCTGCACTAGACCTTGAATAAACACTCCATAATCTACTGGTGGTAGTGGGGGAAGCACAGGACCCTGGGGTGCTGGGGCTTGCTGCTCACCCTGATCCTCACGCCGAGGCTCATCTCTCCTCTGCTCACCCTCAAGAGCAGGAACACCACGCCTGCCACGTGAAGCCATACCCTGCAAAATGATTTAATCACAAATTAGAACTAGACTATCTAATTTCTAACTATTTACTTATCTATGTGGACAATCTACACAGACTTAGCATACAATGAAGATGATGGTATGTGTATATTTATGTACAATTTCAGCTTGTCTCTCTGATACCAATCTCTGTAACGACCTTCCTTATACCGGTACGGTTACACCAACCCACATCGGTATAATGAACGCCACTACAGTGAGGCATTTACCCAAGAATTGTACAATTAGGCTGAAACATACACAAATATATAACACATGACAGCAGAAATGAAATAACTGGAAAGTAACTCTTATTCCATCGTCATCATTTATACACAGTCTATATAGAAAAGGAAAAGTAAATACTTCATAACTGAGAAATTTCAAATTTTTTTTTCATTGTCCACATAAGACTACGCAGAGTCTTTTATTACATACTATGAAAGAAGAAAATACAATGCTGAATCCAAGACAAAAGTCTCCTACTCTCGCTCCGAGTCGCTCCTAACGATCTCCTCAGAAGAAGTAGAAATGTCTGCACCTGTACGCCAAAGCAAGAATGCATCCAAAAGAACTCAAAAAGTAATTCCAAACACACTAAACATACATACATCACATGACCTTACACATTCTCATACTACACCATTATCATATAAAGCATGGATTTGATAATGTTTCAAAAAAAAACCTAAACATGATTTCCACACATGCTAGACATGATAAGTGATTTATAACAATTTTACAATGACTTAAAACCTATCACATGCTTTCTACACACTTTACAATATGCTAAACTAAATCTCATTTAACTACATTCACATGCTAAGATAATACCAATTTTAAACATGAAGTTTACACATATTACAAAAACATTCCTAGCATGGATTCTATGATCATTTTCACATGGTTAACACATCTACACACATGAATAGATTGCTGTTTTTACATGGATATATCACATTCATATAAGGAATTATCATTTTACATGTTATACCATAGATGTATATTCTCACCTAATCATTTACACAATTTCACTTATCTAGTTCACATGTTCACACTCTCACACACATGCTCACATATTCTTAATTATATGTCATGACACATAGTCCAGACCACCTCTAGAAGGACACACACTTGTCACATCACACACATATTTATCATCTAGGCAATACAATGATAGACCTTAGTTACTGCGCAGAATCGGGAGAAGCACTCTCCACCCTAACTAGCGGTACTTGTCCGCCTCCAGGATTTAATCCCAATGCCCATAGGACATCACACACTATGAACCTTCCTGTGGGGACTTTGCCACAGTACGGTTCCACAGCCCTCTAAGGTAGCAGTGTCACCCATTGGCACATTTACACATTTGTTTTATTTACACATTAGGGTACATTATTTAACACACCATTTACTTACTCACATGCAAGCACATATTTCATGCTTATCTAGCATGGTACTGCTGTTTACAAGTTTAACATTTACTAATTAATACTAATCATGCTGAAAACAATGTAAATTATCATGCTTTAAAACGGCCAATACATGATGAATTAATGAAATCAGTATTTGTTGTTGTTCAATTCACTTGAAAATTTAACCACAGACCATTTGTGGATTCCACAGTACACATGCAAATTTTCCTAATTTTATGAAATACCAAATAATTAAGAAAATTTGAACAGTGACATTACATACGGTAAAAATAGTCCAATTCTCATGGTTTTCATTATTCACACCCATAATTCACTCTATACATGTATTCTGATAGTCCTAATGTTATGAAAAATTCTAGGAATTCATCTACTTTTATACGATTAAATGGAAATTTTATACTGATAAAACATGTTTACTATTCTACAGTTCAGGAAAAATATCTATTTATGCAGGTATCAGAAAATGCAGGTATCAGAAAATTCCTAAATTTTTGTGACATGGACTGACATTTGTAATCATCTTACAGAAATTTTATGACATTCAAACTTCTCATAGATTTCACAAACAGAATTTCACAAGATAATAACCTGCTTGACATGCATTTCAGAAAATTCATATAAATAAGGTATTCCACAGAAATTCACAAAATTTACGCAGCATGATCTAATAGGGGTATTACATAACATATCATTTTTACATTATATCCTCATGCGTAGAAATCCGAAAAATAGGATACATGGGTCAGACATGTACACTGTTGCAGTCTGGTGAACTTGACGGCATGCAGGTGGCCGTTTATCAGGTTAACGACAACAAAGTGTGCCGCCAATTGAAGATCTTAACAGAAAGGGATCCTGCCGTTAAGTTTCTGTCTGTGCAAAACACAGACTGAACGTAAAATCTTGGTGAAATTGGGGATCCAGGACTCGAAATAAAATCCGAAAAATTTCTAGGACTTACTAGACGCATGTAGGAATGATGTGAAAGGGTTACTTGCCTTCGATAAAATCTCCAATCAACGGATTAATCCGGAGAAGCCCTCCTCAGCCTCAGCCAAAGAGTCCCCGAAATCCCTCCGATCCGGGTCCTGTGTCGATGTAGAGTGCAACCCGATGCTGGAGACATTTTCCCCAATGCTCAGACTTCCTCCTTGTCGATTATGAATGCCGAAGAAGTCACCAGTCGCCGGATCAAGGGGTTCCAAAATCAGTTTTTGCACAGAAATTAGTTTTTTTTTTACCCAAAGAGTCAAAAGGACCTAAATGAGCCTTAATCCGTCTCTTATATAGAGTTGGGGTTTTAGGAACGCGCTTGGGTAGGCTAGGTTACCGTTGGGGGACGGTTTCCTAAACCAAGGGCAACTTTTTCGGAGGCGTTTCTGGATCTGAAATCGCAACAAATCTGGGAGGTAAACGTCAACATCAATAGCCGCCAATTCTGAGTCGGCGTCCATCGATGTGGCCGCTTACTTGGGATTGGCGTCCACACATATTGACGTCTACTGGCCGCCAGAACTGAACTTAAAACTGCAGAAACTTTATGTACACCACACACACACACACACACACACACACACACACACACATATATATATATATAATCTACAATACATACATTAAATAATACTTATTCATGCAATGTAAACAAGTAAGTACTATGCACAATAAAGTTTATACATCGATGGCATACATTTATACATACATAAGAAATCACCCAAAGATGAAAAATCAAGGGCCTTACATGTTCTATAGTTAATGTTCTTCTATTGAAAACTTTATAATATCTAGGTTTTGAAATATATCCTAGCAGAAATCCTTCATCACTTTTAGCATCTAATTTTCCTAAGTTATCCTTACCATTATTTAAAATAAAAGACTTACAGCCAAAAGGTCGAAGATGACTGATATTGGGCTTCTTTTCCTTGTAAAGTTCATATGGGGTCTTCTTTAGAATGGGCCTAATCATCCACCAGTTGATGATGTAGCAGGCTGTATTGACTGCCTCTGCCCAGAAATATTTTAGAAAATTATACTCATTCAACATAGTTATGGCCATATCCAGCAGTGTCCTATTCTTTCTTTCTGCTACTCCATTCTATTGAGGTGTTCTTGGTGCTGAGAAGTTATGCTCAATCCCATTTTCTTCACAGAACTTCATGAATTCTTCATTCTTGAATTCTCCACCATGATCAGATCTAATGCTTACAATCTGAAATTTCTGATTTTTTTGAACTACTTTGCTATATTTAAGAAATGCTTGAAAGGCTTCAGATTTGGCTTCTAGAAAAGACACCCAAGTGTACCTTGAGTAGTCATCAACTATCACATAGCCATAGACTTTTCCTCCAAGACTGACTATCCTCATAGGTCCAAATAAATCCATGTGAATTAACTCCAAAGGCTTGGAAGTTGTAACAATTGTTTTGGACTGAAATGAAATCTTGGTCTATTTTCCTTTTGCACAAGCTGAACAAATTCCAGATTTCTTAATTTTCATCTTAGGAAGACCTTCAACCAGATCATGCTTTATCAATTTTTGATAACTGAAGTGCTTGCATGACCTAGTCTTCTATGCCACAACTCAGATTCTTCACTTTTGGTGGTTGCAAGACACAAATTTACTTCTTTTAATTCTGCTAGCTGCAAAGTGTACATGTTCTTCACTCTTTGGGCTTCGAATACTATCTTGTTATCATTCTGGATGACACACTTATCATTCTGAAAATTTACTGAATGCCCTTTATCGCATAAATGACTCATGCTTATTAGATTATGCTTCAGACCTTCTACATACATGACATCTTCAATTAGGTTCTTTTCCTTAGTACCAATGGATCCACATCCTAGCATTTTCCTTTCCCATTATCACCATAAGTTACTTGACCAATTTCATCTCTAAATGTTGTGAATAGCTTCCTATCTCCTGTCATGTGCCTTGAGCATCCACTATCCAAGTACCATTTGGATGCCCTCAACCGACCCTACAAATAAAGTTAAGTTGTAACTTTTGGTATCCAAATTTTCTTGGGTCCTTGATGGTTAGTTTTAGGAATCCATCTTAAGTGTCTAGTGGTGCATGTGCTAATGGTGTGTCCTAATTGATTACAATGACTACATCACAAATCAAAAGCATTCTTCTTATGTGCATTACCAATGATTTTTTGTTTTTATTTGTACACATACTGATTTACCTTTTTGATATTTTTGATTTCTTTTTCTACTACAAATTTAGAGGTTGGATACACTTTAGGATGAATAACATTTTCTTCATTTAGTGGAGGTGTGTATCCTAATCCATACTTCTTCTTTCCTATTCTAGAACCTTTTATATTAACAAATAAGGAAGTTTTGCAATTGGAAATCTTTTCTATAGTAGCTTTCAGATAATTATTTTCCTCTTGCAATTTTTCTTCATCTTTAAGTTCCTTAAGATTTGATTCTATTTCCAAAATTTTGTTGTTTTTATTTTTTAAGTCTTTGCATAGTAATTCAATAGCTCTTTTAGTTTCACTTAAGCTTTTGTTTAACCTTTCTGCTTCATTTTTGAGAAAGGTGTTAGCCTTTTCTTGGTTCAATAGATTTAATTTAACTATCTTCATTTGTTTTACTATTGTTTTATATTTTTCATAAAGTTCATTGAAGGCATCTTCAAGGCTATCAGAATCTGATTCTGAACAAGAAGTAAAAGAAGTTTCTGAGTTTACCTGTTCTAGTCCTGCCATGAGGGCTAGGTTTGCCTTCTCTTCTTCTTCAGATTCTGAGCTGGATGATTCTGAACTGGTTGCTTCTTCGTTGTCCCATGTTACTGCCTTAGCCTTTTTCTTGAACTTTTTGAACTTCTTTTCCTTGCCTCTCTTCCTATTGGATCTTTCTGCTTGATCTTTCTTCTTCAGCTTGGGACATTCAGATTTGTAATGCTCAGGCTGATTGCACTCATAACAAGTTGGCTCCTTCTTCTTATCTTTCTTGAAGAACCTTTTTGAGCCAAACTTCTTCTTCTTTGCAAGTATTCTCTGCAGCTTTCTTGAAAGCATAGCCTCATCATCACTGTCATCTGATTTCTCTTTAGAGTCTTCAGATGAAGAGGAATCTGCAATCTTCAAGGCATTTGATATTTTCTTTTTTGAAGAATTTTCAAAAAATCTTTCCATATTAATTTCATGAGCCATAAGGGATCTTATTAGTTTATCAATAGATAATTGTGTTAAGTCATGGGCTTCCTCTATGGCTGTAACTTTAGGAGTCCAGACATTAGTTAGAGATCTCAGTATTTTTCTAACTGTTTCTTCATTAGTTAGGACTTTCCCTAAAGCACTTAATCCAATAATTATATTTGAGAATCTGTTATACATTTGAGTTATGTTCTCATTAGGGAGCATTTTAAACTGTTCATATTGAGATACAAGTATATCTATCCTTGTTTATTTAACCCTATCTGTACCTTCATAGGTTACTTGAAGTTTATCCCACATTTCTTTAGCAGTTCTGCAGGCTGAAAGTCTGTTAAATTCTCTTTTAGACAATGCACAACAGAGATAATTTTTTACCTTGTAATTTAACAACATATTTCTCTTATCTGCAATAGAAAGACCAGAGGAAGAAGTTTAACCAAGGATTTGATAGTCACCTTGTTCTATTACCTACCATAAGTCGAAGTCAGTACCTCTGATGAAGCACTCCATTCACATCTTCCAGTATTGGTAATCTTCACCATCAAAGAATGGTGGCCTTGTAACTGATTGGCCTTCATAGTTGTGAGCTTCGGATGCCATTTCTTCTCAAATCTTTTGGATTCTTCTGAGAAGACCTTGCTCTGATACCACTTGTTGGATCGAAATGGCACACTAGATGTCCTAGGGGGGGGGGTGAATAGGACTTCTTGGCTTTAAAAAATTTTCTTCTGAAATGCACAACACTAAATAGATTCGTTAGTACTTAGTGTGTTGTGTGTGATTCATGTGTGAACTAGGTGGAAACAATCACACAAATATGCACAAGAATTTATCCTGGTTTGGCCCTTCCAACTAGGAAGTTCTACATCTAGTCCTCAAGTCAACCACTTGAGATTTCCACTAACTGCCAATAAATTAGCATTCTCTCACCCTTGAGAGGAATTACAAACCCACTTGCTCCCAAGCAAGTCTTCCCTAAACAGGGGTACAAAATTGCCTTCACAAGGCCTTCCCTTCGCAGAGGGGAAAATGCAGAAATAGTCTTCTGCACAAAATACACAAGAGAGTAAAAAAAAAGACTTGTGTGTTTACCTTAGGACTGAAAACAAACACAGACTTTAGAAGGATTTAACTGATCAGAGATGAGACTCGAATCCTATCTGAAAAACAAGGGTGGACTTAGAGAAAATAAGCAATTACAATTGCCACCCTACACAAGACTTCTTGGAGAGCTTCAGAGAGGGTGTTTTCTGAAGAGGGAAGCTCTCAGACTTGGCTTGCAGGAAATTCGAAGTGTGTAGCTCACAGAATTTTCAAAAGCTCTATGTATCTCCGTGTCTTCTTCATTTCAAACTTGAGCTTCTTTTATACACTTTAGAATATAGCCGTTTGGAAGATAGATGTTGGAATTTATGGCCGTTTGCAATCTGACCATTTTAAAGAGAACTCTAGGATCCTTTGCTTCTTGATGAGCTTATTATCCAGGAGTTCTTCAGTTTTGCTTCTTTCCAAGGTCTTCAGAAGAGGTGCAGTCTTCACAGCTAGAAGATTAGCTCTTTCTTTCTAGGAGTGGACTGTGAGGGAGACATGCTAGAAACGTGCTTCCAATAAATGACTGCAACAAAGACAAGATAAAAAGAAACAGCAACTCCACACCTTTGAGGTAGGTAAGTCAGAAAAGTATAGACAGAAGGTATGGAAACCTCGTATGCACAAGCTTTCAGATAAAAAGAATAGACATGCAGATTTGCTAAAAAGGTAAAGCATGGGTCTTGTCAGTGGTAGGTGAGTCTTGTCAGATGCCATGTACCTGAGAATACATAAATGCATTGTATCTATTGAATCCAGGAAAATCTGGAGCAAAGACATTGAACAACTCAAGGATTAGTTAAAATATTTCAGAAATAACATGCGTAGGATTTATATGAATATAATATGACTTGTCTTGTCAGAGAAAATAATAAAATAATATTTTTGATGAACTAATAAGAAATTAAAAGTTCATTGGAAATGTTGTAAGAAAAGATTAGGAGATAATCTTACATTAAGTGTTTAAGCTTCAAAAGATCAGAAAAGTATTAAGCACAGAACTGACAGAGAAGTCGAATTCATAAGAACATGCAATTCGGCTGTAGAAGTTGAAGAATGATTCGTCTTTACAAAAAGATAGTAATTCGACTGTAGGAGTCGAAGTTACAAACAGAAGAATTCGACTACAGAAGAAGATTACAATTCGACTGTAGAAGTCAGAGTGGAAATAGAATGATTCGACTTCTGAGGTAATTAGACAATTCGACTTTAGTAGTCGGATACTATGGAGATTGATTTCTAAAAATATTTTTCTGTAAGAGTCGAAGTGAACAGTCGAATCATGTAGTTAGGATTTATGAAGCATTCGACTGTATTAGTCGAAGAGAACAATTGAATCATGTATAGCTGTATGGACTTGGAAAAATTTTAGGTTGGTTTTGACTTCGATTCTTAAGGAGTCAGAGTCAACAGTCGGAGTCTGAAGTCGGATACAATATGATGTACTGAGAGTCTGTGGACTCAGAAAATTTTTGGCGATGAAGTTTATCACACAGTTGTATGCATATATATTTTGATATACATTTATTTTGTAGATAGTCTATTTAAAGATTTTGTTATAGCAAAAACATGATATATACTATATCTTCAAAATCTTACATTTTCTTAGGGGTAGTTGCTCAACACCCTCTATGGTAGCAGTGTCAAAATCGGCCTATTTTTTACACATTATCACATTATCACATGTTTCATTCATTTACATACAAACTTTAACTCATTTACATGCACTTTAACCTATTTACACATGTTTCAATTTACAGAACATGATGTTACTGTTCACAGTGATAACTAACTCATAACAACATCCTAATCATGTTGCTAATCACTGGATTACACATGATTAAACTTAACATTCTCAACATAGTTAATTACCATTGTTAAACCAATAACTGTACCTACTTTTATCAAAACAGCATGAAACTTTTACCACAGGCTTCACACAGTTCATATGTCACATACCTAAAATTTTTAGATTTTTTCGAAACAAAAAACAAATTTTAACAATTAAAATATATTTCAGGCATATCTATCAAGAAATTCATTAAACATGGTTCTCATTAATACAATCGGTTCTAACAGTTCAGAAATCTGAAATCAGTCATCATACCATCATGGAAAAATTATGGAACCCTAATATACAATGGATCTAATTATTCAGGAATTATCATGGTCAAAACATGCTCATTATTCCATTACAAAAATTTTAATAAAAAAAATATTTACAGAAATTTGACACCTCCTCATGACATAACCTAATGATTGTACTTGACTACACATAATATTCTCAGCATGCACAGACAACCATAAATCCGAATTCCATCACTCAGATATAAAAATCAGGGTTCTGTGAAAACAGATGAACTTGGCGGCAAAGGGGTTTCCGCCAACCGAGGTTAACGGCACACGATGTTGCCACTAACACAAGAACTTGGCAGCACACAAGTGGCCGCCAACCTGCCGTCTGCAGAAGTACAGACTGAGCGCACAAAGAAAGAAGAATTTGGGGGTTCCAAGACACAAGATAAATTCTAGAAAAATCCTAGGACCTAAAGGACATGGGTAGGGATGAAATCCCTAGATCACTTGCCTTGGATAAAATCTACAAAGGTTTAATTAGCTCGAAGATGCTCTCCTCGAACAAGCCAAGAAGCTGCATAAACTCCTCCTAGATCCAGTCTGTTTGCCGATGTAGATGGATCTCCGGGGTTGAGGATGCTTCCCCAATACTTGAAGTATCTCCCAGTTGTTGCAGATTGCCAAAAGACCTCCTCTCATGCCGGATCAAGCTTGCACAAAACCCATTTGTCCCACGACAAACCCTAGCTTTCTCACAAGAGCCGAAAAGACTTTTCTCGGCCGGAACATGATGATTTTATAGAGCTAGGTGGGTTGGGTACACATTAGGTTAAGTCTTCTACCATTAGAACTAGGTTTCCTAAACAAGAACCGAAAGAAACACTACCATTTCGAGATCTAAAATCATAGCAAAGCGCAAAACTAAATGGCCACATTGTTGTCGTTAACAGAGAGTCAGCGTCCATCGATCTGGACGTCAACCTCACCTGGTCATGCAGTCAACGGCACACATGTTGCCGTCAACATGCAATTAATGTCAATTTATGTTGACGTTAACTGGCATTTCGGCCAGAACACAGAAATACATCAAAACAGATATACACATACATCATAAATAATTTAATGTATACAAAATAAATAGATACCATATGCACAGAATAAACATATATATATATATACATATACACTTCATTATTACATACAATATGCACAGAATAATTAATATAATATGCACATCAATAATTAGATACTATATGCACAACATTATTTAAATAAAATATGCATAGGATTTAAATAAGTACAATATGTAAAGAATTAGGTAAGTATTTATATTCACAGAAGCAAATCTATATTTACATATACATATATATACATCCATATGCACATGAGTAATTAAATAGTTATAATATACATAAAAGTAAATATATTACATGCACAAAATAAATAGTATTAAATGAACAAAATTCGAGGGCCTCACATGCTGCCATATCAAGAGGGCCAACAAGTGGTATCAGAGCCTTGGTCTCTAAAAATCAAGAAGATCTAACGATCTTAGAGCAAAGATCAAATGGCAAATCAAGAATTTGCAGAAGGCCAATTCATCTTCCTGCCTCCACTCTTTGATGGCGATTACACCTACTGGAGGATAAGGATAGAATTCTTCCTACAAGGCTGCGACTATCTACTCTGGAGCATTATTGAAGATGGTGATTTTTTAATATCAAAGACAAAGGGAGAATGGTCAGACAACGACAAGAGGATGATATCATTAAATAGCATGGCTAAGAGATTCATGTCATATGCACTATCCAAGCAAAAATTCAACTAGATATTAGTGTGCAAAATAGCCAAAGATATGTGGGACACACTGAAGCTCACATATGAAGGAGAACCCATTATGGTTGAAGTTCAAGACAAGGACACTAGTGCTCAAATTTCTAAAAAAGCTAAGGACGAAAGAATTGAGAGTGCGATAGAAACTGATGACGCCAGAACTCATGGTCAAGAAGAATCAGGACAAGACGCTTCTTAGGTAGACATCCTTCCACATGAAGAAGAAGATATAAAGGAGGAACCTCAGATTGAGGGGGAGCCTCAGACTTTTCTCAAAGAGGATATCCTTGAAGAGGTAAGTGTTAAAGAAGTTTCTGATGAAGGAGAAGCTGAGGGTAAGGCACATAAGCTCCAAGTAACACCTCAAATGTGACAGACCGGGGTATTTATGCCCAATAAGGCTCCATATCCAGATCCGCCTTCTGCGAACGGACCGAAGTCTCGCAAGGGATATCTCACACACGTGTCCAGTAAGAGTATAAAAGACAAACCACAAGAATATAAGACACAAGAAAGTACATGTGCTCATATTTGTTCACAAATTTGTACAACTGTCCCATTACATTAATACATGTTCAATTTAAAAAGTACAACTACCTGGGGCATACCCGAGGGAGCACAAGCTCACACAACACTAACTACTAAACAACTGCTGGTGGTACAAGTCTGACACAACGCCGCTGCAAGCCAAACACACGGCAAGCCCTGAAAAGAACTGTAGGGGAGTGAGCCTCAACAAGTCACTGGCTCAGTAGGGGCTACCCAAACAACACCGTAACCACAAACACCTCAACCCAATGGGTCTCACTGGCAACATCAATAGCCAAACCATTTCATGCTCACATCATGACAATAAATAACAATTAAACATACTCATGATAATAACATAACGTTTTAAAAGAAAAGTAGGATTACAGAATTAACATAAAATCATTAGTCAGCCCAACTACTAAAGTGCCTAAACCACAGTCTCACTGGCACACTGCTACAGCAACGGATTGCTTATACCATAAGCCACACAGGCAGGTCACTGCCTAAGCTGCAAGCTTCGCAGGCAAACCTCAAGCACTTGAATAACAGGACTGCTAACAAAGAGCTGGTCCTTTATACTCCAAACCACACTACATCGGATACTACATACAAGGTAACAGAACTGGCTACCACGAAGCCAATCCAGAACACACTAAAACTATAATTGGAATCATACCCAAGAAGAGTAAAACTCAACAAGTGGAAGGTCTCACCCGGCCTCCACAGAGCATAGCTCTACTAAACCACAATTTGCCTAGGCCACAAGCCTCATCGGCAAATTACCCACAAAGGTAACATGATTAATAACCACAAACTAATCCACAATAAATTATAAACAAAGATCTCCTTAAAACGGATAAAATACAACAAGTGGCAGGTCAAACCACAAGACCTCCACCACACACGAAAGCCTGAAAAGGTTGGTACACAATGTACCATCACAAAACTATAAAATAACCCATAAAAGGTACAGGTACCTGCTACTCTGAGGTACCACAACACAAATACCCGATAAAGGGTACAAGTAGGTGATAAACACCACACTGAACCACAATTATATTATACTATCATTTAGGCACAACATTACAGGTAAAACCTCAACCAGCAAGTCACACAAACCACAACTCAGTCACAACTGTGCCAACACCAGGGCACACCTCAAACTGGTCAAACCTCGACCACGAGTCACAAACTCATGAACCACAACAAGTAGCAAAGCACGAGTCGGAAGGGAACAACGCCACCACTCGGGAACAGACTACTGACTGATCAGGCCAGTATCCAACCCGGACAACACAACACAAGAACAACCTCTCAGCCTCGCAGTCACGGACGAAAGGTCCAACTGCCGCTCCACAAGGAAGAAGTCAAACAACTGTGGAGACCAACCAACACCACACCTGCAGACACACAGCTACAGGCCCATGCCTGGCACCTCTAGAGTCTCTGGCCGGAGCACTCTAAAGTGAGGCACTGGAGAACAGGACTAGCTGGGGACCAGTGACGTCTACTGGTGTCCGTACCCCCAACTACGAGCGCGCTACAAGCGACTAAAGAACAAACTCTGGGAAGTCGCTGTCCCACTGCCGTCTTTCCCGCAGCCGGACGTACAACTCAAACTCAGGAGTGAGGGTGTCCAGGAAGACGACACAGACCTCAACGGTACAACAATACCGGGACAAAACCCCGAGCACAACAAACACACGTGCCTGACTCACAAAGAACCTGGGGTACCTGACTAGAGAGGCATTCCGGAATAGGCGCCGGCCCACCACACTCGGCAAGCTCAAACCACGATACTAACACATATAACCTTTACTTATAATTCACAATATACAAGTGTTAGGATTAGCTTATCATCGGTCACCGTGTGACCCCAAAGCTATCCCACACCAACACATAACTGAACCACAAACTTGCCTATCATTGGTCATCTCATGACCACCGTGGCAACTCACACCACTTACTTCATAAATTGATATAACATTATTCAAAAGACAACAACGAACTAGGGCTAGGTCGGTATAAACCTTCACTGCCCAAACACCACGAAGTCATGGCTAGGCTCACACAGGAACCTCACTGCCCAGTTACTATGACAAATCATAAGAATTACATTACAACAAAGTGTGTAGTACACACACACTCAAACCACGTAAACAACACGTGTATATTACACCCTGGTTGGTGTACCACACGTCTACCACATAAACCACATGTCCAACACATGGACAACACACTCCAAGAGTGCCACAGGTGCCAACGCACCACACATACTACGTAAAGCAATTACGTACATCACACATCATACACGTAAAACATGCCCATTACATGAGCAGTATGCTCCAAGAGCATATCAAGTGTACTGGCTCACACCGGTCATCACCATGCACACACAAACACACAATACTCATAACCAGAAAAAAACTACGTAAACCACACTGCATTGTTACATGCACAAGTTGGCGGCAACATCGACTGCCGCTTATAAGAAGTAGACGGCAAGCGATCTAGCCGTTTATATCTCGGCTGATGAGCTTGGCGACAAGCGATCTTGACGCCAAGTTCTCCAGCCTTAAACCCTGCAGAAACCCTAATCCAGCTCTACAGGTTTTCCAACCGTTAAAACTACAAGAAAATGTACTGAAACGGTTCTTTAAACATGCATGAACCCAAAACAACCCAACACAACATGCTACATACATTAAATTACTCAAACCACCCATTATCCCTTCATGGTGCAACTTAATCCGAAAATGCATTATCATGCTGATTCAAGTAGTTAAATCGTGTTTTAATGTTTCTAACAAGCTAACAGGGCTCGACCCCTACCTCAGAACACGCTCAAACCTCCCGCAATCTCCTGGTTCACACCGAACCCTCCGCGAGCTCCCACGGGAATTGCACCACGCCACAGCATTTCCTCGCACGATTCGTCACCGCCACACGTTCCACGGTCCTCCAAGCATCCTTCAGTACCTGTTGGAAGCTCTAGAAACACTGGAACGTGAAGCTGGGGCAAGGGGAAGAGAGAGGCAGGTTGGAAACCTGCTCTCGGGTGACCCTATAACCTGCAGAATTCTCAGGTTGGCGTCAACCCCTATGCCGCCAACAGCAACTGCCACCCTCAGCGTCCACATCTAATGCCGCCAAGATCATGCAGTCAACGGCAACCTACCTGGACGCCAACAAGTCAACGACCACCCCTGGCCGCCAACTCCTACTCAACTGCAGCAGGTCCTATTTCATTTCGGGACCTAACTTGCACCACACCTACACACACCACGCGTCTACACCACACTGGCCTTACAACAGCCATCACAACCACAACACACACGATCCAAAAGGGATCCAAAAATAAGCGACGTTACATTATGATCACCTAAAAACAAATGTCGTCCTCGACATATAAAACAAATCACAACAATCCGGATTATCACCTAAAACAAATAAAGCTGAACACAGAACAAGTAGGATACTCTTTCTCTGCTTTAGTCTTTCAATTCATCTCACAATTACTCTGTTCTGTTAATTCCATTGCCTTTCTTTAGCTTTCAACCGTAGGCGATTCTTCCTTGTCAATGATGCTTTCTCTCCTTGGACTGAACCTGCTTCCACAATTTCCCAACTGTGTTTGCAATATTTCTTTCGAGATCGCTTTATCTTTCTCAAATATCTTACACTGTAATATTCTTTCATGCCATAATCTTTCCAAATTATTAAACTTTCCGGTGCCATTTCCTTTTTCTATTTATCACTGCCAACTATTATTCTGCCTCATCTGCATTTACAATCGCAACTGACACCTCTTCAAAGAAAACCAATCACCATCTTTGAATTTCCTGCCCTTTCATATTATTCTGCTCATACTGCTTAAAGCCAATTTCTGATTAAAAAAATCATAATAAACTGTTCCTTTATTTGGCTGCGCAAAACTTTATACTTTCTTCTTATTCAAGCAAACTTAAACAATCTCTGAATATTAAATCTTTCTTTGCTTCCGCTTCCGCTGCGCTACTCTGATCACACTGAACATTTTTGCAAAATATTCCACAATTTCTGCTTACATTATTACTTTCAGTTACTTTCTTCTGGCTTCAACTGCTTCTCAAATCATCCCATTCAATTAATTCATGCTGAAGAAATTACTGCAATTTCTGTTCTGCCAAACCATTATTGATATATTATACTCTCCATATATCTTTCTTGCTTTACCGACATTCTCTGGCTAATTCCCATAATTCTGGGGCATAAACTTTTCAAATATTCTTAATCAATCTGCTCCAGCATTTAAACCCTGAAATATCTTAATAACAATTCCTTTCTGCTCAATTAAATCATTTCTTTGCATTAATATGCAAACTTTAACTGACATTTCCTAACTCATCTGATTTTATTTACTTCATCATTTGCTAAATTCTTCCTTTCTCTAATCCATATCTTTTCTTTATCTAAACTACCAATCATCAACTAAATATTCCTCTTGTGCAATTTTCACAAATTCTTATTGCACATTAATCCTTCTTTTCTCTCTTTCTTTATTCAACTGATCCTTTCAATACATATTTATGCAAATCTTCATATCACACTTCCTGCTATCATCATTACTCATAACAACACTTTTCTCAGATTTCTGATCTCAGGCATATTTAATCTATCTACCATAAATCACTGCTCTTTTATGTACTGATACCTCTTTAAAGCTGATCTGCCTTTCTTGATCATATCAAACTCTTTATAATACTAATCACATTCTCATCCATACTGTTTCTTAATATCATCTGACTCAGATCTCTAATGCCACAATACCTCTACTGAGGTTCTCAACTGCAACTTATCACACAAACTGACCTGTTCCTTATCACCTTGTTACCATGCACCTGTCTCTGCCAACTTTCTATCTCATTATAACTTACTTACTGAATTCCATATCCAAACTGGTTAATCTCTTCAATTCCTTTAACTGCAAATCTTTAACAACCAAACTGATCTATCACAGAAATACTCTATACTTTAACTGCTTTAACTGCACTAGTGCCAGGACACAACCACATAGTTTATGCTACTATCCACATTGTGGCACAACAACAGCTCACAACTGCCAATCTAACAAACAGAAACACACGGTTTACTTGCCAAAAGCTCACGTAAAAACTACTTTATATCACACAAAACCTCAGACTTACTACCAGTAGTGAACATTAATCCATGTATTAGGACATTGTACTTTCAATGTCTTTTCATATTCTAACTGGACATTGCTCTGATACCAAGTGTGACGGACCGGGGTATTTATGCCCAATAAGGCTCCATATCCAGATCCGCCTCCCGCGAACGGACCGAAGTCTCGCAAGGGATATCTCACACACGTGTCCAGTAAGAGTATAAAAGACAAACCACAAGAATATAAGACACAAGAAAGTACATGTGCTCATATCTGTTCAGAAATTTGTACAACTGTCCCATTACATTAATACATGTCCAATTTAAAAAGTACAACTACCTGGGGCATACCCCGAGGGAGCACAAGCTCACACAACACTAACTACTAAACAACTGCTGGTGGTACAAGTCTGACACAACGCCGCTGCAAGCCAAACACACGGCAAGCCCTGAAAAGAACTGTAGGGGAGTGAGCCTCAACAAGTCACTGGCTCAGTAGGGGCTACCCAAACAACACCGTAACCACAAACACCTCAACCCAATGGGTCTCACTGGCAACATCAATAGCCAAACCATTTCATGCTCACATCACGACAATAAATAACAATTAAACATACTCATGATAATAACATAACGTTCTTAAAAGAAAAGTAGGATTACAAAATTAACATAAAATCATTAGTCAGCCCAACTACTAAAGTGCCTAAACAACAGTTTCACTGGCACACTGCTACAGCAACGGATTGCTTATACCATAAGCCACACAGGCAGGTCACTGCCTAAGCTGCAAGCTTCGCAGGCAAACCTCAAGCACTTGAATAACAGGACTGCTAACAAAGAGCTGGTCCTTTATACTCCAAACCACACTACATCGGATACTACATACAAGGTAACAGAACTGGCTACCACGAAGCCAATCCAGAACACACTAAAACTATAATTGGAATCATACCCAAGAAGAGTAAAACTCAACAAGTGGAAGGTCTTACCCGGCCTCCACAGAGCATAGCTCTACTAAACCACAATTTGCCTAGGCCACAAGCCTCATCGGCAAATTACCCACAAAGGTAACATGATTAATAACCACAAACTAATCCATAATAAATTATAAACAAAGATCTACTTAAAACGGATAAAATACAACAAGTGGCAGGTCAAACCACAAGACCTCCACCACACACGAAAGCCTGAAAAGGTTGGTACACAATGTACCATCACAAAACTATAAAATAACCCATAAAAGGTACATGTACCTGCTACTCTGAGGTACCACATCACAAATACCCGAATAAAGGGTACAAGTAGGTGATAAACACCACACTGAACCACAATTATATTATACTATCATTTAGGCACAACATTACAGGTAAAACCTCAATCGGCAAGTCACACAAACAACAACTCAGTCACAACTGTGCCAACACCAGGGCACACCTCAAACTGGTCAAACCTCGACCACGAGTCACAAACTCATGAACCACGACAAGTAGCAAAGCACGAGTCGGAAGGGAACGACGCCACCACACGAGAACGGACTACTGACTGATCAGGTCAGTATCCAACCCGGACAACACAACACAAGAACAACCTCTCAGCCTCGCAGTCACGGACGAAAGGTCCAACTGCCGCTCCACAAGGAAGAAGTCAAACAACTGTGGAGACTAACCAACACCACACCTGCAGACACACAGCTACAGCCCCATGCCTGGCACCTCTAGAGTCTCTGGCCGGAGCACTCTAAAGTGAGGCACTGGAGAACAGGACTAGCTGGGGACCAGTGACGTCTACTGGTGTCCGTACCCCCAACTACGAGCGCGCTACAAGCGACTAAAGAACAAACTCTGGGAAGTCGCTATCCCACTGCCGTCTTTCCCTCAGCCGGACGTACAACTCAAACTCAGGAGTGAGGGTGTCCAGGAAGACGACACAAACCTCAACGGTACAACACTACCGGGACAAAACCCCAAGCACAACAAACACACGTGCCTGGCTCACAAAGAACCTGGGGTACCCGACTAGAGAGGCATTCCAGAATAGGCGCCGGACCACCACACTCGGCAAGCTCAAACCACGATACTAACACATATAACCTTTACTTATAATTCACAATATACAAGTGTTAGGATTAGCTTATCATCGGTCACCGTGTGACCCCAAAGCTATCCCACACCAACACATAATTGAACCACAAACTTGCCTATCATTGGTCATCTCATGACCACCGTGGCAACTCACACCACTTACTTCATAAATCGATATAACATTATTCGAAAGACAACAACGAACCAGGGCTAGGTCGGTATAAACCTTCACTGCCCAAACACCACGAAGTCATGGCTAGGCTCACACAGGAACCTCATTGCCCAGTTACTATGACAAATCATAAGAATTACATTACAACAAAGTGTGTAGTACACACACACTCAAACCACGTAAACAACACGTGTATATTACACCCTGGTTGGTGTACCACACGTCTACCACGTAAACCACATGTCCAACACATGGACAACACACTCCAAGAGTGCCACGGGTGCCAACGCACCACACATACTACGTAAAGCAATTACGTACATCACACATCATACACGTAAAACATGCCCATTATATGAGCAGTATGCTCCAAGAGCATATCAAGTGTACTGGCTCACACCGGTCATCGCCATGCACACGCAAACACACAATACTCATAACCAGAAAAAAAACTACGTAAACCACACTGCATGGTTACATGCACAAGTTGGCGGCAACATCGACTACCGCTTATAAGAAGTAGACGGCAAGCGATCTAGCCATTTATATCTCAGCTGATGAGCTTGGCGACAAGCGATCTTGACGCCAAGTTCTCCGGCCTTAAACCCTGCAGAAACCCTAATCCAGCTCTATAGGTTTTCCAACCGTTAAAACTACAAGAAAATGTCCTGAAATGGTTCTTTAAACATGCATGAACCCAAAACAACCCAACACAACATGCTACATACATTAAATTACTCAAACCACCCATTATCCCTTCATGGTGCAACTTAATCCGAAAATGCATTATCATGCTGATTCAAGTAGTTAAATCGTGTTTTAATGTTTCTAACAAGCTAACAGGGCTCGACCCCTACCTCAGAACACCCTCAAACCTCCCGCAATCTCCTGGTTCACACCGAACCCTCCGCGAGCTCCCACGGGAATTGCACCACGCCACAGCATTTCCTCGCGCGATTCGTCACCGCCACACGTTCCACGGTCCTCCAAGCATCCTTCAGTACCTGTTGGAAGCTCTAGAAACACTGGAACATGAAGCTGGGGCAAGGGGAAGAGAGAGGCAGGTGGGAAACCTGCTCTCGGGTGACCCTATAACCTGCAGAATTCTCAGGTTGGCGTCAACCCCTATGCCGCCAACAGCAACCGCCACCCTCAGCGTCCACATCTAATGCCGCCAAGATCATGCAATCAACGGCAACCTACCTAGACGCAAACAAGTCAACGACCACCCCTGACCGCCAACTCCTACTCAACTGCAGCAGGTCCTATTTCATTTCGGGACCTAACCTGCACCATACCTACACACACCACGCATCTACACCACACTGGCCTTACAACAGCCATCACAACCACAACACACACGATCCAAAAAGGATCCGAAAATAAGTGACGTTACATCAAAAGATACCTTCAGTAAAGAACCATTCAGACAGCTCAAGCACCAAAGAAGAAGAAGAGAATGTCAATCTGCTCTTGATGAATAAAACAATAAGAAGGCATTCAAATAGGTATGGTTAGGGATGCTCAAAAGCATCCGATTAGTGACTACCAACCCCTCACTTCATTCCAATATGAAGAGGAAGTAGTCACCGTTAATTCCTAATTTTTTCTTAAATTACATTAATTTTTTTTTAGCAATGCTACTAATATCCTTGCAAGCATTTCTGTCTCTTTTATAGACTAATGCAGGGAATCTTAGTGAAGACTCATCAGCCTCACATTAAGGGGGAGTATCACATTCAGAGGGAGCAAACACTAAGGGGGAGAAATAATTACTGACAGTTATAAACATATTGTTGAACCCCTCTCCTTCAAACTTAGAGCATATTGGTAAGAAGTCCTTAAAAAAAGGGGAAAATGCAAATGGTAAGATCCTTCCTTTTTGGTTATTGACAAAAAGGGTGAGAGTATTTTATGTTATGAATTTTCTGTTCATTAGTTGTATTGAATATTTGTTGAAAATTCACTTGAGTTTTGTCATCACCAAAAAGGGGGATATTGTTGAACCACTCCTATATTTTATCCTTTTATTTTGGTGATAAAAATCTCATGATTATCATAAATAACATGAATATATTTATTACCATTTTTCAAGATTATCTATGCATAAAAAATAACATGTTTTATCCGAAGCTTACTTCGTCATATACGAATCTAGCTTCATCATATCTGAAGTCCACTTCGTCATATCTGAAGCTGGCACTTTGTCATGCATGCTTTTGGTCGTGATCCATCGATGTCCTACTTTGTCATATATGAAGCTAACTTTTTCATATCCGAAGCTAACTTCGCCATATCCGAAGTTATATACAAAGTTCACTTCGACTGACTGTGTGTTTCAGCTTCGATCGAGAATGTTAATTTCTGTATATCTGAAGTTCTACTTCGTCATATACGAAGTTTCACTTCGTCATATCCGAAGTTCCACTTCGATCAATTACATTGTATTTTGATTCCAGTCGAAGCTCCACATTGATTACATGAACATTGATTACATGAACATCGATTACATGAGCATTGATTACATGAACATCGATTGCGTTCACATCGATTACCTTTTAACATCGATTTCTAAAACATCGATTATGTTCACATCGATTACCTTATGACATCGACTACCTTAGACATCGATTACACTGAAACATCGATTGCTTCCACATTGATTGCTTACATCAATTATACTTAAACATCGATTGCATAAACATCGACTGCATGAACATCGATTATACTTTCACATCAATTGCATAAACATAGATTGCACTCAAACATCCATTACTATTATATTCAAACATCAATTGTCTTTTATATCGATTACCTTTATGAAGCATTGATTGCCTTTAAAACATCGATTACTTTTACACTTAAACATCGATTGCCTCTATATTTCAAATATTTGAAAATGTTTATGGTGGCAAATGAAAGTTCATATGATTAACTTATTATTTCTCTGACTGAAGATCTTTTTGCCTGACTCATAGGATTTCTTCCTTCCTGCAACAAAAGAGAAGCACCTACATTCTATTTTTAGCTATCTACAGAAAATACAGATAGAAGGCAAAAAGAGGTATGAGCCACCTGACAAAAGACTTCACAAGTCTAATCATCTGCCTTGCATTTAATGTCTGCAGGCCCTTTTCTGATCATAGTCAAAAAATTGGGACCTGCCCCTGGAAATACGCACCAGCCAGAAGAATCCTTTGTTCAAAGGGGACCAGTAGACTCAAGAAGACATCCGTTAGACTTAATAAAAGTGAGAAGAAGAAGAAGAGAGCCAAGAAACTCCAACGGCCATTTGTCAACGGATTTGTTCAAGCTGCTCAATAAAAAGGAGAAGCAAGAGAAGAAGAAAATGTGTGCAAACCTGAAGATCATTCAAGGAGTGTGCATCCAGTGAGCATCCAACTCCATACACACTAAAGCAAGAAAAAAAGAGAGCTCGAGCCCATTCAAGCTGAAGCATTGAAGCCGTCTTCCTTCTTCCTCATTCTCTCTTTGTGTGTCTTTGTGTATTTGAGAGAGAGAAAGTTGAGGTTTAGCCTAAGAAGAGTCTTGTCTTTTAAACTCTTTCTTTCTTAGGCATAGTCTCAAATCAAGCATTTTCTATTGTGCATCTTGAGCTTGATCTAGGGGCTTCAGGTCCTTGCTTCTATGTAAAGAAGTTTTCCTCTTTGGTTGGAAGAGAAGGTTTGCTGTGCAAGTGTTCCCCTTGTTGAGAAGGGAAGACCAGCTTGCGCCTAGTGGTGACCAGCTGAGGTCTATACCAGTGTTCCCCTTGTTTGAAGAGAAGACCTGCTGAGTTGTGTACCAGTGAGTTGCTTCTGAACTCGTGAAAGAAGCACCTGGCTGAGGTGAAACAGTAGGTTGCCTTCTTACCCGGAAAGAGAAGAAGACCTGCTTGTGTCTGGTGGTGTAACCGCGCTGGGGTTTGTTCTAGCAGGTTTGCTTCTGAGCCTGTAAAAGAAGTGGGCTGCTTTCTTGCTCGGGAAAGAGAAGGAGACCAACAGGGGCTGGGTGTTGTATGTTCTTAAGGGGGACTATAGCCTTGGTGTTTAGTGAAATCCCAAGAGTTTGCTTAGGGACTGGACATAGGACTTCTGTAACGACCCGAGAACCCGACCCTCGGCCCACGCCGAGGACCCGATTTTCGCGATCGCCGCCCACAGATCCGGGGGACCCGGAAGGGCTATAACACACGTCTGACAGGATATGTAACGGAAGTAAACGTCAACTGCTAAGCTAGAAGCGTACAAGCGGAAACAAGAAAGTAAAGCGAGACCGCTGCGTACTGCTCTAAGTACAGTCCCGACACACGCACGCTAGTACAAGTAAGGAAAGGGGAGAGACAAGTCCCTTAGGGGCATACCCCGAGGGTGACGTACACTGAGAGGGGGAACCACTGCTAGCTACGGGGGCCAAGACTACCGCCCCGTCTCCTCCGCCCGACGCGCGCCCTGCCGCTGCTGAGAAGACTCACCTGGAAAACAGAGGGATGAGCTTCACAACAGAAGCTCAGTAGGGACTACCAATCTCCTACTGGCTCTAAACAGGCAGAGGAACATATACAATTATTAAAAAGGAAAGACTGCAGTTTATATCTTTCTACCTACAAAAGAAGTGCGGAAACGAAACTAAAGCTAGCACGGTACGGAAAGTACTCTCGGTCGGAAACCCGTACGACTGCTCGTCGTGACCACCACACGGCTAGTAAAACACAGACAGAGGGAACTCCGCCTGGACAAGGAACACTAGCTACGGGAACAACACCACTAGTCAAACGGTCAGGTGCGTCCACAGACGTCTTATCCTCGACCTAGGTCCTGGCCCTCGCGTCTCGTCAGAGCGAGGTAGGACACAAGTACCACAACAGTAACCGCCGTAGTCTGGCCGGACTACGGTCCCACGCCTGACCTCTCCAAACGGTTCCGGGGCCGTAAGGAGCGAGGCAGTGAGAAGAAGGACTGGCTGGCCTGCGCCGGGTAGAACTCCTAACTGTCCTCGGCGTCCCAGACCAACCACGAGAGCTCTGCAAGCGACTCACACGCCACTGTCCTAACCACCGTTTTCCCCTCAGCTCCAGAGTCCGCCTGGTGGCTGCCAACTCGAGCACACTCGTAGCCCGGAGTACTCCCTCAACAGGCTCCCGAGGACGGGGGTCCCAGGTAACGGTAACAACCTCTCGCACGGGACAAGCCCTCAAGTGCCGCGCACCGGGCGAACGACTAGTGTGAGACCGTACTAGGAAACTAGCACAGGTGCCACGGGTACAGTAAACTGAAAACGGAAGCGGCGGAAGCACAACCTGCCTCTGGCTGAGAAGGCGACATAGGGTATGTCGCATTCAAGAAGGCGACACACCCCGTGTCGCAATCCATTTACCAGAAGGCGACATAGGGTATGTCGCATTCAAGAAGACGACATACACCCTGTCGCAATACCAGTCAGAAGGCGACACAGGGTATGTCGCCTTCAGGCCAGACGGGGGTTCCGGGAGCTCTCTCTCCGGGAACCTCCCCAAAACGGGAGAAACACTACACGGCGAGGGAGGGGAGCATGCTTATCATGATAGAAAGCTAGTAAACACACAAACCACCCTCGAAAACCCCAAGAACATGGATTCTACGCTCGGAGGAAACCTCACTCACACGAGCATGGAAACTCACACTCCCCAAACCCCAACCACACAGGAACCACAGTCTAGACGGGGAGGGGATCATGCTTAGGGCGAGAGGATCAAGAGTCCCTACCTCCACGCGAAGAACGAACCCGTTGGGGCCTTCTCGTAGGTAGAAACGTCTCCTCCTCGCACCGCACGGCACGAACGCGACCCCTGCACGAACGGAGCGACACCCTCCTCAGCACGGTCGCCTCAACACGGGGGAGGCACCCCAAAACCACCGGAGCTCCGAGAGGGTGAGAGGAGAAAAGGGGGAGAGGAAAACACGAGAGAGGGGAAAGAGCTCGGGCGCCCGGGTTTTAAGCCCGGATCCTGAGAAGGCGACACACCTTGTGTCGCATGGGAACCAGAAGGCGACATAGGGTATGTCGCAATCCCACTGACAACGGTCAAATCTCGGAATTCGAAAAAGTGAAGGCGACAGCCATCTTGTCGCGTTCACCCGACACCGCCAGAGCCGTACTGACACAAAGGACGTCTGTCACGTCTGTCAGACTGCGTCTGGGGCGACGCGATGGGAAGGCGACATAGGGTATGTCGCATTCAAGAAGGCGACACACCCCCTGTCGCAATCCATCAAACCAGAAGGCGACATAGGGTATGTCGCATTCAAGAAGGCGACATACCCCCTGTCGCAATATGAAGCAGAACCAGACACTGCTCACGATCGGAACCACGTCGCGACAGTCGCCCTGCCGCGACCCAGAGGACGGGGCCAAGGGCCCAAGGGGGCCAGGGTGTTACAACCCTCCCTCCTTAAGACATTTCGTCCTCGAAATGAAAACAACTCGGTCTCAAACCGGAAAGCAGTACAAGGAGAAGTAACATACCACTCAATCAAACAAGTAGGGAAACTGCTTCTGCATCTCATCCTCGCGCTCCCAGGTGGCCTCGCCACCGACACGGTTCTGCCAAACGACCTTAACCAGCGGAATCTGCTTCTTGCGCAACTGCTGAACTCTGCGGTCGATCACTCTAACTGGGTACTCTGGCACTGACAAGTCTGGCGCTACCTCTAACTGCGAGTAGTCCAACACGTGCGAAGAGTCTGCAACGTACCTCCTGAGCTGCGAAACGTGGAACACGCTGTGCATACCTGCTAGCTCTGCCGGAAGGCTCAACCTGTAAGCTACCTCGCCGACCCTCTCTGTAATAGGGAAAGGCCCGATGTACCTCGGACTGAGCTTTCCTTTCTTACCAAACCTCATGACCCCTTTGGTCGGCGAGACCCGCAGGAAGACCAGGTCACCAACACTGAACTCTAGCGGTCTCCTGCGGACATCTGCATAACTCTTCTGCCTGCTCTGTGCTGCCCGAAGCCTCTGTCTGACCAAACTGACTGTGTCTGCACACTGCTGCACTAACTCTGGCCCCAAAAGCTGCCTCTCACCAACCTCGAACCAGTGAAGCGGAGTCCTGCACGGGCGACCATACAAGGCCTCGTATGGCGCCATTCCGATGCTCGAGTGATAACTGTTGTTATACGCGAACTCTACCATCGGAAGGTGAGACTCCCAAGTGCCGCTCCAGTCTAAACAGCACGCTCTCAGCATATCCTCCAGTGTCCGAATGGTCCGCTCTGACTGACCGTCTGTCTGAGGGTGGTACGCTGTGCTGAACCTCAACTCTGTACCCAGTGCTCTCTGAAGACTGCGCCAAAACCCTGACGTGAACCTAGGATCTCTGTCGGAGACGACTGAAACTGGGATCCCGTGCAACGAAACAACTCTGTCCACGTACAGCCTGGCTAACCTGTCCACTGACCATGACATCCTGACCGGAAGAAAGTGCGCTGCCTTGGTCAAACGATCCACAATCACCCAAATACCATCATGCCTCTGCGGGGTACGGGGCAAACCAACCACAAAGTCCATGGTGATGTCGTCCCACTTCCACTCAGGAATGGGCAACGGCTGCAACTCACCACCAGGACGCTGGTGCTCGGCCTTCACCTGTTGACAGGTAAGGCACCGGGCAACAAACTCTGCCACGCCCCTCTTCATCCCCGGCCACCAGAAGAACCTCCTCAAGCAATGGTACATCTTGGTGGAGCCGGGATGAACGACATACCTCGATCTGTGAGCCTCTGACAACACTGCCTGACGCGCCTCCTCAGGAACGTACAAACGGCCTCTGAATCTGACCTCGCTGCCCTCGCTGAGCTCCACATCTGGCATCTGCAAAACGTCTGCCAACTGAGGGTCTGCCTGCTGGGCCTGCAACACCTGCCTGAACACTGACGGCCGAACTGACAAACTGGAAGCCACGGCACGATCTCTGGTCCTCGACGGAACGAACAACCCCTGAGACAGATCCTCGAACAGCCTCCACTCTCTGACCATCAGCGAACTCAAGCGCACGCGCCTACTCAAAGCATCGGCTACAACGTTAGCCCTTCCTGGATGATAGGAAAGGGTTAGGTCGTAGTCCTTCAAATACTCCATCCATCGGCGCTGTCTCAAGTTCAAATCCCTCTGGGTGAAGATGTACTGCAAACTCTGGTGATCGGTGAAGATCTGAAAAGCCTCGCCATACAGGTAGTGCCTCCACAACTTGAGAGCGAACACCACTGCTGCCAGCTCCAAGTCGTGGGTGGGATAATTCTCCTCATGCTTCTTGAGCTGCCGAGAAGCATAGGCAACAACCCCACCATGCTGCATCAGCACGGCACCCAAACCTGACCTCGACGCATCGGTGTAAACCACGAACCCACCGGTGCCCGACGGCAAGACCAACACTGGCGCTGAAGTCAACCTCGTCTTCAGCTCCAAGAAACTCTGCTCACAGACCTCTGACCAAACAAACCTGGTGTCCTGCCTCGTCAACCTGGTCAACGGTGCTGCAATCTTGGCGAAATCCTGAATGAACCTCCGGTAGTAACCTGCCAGACCCAGAAAACTGCGGACCTCAAACACTGATGTGGGCTGCTCCCACGACAACACTGCCTCAACCTTGGCCGGATCCACTGCCACACCAGAACCCGAGATCACGTGCCCGAGGAAGTGCACCTTGCTCGCCAAAATTCGCACTTGTCGAACTTGGCGTAAAGACGGTGACTCCGCAGGGTCTCTAGCACGATCCTCAGATGCTCCTCGTGCTCCTCTTCAGAAGCCGAGTAGACCAGAATATCATCAACAAAAACAACAACAAAGCAGTCTAGGTACTCACTGAACACCCTATGCATCAGATCCATGAATGCTGCAGGTGCGTTCGTCAGCCCAAACGGCATCACGACGAACTCAAAGTGACCGTACCTGGAACGGAAAGCCGTCAAACCAACATCTGACTCTCTGATCCGCAGCTGGTAGTAGCCGGATCTTAAGTCGATCTTCGAGAAAACTCGGGCCGATTGCAACTGATCAAACAAATCATCAATTCTCGGCAACGGGTACCTGTTCTTCACAGTGACCTGGTTCAACTGCCGATAATCGATGCACAAACGAAGACTACCATCCTTCTTCCTCACGAACAAAACAGGTGCACCCCACGGCGAACGGCTCGGACGAATGAAGCCCAACTCAAGCAACTCCTGCAGCTGGCGCTTCAACTCACGCAGCTCCGCCGGGGCCATCCGGTAAGGTGCCTTGGACAAAGGCATCGTACCAGGCAAAAGCTCGATGGAGAATTCTACCTCTCGCTCAGGCGGCAAGCCAGGTAGATCCTCCGGAAACACGTCAGAAAACTCAGAAACAACTGGCACATCAAAAACTGAAGACCCGCTAGGCTCCAAGGAACAAACCGAAGCAAGGTAAGCAACGCAGCCATCACGGATCAAACGACGAACCTTACAGAAAGAAATGAACGGCCGACGGGTAGACCGGATACCTCGAAAGCAGAGAACAGGTGCTCCAGGTATCTCGAACCGAACGGTCTTCCTCTGACAATCAACCACGGCTGAGTGAGCCTCCAACCAGTCCATACCCAGGATGACGTCGAAGTCGCAAAGCTGCAGCGCGTACAACCTGGCCGGCAACTGGTGACCCTCAACCTCGACTGTCACACCCTCCAGGTAACCGAAGGAACGCATGAAGTCACCGGACGGGAGATCGACCATCACGTCACACTGCCTCTCGGGCGTGTGACGAGCAAGAGACTCGTAAAACTCCTCGGAAGCAAAACACAAAGAAGCACCGGGATCAACCAAAACACGAGCAGCTCTGCCAAGGATAGGTAGAGTACCTATTACCAGGTTCGATGCCTCTGCCTGCTCCCGGGTGAGCGCCATCACGCGACCACGACCACGCCCACGCTGCGGCGCCTGCTGGGGCTGCTGCTGCTGCTGCGGCGGCTGCTGGTGCCGAGGAAACTGCTGCTGCTGCTGGTACGGCTGGTACTGCTGCGGCTGCGGAAACTGCTGAGCTGGCTGCTGGTACTGCCCCCGCTGCTGCTGACGCGGTGCCTGCTGCTGGGGAGGGTACTGGTACTGAGGTGGCTGCTGCGCGTACTGCACTGGCTGCTGCTGCTGCGGAGCTTGCCCCATGAGGCAATCCCTCCTAAAGTGGCCTGGCAAGCCACAAGTGTAGCACACTGGCTCCTGACTGCCCTGCTCAGCACCCTGCTGTACTGACTGCTCTGCGAACCTGGACTGACGCCTCTGCTGACGGCTCTGTCCACCCCCGCGAGTAGACAACTTCCTGAACTGCGAGCGAATTCCAGAGCTACCGGAACTGCCCGAGCCTGAGGAAGAGGAAGTCGCACTACCGCGGCTGCCTGCTGGACGCTGGTACGGCGAGGACCTGGAAGAGGCTCCTCCCTGCTGCTGCTGCTGCTGCTGCTGAGGCTGCCAAGCCTCCCTATCCAAGGCGGTGGCCTTCGCCACGGCCTCTCCCAAGGTGGTACACATGTGTGCCGTCACACCCCACCTCAGGTCTGGTCTCAGCCCTGCTATAAACCTCTCTGCACAAGCCTGGTCACTGCCTGCTACATGAGGCACATGCCTCAACAACCGGACAAACCTCTGGTGGTACTGGGAAACTGTGAGGTCGCCCTGCACCAACTCGTGGAACTGGTCCCGTCTCTCACGTCGAGCGTAGTCGGGGAAGTACTCGTTGTGGAAGACCTCTGAAAACCGCTGCCACGAGATCTGGTCCAACCGCTGCCCTGGAAGTGAGTCTGCCTCTGAACTCTCCACCACTCATGGGCTGCTCCCTTGAGCTGGTATACTGCCAAACGAACCTGATCCTCCTCAGCACACTCCATAGTCTCGAAGATGCGCTCCAACTCATGGGTCCAGCTCTCTGCCTTATCTGGATCATACTCACCGTGGAACATTGGTGGGCGAAGACGCAGGAACCTCTCAAGGAGAGCGGTCCTGTCCTCCGTAATCGCCGTCCTCCGCCGCCCGGCCCGGGTACTCCCAGTGCCCGACCGCTACTGACGCTCTGGCTGCTCCACCTCTGGCTCCACCTCCTGCTGCTCCGGTATGGCTGGGGGAGGTACTGGAAACTGACCACCTGCTGCTGCCTGCCCGGGCTGCCACGCTCCCTGGTACATAGCTCTGAAGAACTGCTCGGCCATGGGAAAACAGTCTGCATACTGCTGAGGCTGAGGGTGGTACTCCTGCTGCTGCCCACCTGCTGCTGCTGCCTCTGCTGCTGCTGCCTGTGCACCCTGAGGCTGTGCCACTGACTCCTCCACGGACACCTCCTCCTGAACCTGCCCCTGAGCGGGCATGTCGGACTCATCCTGCTGCTCAACCAGCTGCCTAGCCTGACTGCGCCTACGCGGAGCCATGACCTACACGGCAACACAACTAACAAAGGTTATAAATACCCCTCGGGCGGCTAGCAGTGTACTTGTACTATTGTTGGGACTTACTGTTGCAGTTTAGATCCACTACAAGTCCTGTCAGACCAAGCTCTGATACCAACTGTAACGACCCGAGAACCCGACCCTCGGCCCACGCCGAGGACCCGATTTTCGCGATCGCCGCCCACAGATCCGGGGGACCCGGAAGGGCTATAACACACGTCTGACAGGATATGTAACGGAAGTAAACGTCAACTGCTAAGCTAGAAGCGTACAAGCGGAAACAAGAAAGTAAAGCGAGACCGCTACGTACTGCTCTAAGTACAGTCCCGACACACGCACGCTAGTACAAGTAAGGAAAGGGGAGAGACAAGTCCCTTAGGGGCATACCCCGAGGGTGACGTACACTGAGAGGGGGAACCACTGCTAGCTACGGGGGCCAAGACTACCGCCCCGTCTCCTCCGCCCGACGCGCGCCCTGCCGCTGCTGAGAAGACTCACCTGGAAAACAGAGGGATGAGCTTCACAACAGAAGCTCAGTAGGGACTACCAATCTCCTACTGGCTCTAAACAGGCAGAGGAACATATACAATTATTAATAAAGGAAAGACTGCAGTTTATATCTTTCTACCTACAAAAGAAGTGCGGAAACGAAACTAAAGCTAGCACGGTACGGAAAGTACTCTCGGTCGGAAACCCCGTACGACTGCTCGTCGTGAGCACCACACGGCTAGTAAAACACAGACAGAGGGAACTCCGCCTGGACAAGGAACACTAGCTACGGGAACAACACCACTAGTCAAACGGTCAGGTGCGTCCACAGACGTCTTATCCTCGACCTAGGTCCTGGCCCTCGCGTCTCGTCAGAGCGAGGTAGGACACAAGTACCACAACTGTAACCGCCGTAGTCTGGCCGGACTACGGTCCCACGCCTGACCTCTCCAAACGGTTCCGGGGCCGTAAGGAGCGAGGCAGTGAGAAGAAGGACTGACTGGCCTGCGCCGGGTAGAACTCCAAACTGTCCTCGGCGTCCCAGACCAACCACGAGAGCTCTGCAAGCGACTCACACGCCACTGTCCTAACCACCGTTTTCCCCTCAGCTCCAGAGTCCGCCTGGTGGCTGCCAACTCGAGCACACTCGTAGCCCGGAGTACTCCCTCAACAGGCTCCCGAGGACGGGGGTCCCAGGTAACGGTAACAACCTCTCGCACGGAACAAGCCCTCAAGTGCCGCGCACCGGGCGAACGACTAGTGTGAGACCGTACTAGGAAACTAGCACAGGTGCCACGGGTACAGTAAACTGAAAACGGAAGCGGCGGAAGCACAACCTGCCTCTGGCTGAGAAGGCGACATAGGGTATGTCGCATTCAAGAAGGCGACACACCCCGTGTCGCAATCCATTTACCAGAAGGCGACATAGGGTATGTCGCATTCAAGAAGGCGACATACACCCTGTCGCAATACCAGTCAGAAGGCGACACAGGGTATGTCGCCTTCAGGCCAGACGGGGGTTCCGGGAGCTCTCTCTCCGGGAACCTCCCCAAAACGGGAGAAACACTACACAGCGAGGGAGGGGAGCATGCTTATCATGATAGAAAGCTAGTAAACACACAAACCACCCTCGAAAACCCCAAGAACATGGATTCTACGCTCGGAGGAAACCTCACTCACACGAGCATGGAAACTCACACTCCCCAAACCCCAACCACACAGGAACCACAGTCTAGACGGGGAGGGGATCATGCTTAGGGCGAGAGGATCAAGAGTCCCTACCTCCACGCGAAGAACGAACCCGTTGGGGCCTTCTCGTAGGTAGAAACGTCTCCTCCTCGCACCGCACGGCACGAACGCGACCCCTGCACGAACGGAGCGACACCCTCCTCAGCTCGGTCGCCTCAACACGGGGGAGGCACTCCCAAAACCACCGGAGCTCCGAGAGGGTGAGAGGGAGAAAAGGGGGAGAGGAAAACGCGAGAGAGGGGAAAGAGCTCGGGCGCCCGGGTTTTAAGCCCGGATCCTGAGAAGGCGACACACCTTGTGTCGCAATGGGAACCAGAAGGCGACATAGGGTATGTCGCAATCCCACTGACAACGGTCAAATCTCGGAATTCGAAAAAGTGAAGGTGACAGCCATCTTGTCGCGTTCACCCGACACTGCCAGAGCCGTACTGACACAAAGGATGTCTGTCACGTCTGTCAGACTGCGTCCGGGGCGACGCGATGGGAAGGCGACATAGGGTATGTCGCATTCAAGAAGGCGACACACCCCCTGTCGCAATCCATCAAACCAGAAGGCGACATAGGGTATGTCGCATTCAAGAAGGCGACATACCCCCTGTCGCAATATGAAGCAGAACCAGACACTTCTCACGATCGGAACCACGTCGCGACAGTCGCCCTGCCGCGACCCAGAGGACGGGGCCAAGGGCCCAAGGGGGCCAGGGTGTTACAACTTCCATTTGGAAGGGCCAAACCAGGATAAATTTCTGTGTTCCTTATGTGCTTGCTTCCGCGCGCTTTACTTCCATTGCACACATTTATCTATACTAACCGAAACATTTTCAAGTGGTGAATTTTTGCTTCAGTTTTTAGATTTCCTATTCACCCCCCTCTAGGTTAGTCTTGCTGCCATATCAAGAGGGCCAACAGTGATGGCTCATTGAGCCTAGTTTCTTATGAACACACAATCCAAGGCAAGTGGGGACTCGTGCAATAGGCTCTAGTAGGGTTTTCTAAGTATGGACACTATAAAAACACCATCAAGAGGAAGAATTGAAGGTGTGCTGCCATAGGGAAAGAGATAAGCTTTGTTTTTCATATTCTTGGAGATTTAAGTGTTTCCAAGGATAAAGCACCATGAGAAGGTTTTGAGTTGCAAGGAAATCATCTCTAAGATCCCAAGGAAGGTTGAGGATGATCTAGTCAATCTGTTCGAGTATTTTTCAAAGAGAGGCTAACATCCGCGAAGATGTGTGGTGAGAAAAATAAGAGCAGCCATTACGTACTAGAACCATGCAAGAAAAAAAATGTCCTTCAATCTCCCATCTGAGAAAGTAACATTCCAAGGGTCCATTTACATCTGAACCATGAAGAAAAGGCTATAGGATCATCATGAAGAAGTTGCTTCAGCAAAGAACATGATTATATTTCATTCAGTGAAAGAGTTCATGTGCTTTCGAAAGAGGGAGTCTTAATCCAAGCTTGAGCCTCATTTCTCCATCTGATTCGCGTTTGATTGGCATATATCTATGTCGATCTGAACCTTGAACGATTTTGTATGTGGAACGTTGATCTTTGTGTGTATCTTTGAAGACCAAAAGTTTAGTGTGTGTGCACTTGTGCTAGGTACTATGTGTGTGTTTGGGAGATTGTATCTTTTTGTGTGCATGTGTATGTGTGTTTGAATTGAGCGTTTGTGCTTGCGTGTGTGTTTGTATCTCAGATAGAGATAGTGTGTGGTTAAGCCTCACATTAGTGAGAGGTGGATGTAGGATGCACATCTTGTGTAATCTGAACCACCTTAAAAATTCCCTGTGTTCTATGGTTTGATCTTGTCTTTGCGTTAGATGCTTGCATAGGGGTTTCAATCACACACATAGTACTCACACACTAGTCTACACAAGTTAACTTGAGTTCAGATTTGATCAGGTACTTAAAGTCTCAGGATGCATATCATCTGTTCATCAAATTGCCTCGTACACATATCAGTCACACCCAAGTTCACACAGCCCATCAAATTTAGATCTACATGGTTTGCTTATGTTCTTATCCTCACTGGTAACTTGTGATCTAATTTGATTGCACCCACAGAGCTTTAAAGAGTTTGCACACAATCTGTTCGATAAATTGTCTCACACACATATCTGCACTTAAACAGGTTGAACAAGTGAGGTTCATTATCAATAGAATGTTATACATATGATTCATGCTTTGTTGATTCATTTAAAGGGTTGAATCTAAGTTGAATTGATTTGTCATTTTTAATTCGTCATTTCCATTGCAAATCTATTCAACCCCCCTTTTAAATTTTCCAGTTCACATACTTTTCAGGCCAACAATTGGTATCAGAGTAGGTGCTCTAAAAATTAGAATTAATTGTCTGATTAGTTTTAATTGACTTAACAGTCTTGAGTAGATCCGTTTGTATGGCAGGTTATCTGAAATTTCTGTAGATGTCCTTAAAACTTCAACAAAATCAAGTAACTCTCATTACTTGATTTGTAGGAGTCGCCTGAGAAAAGCTTCAGAAGAAGGAAGCAAGAAATATGTCTCACAACTCATGGAAGCTCAAATGACCTGGAATCTTCACTAGTTTCAAAGAAAAATGGTAGAAGAAATAAGAATATGTGCTTCATGGCTCAGGGAAGCACACTGGACTTAGTAAGCTCCAAAAATTTTAATTCATACTTTGATTTTGAGAAAGAAAAAATGACATATCATCAGCTGAAACAATTTTGTGAGCATTTGTGTAGAAAGAATAAGAAAGTGAGTTGTGAGAATAAGCTTTTAAAACGTGAAATTCAATCAATTCAGAACATGATAAATAATTGTCATACTTTTATGAAGAGAATGAAAAATTGAGGAGTGAAATGAAGATCTAAGGAGTGAGAATGAAAAATTTGAGAAGAGATTAGATGGTTCGAAAGGAGAAAAAGAAAAGTTAGAGTGCGAAAACCATGATCTAAAATAAAGAAATGAAAATCTAATTGATGCAAATGAAAAGTTAAAGTTTGATGTTGAAAATTAAATAAACAAATTGACAACATGGCTCATGTGTTGGCCCATGGTAGCATGATAGAAGGGGGTGAATGTGTTGTATAATTTAAGACTTGAAAACCAAAACTTTGATACAAAAGTGTTAGTTAGAAAATAAGCATAGTGAATAAGTTAAGTAGCGAATAATCACAAGGACAATCATACAAAGGGACACAAATTTATCATGCTCGGCACTTCCCTCAATGGAAGTCCTATGTCCAGTCCCCAAGTAAACTTTTGGAATTTTACTAATCGAGGTACAGTCCCCAAATGGACATACACCGACTAGCTCTCTGCTGGTCTTTCCTTCTGCACAAGGGGAAAGCTGAGTACAGTCCCTCAGTTGGATAAACCACCCACCACACTAGTTGGTCTTCTCTTCTTGCAAGAAGAGGAACAAACCTTTCTTTCTTAAGAAAAGAAAGAGCAAATTGTCGAGATCAAGTTCAGGAATAATAAACTTGAACTTCCTTGATCTTCAATAGCAAGCTGAGAGCTAAAAGAAATATACAAGAAGCTCAAACTCTCCGGCTCACAAACTCTCTCCAAGATTTCAATGCCACACTGAGAGAGAAGGAAAGAATGAAGGCTTGACTGTTGAACACTTGAACATATTTTATTATTGCCTTGTTGTGTGTGTTCTTCTTCTCAGATTCAAGCCATCCATCTTCTTTATACAACCTTTTGAAGAAGACCATTAAAGAATGTATTCGTTCGGGCTCCTTCTTTCCATTGCTCTTCTTCTTCTTCTTCTGCCCATTGCCTCTCGAAGATATTGAAGAAGACCATTTGAATGATACCCATTAGACTCCATCTTCTTCCTATTGCTTCCTCTTGTGTTAGTGTGTATTTCCAGAGTCCCTTTTAGCAAGTCTCACGTACGTCTTACATGAGTACTATAGTCATGCAGACATTCAATACATGGAAGAGGATGTTAAGCAAGAGAAATCACGTGTCAGTCAACCCATACCTCTTCTGCAATGGCCCACATTTCTGGATGACACGCTTCTTACCTACCACGACAATGTAGCATGCAAAAGGTAAGATACAGTCTGAGAAGATTTCTTGGAGACAACTATGTTTCAAGAAGCAGATTTTGAGACTTAGAATGTGCGAGAAATAATGTGTTGAAAATAGAGAGAGAAGCATTTGAAATATGCTTGGCATTATACATTAACATAATTGTAAAATGATTTAAATAGAATATATCACTAATCGTCGTGAGAACCATGAGTGAGATGTCAATAATTGGTGCATCCAAAGCACTTAAAACAATCTGTTCACTAATCAATATATTTGAAGTAAGATCAACACTAATCGAAATATTTTAAAGCAAGTGTTCAAAAATCAGAATAATATATAACTTATATTCACCAATCGATACATAAATAACACTAATCGAAATGGTGTTCACCAATCAAAACATGAATGACGCTAATCAGAATGCTGTTCACTAATCAGAACATTCATAACATCAATCAGATCGATACTTAACCTTTGTTCACCAATAAGAAGGATATTGAACTTTTGTTCAGTAATTAGAATGTTTAGTCAGAACAAAGTTGAACATTTGTTCAGTGATCGGAATATGTATAACACCAATCAGAATGATACTGAACCTTTGTTCACTAATCGGAACAACACAAGAGTAATCAGAATGATGTTTAGTAATCGGAAAGAGAATGTTCAATAATCGATGCGAATGATCAGTAATTGATGTAATATCACTAATCAGAACAAGTGTTTCTTCTAAAATTGATATGAAACTTTTTACTAATTGGTATAAAGTTTCTTCAGTAATCGATGTGCATGCATATCGTATGACGAAGTGGGCTTCATGCATGACTAAGTGAAGTTCATGCATGACAAAGTAAACTTCTTCACTAATCGGTGTAAAACTTGTTCTATAATCATTGTGGCACTTTAGTCTCTAGCCAATATGTATTGAACTATAATCGATATGGACTTTTAGTGCAAATCTTTAAAGTGATAGAAATTATCTACATAAATATCTTGAAAAATAGATTTAAAAATATTCACGATATTCATGAGTTTTAGTTATCACCAAAATATAGGGATAAATATAAGAGTGGTTCAACAATGTCCCTCTTTTTAGTGATGACAAAACTAATGAGAATTTTCTAAAATAAAATATTCAATACAATCATTGAACAAAAAATTTAGAGTTAAATCATTTCCCCCCTTTTTGTGAACAACTAAAAAGAAAATTTCTTACCATTTTGTCATTTTCCCCCTTTTTAATTGTAGAGACTTCTTACCATTTCTTATTGTTAGGGAGTGGTTCAACAATAATTATCATGGAAGTATCATCTCTCCCTTTGAATCATGAGTCCTGACAGATTGCTCCTCTTGAATGTGATGCTTCCCCTGAATTGTCGCTCTTGTTGTTAGATTACCGCTTGTTGAGTTGTTGTTACTTGTCATATTTTCAAATAATTCACCTATATTAGCCTTATAAAAAGAAACTTGTAAGAGATTACTAGTAGCATCATAATTTAAAGCAAGAAAGAAAAGAAATACTTATTTGTGACTACTTCCTCTTCTGATAAGAGTGAAATGAAGAGTTGAAAGTCACCAATGTATACTTTTTAAAACCTTCTAACAGTAACCATTTGAATGTTTTCTAGTGTTGTTCATCAAACATATCCTTGTAGTTTCTTCTTCTTTTTCTGTGCTTGAGGTACCCTTCTTTTTGCTTCTTTTGGATTTTTCTTTATTCTTGGCAGGAATTTTTTGAAGCCTTTTTGAGGTACGATTTCTTCATCACTATTTACCACACTTGAAGCATCTGAGAAGCCTTCATCGTTGTTTCATGCTGCTTCTTTAACCTTCAAATCTCCTCCTAAGTTTAACTCATAAGCCATCAGGGACCCAATGAGTTCTTCCAAACACATGGAGGAGAGGTTCTTTGTGTCACGCCCAGCCAATTTAGCAGCGGAATAAATCAGAGAGACGTGAGCAAGGTATATGGTAGTGTAAATTGCACGTATAGTCGCAAAAATCAAAGCAACTAATGAACAATAATTGCAATAAACTCTTCATTTTATTGATAAATCACCTAAACTATTACAACCACTAAATCTGAGCCAATACATAGGGCTCAAAGACATCATTACATTGTAAAGGATATTTAAGTAAATATCTAACTAGACTCCATGATACTAAGGTCATTCCATCTCTATGATGCTAGGTCCCTCATCACTGTGGTCCATTCCCATTGGTGTCTGTAAGGTCATCATCTGACTTACCTGAAACACATAAAACAATAGCGCAGGGTGAGCGATAGCGCTCAGTAGGACTTAATATCTCATGTAAACAGGCATGCTTTAAGTGATTAATGTCTTGTAGAGCAGGATAACTAGAGAGAACGATCAAGTATAGTCGAGAGAGTAATAGCACATGATAGCAAGAGAACGATAATATTTTCACATGAAAATAGCATAACAAGCATGATAAGGGATTGACCATATAACGAGATAGCGTGTATGGTTGCACAAAAGTGCACTAGTCGCGATAGCAGGTTTGGTCGATCTTCTTGTCAACCGAGAGAATATAGTATTTTGATTGATTGATTGTCTTCGATTAAATCTTGATAGTCATGCATTTGGATGCATGCTGAACACCCTGATCATTGAACCCCCGCGAGTTAATAGCCTTTCGGGTGCACCTCCCAGGACCAAATTAGACCATTTATAATGTTGCTTGGCATTGATCATGTTTGTTATCTTAGACAATAAATTAAATGGCCAAAATAGAGTACCAAGAATAGATGAGAGTAATTGATGAATAGATGAGAGTATAGAGAGAACATGAATAGATGAGAGAATTAGGATAATAGATGAGAACGAGGGTCACGTTCATAAATCGTCGTTAAACAAGCAATAGTAACAGTTGCACAACACACATGGTCGTGTGCCGGCAATCGGTAGAAGTCACAACCGCCCAATAGCCATGCTACGAACACAGGCCAGAGGTCCGATATGATTTCAAGGTAAGAGAGAACAAACTAAGGCCATTGGATCATGCTGATCCCTAAGGGTAAAATAGGTATTGATGGTACAACCCGCTCATCGGAAATGGACATCCGCGAAAGCCAAGGAGTCTTACGGAGGCCTCGACAAGGAGTTCCTAGTCCAGTCAGGAGTATTCCCAATGGAGAGGTCGTCCAAGCCAAGATAAAGTGTGTATAGAAAACTTTTACTCATCATGCCTTAAGTGCTCAAAGGTTGAGGAGTCACGATAACGGAATTAAAGTGAGCGAATAAAACGATGGCAAGTCCTTTTAAAATAATAGGGAAATTTACATGAATAATTAAACTTAATTACCAGATATATTATTGAGTAATTTTCTATAAGGTCTCATGGCAGAAATACATGTTCGGTGTGTGCATGTGAAGAAAATCAAGAGATTGAGATTGGTTGTGAGCATGTCGTTTTTTTTTTAAAGAGGATTAATATAGCATGTTTAAGTTTCTACTTTTATATCAAGCTAGAACAAAAGAGAATGATAGAGAACAATTGTATAGTAAAAGAGAGAAGATCATGTCATTAGGAATATTAGAGTAAGATTCAAGTTCTTAACGTCTTTACAAATGCGTTAAACAAATTTTATATTGATGGAAGTATGAAAATCATGCTTAATAAAACTTAATAGAACTTAATCAAACTTAATCATGGCTTAATCAAGCTTAATTGAACATAATTAGGACTTATTCAAGCTTAATCAAACTTAATCTGAGCTTAATCAGACTTAATTAGGTCTTAATAACACTTAATCAGACTTTAAATAGACTTAATCTAACATAATCATACTTAAATAAGACTTAAACAGGTTTAATAGGACTTAATTAAAGTTAAATAGACTTAAACAATACTTAATCAGTCTAAATAGGGCTTAAATAGGGCTTAATAACATTGTTGGTTGGCCTGTTCCACAAAATAACCAGAGGTCAGAGGTTTCTGTGCAAAAAGACAAGAGAAAAAGACTAAAAATCTGGATGGTAACAAAGTGCGGCGCAATGCGCCAATACAAATGGGACAACCAATGGATCGCTAGAAGTGGTTGGCGGCGCATTGCACCGGGACTAGATGGGATGCACAGGGGGCTCTGTGCGCCTAACAAAGAACAGATTTTCCAGCAAAACGTGATTTGCTTCTTGCCTTCGAAAAACACTGATCTAATCTATTTTTGGGAAAACTCTGAACATAAAACTTGTTCTAAACAGGATGTAGAAGGTCTCTATATATTTATTTGAATAAATTTGACCTAGGGATGCGTAACTTTTAGTTTTATGACCAAAAAGCCCTAATTTGCAGTATACTTGGAAAACAGTTACTATGATCAAACCAATGCATAAACATTGAGGAAAATAGAGAGGAATCCTTCCTAACATGTTGAAGAATCTTCAGTTAAAGTTTCATGAAGTTTGGATAAGGGGTTTAAGAGATACAATATCAAGAAGATGCAACTCGTATAAACACAAAAACTAAAACTTTGGGGCTTTAATTCGACGTGTATGCATGATATAAATTGGGGAAAACATGAAGCTTTTGTTACTGGGATCATGATCTAACTAGGGTCGAGTTTAATTTAATTTTGCTTGAGAGATTGCCTACCTTTGAGCATTTTTGTGATCCTAGGGCAAGAACGTGAAGAATGTTTGAAGTTCTCCTTCCAAGCCTTCTCCTCCATGAATTCCTCCTCCTTTGGCCTCCTTCCCACATCCAAGAGATCCCAAATGATCATTAGGGTCGGCCATGAGGGTTTGAGGGGTTTATTTAAGGGTAATGTAGTGTTATTTCATAATACAACTCTACCTCTCTTCCAACTCCGAATTTCTCTTATTTATCTAGCATTTTCTAGTATAAATCCTCTTATTTGGGTTGGGATGTGACTCAATTTCATGGCCAACAAGTTATGGTAGAGTTAGGACTCTTTTTAAGATAATTACATGAGTTGTAAAGAGATTTTCTTACCATTTTAAATTTTTCAATAATTTAGCCACAAATTTAATCCTATTTATCTCTCATCCATCATTTGGACTCTTGCATTTGGCCTAATAACTCATATTTGAATGAATTGTACAACCCATATACTAAATTTACTTAATGAGTTTTAAATACCAATTTTAAATTAGAGAGTTTATTCATAGGCCAAAATGGTCCATTGGTCCAGTTCCCATAATGGACTATCAACACACATTGTTTAAAGTGTACCCATATGTTTATTTTGATTTATAATTCACTTTGGTACATATGATAATGGATTCTCCGACTTACTCCTTAATTATGATAATAAGTCGCAATAATTCTTAAACTTGGTCCAAATGATTTTTCTATGCCCAAATTTCTTGATGGGTCATTAGAGAATATTATTTAATGATGTTTATCTATAATTTTTAATTAATAAATTTTCTAGGGTACTACACTTTGCTTCCTCGATTGCCATGACTTTAGGTGTCTATTGCATTAGGAGAGATCTGAGAATCTTTCTGACCATGTCTCCCTGGCTATACGTCTTTCCTAAGCTTGCAAGGCCATTACTAATGTCAGTAAAATACAATATATTTCAGTGACAGTCTCACCTGGTTCCATTTGAAACTCTTCATATTTTGTGACTAGAATGTCAATCCTAGCCTCTTTCACTTTGTTTTCTCCTTCATAAGTGAGTTTCAGTTTGTTCCACATTTCTTTTACCGTATTGCACATTGATAGTTTATTGAATTCATTTCTCGACAGTGCGCAACACATAATGTATTTTGCCTTATTGTTCAATGACAGTCGCTTCTTGTCATTTATTGTCCAATCTTCTTTAGGATTTGATACCACAAGGTCGCCATCTTAGATATTGGTCCATAGTTGGTAATCTAATCGCTAAAGAAAGAATTCCATTCTTGTCTTCCAGTAGTTGTATTATTCTCCATTGAATAATGGTGGCCTGTTGACAGATTGACCTTTAGTGTAGCGTTGAGCTGACACAGATCTTTGCTTTTAGATCGTGAGATCTTCTTAAAGAGAGCCTTGCTCTGATACCACTTGTTGGCTTATGGCAGCACATCAGAGGGGGGTGAATGATGAAATGTTGCGGAAAAACTGCTATGAAGAAATCTAGAAGGGGGGGGGGGTTGAATAGATTTCTTAGAATTTTATGATTCACTTCGATTAGGATCTTAGAGAAATTGAATTCAGTATGAAATCTAAAGATCAATGTCACTTATAAACAAATTAGACCAGTTAGATGGTGAAATGCTAACGAGCCTATCAAGCATCTAATGTAAGAGATGAGCAAACCACAATAACAGAGAGATTTAGGGTGGTTCGGATTACACAATAGTGTATCCTACATCCACCATCCACACACACACACGAATGTGGCTTATCTTTCTAGTTCAAAAAAATCACATGGATCACACACACACTCTGAGATACAGAAATCTCAGATCCAATCACACACACACGCGAAATTGGGCACAAGGACTGCACCAATTTCACAAAACACACATTATGGAATGAGTTTAAGAGTGAGGAACCAGATTGAACAATCAATAGAAGATGGAAGGCTTCTGGTTTGAATGTCCCGATTTATGCTTGAGTAATAGGGACCAGCTCTTCTGCTTCAGCTCCTGGAAGAAGACTCTGATGGATCGAAATTCTCCTTCAGTTGGATTATCCAAGATGCTCAAAGCTTTTGTTCCTTCACATCCGGAAGCAGTTCGCCAGAATGAAGCTTTCTTCAGAGGTCGGCTGGAATACTCTGGAGCATGAAGAGCAGATGTGTGTCCCGATGAATGCTTCTCCAAAAGCCAAGTGGCAAAGGGGTATTTATAGCCCCAAGGGTCCACAAAATATCTTGGGAATTGGGAGCATAGGAAGTCCCGCCCAAAAAAGCCCTTACCAAAATCCTCCACGTGCCTTGGTAATTTTAGTTCTGGAGAATTATCCAAACTGTGTCGACACTACACTATTATGTGTCGACACACAGGTTCTTGGCTGAGAAACAAGCTCCTGGGACAGTGTACTAGTGTCTACACATAGCTGGACTGTGTCGACACCACTGGGTACTTGCTGAAATCCTGGTTCTGGGACAGTGAACTAGTGTCGACACTACTGAGGACTGTGTCAACACCACTGAGCATATATGACTTTTTCTTTGAGCTATAAATGAGAGAAACAATGTGAGATATAAATGTAAGCATGACTTCAATATATTAATGAATCATATTTGGGTATCATCAAAATAAGAGATCCAACAATCTCCTCCTTTTTGATGATGGCAACTATGATTCATCAATTTAACTTGATTTTCTCACAAATGTGACTTAAAAAAAAAAATCCATTCATAATTTCATAGCATATCATAAGCATAACAATGACATCCACAATTTTCATCAATGACATCCAAAAGTTTTCATCTCTTTGCAAACAACCATGTCATTCATTTGTCATTTCCAAAGAAAAAATCAGTCATACATGCATCCAACAATGCATCATGCATCCAACAATGCATCCATCAATCAAAATCAAGATGTGTCCCAAAAAGAGATATATCCCAAACTATCCTAAACAGTTTAACATTTAGAATCCTTCTCCCCCTTTGACATCATCAAAACAAAGAGATATCATGCAGAAGGAGGTGGAGGAGGAGGAGGAGGAATTGGGAGTAAGATAGTTTCTATGGTCTTCATCCTTGCTTCCATAGCATTCAAGCTTGTTCTCATTTGTGTTTGCATAGTGGAGAGTCTGGTGTGTAGAAGATCTTCCATTCTTTGATGATTTTCATACATATTCTCTTGAAAAACACAAAGACTGTGAGTTGCATGGTGAGATGAGGATGATGAGCTGGAAACTGTGCCATGTTGCATGAAATTGCTAAAATCAGACTTGAGATCTGCCATTTCTTGATCAATGTGAGCAATCAAAGTCTTCATGCCGTCCATATCATCAACCCGATGAGCAAAGGACAATCGAGTTTTGGACACTTGAGTTACAACTTCTTGGCTATTGAACAGTCCCTGTTGAGTATTAAGCAAAATTCCTTCTAGAACTACTTGAGTCTTGAGTTGAAGTTCTTTAAGTTGGGTACAAGCATCACCCAAAGTGCCAATTAGCCTGTTGAATCTTCTAGTTGCATGCTCACCTGCTTCATGTTGTCTCACAAACTGACCATTCACAGAATTTTCCAATCTCTGAATCCGAAGTTCAAATCTGTTAGACATTTTTGTTATGGAGGAATTTAGAGTTTCAAACTGAGTTTGCAGAAATGTATATAGCTGAGGTGGAATGGAAGGTCCACTATATGAAGTGGAGGCTAAACTATGATGTTGAGTGAAAAAGGTTGGATGGACAGGTATATTTGATGGAGGTGGAGATGCATGAGGAGAAGGCACAACTTGTGGCTCAAAAGGAATTTCAACTTCAACATGTGGCTGGTTCACTGGATCAATTTATGGTGCTGTATCTGCTAGAGCAACTTCTTCTTGCACTTGTTCAACATGTGGTTCAGGCTCTACAACTGGCCCTCTTAACACTTGATCTCCCTCAACTCTGAACCTCATGAACTTTTTCAAGTGATGCAAACAATATATATTATTTTGAGTGATTTTATGAACTTTTTCATTCACAAAGGAAATTCCAAAATGCTTGAATACAGCTGTAAGGTGTGCAGCATAAGGCAAGGATCTGTGAAGATCTTTCCTTATGGTTTCAGACATAATTTGAGTCATTATCAAATTCAAATTGATTTTCACATTCTTCTTCATGCCATACATCACAAATCTCTAAATATCTGTCAATCTATTCCTACCACCACCCTGTGGTGTGATAATTGTGGTAAGAATGTGATGTACCAAATGGAGAACTGGAGGAAATATGTTGGTATTGAATCTTATGACATTGGTTTGCCTTGAATCCATTGAATCATGAGGAAGACCAGTAAGCAAAGTGTAGTCTTCATGAAGATTGAATTCAAAATCACTCCAATCCTCACCATCACTTGGAAAGTGAAAAAGTTTAGAAGCTAAATCATGAGTGAAAAGAATAGATACACCCTTGACTTCAGACCTGAAACCCTCTGGATCATCCACCATGTTCAAATAGAATTCTTGAACCAAACGTGGATAAAAAATTCTGAATTCTGAGATAAACTTCAACCACCCTTGAAACTGAAAGAAGGGTATAAGCTCTAGAAAAGCATTTGCAAGAGCTTCATCATTTAAAGCCACATCCCTAGGCTTGAGAATAGAGCGACCCTCGGTTGCAGTTTGAGATGGGGTGACTACTTGTGCCTCAGATGAGTCAGAAGACTCCGAGGATGAGTCTTCTTCAGAAGAATCACTGGAATCCGGTAGAAGCTTCCTTCTAGGGTGACGAGAGGGCATGGGAGACTTGCCTTTGCTTAGAGAAGATGTCCTTCCCCTCTTAGATGGTGTTCCTGAAGGAGTCACCTCACCCTTTCTCTTTGACGGATCATGGCGAAATTTGCTTCTCCTCTCCGGTTGAGGCTCTTCAATGACAATGCTCTTTGCAGTTGCCCTGGTCTTTGCCCCTCTCCTTGGAGTATGCTTGGGAGCCATGATGAAGGGAATGATGAGAAGAGAAGAAGGATGGAAGGTTGGAGAAGAAGAAACGGAAATGCAGGGAATCGGTTCCTTGGAAGTTGGAAGGAGGGAAGAGTTCAAGTGGGGTGAAAAAAGCAAATGGTAGGGTCGACATGGGACCTAGGGCATAGAAAAAGAGATTTAGTCCCTCAATATGGGGGATAAAATGTACCCGCGGTCCAAATACCCTAAACATGAGCCGCCGGTCAAGCCCAGGTGTGTCGACACATAAGGAGAGTGTGTCGACCTGACAAGCTTTCGGTGTCTACACACAAGAAGAGTGTGTCAACCTCACTTGATAGAAATCGTCAGATTTGAGATAGGAATGAGAAGGGATATCTTTAATATGATGAGTCATATCTGAAATCAATTATTTAGATATTTTAAAATGTCAAAGAGATCATTTCCAATTTTTCATCATATTCCCATCATTTATTCACTGGGTTGAAAGATATCTGGCATAAAATTTATCATTAAGAAATCCTGAAGGATTGAAATGATTTCTAAAGTGATATAAAATCTTCTACACAGTCAATCTCAATCTTTTACACTTTACTGAACCAAAAGTAATGTGATTTCTTTAGGATTAAGTCAATTTATATTGAAATTAAACACTCTTAAAAGATTTGATTTCAGGTTTAAGTTGTTCATTTTCTTTGATTGAATTTTCTTTAACTTTTAAGCAAAAAGCATTCAAATATAGTAAATCTTTTTAACTTAAGTATACATGCTTTTTACACACCAGAATCCTAGGCTACTAAAGATTTACTAATTATCCTGTTTCAAGGGGTGAATGAAAACCTTTTTACATGAAAATATACGTTTATCAGACGCCAATATTTCCAGTTACTCAGTTGACATTGGTTCTTTTTATTTTGATTTTACCCCTTAGAACAGAGATAACATAGCACCTCATGACTTACATGGCACTTCACTTTTTGTGAAGATGTGCAGTTTCTCAGTGTTATGCCATTGCTTTGTCAGAAAATCTTCATGTAAATGAACATTGAGACTTTTGACACAACTTTACCTTTTATCAATCTTGAAAGAAGTGTGTAAGATCAATACACAATTGAGCAAAAGTCCATAAAAGAAATCAAGTTACTTGAGGAGTTCAAAGTAAAAGAGAGTGTTGACTGAAAGAACATGTTATAGCAATTAAGAAATCAATCCTTATTTTCTTCAGAAGAATTAATGAACATTTCATGTATTAGATATTCATCAACACACTGAATTAACTTTGGTTTTGATGAGGGAAAATGACAATGAAGTCTTTAGCTCCCCCTGAGTTATTGATCTCATCTATTTTTCATCAAAAGTAAAGAATTCCTTCTTCAATGAAAGAGTGATTAAGATGATCAAGTGAATTTGATGAATTAGAAATTGAGGAATTGATGGCTTCAAGAATGAACATGAACTTGATAGAAGTTTCACAGAAGGCTCACATCACCTCAACATTTTCTTGATCAGTCTCAACAACTTGCTCTTAAAAGAGTTTGTGAACAATCTTGATTCTTTTGAACTGAAATCTCAGACCTTACCTTTGTTCTCAAGCAGAGGTGCTCCCCCTCAATATGTGCATCAGTAATTCAGCATTCAAACAATGCATACTCAATTTCAGCACTCAATTTCATCAAACAAGCACACATGACCAATCATGTTTCAAGCACATTAATAGCAATGACAACAATTTTTTTTTTTTAAACAATTTCAAAAAACTGAATGATTCTTACACATTTTAGATCATGGGTACTTGGCGGAGGATTTTCCTTAACACATAATGATAGCTTTCAAACAAGCATAACTTGTCCTTCCACTAATCACTATTTGATATACCTCATAATCTTAGCATAAAGAATCAAAAAGTTTTTTAGTTCTTATTCCATGTTGGATATTCCAAGTTCTCTTCTCAGAGATGTGTATCTATCTTCAGCCAATGGTTTTGTGAAAATATCTACAATTTGTTTTTCAGTGGGGATGAAATCTAATTCAATGTTTTTATTTGCAACTTCATCCCTTAGAAAATGATGCCTGATCTCAATGTGTTTGTTCTAGAGTGTTGAATTGGGTTTTTGGAAAGATTGATTGCACTAGTATTGTCACACATAATAGATGAGCATCCAATATCAATGTTGTAGTCAAGCAATTGACTTTTAATCCACAACACTTGAGTTGTACAACTTCCTGCAGCAACATATTCTGCTTTTACAGTAGATAGTGCAACTGAGTGCTGCTTTTTAGAAGCCCATGTTATCATGCAATTTCCTAAGAATTGAGAATAACCACTAGTACTCTTTCTATCAAGCTTACATCCAGCATAATCAGCATCAGAAGATGAAATCAAATTAGCATGACATCCAACTGGATACCATAAACCCAAATCACAAGTTCCACAGAGATATCTAAAAATCCTCTTAACTGCAAGCAAGTGACTGTCCTTCGGACTAGACTGAAATCTAGCACAAAGACATACACTAAATTGAATATCTGGCCTACTTGCAGTAAGATATAAAAGAGATCAAATCATACCTCTGTATTGCTTTGCATCAACCAATTTACCTTTTTCATCTTTGTCCAATTTGATGCTTGTACTAATGGGAGTTGATGCTGGTTTGGCTTGTTCAATGTGAAATCTTTTGAGCAATTCTTTTACATATTTGGCTTGATTTATAAAGAACCCGTCCTCAAGTTATTTGACCTGCAAACCAAGAAAGAATTGTAATTCTCCCATAAGACTCATTTCAAATTCACTGTGCATGTGATTTGAAAATTCTTCACACAGTGAAGGATTAGTGGATCCAAAAATAATATCATCCACATACACCTGAACTACAATGATATGATTGTGGACTGATTTTTGAAAAGAGTTTGATCCACCTTACCTCTGGAATAATTCTTACCAACCAGAAAACTGCTCAATCTATCATACCATGCTCTTGGAGCCCGTTTCAAACCATAAAGAGCTTTATGCAGTTTATACACATGGTTAGGTTTATCAAGATCTTCAAATCTAGGAGGTTGAGCAACAAGCACCTCTTCTTTTATGTAACCATTTAAAAAGGCAATTTTCACATCTATTTGAAATAATTTGAAGTTTTTGGAACATGCATATGCCAATAGAATTCTCACTGCTTCTAATCTAGCTATTGGTGCAAAGGATTCCTCAAAATCAACTCCAAGTTCTTGATTATATCCTTTAGCAGCCAGTCTTGCTTTATTTCTGACAACTTTTCCTTCTTCATTCAATTTATTCCTAAATACCCATCTAGTTCCAATTATTGAGTTTTCAGGATTTTTGGGAACTAGACTCCAAACATTATTTCTTGTGAATTGATTCAATTCATCATGCATTGCTTCTATCCAAGAATTATCTTTTATGCTTCTTCAATGTTTTTTGGTTCTATTTGAGATATAAAAGCCATATGATCTTGTTTAATGACATTTCTGAAATGAGATCTTGTATGGACTCTGTCATGAACATTTCCAACAACATTCTCAAGTGGATGGTTTTTAAAGTTTTGAAATTACCTCTTGTTGCTACACTTACCTGCTCTGGTGTCGACTCAATGTCCTGTGGTGTCGACTCAGCTTCAGGTTCAGCAACCTCTTCATTCTCCACAGATTGATCTTTTTCTTTTATAAGAATGTCAACATATTCTTCTTGATTCCTGCACAAATCAAGGTCAGTAGATTTTTCAATATTCTCATGAAATATGACATGAGGAGTTTCCTCCACACTGTTTGATTCATTGTTAAACACTCTATATGACCTCGAATTTTCAGAATATCCTAGAAAGATGCCTACATTACTTTTCTTTTCAAATTTATCAAGATCATGTTTGTCATTATTATGAATGAAAACTTTACATCCAAAGACTCTAAAATATGCAATGTGAGGTTTCTTACCTTTCAGAAGTTCATAGGAAGTTTTCTTAAGGAGTGGTCTTACCATTACTCTGTTAAGGACATAACATGAAGTGTTGACGGCTTCTGCCCAAAATTTTCTTGGAAGCTGACTTTCAATCAACAATGTTCTTGCCATCTCCACTAAAGTCCTATTCTTCCTTTCAACAATTCTGTTTTGTTCAGGAGTCCTTGGAGAAGTAAACTTGTGATCAATTCCTTTATTCCTTAAGGCCTTTGTCACACAGTTGACTTATGCTCAAGAGATTATGATCAAGACATCCAAAAATTACTTGTCCACCATCTTTTTCAATCAATGTTGAAAATTTTTCCTTATCTCCAGTCATATGTCTTGAACAGCCACTGTCATGGTACCATTTATCTTTCTTGTGGGCTGTAAGACATTCCTGTAAAACAAATTTAGAAAGAGAATTTTGGTACCCAAGTTGCTTTGGGTCCCATCAGTAGTTTCAGCTCAGCAACAAGATGTTTTGGAATCCAGATTTGCCTTATTTTCCTTAAATTCATTATTGATTTGCATTTTTCATCAGTGTGACCAGATTTCTTTCATATAGTGCACATCATGATTCTTTGTGGTGTGAAACCCTTATTCTTATTGATGTATGATTTGGAATCAACTGAAGAGTTTTTGTTGTTCTTCGGATTTGAAGTTTCTCTCAAACTAGATTTTAACTTCTGTTGATCTTTACGTTGAGCCTTTTCATGTTTAAATTGCATTTAGAAATTTTTGACCTGATTTTGAATTTTTGTTTTTGAGTTTGCTTCTGATTTTTCCTTGAAGTTCTTTTCAGAATTACCATAGGAAGTGCTTCCTTGAACAAATGAGGTTATCAATGTTTGTCCAATTTTCTTATTACTTTCAGACTGATAACCTAGACCATGCTTGGTAGGGTTCATCCGAACTCCTAAAATAGCATCTAGGTTTTGTTTGACTTTAACAAGTCTTGACAAGGTCTCTTTCTTGTCATCCAGTTCATTTTGGACAGTTTTCAATTCCTCTTGCATCACTTCTTTTTCATTTATGAATTTCTTATTTTCATTCATTGAGATCTGTTTTTCTTTTTTAATTGACTAACATCTCTCCTTGATTACATCAAGTTGTTCATTCACACATTCTTTTTCCTTTTTCAGGTTATTGATTTCATCAGTCAGCAATTTTGTTTGCTCAGAATCTTGTGGACTTTGCACTATGCTGTTAATTTTTCTTCTCAATGTTTTATTTTCAGATTTTAGTTCACACAATTTTTCAAATAAAACAGCATAAGCTTCCTCCCAGTCATCAGTTGAGAAATTTTCAAATGAAGAACATACCTCATTATTTTCTTCATGTCTTGCCATGAGACAAGTCACTTCTTCTTCTTCTGATTCATTTTCTTTCTGATCTTCTTCATCCTCGTCACTCCATGTGGCTAGCATTACCCTTGTCTTTTTGAACATTTGATTTTCAATTTCTTTTTCAGATCAGGACACTCTCCTCTCATGTGTCCTTGCTTCCTGCATTCATAGCAAATAATGTCAGTCTTTTTATTGGTTTCCAATTTTTTATTGAAATCATTTTTCTTTGAAACATCTTTTTTGACAAAATGTTTAAACTTATCTTTCCCTTTCTTTCTCAGAAATTTTCTGAATTGCCTTGTCAATAAGGCCAATTCTTCATTTTTCTTTTCATCAGAAGACTCATCATATTCATCAGATTGATCAGCAATAATTTTTGAACTAGATGAAGCTTTTAAAGCAATAGGTTTCTTAGATGTAGACATATATGCATTTCTTTTCAGATTTATCTCATATGCCATGAGTGAACCTATTTGTTCATCCAGTTGCATGGTTGACAAATTTTTTCAATCCTCAATTACAGTTGCTTTTGTGTGCCAGGCTGATGGAAGTGATCTAAGAACTTTTCTAACAATATCACTATTGGAATAGTATTTTCCTAAACCTCTAAGACCATTAACCAAAAGCATGAATCTAGCAAACATCTCAGAAATAGTTTCATCACTTTTCATTCTGAACATTTCATATTCAGAGACTAAGATACTTGCCTTGGTCTCTCTTACCTTAGAAGTTACCTCATAGATGAGCTAGAGCTTATCCCACATCTCCTTAGCAGACTTACATGAGGATACTCTAGAATACTCCTTGGGATGGATGGCACATTGCATCATGTTCGTGGCACTCCAGCTGAGTGTGGACTTGTTGATCTGGTCCTTGGTCCATAGACTTTCATCCTCAGGAAGTTCATCAGGTCCCTTGTCAACAATCTTCCAGAGCTCATAATTATGTGCTCTAAGGAACACTTGTATCATATTTTTCCAATAAGCATAGTCAGATCCATCGAAAAAAGGAGGCCTAGAAATTGAATGACCCTCAGTAATAAACACCTTAGTGTTTTCCATAGTAATAAAGTCTTGATCATTAGATCAAACACTTAAAGTGCAAAGAGAACCTACTCTGATACCAAATGAAATGTTGCGGAAAAACTGCTATGAAGAAATCTAGAAGAGGGGTTGAATAGATTTCTTAGAATTTTATGATTCACTTCGATTAGGATCTTAGAGAAATTGAATTCAGTATGAAATCTAAAGATCAATGTCACTTCTAAACAAATTAGACCAGTTAGATGGTGAAATGCTAACGAGCCTATCAAGCATCTAACGCAAGAGATGAGCAAACCACAATAACAGAGAGATTTATGGTGGTTCGGATTACACAACAGTGTATCCTACATCCACCATCAACACACACACGAATGTGGCTTATCTTGCCAGTTCAGAAAGATCACAAGGATCACACACACACTCTGAGATACAGAAATCTCAGATCCAATCACACACACACACACGAAATTGGGCACAAGGATTGCACCAATTTCACAAAACACACATTATGGAATGAGTTTAAGAGTGAGGAACCAGATTGAACAATCAATAGCAGATGGAAGGCTTCTGGTTCGAATGTCCATGTTTATGCTTGAGTAATGGGGACTAGCTCTTCTGCTTCAGCTCCTGGAAGAAGACTCTGATGGCTCGAAATTCTCCATCAGTTGGATTATCCAAGATGCTCAAAGCTTTTGTTCCTTCAGATCCGGAAGCAGTTCTCCAGGATGAAGCTTTCTTCAGAGGTCGGCTGGAATACTCTGGAGCATGAAGAGCAGATGTGTGTCCCGATGGATGCTTCTCCAAAAGCCAAGTGGCAAAGGGGTATTTATAGCCCCAAGGGTCCACAAAATATCTTGGGAATTGGGAGCATAGGAATTCCCACCCAAAAAAGCCCTTACCAAAATCCTCCACGTGCCTTGGTAATTTTAGATCTGGAGAATTATCCAAACTGTGTCGACACTACACTGTTATGTGTCGACACACAGGTTCCTGGCTGAGAAACAAGCTCCTGGGACAGTGTACTAGTGTCGACACACAGCTGGACTGTGTCGACACCACTGGGTACTTGCTGAAATCCTGTTTCTGGGACAGTGAACTAGTGTCGACACTACTGGGCACTGTGTCGACACCACTGAGCATATATGACTTTTTCTTTGAGCTATACATGAGAGAAACATTGTGAGATATAAATGTAAGCATGATAAGCATGACTTCAATATATTAATGAATCATATTTGGGTATCATCAAAATAAGAAATCCAATAAATGAGTATTGTAAAATTAACACTTGAAAACCAAAGCTTTGACGTGGAAGTGTTAGTTAGAAAATAAGTGCAGCAAATAAGTTTAACAGTGAATAATCACAAGGACAATCACACAAAGGGACACAAAGATTTATCCTAGTTCGACACTTCCCTCAATGGAAGCCCTACGTTCAGTCTCAAAACAAACTCTTGAGATTTCACTAACCCGGGATACAGTCCCCCCAATGGACATACACTGCCCAGCTGGTCTTCCTTTCTACACACGGGGGAAAGCTGAGTACAGTCCCTCATCTAGACAAACCACCTAGTACACTAGCTGGTCTTCTCTTCTTGTAGAAAGAGGAACAAACTTGTCTTTCTTAAGAAAGGTGTAACGACCCTCCTTATACCGGTACGATTATACCAATCCACATCGATATAAAGGGTGTCATTACAGTAGGACATTTACCCAACACAACAATATAGGTTGAAATGTACATGAATAACAATTGAGTACAACAGAAATAAAAGAGATGTCTTATTCCATCATCATTCACATAATTCCATAGTCTATATAGCAAAAGTAAATAACAATTGTCCATAATATTACAAGTCCATATGAATACATTGTTCACATACTATGAAAAGAAAGTGTAAACTACACAACGATCTCTACAAGCAGCTACTCCTCTCACTCGGAGTCACTCCTCACTACGTCCTCCTCAAGTTTGGGAACACCTGTCTCACCTGTATATTAAAGCAAATATGAGTCTTTCAACAAGACCCAGCAAGCAACCTAAGGTACATCCTTACACATATCACATACACATGCTAGTCTTTTAAACAATGAGAGAAATACATGGCACATGCTTCATGACAATTAAGCATAAATAACCTACACATGCTTCTACACATAACATGTATCATGATTCATGTTGCTAATCACAACTCATATCAACTATATTTTTAGAAAATAAAGCATGGAAATTAGCACAAGGTAACTAGCAATCCTAGGATGATATCTAACAATTTTCTCATGCATTTATAACACATATACACATCTTTTGCTTGCTGTTTTAACATAATTAACTCTCATTCACATGGTTTCACATCTTTTCACATGCTATCACATTCACATAACACTAACACATGTTCACATTGCACATATTCACATTTTCCACACTTTTACACTTAATTTGTTGTGACACATAGTCCGAATCACCATAAAGAAGGACACAGATTCACATAACACATACCCGTCACCTAGACAATATAGTGATGACTCTTGGTAACTGTGCAGAACCGAGAGAACCCCTCTCCACCCTAACTAGTGGTACTTGTCCACCTCAAGAATTTCATCCTAATGCCCACATGATATCACATACACAATGAGCCTTCCCATAGGGACTTTTCTATAGTACGGCTCCACAACCTTCTATGGTAGCAGTGTCAATTTCGGCACATATTTCACATTAACACTTAATCACATGGTTTCATTCACTCACATGCACTCATTCACATGCACTTAAAATAAATACACATGCTTCAGTTTATAAAACATAGTATGACTGTTCCACCTTGTTGCCCAGCTAGCAAGCCCAGAGGGGGGGGGTCAATGGGATTCTTAAAACTTGATTACCTAAACCTGTCAACAAGAATGTTTATACAAAACACTGCATTTGGCTGTTAGTGTTAGCAGAGAAATAACAACAAACACACAGAGAACAAACACACTGCACAAGGATTTTTATCCTGGTTCGGATCTCCTCTTCACAGGAGTCCTACGTTCAGTCCCTAAGCAACAACTCAGGATTCCACTACCCAAGGGTATAGTCCCCCTTTGGACACTTACACACCCAGCCGCAGCTGGTCTTCTCTTCACAACCCGAAGAGGAAAAATTCACCCTGAACCTCAGGTCTTCCTTCTACACGAAGGGAACACAACCACCTGTCAACCACAGGTCTTCTCTTCAACCCAGAAGAGGAACAACACCACAAAGCGTTGAAAAGAAGGACAAGCCTCTAGACCAAGCTAATAGAGCAGTGCTTGATCTGAAGCAAGATCTGAGAGGCAGAGATCTACAAAGATAAACTCTCTTAGTACACTAATGCTCTCTCAAGGATTTTCACTAGACGCAAAGAGCTAAGAGCTTGAACAATGGAATGATGCATGGCTCTTCTGATGCTTGCAAACTCTCAGATGAGAAAACTTGTAAAGAATTCAAAATCCTTGATCTCTCTGGAGTCTTTAGTCTTAAATATATATCTTCTTTTTGAAAACTAGACGTTGAAGTATCCATTGTCTCTAAGCTCTGGCATACGTTAGACTGCATGGTCTTGAAGAGCTTCTAGTCAGCAGATCTTTACGTTCCACGCATGCAAAAGAGAAGATCTTTCTCGATATCCTATAGCTTCTTATTGTCCAACGTTGTAGTGTGCGATACTGTCAGAGACCTGCACACAATAAATGCTAAACGGTAGACAGCTATACTGTCTCTTGGCTTGTCAGTCAACGTTAGAAGCTAAGCAATAGGACTACACACTAAAATGGAAATATCATTCTATCTTACGATAAAGTGCTTTTCCATAGAAGCATTAGACTAAAAGACACCCATATATATTTCGTGCAGAGATGTGCACAGACGCATTAAATGCATGGGCATTGGTGCTGTACGCACGAAGACTTTGACTTTTCAAAGTATTTAAAATATCAAGTCGTTATGGCTCATGAAATCGTTATGAGTATGACTTATGAAATCGTTAAGTGAATAAGTCATTATTCATGTGAATCGTTGCATGTTCATAAACAAATTGATGTACACATAAATTGTTATAAGTCAATAACCAAATCGTTGTAGAGACAAATCGTTATGAGACTATAAGCAAGACATTATAAATAAATCGTTATAAGCGATTCGTTGTGAAGAAATCGTTATAACCAAATCGTTCTAGAGACAAATCGTTGTTTCACTTATCAAGTCGATGTAGTGATCAAATCGTTGTTTTGCTTTATCAAATCGTTATAATGACCAAGTCATTATTTGTGACTTATCGAATCGTTACACCAACCAAATCGTTGTGTAACTCATCGAATCGTTACGGCGACCAAGTCGTTGTATATCTTGTCGAATCGTTATGCAAGTAAATCCTTATGAAGCACAATTGTTGTGAGAGCAAATCGTTGTTCTCACTTATGGAATCGATGTGAGATCAAATCGTTGTTCTCACTTAAGAAATCGATGTGAGAGCAAATTGTTGTTCTCACTTAAGAAATCGATGGAGAGTAAATCGTTGTTCTCACTTATCAAATCGTTATGAGAAGGAAATCGATGTACTCTCTTAACAAATCGTTCTGAGATCAAAATCGATGCGCTACTTATGAAATCGTTGTGAGGCCGAAATCGGTATGTCACTTACCAAATCCTTATGAGTATGAAATCGATAGAAATGAGAAAACCGTTATGAAACTAATGAAGTCGATGTGTACTTAGAAAAAATTATATGCTCTGAACTTTAAATGCTTCAGGATAAAAATACTTACAGGTTTTGCTTGACTTTTCTTGATTTATTTCCTGTGCTTAAGCTTCATGAAAACTTGTTAGATGATTTTTGTTGATCACCAAAATATACAATAATTAATATTATATGGGGATGGACTGATCATCAATCTCCCCCTTTTTGGTGATGACAAAACATAACAAGATATAACAGAAATGTTCTGAAATAAATCTAAGTGAATTTGTAGAAATGAAATGAAATGAGAAATGTGTTTCAGAAACACAGATTTTTATCCCCCTTTTTGTCATTAAGCAAAAAGATACTAACTGAGACAAAGACAGAAAAAGAAAAGATAAATAAGATCAAAGAACTTTTCTATTTATCTTGAGGGGGGTACAAGGAGGTAGAAAGTAGGAGATAGAAGAGAGGCATGTCGTTGAATAATGGGCAAAGCCTTGCGTTCCTGCTCCTCAAAATAGGCTTGAAAAGCTCCAAAAGTGAGAGAATAAGATGACCCCATGTCAGGAAGCATTCTTTTGATATGAAGTTGGCACTGAGCATCTATAAAGGCGCTATATTCATCGTTGCCAAGGGAGACCTTGAAGGTAGTGAAAGAGCCAAAACTGGAAAATCAAAGAAACTGATTGATCTTGATAGGGTAGTGGATCTGATGCTGCATGAGATCTTTCTTCAAAGCCACAAAAAGTTTGTACCGCTCTACCCACTGAGCATAGGGCTCTTGAACCAGATTGATGGGATTCAACTCTAAAAAGGCTTCAGCCGAGAGAGAAGGCTTGTCTGCCTTAAACAAGGAGCTGTTCAAAGTTGCCAGCTGAAGGGCAGACTGGTTGTAATGTTTTTCCCAATCGGTGGGAGAGAGGTTTTCACTTTCAGATAGAAGAGGGGCAAGAACCTCAGAAGTGATATGGCCTAGGTGAAATTCCCGGAAGAGGAATCTTTAGAAGGAGGGGAGATGACCCTGCTGAGCTGATATCCTTCCCATTATGTGAGCAAATCTCTCAAAGATAACAGGACCAACTGATGTGTCCATGACCAAGGAATGCATTTTGGGGAGAGACACACTTTCTGATATTTGCAGGGTAGCGAAATCCACTTTGAAGGAACAATTAACTAGACTTTCAACTTTAAGCAATGCAATGGCTCCCTGGAATTGACCCAACTGAACTTCAGGCAAGTTGAGGAGATAACGATAGTCATTGAAGAGCTGGAAGTACTAGATGAGTTTTACTTCCTTTTGAATGAAGGGCGCCCAGGTAGAGTGGTGATGAATGACAAATCACTCAGAGAGAGAGAGTGGGTGATCCCAGTGTAGCAACCTGAATTTTTGCAAAAAATAAAAATTTAAATAAAGAATTTAAAACCTAGCTAAATGGATATTTAAATAGAACATTAAATAAAACCCATTAAATGAAAAAGAGTAATGGGCTTTGCTTAATGGATCTTCTAGAATTTATTGGGTCAAAAATATGAATTTACAAAGGGAGAATAATAGGAAAATACCTAAATTCGTAACTAAATTATTACCTAAATAGAAAAGGGGTATTTAATGCATTAAATAGGAAGTTAGAGTTGGAATTGGATTCCTAAACCTACCCCATATGGGTTAGCACGAATTTGGATCTTTTCCAAGTCTAAATAGAGATTGGAAAGCAAGGAAGGAAGGTGGGAGTAAGGAAATTTCGTAATTAAAGAGGAATTAGAGTAATAGTGGGAATAGAAATACATACTTGCATAAATACACCTCTTAAACTCTCTCCTAGCTCATTGCCAAGAGTTGCTGGACGTGGAAAAGAGGCTAAGGAGGAGAGGATTTCGTGGAGAGAAGAAGTGCTTGAAGCTTCTTCCCTTGTTCTTCAAGTTCTAGCCCTAGAAGACAAATCGAGTCAAAGGTAGGCATTCTCACAAGCATAAACCATGAAAAATTTTCTGTAGGTTCTTCCTACCCTCTTGAACGAAACCCCCAAGTTTCATATTTTTCCATCCATCCTCTCTTTTGTTCTTAATTCTTGAAGTTCTGCAAACATGATAAGCCCGAGACATCATGTTAAATCCATATCTCCTTGTATACTTGATCCCATGCTATGAAATTTTTATTGTAAACACTTGATCTTGTTAGGGATCTTTTGACCCCGAAAGCCCTAATTTTTGTTGAGCATGTTACTCGATTTAAATCCATCTTGCTCCCTGTGTCATGTTCTAAGTTACTCGTTCTTGTTCGTTCTCAAACCATGTTCAAACCATGCTCTCTCTCTATTTCTGATTTACTGGATGTCCCCTACATGTCTAGTTTAATTTGCAATGGTTTCATGATTTTTCGTTGACTATATAATTAGTTATGATTTTCTAAACGACCCTGTATCAAAATTTAAATGTTCTGGTCTGCAATCCAATGTCTGGTCTGACTCCTGTCAGAGTCAGGCGCAGACAACCAGAAGGCGACACCTCGATATGTCGCTTTCTGGGCTTCGATTGCGACAACCTACCTGTCGCATTCAAGAAGGCGACAGGTGAGCCGTCGCATTCTCAGAACCCGATCTGCAAGCCATGTCGCGACCCTTTTTAGGCCCTGTCGCGTTCTGCCCTGACCCTGTCGCGACCCGTACAGGGGTATGTCGCCTTCATAGGAATTTTGGTGAAAAGCCCATAAAAATATTTCTGTCACTTTCTAAATAATCCTTACGCCTTTTTACAGTTATACCCCAGTAAAAACCTTGCTTAAAAATGGAGCAATATTGAATAATTTTAAATACATCTTCACGACTTATTTCTATCTATGATTTCTCTTGCACTTGCACACACATGAACCATCCATTTATGGCTGAAATCTTGCAGAAAATATCTCATTATGTATCTGGAAAATCATTGCAATAAAGTATATTAATTGCCCTATTTTTAAAGGACTTGTATTCGTTTCTTGTGTTCTTTATATTCCGATATCGACGCTCCACTGTCCTAGAATTCCTCTAGAACGTCGAGCACCTGTTTTATATACACACTTTACTTGGCTTGTGGTGAACTCTCCGTCGGATATTCCTTTCGCCAGACTAGTGAACTCTTGCACAAGGCCTCCGTAAGTCTCCTCTGATCATGGATTCCCACATGGTCGACGATTCGGTTGTACCCTAACACCCATTACACTTTTAGGGATCAATATGATCCAAATGGCTATTAGAAGTTCACTCTTACCTTGAATCACGTCGGACCTCTGGACTTGTGCATAACATGGCCAGCGGGAAGATCGTGAATTCCACCTGACTGCCAATACGATGTGCGCGTGTTGTGCAACTGTTACTATCGCCTGTTTACTCATTGCTTTACGTGAAATGTCCACTAGCTCTCATCTATACTCGACTCGTTCGTCTATTCACGTTCACTCTACTATCTCCTCTATTCATCTAGCAATCTCATCTATTTCTTGGTACTCTCTATTTGGCCAATTAAATGATTGATTGTCTACGATAAAAAACATGACTATGCTAGGAAACATTATAAGGGCCCGATCTGGTCCTTGGGAGGAGCACCTGAAAGGCTATAACTCGCGGGGGTCTAATGATCAGGGTGATGGCATACACCTAACGCATGACACGCAAGATTTGATCTATGGCAATCAATTAATCAAACTGTCAATTATTGGTTTACTTGAATCTCGTGGTTGACAGAATATCGACCAACACTTGCTATCGTGACTTGTGCACTGTTGTGCAACTTTACTTGTTAACTTGTTATACGGCCAATCCGATATCAACACTTGTCGTGCTATACTCTCGTGCATTGCGCTATTGTTTCTCGTTATCGTGTACCAGTACTTTCTATATGTTTCTCGTTACTCTCTCTAGTTATCCTGCTTTACAAGACATTAAACACTTAAAGCATGCTTGAATCCTGATATTTAAGTCCTACTGGGCGTTATCGCTCACCCTGCGTTATTTGTCGTTGTGTTCTCAGGTGAGGCCGAGGATGAACCATACACTCAAGAGGACGGGAACGACCTGGAGTGATGTCTTGAGCACCCTAGCATCCTATTGCTATATTTAGCGTTGTAGTAGTTAGGTTTGAAGTTTAGTCTTTTGCTTTTATTTCAATGTAATCGGGCCCTATAGATCGGCTCTGATATTAGTGGTTGTAACTAGGCATCAGAAGGTATTAATGAAATGAATTTGCTTTAGTATTATTCTTGTGCAATGGTTTGATGTCTAGTGCTCGCTTTATACCCGTTCACTTGCAACTGCCTTCGCGCTCCGATATTCCGCGATGGGGCGTGACAGTTTTGTGGTATCAGAGCCTAGGTTATTCTTAAGTATAGGATGATCTAGGTTAACCTGCCTCGACTAGAGTCAATTATCCACCTATGTGAGTTGAGGTTAGAGCCAAGGGTAACTAGCTAAAATAAACTCACACACGCACAAATTAAAATTTTTAATCAGCATTATAACTATCCAACTACTTTGTAGGAACTAAACAGCTACAATGACTGCAGAACGTGCCCAGATGAGAAGCATGCAACAGTCCCTCCAAGAACTGACTCGTGCCATAATACAAGCCACCCAGCAAGGCGGTGGTAACCGCGGAGGGAACCAACCAGGTGCAGGCGAGCTGCATCACAATTTCCGGGGTCTGAACCTGCCTAGGTTCAGTGGGTCTACGGATCCAGATGAAGCGGAGCACTGGCTAAAGGAAACAGAAAGGATCTTCCGTGTAATGCAATGTGCGGACGGAGACAAACTCCTATTAACGACATTCCAATTGGAGAAGGATGCCCGCGCATGGTGGGAGTCCGTGGAAGCCACAAGGGATAACGGCCAATTTACTTGGGCCGACTTTAAGGAAGCTTATAATGCTAAATACTTCTCTGAAAGGATCCAGGAGAGGAAGGCCTCCGAGTTTGCTGCACTGAAACAGAGGCTCCTTACTATCGCGGAGTATGAAGCGCAATTCTCCCGATTGGCGCGTTATGCCAATCATCTGGTCAACACAGAAAAGATGAAGGCGAGGAGATTTCTTAATGGACTCAAGCCTTCATATATTACACAACTTGCTTCACTCGACATCCAGTGTTAGACCCCGAATTTTTATTCTCTTTTATATATATGTATGTATATGAATGGTGTGTTGGGAGTTCGCTTGTTGTGTGCATAGCATGCGTAGTTCATTGTGCCTACTATAAGTTTTATACTTCTCTTGAGCATGAGCATATATATATATATATATATATATATATATATATATTCGCGTAGAAGTGAGCAATTAGCTAAATTAAGAAGTAATATGAATGTTCTCTGTTCTTTTCCAAGAATCTTAGACTTAGAATGATTGAGTAATATTATGTATGTATTTTCTAAATAATGAAGAATATCCTATACTACTTATTTCATGGAATTTTGTATGAGAGTATATGAAGTACATATGTGTATGTACGTATGTATGTTATCTTATGCGTGTGACAATTGTATACCTAATTCTACATGCATAACACCTTGGTGTACTTATGTATGCATGAGTATGTTTAGTTGTAAACATGGTTCATTGCATGGTTTAGTTAATGCGTACATTGTACTTCGTACATTGCATGTACATAAAGAGTTCAAGCATCGTAGGTGTATTTAGTAGTTTATATTGGGATTCTATACTCCTCATGAATAACATGCATGTATTTTTATGATAATTAGGTGAGAATAGTCAATTGGATAAATCATGCATATAGTGCATATTAAGGAATCCTATGCATATAGTACTTAAGCAATGTTAGGTAAAGTTGTGCAAGTTAATCTAATTACCGGTGCGCATGTTGTATCCATCTATTTCAAGCATAATGTACACAAGTATGCTACACCCGTGTGTGTATGCATAGGTAGATATCTACGTACATCTTATCTTAGTGTATTCATGTATGCTTGTGTATGCCTAGGTATAAATGTTATTGATTGCCCGGTGTAGTAATATACATATTATACCTTATACCTTGTATGTGTATGAAGATATTCATGTGCGTGTTGTTATCTTGATGTACCTATGTATGTATGTGTAGGATTAGTAGTAAATATTGGATGTTTACATGGTGTAGTGGTGTATACACTATACTACATAGGTTTCATGTGCATGTATGAGTGGACTAAGCATGGTTCTGCATGATTTTAAGTTCTGGCAGAAGAGTGTCTTGGCGTCAACATGGATGGACGCCCATGTTATGTCAGCGTCCATATCGATGGACGCCAACCCTAATGTAGCCGTCCATGGATGTGGACGTCAATATCTCTAATTTTCTATGCGCAGCAGAGTGCAGAGAGCACTCATTGGGCCAGGCTTTTGATTGGGGAGATGTCTTCCCAACGTCTCTTACTTGTCCCTTCAGTCCTGCACGAGCCCCTCTTGCCCCCTTATTCTATAAAACACCTCTCTTTGCAACCTAGAGAGCTCTCTTGGCTCATTTTCTAAAAGAAAAACCCTAGCTGAGAGAAGAGATGAGGGACTGACCTTGGAAGGCTTAGATCCGGCGACTGGAGGCATTTTCAGGTGAGCTTCTACAACAAGGAGGAAGGCCATACATAGGAGAAGGCTTCCCCGGCATTGGACTGCGGCTTGCAACCCCCTGGAACCCGGAGCAAAGGATTTCTGGAGGCTTCTTGGCAAGTGCCAAGGAGAGCTCCATCGGCTATTTTGATCCATTTAGAGGTTTTTCTTCAGGCAAGTAAACCCTAGGTCTCGAGCCTAGACATGTCCCCTAAGTCTCAGGAATTTTGTGGATCTTAATTCGTGTCCTGGAGCCCCTATTCTGAATTTTTTTCCAAGCTCAGTCTGTGTTCTTACACAGATAGGAACTTGACGGCAAGAGACCTTGCCGTCAAGTGCATCTGTTAACGGCATGCGATAATGCCGTCAACCCCTGTACGCGGCCAGGTCATTGACGTCGAGTTCGTCAGGACAGAACTGTTAACTGTTTTCTCCCTTAAATGACTATTTTCCATGTGTTTCTCGCGATGAGGATATACTGTAAACCAGATACATTATGTAAGATATCTATTGTGGTGTGTGGATGGGTTATTGAGCATGGTATGAGTAATGCAATTTAATTGCTTTGTGAAAATGCATGTATGTTAAGGCAATGACCTTCTTGACTCACTGTTTGGATGATTTAGTGAGGGTCGGAAAGTGCTAAATGTTGTGAGCCATGTATGCATGCATCAGTTTATTCCCTGCAATTTCTATGATTTTTCCATGTTTATATGATTTGTTAGAATTTATGTTTTGGAAAATAGAGAACATGTGTAGGACTATTAAATTCTCTAGTAAATCGTGCTTTGTGCAATAAATACGGGTAGAATTTCGTGCGAATACATGCATGTTAGGTCAGGGCTGAGGCATGTTAAATCAATTGTTTATGCTAGATTTCCATGCTAATAGGGATTTCAAATAGCATGTGAAATGGATGTTTGATTTTCTGTAAATTCATTTTAGTTCAGAAAAATCTGAAAACTTGCATGTAGAATCCTAAACCTGAAACCAGTATGTGGTCAAAGTTTCAGGTCATTTGGACAATTATACAGTGCAATATGAAATTTCCATGCAAAATGTGTGACTAATGCAAGCGATTATGAAATAATTTGGTTTCTGAACAGTTTAACCTGATTAATGAAACTTCCGGAATGTTAATTATGGTCATCTGTAGTAGCATGATTAGGAGAAAAATAGAGTCACATTGTGCATGAGAAAATGAAGGAGATGTGAGTGTTATGTGTAAAATACGTGTTAAAACTCGGCATGAGTAAAGTGTAAAAGTTGTGCCTATGTGACACTGCTACCCTAGAGGCATCGGGAGCCGTATATAGAAAAGTCCCTATGGAAGGCTCCATGTGATATAAGTTTGTCCCAAAGGCATTGGGAAAACCCCGGAGGTGGACAAGTACCACTGGATAGGGTGGAGAGGGCTTCTCCAGGTCTGCGCAGTTACCAAGATTCACCGCTGTATTGCCTAGGTGGTGAGTATGTGTATGAGTTGTGTCATGCGTTGTGATATGAGTTGTGTTATGAGTTGTGTTATGAGTTGTGTTGAGAGCTGTGCTAAGGAATGAGCACGAGCTATGAGATATTTGTTAGTGTCCTCTATTGGTGGTTAGGACTATGTGTCATGGCAAATTGTTTAAGCAATGAAAAATGAATAAAGTGTGAAATATGTGAACATGGCACATGGTAAGTGCCCATGATGCACGTGGTAAGTGCAATCGATGTGATACGTGATAAGTGAAAGTGGTAGAGTAAATGATGTGGAAACGTGTAAATTGTGTAAGTGTGAATATGTGTACATGTTAAATGTGTAAAAGTGAACAATGTGAATGAGTAAGTGTGCAATCATGTGGGATAAATGTGTTAGATTGTGAACTTCTGATATATGTCATGAAAGTGTTAAATGCATATCCAAACAGCAACCTAAATGTATGCAAAACGATGTTTCACATGTGTAAGAATGAGTATAAATCCATATTAGGAACTTCCCTTTCAAACATATGAGAATCTCACGTTAATTGCTATCATGTTGTGATTGATATGTATATATATATAGCTCTCACGTGAATGAAATGGTAGTGAGCATGTAATAGGATCTTCACGTTTGCAAAAGGATGATTATGAATATGGCAAATGCATGAAAAATATTTGGATTCCATGCTAGTTGAAAGGCTCAATTAGTATAAAAGTTCATACTTAAGTGCTCATGGATTGCTAAATGGTTTCACCATGTTTTAACCTTCAAGTCATGCTACAAATGTGAAACTATGTGCATGTGATTTTATTATGTTAAAACAGTAAGTAAATTGTATAAATAAATACAAACAGGTCATGTGAAAAGAAAGTAGTCATCGTGCTAGCTTGTTCTTTTCTTTACGCTCAATTGTATGCTCTAGTAGTAGAAATATCTATGGGTTAAAAGAATGTGTGGACGAATCATGCTACATGTTAAGTGTATTAAATAAGTGCATGTATATGATGTAATGCTCATGATTTAGAATAGAATTATGGTAGACTAAAGCATGCTCCTGTAAAGATAATATGTATTGCTAGTTGAAAGTAAGGACCATGAGTACCTTTGTGATTTGATGATAGTGTGCATCTCTTTAATGTTAATGCCATATTGTGAGTGTGACATGTTTAAGTTTAAGACTTTGGTTTGCTTGCTGAGTCTTTGGACTCACTCTTGCTTCGGCGTACAGGTTGACAGGTATCGGGTTCTAGAAGGAAGCTTGATGAGGATCGTCATTAGAAGACTATTTTGTGGAGCTGTTACTAGTTGTACTTTTTTTTTTCTAGCACGAAAAGGATTATTGTATGGACAATATTTGGACAATGTAGTTCTTTTATCTTGTATTAATGTGGACATTGTCTTTCTATTTCACTATTTAGATTGTGGAATGTGTGTTGGTGATGGGTAAGAGTTGAGTTATTTATTTTATTCCGCTATACTCTATTGCTATCCAGGTATATATCAACCTATCGACTAGTGTTGGGTACATGTCCCACTGTGAGGATGCCCCTTTATACCGATGGGGATTGGTATAATCGTACCGGTATGAAGAGGGTCATTACAGACATTGGTATCAGAGCACAAGGTTGAGACTGTACATGGATAGACCATCACCATCACAATATTGCAAAGTCTTCATAGAAAATTTGTCCATACATGTAGAAATTACTAATACTAGATGGAAGAAAGTAAGGGGAATAGTTAGGATATAGTAACCTAGGTTCTAATTGAGTTATTTATTTTGCAGACGATGGCTGGACGAGGTAGACGTAGTGCTCAGTCTCGGAGGTATGAGCAAAACCGCAAGCTGAAGAATTTTGTGAAAGGACTTAAGCCATCAGTGAGGGCTAGGCTTCTGGAACTCGATTCGCATATCTTAGGAGAACTTCTAGGTGTGACCACCCAGCAAGAGAATGGAGCGGGATCTCTCCCAGAGGGGGAGGCAACTCCAAAGGAGAATATGATCAAGCCATTCCAAAGGCAAGATAAGAAGAAGGAGAAACCCTTGGAAAGTCAACAATCAACTGTGGCCTCAAGCATCGAGAAACCCGAGTGCACCCAGTGCGGGAAGCGTCATTGCGGGAGCGCATGTTGGAGAAAGGAAGGAAGGTGTCTTAAATGCGGTAGCAAGGAGCATCGGCTTAAGGAGTGTCCGAACCTGAAGACAAAGTTTACTCCACGAGGTGCTTCACCAACGACAATAAAGGAGCAAGGAGTAGCTGGTGATGAGCTCGGCGACGTCACCATAGGTACTCGATGTGATCTTCGAGGACGAAGATCTTTTTCTAGAGGGGGAGAGTGTTAGACCTCGAATTTTTATTCTCTTTTATATATATGTATGTATATGAATGGTGTGTTGGGAGTTCGCTTGTTGTGTGCATAGCATGCGTAGTTCATTGTGCCTACTATAAGTTTTATACTTCTCTTGAGCATGAGCATATACGTATATATATATGTATATATATATATATATATATATGTATACGTGTATTCGCGTAGAAGTGAGCAATTAGCTAAATTAAGAAGTAATATGAATGTTCTCTGTTCTTTTCCAAGAATCTTAGACTTAGAATGATTGAGTAATATTATGTATGTATTTTCTAAATAATGAAGAATATCCTATACTACCTATTTCATGGAATTTTGTATGAGAGTATATGAAGTACATATGTGTATGTACCTATGTATGTTATCTTATGCGTGTGACAATTGTATACCTAATTCTACATGCATAACACCTTGGTGTACTTATGTATACATGAGTATGTTTAGTTGTAAACATGGTTCATTGCATGGTTTAGTTAATGCGTACATTGTACTTCATACATTGCATGTACATAAAGAGTTCAAGCATGGTAGGTGTATTTAGTAGTTTATATTGGGATTCTATACTCCTCATGAATAACATGCATGTATTTTTATGATAATTAGGTGAGAATAGTCAATTGGCTAAATCATGCATATAGTGCATATTAAGGAATCCTATGCATATAGTACTTAAGCAATGTTAGGTAAAGTTGTGCAAGTTAATCTAATTACCGGTGCGCATGTTGTATCCATCTATTTCAAGCATAATGTACACAAGTATGCTACACCCGTGTGTGTATGCATAGGTAGATATCTACGTACATCTTATCTTAGTGTATTATTGTATGCTTGTGTATGCCTAGGTATAAATGTTATTGATTGCCCGGTGTAGTAATATACATATTATACCTTATACCTTGTATGCGTATGAAGATATTCATGTGCGTGTTGTTATCTTGATGTACCTATCTATGTATGTGTAGGATTAGTAGTAAATATTGGATGTTTACATGGTGTAGTGGTGTATACACTATACTACATAGGTTTCATGTGCATGTATGAGTGGACTAAGCATGGTTCTACATGATTTTAAGTTCTGGAAGAAGAGTGTCTTGGCGTCAACATGGATGGACGCCCATGTTATGTCAGCGTCCATATCGACGGACGCCAACCCTAATGTAGCCGTCCATGGATGTGGACGTCAATATCTCTAATTTTCTGTGCGCAGCAGAGCACAGAGAGCACTCATTGGGCCAGGCTTCTGATTGGGGAGATGTCTTCCCAACGTCTCTTACTTGTCCCTTCAGTCCTGCACGAGCCCCTCTTGCCCCCTTATTCTATAAAACACCTCTCTTTGCAACCTAGAGAGCTCTCTTGGCTCATTTTCTAAAAGGAAAACCCTAGCTGAGAGAAGAGATGAGGGACTGACCTTGGAAGGCTTAGATCCGGCGACTGGAGGCATTTTCGGGTGAGCTTCTACAACAAGGAGGAAGGCCATACATAGGAGAAGGCTTCCCCGGCGTTGGACTGCGGCTTGCAACCCCCTGGAACCCGGAGCAAAGGATTTCTAGAGGCTTCTTGGCAAGTGCCAAGGAGAGCTCCATCGGCTATTTTGATCCGTTTAGAGGTTTTTCTTCAGGCAAGTAAACCCTAGGTCTCGAGCCTAGACATGTCCCCTAAGTCTCAGGAATTTTGTGGATCTTAATTCGTGTCCTGGAGCCCCTATTCTGAATTTTTTTCCAAGCTCGGTCTGTGTTCTTACACAGACAGGAACTTGACGGCAAGAGACCTTGCCGTCAAGTGCATCTGTTAACGGCATGCGATAATGTCGTCAACCCCTGTACACGGCCAGGTCATTGATGTCGAGTTCGTCAGGACAGAACCGTTAACTGTTTTCTCCCTTAAATGACTATTTTCGATGTGTTTCTCGCAATGAGGATATACTGTAAACCCTATACGTTATGTAAGATATCTATTGTGGTGTGTGGATGGGTTATTGAGCATGGTATGAGTAATGCAATTTAATTGCTTTGCGAAAATGCATGTATGTTAAGGCAATGACCTTCTTGACTCACTGTTTGGATGATTTAGTGAGGGTCGGAAAGTGCTAAATGTTGTGAGCCATGTATGCATGCATCAGTTTATTCCCTGTAATTTCTATGATTTTTCCTTGTTTATATGATTTGTTAGAATTTATGTTTTGAAAATAGAGAACATGTGTAGGACTATTAAATTCTCTAGTAAATCGTGCTTTGTGCAATAAATACGGGTAGAATTTCGTGCGAATACATGCATGTTAGGTCAGGGCTGAGGCATGTTAAATCAATTGTTTATGCTAGATTTCCATGCTAATAGGGATTTCAAATAGCATGAGAAATGGATGTTTGATTTTCTGTAAATTCGTTTTAGTTCATAAAAATCTGAAAACTTGCATGCAGAATCCTAAACCTGAAACCAGTATGTGGTCAAAGTTTTAGGTCATTTGGACAATTATACAATGCAATATGAAATTTCCATGCAAAATGCGTGACTAATGCAAGCGATTATGAAATAATTTGGTTTCTGAACAGTTTAACCTGATTAATGAAACTTCCGGAATGTTAATTATGGTCATCTGTAGTAGCATGATTAGGAGAAAAACAGAGTCACATTGTGCATGAGAAAATGAAGGAGATGTGAGTGTTATGTGTAAAATACGTGTTAAAACTCGGCATGAGTAAATGTAAAAGTTGTGCCTATGTGACACTGCTACCCTAGAGGCATCGGGAGCCGTATATAGAAAAGTCCCTATGGAAGGCTCCATGTGATATAAGTTTGTCCCAAAGGCATTGGGAAAACCCCGGAGGTGGACAAGTACCACTGGATAGGGTGGAGAGGGCTTCTCCCGGTCTGCGCAGTTACCAAGATTCAGTGTTGTATTGCGTAGGTGGTGAGTATGTGTATAAGTTGTGTCATGCGTTGTGATATGAGTTGTGTTATGAGTTGTGTTGAGAGCTGTGCTAAGGAATGAGCACGAGCTATGAGATATTTGTTAGTGTCCTCTACTGGTGGTTAGGACTATGTGTCATGGCAAATTGTTTAAGCAATGAAAAATGAATAAAGTGTGAAATATGTGAACATGGCACGTGGTAAGTGCCCATGATGCACGTGGTAAGTGCAATCGATGTGATACGTGATAAGTGAAAGTGGTAGAGTAAATGATGTGGAAACATGTAAATTGTGTAAGTGTGAACATGTGTACATGTTAAATGTGTAAAAGTGAACAATGTGAATGAGTAAGTGTGCAATCATGTGGGATAAATGTGTTAGATTGTGAACTTATGATATATGTCATGAAAGTGTTAAATGCATATCCAAACAGCAACCTAAATGTATGCAAAACGATGTTTCACATGTGTAAGAATGAGTAGAATCCATATTAGGAACTTCCCTTTCAAACATATGAGAATCTCACGTTAATTGCTATCATGTTGTGATTGAATTGTATATATATATAGCTCCCACGTGAATGAAATGGTAGTGAGCATGTAATAGGATCTTCACGTTTGCAAAAGGATGATTATGAATATGGCAAATGCATGAAAAATATTTGGATTCCATGCTAGTTGAAAGGCTCAATTAGTATAAAAGTTCATACTTAAGTGCTCATGGATTGCTAAATGGTTTCACCATGTTTTAACCTTCAAGTCATGCTACAAATGTGAAACTATGTGCATGTGATTTTATTATGTTAAAACAGCAAGTAAATTGTATAAATAAATACAAAAGGTCATGTGAAAAGAAAGTAGTCATCGTGCTAGCTTGTTCTTTTCTTTACGCTCAATTGTATGCTCTAGTAGTAGAAATATCTATGGGTTAAAAAATGTGTGGACGAATCATGCTACATGTTAAGTGTATTAAATAAGTGCATGTGTATGATGTAATGCTCATGATTTAGAATAGAATTATGGTAGACTAAAGCATGCTCCTGTGAAGATAATATGTATTGCTAGTTGAAAGTAAGGACCATGAGTACCTTCGTGATTTGATGATAGTGTGCATCTCTTTAATGTTAATGCCATATTATGAGTGTGACATGTTTAAGTTTAAGACTTTGGTTTGCTTGCTGAGTCTTTGGACTCACTCTTGCTTCGGCGTACAGGTTGACAGGTATCGGGTTCTAGAAGGAAGCTTGGTGAGGATCGTCATTAGAAGACTATTTTGTGGAGCTGTTACTAGTTGTACTTTCTTTTTTTTTTTTCTAGCACAAAAAGGATTATTGTATGGACAATATTTGGACAATGTAGTTCTTTTATCTTGTATTAATGTGGACATTGTCTTTCTATTTCGCTATTTAGATTGTGGAATGTATGTTGGTGATGGGTAAGAGTTGAGTTATTTATTTTATTCCGTTGTACTCTATTGCTATCCAGGTACATATCAACCTATCGACTAGTGTTGGGTACATGTCCCACTGTGACGACGCCCCTTTATACCGATGGGGCCGATGGGGATTGGTATAATCGTACCGGTATGAAGAGGGTCGTTACATCCAGACTTATGCCGAGATGGTAAAGAGGGCACAACTGTTGGAGGATGCGACCGACCATACCGATCGCATTAAGGGTAGACTAGTCAAGAAGGAACCAGCATCGGGGTCCTTAAGCAAGCCCACAAATGACAAGAAGCGGCCGTTCAACATCATGGGAGGGCCGAATCAAGAAAGGAAGTTCAAGATACCTACTACCCCAAACACCGACAAGACCAAGTGCGAGCACTGTGACAAACCTGGTCATACTGCTGCTGAGTGCTGGAGGAAAGCAGGCGCTTGCCTACGCTGTGGGAATCACAATCATCGCATTTCCGAATGCCCTGTGCTGAAGGAGCAGGAGAGAGAGAAATGCCCTAATGGGCAAAAGAAGCCTGGCCGACTGCAAGCTGTCCAGGAAGTGGAGCCCACCGAGGAGGGTGGAATTGTGGAAGGAACCCTTCAAGTTTTCTCTCTATCAGCATTCGTTTTATTTGATACTGGAGCAACCCATTCATTTATATCTCAAAACTTTGCTGATACTCTGAATGCTAAACCTATATCCATGGGTTGTGAATTCTCTGTCACAACACCTTTGGGGGAGAAGGAGAAACTAAACCAATACTTTCCATCTGCCGATGTAATGATCGGAGACCATAACCTAAAGGCCGACCTGGTATGTATGTCTATGGAAGGGTACGATGTCATATTGGGAGCCGACTAGTTGTCCACATATGGGGCAAGTGTCGATTGTAAGAAAGGAAGGGTAACATTTAGTGACTTTCCTAAATTAGCATTCACTGGGATTAGACATAAGAAGCGGATGTCCCTAGTCTCCGCCTTAAAAGCCCATAACATGATAAGGAAAGGATGTCTTGCTTTCCTTGCGGCCGTCATAGTAAAAAAGAATGGTTCAAAAATAGAAGACATCCACATAGTCCAGGACTACCCAGATGTATTCCCTGAAGACTTACCCGGAGTTCCTCCTGCACGTGACGTCAACTTCGCCATTGAGTTGACTCTTGGAGCTGCACCAGTATCGCGTCAACCATATCGGATGTAAGGCCCTCTAATTTCCGTCGCATTATTTGTAATTATGTGTGAATAATTGTGCTTATGTATGTATGTACATATTTACGTACGCATTAATTAGTATAATTACGTATGCATGTGTTTATATTAAGCATAAATAATGTATATATTGCATGACGATAGTGTGGATATAATACCATATACATATTGCATGTATATACGCTTGATATGCATGGTTTTCTGCATAATTAGAGTTCTGGCCGAAGGCCACCTTGGCGTCAAGCCCAGGCCGTTGAGCCAGTGTCAGCATCCAGACATGGACGCCAACACTAACTCCGGCGTCCAGCGATCTGGACGCCAACTTCTCTGACCTGCATGCATTGCAGAGCCAGAAAATCCGGGAGCAAGGCATGGCCTCCATTGGGAGGGATGTCCCCCAATGGCTCTAAGGCTGTCTAATCGGTATGGTGAGTGGGTGAGGGGCTCTCATTAGGTCTGAACCCGGATTTGGCCTCTCCCACTTCTCATTTCACCTTGCAAGAGGAGAAATAGAGGAGAGAAAAAAACCCTAGGTGAGCTGTGAGAAAAACCCCATTTTAGAACCCCAAAATCTGACCCCTTGGAGCTTGGTTTGGAGATCTACTGCGACAAGGAGGAAGCTGGAGCAAAGGAGAAGGCATCCCCATCATCCCCTCGGCGTGGAGATCACCCAGGAGCCCGGAGCAAGGCGATCTAGAGGGAGGTTCTGCAACTTCTTGGGACTGCCCAAGGAGGTCTTCACCAAGCCTTTAAATCCCTTAGAAGAATTTTTGAAAGGCAAGTGACCTATCTATGGTGTCCCCGTATGAGTCTAGGTGGTTTTTGTGATTTTTATGGATTTTTCCTTGAGTCCTAGACCCTCCAATTCACCCAAGTTTCAGAGCTCGGGTCTGTGTTTTCTACACATACCTGGTTAGACGGAAAGGTCCCTGGACGTCCAGTTTATGCTTGGCGTCCATCGACCATGCCGCTGACCCTAAGTCAGCGGCCAGAGACCGCCGCCTAGTTCTTCTGGACAGAACAGTGAGCTGTTCTGTCCCACTTATGCAGTAATTTCGATATGTTTTATGCGATGAGGATATATGGTAAAGCTTATACTCTATTTATATGGTTAGTTGTGGTGTGTGAATGAATGTGGGATGTGAATGGTGAATGTAGGATAATGATATTTTGTAAACTTGTGAGCATGACTTGTAGGAAATTTTGCAAAATCCATGATTCATGATTTAGATGAGTGTGAATGCCTTAGTTTCGGTTTGATCATGAAGAATAGTGGGTCAGCATATGCGTTTGCAAATTTTAGTAATTTATCCATGCTTGTGAAAATTGTAAATAAGCTCGGTTCGGTAAAATGAAAACATGCGAAAATGGTTTGTGATAATTGATCAATAGATGTATGAATTAGGGTAATGTTGTATTCTAGATTCATGCATATGTTAGTAACTTATGTTTAAACAGCAAGTGGCAATTTACAAGATGTGTTAAACCCCGTGTTAAATTAAATTATGAACGGCATGCTAATTAGGTGTTTTATTTACTGTAAATTCCATGAAGCTCAGAAAAATTCTGAAAACTTGAGGGTATCATCTTGAACCCGAAAACAGCATGTGGTAAAAATTTCAGGTCATTTGGACCCGTAGATAAAGAGTTATGTGTTTTCATGTGAAATGTGAATAATTCGTACATATGATCGAAATGTAATTAGATTTTGTTTAAACCCAGCATGATTAGTGTGTTTACTGTGTGTTAAACCTTGAAACTCTGTAATACCATGTTAGGAAAAATAGAGGATTTATGTGAGTGAGAAAGTGAATGTGATAAAAAGTGTAAAGTGTAAAAACCATGTGTAAAACGGTAAATGTGTAAAAGTGTAATTGTGCCAATGTGATACTGCTTCCGAGAAGGCAGTGGAGCCGTATCAGGGAAAAGTCCCCCTGAGAAGGTTCATTGTGTTAAGTGACCCTAAGGGCATTAGGGGGAAATCCTGGAGGTGGACAAGTACCACTGGTTAGGGTGGAGACTTGTTCTCCCGGTCTGCGCAGTCCAAGAGTCACCATTGTATTGCCTAGATGGCGTCTATGTGATGTGATGTGTTTGTGTCCTTCTTTGGTGGTTTGGACTATGTGTCACGGCACCTAAATATGTGTAAAGTGTAATGTGAAATGTGTATGTGACCATGTGTAAATGTGTAAGTGACATGTGAATGTGTATGTGTAAAGTGTAACTATGTGAAAAGAGGAAATTTGTGTAAAAGAAAATGTGAAACTCTCGATGTGTAAATGTGTTATTGAAACCATGTGAGACAAAATCTGAAACCATGTGAATTCCGAAAATGCATGTTATTATTCTCATGTTATGTGTACAAAGTGTTTAGAATCCATGGTAGGGACAACAAATGAATATGTGTGCAAAATGGCATGATGGATTGTTCATATGTGAGGTTTTAAGCAACGTTGTAGCTCTCATGTGTAGATTCATAGTCATTGAACCATGTGAAATCAGCAACCTAAAGCATGTGAAAAAGTTATGTATGCACTTAAGAATATGTGGAATCCATGCGAATTGTGTTTCCCTTTTATGCATGTAAATTGTCCATATTGATAGCTCTCATGTTTGATTCTGTAAAAGATTAAAGTTCATGAGTAAATTGAATAGAGACCATGTGATAGGTGGATTTTATTTTAAAAATCTGAAAGCATGAGTTATGTATAAAATTGTAGAACTTTCATGATAGGTTGAAAACTCGAATTGACTAGCATGCTATGTGTTGCTAATTGTAATGTGCATGTAGAAACCGCTAGGATTGTACGTGTATATCATGAATAGTGTTGCTTGCTGAGTCCCTGGACTCACTCCTTGCTTCGGCGTACAGGTATAGTTGGTGACACGACACCGCTTGAGGAGACGGTGGAGACGAACTCCGAGCGCGGAGACTAGATAGTTGTTGGAGTTCTTTGAGTTTGTGTATTTCCCAGTATGTAATTTTGAACATTGTATTAGAATTATCATGAGAAGAATGTATTATGTGGACATTATGTATTTCCATTTCAGTAATTTAATTTATGTGAACTTTGGTTCCTTTTCTTGCAAATTGTAAACTGCATGTATGTTTAATGTGGATGATGAATGAATGGAGATAGTTCTCTTTTACTTCCGCTACTCTGTTGTATATTCGCGTGTATCTCAGCTGTTTGTATCGTTGGGTAAATGTCCCACTGTGGCAGCACTTGTTATATCGACGTGGGTTGGTATAACCGTACCGGTATAATGAGGGCCGTCACAGAGATTGGTATCAGAGAGACCGATTGAGATTGCACATGAATATACCTAAGTCATCATCCCCATTGCATGCTAAGTATGTCCACATGTGTAGAAAACACTAATAGGAAGTGAAAGATAGATAAGAAATGGTTAGAAAATTTAGTAACCTAGCTCTAATTGGTGGCTGAAATTTCATTACAACCATGGCTTCCCGTGGACGACGTGGAGGTGTGCCAGCTCGCGACGACGAGCAGAGGCGTGAGGAGCGGGCGGAGCAGCAGGCCCCGGCCCCACAGGGCCCTGTGCTTCCCCCACCACCGCCAGTGGACTATGGAGTATTCATGCAAGGTCTGGTGCAAGCCATGCAGACGCAGGCCCACACCCAGGCAGCACTCCAGGCCCAGTTGGAGGCCCAGGTAAAATAATAAAACAACCTAGTAGTTGCTATTTAAATTGCATGATATTGTGTTTATTGTATATTGTTATTGTTTAATGTAGCAGGCTCAGGCCCCAGCTCAGGACCATGGTGGACCTTCCATCATGGAGCGATTCAAGAGGATGACCCCACCCTCTTTTAAGGGGGAGAGTGATCCGCTATTGGCAGAAAGCTGGATGAGGGAGACGGAGAAAATCTTCCGAGCTATCAGGTGTCCTGATGAGGACAAGGTGACCTTAGCCACCTACATGCTACAGGTATGCTTTAGTTTATGCTTGTATGTTGTTTGTCAAGTTAGAAGTGTTAGTTGGTGCTTATGAAGGTGTATTGTAGGAGAGAGCTGATGTATGGTGGTCCTCCCTACTGCGTACGCGCTTCGAGGACGGAGCAGTAGATGTGGCGTGGGACGCGTTCGTGAGGCTCTTCCGAGCCAAGTTCGTCCCAGAGCACATCCAGGACAAGATGGAGCAAGAATTCCTTTCCCTGACGCAAGGATCAATGACCGTCCTGGAATACGAGGCAAGGTTTTCTGAACTTTCTAAATATGCACCGCATATAGTAGAGGATGAGCGCAGGAAGACCAAGAAGTTCGTGATGGGTCTCAAACCATCACTGAGGACGAGGCTCGTGGCGTTCGACCACCGCACGCTAGACGAGGCCCTCAGCGCAGCCTGCAGACAGGAGGGAGAAATGGAGCAGTATCTGGAGGAGAAGAAGGCTTCGCAGAAGAGGCCGGCAGCGACTTTCCAGCGGCAAGATAAGAGGAAAGCGGTGTACCAGACACCGCAGAAACAAATGGCAGTCAGCAACTCTCAGGTACCCTCTGTACGTTCCCCCGGTGCGAAGAGAGAGTGTCCCCATTGTGGGAAGACCCATGGAGGTTCCGAGTGCTGGTTAGTAGCGGGTAGATGCTTAAAGTGTGGGAGCAGCGACCACAAGATCAAGGACTGCCCAAGACTTCAGCAGGAAGCTCAGCGAGGAGCGCCAGTACCAGCAGTAGCGGCAGCCGCGCCAGCTACAGGACGACAAGGAAGGCCTCGAGCCCCAGCTCGAGTGTTTGCGTTAGCTCGTGAGGACGCCGAGCAGACGGAGCATGTCACCGAAGGTACAGTTTTACTTTTCGGTGTGCACGCTCGGGTTTTGTTTGATACGGGTGCTACTCACTCGTTCATTTCCGAGCGGTTCGCTAGGTAGTTAGCCCTAGAGTCTGGCATAGAGTCTGAGGAGTTAGAGGTCCCTTTGTCTGTGCACACCCCTGCGGGTACGGTATCGACCAGGAAGTGCATTCCGTCGTTACCTGTGTGCATTGAGGATAGATTCCTAGATGGGTGTTTCTTCTTGCTAAAGATGAAGGATTATGATTGTATCCTTGGTCTGGATTGGCTAGAGGAGCATTATGCGTTAGTGGATTGTCGTAGGAAGAAGATTGTTTTCCGCATTCCTGGTGAGGATGAGTTCTCTCATCCCTTGCCAAAGAACTTAGCGGGAAAGTTAGTTATCTCTGCCATGAAGGCGATGCGCATGGTGAACAAGGGTTGTGACGCATTTCTTGCCAGCGTTATGCTAGTACCCGATGCTGGTTCGTCACTGACTCTTGCAGAGATCGATGTGGTGCAGGACTTTCCAGATGTCTTTCCCGATGACTTGTCTGGATTGCCACCGGATAGGGAGATAGAGTTCACTATAGAGTTGCTTCCAGGCACCTCTCCTATCTCGAAGGCCCCATATCGGATGACCCCTGCAGAATTAGCCGAGTTGAGGAAGCAATTGCAAGAATTGCTCGATAAGGGATTCATTCGCCCTAGCGTTTTCCCTTGGGGCGCACCTGTATTATTTGTCAAGAAGAAAGACGGGTCACTTCGGTTGTGCATTGATTATAGAAAGCTAAACCAGGTGACTGTGAAGAACAGGTATCCCTTACCTCGGATTGATGATCTGTTTGACCAGTTGCGAGAGGCATCAGTCTTTTCCAAGATTGACTTGCGATCTGGTTATCATCAGTTGAGGATTAGGAGTGAGGATGTGTCCAAGACGGCATTTAGAACCCGTTATGGACATTATGAGTTTTTGGTTCTTCCTTTCGGATTGACCAACGCCCCTGCAGCGTTCATGGATCTCATGAACCGGGTGTTTAGTCCGTATCTAGATAGCTTTGTTGTTGTGTTTATTGATGACGTGTTGGTCTATTCTCCGGATGAGGCCACACATCGTCAGCATTTGAGGTTAGTCTTAGAGGTTCTCCGTGAGCACAAGCTGTATGCGAAGTTCAGCAAGTGCGAGTTCTGGTTGCGCGAGGTTCATTTTCTCGGGCATGTTATCTCCGGTGCTGGTGTTGCAGTTGATCCAGCAAAAGTCCAGGCAGTTATGGATTGGGAGATTCCCAGGACCCCTTCGGAGATTCGTAGTTTTATTGGGTTAGCTGGTTATTATCGGCGATTCATTGAGGGTTTCTCATCCATCGCCGCCCCTTTGACAAAGCTGACCAGAAAGGGTGAGAAGTTCGTATGGTCTGAGGCATGTGAGCGTAGCTTTCAGCTATTGAAGGCTAAGCTTACTTCTGCTCCGGTATTGGTATTGCCTAGTGGTCTAGAAGGTTTGCCATTTATACGGATGCATCTCAGATTGGTTTAGGCTGTGTGCTCATGCAGCAAGAGAGGGTAGTGGCTTATGCTTCTCGTCAGTTGAAGGAGCATGAGAGGAACTATCCGACTCATGATTTAGAGCTCGCAGCTGTGGTTCATGCACTAAAGATCTGGAGGCACTATCTTTATGGTGTCAGATTTGAGGTGTTTACCGACCACAAGAGCTTGAAGTATCTTTTCTCCCAAAAGGAATTAAACCTGAGGCAGAGAAGATGGATTGAGTTCTTGAAGGACTATGACTTCGACCTTCAGTATCATCCTGGAAAGGCGAACGTCGTAGCGGATGCTCTTAGTAGAAAGAGGTCTTCGCTCCAGCAGGATTGGAAGATGTTGGAGGATGCAGCGTGCTCTATGACCGAGTTAGAGCCATCGTTGTGTCAGGCTTTTGTAGCTCAGCTATCCCTTAGATCCTCAGTCTTGGATGAGGTGATTGAGCAGCAGAAAGCCGATCCTAGATTGTTAGAGTTAGTGGGTAAGGCGGGCATTGCTCGTGATGAGGACGGTGTGATTAGATTTCAGCACCGTGTTTGTGTCCCCGATGTGGTAGATGTCCGTGAGCATGTGTTAGCGGAGGCTCATAGATCGCGATTCTCTATTCATCCGGGTAACACTAAGATGTATCAAGACCTGAAGAGATCATTTTGGTGGTCCGGCATGAAGAAGGATGTTGCGGATTATGTGTCTAGATGTCTAGTATGTCAGCAGGTGAAAGCCGAGCGGCAGCGACCATCCGGCCTTATGCAGAGGATGGATATTCCCGTGTGGAAGTGGGAAGCTGTCACTATGGATTTCGTTTCGGGTTTGCCTCGATCTAGAAGGGGCAATGACTCGATTTGGGTAGTTGTAGATAGATTCTCGAAGACTGCTCATTTCTTGCCTATGAAGAAGAAGCAGTCAGTAGAGAGTTTAGCTAGATTGTATGTTAGCGGTATCATTAGATTGCATGGTGTGCCGAAGTCGATCATTTCGGATCGAGATCCGAGATTTACTTCGAGATTGTGGAAGGGTCTTCAGGATGCGTTAGGTTCGGAGCTTAAGCTCAGTTCGGCGTTTCATCCCCAGACCGATGGACAGTCCGAGAGGACTATCCAGACGCTCGAGGATATGTTGAGAGCGTGTGTTCTGGATTGGAAGGATGATTGGGAGCGTCATTTACCTCTTGTGGAGTTCGCATACAACAACAGCTTTCATGCTAGTATTGGTATGGCTCCATTCGAGGCGTTGTATGGTAGGCCCTGCAGATCTCCTTTATGTTGGGAGGAGACTGGTGATAGGCAGTTGATCGGACCGGAGTTGGTTCAGGAAACTTCGGATAAGATTCAGCTTATCAGGAAAAGGCTTGTTGCGGCACAGGATAGGCAGAAGAGTTATGCCGACAACAGGAGAAAGGATTTGGAGTTCGAGGTTGGCGATCATGTCTTCTTGAAGATATCGCCTACTCGTGGAGTTGTCAGATTTGGCAGGCATAGCAAGCTAAGCCCTAGGTTCATTGGCCCATATGAGATTCTCAGACGTTTGGGCAACGTGGCGTACGAGCTAGCTTTACCCCCAGCTTTGGCTAGCGTTCACCCTGTATTCCACGTATCTATGCTCAGGAAGTATGTCCGAGATCCGTCTCATGTGATTAGTCATGAGCCCGTGGAGATCCAGCCAGATCTTTCGTATGTCGAGCAACCAGTAGCCATTCTTGACCGGAAGGTTCAGCATCTCCGGAACAAGAGTATCGCGTCGGTGAAAGTTCTATGGCGGAACTTCTCACGTGAGGAGGCTACGTGGGAGCTTGAGGATGCGATGAAGAAGAAGTATCCCCTTTTGTTTGAGTAGTGTCGTTCTAACTTCGAGGACGAAGTTTCTTTAAGGGGGAGAGGGTGTAAGGCCCTCTAATTTCCGTCGCATTATTTGCAATTATGTGTGAATAATTGTGCTTATGTATGTATGTACATATTTACGTACGCATTAATTAGTATAATTACGTATGCATGTGTTTATATTAAGCATAAATAATGTATATATTGCATGATGATAGTGTGGATATAATACCATATACATATTGCATGTATATACGCTTGATATGCATGGTTTTCTGCATAATTAGGGTTCTGGCCGAAGGCCACCTTGGCGTCAAGCCCAGGCCGTTGAGCCAGTGTCAGCGTCCAGACATGGACGCCAACACTAACTCCGGCGTCCAGCGATCTGGACGCCAACTTCTCTGACCTGCATGCGTTGCAGAGCCAGAAAATCCGGGAGCAAGGCATGGCCTCCATTGGGGGGATGTCCCCCAACGGCTCTAAGGCTGTCTAATCGGTATGGTGAGTGGGTGAGGGGCTCTCATTAGGTCTGAACCCGGATTTGGCCTCTCCCACTTCTCATTTCACCTTGCAAGAGGAGAAATAGAGGAGAGGAAAAAAAACCCTAGGTGAGCTGTGAGAAAAACCCCATTTTAGAACCCCCAAATCCGACCCCTTGGAGCTTGGTTTGGAGATCTACTGCGACAAGGAGGAAGCTGGAGCAAAGGAGAAGGCATCCCCATCATCCCCTCGGCGTGGAGATCACCCAGGACCCGGAGGAAGGCGATCTAGAGGGAGGTTCTGCAACTTCTTGGGACTGCCCAAGGAGGTCTTCACCAAGCCTTTAAATCCCTTAGAAGAATTTTTGAAAGGCAAGTGACCTATCTATGGTGTCCCCGTATGAGTCTAGGTGGTTTTTGTGATTTTTATGGATTTTTCCTCGAGTCCTAGACCCTCCAATTCACCCAAGTTTCAGAGCTCGGGTCTGTGTTTTCTGCACAGACCTGGTTAGACGGCAAGGTCCCTGGACGTCCAGTTTATGCTTGGCGTCCATCGACCATGCCGCTGACCCTGAGTCAGCGGCCAGAGACCGCCGCCTAGTTCTTCTGGACAGAACAGTGAGCTGTTCTGTCCCACTTATGCAGTAATTTCGGTATGTTTTATGCGATGAGGATATATGGTAAAGCTTATACTCTATGTATATGGTTAGTTGTGGTGTGTGAATGAATGTGGGATGTAATGGTGAATGTAGGATAATGATATTTTGTAAACTTGTGAGCATGACTTGTAGGAAATTTTGCAAAATCCATGATTCATGATTTAGATTAGTGTGAATGCCTTAGTTTCGGTTTGATCATGAAGAATAGTGGGTCAGCATATGCGTTTGCAAATTTTAGTAATTTATCCATGCTTGTGAAATTGTAAATAAGCTCGGTTCGGTAAAATGAAAACATGCGAAAATGGTTTGTGATAATTGATCAATAGATGTATGAATTAGGGTAATGTTGTATTCTAGATTCATGCATATGTTAGTAACTTATGTTTAAACAGCAAGTGGCAATTTACAAGATGTGTTAAACCCATGTTAATTAAATTATGAAGCATGCTAATTAGGTGTTTTTTTACTGTAAATTCCATGTAGCTCAGAAAAATCTGAAAAATTGAGGGTATCATCTTGAACCCAAAACAGCATGTGGTAAAAATTTCAGGTCATTTGGACCCGTAATAAAGTTATGTGTTTTCATGTGAAATGTGAATAATTCGTACATATGATCGAAATGTGATTAGATTTTGTTTAAACCCAGCATGATTAGTGTGTTTACTGTGTGTTAAACCTTGAAACTCTGTATACCATGTTAGGAAAAACAGAGGATTTATGTGAGTGAGAAAGTGAATGTGATAAAAAGTGTAAAGTGTAAAAACCATGTGTAAAACGGTAAATGTGTAAAAGTGTAATTGTGCCAATGTGATACTGCTTCCGAGAAGGCAGTGGAGCCGTATCAGGGAAAAGTCCCCCTGAGAAGGTTCATTGTGTTAAGTGACCCTAAGGGCATTAGGGGGAAATCCTGGAGGTGGACAAGTACCACTGGTTAGGGTGGAGACTTGTTCTCCCGGTCTGCGCAGTCCAAGAGTCGCCATTGTATTGCCTAGATGGCGTCTATGTGATGTGATGTGTTTGTGTCCTTCTTTGGTGGTTTGGACTATGTGTCACGGCACCTAAATATGTGTAAAGTGTAATGTGAAATGTGTATGTGACCATGTGTAAATGTGTAAGTGACATGTGAATGTGTATGTGTAAAGTGTAACCATGTGAAAAGAGGAAATTTGTGTAAAAGAAAATGTGAAACTCTCGATGTGTAAATGTGTTATTGAAACCATGTGAGACTAAATCTGAAACCATGTGAATTCAGAAAATGCATGTTATTATTCTCATGTTATGTGTACAAAGTGTTTAGAATCCATGGTAGGGACAACAAATGAATATGTGTGCAAAATGGCATGATGGATTGTTCATATGTGAGGTTTTAAGCAACGTTGTAGCTCTCATGTGTAGATTCATAGTCATTGAACCATGTGAAATCAGCAACCTAAAGCATGTGAAAAAGTTATGTATGCACTTAAGAATATGTGGAATCCATGCGAATTGTGTTTCCCTTTTATGCATGTAAATTGTCCATATTGATAGCTCTCATGTTTGATTCTGTAAAAGATTAAAGTTCATGAGTAAATTGAATAGAGACCATGTGATAGGTGGATTTTATTTTAAAAATCTGAAAGCATGAGTTATGTATAAAATTGTAGAACTTTCATGATATGTTGAAAACTCGAATTGACTAGCATGCTATGTGTTGCTAATTGTAATGTGCATGTAGAAACCGCTAGGATTGTACGTGTATATCATGAATAGTGTTGCTTGCTGAGTCCCTGGACTCACTCCTTGCTTCGGCGTACAGGTATAGTTGGTGACACGACACCGCTTGAGGAGACGGTGGAGACGGACTCCGAGCGCGGAGACTAGATAGTTGTTGGAGTTCTTTGAGTTTGTGTATTTCCCAGTATGTAATTTTGAACATTGTATTAGAATTATCATGAGAAGAATGTATTATGTGGACATTATGTATTTCCATTTCAGTAATTTAATTTATGTGAACTTTGGTTCCTTTTCTTGCAAATTGTAAACTGCATGTATGTTTATGTGGATGATGAATGAATGGAGAGTTCTCTTTTACTTCCGCTACTCTGTTGTATATTCGCGTGTATCTCAGCTGTTTGTATCGTTGGGTAAATGTCCCACTGTGGCAGCACTTGTTATATCGACGTGGGTTGGTATAACCGTACCGGTATAATGAGGGCCGTCACACCGGATGTCACCTGCCGAGCTGAAGGAACTGAAAGCACAACTGATGGAGCTGCTAGAGAAGGGGTTCATCAGACCTAGTACCTCACCATGGGGAGCTCCTGTGCTATTTGTGAAGAAGAAAGATGGATCGATGAGGCTGTGCATCGACTATCAGCAACTCAATCAGCTTACCATCAAGAACAAATACCCATTGCCTAGGATCGATGAACTATTCGACCAAATTTCTGGAGCGCAATATTTCTCCAAGATCGATCTTCGATCTAGCTATCACCAAATGAGTATCAAGGAAGACGATATCTTCAAAACGGCTTTCAGGAGCAGGTATGGGCATTACGAATTTGTTGTTATGCCTTTTGGTCTAACCAATGCTCCTGCAGCCTTTATGCAACTCATGAACAACATATATCGGCCATACCTTGACAAATTTGTGGTCGTCTTCATCGACGATATTCTCATATATTCTAAGACCAAGGAAGATCATGAAGAACACTTGAGGACCGCACTGCAAGTCTTACGAGAAAACAAACTATATGCAAAATTAAGCAAGTGCGAGTTCTGGCTCGAAGAAGTGTCTTTCTTGGGCCATGTCATAACAAAGGACGGCATCTCTGTTGATCCCTCCAAAGTCGAAGTTGTACTCAACTGGGAGAGACCAACCAACGTCACCGAGATAAGAAGCTTCCTAGGACTGGCTGGTTACTACAGGCGGTTCATCAAGGACTTCTCTAAGATCGCCGTACCACTCACGCGTCTAACATGAAAGGAGAATCCCTACTCCTGGAGTAAAGAGTGTGAGAAGAGTTTTCAAACTCTCAAAGACTGCCTTACCTGAGCACCCATTCTCGCTCTACTAGTAGAGGGACAAAGTTTCTCTGTCTACACTGATGCCTCAGGAATTGGGCTAGGCTGTGTACTAATGCAAAAGGAGAAGGTCATCACTTATTCCTCAAGGCAATTGAAGACGCATGAAGTCAACTACCCTGTGCATGACTTGGAGTTGGCTGCCGTGGTCTTCGCATTAAAAATTTGGAGGCACTATCTCTATGGTGAGCAATTCACTGTCTATTTAGATCATAAAAGTCTAAAGTACCTATTCTCCCAGAAAGAACTCAACATGAGGCAGAGAAGATGGTTAGAATATCTAAAGGACTTTGATTTCAACATCCAGTACCATCCAGGTAAGGGAAACGCCGTGGCTGATGCTCTTAGTAGAAAGCCAATGGCATCTATCTCAAGTCTAGTCCTTGGTGAGATGCAATTACTTGAACAATTCGCGAGGCTAGACATAAATATTGAACATAGGGATGATCATGTTTTGATTGCCAATCTCAAAATCCAATCCGATCTACTGGAAGAAATCAAGATGCAACAGGACAACGATCCATTCTTGGTTCGTGTCAAGGAAACCTTAGCGGACAGACCGGATTTTGCCATGACTGAAGATGGAAGGTTAGTATTCCAAGGAAGAACTTGTGTCCCGGACGACGAAGCCCTAAAAAGGAAACTAATGGATGAAGCTCATCAAACAAAGTACACTATTCATCCAGGAGGTACCAAAATGTATCAAGACATGAAAAGAACATTTTGGTGGCCGAATATGAAGAGGGAAGTAGCCGAGCATGTAGCTCATTGCCTCACATGTCAGCAAGTAAAAGCGGAACACCTGCGTCCTGCCGGTGTACTCAGACCACTAGATATTCTAGAGTGGAAATGGGAAAGCATTGGCATGGACTTCATCATGGGTTTACCCAAGACTCGTGGTGGACTCGACGCCATATGGGTCATCGTTGACCAGTTGACCAAATCGGCGCACTTCTTACCCATAAAGAGTACATGGTCTGTGGAGGTGCTAGCTACATTATATGTCAAGGAGATCGTGCAGTTGCACGGTATTCCGTCATCTATTATCTCAGATCGAGATCTAAGGTTCACCTCTCATTTTTGGAAAGGTCTGCAAACTGCCCTTGGTACGAAGCTTAATTTTAGTACTGCCTTTCACCCGCAGACTGATGGGCAAACTGAGAGGACAAATCAAATTGTAGAAGACATGTTAAGAGCCTGCATTATTGATTTCAATGGTCATTGGCATGAACACTTACCCTTGATTGAGTTCGCCTATAACAACAGTTACCAGGCGAGTATTAAAATGGCACCATTTGAAGCACTTTATGGCAGGAATTGTAGATCTCCTGTGTGCTGGAATGAAGTGGGAGAACAACAATGGTTAGGACTTGACATGGTACAAAGTACAACCCGGGATATACAGATGATACGAGATCGACTCAAGATTGCTCAATCTAGACAAAAGAGCTATGCCGATAAGAGAAGACGAGATCTGGAATTTCAAATAGGAGATCATGTGCTATTAAAGATATCTCCTACCTGTGGTATTCAGAGATTCGGAGTGAAAGGAAAACTTAGTCCAAGATTTATTGGTCCTTTCGAAGTACTTGAAAGGATTGGTGAAGTTGCTTACAGACTGGCCTTGCCGCCAAATTTGGCAAGTGTGCATAATGTCTTCCATGTCTCCATGCTTAGAAAATATGTGTACGATCCTACACATGTCATTCGCCATGATGATCTGGTGTTAAACAAGGACATGACGTATGAAGAGAAGCCGGTCAAGATATTGGACCGGAAGGTACAACAACTCAGAAATCGTCCCATTCACGTGGTGAAGGTCTTATGGAATAACTGCGGAGTGGAAGAAGCTACGTGGGAACCGGAAGGAATTATCAGACGAAACTACCCTAACCTATTCGGTAAGTCATTCTCTCCTGTAAGGTCATATGAATTTGGGGACCAAATTCTTTTAAGAGGGGGAGGATGTAGCAACCTGAACTTTTGCGAAAAATAAAATTTTAAATAAAGAATTTAAAACCTAGCTAAATAGATATTTAAATAAAGCATTAAATAAAACCCATTAAATGAAAAAGAGTAATGGGCTTTGCTTAATGGATCTTCTAGAATTTATTGGGTCAAAAATATGAATTTACAAAGGGAGAATAATAGGAAAATACCCTAAATTCGAAACTAAATTATTACCTAAATAGAAAAGGGGTATTTAATGCATAAAATAGGAAGTTAGAGTTGGAATTGGATTCCTAAACCTACCCCATATGGGTTAGCACGAATTTGGATCTTTTCCAAGTCTAAATAGAGATTGGAAAGCAAGGAAGGAAGGTGGGAGTAAGGAAATTTCGTAATTAAAGAGGAATTAGAGTAATAGTAGGAATAGAAATACATACTTGCATAAATACACCTCTTAAACTCTCTTGGGCAACCCTAGCTCGTTGCCAAGAGTTGCTGGACGTGGAAAAGAGGCTAAGGAGGAGAGGATTTCGTGGAGAGAAGAAGTGCTTGAAGCTTCTTCCCTTGTTCTTCAAGTTCTAGCCCTAGAAGACAAATCGAGTCAAAGGTAGGCATTCTCACAAGCATGAACCATGAAACTTTTTCTGTAGGTTCTTCCTACCCTCTTGAACGAAACCCCCAAGTTTCATATTTTTCCATCCATCCTATCTTTTGTTCTTAATTCTTCAAGTTCTGCAAACATGATAACCCCGAGACATCATGTTAAATCCATATCTCCTTGTATACTTGATCCCATGCTATGAAATTTTTATCGTAAATACTTGATCTTGTTAGGGATATTTTGACCCCGAAAGCCCTAATTTTGGTTGAGCATGTTACTCGATTTAAATCCATCTTGCTCCCTGTGTCATGTTCTAAGTTACTCGTTCTTGTTCATTCTCAAACCATGTTCAAACCATGCTCTCTCTCTAATTCCGATTTACTGGAAGTACCCCTACATGTCTAGTTTAATTTGCAACTAGTTTCATGATTTTTCGTTGACTATATAATTAGTTATGATTTTCTAAATGACCCTGTATCGAAATTTAAATGTTTTGGTCCGCAATCCAATGTCTGGTCTGACTCCTGTCAGAGTCAAGCGCAGACAACCAGAAGGCGACACCTCGATATGTCGCTTTCTGGGCTCCGATTGCGACAGCCTACCTGTCGCATTCAAGAAGGCGACAGGTGAGCCGTCGCATTCTCAGAACCCGATCTGCAAGCCATGTCGCGACCCTTTTTAGGCCCTGTGGCGTTCTGCCCTGACCCTGTCGCAACCCGTACAGGGGTATGTCGCCTTCACAGGAATTTTGGTGAAAAACCCATAAAAATATTTCTGTCACTTTCTAAATAATCCTTACACCTTTTTACAGTTATACCCCAGTAAAAACCTTGCTTAAAAATGGAGCAATATTGAATAATTTTAAATACATCTTCGCAACTTATTTCTATCTATGATTTCTCTTGCACTTGCACACACATGAACCATCCATTTATGGCTGAAATCTTGCAGAAAATATCTCAATATGTATCTGGAAAATCATTGCAATAAAGTATATTAATTGCCCTATTTTTAAAGGACTTGTATTCGTTTCTTGCGTTCTTTATATTCCGATATCGATGCTCCACTGTCCTAGAATTCCTCTAGAATGTCGAGCACCTGTTTTATATACACACTTTACTTGGCTTGTGGTGAACTCTCCGTCGGATATTCCTTTCGCCGGACTAGTGAACTCTTGCACAAGGCCTCCGTAAGTCTCCTCTGATCATGGATTCCCACATGGTCGACGAGCCGGTTGTACCCTAACACCCATTACACTTTTAGGGATCGATATGATCCAAATGGCTATTAGAAGTTCACTCTTACCTTGAATCACTTCGGACCTCTGGACTTGTGCATAACATGGCCAGCGGGAAGATCGTGAATTCCACCTGACTGCCAATACGACGTGCGCGTGTTGTGCAACTGTTACTATCGCCTGTTTACTCGTCACTTTACGTGAAATGTCCACTAGCTCTCATCTATACTCGACTCATTCGTCTATTCACGTTCACTCTATCTAGCGATCTCATCTATTTCTTGGTACTCTCTATTTAGCCAATTTAATGATTGATTGTCTATGATAAAAAACATAACTATGCTAGGCAACATTATAAGGGCCTGATCTGGTCCTTGGGAGGAGCACCTGAAAGGCTATAACTCGCGGGGGTCTAATGATCAGGGTGATGGCATACACCTAACACATGGCACGCAAGATTTGATCTATGGCAATCAATTAATCAAACAGTCAATTATTGGTTTACTTGAATCTCGTGGTTGACAGAATATCGACCAACACTTGCTATCGTGACTTGTGCACTGTTGTGCAACTTTACTTGTTAACTTGTTATACGGCCAATCCGATATCAACACTTGTCGTGCTATACTCTCGTGCATTGCGCTATTGTTTCTCATTATCGTGTACCAGTACTTTCTATATGTTATCCTTCTTTACAAGACATTAAACACTTAAAGCATGCTTGAATCCTGAGATTTAAGTCCTACTGGGCGTTATCGCTCACCCTGCGTTATTTGTCGTTGTGTTCTCAGGTGAGGCCGAGCATGAACCATACACTCAAGAGGACGGGAATGACCTGGAGTGATGTCTTGAGCACCCTAGCGTCCTATTGCTATATTTAGCGTTGTAGTAGTTAGGTTTGAAGTTTAGTCTTTTGCTTTTATTTCAATGTAATCGGGCCCTATAGATCGGCTCTGATATTAGTGGTTGTAACTAGGCATCAGAAGGTATTAATGAAATGAATTTGCTTTAGTATTATTCTTGTGCAATGGTTTGATGTCTAGTGCTCGCTCTATACCCGTTCACTTGCAACTGCCTTCGCGCTCCGATATTCCGCGACGGGGCGTGACACCCGGGGTGGAAACTGATCGGACTTTGCAAGTAGAAACTTCCTGTAGAGAGCCTTGTGCCCCTTGGCCCATTGATCTTCAGATTTACATTCAGTCATTTGGAAGATTTTAGATTGATCAGTTTTGGAGATGTGGCAATTGGGAAGAACAACATTGAGATTATCAGTGAGATTAAGATAAGGAACACCAAAAATGGTGGCAAAAATACATTTTTGGAGATATTCACAATAGATGGGTTTTCTTCGATTCTCAACAGAGAGGGAGAACCAGAGAGGAGGAAATTTAGGAAGAGCAAGAGTGTTGGAGAGTTTCCTCTTTTTAGAAATAGGACTAGGAGAGCCAGTTCTGTGGACATGAGAGCCAATTTCCAGAACTGAGCGGATTGTGGTAATTTCCAACTCATCCTCGAATGTTTTGAGAAATGGACCTTCAAGTTGTGCACCTTTAGGTATAAAGGTAACAAAGGAGGGAGGATTAGGAGGATGAAGAAATGACTGATGGGTAAGAGGAGGTATGACGGATGGTCCAGATGAAGAAGGACCAGAAGAGGATGAGGCTCCAGTAGAGGATGAGGCTGGAGGGTTTTCAATGATAGGAGAAGGTGGAGGAGTGGATGTGGAGGTGGCAGGAGATGAGGAGGATTTGGAAGGAAATAGTGTTGGAGATGAGATGGTGTGAGGCATGGGTTGTTTGAAGGTGATAGGTGCTGGAGGAACTGTGGATGAGGATGGTGGTGAAGGAGGGGATGGAGTTTGAAGAGAAGAAGCAACAAGGGCTTCTGGAGCTACAGACGGTTCTTCTACTCTTGAAGATTCAGCCTCGAAAATCACTAGCCCGGGTGGCCCAGATACATCCTCTGAAGGCCTTGGTGGCCCAGTCTCCACAGCTTCATCATTATCTTGCACTCGAGCTGCTACCTCTTCAACAACTTGTTGCCCTGATGCCCGATCTTCTGCCACATCTGATGGCCCTGACGGCCCAACATTTTCTTGCCTTGGTCTAGATGGCCTTAAGCTGGTAACAAGTGTTGCAGAAGGAGGAGTAGGAGGGGCATTTGTGGACTTTGCCCTCACCAAATCTCCAAGTGCAGCTATAGACTCCTTAATACTAATAAGCTCACTTCGCACCCATCTGACAACATTTGTGACCATTCCTATCTCCATAGCTATCGTACTCTGGCTTATGAAGATAGATGCAATATCTGATTGCACAGAGCACAGTATTGACCCTTGTTCATCCAATCTTTCAATAATAGGCTTCATATTTACCTTCAACTTCTTCTGCCTTAGCTTCCTATGTGGCTTTTTGGTAAGGAGGGGAATTTCCTGAGCCACTTTTTTCCCTTTGTCACTTGCCCTTGCAACGGGCTCCACATTATCATCATTAGTTTCTTCACCTAAGGCACTTTCCACAATGCCTTCTCTGAACTGATCATCAATGGGGACACTAGTAGAGTGCTCCCCCTGAGATGCTGCTACCTTCTCAAATGACTACTCCTCCTCAATAGGAGCATCCTCCATATGAGTATCAGCTGGAACATCCTCTTCTTGCTCCTCCTAAATGGGAGCATCTTCCATAACAACATCTTGAATGTGGCCTGATGCCACAACAACTGCTACTGATTCACTGGGCTTTTTAGGCTCCCCCTGAGTGCTAGGAATGGATTCCAGCACACTTCTAAGAACAGATGCCACAACTGTGGTGGGGTTGATAGCCTCGGAAGCTTGCTCAACTTGCTCAATATTTTCTTGAGGAATATCCTCAATCTGGCTTTAAATGATAACTGATTCTTCTGCTCTAACCTCTGCTGCTGCTTGTTCCACTGATTGTTCCACTGCAATTTCTGATCTAATAATCTTCTGTTGTTGAGCTTGAATTTCTGGTCCTACTGGTTGTTGTTCCTCTTGGACTGTTGGTACTTCTGCTGCTACTGCCTCTGCTCGAGCTACCCCGTCTTCGACTTCTTGGGAAGGCCAATAATGGCCTCACCCTCAGCCACTGAGGTTTTGGTCCACACACCACCAACCAAAGAGAATCCACTCTTCTTCAGATTTCTACTGCGAATAGCCTGCCCCATCTTTTCTAACACTGCCCCAGATAGATTAATGCCAAAATGTTGAAAATTTTTGGTTAGAAAATGGGCGTAAGGTAGGGACATATTCAATTTACTGTTCTTGTCCCAAACCTGAGCATGTGCAAACTTCATCCTTTCTATTATAATTCTCAGCCATGTTTATGCTCTGGTCCTGGATAGCCTAGAACATCATATCGGAGTCCGCCTTGGTACATGTAGAAAATGTGGCACTCCTAGGAACCAATATCTGGCAAACAATAAAATGCAGAATGCAATTGAATGCATTTAACTGGTTAATATCCAACATGCCATCCTTCAATCTGAACTCGGGACCAACAATCCCCAAACCTTTCACTTGAATGTCGACAGTGTGAACTCCACTGTGATCGGAGGTGGATACACCAAATAGCGACTCTAAAAGCACATAAGTGATGCTAATCCGGGTTCCTTTGACAGAGGATGTCAAGGACCCATCTTCCTCAGACTTCAAGCAAACATAAAACGCCTTCACCAGGTCTGGATAACTCACCTCTGACAAGGTTGCCATCTTCGTCCATTGCATTCTTTCCATCGCTGCTATGATGCTATGCATTCCATTCTTCTCCAAGTCTGCAACATCTACTGCTTTGTTGCCACAGACCTTCGTCTTCACTGTCGTAAACCTTTCCTGCTGCTCGGCGGTGAGGAATGCAGCTCCATAGCCCCCGACGGTGCCGGAAACTCTAGACACGGCCATGGTTTTGAATGGGGAAGGGTTCTGGATGATTGGAAGGAAGATTGAAGCAGAAACCCTTAAGCAATTTCTCGCGGGAAAAAGTGGAAACTTTGAAATCGCACGAAGTTGATGCCAGAGTTGATAGGGTTATCGTCTCAGGCAAGTCGAAGGAGATGAGAGCGGGAGGTGAATCGGTATGGCACAGATTTTGGGTTTTTTATCAGATAAAGGGAAGATGCCATAATGGCAGAAAACGACAAGAGACAGGTTCGAAAAGAATAAACTCTTTTAAACTTACGAACCGGCATTGATATATAAGATGCAAGCAATATTTGAGGAATTTGCTTAATTTTAAGGGGAAAAATAATTGATATTCTGAACTTATTTATTATTTCAGTTAATTATAGATAAATCTATCACAAATTGCACAAGCCTAATTCCCTTCTAAGAGACGTAAATCTCTCATCAGGTAAGGCCTTTGTGAAGATATCTGCTAACTGATTTTGAGTATCAATAAAGGAAATATCTATGTTACCATTGGCTACATGATCACGAATAAAATGATATCTAACCTCTATATGCTTTGTCCTTGAGTGCTGAACTGGATTCTTGGTGAGATTTATCGCACTGGTGTTGTCGCACAGCAAGGGAATTTTCTTGATATGTAGTCCATAATACTCTAGCTGCTATTTGATCCATAAGAGTTGTGTACAACAGCCTCCAGCAGCCATGTACTCAGCTTCAGCTGTAGATAGTGCTACTAAATTTTGCTTCCTTGAGGACCATGATATCAGACATCCTGCAAGAAATTGACAACAACCACTGGTGCTTTTTCTATCTATTTTGTATCCAGCGTAGTCAGCATTAGAGTATCCTTCTAAATTAATTTCGCATGATTTTGGATACCATAGACCTAGATCATGAGTTCTAGTCAAGTATCTAAAAATTCTTTTGATAGAAATTAAATGAGACTCTCTAGGGTCTGCTTGATACCTAGCACACATGCATACACTAAATAATATGTTGGGTCTACTGGTAGTTAAATAGAGTAATGAACCTATCATACCTCTGTAGACCTTTTGATCTACCTTCTTACCATCCTCATCACTGTCTAATCTTGTTGATGTACTCATCGGTGTTGACAGTGGCTTGGCACTTTCAAATCCAAACTTCTTTAAAAGTTCCTTGGTGTATCTGGCTTGACAAATGTGAGTTCCTTCCTTTCCTTACTTGATTTGCAATATGAGGAAGTAGTTTATCTCCCCCATCATGCTCATTTCGAATTCTCCCTATATAAGCTTTTCAAAATACTTGCAAAGAGATTCGTCAGTAGAACCAAATAATATATCATCTAAATAAATTTGTACAAGCAATACATGTTTGACTTTAGAGTTAACAAATAATGTGTTATCTACTTGACCTCTAATAAAACCATGGTTCAGTAAAAATGTACTTAATCTTTCATACCATGCTCTAGGTGCTTGTTTTAAACCATATAAAGCCTTGTGCAATTTAAATACATGATTTGGAAAATCGGTGTCATCAAAACCAGGAGGTTGTTCTACATAAACTTCCTCCTTTATATAACCATTTAGAAAAGCTGATTTTACATCCATTTGAAATAATTTTAAATCCAATGTTGATGCATATGCAAGTAAGATCTTAATTCCCTCAAGTCTGGCTACTGGTGCATAGGTTTTATCAAAATCTATGCCCTCCTCTTAGGAATAGCCTTGAGCTACCAATCTGGCCTTGTTTCTAGTGATCACACCAGCTTCATCCAATTTGTTCCTCAACACCCATTTGGTGCCAATCACAGGATGATCTGATGGTCTCGGAACAAGTGACCATACATGGTTTCTCTTGAACTAATTAAGTTAATCTTACATGGCTAATATCCAAGATTTATCAGTGAGTGCTTCATTGACTGTCTTAGGCTCTATTTGAGATACAAAAGCTAAGTAGTCATAAGGAATTATGTTACCTCTAGTTCTTACCCCAACCGATGGATCACCAATGATGTTGTCCAATGGGTGATCCTTTTTGTATCTCCATTCCTTTGGAAGATTGTCATGTGATATGTCTTTTTGTTGTAGATCTTCCAAGGGTGGATCTTCCTTGTCATGTCCCGAGAATTACGCAACGGATATTAATGATGCGAAATATAATTCGAGTCGATATCCCGAGATGTGAACAGTCGGCAAATAAGCCTCTAGCTAGCACGAACTAAATGTATAACAACATACATCATCGTAGGGCCCAAATATTGAACTCAACTAATCTTGTATTCAAATATCAACTCATTGTATTCCGAATAGAAACTATTAAAGAACTAAGACTTAATAAAAAAGGAAAAGTACATTTTACTCCTCACTTCCTACTACATGATTCTAACACTCAAAGCAAACTACTATAACTAGACTCATAGTTGGAATGCTCATCACTCGGTTGCATTCCCATCCTTGACTTGCTCTTCCTCTTGAACTTCATAGTCAACTAGATTGGGTAAAAGTAGGGGATGAGCAAACTAGCCCAGTAGGATTTATATGTCAATGTGCGGGCAATGATATAAGTGATTAACATTTTAGAACTAGGTAAGCACGATGAATGTCATGATATGCATATGCGAAATGAATGTCATGATATGCATGTGCAAATAAAACTCATTAAAACATGATACATGGACAAGCTAGATAGAGTGATCACGATAGAACAAGATTTTTGAACATGATGACAAGATAGAACTAGCAATAGATCACTTTGTACAAGCACGCAATATTTCACTTGATGTCAAGAACGCAAGATATCACTAATTGCATTAAATGCATGATGGCCATATCACACAAGCAAGCAAGCTCGCACGAGCATGATCATGTAACACTAATCAGGCACGTAGACACTAATGTACACTAAGAAAAGATCCATCAAGAATGTACACCAAGACACGTGTATGTGGTTATTGTATCTATCATTCAACAAGCATGCAAGACTCCCAGCACAGATGCAACGCCAGTAATTATTATACCCCATGGTTAACAATATATTTATGACTCTCTGTCATTGGGGCTAGACTGGAGCCCTTGGACACTCGCCATGCCCGATCAGCATCTCATTTCAATTTTTAAATGTAGATACCCACAGTCATTAACAATGGCCAATGAGGGTTTCAATAAGTAAGCATATGTAATGTCATGTTCATGATGATGATGAGAATAAGTAATAAGTAAATTGAACATGATTTCATGAGAACAATGGTCAAGAGATAAATTGGGTAGCATAACGGTACGATTTGTACTTTAGTTCAATCTTTACATTAATGGCTTTAGTCTAGATTGTCAATCACACTCACGAGAACAAGAAGAGAGAGGAAGTACACGCTATCTCTGGGGAACTTCAATGGTAAAACCAACTCGGCCTCCATATGGGAATCCACGGAGAGCGGAGATTTACGGAGGTCTTAGAGAAAAGGTCGCTAGTCTATCGATTCGGAATGACAGATAGAGAGCTTCCAAATCCCCAAGAAAGGGCTGCCTAAATGTGCAAGTGTGTAGTGATGTACGCGTTTCAATTCACAATCCATCGGTCTCAAACTCGCGGAAAACACTTAACATGATGGCATGCAATGAACAATGCATTTAACTACACATGGGTTTGCAAGATTTTAAGATAATAATTATCATTTTAATCAAGCTAGAACAGTAACAAGAGCGAATCACAAGTTTCATGAATGATCACATCATTAAGAGAATAATTAGAATACGGTTATGTAATTATAGTTTTTAAATAGGTTAACCACTTTTAAGCCATTAAACAGACATTATGAGATGATTAGAACCATGACATGCAAGAAACATGTAGGAAACAGAGGTGCGATTCATGCAACGCTTATATCTTCTATATTAGAGCTTTTCGAACAAAAGTCTCAACATGAAAGTTGTAGGTATGGAATAGATGCAAACTATGATTTTTAAATAATTTTAAACAACCCCGAGATGCATAATAAATCAACACAAACGTAAAAAGTCTTAGACATGCGCGACTTTGGCAAAACGCCTATAACTCAAGATGTACTCATTGGAATTCGATGAAATCAGTGGGAAACGAAAGTTAACTTGATGCTATACACATTGGAATAGGATTTGTTAAGGTTTGGCCCGAGAAAACCTACCTTCTGGGTTGAAGAAGTCCCATTTTTCCAGAAAACCTGTGTTCAGACCACTTGGAGGAGAAGGCTTACTGCACCCGATCTACTGAGTGAAAAATAGTGAAATTAGTGGGGTTAGGAATTAGACTTGACCCTCTTTCCAGGGGTATATGCCTTGCAAGGTTTGGTTAGGGTTTGACCTACCTTTGGTCGACTTCAAGATGACTATCTGTGCAGGTCGCAGCAGACGCAACGGGGAAGAAGAACGGCTTGGTGTGGGCGATCTCCTGCTTCCCCAGCCACCAAGAACTCCTCCACACGACCCCAACAAGATGTAAACTCGTCCCCAAGGGTTTGGTGGAGAGTATTTAAGCAACCAAGGTGTTTAGGAGTCCTATTATGACAAAGAAACTATGGTTGTGGTTTTGGCTTATTAGTTTCCTAATTTGAGGATTTCTTCCTCCATTAGAGTGTGTGAGGCTTTAGGAAACCTCCCACCATAATTAAGCACGAATTGGGTTGCCAAGAATGCAAGATCTCTTCCCAATTCAACTCTAATTACCTCTTTCTAATTTCAGCTTATTTAAGCTACGAATTTCCATGCATTTTCTTGCTTTATTTGATTTTTTGAGTCATATGTGGTCCATTGGCCCAATTATGATATTGGGTCATTAATATATAATGTTGGAAGTCTCTCCAACATTTTTATTTAATTTTTGGTTGCGTCGTATTTCGGTGTTAACGGTTTTCCGACTTGTTTCCTAATTTGGATAATCCGTCACAATAACTCTTAAACCAAGACCAAATGATTTTTATTGACCCAAATTCTTTGATGGGTCATTAGAGGATATTATTTGAAGTATGTATATGATTTTTATTTAATTTTCTGACTCATCCGAGTAAATATGATAATGATTTTTCAACTTATTCATGAATTACGATAATAAGTCGCAAAACACTTTAAACTTGACTAATCCGATTTTTTCTTGGCACAAATTTCTTTGTGAAACATTTAGTAATAATGTTTGGGGTTGATTTATAATTCTTACATAATTTTCCAATGTGTATTAGCACATACGATAATGATACGTATGTTTTAAATACTCTGATATTTTGGAAATTATTTATTTCCATTTATTCAAATTTTTATGTAATTAAAATTTTCGGGGTGCTACACCCTCCCCCACTTAAGAGAATTTGGTCCCCAAATTCATAGATCATTAATTGTCGTTTGATAGTTATGACCCTTGAGGTCGTTTCAGATTTAATTCTTCTAACTTGTTTCAACATCGTGGAGGTTAGTCCAACATCTACACCTATGGCCACCCGTACTATTCATTTGGTTCCTTCCTGTCATGTCCCATCATTTAATATAACTATAAATGCCAGAACGTGAACGCATGAGGAATCAAGAGTAAACTTTGAACTATTTGAGCAGAAGAATGCTCGGACTTTACTAAATAAAAATAATTATTCATTGACAGTCTACATATATTACATGACTCTCCATTTACAATTCAAACTTAAATGCCATAAAGGTTGGTCTCTCAGCCCACAAATCCCGATGTCCCGCCTTCTAGAACCGTAGATACCTGAAAGAAATAGGATATGGTGAGCTAACTAGCCCAGTAGGATTCAAATTCTCAAATCAAAAGGATTAAGCTATATGATGATCAAGGAAAAAGACTAGACTAATATTACTGAAGGACAAGTAAGCATCTTATCATGGCAGTGAAATTGGAACAGTGGTACTGTAATGCAAACATGCTCAAGAATTCACAGTGAATCTCATAATTTGGCTCATATATATGTTCACATAGGATAGGTATCATGATGACCATAATCAGACAGTATTTGATGCTATGCCAAACATCCAGTTGCCCTTTATCATTCCGTACGGTTAGAAAATGAATTTGGGTGCTCCTCCTAGGACTGGACCAGCCCTATTTGCCAAACAGTCAGTTGCCCTTTATCATTCCGTACGGTCAGAAAATGAATTCGGGTGCTCCTCCCAGGACTGAACCAGCCATATTTGCACAGACATATCAGTCAGGTGGGGTCCAAGGACCCAATAAATGTCATCATCATCAGTTAATCATAACTTACAAGGTGTTCAAGCATATGAACTCTCAGGTTGTCAGGGTTATAAACTTAGTTACCAAATATTGAGGAATAGACTTAATGGAGTACCAATCGTACTTGACAGCTTTAAGAATAATTCAAGGGTGCGTAAGGTACACCAAGTGGGTAATCTTTACAGTAGAATGACAATAAATACCAAAGTAATTAAGGGGATAAATTGCTATGCTTTTAGGATGAAGTTTTAGCAAGGATTCACACATGAAAGAGTGCTGAAACTCGGATCAGGACTGTAGCTGTCGACAGCCAGGAAGGGGCTGTCGACAGGTAGCAGAAGACAGAGCAAGGTTCTTGCTGGTTCTGAGGTTATCTGTTGACAGCTAGGGGCTGGCTGTCAACATTTAGCCACAGTACCAGAAATCTGAGTTTCAGAAAGACTAGGTCTGTTGACAGCTATGGGCTGCCTGTCGACAGCCACCAGTTCCTTAATTTCTCAGAAGTGACTTTGTACTCACTCTAAACACTCTAACCATGGAACCTACGAATCAAAGCATGATTTATATCAAATAGAAGAATCTAATTGTAGTTCTCACAGTGGTTTATAAGCTAAACAAGTGTGATGAAATAGGATGTTTACAAACCGTACTTGTCTAGTTAGAAGCTATCATGACATAGCACTGAAAGTATGGTCCTTGTCACAAGGATTAGATGGAAAGATTCCTACAAAATAAACATTAATACTCAAGATATTTAAGGCTCCAAATCAAAGTTTGAGGTACAAACATCTAAATGGAAAGTAATCATACTGTTCTAAAGATATGGTGACTTCTAATAACACTCTATAATCGATACAAAGATCAAGGGTGGAAGAAAAAAAATAGAAATCAGTCTTTAAAGTGGAATAATGTTGTTCTTCTCCCAACAAGAATGTGTTTACCAAAACTGGAAGAAAAACATAATAGCTTCAGGTATATCATCTTGTATGCTTATCAAGAGAATTTTCTTATCATGTGGGGAGGACAGAACTGCATTAGAGGGAGATGAATCCTACACCTGAATAGCTCGGAATCTACTACAACGTGATACTGGAAGAAGATCCTTTCAAAACAGGGATCATATGAATCTCAAAGAGTAGCTTCTACAGCAATACAAGATACACAAATAGTGCTAGAGGTACTCATGACACTATAACATAAGCTTGAACATCCAATCAGTAGGTTCTAAAGCATGTTCAAGAACATGAGTTAGAGAAGAAAGAAAGAGGATTGAATCCTACCTAATTTGAAGAAGAGGAAGTCTCTTCTTTGATAGTTTCTCAACTGGAAGAAGGATGTTGACGCCAAAAGTGCAAACACTATATCCTCCTTCAGCTGCTACTTGTTGCACCTTCAGCGCAAGTGATGGAAACAACAACCCATGTAGCAGCAACAGCTCCTCACAGCCTAGCAACAACTTGAATAAGAACAAGGGTGCAAGAGGGAAGCTTAGTAGCTCCAGCTACACCTCAACTGTGAAGCCTTGTACGCACAGCAGCAGCACCACAAGAGAGTAGAAGAGTTTTGGAATGATGGGTATGAGGCATAACGGGGTATATTTATAACCCAAGAGTCTCTCCATGCACAGCAACACGTTGACGGCTAATGTGTCATGGTAGAAACCAGCTGGTTTTTACCTCAACACGTAGCCCATGCAACCTTATCTATGCTTACACATAGGTAACAAATGTGTTACCTTCTCCCATCAATGCGCTGGCCTCCCCAAAGCCTCACACGTAGGCAACTCAAAAATTCCCAGAAAATCCCCATCGTAATTAGACCATAATTCGGCTCACCCAATAATCCCTATGTAAATGTGTTCAAACGAGGTCCGTTTGTATTAAAATTTCAACCATAGACTAATGTGATGGTTTTACAAATTATGGTGATTTTAGTTTAATTTTTAGAATTTATTTTATAGTAAGTGAAAAATCACCTGGAAAATGATTGCGTCGACTTAATCTCAAAATCCGCACGTCCACAAATCCGGATATTTACATTTTTGATATCCCCATATTTTTCTGGAAATTATGGTATTCTCGGATTTCATTTTTGTTATAGTTTTTCAGTGTCGCTCTGTGGGAGCGCGCACGTCCGAGTACGACACTGGGGTAACGTTCATTAATGTTAAACATTCCCAAATATCACTTGTTTCAATCTAAGAATAATGGTTAAGTCCAATAACCTTATTATTCATATTTTTCAATAATTAAATTTTTTTTGGGGTGTTACAACTCTCCCCCACTAAAAAGAGTTTGGTCCTCCAAACTTCTTGACTAGTTTGGATGGATCACAAGGATTTAATTCTTCAACCTTTTAAATTTTGTCTAATCCAGATTAGTCTCACCAATATTGTTATGATTATCATGTCATATGATGTATACATTCTTTATATATTCTGTTATCATGATATTGTTGATTGATGGAAATCTGAATATCAGTCTGCCTTTTTAGATCCTAAGAAACCATGTTGTGAACATGGGTTCAATCAGATGTATTCACTACTATGTTTCTTATTTCTGGCAGTAGTATATTACTCTTAAGATCTCTTTTATCAAGGAATAACCATAACCCTTAGAGAGTTATATGAATACATATTTCCTTGAAAAGGGTAATAAGGTATGACAAGGTTGACGAATGTGAAGAAAATGAAGATAAACAACAAGGTTTTTATTTATCACATAAAATTTCTATTACAGAACACCATATTCATCGTTACAAAATTACATTGATTGACAAAACTTACCAAGTTTTGTCATATTATAACAACTAAATTCAAGCACTTCTTACTATACTCTGATCCTATTGATTTTTACTTAAAAATTACTTCTAATAACTTCAGTCCAATCTCTTTATGGCTTAAGGTCCTCTTGGATTCCTATTTTTGTCCTGAGGAGATTTGGACAATTGGAGATCCGATGCTGTAGACTGCCACACTTCAAACACGCTCCTTGTCTCCACCAACAATTCTCTTTGACATGGCCTGATTTGTGACAACACGCACAAGCTTCCTTAAGTTGTGCCTTAACGTTCGTTTGCTTGTTGGCCTTCTTACTCTTTTTGTTCTCTTTGCTCCGCTTCATCTTCTGTTTGCCAGCTATTTCTCTATTACTGGGGAGAATTGTCTTCTTCCGTATAGACACTGTGATACTTATTGTTTCTTGAGAGTTTGGACTATTAATGTTCTTATGCAGTTTCATTCTTCCTTGATCATCAACGGGAACTACCCATTCTAAGGACTGAGCATGGTTGTCCATCGCATTTTGAACCGCTCTCCAATGTGTTTCTTCTCCCATCATGCTGGTTTAACAAACAAATTTAAGTTTAGTTAATCAATCACATAATTTTAAAACTCAGTCTCTATAATTCATACTATTAATGCAACGGTTACTGTATATGCCTAGTTATTTGATACGTTAACCTCTATGATTAATTGACGCCTTTTCCTTGTAAGATTTTGAGTTATGACAGATGATTGATATTGTGTCCCTAGTTTTGATGTGGCAAGCAAAATGTAATAAATATCTAATACAAGTCTTTTATATCATAAGACATTAAGTGTGTTGACCCTGATTACTTCTTGGATTGTCACTACATGAAGCTCAGGTTGACACTAATCAAGTTTCTAGTTAACGTTTAGAGAAAAATACGGCTTGAGGTTAACTCCAAATGGAGATTAGGTTGACTCTACCAATATATGAGGTTGGCACTAAGATACTACAAGATCAACTCTATGTGATGGATAATTAGTCAAAATTGCAATCACCTGATTGAGGTCAATTCTAGAAACCATGGAGTTGATTTTCGCTACTTTTCTTCACTAATTTGTTTGGGTGTCTACTCCAATAGAAGTAAATAGATTCAATCCTTCACTGTATATGTATGGTCTGTGAGATTTAAAGCAATCTTGAATCTTTGAATCATCAATTGTTTGCATGTTTCACACATTTGAATTATTAAAGAGTCTCACTTGGTTTAGTGAGGGATGGACGTAGATGATGATTAATTGATTCATCTCAATGGTATAATAATTTAGAATCTAAGAAAATGGGAAAGTCAACGGAAGAATACATCACGAGGATAGTCATGAAATCTATATGATCGATTGAACCATTCATTTACTAATTCTTATTTAGGTTTGGAGATAATAACATATCAATGCAAAATTCATATTGAGGTAAATTAAGGTATGAGCAGGTTTGACTTTTCCTTTAGTAGGAGAGGGCTCCCTTGGAGAAGTCATATGTGTGTTTATCATTTTTCACCGGACCTTGGATTCTTAGCATTCTACTAGGTTTATTTGAATTATAAAATTTTCAGGTAGGCTAAATTGTGAGAAATTAGAAAGATGTTATTTTGATGGAATCGCAAAAATCGTGTTTTTCTTCTTCGGTGGGAGAGTTGACTTTTTATTGGTAAGAGATATGATTTTTCTGATATTTTTATTAGATTCAAATGAGGGGGTACTTCCTTATTTACATGTAATATCTTAAGCTCATACTTAAACGATATGGAATGTAAATAAGGTATGAGTTTCAGTTCTATAGGGTGCCTTCTGACTGAACCTATTGACACTTCTGACTGAAGAAGGACCAGTTCATGACAAACTGGTGTCTGTCGATAGCTAGGAAGTGGTTGTCGACAGCTACTGTCCTCCAAAAACAATTTCTGAGGTCTGACACTATCTGTCGACAGACCAAAGTTGGCTATCGACAGGCGATGAACATCTGTCGACAGGTGAAAGTCATCTGTCGACAGCTACTGTCAGTTCTGTATTTCTGGGTTTTGGAAGCATGATACCTGTCGACAGGTAAGTGTTGGCTGTCAACAGGGATGGTCTAAACTTCCAAGAATGTTGAAAAACTACCATGGGAAATTCTACCAAGGGTTTCTATGAATCCCTACATGATTGACAACATTTAAATGATCTTATTCACATCCTCAAACACCACTTACATGAAGGAAACAGTTAGGACATGAAGAGTGTAAATTTTACTCATGGGTAACATAAAATTTATGAAAAGAAGATTATTGAGATTACAACTCTTCTAGACAACATTTCCTTACACCTAATAGGAAGATGTTCACAAATATGCTCGGATCTAACATGAATATTAGCTAGCACATGATTACAATGGATAGGAAACAGTCCTAAGAATGTTTTCAGGATCGTAGACAAATGTAATCATAGCCAAACACTTAAACATAAAACTCTTTAGCTAGAGGAGGAGTCATATAGAACATGGAACAAAAGGAAATATGGTTATACGAATGAAGAGACTATAAGCATGAAATTATGAAAGTGGAGAAGAATCGTAGGAAGGAAAGATATTTCATTCATACTCAATACAATCTATACCCAACTTTACTTATCTAGCTTAACCTCAGGCTTTATACCCATTTGCACAGATCACTACAGGATGTTGAGGACCATAACTATTTGAATCCTCAACCAATGCTCTGATACCATTCTGTCACGTCCCGTCATTTAATATAACTATAAATGCCAGAATGTGAACGCATGATGAATCAAGAGTAAACTTTGAACTATTTGAGCAGAAGAATGCTCGGACTTTACTAAATAAAAATAATTATTCATTGACAGTCTACTGGTATTACATGACTCTCCATTTACAATTCAAACTTAAATGCCATAAAGGTTGGTCTCTCAGCCCACAAATCCCGATGTCCCGCCTTCTAGAACCGTAGATACCTGAAAGAAATAGGATTTGGTGAGCTAACTAGCCCAGTAGGATTCAAATTCTCAAATCAAAAGGATTAAGCTATATGATGATCAAGGAAAAGACTAGACTAATATTACAGAAGGACAAGTAAGCATCTTATCATGGCAGTGAAATTGGAACAATGGTACTGTAATGCAAACATGCTCAAGAATTCACAGTGAATCTCATAATTTGGCTCATATATATGTTCACACAGGATAGGTATCATGATGACCATAATTAGACAGTATTTGATGCTATGTCAAACATCCAGTTGCCCTTTATCATTCCGTACGGTTAGAAAATGAATTTGGGTGCTCCTCCTAGGACTGGACCAGCCCTATTTGCCAAACAGTCAGTTGCCCTTTATCATTCCGTACGGTCAGAAAATGAATTCGGGTGCTCCTCCCAGGACTGGACCAGCCCTATTTGCACAGGCATATCAGTCAGGTGGGGTCCAAAAACCCAATAAATGTCATCATCATCAGTTAATCATAACTTACAAGGTGTTCAAGCATATGAACTCTCAGGTTGTCAGGGTTATAAACTCAGTTACCGAATACTGGCGATTAGACTTAACGGAGTACCAATCGTAGTTGACAGCTTTAAGAATAATTCAAGGGTGCGTAAGGTACACCAAGTGGGTAATCTTTACAGTAGAATGACAGTAAATACCAAAGTAATTAAGGGGATAACTTGCTAGGCTTTTAGGATGAAGTTTTAGCAAGGATTCACACATGAAAGAGTGCTGAAATTCAGATCAGGACTGTAGCTGTCGACAGCCAATAAGGGGCTGTCGACAGGTAGCAGCGGACAGAGCAAGGTTCTTGCTGGTTCTGAGGTTATCTATCGATAGCTAGGGGCTGGTTGTCGACAGCTAGCCACAGTACTAGAAATCTGAGTTTCAGAAAGACTGGGTCTGTTGACAGCAATGGGCTGCCTGTCGACAGCCACCAATTCCTTTCTCATAAGTGACTTTGTACTCACTCTAAACACTCTAACCATGGAACCTATGAATCAAAGCATGAATTATATCAAATAGAAGAATCTAATTGTAGTTCTCACAGTGGTTTATAAGAGTGAGATGAAATAGGAGGTTTACAAACCGTACTTGTCTAGTTAGAAGCTATCATGACATAGCACTGAAAGTATGGTCCTTGTAACAAGGATTAGATGGAAAGATTCCTACAAAATAAACATTAATACTCAAGATATTTAAGGCTCCAAATCAAAGTTTGAGGTACAAACATCTAAATGGAAAGTAATCACACTGTTCTAAAGATATGGTCTAATAACACTTTATAACTGATACCAAGATCAAGGGTGCAAGAAAAAAATAGAAATCAGTCTTTAAAGTGGAACAAAGTTGTTCTTCTCCAATAAGAATGTTTTTCCAAAACTAGAAGAAAAACAGAATAGCTTCAGGTATATCATCTTGTATGCTTATCAAGAGAATTTTCTTATCATGTGGGGAGGACAAAACTACATTAGAGGGAGATGAATCCTACACCTGAATAGCTAGGAATCTACTACAACGTGATACTGGAAGAAGATCTTTTCCAAACAGGCATCATATGAATCTCGAAGAGTAGCTTCTACAGTAATACAAGATACACAAATAGTGCTAGAGGTACTCATGACACTATAACATAAGCTTGAACATCCAAACAGTAGGTTCTAAAGCATGTTTAAGAACATGAGTTAGAGAAGAAAGGAAGAGGATCGAATCCTACCTAATTTGAAGAAGAGGAAGTCTATTATTTGATGGTTTCTCAACTGGAAGAAGGATGTTGACGTCAAAAGTGCAAACACTATATCCTCCTTCAGCTGCTACTTGTTGCACCTTCAGCGCAAGCGATGGAAACAACAACCCACGCAGCAGTAGCTGCCCCTCACAGCCCAGCAACAACTTGAACAAGAACAAGGGTGCAAGAGGGAAGATCAGTAGCTCCAGCTACACCTCAACTGTGAAGCCTTGTACGCACAGCAGAAGCACCACAGGAGAGGAGAAGAGTTTTGGAAAGATGGGTATGAGACATAACGGGGTATATTTATAACCCAAGGGTCTCTCCATGCACAGCAACATGTTGACGGCTAATGTGTCATGGTAGAAACCAGTTGGTTTTTACCTCAACACGTAGCCCATGCAACCTTATCTATGCCTACACATAGGTAACAAATGTGTTACCTTCTCCCATCAATGTGCTGGCCTCCCCAAAGCCTCACATGTAGGCAACTCAAAAATTCCCAGAAAATCCCCATCGTAATTAGACCATAATTCGGCTGGCCCAATAATCACTATGTAAATGTGTTCAAACGAGGTCCGTTTGTATTAAAATTTCAACTATAGACTAATGTGATGGTTTTACAAATTATGGTGATTTTAGTTTATTTTTTAAAATTTATTTTACAGTAAGTGAAAAATCATCCGGAAAATGATTGCGTCGACTTAATCTCGAAATCCGTACGTCCAAAAATCTGGATATTTACATTTTTGATATCCCCATATTTTTCTGGAAATTATGGTATTCTCGAATTTCATTTTTGTTATAGTTTTTTAGTGTCGCTCTGTGGGAGCGCGTACGTCCGAGTACGACACTGGGGTAACGTTCATTAATGTTAAACATTCCCAAATATCACTTGTTTCAAGCTAAGAATAATGGTTAAGTCCAATAACCTTATTATTCATGTTTTTCAACAATTAAAAATTTTTCGAGGTGTTACACTTCCACTCCTGTTTTCCTTCCACGGTTGTTATAACTCCATCTTACTCCACCAAAGGAACTATTGTATAATTACTAGATTATCCCTTTATAATTTCTCCTTAATGACCTCCCCCACTTAGATATGTACTAATAAGAAAAACATCATAAGATCAGTCTAGGGGTTTAACAATCATACCTCCTTCTGGGAGCTCCGCTTGCGTTATTGCATTCACGCATCCTTGACGCTTTACCACTGCTTGGTTCCTTCCAACTTGGTCTTTTAGCATGGGACAGTTCGGTATACGATGTTCATGACTCCCACATCGCAGGCAAGCCCCGGCCTTCTTCCAGCACTTGTATGCTTGGTGCCCAGGCTTGTTGCAAAAGTTACAATATTCCGCCATCATTGTTTCTTCTACTTTGATCTTTTTCTCCATGCCATAACCCTTCCCAGTGGTTGGCCTTTTGTTGTTACTGTAGTGGTTGTTATTTTTGTTGTTGTGGAAAGTTCTAGTTGTATCGACTAATCCTCTGTTTATGGAGGTCGACTTTGAGATGTCTTTCCCCTTTATGCCTTCCACCTTAGCCATAGTGTCCCCTACTAGTTGAGCTCTTTGGACCATCTCAGTGTAGGTTTGGATGTTGTGTGGTCAGAGCTTTTCAATGAACATGGGTCTGAGCCCATCCATGAAACGGTTAGCCTTTAATCTTTTCGTTCCCACAAGATGTGGGGCATACACAGCCAGGCGTGCGAATTGAGCCTCATACTCAGGCACGGACATCCCTTTCTGTTTTAGTGCGGCAAATTCCGCCGCCTTCTTTTCCTTAACTCTTTCAGAGAAGTATTTTCCACAGAAGATCTCTAGAAATCTTGCCCACTCCAGTTCGCCAACATTAGGCAGGTGGGCCAATGTGGCCTTCCACCATGCTCAGGCATCCTTAGTGAATTGGAAAGTGGCCAGTACCACCTTCTCCCTATTAGTGCATTGCATCACTTGGAAAATCCTTTCTATTTCTTCCTGCCAATTCTCCGCTTCGTCTAGATTAGGGGATCCAGAGAACCGAGGAGGGTTTAAACTCCTAAAATTCCGGTGCAGATCACTGACTCCGTTCCTAGAAGCTGTAACCTGATTTCTAGCCTGAACCACATTTTGTAAAGCCTGAGTCTATCCAGTCACGGTTTCTTGCATAGCTCGCCACTGATTGCTAGCCATTACAGTTGGGTGTAAGAGTTATGAGGGTTCCAGAGGAAAGGATGGAAACCAAGTAATGTCTCTAGATACATTATCAGAGTCAATGGGTAGGAGTGTTTTGTTCATTCTATCATATTCCCAGTCTCTACCCATTCTCACCAGGTACGATATTTAATTTCCATGACCTAGGTTCCATAGGTATCTCTTATTCCTGAGACATATATCCTATTTGGTATTCCTAGGCTCTGATACCACTAAACTATCACGTCCCGAGAATTACGCAGTGGATATTAATGATGCGGAATATAATTCGAGTCGATATCTCGAGACGTGAAAAGTCGGCAAATAAGCCTTTAGCTAGCACGCACTAAATGTATAATAACATGCATCGTCGTAGGGCCCAGATATTGAACTCAACTAATCTTGTATTCAAATCTCAACTCATTGTATTCCGAATAGAAACTATTAAAGGACTAAGACTTAATAAAAAAGGAAAAGTACATTTTACTCCTCACTTCCTACTACATGATTCAAACACTCAAAGCAAACTACTATAAGTAGACTCATAGTTGGAACGCTCATCACTCGGTCGCATTCCCATCCTCGACTTTCTCTTCCTCTTGAACTTCATAGTCACCTAGATTGAGTAAAAGTAGGGGATGAGCAAACTAGCCCAGTAGGATTTATATCTCAATGTGCGGGCAATGATATAAGTGATTAACATTTTAGAACTAGGTAAGCACGATGAATGTCATGATATGCATGTGCGAATAAAACTCATTAAAACATGATACATGGACAAGCTAGATAGAGTGATCACGATAGAACAAGATTTTTGAACAAGATGACAAGATAGAACTAGCAATAGATCACTTTGTACAAGCACGCAACATTTCACTTGATGTCAAGAACGCAAGATATCACTAATTGCATTAAATGCAGGATGGCCATATCACGCAAGCAAGCAAGCACGCACGAGCACGATCATGTAACACTAATCAGGCACATAGACACTAATGTACACCAAGAAAAGATCCATCAAGAATGTACACCAGGACACGTGTATGTGGTTATTGTATCTATCATTCAACAAGCAAGCAAGACTCCCAGCGTAGATGCAACGCCAGTAATCATTATACCCCATGGTTAACAGTATATTTATGACTCTCCGTCATTGGGGCTAGACTGGAGCCCTTGGACACTCGCCGTGCCCGGACAGCATCTCATTTCAATTTTTAAATGTAGATACCCACAGTCATTAACAATGGCCAATGAGGGTTTCAATAAGTAAGCATGTGTAATGTCATGTTCATGATGATGATGAGAATAAGTAATAAGTAAATTGAACATGATTTCATGAGAACAATGGTCAAGAGATAAATTGGGCAGCATAACGGTACGATTTGTACTTTAGTTCAATCTTTACATTAATGTCTTTAGTCTAGATTGTCAATCACACTCACGAGAACAAGAAGAGAGAGGAAGAGCACGCTATCTCCGGGGAACTTCAATGGTACAACCAACTCGGCCTCCATGTGAGAATCCACGGAGAGCGGAGATTTACGGAGGTCTTAGAGAAAAGGTCGCTTGTAACGTCACGTGCTTTTCGGATCCTTATGGATCGTGTGTGTAATGGTTGTGATGGCCATTACGAGGCCAGTGTGGTTTGGATGTGTGGTGCGCGTAGGTTTGGTGCAGGTTTGGTCCTGAAACAAGATAGGACCTTCTATAGTGGATTAGGAGTTGACGGCCATGTGTGGTCGTTGACTGGTTTGGCGTCCATCGAAGGTGACGCCAACCTTATGAACTTAACGGCAAGCTCTGTGGACGTCTACTGTGACGGTTCCCTAAACGGCATTAGGGTTGACGCCAACCTGTGTGACCTGCAGAATATAGGTCTACCCGAGGACAGTTTCCTCAGCTCATTCTCCCTCTCCCTTGCCCTGTTTTCATGCCCCTTGCTTCCCCACTACTTCCAACAGTTGTATAAGGTTAGTTGGAGGATCGTGGAACACGAGACGGTGACGAATCGGCCAAGGAAACGCCGGAGCGAGGTGTAATTGCCGTAGGAGCTCGCGGAGGGTTTGGTGCGAATCGGGAGAATTTAGGAGGTTTAAGCGTGTATTGAGGTAGGGAATGATCCCTTTAGTCCCTATAGGTTGTGATAATGCATCTGGAACGCATGAATTTGCATGTTAATTGTGTTTTTGGGTAATGGTACTTCATGCGGGGTTGATGGGTGGTTTGATCAATTTAATAATGGAAACATGTTATTTCGAGTGGATTAGGATTCATGCATGCTAGAGAAGGTGATTCCTCGTGCTTTTCTATTGGTTTTAGGGCTGGGAATACCTGAGGTATCAGCCCAGGGTTTCTGTAAAGTTGACGGCCGAAGATCTTAGCGTCAACATCGATTGACGCCAGGTTCTTCAGCCGGGAGATTAACGGCCAGATACCTTGCCGTTTACATCCCATTGACGGCAGTCGATGTTGCCGCCAACATGTTTTTATAAAAATGTTGTTATATTATATATTTAATGATATCGAGTGGTGCAATGATAATTATGGTGCACCTAGTGCTCATGGTTTTTGAGACTAGCGTACTGGGTACGCAGTTGGCTGGTTCTTTACGTGTTTACGTGGTGTTCACGTGTAGTGAACTACTAGTGCACGCAGTTTACGTGAGTCTTCACGTGGTTTGTGTGACGTGCACGTGGTTTTGTGTACGTGGCAAGTAGTACGACGCCTACGGTGGTTACCTCTCCAGTTGGGTGCCCCAGGTTCTCTGTGAGCCAGGCTGTTGGCTCGGGGCTTTGTCCTGGTACTTGTGTTGTACCGTCGAGGTTTGTGTCGTCTGACCTGGACACCCTCACTCCTGTGTTTGAGTTGTACGTCCAGCTGAGGGAAAGACGATAGTGGGACAGTGACTGTCGTACTTGTCTTTTAGTCACTTGTAGCACGCTTGTAGTTGGGGGTACGGACACCAGTAGTCGACACTGGTCCTCAGCTAGTCCTTTTTCCAGTGCCTCACTCTAGCGAGCGCAGGCCAGGGTCTCTAGAGGTGCCTGGCATGGGCCTGCGACCGTGTGGTCCGCAGGTGGTGGTGTTTAGTTGGTCTCCACAGTTGCTTGACCTTTTCACGTGGAGCGGCAGCTGGACCTTTCGTCCGTGGCTGTGAGACTGAGAGGTAGATCTGTGTTAGCTTGTCTGAGTCAGTCTCTGGTGTCGCGAACCAGTTCACGTGGCTCGTGTGTGGCGGTCTCTACTTTAGCTCGTACACTTGTACTGGTTTGCCGTTTAATTATTACTGTTGTTTTTCGTAGTCAGCAGACGGTGAGTACTTTTACAGCTTTCATATCCTGCTTAGTTGTTCTATAAATTGTTGGTACTGTTTACTGCTTTTGTACCTGTGTTTTTGGTTTGCTCGGTTTTGGGGGAGTTCCCTACTGAGCCAGTGACTAGCGAGGCTCACACCTACTCCCACAGGCGAGGGCGAGGAGGACGTTTCTTGACCGTCGTCCAGTTCAGAGCCGCGTCGTAGCGGTGCAGGGTCAGTACCTCCAGCAGTGTAGTCTCAGTAGTGTAGTGTAGTAGCAGTAGTGTAGCAGTAGTAGTGCAGTTAGTTGTTTACTTTATGCAGTTGTACCTCGGGGTATGCCCCAGGCTCTTGTACTTTCTTTCAGTTTTGTGGAAATATGGCTATGTAAACTTGTGGAATATATATATGAAATGGTGTGTTCCTTTGTGTTTACACGGACTGTGGTTTGGTATCCCTTGCGAGGCTTCGGCCCGTTCGCGGGAGGCGGACTCGGATCAAGTACGTTATCGGTTTAACGGGCTTGGTCGAGGTGTTCCGCCACAGTTGGTATCAGAGCAAGGTCCGTGTTAATATAAGGGAACTAGAAAGATACATAGCCCTATTTCGATGTTTGTATACTGCTGGTAGGGACCCTGGTTTCTGATAATTTGTTGTTTTGTTTTTGTTGGGTGTTTTGTTTATGTAGAAATTTGAAATGGCTGATAGAAGAGATTGGGGTGGTGGAGGAGATGATCCAGAGGAGAGCACTCAGCGTATGATAGAGAGGATCTGGGAGAGCCTTACTGATATCCAAAGGAGAATGGATCAGCAGGCGCCGGTACCACCGGTTGCAGTACCACCTGGGGATGGAGAGACTGTACCTATAGTTCCAGTTCCGCCACCGCCAGGAGCGGAAGTGCCTTTTGTAGCACCCTTGCCACCACCACCACCAGTGTTATTAGCAGAGGAACCAGTGATGTATGTTGAGAAATTTCTGAGATTGCAGCCGCCTACTTATTCAGGAGGGCCGAATCCAGATACAGCGGAACACTGGGTCCATGAGATTGAAAAGTCTTTGCGACCATGAGATGTCCAGCAGCAGATAAAGTTGTGCTAGCTGCCTATCAGTTGAGGGGTTTTGCATTAGAATGGTGGCGATTGAAGATGCAGACCACCTTCGCAGGCAGGACAGAAGAGGCTATCACTTGGTCGAAATTTCTTGATGTATTTAACGATACATTCTTTCCGATTCAAGTACAGCAAGTAAGGAGAGAGCAGTTTCGGACACTCCAGCAAGGTAACTCTTCAGTTTTAGAGTACCAGATGAGGTTTATGGCGCTTAGCCGATATGCGCCTTATGTAGTATCAGATAATAATATGATGGTTGACTATTTCATTAGAGGTTTTTGAGTAGAGTTGCAGGATGCAATAGTACCTCTCATGTGTAAAACAGTGGAAGAAGCAGCTCAGAGGGCAGCTACGTTGGAGAGGTCTATTCGGACTCGTCACGTGGGCGAGTCAGGCTCAGGTAGTTTTCGGCTACCGCAGCAGTCAGTGGGTGCGAGTAAGGGTAAAGCACCAGCAGGACCTTCTTCATCAGGCTTTGGTAAATGGGGCCAAAATTGAAGCAAGAATTTAAAGGTAAAGGAAGAGGATGGGGAGGTCGGCAGCAATTTCAGCAAGGTCGTGGTAGGCCAGAGGTGGAGGAGTCGCAGCAGAGTACTGCCAGGCAGCCCATTATTCCACCAGGGTATAGATGTTATAATTGCAATCAGCCGGGGCATTTGATTCGTAATTGCCCCTATCCAAGAGAGTATGGGTATGGAAGAGGTGTGTAGCACCAGCAGCAGCCTCGACAGTTTCAGCAGCCACAGGCAGGTCGCGGCTGAGGAGCACCGCAGCAGCGAGGAAGAGGCCGGGTTATGGCTATCACCCGAGCCCAGGCGGAGGCATCAAATATGATAGAAGGTACTTTACCTCTTTATGACTATTTAGCAAGAGATTTATTTGATTCGGGTGCCTCTCATTCTTTCATTTTCGAAGAATTTCTGGATTACATGACTCATCCTTTAGAGGAAAAGTCTTGTGAGTTAGTAGTGGAGGTTCCCTCGGGTGAGTTCCTGCTCACTTCGAGCTATATAGATGAAGCTCCTGTTATGATTGAAGGGAACCAGATGCCAGGTCGGTTATATGCCCTGCAGTTGACAGATTATGATATTATTTTGGGTATGGATTGGCTTGAGACTGATGGAGCAATGCTAGATTGCAGAAAGAAAAAGATCAGGTTTTGTCATCCTAATGGTGTAGTATTTGAATATCAAGGTATGCCTTTTTATACCTCTAAGTTTCTAATTTCTGCAATTAGAGCTAGAAAGTTGATAAATGCTGGATGTGTGGCTTATTTATCCTCGGTAAGTCTGGTAGAAGCTAGTCAGTCAGTGGAAGCATTCCCGTGGTTAGGGAATTTGCTGATGTTTTTCCTGAAGATTTGCCTAGTTTAGCTCCACATAGAGAGGTGGACTTTACCATTGAGTTGCTGCCAGGTACCATGCCGATCTCCAAAGCTCCATATCGGATGGCACCAGCAGAACTTAAAGAATTGAAAAAGCAATTAGAAGAGCTGTTGCAGAAAGGGTTTATTAGACCAAGTCATTCCCCGTGGGGAGCACCAGTATTGTTTGTGAAAAAGAAAGATGGAAGTTTTCGGATGTGTATTGATTATAGAAAGTTGAATGATGTGACCATTAAGATTAAGTACCCGTTGCCGAGGATAGATGATCTGTTTGATCAGTTGCAATCAGCAAAGGTATTTTCTAAAATTGATTTGAGGTCTGGGTATCACCAGTTAAGAATTAAAGAGGAGGATATAGATAAAACAGCATTCAGAACCAGATATGGTCACTATGAATTTGTGGTTATGCCATTTGGGCTGACCAATGCCCCTGCAGGTTTTATGGATCTGATGAATAGAATTTTTCATCCGTATTTAGACCAATTCATTGTGGTCTTTATTGATGATATTCTGATTTATTCATCATCTGAAGAGGAGCATGCAGCTCATTTGAGGTTTACCCTGCAATTGTTAAGGGATAACCAGTTGTTTGTCAAATTCAATAAGTGTGAATTTTGGTTGAAAGAAATTCAATTTCTGGGTCATGTTATCTCAGCTAAAGGAGTAGCAGTGGACCCAAGTAAAGTGGAGGCAGTGATAAAATGGGAAGTGCCTAAGACAATTACTGAGATTAGAAGTTTTCTGGGATTGGCAGGTTATTATAGGCGCTTTATACAAGATGTTTCTAAGATTGCGGCACCTATGACCAAGTTGATCAAAAAGGTGTGCCATTTGTGTGGTCCGGTGAATGTCAGAAAAGTTTTATGGAATTGAAGAAGAGGCTTACAACAGCACCCATATTGACATTACCGGCAGGAAGTGGTGGTTTTGTGGTATATACAGATGCTTTAAGGAGAGGACTTGGCGCAGTGCTTATGCAGCATGGCAAAGTGATAGCTTATGCGTCCAGGCAATTGAAGCCGGCGGAGGAGAATTACCCCACTCATGATTTGGAATTGGCAGCAGTTGTGTTTGCTTTGAAAATGTGGAGGCATTATCTGTATGGCGAGAGATTTGAGATCTTTACAGATCATAAAAGCTTGAAGTATATCTTCTCGCAGAAGGACTTAAATCTCCGTCAGTGCAGATGGATCAAATATTTAAAAGATTATGATTTTAGTTTGGCTTACCATCCGGGTAAGGCCAATGTTGTAGCAGATGCCTTGAGCAGAAAGGCATATATAAATCTGATGATGATCAAAGAATGGAAGCTGTATGAAGAGATAATGGAGAACTCCTTGTATGTGCCCAGTAGTCAGCGACGGGCAGTACTACTGCTAGTGCTGTAGAGCCGTCCTTGTATTGGCAGATTGTTGAGGCTCAGAGAGCAGATGTAAGTTTAGCTGAGATTGTAAAAATGGAAGGAGTTACCATTGATGATAATTGTGTGATTAGGCTCAGAGGCAGGTTCTTTGTTCCAGCTGAAAGAGAGGTGAAGCAGCGAGTGTTGAAAGAGGCTCATAAATGCAGGTACACTATCCATCCGGGTAGTACTAAAATGTACCACGATTTGAGGAAGCATTTCTGGTGGCCTCATATGAAAAAGGAAATAGCAGAGTTTGTTGCAAGGTGTGCTATCTGTCAACAGATTAAAGCAGAACATCAGAAGCCTGGAGGTTTATTGCAACCGTTGCCCATTCCACAATGGAAATGGGATGATATTGCCATGGACTTTGTGGCAAGTTTACCAAGATCGGGTTCCGGACATAATGGAATATGGATATTTGTTGACAGATTAACTAAGGTATGCAGATTAGTGGCAGTAAGTATGTCTTGGACAGTGGATAAATTAGCAAAAGTTTATGTTGAAAGAATTGTTCCATTGCATGGTATTCCGAAGACTATTGTGTCTGACAGAGATCCAAGATTTACTTCTGGTTTTTGGAGAAGTCTGCAGAAAGTAATTGGCACTGAGCTGAGATATAGCTCCGCTTATCATCCCCAGACAGATGGTCAGACAGAAAGGACTATCCAGACGATTGAAGATATGTTGCGGGCTTGTTGTTTAGTTTGGGGAGGTAATTGGGAGCATCATTTTGGAATGGTTGAGTTTGCCTATAACAATAGTTATCATACCAGTCTTGGGATGGCACCGTATGAAGCTTTATATGGAAGGCCATGTAGAACCCCATTGAACTGGCATGAAGTGGGAGAAAGGCAATTAGTGGGTCCTGAATTGATTCAGCAAACCACAGAAATAGTGAAGCTCATTAAGGAAAAATTGCAGGCAGCTCAAAGTAGGCAAAAGAGTTATACAGATATCCGGAGGAGACCACTCCAGTTTGAAGTGGGAGATTTTGTGTAGCAACCTGAATTTTTAAGAAAAATAAAAAATTTAAATAAAGAATTAAAACCTAGCTAAATGGATATTTAAATGAAAAGAGCATTAAATAAAACCCATTAAATGGAAAAGAGTAATGGGCTTTGCTTAATGGATCCTCTAGAATTTATTGGGTCAAAAATATGATTTAACAAAGGGAGAATAATAGGAAAATACCCTAAATTCGGAGTTTAATTATATCATAATTGGAAAGGGGTTATTAAAGCAATAAAAGTGGCAATTAGAGTTGGAATTGGATTCCTAAACCTACCGCATATGGTTTAGCACAAATTTGGATCTCTTCCTAGCCTAAATAGAAATTGGAAAGCAAGGAAGGAAGGTTGGAGTTAGGAAATCTCGTAATTAAGAGCAATTAGAGTAGAAATAGGAATAGGAACTTGTGTTTACATAAATACACCTCCAAAACCCTCATGGCCGACCCTAGCTCATTGCCAAAGGTTGTTGGACGTGGAGAAGAGGCCAAGGAGGAGAGGATCTCGTGGGAAGAAGGAGTTCTTGGAGCTTCTTCCTCGTTCTTCAAGTTCTAGCCCTAGAAGAGGAAATCGAGTCAAGTAGGCATTCTCACAAGCATAAACCATGAAACTTTTTCTATAGGATGTCTCGTCTATCAGGAACGAAACCCTCAAGTTTCATAATTTTCCATCGAGCATATCTTTAGTTCTTGATTTTTCATGTTCTGCAACTTACATGACCCCGAACCCTCTTCTTAACTCTTGATCTCCTTGTATACTCAATCCCATGCTACGAAATTTTTATTGTAGGAACTGATGCATGTTAGGGATCTTTTGACCCTGAAAGCCCTAATTTTTGTTGAGCATGTTGCTCGAATTAAATCAATCTTGCTCTCTATATCATGTTCTGTGTTACTCGTTCTTGTTCATTCTCAAACCATATTCAAACCATACTCTCTCTCGAATTCCTATTTACTGGAAGTACTCTCGCATGTTTAGTTTCATTTGCCACTGATTTCGTGAATTTTCATCATGTATATAATTAGTTATGATTTTCTAAACGACCCTGTATCAAAATTTAAATGTTCTGGTCCGCAATCCAATGTCTGGTCTGACTCCTGTCAGAGTCAGGCGCAGACCACCAGATCGCGACTGCCCGATATGTCGCCTTCTGGGGTCTGATTGCGACAGCCTACCCGTCGCGACCAAGAAGGCGACAGGTAAGCCGTCGCGTTCCCAGTACCTGGTCTGCAAGCCATGTCGCGACCCTTACATGCTCCTGTCGCGTTCTGCCTGGTACCTGTCGCGATCCTTACAACCCTATGTCGCCTTCACAGGTTTTTGATGAAAACCCATAAAAATTATTTCTATCATTTTCTAAATAATTCTTACGCCTTTTTACAGTTATACCCCCAGTAAAAACCCTGCTTTAAAATAGAGCTGTATTGAATGTTTTAAAATAAATATTCACGACTTCTTTTCTATCTATGATTTCTCTTACACATGCACACACATGAACCATCCATATATGGCTGAAATCTAGCATAAAATATCTCATAATGTATCCGATAATTTATTGCAATGACGTATATTAATTGCCCTATTTTAAAGGACTTGTATTCGTTTCTTGCGTTGTTTATATACCGATATCGACGCTCCACTGTTCTAGAATTCCTCTAGAATGTCGAGCACCTGTTTTATAAACACACTTTACTTGGCTTGTGGTGAACTCTCCGTTGGATATTCCTTTCGCCGGACTAGTGAACCCTTGCACAAGGCCTCCGTAAGTCTCCTCTGATCATGGATTCCCACATGGTCGACGAGCCGGTTGTACCCTAACACCCATTACATCTTTAGGGATCAATATGATCCAAACGGCTATTAGAAGTTCACTCTTACCTTGAATCACGTCGGACCTCTGGACTTGTGCATAACATGGCCAGTAGGAAGATTGTGAGTTCCACCTGACTACCAACACCAAGTGCGCGTGTTGTGCAACTGTTACTATCGCCTGTTACTCGTCGCATTACGTGCAATGTCCACTAGCTCTCATCTGTACTCTACTCGCTCGTCTATTCATGTTCACTCTACTATCTCGTCTATTCATCTAGTGCTCTCATCTACTTCTTGGTACTCTATATTGGCCATTGACTGATTGTCTAAAGATAAACAATATAACCAATGCCTGGCAATATATAAAGGGCCCAATCTAGTCCTGGGATGTGCGCCCGAATGTGCTAGTGCCCATGGGAGTTAAATGATCAGAGTGTTTGGCATTACACTCAAGTGCTATCTATCTCGACTATCTATATGACAATCAAAACACAAAACGTGCTATACTCTCTCGATGTCTAGAATGACAAACAAGTGCTATACTCATCATGCTATTATTATACTTGTGCTAGTTGTGCTATGGCCATCTTGCTATTCGTTCTATACTCGATACTTGTGCTATTTTTGGAAACTATACTCGATCTCGTGCTATTACCTGTTGTGCTATCTCTTACTATATTTCGACTCTCTTGTACCTGCTATCTTTAGATATTCTGCCATTAAATGCGTTAATTATTTAAAGTCTGCTTGAGCCCGAGATTTAAGTCCTACTGGGCGTTATCACTCACCCTACGTTATTTGATGTTGTGTTCTCAGGTGAGACCGAGGATGACACATACACTCACGAGGAAGGGAATGACCAAGAGTGAAGCCATGAGTACCCTCGAGTCATTATGTTATCTTAGAATTGTAGTTAGTTATTTCCTTTTATTGCAATGTAATTGGGCCCTATAGAATGGCTCTGATATTAGTGGTTTTAACTAGGCATTTGAAAAGTTATTAATGAGAAGGATTGTTTTAGTATTATTCAAAGTGCAATGGTTTGATGTCTAGTACTCGCTCTATACCTTTTCTTGCAACTGCCTTCGCGCTCCGATATTCCGCGTCGGGGCATGACATTTTGTTTTCTTGAGAGTTTCCCCAAGTAAAGGTATTATGAGATTTGGCAAGACTGGAAAGTTAAGCCCAAGGTATGTGGGACCTTTTCAAGTAATTGAAAGAATTCGGGAAACAACTTATAGGCTGGACTTGCCAGCAGATTTTGCGGATGTCCATGATATATTTCATGTCTCTATGTTAAGAAAATGCATTGAAGATCCAGCTCAAATAATCAGTTATCAAGGTGATGACCTGAGGCCGGATATGACCATGCCAGAGTATCTGATGCAGATCACTGATCGAAAGATAAATAAGTTGAGAAATAAAGAAATTGAATTAGTTAAAGTGAGATGGGAAAATAGATAAGGTGGTGAGGATACCTGGGAGTTAGCCGAGGAGATGGCTAAAGGGTATCCTTATCTGTTTGAATAAGCTTTTGTATTTCTTTTTTTAGATGATAGTATTTGTAAGAATGCGCATATTTAAGTTGTTTAAGTTTGAGTTGTGTTATGAATTTCGAGGTCGAAATTTTCTTTTTAGATGATAGTAATGTAACATCGCGTGCTTTTCGGATCCTTATGGATCGTGTGTGTAATGGTTGTGATGGCCATTGCGGGGCCAGTGTGGTTTGGATGTGTGGTGTGCGCAGGTTTGATGCAGGTTTGGTCCTGAAACAAGATAGGACCTGCTGTAGTTGATTAGGAATTGACGGCCATGTGTGGTCGTTGACTGGTTTGGCGTCCATCGAAGGTGACGCCAACCTTATGAACTTAACGGCAGGCTCTGTGGACGTCTACTGTGATGGTTCCCTAAACGGCATTAGGGTTGACGCCAACCTGTGCGACCTATAGAATATAGGTCTACCCGAGGACAATTTCCTCAGCTCATTCTCCCTCTCCCTTGCCCTGTTTTCATGCCCCTTGCTTCCCTACTACTTCCAAAAGTTGTATAAGGTTAGTTGGAGGATCGTGGAATGCGAGACGGTGACGAATCGGCCAAGGAAACGCCGGAGCGAGGTGTAATTACCATAGGAGCTCGCGAAGGGTTTGGTGCGAATCGAGAGAATTTAGGAGGTTTAAGCGTGTATTGAGGTAGGGAACGATCCCTTTAGTCCCTATAGGTTGTGATAATGCATCTGGAATGCATGAATTTGCATGTTAATTGTGTTTTTGGGTAATGGTACTTCATGCGGGGTTGATGGGTGGTTTGATCAATTTAACAATGGAAACGTGTTGTTTCGAGTGGATTAGGATTCATGCATGCTAGAGAAGGTGATTCCTCGTGTTTTTCTATTGGTTTTAGGGCTGAGAATACCTGAGGTATCAGCCCAGGGTTTTTGTAAAGTTGATGGCCGAAGATCTTGGCGTCAACATCGATTGACGCCAAGTTCTTCAGCCGGGAGATTAACGGCCAGATACCTTGCCGTTTGCATCCCATTGACGGCAATCGATGTTGCCGCCAGCATGTTTTTATGAAAATGTTGTTATATTAGATATTTAATGATATCGAGCGGTGCAATGATAATTGTGGTGCACCTAGTGCTCTTGGTTTTTGAGACTAGCGTACTGGGTACGCAGTTGGCTGGTTCTTTATGTGTTTACGTAGTGTTCACGTGTAGTGAACTACTAGTGCACCTGGTTTACATGAGTCTTCACATGGTTTGTGTGACGTGCATGTGGTTTTGTGTACGTGGCAAGTAGTACGACGCCTACCGTGGTTACCTCTCCAGTTGGGTGCCCCAGGTTCTCTGTGAGCCAGGCTGTTAGCTCGGAGCTTTGTCCCGGTACTTATGTTGTACCGTCGAGGTCTGTGTCGTCTGACCTGGACACCCTCACTCCTGTGTTTGAGTTGTACGTCCTGCTGAGGGAAAGACGACAGTGGGACAGTGACTGCCGTACTTGTCTTTTAGTCACTTGTAGCGCGCTCGTAGTTGGGGGTACGGACACCAGTAGTCGACACTGGTCCCCAGCTAGTCCTTTTCCAGTGCCTTACTCTAGCGAGCCCAGGCCAGGGTCTCTAGAGGTGCCAGGCATGGGCCTGCGACCGTGTGGTCCGCAGGTGGTGGTGTTTAGTTGGTCTCCACAGTTGCTTGACCTTTTCACATGGAGCGGCAGCTGGACCTTTCGTCCGTGGCTGTGAGACTGAGAGGTAGACCTATGTTATCTTGTCCGAGTCAGTCTCTGGTGTCGCGAACTAGTTCACGTGGCTCATGTGTGGCGGTCTCTACTTTAGCTCGTACACTTGTACTGGTTTGCCGTTTAATTATTACTGTTGTTTTTCGTAGTCGGCAGACGGTGAGTACTTTTATAGCTTTCATATCCTGCTTAGCTGTTCTATAAATTGTTGGTACTGTTTACTGCTTTTGTACCTGTGTTTTTGGTTTGCTCGGTTTTGGGGGAGTTCCCTACTGAGCCAGTGACTAGCGAGGCTCACACCTACTCCCTTTGGCGAGGGCGAGGAGGATGTTTCTCGACCATCGTCCAGTTCAGAGCCGCGTCGTAGCGGTGCAGGGTCAGTACCTCCAGCAGTGTAGTCTCAGTAGTGTAGTGTAGTAGCAGCAGTGTAGTAGTAGTAGTGTAGTTAGTTGTTTACTTTCTTCAATTGTACCTCGGGGTATGCCCCAGGCTCTTGTACTTTCTTTCAGTTTTGTGGAAATATGGCTATGTAAACTTGTGGAATATATATATGAAATGGTGTGTTCCTTTGTGTTTACACGGACTGTGGTTTGGTATCCCTTGCGAGGCTTTGGCCCGTTCGTGGGAGGCGGACTCGGATCAAGTACGTTATCAGTTTAATGGGCTTGGTCGAGGTGTTCCTCCACATCGCTAGTCTACCGATTCTGAATGACCGATAGAGAGCTTCCAAATCCCCATGAAAGGGCTGCCTAGATGTGCAAGTGTGTAGTGATGTACGCCAGTAATCATTATACCCCATGGTTAACAGTATATTTATGACTCTCCATCATTGGGGCTAGACTGGAGCCCTTGAACACTCGCCGTGCCCGGACAGCATCTCATTTCAATTTTTAAATGTAGATACCCACAGTCATTAACAATGGCCAATGAGGGTTTCAATAAGTAAGCATGTGTAATGTCATGTTCATGATGATGATGAGAATAAGTAATAAGTAAATTGAACATGATTTCATGAGAACAATGGTCAAGAGATAAATTGGGCAGCATAACGGTACGATTTGTACTTTAGTTCAATCTTTACATTAATGGCTTTAGTCTAGATTGTCAATCACACTCAAGAGAACAAGAAGAGAGAGGAAGTGCACGCTATCTCTGGGGAACTTCAATGGTACAACCAACTCGGCCTCCATGTGGGAATCCACGGAGAGTGGAGATTTACGGAGGTCTTAGAGAAAAGGTCGCTAGTCTACCGATTCGGAATGACAGATAGAGAGCTTCCAAATCCCCAAGAAAGGGCTACGTAGATGTGCAAGTGTGTAGTGATGTACGCATCTCAATTCACAATCCATCGGTCTCAAACTCGCGGAAAACACTAAACATGATGGCATGCAATGAATAAAGCATTTAACTACACATGGGTTTGCAAGATTTTAAGATAATAATTATCATTTTAATCAAGCTAGAACAGTAACAAGAGCGAAGCACAAGTTTCATGAATGATCACGTCATTAAGAGAATAATTAGAATACTATTCATGTAATTATAGTTTTTAAATGGGTTAATCACTTTTAAGCCATTAAACAGACATCATGAGATGATTAGAACCATGACATGCAAGAAACATGCAGGAAATAGGGGTGCGATTCATGCAACGCTTATATCTTCTAAACTAGAGCTTTTCGGACAAAAGTCTCAACATGAAAGATGTAGGTAACATGGAATAGATGCAAAGTAGGATTTTTAAATAATTTTAAACGACCCTGAGATGCGTAATAAATCAACACGAACGTAAAAAGTCTCAGACATGCGCGACTTTGGAAAAACGCCTATAATTCAAGATGTACTCATTGGAATTCGATGAAATCAGTGGGAAACGAAAGTTAACTTGATTCTCTACACATTGGAATAGGATTTGTTAAGGTTTGGCCCGAGAAAACCTACCTTCTGGGTTGAAGAAGTCCCATTTTTCCAAAAAACCTGTGTTCAGACCACTTGGAGGAGAACGCTTACTGCACCCGATCTGCTGAGTGAAAATAGTGAAACCAGTGGGGTTAGGAATTAGACTCGACCCTATTTCAAGGTGTATATGCCTTGCAAGGTTTGGTTAGGGTTTGACCTCCCTTTGGTCGACTTCAAGATGACTATCTGTGCAGGTCGCAGCAGACGCAATGGGGAAGAAGAACGACTTGGTGTGGGCGATCTCCTGCTTCCCCAGCCACCAAGAACTCCTCCACACGACCCCAAAAAGATGTAAACTCGTCCCCAAGGGTTTGGTAGAGAGTATTTAAGCAACCAAGGTGTTTAGGAGTCCTATTATGACAAAGAAACTATTATTTCCATGTTAACGGTTTTCTCATTTGTTTCCTAATTTGGATAATTTGTCACAATAACTCTTAAACCAAGCCCAAATGATTTTTGTTTGACCCAAATTCCTTGATGGGTCATTAAAGGATATTATTTGAAATATGTATATAATTTTTATTTAATTTTCTGGCTCATCTGAGTATGTGTGATAATCATTTTTTGACTTATTCATGAATTACGATAATAAGTCACAAAACACTTTAAACTTGACTAATCCGATTTTTTTTGGCACAATTTTCTTTGTGAAACTTTTAGTAATAATGTTTGGGGTTGATTTATAATTTTTATGTAATTTTCTAATGTGTTTTAGCACATACGGTAATGATACGTATGTTTTAAATACTCTGATATTATGGAAATTATTTATTTCCATTTATTCAAATTTTTATGTAATTAAAATTTTCGGGGTGCTACATTCCTTGTCCTCAATGGATGAGTTTTTTAATTTCTTGGATAGTTTATCTGCATCATCAACATCACTATCTACTTCCTTTCTCAAGGAACGGTTAGTCTCATCAAAAATAACATGTACTGATTGTTCAATCAATAAGCTACGCTTATTAAATATTCTATATCCTTTAGGTTTAGAAGCATACCCCATGAATATACCTTCATCTGATTTTGTATCTAGCTTACCAAGGTCTCTTTTGCCGTTGTTGTGGATGAAGCATGGACATCCAAATGTTCTGAAATGGCTGATTTTTTGCTTCTTCTGTTTGTATAGCTCATATGAAGTCTTCTTCAGAATTGGCTTGATCATTACTCTGTTGATGATATAGCATGCTGTGTTGATGGCTTCGGCCCAAAAATATCTTGGTAAATTATATTCTGATAACATTGTCATTGCCATATCCAATAGGGAACTGTTCTTCCTCTCAGCAACCCCATTTTGTTGTGGTGTCCTTGGCGCTGAGAAGTTATGCTCTATTCCTTGATCATCACAGAACTTAGCAAATTTCTCATTCTGAAACTCTCCTCCATGATCTGATCGAATACCAATAATGCTGTACTTTTTGTCTTTCTGTACCTTCTTACTGAAGATGACGAAGCTGTTGAATGTATCATCCTTATGCTCCAAGAAAGATACCCATGTAAATCTGGAGTAGTCATCTACTATGACAAATCCAAAGTTCTTTCCTCCGAGACTTGTGGTTCTCATTGGCCCAGATAGATCCATATGTAAAAGTTCTAAAGGTTTAGAGGTTATTACCACAGTCTTTGACTTGAAGGATGACTTGGCGTGCTTTCCTTTTGCACACGGCCCACAAACACCATCCATTCTTGAACTTACTTTGGGTAGGCCTTCCACCAAGTTTCTCTTGATTAATTTTATTATGCCATCGAAGCTGCAGTGGCCCAATCTTTGATGCCAAAGATCAGTTGACTACTCTTTATTTGCTGCCAGACATATGTCCTGATCCTTTAATTCTTCTAGATAAAGTACATACAAGTTCTTTTCTCTGTTAGCTTCAAAAATGACTGCACCATTCTTCATGATACTGCACTTTGATTCTTGAAATCTAATTTGATGCCCTTTATCACACAATTGACTGATACTGATAAGGTTGTGCTTCAGTCCTTTGACGCATAGAACATCTTCGATAACGGTTTTGCCTTTACTGCCTACTGATCCGCTACCTATCACAGTCCCTTTTCCATTATCTCCATAAGTGACTGTGCCTTCTTTAGCTTCAAGATGGGAGAATAACTTTCTGTTTCCTGTCATGTGCCTTGAGCATCCGCTGTCCAAGTACCATTTCGATGCTCGAAGGTTTACCTGTAATGAAAACACTAAGCTTTAGGTACCCAAGTTTTTTTGGGTCCTGATTGGCTAGTATCATCAATTTTCTTTTTAATTATCCATCTTTTATGTTTAGTTGGACATGTTATTTTAGTATGACCTAACTTGTTGCAGTGACCACAGCAAGATGTTCTACTTACTTTTTTAGTTGGAATGTATTTAAAGCTTGACTTATATGTTGTGTCTTATTCAGCTACAAACTTAGGTGTTGGATATATTTTAGGGTATACTACTGTTTCCTCATTATCGGGAGGAGTATAACCTAATCCATGATTCTTTTTACCTGATCTTCTAGCTCCTTTTAGTATTAATGATGTTTTTCCATTTGTGAATTTTTCTAATGTACTTGATAGCCTTTCATTTTCTATTGTTAATGTATTAACTTCCTGTTTTAATTTATTTTCTGTTTCTTGGTTTTCCAAGCTTGCTAATTGTTCATTTTTATTTTTTCAGGTCCTCACATAACAATTCATTTCTTCTTTTTAGTTCAGTGATATGCTTCTCTAGTTGTTCATTTTTAGATTTTAAATCTAAATTAGTGATTTCTAAGCAAGCATGATTTTTCTTTGTTATTTTTAGTAGTTTACATACATCTTTGTATTTACTATACAGTTCATTGAAAGCATCCTCTAAGTTTTTGGAATCAGATTCATTACAAGAAGTAAAAGAAGAATCAGATGTTACCTTTTCGTCGATGTTAGCCATGAAGGCCAGGTTGGCCTTTTCTTCTTCTTCTCCACTGGAACTCGACACACTGTCTGAGCCGCTCCTATTGTCCCATGCTGCTGCCATGACTTTCTTCTTGTATCTTCTGAACTTCTTGGAACTATCCTTCTTTCTGAACACGGTTTTCTTCAGCTTTGGATATTCAACTTTGATATGTCCGGGCTTCTTGCACTCGTAGCAGATTGGCTCAGCTTTCTTTGAATCCTTTCCTTCTGGCTACTTATATTCTTTGTTTCTCTTAAAGTATCTCCTCCCAGACTGGTACTTCTTTTTAGCTAATATTCTTTGTAATCTTTTGGAGAGGAGAGATTCTTCATCTTCACTACTTCTCAAGCTTTCATCACCATCTGAGACTTCTTCTGATGCATCTTCTTTAGCCTTGAGAGCTTTGGACTGTTTTCTTCTACTTGACGACTCTCCCAACCTTTCCATGTTAACCTCATGGGCCATTAGGGACCCTATGAGTTTTTCTAATGACATTCTCTTCAAGTCATTTGCTTCTTCAATTGCCGTTACTTTGGGAGTCCATGAAGCTGGTAAAGATCTTAGAATTTTCCTGACCATGTCAACCATTTCATAAGTCTTTCCTAGACCGGCTAATCCATTTGTGATGTCGGTAAACCTGCTGTACATCTGTGTGATAGTCTCTCCTGACTGCAACTGAAATCTTTCATATTGAGTCACCAAGATGTCTATTCTCATTTCTTTTACTTTATCTATGCCCTCATAGGTGATTCTCAATTTTTCCCACATCTCTATGGCGGATTTGCAGGCGGAGATCCTGTTGAACTCTTTCTTGCTAAGAGCACAACATAGAATGCTTTTTGCCTTGCAGTTGAGAGAGATTTTCTTCTTTTTGTCTTCCGTCCATTTGTCTTTTTCGTTCGTGACTAAAAGATCTCCTTCTTCAACAATCGACTAGATCTGATAGTCGAGTCCTTGTAAGAAGAACTCCATTCTTGTTTTCCAATAGGTATAGTCTTCACCGTTGAACAAAGGTGGCCTGTTGACTGACTGACCTTCGAAGTGACCTTGGGCTGCCATTTGATCTTTTCTCTTCAGATCGTTGGATCTTCTTTGTCGAAGAGACTAGCTCTGATACCACTTGTTACCCAGCTAGCAAGCCCAGAGGGGGGGGGTGAATGGGATTCTTAAAACTTGATTACCTAAACCCATCAACAAGAACATTTATACAAAATACTACGTTTGGCTATTAGTGTTAGTAGAGAAATAACAACAAACACACTGCACAAGGATTTTTATCCTGGTTCGGATCTCCTCTTCATAAAGTCCTACGTTCAGTCCCTGAGCAACAACTCAGGATTCCACTACCCAAGGGTACAGTCCCCCTTATGGACACTTACACACCGAGCCGCAGCTGGTCTTCTCTTCACAAACCGAAGAGGAAAAATTCACACTGAACCTCAGGTCTTCCTTCTACATGAAGGGAACACAACCACCTGTCAACCATAGGTCTTCTCTTCAACCCAGAAGAGGAACAACACCACAAAGCATTGAAAAGAAGGACAAGTCCCTAGACCAAGCTAATAGAGCAGTGCTTGATCTGAAGCATGAACTGAGAGGAAGAGATCTACAAAGAGGAACTCTCTCAGTACACTAATGCTCTCTCAAGGATTTTCACTAGATGCAGAGAGCTAAGAGCTTGAACAATGGAATGAGGCTTGGCTCTTTTGATGCTTGCAAACTCTCAGATGAGAAAACTTGTAAAGAATTCAAAATCCTTGATCTCTCTAGAGTCTTCAGTCTTCAATATATATCTTCCTTTTGAAAACTAGACGTTGAAGTATCCGTTGTCTCTAAGCTCTGGTATACGTTAGACTGCATGGTCTTGAAGAGATTCTAGTCAGTAGATCTTTACGTTCCATGCATGCAAAAGAGAAGATCTTTCTCGATATCCTATAGCTTCTTATTGTCCAACGTTTTAGTGTGAGATACTATCAGAGACCTGCACACAATAAATGCTAAACGGTAGACAGCTATGCTGTCTCTTGGCTTGTTAGTCAACGTTAGAAGCTAAGCAATTGGACTACACACTAAAATGGAAATGTCATTCTGTCTTAAGATAAAGTGCTTTTCCATAGAAGCATTAGACTAAAAGACACCCAGATATATTTCGTGCAGAGATGTGCACAGACGCATTAAATGCATGGACATTGGTGCTGTACGCACAAAGACTTTGACTTTTCGAAGTATTTAAAATATTAAGTTGTTATGGCTCATGAAATCATTATAAGTATGACTTATGAAATCGTTGAGTGAATAAGTCATTGTTCATGTGAATCGTTGCATGTTCATAAACAAATTGATGTACACACAAATCGTTATAAGTCAATAACCAAATCATTGTGGAGACAAATCGTTATGAGAGTATAAGCAAGACGTTATAAATAAATCGTTATAAGCGAGTCGTTGTGAACAAATCATTATAACTAAATCGTTCTAGAGACAAATCGTTGTTTCACTTATCAAGTCGATGTAGTGATCAAATCGTTGTTTTGCTTTATCGAATCGTTATACTGACCAAGTCGTTATTTGTGACTTATCGAATCGTTACACCAACCAAATCATTGTGTAACTCATCGAATCGTTACAGCGACCAAGTCGTTGTATAACGTGTCGAATCGTTATGGAAGTAAATCGTTATGAGAATAAATCGTTGTTCTCACTTAAGGAATCGATGTGAGAGCAAATCGTTGTTCTCACTTAAGAAATCGATGTGAGAGCAAATCGTTGTTCTCACTTAAGAAATCAATGTGAGAGCAAATCGTTGTTCCCACTAATCAAATCGTTATGAGAAGGAAATCGATGCGCTCTCTTAACGAATCGTTCTGAGATCGAAATCGATGCGCTACTTATGAAATCGTTGTGAGGCCGAAATCGGTATGTCACTTACCAAATCCTTATGAGTATGAAATCGATAGAAATGAGAAAATCGTTATGAAACTAATGAAGTCGATGTGTACTTAGAAAAAATTATATGCTCAGAACTTTAAATGCTTTAGGGTAAAAATACTTACAGGTTTTGCTTGACTTTTCTTGATTTATTTCCTGTGCATAAGCTTCATGAAAACTTGTTAGATGATTTTTGTTGATCACCAAAATATACAATAATTAATATTATATGAGGATGGACTGATCATCAATCTCCCCCTTTTTGGTGATGACAAAACATAACAAGATATAACATAAATGTTCTGAAATAAATCTAAGTGAATTTGCAGAAATGAAATGAAATGAGAAATGTGTTTCAGAAACACAGATTTTTCTCCCCCTTTTTGTCATTAAGCAAAAAGATACTAACTGAGACAAAGACAGAAAGAGAAAAGATAAATAAGATCAAAGAACTTTTCTATTTATCTTGAGGGGGGTACAAGGAGGTAGAAACTAGGAGACATAAGAGAGGCATGCCGTTGAATAATGGGCAAAGCCTTGCGTTCCTGCTCCTCAAAATAGGCATGAAAAGCCCCAAAAGTGATAGAATAAGATGACCCCATGTCAGGAAGCATTCTTTTGATATGAAGTTGGCACTGAGCATCTATAAAGGTGCAACAAATCTATTTATTCAGAATTAAACATTGTCATAACATGCTTATTTCATCAATGTAGAATTGATATTAAATATAATAATGTTCAGAAATTTGACAGAACCTCATGGTATGACCTAGAGACCATACCTGACAACCCTAATTTTTTACAACATGTACAGACCTCCAAATAGTCGAAAATCACAGTACAGAGATCAAACATATAGTTCTACGGAAAACAGATGAACTTGACGGCAAGGGCCTTGCCGTCAACATGAGTTAACGACACACGATGCTGTCGTCAACTTAGGAACCTAGTGGCAACAAGGTTGCCGTCAACCTCCTATCTATAAAAGTGCAGACCGAATTCAAATAAAAAGGTGAATTGGGGGTTCCAGGACACGAATAAAAATCTACAAAATTCCTGAGACCTAAAGGACATGTCTAGGGATGTCAACCCTTGATTACTTGTCTGGGAATAAATCTAAGAAGATCAAATTTTATTAAAGAATCCCTCCTCGGCCAAGCCAAGAAGGTGTAGAATCCTCGTCCCAAATCTGGTCTTTTTGCTGATGTAGATGGATCTCCAGAGTCAGGGAAGATTCCTCAATAGCAGGAGCTCCTTCCAGTTATAGTAGATCACCGAAAGAACCCCACACACGTCGGATCAAGCTTTGCAAAAATTGGTTTTTCTCACAAGAAACCTTAGGTTTTCCTTTGAGCCAAAGGACCTAATTTGGCCAAAAACTAGATGTTTTATAGGGCTATGAGTCGGGGTGCGCCTAGGATTAGGTTTTCCTACCGTTAGGGTGGGTTTCCTAATTAGCACCCAGAGAAAACGTTGTCATTTTCAGATCTGAAAATGCAACATAACCGGAGAAGTAAACGGCCACTTTGCTGTCCTTAATAGGAAGTCGACGTCCATCAATCTAAACGTCAATCTCCCAAAGCCATGCAGTCAACGGCACACAAGTTGTCGTTAACCTGCCCTTAACGTCAAGGGATGTTGACGTTAATAGGGATTTTGGTAGAAAACAGAAATATCAAATAACATACATACACATAATAAGTACATACAATATGCACAACATTATTTAAATACAATATGTACAGAATTAAACATGTGTATACATATGCACATAAGTAATTAAATAATTATAATATATACAAAATCAAATAAGCATAATATGGATAAAAGTCGAGGGCCTTACAAAAGGAAAGAGAGCAAGCTATCGAGATTAAGTCTAGGAATAATAAACTTGAACTTCCTTGATCTTCGATAGCAAATTGAAAGCTAAAGGAAATATACAAGAAGCTCAAACTCTCAGTCTCACAAACTCTCTCCCAAACTTACAATGCCACACAGAGGGAGAAGGAAAGAATAAAGGCTTGACTATTGAACAATTGAACATATTTTCTTGTTGCCTTGTTGTGTGTTCTTCTTCTCAGCTTCAAGCCCTCCGTCTTCTTTACACAGCCCTTTAAAGAAGACCGTTGAAGAATTTATCTATTAAGGCTCCTTCTTCTCGTTGCCTCTCAAAGATATTAAAGAAGACCGTTTGAATTACAGCCATTAGACTCCATATTCTTCTCATTGCTTCCTCTTGTGTTAGTGTGTATTTCCAGAGTCCTTTTTAGCAGGTCTCATGTAGGTCTTACGTGAGTATCATGTTGAACCACTCTTATATATTTTATCCTGTTATTTTGGTGATGACCAAACACATGTTTATCATAAATATCCTTAATATATTTAATATCATTTTTTCTCTTATGAATATAATATTTTCCATCGCTTCAAATAGATTTGCACTGATCTGTTACTTCATCATCTGAAGTTTCAATTCGTCATATATGAAACTAACTTTATCATATCCAAAGCCTCACTTCGTCATATACGAAGCTCACTTTGTCATATACGAAGTACCACTTTGATTGACAATGTTATATTTTGGACCAGTTGAAATTCCACTTAGACTGACAACATTGTATTCTGGACCAGCCGAAGTTCCACTTCGATTGACTGCGTTGTTTTTGTACCAGTCGAAGTCCCACTTTTGACTGACTGCTTGATACTCTTAGCAGTCGAAGTGCGATTTCGACTGAGACTCTTAGCAGTCGAAGTTCATATCTTGACCAGTCGAAGTTTCAATAGATAATCGATTACAGACCAAGTGTTTTGATTGGTGGTCAGAGTTTCTATCGATTGGTGTTCCAATTGGTGAAAAAATGGCCTATAACATATTGATTGGTCTTATAATGATCCAATTGGTGTTATAAATACTATATTTTATCAGTTGGTGACCAAATGACTTCAATATCATTCCAATTGATGTTGTTTACGTACTGATTGTTGTTTGTATGCTTTTAAACACATTGACTACTTTGAAAATGTCTTTGGCTCCCAATGAAATATCAAATGTACCTCATATGTTTAAAGCATTATTTTCTCTATGACTAAAGATCTCTTTTTTATGACTCATAGAATTTCTTCTTTCCTGCTAGATAGAAAAGCACCTCTTTGAAGTAACAAGCTGTCAGTAGGAAACATTGACAAAAAACAAAAGAAGTATGGGCTATTTGACAGAAGACTTATTTAGTCTAACATGTATTTATTGCTTACAGAAACAACGTTGGAACTTGCTACTGACAAACTTGGATGTACATAAGCTGGAAGATTTTCCTCCATTCCAAGTATCTTGTAGACACATTCCAGGCATCCGTTAGACACAAATAAAGCAGTAGCAGAAGAAGAAGAAAAAAAGAAGATGAAGAGGAAAAGCTCCAATGGTTACATCCTTCAATGGCCCTCTTCAGCCACTCTATAAAAGATGAAGAGTTTGAAGATAAAAAGCAAGAGCATTCCTGAAGATCTGTCTGAAAGAGTGTACATTTAGTGAGGAACCAAAATAACACATACACTCCAAGTAAGTAGAGAAAAAGCTCAAGCCCAAGTAGAAGCCATTTGAAGCCTTCTTGCAATCAAGCATTTTCTTCTCTTCCCTCTCTATGTGATACATTGTATATCTAGGGGAGAGACATTCAGTTGAGAGTTTGAACCTTTTAGTGTTTATCTTGTGTATCTCTGAGTAGGTTCTTTCTTTTCTTAAGAAAGACGTGTCCGACTGTGGGACTGTACATAGTGTTCCTCTTCATTTGAAAAGAAGGCTTGTTGTATAAGCATTCTCCTTGGTTAGAAGGGAAGACCAGCTTGTGTCTGGTGGTGTGACCAGCTGGAGGTCTGTATGAGTAAGTTGCTTCTCAGCTTGTAAGAGAAGCACCTAGTTGAGGTGAAATAGGGGGCTGCCTTCTTGCCCGGAAAGAGAAGAAGAACAACAGGGGTTGGGTGTTGTATATCTTTGGGGGGATTGCATCTCGATTAGTGAAATCCCAAGAGTTGCTTGGAGACTGGATGCAGGTCTTCCATTGGGGAAGTATCGAACCAAGATAAATTCCTTGTGTTCTTGTGTGTGATTGCTTCCACATTGCCACTCTTTATCGCACATGATTTCATTCATTAACCCAAGTTTTAAAGTGGTGATTTCACTTTTAGATTTTTGTTTATCTTATTCACCCCCCTCTACTGCCGTAAGTAGGCCAACATACCATAGACCTGCAGACATTAATGCGTGGAAGAGGATGTTAAGAAAGAGAAATCACATGACAATCAACCCATACCTCTTCTACAACAATCTGCATTTCTGGATGACACCCTTCTTACCTTCCACAAAAAGGTAGCATGCAAAAGGTAGGATATGGTCTGAACAAATTTCGTGGAGACAACTATATTTCAAGAAGCTGATTTTGAGACTTGGAATGTGTGGGAAATAATGTGTTAAAAATAGAGAGAGAAGCATTTGAAATATGCTTGGCATTATACATTAGAATAATTGTGATATAATTTAAATAGAATATATCACTAATAGTTGTGAGAATCATGAGTGAGATGTCAATAATCAATGCATACAAATTAGTTAAAATAATTTGTTCACTAATCGATATATTTGTAGTCAGATTAACACTAATAGAAATATTTAAAGGCAAGTGTTCATCAATCGGAACAATATATAACTTGTATTCACCAATCGAAACGTACATAACACTAATCAGAATCCAATCGGAACATGAATGATGCTAATCAGAATGCTCTTCACTAATCAAAAAATTCATAACATCAATCAGATCGATACTAAATCTTTGTTCACCAATCAGAAAGATATTGAATATTTGTTCAGTAATCAGAATGTTTATAACACTAATCAGAACAAAGTTGAACAATTATTTAGTAATCAAAATACATATAACACCAATCAGAACGACACTGAATCTCTGTTCGCTAATTGGAACAACACGAGTAATCGGAATGACTTTAAGTAATCAAAAAGAGAATGTTCAGTAATTGATGCGAGTGATTAGTAATAAATGTAATATCACTAATCGGAACAAGCATTTCTTCTATAATCGCTATGAAACTTTTTTACTAATCGGTAAAAAATGTTTTCAATAATCAATGTGTATGCATATCGTATGACAAAGCGGGCTTCGTCCATGACGAAGTGAACTTCGTGCATGACGAAGTAAGCTTATTCACTAATCGGTGTAAAACTTGTTTTATAATCGTTGTGGCACTTTAGTCTCTAGTCGATATACATTGAACTGCAATCGATATTGACTTTTAGTGCAAATTTTTAAAATGATAAAAATTATCTTATTTCTTATACACAAATATCTTGAAAAATAGATTTAAATATATACACAATATTCATGAGTTTTAGTTATAACCAAAACATAGAGATAAATATAAGAGTGGTTCAACATCATTTTCATGAAATAAATGAGAAATGCAAACTGCTAGTTGAAGAGAATAATCATCTGAAAAAGAAAATTGAATGTATATTGTATGATAGAATTGTGAATGATAAATGCAACAATCTGGAGACGCAAATGTTGAACTGAAAATGAAAGAAGGAAAGATAAAAAATGAGTTGGTTATTGCTTCTGGTAAACACCAAGATTCTTAAAAACAATTTTGCTGAATTGAACAAGTTTGTTGATAATATGAAATCTGCTCTCTTAAAATTTGTGCAAGGAATACAAAAATTGGACAATCTTTTAAGCATGAAAGTCAATTTTCAAAAAGAAGGTTAAGGTTAATCTAGCCAATAAAAAGGTTTTTGAAAACAAAACTCACACATCGTTTCTTAGTAATAACTCATCCAAAAAAACACTGATGTGAATAAAGACAAATTAGCTACACCAACCAAGAAATTTCCTCAGTCCAATAATCAGAAAAGTTGAATAAAAACCAATATTTAGCAAAATAAATAGAAAAACATTCAAAAAGCTTAAGAGAAAACACAAAAATAAAAAGATATAAAATAAAAATAAAAAGAAATACTTGTCTTCCACAAAAGAAAATAGTTAGGTCGAGAGATATTCCACCAGGCCGACCTGATCAATACCAGGCTAGGTTGACATGACTTTTTATCAGGTTAACAAAATCAGGAACAACAGAAAAATAAATCATTTGAAAAATCAAAACCTTGTTGAACCACTCTTATATTTTATCCTTTATTTTGGTGATAACAAAACTCATGATTAATTAAATATTATTGAATATATTTAATATCATGCTTTCCCAATAAATATAAATTTATGGCACTATCGCATCATGATTTGCACTGAAAAGGTAAATCGATGGCTGTCCAATACACATCGATTACTAAGTGCCACAACGATTTCTATACGAATACATCGATTATGGTTCATCTCTTGCAAACATAGATTTTGTTGAACATCGATTTCACTTAAACATCGACTCCGTTGAACACCGATTTCATTAGAACATCGATTTTGCTTAAACATCAACTCTATTTAAACATCGATTTCATTAAAATATCGACTCCATGTAAACATTGATTTCACTAAAACATCGACTCTATGTAAACATCGATTTCAATCAAACATCGACTTCAGTGAAACATTGATTCACTCTCAACATGGATTATGTTTACATCGACTCTCTTTGTACATCGATTATGTTTAAACATCGACTCTATTGAAATATCGATTTCGATTAAACATCAACTCCATTGAAACATCGACTTCGAAACATGGATTACATTGAAACAACGATTACAGTGGAACATTGATTGTCCTTCACATCGACTCTATTACACTTAAACATTGATTTCCTCTGTATTTCAAACATTTCAAATTGACTTTTGCGCCCAATGAAAACTCAAATATATCTCATATGCGTAACCTACTATCACTCTGATAGAAAATCTTTTTGCTTATCTCATAGGATCTCTTTCTTCCTGTCAGATAAAAAGAGTTTACCTACCACTTCTGGGTGTCAGTAGGAAACACAGAGGTATGAGCCTTCTGACAGAAACACTTATCTGGTCTAAACACTTTCTTCTATGCTTGCAGACCTCGAAGACCACCAAGTGGCTGTCAGTAAGAAGAAGAAGAATAGAAAGATCAACAACGACTAGAAGAATTCCAACAGATTTGTTCAAAGCTTCTCCATATAAAAGATGAAGCAAGGTTGAAGAACAGATAGAGCTTTCCTGAAGATCTTCGAAAGAGTGTAAATCCTGTGAGAAGCCTCAATGCCACATACACTCAAAGAAAGAGAGAAAGATCTCGAGCCCTATTCAAGAGAAACCTTCAGAGCAGAAGTCTTCAAAATCATTCAAACCTTCCTCTCTTTCCTCTCTCTGTGTGCTCATTGTAATTCTTGGGGAGAGTCTTTCGCTGAGAGTTTCTGGGTTAGAGTCCATTCTTGTAAAACTCTCAGCCTATTCTTTCTTTTCTAAAAAAGATCTCTGTCCAGCTGTAGGACCGTGTACAGTGAGTCTCTTCTTGCGTGAAGAGAAGGCCAGTGAGGTTGCTGGCGATTTCTGTCCAGCTGAGGGACTGTACTCAGTGTATGTTGGGTTCTCATGTGGGAGAATGTTGGGTTTACATGAGAATGTTAAGTTGACATAATGGTATGTTTGTTTTTGATGATGAGATTTCATGAACAATACAAATTGATGTGATGTGAATATGTGAAACATAATGAGAATGTTAAGTAAAGCAAATGTTAATCAAGAAAAGCAAATGCTAATCAAGAAAAACATGTTTAACTTGTTCTTTTATATGTTCATTATATCTCACTAATAATGTTCTTAAATGTAGGTGAGATTCCATGCAAGACAAAGCCCAAAATCCAAGTGTAAAAGAACAAGACAAGTTGCTGAAATAGTGCACCTATCAACAGATGAATAGTGCATTTGTCAACAGATGAATAGTGCATCTGTCAGTAGATGAATAGTGCATAGTGCATCTGTCGACAGATGATTTTTGCCTGTCGACAGATACACACAGAAAATGGTTTCCCAGAAGGCCAATCTTCTGGATTTTGCAAACCTGTCAGCACCTGTCGACAGCAGCAAGTCGGCTGTCGACAGACGGAGTTTTGGGAAGATCTTATGGCCAGGATATGATCTATATTTGGGTGTTTTCCTTTTAGCATGACTCTCTATGTTTGGACACCATTATATAAGGATCATATGAGGCTATTTTCGCAGCAAGAAGCCACCATACCAAAACCCTAAGCAAAGGTCAAGAAGAAGGCTCTCTTCATGTTGCTCTGCTTCAACTCTCTGCCTAGAACAAGAAGAACAACCTTCCAAGCGGAGTTGAAGCCGGTTCGTCTTCAAGTCAAGCTTCTCCATCATCACGTGGTCTTCAAGGACATGAAGCTTGAAGTCTTCTGGACGACCACCACGAAGAGTTCTTCATCAGGATATACTTCTACATCTATGAACTCTTCTTCTTCTACACTTTTCATATCTTTGTGTGTGTGGTAGTGGCTCAAGCGTTCCTTGTGCTTGATCCACGTGTGGATTGTTGTTCTGATTGCGTGTTTGCATTAGACAACGTGTGTGGTGTGTTGGTCAGATTAAGGCTAGAGGATCTTATCTATTGTGGACTTGATCTAGCGCGTGTGTGTGTGGTTGAGCCGGTGTGCTCGTGTGTGTGTTGTACTCAGTTCTTGAGTAGTGTGTCCTCACTGTGTGAGGGGTGGACGTAGGAATCACGTGGTGTGATCTCCGAACCACCTAAAAAATCCCTTGTGCACTGTGGTTTGACTTGTGGTTTGCATTATGTTGCGCTAGATGCATGCCTAGGGATTTCGTTTACACACTACTTGTTAATTAGTTCATACACATTACATCAGATCAAAGGGGTCTTAATTGAGTAGATCTTTTAATCCGAAGTAGTTTTTAAATTGCTTAAGTTTCCGCTGCAAATCTATTCAACCCCCCCTTCTAGCTTTGCCATTACCGAATATCCGATCCTAACAATTGGTATCAGAGCAGGTTCTCTGTTCATCGGTTGTATTTTGGGAGATCTGTCCTTGTGTGCTTTACCGCTCTGATTCCTAACAATTGATTTTAAATATGACTTGTTTTGCTTGAACTGATTGATTGCCTTTTGATCTCACTCAATATTTTGTTGATTGGTCTAATCTTCTGAAACATATTCAGAAATATGGCTAAGTTCTCAAGCATCATAAATAGACCTATGATAATTGAGTTTGATGAGAAGGTTGATGAAATGCAGGTCTCCTCTATGAAAACATTCAAGTCTAGAAAGGGAACGGAAGAAAAATGCTACATGGCTCATGGCAGCTCAAGAGGATCTTCTCGTTCAAACGAATCTGAAGGATCACATCTGTCAGAGAAGTCAAGAAACTCTCAAAGGTTAGGTAAATCCAATTCAGATCCATTTGATGCATCAATATCTAATTCTGATTCAGAGGATGATATATCCTATGATGAATTGATAGAATGCTATGAGCACTTGTCCAATCAATTTAAGAAGGTAAAAGCTCAAAACAAGAAGCTAAAAGAAAAATTGAAAATGGAGAATGAAAAATTGGAAAATGAAGTCAAAAACTATGGAATCATGTTTTCTAAATTGAAAGAAGATCATGATCAGCTTGAATCTGAAAATTCTGATTTGAAAATTGAAAATGAAAAATTGATTGATCATAATGAGAATCTCAAATTTGATAATGATCAACTAAACAAACAAATCTCCAACATGGCTCATGACCACCAAATAAAAGAAAAATGCAACCAACTATTTGAGGAAAATAATCATCTGAAAAAGAAGATTGAAAGCTTCTATCATGACAGACCATTAAATGATGAATGGAACAATTTTAAGAAGAAAATTGCTGACTTGAAAAATCAAGTTGTTCAAAGTGAAATTGAAAAGAACAAAATACAAAATGGTCTGGATGTCATGAAAAGCCAACTTCTAACTTCTGAAAAAGAAATTGTTGCATTGAAAGCTGAAAAGAAAAAATTGAACAAAAAGGCTCCAAATAGGAAGAATCATGTTTCAATTGAAAACCAGAAAAAGAAAATGGAGAAGAAAACAAGAGTCTACAGGGTCTCTACACCTCCTCCAGAGGCCCAGAATGTTTCAAGGAAATCTCTAACTCCACATCACGCCAAGAGATACCAAAGGGTACCATCTCCTTCTTCTCAACCCAAGGATAGTCAAAGGTACTCTAAAGGACCTCAGAGATTCCAGCAAACGCATTCATACTATGGTAAGATTCAGATAAATACTCAACCCATTTGTTTTAAATACAATAGGCCTGGTCATCTTGCTAAATTCTGCTGGAATAAAAATCAGCACTGTCATATTCATGCCAAACCAGTCCAATGCTTCACATGTCATAAAATTGGTCATATTTCTAAGAATTGTTGGCATAAAAACCATGATTCTGTGCATGCTTCAAAGCTCCATAATAATACATGTGTTCATACACACAAGGATAAACATCATGTTCATAAAGATCAAAAATTTCATGTATCTATGAACAGGAAAACTGCACAAAACAACAGAAATCCAAAAACCAAATCACTTTGGATTCTGAAATCTTCATTGTTAGATCCTAACATTAATGTCATTGCAGGACCCAAGCAAGTGTGGGTCCCAAAACAAGCTTGATCAACAAGTTGAGATGTCTTGCAGCCAAAAACTAGAAATGAATTCATGCCACTAGCTGTGCAAGGCAAGAAATGATGGAGAACAAAGGTAAATTTTTTTGAGACTGTGATTGAAGACTGTTCAGGTAAAATCTCTTTATCACTTCAGTTTTGAACTGCAAGAATTGAAATGGATCTTTACCTTTATCTGAGCAATGAAAATGTGTCTTAATGCTACCCCTACATAACAATGCCTCTTAGCAGTTGGAATCAGGTCATCTTGCTTGCATAACTGTGCACATGATCTCTTGGTATATCAAATGATGACATGTGGAAAAACAAGTTATGCTTGTTTGGAAACTATCATTATGCGTGAGTAAAATACTCCGCCAAGTACCAAAAGTCATGTTATGCATAAGGTTAATTATGTGCTACTTTTTATGCATGTGTTATGGGGGAGTAAAGTTTGAACATGCTTATGGATGCTCTTTTGTGTGCAAATGCTTGAATGATGAGTTATCATATGCACACTCTATAGGGGAGTAAGTTAAGGCTAGGTGAGTGAAATTCATAAGGGATACCCTTCATACTCAATGTGTATTTATCCCTCAATCTTATGGTTCAAGTCACTCTCAATTCAAAGCCTTAAAGCTGAAGTTTTAAAGCTCCCGTCGACAGCCCTGAACCACACTGTCGACAGATATGACTTCACAAAAACCAGTTTTTGAACTCTGAGTGTTTCTGTCGACAGACGAATTCCATCTGTCGACAGCCGAGCACAGTTCTTGACCTCCCAGAACCAAGTCTTTCAGGTCTGTGTGCATCTATCGACAGGCACTCCCTTGCTGTCAACAGATACACATTTCAATGATAAATCTTCATCTTCTCTAATCCTTACCTTATGAGTATGTTCGTATTATTGATGCAAGGGGAGAATTTGGACTTAATATTCATTGCAACCTTTCATATTCACATAGTATCAAAGACATTGAATTAATCACAATGATTTTGATATAATATTTTGTGCTTGAGTCTAGGTTGTGTCATCTAGAAAACATTGATCAAATCTAATGATTTTAACCTAACTCACTTGAATAACTCCCTTGTGGATTATCATGTTTCTAAAATGGTTTGATAAGTAAGAAGGTTTTTGAACTTAATGTTTTGCATTAACCATTGACATTAAATAACAATTGACCTTGATTGTTAAAAAAAAAAAAGGAGAAAAGCTACCTATTTCAAACACTCAAAAGTTCATAAAAAGTATTTGAAATGGGACAAAGGCAGAGCAATGATGAGTATCACTGAGTAACCAGGGACATGGGCATCGCAAATATCTGTCTTCGCGTAAAAAAGTCTTTTCATTATCTCTGCACAATAGTATGATGGTCACTAACACTGAGTAACTAGGGGTACGGGCATCCCAAATGTCTACCTTCACGTCAAAAGGTGAAAGTGATCCTAATTACTACTTTTCCCACATTAACTTGACAAAAGAAATTGTTCAAATGCTTGAAATAGAGTGGAGCCTCCAAGATTTAAATCAAGGGCAATGGGTTGTCAATTGTCAAATGTTTATGTGGTCATTACCTTCCTTTACAAACTGAAAATCACCACTAAGGTATATGATTTTCTTTAATGGTTTTATTCAAGGGGTTATCTTACTTTCATATGTTTTTGGACGATGTATCCTAAATGCTATAACTTAAGATTCCCGGAGTATTTTCTCTTAACCATTGTAGAATTTTTACGTGTCTTAATACTAGTGTCTATGACATCTTGCAATGGGTATAAACCAGTTCTCAACCTTAAGATTCTAATTGAACACTCATTCCCCACTCATATCTTTCACAATTCAGTTATGTGGTCACACAATTCTTTGCTTCATTCTTATCCAATTGTGCATGACCTATCTTTTTAGATGTTGCCAAAAGGGGGAGAAACATCAATTGTGAGTTTTGTCATCATCAAAAAGGGGGAGAATGTTGGGTTCTCATGTGGGAGAATGTTGGGTTTACATGATAATGTTAAGTTGACATAATGGTATGTTTGTTTTTGATGATGAGATTTCATGAACAATACAAATTGATGTGATGTGAATATGTGAAACATAATGAGAATGTTAAGTCAAGCAAATGTTAATCAAGAAGAACATGTTTAACTTGTTCTTTTATATGTTCATTATATCTCACTAATAATGTTCTTAAATGTAGGTGAGATTCCATGCAAGACAAAGCCCAAAATCCAAGTGCAAAAGAACAAGACAAGTTGCTGAAATAGTGCACCTATCAACAGATGAATAGTGCATCTGTCAACAGATGAATAGTGCATAGTGCATCTGTCGATAGATGATTTTCGCCTGTCGATAGATACACACAGAAAATGGTTTCCCGGAAGGCCAATCTTCTGGATTTTGCAAACCTGCCAGCACCTGTCGACAGCAGCAAGTCGGCTGTCGACAGATGGAGTTTTGGGAGATCTTATGGCCAGGATATGATCTATATTTGGGTGTTTTCCTTTTAGCACGACTCTCTATGTTTGGACACCATTATATAAGGATCATATGAGGCTATTTTCGTAGCAAGAAGCCACCATACCAAAACCCTAAGCAAAGGTCAAGAAGAAGGCTCTCTTCATGCTGCTCTGCTTCAACTCTCTTCCCAGAACAAAGAAGAACAACCTTCCAAGCGGAGTGAAGCCGGTTCGTCTTCAAGTCAAGCTTCTCCATCATCACGTGGTCTTCAAGGACGTGAAGCTTGAAGTCTTCTGGACGACCACCACGAAGAGTTCTTCATCAGGATATACTTCTACATCTCTGAACTCTTCTTCTTCTACACTTTTCATATCTTTGTGTGTGTGGTAGTGGCACAAGCATTCCTTGTGCTTGATCCACGTGTGGATTGTTGTTCTGATTGCATGTTTGCATCAGACAACGCGTGTGGTGTGTTGGTCAGATTAAGGCTAGAGGATCTGATCTATTGTGGACTTGATCTAGCGTGTGTGTGTGTGGTTGAGCCGGTGTGCTCGTGATTGTGTTGTACTCAGTTCTTGAGTAGTGTGTCCTCACTGTGTGAGGGGTGGACGTAGGAATCACGTGGTGTGATCTTTGAACCACCTAAAAAATCCCTTGTGCACTGTGGTTTGACTTGTGGTTTGCATTATGTTGCGCTAGATGCATGCCTAGGGAATTTGTTTACACACTACTTGTTAATTAGTTCACACACATTACATCATATCAAAGGGGTCTTAATTGAGTAGATCTTTTAATCCGAAGTAGTTTTTAAATTGCTTAAGTTTCCGCTGCAAATCTATTCAACCCCCCCTTCTAGCTTTGCCATTACTGAATATCCGATCCTAACAGTGTAGAACCTAGTTGGGGGCTTAAGTCTAGCAGAACCGCACTGGGGTTTGTTCCAGGAGGTTAGCTTCTTGACCTGTAATAGAAGTGAGTCTCCTTCCTACTCGGAAAGGAAGAGGACCAGTGAGGAGCTGGGGGTTTGTATATCCTTGGGGGGATTGTACCTCAGTTAGTGAAATCCCAAGATTTGCTTGGGGACTGGACGTAGGTCTTCCTTCTGTGAAGTATCGAACTAGGATAAAATTCCTTGTGTTCTTTGTGTGATTGTCTATTTGCTTCCGCAATGCTACTCTTTATCTTATCACACAACTACATTCACTAACCAAAGGTTTCAAGTGGTATTTTTGTGTCAGATTTCAAATTATCTATTCACCCCCCTCTAAGTTAGCGTGCTACTGTACCAAGTGGGCTAACAAGTGGTATCAGAGCGGGTCTCTGATCAATCAAGAAGATCCAACGATCTTAGAGCAAGATCCATGGCAGCTCAAGGGATTGCTGAAGGCCAATTAGTCATCAGACCTCCATTCTTTGATGGAGAGGATTACCAATACTAGAAAATGAGAATGGAATGGTTCATTCGAGGCACAGACTTTGATCTGTGGCAGGTAATAGAGGTAGGTGATTTCATTATTGTTCCTACTGAAGGTACTACTGCTATTACATCAACTGATAAAAGTAAATTATCTCTAAACTTTAAAGATAATAACTATTTATGTTGTGCTTTATCCAAAAGAGAATTCAGTAGAGTATCTGTATGTAAATCTATGAAAGAAATGTGGGATAAACTGTAGGTAACTTATGAAGGAACAGATAAAGATAAACTAGCGACATATCTTGGCATTAGTCTTTCTGCTATATACTCTGACTCTTTAGCTCTTGTCACCTCCATTATGCAGTGCATATGTACATCTTGGCATATTTACAGATGGTGGTGTATTGCTAGAGACATGCTTCATGATCAAGCCGATCAAATCTCACATGTATTTCAGAAAACTAATCAGGTGGCTAATCAGCTCGCCAATTATGCCATTGTTTCTGAGCAAAATGATTTCTTCTGGAGAGAGCATAGTCTTCCTTTTTCTTGTAAGGGTCCGATTGTACTTGACAGGTCAGGTCCGTTAAATGTTACACTGATCTGACAGGGGTATGCCCCTTAGTGTTTGTATCTCTTGCATTCGTGCTTTATATATAGCTTTGGCCCAGGCGTTCTTGCTGGTGGAGTGGGTCTATTCTCCCTCTCTGGGGGAGGGTGCACTCTCCCAGCTTAAGGCCTGAGGACCATCTTTACGCAAAAAAAAAACTAGGATAGATATTCTTGTTTTACAATATGAACAATTTAAAATGCTTCTAAACGAAAATATTACTCAAATGTATAATAGATTTTCAAGCATAGTAGTTGGTCTAAGTTCTCTTAGTAAAAATCTTTCTGATGAAGAAACTATCAGAAAAATACTTAGGTCTTTAACTCATTCATGGACCCCTAAGGTTACTGCTATTGAAGAAGCCCATGATCTAACCAAAATTTCCATCGATAAATTAATTGGTTCTCTTATGGCTCATGAAATCAATATGGAGCGACTATCTGAAGGGTCATCCAAGAAAAATTTTACTAATGCTCTTAACGTTACAACTGCTCCTTCCACTTCTTCTTCTTCTAGTTCAAAAAATGTAGGATCTGAAGACAATGATGTAGATGATATTCTATCCAAACTTCAGAAAATTCTTAAGATTTAGAAAAATGGATCAAGAAGGATCCAAAATAAAGAGAAAAAGGAGAAAGAACTAGTATGCTATGAATGTAGAAAACCTGGACATCTAAGACCAGACTATCCAAAACTCAAGAAGACTGGTCAACTAGAAAAGTCCAAAAAGAAGCACAAAAAATTCAAAAGGAAAGCCATGGCTGCTGCTTGGGACAATGAAGAAGTCACCACTTCAGATTCATCTAGCTCAGAATTAGAGAAAGAGCAGGAAAGTCTAGCCCTCATGGCAGGACTAGATGAGGAACATTCTGACCCATCTTTTGATTTGTGCACTAATTCAGGGTCAGAGTCTAAAGACTTAGAAGTAGTCTTTAATGAACTTTATGAAAAACATAAAGGTGTCGTAAAAGAATTAAAGAATCTAAAAAATAATCTTACTTGCTTAGAAAACACTAACTCTGATCTTAAATCAGAAATGGAATAATTGAAAACACAATTAAAGGAAAGTAAAGATAATAATTATCTTTTGAATGAAGACTTAGAAAGCAAGAACAATGAAAAATTAGTGTTAGAAGAGAAATTAAAAACTCTAACTGAAGAAAATCTTTATTTAAAAGAATCAGCTAGGAAGTTAACTAAAGGGAAAAATCTCTAACTCTATGCTTAAAAGGATCTAAATCTGGAAACAATAAACAAGGTCTTGGATATGAACCTCCTGAAAAGGGAAAACAAGTCATAATTCCTAAAAAATATCCATTGCCGAAATTTGTAAAAGAAACTAAGATGCCTCAGAAAAGGCCCCTGTAATAAATAAGTTCTATCAAAAGAAAATTGTTTCTAAAAATTGTGTTCTAAACAGACATCACAAAGACAATAAGAACTGCAAGACAAATTATATTCATTGTTGTTCTCATTGCAATAATCTAGGACACACAGTAAACACCTGCACAACCAGCACCTAGTATGGATTCTGAAAGGATATTTTCATGCATCTAACCATGAAGGACCCAAAAAGATTTGGGTACCTACTTCTGAATAAGTTATTTGCAGGATAGCTTTGGAGCATCAGGAACAAAGGATGCTCAAGGCATTGGTGACTGCCAACTCTTCATCCAACTCACATCTAAAGAGGGAGTAGTCACATATTTGTTTTTAAATTTATAGTACTACTAACAATTGTTTGCAAGTCTCTCTTTTTAAGATCAATACAGGTAAGACTCTTGAAGACTTGACAAACATCAAGTGATTTTATCAAGAAACAACAAGATGAAACAACTGCCGACAGACTAAGGGGAAGCCTCACATTCGGGGGAGCATAGACTAAGGGGGAGCTACTCATTAATGTCAAACATTGTTGAACTCCTCTCACACAACATATTGGTAAGAAGTATTCACAAAAATGGGAGAGAATGCAAATTGTAAGATCCTTCCTTTTGGTTATTGACAAAAAGGGGGAGAGTATGTTTAATATGTGAATTTTCTGTATTTTCTATGTTTTACGTATTTTAAACAGAAAATTCTCATAAGTTTTATCATCACCAAAAAGGGAGAGATTGTTGAACCACTCTTATATTTTATCCTTTATTTTGGTGATAACAAAACTCATGATTAATTAAATATTATTGAATCTATTTACTATCATGCTTTCCAAATAAATATAAATTTATGGCACTATCGCTTCATGATTTGCACTAAAAAGGCAAATCGATGGCAATCCAATACACATCGATTACTGACTAAGTGCCACAACGATTTCTATACAAATACATCGATTATGGTTCATCTCTTGCAAACATAGATTTTGTTCAACATCGATTTCACTTAAACATCGACTGTGTTGAACACCGATTTCATTAGAACATTGATTTTGCTTAAACATCGACTCTATGTAAACATCGATTTCATTAAAACATCGACTCCATGTAAACATCAATTTCACTAAAACATCGACTCCATGTAAACATCGATTTCAATCAAACATCGACTTCAGTGAAACATCGATTCACTCTCAACATGGATTATGTTTACATCGACTTTCTTTGTACATCGATTATGTTTAAACATCGACTTCAAACATCGATTTTGATTAAACATCGGCTCCATTGAAACATTGACTTTGGAACATAGATTACATTGAAACAACGATTATAGTGGAACATCGATTGTCTTTCACATCGACTCTATTACACTTAAACATTGATTTCCTCTGTATTTCAAACATTTTAAATTGTCTTTGGAGCCCAATGAAAACTCAAATACATTTCATATGCGTAACCTACTATCTCTCTGACAGAAAATCTTTTTGCTTATCTCATAGGATCTCTTCCTTTCTGTCAGACAAAAAGAGTTTACCTACCACTTCTGGGTGTCAACAGGAAACACAGAGCTATGAGCCTTCTGACAGAAACACTTCTCTGGTCTAAACACTTTCTTCTATGCTTGCTGACCTCGAAGACCACCAAGTGGCTGTCAGTTAGAAGAAGAAGAATAAAAAGATCAACAATGACTAGAAGAGTTCCAACGGATCTCTTCAACGGATTTGTTCAAAGCTACTCCATATAAAAGATGAAGCAAGGCTGAAGAACAGACAGAGCTTTCCTGAAGATCTTTGAAAGAGTGTAAATCCTGTGAGAAGCCTCAACGCCACATACACTCAAAGAAAGAGAGAAAGAGCTCAAGCCCTATTCAAGATATGCCTTCAGAGCAGAAGTCTTCAAAAGCATTCAAGCCTTCCTCTCTTCACTCTCTCCGTGTGCTCATTGTAATTCTTTGGGAGAGTCTTTCGTTGAGAGTTTCTGGGTTAGAGTCCATTCTTGTAAAACTCTCAGCCTGTTCTTCCTTTTCTAAGAAAGATCTCTGTCCAGCTGTAGGACTGTATACAGTGAGTCTCTTCCTGCATGAAGAGAAGGCCAGTGAGGTTGCTGGTGGTTTCTGTCCAGCTGAGGGACTGTACTCAGTGTAGAACCTAGCTGGAGATTTAAGTCTAGCAGAACTGCACTGGGGTTTGTTCCAGGAGGTTAGCTTCTTGACCTGTAATAGAAGTGAGTCTTCTTCCTACTCGGAAAGGAAGAGGACCAGTGAGGAGCTGGGGGTTTGTATATCCTTGGGGGGATTGTACCTTAGTGAGTGAAATCCCAAGATTTGCTTGAGGACTGGACGTAGGTCTTCCTTCTGTGAAATACCAAACCAGGATAAAATTTCTTATGTTCTTTGTGTGATTGTCTATTTACTTCCGCACTGCTGCTCTTTATCTTATCACACAACTACATTCACTAACCGAAGGTTTCAAGTGGTATTTTTGTGTCAGATTTCAAATTACCTATTCACTCTCCTCTAGGTTAGTGTGCTGCTGTACCAAGTGGGCCAACAAACCTAAGAGCTTATTTTTCACATGATCATCACACACTTTGTGCATGTTTTCATTGTTATAAATTTTCAAAGATGATTGTTGGCATAGAATTAAGAAAAATAAACATCAGTCTAAAAATGTTTCGGTATACTTCTATTGTCACAAGCTAGGTCACCATGTAAAAAATTGCTAGAAAAAGAAAGAGTTGAAAAACAAGACAACAATAAAAATCAATGTATCAGTCCATAAATGAGGTTATTCATAAACTTAGCTCTCACACTCATGTTTCCAAGATGAGATCTATTTGGATTGAAAAATCTTTGTTATCTATTTGTACTACACTTGATGAATCCAAACAAATTTGAGTTCAAAAAATTACTGCTTGAGTTACATTTATAGGTGGGCTTTGGAGTCAAAAAACACATCAGATTATAGTCAAGATTGATCAAGGCCAAAGTAAATAAGGAGTTGAGTAACATATCTCTATTTTGAATAAAATAAAAGATCTCCATGACAGTGAGATCTGTAAAAAGCTTTTTGCAAGTTTATTTATTTTGATTATAAAACTTGAACATGTGCTAATGGTAAGAGTAACCTAATAGTTTACTACTTAATCTTGAATAAATCAGTCAGATTTGAATCAAATAAATGTCCAATCAATACTTAAATTTTTATTTTATTTTAGGGGAAGCAACCTATAAATTCTCCATTTATCTGTTCTACTTTTCTCCTCGTTATTAGATCTATTGATGCAGGGATACGTTGAAGTCATGAAATCAAATGATGAATGTTTAAGGTTAATGATAAATAGTACTCTTTTTCGTCGAGATAAATATGTTCACACTGTCATCCCCAAGAACCCCAAGTTTCTTTCGGGTTGAATTAAGGACAATTCTAGACCATTCCAGAACCTTCCTATGTATCCATCAGTATTATCTATCTCATTAACCTACAAAAGAGGTAAATCCTGCTATAGTATAGTTACGACGTCAAGAGGTTTACATTTCTTTTTTTTGGATCATTAGCGCCTCAAAGTGGTAAACACAGTTTCAAAAGTTTAGTACATGAAATCGCTAAGTGAACGATCTAATCTGCTCTGTTAAACATGTCATATTATTTAGAATTTGCTAATTACGTAGATATTTATTATTAAGGAGAGTTCCATCGTAAACTCCTGACAAAGTAAAACAACATAATCTAATTAATCTCCGTTCTTTTATCCACACTGTCAATCTTTTTTGACAGTCGTTAATTAATCATATATAAAATGTCAACGCCCTTTTTACTCTTTTCCTCTCTTTCTCTTTACTCTTCTCTGACTTCTTACTAGATTGAGTTCAAATTGACTTGAGTTCAAAAAAAATCATCTTGGAATTTGACGGATGATATTGACGATCGTTGGAATCCGATCGACGTCGGCGACAAATGGTATCAGAATCTATTTTAACCAACTATGACATAATTCAGATGTTCTTTAAATTGGTTATCAAATATTTTTTAATAAATATCTTATATATATTAATTTTTTAAAATTTTAGATTTAAAGAATAGATGAAAAATAAAAATCTAGATTTAAACATTAAGAGTTATAAAAAATCACCTAACTTTTAAATTGTTTTTAGGTCACGTACGCTGAAGCACACGTTGAGCACAAATTTTCACATGAAATTGTACAGTTCACCACCTGAGACTTGTGTTCGGATCCATTGAGATCGGCCCACTTAAACACACCAAGAAAAAATTTGGATGAGGCCCTTGCGAGTTTCCATTTTATGGGGTGTGCAAGAAAATTGAAAAAAAAAAGCAAACAATTTCCTTTTCTGAGGGCGGAGCACGGCATGTTCCTTTTTCGAGATTTGGCAAATAATTTTACGTTGAATTATTGGATGAAAAAGACTTCTTGCATTTTTACATTGTACTTTAAGTGCAATATAACTAGACAATATATTCATATGACATCTAATAATTAGATGATAATTTTATCGCTCCTCATGAGAGGATGTCACATGAATTTTTGCCTAATCACATTGCACTTAAAGTGCAATGTGAAAATACAATAAGCCTTTCTCTTATTGGATTCGCGGGGAGCGGGAGGGGTGTTGGTCAGCACCGATGACGGCCTCGTCAACTCACCAACCCCTCCGCGTTGGTGTTGGAGGGCTGGAAGTTTATGGTTGACCACCTACCTGTCACCGAACACGGCCAGCTAGTTCCCACCTACTTTGGCCCTCCCACGATTAAAAACTGTAAGAGTAATGGAAAGACGGTTTTTTTTTTAATTTTTCCATGAGAAAAGGGTGGAGAAACAGGAAAAATTGATAAAAACATGTTGGAAAGAAGAAAAATGCGGTTGGTTGGTGGTGTGTGATGGTGTTATTTAATGGTGGCTATCTCTGCTCCACAAAAGAAGTCATCCAGATCTCTCTCTTTTTCTTCTTCTTCCTCTCTTTCTTTGCGCTATCTGCCTGTTCTGCTGATAATCCATTGCGCGGGTGGAGTCTGCTGCGGGGGCGTGTTTCAGGCCTCAGGTTGGTTCATTGATCTGCTCAACCTTATGACAAAATTTTCTGTCTGCATGCTGGGTGTTGTGTGGTAATGGGAATTCACATCTGGGCAATCGATCTGGTAGTTATGTCGCTCTAGATTTATTATTGTGTTGGCTCTCGTGCTTCGATGGATTTAATGTTCGTCCAGGCTTATTTCCCGATGTGCCTGAGGAGAACATATTAGTTGACTTTGTAGGATTGGATGCGGTTCAGTGAGGCTTGGTTTCTCTGTGTAAATGCCATAGCTTCTTCCGGTGTAGGCGCGTCTGGCATCGGGATTTTTGTGATGTTTCTGTTGGTGTATCTTATTTTTTCCGTGAGAAAACTATCATGCCATGCTGATGGGCTTGTGAGTTTTTCGTGTTATATTTTGGTTAAAGATGTTTCCTTTATGGAAGCCGTTTTCCCTCTTTCTGGAATTGAATTTGATCTTTTTGCCAGAGCACTGCCCTCTCAATTTTCCATCTGGGTCTCCCAGCAGTTGCCTGATTTCGGGGTCCACGTACTACGCGTCGTCAACATCTAAGAATTTTCTGTCCCTATTTGGGTACATGTTCCTTAGGATTTTCGATCGAATGCCGTCTCCTTTGGAATAGTTTCACTTCTCGTTTTAACCCTTGATGGATGCCGTTCGGGGATCTATATTTTAGTTCTGCTGCTAGAGGAATTCCTGATGTTGGCACTTTCTGGTGGATTTCACTTTGTAATGGATCCCCTTCATGTAGTTTCGGAATTTTATAAAGTTCTAGGATAGAATTTCCTTCGTGTGTGACAATTTGGTTCTTGTGCATCAGGGAGAAAATGGTTCTCACGAGGATTGGCCTTGCTGGCCTTGCGGTCATGGGGCAGAATCTGGCCCTTAACATTGCCGAGAAAGGCTTCCCCATCTCTGTTTACAACCGTACCACGTCAAAGGTTGATGAGACAGTAGAGCGGGCAAAGGCTGAAGGGGACCTACCCTTGTATGGGTTCCATGACCCCAAGTCCTTTGTCCTCTCAATACAGAAGCCCCGTGTCATCATCATGCTTGTGAAAGCTGGGGCTCCTGTGGATCAAACCATTGAGACGCTGTCTGTTCACATGGAGGAGGGTGACTGCATAATTGATGGAGGCAACGAGTGGTACGAAAACACCGAGAGAAGAGAGAAAGCCATGGTGGAGAGGGGACTTCTGTACCTTGGGATGGGAGTCTCAGGTGGAGAGGAGGGTGCGCGACATGGACCTTCGTTGATGCCAGGGGGTTCTTATGAGGCCTATAAGAATATAGAGGACATCCTGCTCAAGGTGGCCGCTCAGGTTCCTGACAGTGGTCCCTGTGTTACATACATAGGCAAAGGGGGCTCTGGCAACTTTGTGAAAATGGTCCACAATGGAATTGAATATGGTGACATGCAGCTGATTGCTGAAGCATATGATGTGCTGAAGTCAGTTGGGAAGCTCTCAAATGATGAGTTGCAACGTGTGTTCTCAGAATGGAACAGGGGAGAGCTCCTGAGTTTCCTGATTGAGATTACTGCAGATATCTTTGGGATCAAGGATGATAAGGCTGATGGTTATCTTGTTGATAAGGTCCTAGACAAAACCGGAATGAAGGGCACCGGCAAATGGACTGTTCAACAAGCGGCTGACTTATCGGTGGCTGCTCCAACTATTGCAGCATCACTGGACTCTAGGTTTCTCAGTGGATTAAAAGATGAAAGAGTTGAAGCAGCAAAAGTTTTCAAGTCAGGTGGTTTCAGTGATGTGTTGAGTGAACAATCTGTTGACAAGGAAAAGTTGATTGAAGAAGTAAGACAAGCACTATATGCTTCAAAGATCTGTAGCTATGCACAAGGGATGAACTTGATAAGAGCTAAAAGCATCGAGAAAGGATGGGACCTCAAGTTGGGTGAGCTTGCAAGGATATGGAAGGGTGGCTGTATCATTCGTGCCATCTTTTTGGATCGGATCAAGAAAGCATACGACAGAAATGCAGAACTTTCTAACCTTCTTGTGGACCCAGAGTTTGCAAAGGAGATCATAGATCGCCAGGCTGCGTGGCGCAGAGTTGTTTGTCTTGCTATCAATGCTGGCATTAGCACCCCAGGGATGTCAGCAAGTTTGGCTTACTTTGATACTTACAGGAGGGGAAGTGCTCCTGCCAATTTGGTCCAAGCTCAGAGGGACTACTTTGGGGCTCATACATATGAGAGAACTGACATGCCAGGGTCATTCCACACTGAATGGTTCAAGATTGCTCAACAGTCCAAGAATTGAGGTTGCCGATCTGAGTTTTCCAATTTCTAAGGTGATGATTGGATCAATAAATAGATGATTGTCGTGGGTACAGGTGATGTACTCATCTTAGGTATACTAGAGTGAGCTTCATTTTTGTAATTGTCAGAATCATATTCATAATGTCTCTTCATTTGAGGATGTTAACCTTCTTTGGGTTTTTTTTTTTTCGATTTCCTAAATAATGCCTTTTCTATAGTTACTTTTTCATTGAATGAAGCTTAAAGCTGTTCACTTATGGGGCCTAGGTACTTTTTATTGGATAAATGGATAAAGCATGTGCACTTTTCCTTGTTACATTTGCCATTGGCATTTTTTGTCATGATGTCATATGATGCATGAAGGGCGGGTCGAGGAGCAACCATAAGATTGCCCCTACGTGACCTGGAGGTCACGGGTTCGAAATTGGAAAACAATCTCTCAACATGTCAGGGTAAGGCTGCGTACATCGTTCCTTCCCCAAACCTGCATTGGCAGGAGCCTCGTGCACTAGGTATGCCTGATGTCGTATGATGCATCATGTAGTGTTATATGCTTCAAGTTCACTCTCATATTTTTTGAATCCTACATTTCGAGGTGCAACTTTGGGCAGTCCATTTCTGTAGTGTTACCTATCTTGCGCTTATTTTTGCCTGGGTTGGACTTGATATGTAAGCGGCTTTTGTGCTGTGCTTCAGGTGCAAGTGATCCACCTTTGACATAAATTACTTAGTGCCTTTAGTACTCGTACACTTGTGTCATCTTTTATACACTGACCTTAGATGATTAAGATACATGGGCATTTGTTTTTCCTGGAACCTGTGCCTTTTCTACCATGGCTTGCGCTCGGTTCCAGATGGTGTCTTAATCAAAGAACTCCTGCACATTGTGGGTTGCAATCCAGACATCTCTCGGGTCAAAAAATATGGTTTGTGTGATGAAACGAAGCAGCAAATGTTTCTTTTCTCCATGCTTTGAACTACCTTTTCCCCAAAACTTTGGCCAGAGTATCTTGTAGATGGTCTTCGTATTATAAATTGGAGATATGTTCAGGAGTGAATTGTGCACACTGGGACCAGGATCCTATTTCTCTTCTAAGTGGGAAGCGTTAAATTACTTTTCTTAAAACAACTAGCACTTGTAAGCCAGGCATAGCTGGGTTTGGCAATTTCTCCCCTCAATATATTGGACAGCCTATCCTCTTGTTTTTTTTTGACATACTATCCTCTTGTCAACCCAGAGATCCTCCTCACCCAAGTCATGAATTTCCTTGCTGCTTTATGAGAGCCCTTTTTAGGGAACATGAATGGCACCCAATTTGGTTCATAAGGTATCTGGAAACAATTTTTCTTTTGAGATAATTCCAAACTAAAAAATGCATATTAGTAAAATCGTTCTTCCCAATTTTTAAGATGATTATATATGAACTTCCAGGTTGATTTGAAAAATCTAACATGAAATTTTACAAGTGTTTGGCGTCACGTCTCTTGCTTGTTTTTCCTTTTCCCTTTTGTTTTCTTGAAAGGCCAACTACCATTTGAGGAGAAAGATAGAAATGAGTTGAGTTTGGTTCCAGATATGTACGAAGGTGCTACAACTAGTGTGAAAACTATTGTTGGAGAAAATTATAAATTTTTTGCCACTATAAATTTACATCAAGCTTCTACACTAAGTTTGTATCTCTTTGTTTTTGTTATGGATGAAGTAAAAAAGTAATTGAATGATGCCATCTCTTATTGTATGTTATTTATAGATCATATTGTCTTAATTGATGAGAGTATTGATAGTTTAAATGTTAAGTTAGAGAGTTTGAGACATATCTTAGTTTTAAAATCAGTAACAGCAAGTCAGAGTTTGTATATTATACCCCATGAAACTTAAAAGAAAGTTTTAGAGAATGGTTGTGAAGTCTACTTTGTTATATGGAACTGAATGTTAGACAGTGTGAAAAAAAATATATTAACAAAATGTGTGTAGTAGAGATGAAGATGTTGAGATGGATGTGTGATAAAAATAAGAAAGATAAAATTAAGAATGTGCACTTCCTCGAAGATTCGAAGATAGCTTCAATTAATAGAAAAATGAGAAAAAAAAATAGACTTAGGGGTTTAGACATATGCACCATCACCTTAACTCGGCCTTGGTTAATAGATGTGATCAAATATTAGTAGATGTCAGTTAAAAAAAAAGAGAATGTCTAAAATGAGACGGTGCGATATTACTTTAATTTTTTGAAACACGAATATAACACTTGATATAAATCTTTAATGAAAAAAAATTCATGTAGCTGGCCAAACACAAATAAGGGACAAGGCTCTAATAATGATGATGATGATAGCAATGGGTTGAGCTTCCTAAAATAAAGCAAATGAACGATTTGATAGGATAATATTTGAAAAAGGAATCTTATAAAAAGGACTAAAATCTTCGTAAAAGTTAAAATACTTGTGGGATTTAAACAAATGGGTTAAGGCTGTTTTTGTCTCATAGAATATATTTTAAGAAGAAATTGGCCAAAAATTTTGTAACCGAACACCCTTATCAGTCTTCTAGTAAGTTTGCAGACATATACATTTTTTTTTGGGACAGTGAAGACGTACACATTGAGCTCTGTCTTCTGAACACAGAGAAATGTCTGGCTGGCCGTCTCCTACATCTGAACACTGCGAGTGCAGGATAGAAAGGAGGGGTAATCCGCAAGTAAGTTGTGGCATTCTCGAGCATAACTTTTCTAACCAATACGTGGTTTGGGGACAAAAGTACTTTTTATTTTTTATCTTCATGCATTTTCTACATTAATTCCTCTGTTTATGTCATGTAAAAAATAAAATGCAGGGAGTCTTTTGAGGGAGGGTTCAGGGTTATCGAAGTTGGACACAAAAAAGCCTACAACATGTATGAGTTACCCTTGCATGCTTAGCGTGCATGTTTTGCTCGTACTTTGCAATGAGAATATACAGTTTGCAGGCATGTAATCACTTTGTACAGTTACAGTCATGTGATGGATTGTGTGTGAGAGAGAGAGGGGCAAGGAAAGGCACAGTGGAGAGCTGTATGCTGTGTTTGGGAAGAATGAATCGCTCTTGAAAAAGAATCTATTTATTGATTCTCCCCCAATTGGTTGGACCGTAAGTGCGATAATTTACTTCACAGGCGAGGTCTCTGGTTCAAGTTAGGATGGCCCAGTGGTGCCAGGGAAAAAAATAGAAGAACTCTGACTCCTTCATGCATGCTCCACTTGGCTCAGGGGGATATAGCTCAGTTGGTAGAGCTCTTTTTTTGCAATTGGGTCGTTGTGATTATGGGTTGGATGTCTAATTGTCCGGGCGGTAATGATAGTATCTTGTACCTGAACCAGGGGCTCACTTTTCCTAACTAATAGGGAAGAGGACCGAAACATGCCACTGAAAGACTACTAAGACAAAGATGGGCTGTCAAGAACATAGAGGAGGTAGGATGGGTAGTTGGTCAGATCTAGTATGGATTGTACATGGATGATAGTTGGAGTCCGCGGCTCTCCTAGGGTTCCCTCATATGGGATTCCTAGGGAAGAGGATCAAGTTGGCACTTGTGAACAACTTTATGCACTATCTCCCTTCAACCCTTTGAGTGAAATGTGAAAAAATGAAGGAAAATCCATGGACCGACCCCATCATCTCCACCCCGTAGGAACTACGAGATCACCCCAAGGACGCCTTCGGCATCTAGGGGTCACGGACTAACCATAGACCTTGTTCAATAAGTGGAACACATCAGCTGCCTACTCCCCCTTTGGATAGTAAGGGTCGGAGAAGGGCAATCACTCGTTCTTAAAACCAGCATTCTTAAAACCAAAGAGTCGGGCGGAAAAAGGGGGAGAGCTCTCCGTTCCTGGTTCTCCTGTAGCTGGATTCTCCGGAACCACAAGAATCCTTAGAATGGGATTCCGACTCAGCACCTTTTGATATTTTGAGAAGAGTTGCTCTTTGGAGAGCACAGTACGATGAAAGTTGTAAGCTGTGTTCGGGGGGGAGTTATTGTCTATCGTTGGCCTCTATGGTAGAATCAGTCGGGGAGGCCCGAGAGGCGGTGGTTTACCCTGTGGCGGATGTCAGCGGTTCGCGTTTGCTTATCTCCAACCTGTGAGTTTAGTCGAAACTCTGATAGCACCTGTAAGGCCCTAGTTTTCTATGCATTTTATGACTTGTTATATGTTTTAAATTGTTGTCCCAAATTCCTTCTTAATGTCAACATCCTTTGACGTTAACAGCTGGTTGACGGCAAGATATGTGCCATTTACCATTTGACTTGAGGATCTTGATGTTAAAATCGATTGATGTCTACTTCATGTAGACGACAACCAATTGGAGGTTAACTTCTCCAGCTGAGTTTGTGTTTCTTTGCCCTGAAACCGTCCCGATTTCTCCGGGAGATAAACATGGAAACCCCCCACGTCGATTGGGATTCTCTTTCCTAGGTTACCTATGACCCAAACTCCTATAAAATTAGGTCATCTCTGCAAAGAGAGGACTTTTGCTTAGCTAAGGCTATTGGGTTTCAGAAAGAGGAAAAGAGAGAGTTTTGAGGAGGTAGATCTGGCAAACCAGAGGTTGCACCGACATTCTTCTGCAAGAGAGAGGTCCTCCTGAACATGGAGAAGCTCTCTTGTTGCTGGCATATCGTTCGCTTGGTCGTGGGAATCGAATCAAACCCTTGAAGACCACCTCTTTGGCTTGGCCGAGGAGGGCGTCATCACCCTAATCCGATCTTCAGAGAGTTTTCTAGAGGCAAGCAACTTAGGGGTTTCATCCCTATACCTATCATCTAGGGTTTTACAATTTTTAAGGATTTTTGTCTCATGTCCTGGACCCCCAAATTCTCTGTCTTTTTGCTTTCAATCTGCACTTTCTACAGACAGGAAGTTGACGGCAATATCCTTGCCGCTAAGTTCCTGTGTTGACGGCAATCGATCATACCGTTAATCTCCCTTGACGGCAAACCCTTTGTCGTTAAGTTCTTCTGATTTTTTTCAGAAAAGTATTTTAACGTATGTGATGTGATCTTTCGGAGATTTTGAATGTATACATAGGTTTAGAAAATTTTGTCTTGTCATGTACATTTAGCAGATTGAGTCACAAATTTATGATAATTTTTTGACCATATTTGTAAATTATAGAAATTTTGTTATGAGTAAATGAGCATGCCATATTAGACTTAAATTAGGGATAAATATGTATGATGTATATTATTGTCACAGTATTTTTCCATGAACTTAGGGTTACTGTGTGCATGTTTTAGGACTAGTAGAGTCATCAATTTTCTGTTTACCATGTTTTTAATAAATCATCTTGTTAATTACCGAGATCTATGTTAAATGTTAAAAATAGATAAGCTATGGTGAAAATTTTGAAAAATTAGACATCTGATATATTCCATGTGTATAATCTATGATTAAAAATTGAGCATGTTCTAACATCTGTGACTACTATTTCCAGTTATACGTCATTAATGGTCATATTAAGCATGATTAGTTAAAAGTGATGTTTTCTGATGATTAGTACCATGATTAGGCTCTATTAAGCATATTGTAACACTATTAAATAGTAATGACCATTTCTGTAATCTGAGATAAGTGTGGTATTTTGAAAGCATGTGAATGGACTATTAAATGCATGAGAATTATGTTAAACATGTGGATAATGTGATTAAGTGATTAATGTGCCGAGATTGACACTGCTACCATAGAAGGCTATAGAGTCATACTATAGAAAAGTCCCTATGGGAAGGCTCAATGTGTATGTGATATCCTGTGGGCATCAGGATGAAATCCTAGAGGTAGACAAGTACCACTGGTTAGGGTGGAGAGTGCTTCTCCTAATTTTGCGCAGTTACCAAGATTCATCATTGTATTGCCTAGGTAACGGGTATGTGATATGTGTGTGATGTGTCCTTTATGGTGGTTCGGACTATGTGTCACGACAAAAGATGTGCAAAGATGTGAATTAAGTGTGAATGTGCCAAGTGAAAATGTGAAAGTGATGTGATAATGTGCTTCAATGTGTAAGAATGTGAAACCATTTGATTAAGTTACTTTTATGTTTAAAACAGCAAGCAAAAGATGAGAATATGTGACATATGTGCATATTGAATGTGGTAGATGTCATGCTAGTATCACTATTATATGTATGTGTTTAATTTCATATTTTAGATGTTTGGAAATGTGCCATGAAATGAGTTGTAAATTATATCATGAGTTATATCAAATCCATGTGTAGTTGGCATGTTATAGATTGGTCATTTAGTGCTTTCTTATTGCTACATGAATCATGTGATAAATTGCTCTATATGTTGAACTTGTGTAGAATGAATGTGATAAGTGTTTGGATGTACTAATAGGTTTCTTGCTGAGTCTTTTGTGAAGACTCATCCTTGCTTAAACATATAGGTGAAGCATGTATTCCTGAGATTGAGGAAGAGATAGCGAGCAGTAACTCCGAGCGAGAGAGTAGCTGAGACTTAGAGAGCTATCCACATAGCTTGTACTTTTATTTTACTTAAGTACTTGAGACGATGTTACGATATGGACTTGTTATTTGTGGACTTTGTATATTTATTTTGCTACTATATAGACTGTGGAATGTGTGGTAATGATGGAATAAGAATTATTTACATTTTCGCTGTACTTTTCTTTGTTATTTGTGTACATCTCTACCTACTGTGATGTGCTGGGTACACGTCCCACTGTGACGACACACTTTATATCGACGTGGATTGGTATAATCGTACCGGTATAAAGAGGGTCGTTACAACACCCAATTTTTACGATTCGACAGTTCGATCTATGGTTTCTCCTTCATGGACGTTGATAAGATCCTTCCATTTAGCAGCACCTTAGGATGGCATAGCCTTAACGTTAATGGGAGGATCAAACGAGGAAAGGCTTATGGTGGATACCTAGTCACCCAGAGACGAGGAAGGGCATAGCAAGTGACGAAATGCTTTGGGGAGTTGAAAATAAGCATAGATCTGGAGATTTCCGAATAGGTCAACCTTTTGAACTACTGCAGAATCCATGGGTAGGCAAGAGACAACTTGGCGATCAGAAACATCTTAGTAGCCAGAGGAAAAGAAAGTAAAAGCGATTCCCGTAGTAGCGCCGAGTGAAATGGGAGCATCCTAAATCGTGAAAAGAAAGTAAAAGCAATACAAGCGTCGTGCTGCTAGGTGAATCGGTTGAATACTGCACTCCAGATGGTGAAAGTCATGTAGTCGAAAGCATCACTAGCTTACGCTCTGACCCGAGTAGTATGGGGCATGTGGAATCCCATGTGAATCAGCAAGGACCACCTTGTAAGGCTAAATACTTTTGGGTGACCAATAGCAAAGTAGTATCGTGAGGGAAAGGTGAAAAGAACCTCCATTGGGGAGTGAAATAGAACATGAAACCATAAGCTCTCAAGCAGTGGGAGGAGAATGTGATCTCTGACTATGTGTGTAACACCCCGAAAATTTAGTAATTGGAAAATTAGAAATAAATTGAAAACGATAAATTCAGTATTAGTGAAATAGCAAAAACGCATGTGCCATTATCGTGCATATAAAAACCCATTATAAAATTCCATAAAAACCATAGTTCAACTCTAAATAATACTCCCTAATGGCCCACGAAGAAATTCGTGCAAAAGAAAATCGGATGGTCCAAGTTTAAGGCGTTTTGTGACTGAGTATCGCAATCAGGGAATAAGTCGGGAAATCATTATCACACATACTTAGATGAGTCAGAAAATTAAATAAAAATGAGATAGACTTCAAATGATATCCTCTAATGATCCATCAAGAAGTTTGAGTCAACAAAAGTCATTTGGGATATATTTAAGAGTTATTGTGTCTTATTATCGTAATTATAAAATAAGTTGGAAAATCCATTATCATGTGTATAAAATGAGATCATAACTAAATTAAAAATTTATGGTTGACTCCAAACAATATGTGGGGATAGTCCATAAAATAAATTGGACCAATGGATAACTTATGACCCATGAACAAATTCAAGTATAAAAATAGTAAATAAATAATTTCCGTATTATCGGAATGGTAGAACATACGTTCCACTATCGTATGTGAGAAACACATCAAAAAATTCTGTGAAAATTATAAATCAACCCCAAACATTATTCCTAAATGTTCCACAAAGAAATTCGTACAACGAAAAATCCGATTGGCCAAGTGTATGTCACAATGTGACTAAATATCCAAATTATGAAACAAAGTCGGAAAACTGTTAACCCGGAAATATAACACAACTATAAATTAAATAAATATGTTGGAGAGACTTCTAACATCATATATTGATGAAAATTGGGCCAATGGATCACTTTTGGCCCAAGAATAAAAATGGAGCAAGAAAATACCCAAAATTTCGTACCTGTAAATATGGGGTAATTAGGAAGGGTAAATTAGGGTTTAAAAGTGTGCTATTAGCGAAGTATAGCAAGCCAAATCGTGGTCAACCATGCTTAGCACTTTCTTTGGGTGTGGCTACTTCATTTGGGAGGAGAAATCCCAGTTTTGGCAACTACCCAGCTGATCCCGCAGGCCACCTTTCCTAGTCTAATTAGGGCTTGGATTACACCCTAAAACTATAAGAAATCACCACAAAATTTTTGGGGAAGGTTTGGCATTGAGTTGGAGTCCTGAGGAGCAAGTTTGGGGCGCTGGAGGAGAGGAGAATGGCTGGGGAAACCGTGGTTCTTCCTCAACTTCGCTTTGCATCGACTTGGGTTGTTGCGTCTCTTACATCCGTCTAAAGGTAGGTGATCTTTGGCCCAGAGTAAACAAAACCTATACCATCTTGTAGTGCTACGAGTCTAGTTTCATACACACTTGATTTGCCTAATTTTCATGTTGTATACGTCGAGTTCTAAGTGTTTTCCCTAAGTCGCTCATGATTAGGGATTTTTATATTCTTCATGTTTTTCATGTGATTTGAGACAGAATTAGATCCAACCTAAGTTATAAAAGTTCTTCTACTGGTTGTCCTTATCAAGTTTTATGTTGAGAGATTTGTTTAAATGTCATTAGATTTCAAGTTATAGGTCTAACATGAAGGTTACAACAAAGTCACATATGCTAAGATGTTTTTAAGTTCTTCGTATTTTGCATGTGATTTGAGATAGAATTAGATCCAACTCAAGTTATAACAGTTCTTCTACTAATTGTCCTTATCAAGTTTTATGTTGAGAGTTTTGTCTAAATGTCATTAGATTTCAAGTTATAGGTCTGACATGAAGGTTGCAATGAAGTCACGTATGTTAGGAAATTTTTATGTTCTTTAGAGGTTTCACATGAATCGAGATAGAATTAGATCCAACCCAAAACATGAAAGTTCTTCTACTACATGTTGTCATCATCTTTTATAATGAGAGTTTTGTCTAAATGTCAGTAGATAGAGAGATATAGGCGTTGTAAGAGGATCACTACTTGTTCATGCGTTTCCAATTTGGGCTTTGAATAACGACCAGGACAGACGACACAATTCCCGCACCTGGTATTGCGTCGGCCTTGGCCACCATGATTAGGAAAAATGCGATCATGAGTTCTGACACAATTCAACATTTGACCAGTCAATGGCGTGCGTGAGACTTCACGCTGCGTGGGTTTCTGGACCGGTTTGATACGCGACGGGAACACCCGACGCGATTCAGCATGATTTCCCGCTCAAAGTTTTTCTTTGATTTTTATATTATTATGTTAATGCTTTTTGTGAATGCGACGGGGTATCCCGTCGCGATTCAAGTAAAAAGGAGGCCATGTAGGCCGATGTGATTTAGATTCTTCACAGTTGGCCTACTTTGACTGTGCACTGTGTTATGAAAAACGTCCACTACGTAGGACACGATTCAAAGACCGACCCGAGGCTGTTATTTCTAGATGGTCAGTCATTATGATTGGGTTCTTAGTCTGTCAGCATATTGCATAATGTTATATACTATGCATCAGCCTAAAAGCAGTCAACCTATTTGAAAGCTATAATAACTTGAAAATGATTCTAATACGAGTGACATAATGTTCCATGACTATTATCTTGTGATCTAGCTTGATGTGAAATTGACATGATAAGAACACGATATGAATGTGTGGTTGAATACATGTGAGCATGGACTTGTTAGTAAGATGTCTACCATGATGTGCATATGTTTTATTTATATGCTTTCCAATGTTCCACTACTTGATCGTCAATTGCATACATGTTAGGAATGATCCATGACACGTCACTTTCACCTTTGCACGATTAGGCACACCCCTCTTGTGGAATTGGGAGCTCTCTGCTGGTCATTCCGTATTGGCAGACTAGCGATCTTTTCCCTAAGACCTCTATAAGTCTCTATACTCTATGGATTCCCTCATAGAGACCGAGCTGGTTGTACCATGAAGTACCCTGGAGATGGAGAGCACTTGTACCATGTACGATCTGTCATTAGTCATCCTCATGTCAATACATTAATGAGTTATGAAACATAAGATACGTCGTCATGCTGTCCGATTGATCTCTTGAGCTTATGTCATACCTTGACTCTATGAGTGATCATGTCCTTATTACAATGAACTTGTTATTGAAACTCTGTGGCCATAATATGTATATGTTTGATCAGCACAACTTGGGACTTCGGTCCATTTGACCAATGCCTGTGCAATAGGAGCCCTGTCTGGTCCTGGGAGGAGCGCCCCAACGTACTTATTGACCGCGGGAGTATGGACTTATGGTGCTTGGCATAGCACAAACAAATACGCAAGATTTGTGTGAATGTGCCTTCGTTTCATGTGATATGATAAGTTTGATACGATACGTCTGATCACGTGACAATGTGATATCTGTGTGAATATGGCCAATTCCTTTTGATATGATTCAAATCTTGAATTACCTGTCCATTGCATATGAAATTCAGTATTCCATTTGATATGATATTCGTTCTATTCAGCTATTGGACCTATTAGTATTGCATGCATTGTCATCATATTCATGTGCATATCTGCCTATTTAAAATGTTAATCATGTATATTAGTGTTCGCACATTGAGATGTAAATCCTACTAAACTAATTCGCTCACCCTATCATCCTGCCCTTTTCAGGTAGTGATGAGGATATTGTTGAGTCCGATGGGCAGGGCAAGAGTGATGAGCACCTGACATATGAGGAGATGAAGTATTAGAAATAGATGTTTGAGTAGTTTATGTATAGTGAACATTTTCATGAAGTTATATTTGAATAATGGGCCCTATGGTTGGCTCGGATGATGTAAAGTTTTTAATTAGTTGAATGGAAATGAAGGAAAGGGTATTTTAGCTGGCAATATTATTGTCTCAAGTATGTGGTTATAATTAGTTGTTGCTCTGAGTTACTTGACTGTGTTACTTATATTCGTATCGTTGACACATCCCGATATTTAGTTTGCTGCTAAATTTCAGGGCGTGACAGTTGGTATCAGAGCCTGGGCTTTCCCCTAAGTCCTAGGCGATCAGGAATAATAGGATAAGTGTCATTAGAACCCTCAGCTTGTGTCAAGAATTCTATACCTACCTGGTGAGATTGGGTAGAAACATGGGCTACGTCCAAAATCTTATTTAGTAACTAAATATTGTAAGATTACAAGGTATTAACAAGGAGTAAAGAAGACTGACCAAGTGATAATTTATTTTTGAAGGAACTTAAATAAACAGTAATGGAGGATATACCTACACCATCTATGGACGGACAGAGATCGGTCCAAAGATTAACCAAAGCACTACGACAAGCTGCTCAACTGTTAGAGGATACCCTAATAATGGCTAAGGGAGATACAAATGGAAAAGAAATGTTTATGGATGACGAAGGAGTTGGCAAAACTAATAAGAAAGAACGAATTACAACCACAGGAATCTCCAAACCTACGGCCAGAGAGAAACGGCCCAACAACAGTAACAGATCGCACAAGAGAAAGAAGTGCAAGAAGTGCAATAAGAAACTAGTTCCAGCTACTGTAGAAAATGCCACCATTGCAACAAAATAAATCATCGGTCCGAGGAGTGCTGGAAATTTCAGACAAATGTTTCCGTTGTGGCAGCCAAGACCACAAGGTTAAGGATTTCCCTAATGAGAAATCAAGCTCAGGGAATAAATGGCAGAACAAACCAAGGAAGGAAGTATGAGAGAGGTATTCTTTCTAACTCGCTTTTATTTGACCCTGAAGTTACATCACCAATCAATCATTATATTATGAGTAATTCACAATTAGATTCTCTGTAAGTCCAGCCCATAAGCACATGTGAATTTGGGGACCAAATTCTTTTAAGTGGGGGAGGATGTAACACCCCGGAAATTTAGTAATTGGAAAATTAGAAATAGATTGAAAACGATAAATTCAGTATTAGTGAAATAGCAAAAACGCATGTGCCATTATCGTGCATATAAAAACCCATTAGAAAATTCCATAAAAACCATAGTTCAACTCCAAATAATACTCCCTAATGACCCACGGTGAAATTCGTGCAATGGAAAATCGGATGGTCCAAGTTTAAGGCATTTTGCGACTGAGTATCGCAATCAGGGAATAAGTCGGGAAATCATTATCACACATATATAGATGAGTCAAAAAATTAAATAAAAATCATAGATGGACTTCAAATGATATCATCTAATGATCCATCAAGAAATTTGGGTCAACAAAAGTCATTTGGGGTATGTTTAAGAGTTATTGCGACTTATTATCATAATTAGGTAATAAGTTGGAAAATCCATTATCATGTGTATAAAATTAGATCATAACTAAATTAAAAATTTATGGTTGACTCCAAACAATATGTGGGGATAGACTATAAAATAAATTGGACCAATGGATAACTTATGACCCATGAACAAATTCAACTATGAAAATAGTAAATAAATAATTTCCATATTATCGGAATGGTAGAACATACGTTCCACTATCGTACGAGAGAAACACATCAGAAAATTCCATAAAAATTATAAATCAACCCCAAACATTATTCCTAAATGTTCCACGAATAAATTCATGCAACGAAAAAAATCCGATTGGCCAAGTGTATGTCACAATGTGACTAAATATCTAAGTTAGGAAACAAAGTCGGAAAAACGTTAACGCAGAAATATAACACAACTATAAATTAAATAAATATGTTGGAGAGACTTCTAACATCATATATTGATGAACCATTATTAAAATTGGGCCAATGGATCACTTTTGGCCTAAGAATAAAAATGGAGCAAGAAAATACCAAAAAATTTGTACCTGTAAATATGGGGTAATTAGGAAGGGTAAATTAGGGTTTAAAAGTGTGTTATTAGCCAAGCATAGCAAGCCAAATCGTGGCCAACCATGCTTTGCACTTTCTTTGGATGTGGCTACTTCATTTGGGAAGAGAAATCCCAGATTTTCATAAGTACCCAGCTGATATCGCAGGCCACCTTTCCTAGTCTCATTAGGGCTTGGATTAAACCCTAAAACTATAAGAAATCACCAAAAAACTTTTGGGGAAGGTTTGGCATTGAGTTGGGGTCCTGAGGAGCAAGTTTGGGGTGCTGGAAGAGAGGAGAACGGCTGGGGAAACCGTGGTTCTTCCTCAACTTCGCTCTTCATCGACCTGGGTTGTTACGTCTCTTACATCCATCTAAAGGTAGGCGATCTTGGGCCAAGAGTAAACAAAACCTATGTCATCTTGTAGTGCTACGATTCTAGTTTCATACATACTTGATTTGCCTAATTTTCATGTTGTATACATAGAGTTCTAAGTGTTTTCCCTATGTCGCGCATGATTAGGGCTTTTTATGTTCTTCATGTTTTGCACATGATTTGAGATAGAATTAGATCCAACCCAAGTAATGAAAGTTCTTCTACTAGTTGTCCTTATCAATTTTTATGTTGAGAGTTTTGTCTAAGTGTCATTAGATTTCAAGTTATAGGTCTGACATTAAGGTTGCAACGAAGTCACATATGTTAGGATGTTTTTATGTTCTTCAAAGGTTTCATGTGAATCGAGAGAGAATTAGATCCAACCCAAGTTATGAAAGTTCTTCAAATAATTGTCCTCATCAAGTTTTATGTTGAGAGTTTTGTCTAAATGTCATTAGATTTCATGTTATAGGTTGGACATGAAGGTTGCAACGAAGTCACGTATGTTAGGACGTTTTTACGTTCTTCAAAGGTTTCATGCGAATGGAGACAGAATTAGATCCAATATAAAACATGAAAGTTCTTCTACTTATGTTCTCTTTATCTTTTATGTTGAGCATTTTGTCTGAATGTCAGTAGATAGAGAGATATAGGCATTGTAAGAGGATCGCTACCTATTCGTGCGTTTTCAGTTTGGGCTTTGAATAGCGACCAGGACAGACGACGCGATTTCTGCGCCTGGTTTCGCAGCAGTGATTAGGCAAAACAAGACCGTGAGGTCTGATGTGATTCAACGTTTGACCAGTAAACGGCACGCGTGAGACTTCGCACTGCGTGGGTTGCTGCGCCGGTCTGATACGTGACGGGAACACCCGAAGCGATTCGGCATGGTTTCCAGCTCAAAGCTTTTCACTGATTTTTATATTATTATGTTAATGCTTTTCATGAACGCGATGGGGTATCCCATCGTGATTCAAGTAAAAAGGTGGCCATGTAGGCCGACACGATTTAGATTCTTCACAGTTGGCCTACTTTGACTATGCACCGTGTTATGAAAAACGTCCACTACGTAGGACATGATTCAAAGACCGACCCGAGGCTGTTATTTCTAGATGGTCAGCCAGCATGATTGGGTTCTTTGTCTGTCAGCATATTGCATAATGTTATATAGTGCGCATCAGCCTAAAATCAATCAACCTATTTGAAAGCTATAATAACTTGAAAATGATTCTAATATGAGTGACATTATGTTCCATGACTATTATCTTGTGATCTAGCTTGATGTGAAATTGACATGATAAGAACACAATATGAATTTGTGGTTGAATACATGTGAGCATGGACTTGTTAGTAAGATGTCTACCATGATGTGCATATGTTTTATTTATATGCTTTCCGATGTTCCACTACTTGATCGTCAATTGCATACATGTTAGGAATGATCCATGACACGTCACTTTCACCTTTGCACGATTAGACACACCCTTCTTGGGGAATTGGGAGCTCTCTGCTGGACATTCCGTATTGGCAGACTAGCGATCTTTTCCCTAAGACCTCTGTAAGTCTCTATACTCTATGAATTCCCTCATAGAGACCGAGTTGGTTGTACCATGAAATACCCTGAAGATAGAGAGCACTTGTACCATGTATGATCTGTCATTAGTCATCCTTATGTCAATACATTAATGAGTTATGAAACATAAGATATGTCGTGATGCTATCCGATTGATCTCTTGAGCTTATGTCATACCTTGACTCTATGAGTGATCATGTCCTTATTACAATGAACTTGTTATTGAAACTCTGTGGCCATAATATGTATATGTTTGATCGGCACAACAAGCCTATGTAATAGGGGCCCTGTCTGGTCCTGGGGAGGAGCACCCCAACGTACTTATTAACCGCGGGAGTATAGACTTATGGTGCTTGGCTTAGCACAAACAAATACGCAAGATTTGTGTGAATGTGCCTTCGTTTGATATGATATGATAAGTTTGATACGATAAGTCTGATCATGGGAATATGTGATATCTGTGTGAATATGGCCAATTCCTTTTGATATGATTCAAATCTTGAATTACCTGTCCATTGCATATGAAATTCAGTATTCCATTTGATATGATATTTGTTCTATTCAGCTATTGGACCTATTAGTATTGCATGCATTGTCATCATGTTCATGTGCATATCTGCCAATTTAAAATGTTAATCATGTATATTAGTGTTCACACATTGAGATGTAAATCCTACTGAGCTAGTTCGCTCACCCTATCATCCTGCCCTTTTCAGATAGTGATGAGGATATCGTGGAGTCCGATGGGGCAGGCCAAGAGTGATGAGCACCCGGCATATGAGGAGATGAAGTATTAGGAATAGACGTTTGAGTAGTTTATATAATAGTGAACATTTTCATGAAGTTATATTTGAATAATGGGCCCTATGGTTGGCTCGAATGCTGTAAGGTTCTTAATTAGTTGAATGGAAATGAAAGAAAGAGTATTTTAGCTAGCAATATTATTGTCTCAAGTATGTGGTTATAATTAGTTGTTGCTTTGAGTTACTCGACTGTGATACTTATATTCGTATCGTTCACGCATCCCGATATTTATGTCGCTGCTAAATTTCGGGGCATGACAGTTGGTATCAGAGCCTAGGCTTTCCCCTAAGTCCTAGGCAATCAGGAATGATAGGATAAGTGTCATTAGAACCCTCAGCTTGTGTCAAGAATTCTATACCTACCTGGTGAGATTGGGTAGAAACATGGGCTACGTCCAAAATCTTATTTAGTAACTAAATATTGTAAGATTACAAGGTATTAACAAGGAGTAAAGAAGACTGACCAATTGATAATTTATTTTTGATGGAACTTAAATAAACAGTAATGGAGGATATACCTACACCATCTATGGACGGACAGAGATCGGTCCAAAGATTAACCAAAGCACTACGACAAGCTGCTCAACTGTTAGAGGATGCCCTAATAATGGCTAAGGGAGATACAAATGGAAAAGAAATGTTTATGGATGACGAAGGAGTTGGCAAAACTAATAAGAAAGAACGAATTACAACCACAGGAATCTCCAAACCTATGGCCAGAGAGAAATGGCCCAACAACAGTAACAGATCGCACAAGAGAAAGAAGTGCAAGAAGTGCAATAAGAAACTAGTTCCAGCTACTGTAGAAAATGCCACCATTGCAACAAAATAAATCATCGGTCCGAGGAGTGCTGGAAATTTCAGGACAATTGTTTCCGTTGTGGCAGCCAAGACCACAAGGTTAAGGATTTCCCTAATGAGAAATCAAGCTCAGGGAATAAATGGAAGAACAAACCAAGGAAGGAGGTATGAGAGAGGTATTCTTTCTAACTCACTTTTATTTAACCCTGAAGTTACATCACCAATCAATCATTATATTATGAGCAATTCACAATTAGATTCTCTATAAGTTTAACCCATAAGCACATGTGAATTTGGGGACCAAATTCTTTTAAGTGAGGGAGGATGTAAAACCCCGGAAATTTAGTAATTATAAAATTAGAAATAAATTGAAAACGATAAATTCAGTATTAGTAAAATAGCAAAAACGCATGTGCCATTATCGTGCATATAAAAACCCATTATAAAATTCCATAAAAACCATAGTTCAACTCTAAATAATACTCCCTAATGACCCACGGAGAAATTCGTGCAAAGCAAAATCGTATGGTCCAAGTTTAAGGCGTTTTGCCACTGAGTATCGCAATCGGGGAATAAGTCGGGAAATCATTATCACACATACTTAGATGAGTCAGAAAATTAAATAAAAATGATAGATAGACTTCAAATGATATCCTATAATGATCCATTAAGAAGTTTGAGTCAACAAAAGTCATTTGGGATATATTTAAGAGTTATTGTGTCTTATTATCGTAATTATAAAATAAGTTGGAAAAACTATTATCATGTGTATAAAATGAGATCATAACTAAATTAAAAATTTGTGGTTGACTTCAAACAATATGTGGGGATAGTCCATAAAAGAAATTGGACCAATGGATAACTTATGACTCATGAACAAATTCAAGTATGAAAATAGTAAATAAATAATTTCCGTATTATCGGAATGGTAGAACATACGTTCCACTATCGTATGTGAGAAACACATCAAAAAATTCTGTGAAAATTATAAATCAACCCCAAACATTATTCCTAAATGTTCCACAAAGAAATTCGTGCAACGAAAAATCCGATTGGCCAAGTGTATGTCACAATGTGACTAAATATCCAAATTATGAAACAAAGTCAGAAAATTGTTAACCCGGAAATATAACACAACTATAAATTAAATAAATATGTTGGAGAGACTTCTAACATCATATATTGATGAAAATTGGGCCAATGGATCACTTTTGGCCCAAGAATAAAAATGGAGCAAGAAAATACCCAAAATTTCGTACCTGTAAATATGGGGTAATTAGGAAGGGTAAATTAGGGTTTAAAAGTGTGCTATTAGCGAAGTATAGCAAGCCAAATCGTGGTCAACCATGCTTAGCACTTTCTTTGGGTGTGGCTACTTCATTTGGGAGGAGAAATCCCAGATTTTGGCAACTACCCAGCTGATCCCGCAGGCCACCTTTCCTAGTCTCATTAGGGCTTGGATTACACCCTAAAACTATAAAAAATCACCACAAAATTTTTGGGGAAGGTTTGGCATTGAGTTGGAGTCCTGAGGAGCAAGTTTGGGGCGCTGGAGGAGAGGAGAACAGCTGGGGAAACCGTGGTTCTTCCTCAACTTCGCTCTGCATCGACTTGGGTTGTTGCTTCTCTTACATCCATCTAAAGGTAGGTGATCTTTGGCCCAGAGTAAACAAAACCTATACCATCTTGTAGTGCTACGAGTCTAGTTTCATACACACTTGATTTGCCTAATTTTCATGTTGTATACGTCGAGTTCTAAGTGTTTTCCCTAAGTCGCTCATGATTAGGGCTTTTTATATTCTTCATAGTTTTCATGTGATTTGAGACAGAATTAGATCCAACCTAAGTTATAAACGTTCTTCTACTGGTTGTCCTCATCAAGTTTTATGTTGAGAGGTTTGTTTAAATGTCATTAGATTTCAAGTTATAGGTCTAACATGAAGGTTACAACGAAGTCACATATGTTAGGATGTTTTTAAGTTCTTCATATTTTGCATGCGTTTTGAGATAGAATTAGATCCAACTCAAGTTATAACAGTTCTTCTACTAATTTTCCTCATCATGTTTTATGTTGAGAGTTTTGTCTAAATGTCATTAGTTTTCAAGTTATAGGTCTGACATGAAGGTTGCAATGAAGTCACGTTTGTTAGGACATTTTTATGTTCTTCAGAGGTTTCATGTGAATCGAGACAGAATTAGATCCAACCCAAAACATAAAAGTTCTTCTACTACATGTAGTCATCATATTTTATGATGATAGTTTTGTCTAAAGGTCAGTAGATAGAGAGATATATGCATTGCAAGAGGATCGCTACCTGTTCATGCGTTTTCAGTTTGGACTTTGAATAACGACCAGGACAGACGACGCGATTCCCGCACCTGGTATTGCGTCGGCCCTGGCCGTCGCGATTAGGCAAAATGCGATCATGAGGTCTGACACAATTCAACATTTGACCAGTCAATGGCGTGCGTGAGACTTCACGCTGCGTGGGTTTCTGGACCGATCTGATACGCGAAGGGAACACCCGACGCGATTCGACATGATTTCCCGCTCAAAGTTTTTCGCCAATTTTTATATTATTATGTTAAAGCTTTTTATGAATACGACGGGGTATCCCGTCGTGATTCAAGTAAAAAGGCAGCCATGTAGGCCGACGTGATTTAGATTCTTCACAGTTGGCCTGCTTCGACTGTGCACTGTGTTATGAAAAACATCCACTGTGTAGGACGCGATTCAAAGACCAACCCCAGGCTGTTATTTTCGGATGGTCAGACAGCATGATTGGGTTCTTAGTGTGTCAGCATATTTCATAATGTTATATAGTGTGGATCAGCCTAAAAGCAATCAACCTATTTGAAAGCTATAATAACTTGAAAATGATTCTAATATGAGTGACATTATGTTCCATGACTATTATCTTGTGATCTAGCTTGATGTGAAATTGACATGATAAGAACACGATATGAATGTGTGGTTGAATACATGTGAGCATGGACTTGTTAGTAAGATGTCTACCATGATGTGCATACGTTTTATTTATATGCTTTCCAATGTTCCACTACTTGATCGTCAATTGCATACATGTTAGGAATGATCCATGACACGTCACTTTCACCTTTGCACGATTAGGCACACCCCTCTTGTGGAATTGGGAGCTCTCTGCTGGTCATTCCGTATTGGCAGACTAGCGATCTTTTCCCTAAGACCTCTATAAGTCTCTATACTCTATGGATTCCCTCATAGAGACCGAGTTGGTTGTACCATGAAGTACCCTGGAGATAGAGAGCACTTGTACCATGTACGATCTATCATTAGTCATCCTCATGTCAATACATTAATGAGTTATGAAACATAAGATACGTCGTCATGCTGTCCGATTGATCTCTTGAGCTTATGTCATACCTTGACTCTATGAGTGATCATGTCCTTATTACAATGAACTTGTTATTGAAACTCTGTGGCCATAATATGTATATGTTTGATCAGCACAACTTGGGACTTCGGTCCATTTGACCAATGCCTGTGCAATAGGAGCCCTGTCTGGTCCTGGGAGGAGCGCCCCAACGTACTTATTGACCGCGGGAGTATGGACTTATGGTGCTTGGCATAGCACAAATAATCACACAAGATTTGTTTGAATGTGCCTTCGTTTGATGTGATATGATAAGTTTGATACGATACGTCTGATAACGTGACAATGTGATATCTGTGTGAATATGGCCAATTCCTTTTGATATGATTCAAATCTTGAATTACCTGTCCATTGCATATGAAATTCAGTATTCCATTTGATATGATATTCATTCTTTTCATCTATTGGACCTATTAGTATTGCATGCATTGTCATCATATTCATGTGCATATCTGCCTATTTAAAATGTTAATCATGTATATTAGTGTTCGCACATTGAGATGTAAATCCTACTGAGCTAATTCGCTCACCCTATCATCCTGCCCTTTTCAGGTAGTGATGAGGATATTGTTGAGTCCGATGGGGCAGGGCAAGAGTGATGAGCACCCGACATATGACGAGATGAAGTATTAGAAATAGATGTTTGAGTAGTTTATGTAATAGTGAACATTTTCATGAAGTTATATTTGAATAATGGGCCCTATGGTTGGCTCGGATGATGTAAAGTTTTTAATTAGTTGAATGGAAATGAAGGAAAGGGTATTTTAGCTGGAAATATTATTGTCTCAAGTATGTGGTTATAATTAGTTGTTGCTCTGAGTTACTCGACTGTGTTACTTATATTTGTATCGTTCACACATCCCGATATTTAGTTTGCTGCTAAATTTCGGGGCGTGACAGTTGGTATCAGAGCCTGGGCCTTCCCCTAAGTCCTAGGCGATCAAGAATGATAGGATAAGTGTCATTAGAACCCTCAGCTTGTGTCAAGAATTCTATACCTACCTGGTGAGATTGGGTAGAAACATGGGCTACGTCCAAAATCTTATTTAGTAACTAAATATTGTAAGATTACAAGGTATTAACAAGGAGTAAGGAAGACTGACCAATTGATAATTTATTTTTGAAGGAACTTAAATAAACAGTAATGGAGGATATACCTACACCATCTATGGACGGATAGAGATCGGTCCAAAGATTAACCAAAGCACTACGACAAGCTGCTCAACTGTTAGAGGATGCCCTAATAATGGCTAAGGGAGATACAAATGGAAAAAAAATGTTTATGGATGACGAAGGAGTTGGCAAAACTAATAAGAAAGAACAAATTACAACCACAGGAAGCTCCAAACCTATGGCCAGAGAGAAACGGCCCAACAACAGTAACAGATCGCACGAGAGAAAGAAGTGCAAGAAGTGCAATAAGAAACTAGTTCCCGCTACTATAGAAAATGCCACCATTGCAACAAAATAAATCATCGGTCTGAGGAGTGCTGGAAATTTCAGGACAAATGTTTCCGTTGTGGCAGCCAAGACCACAAGGTTAAGGATTGCCCTAATGAGAAATCAAGCTCCGGGAATAAATGGCAGAACAAACCAAGGAAGGAGGTGAGAGAGAGGTATTCTTTCTAACTCGCTTTTATTTGACCCTGATGTTACATCACCAATCAATCATTATATTATGAGTAATTCACAATTAGATTCTCTGTAAGTCCAGCCCATAAGAACATGTGAATTTGGGGACCAAATTCTTTTAAGTGGGGGAGGATGTAACACCCCAGAAATTTAGTAATTGGAAAATTAGAAATAGATTGAAAATGATAAATTCAGTATTAGTGAAATAGCAAAAACGCATGTGCCATTATCGTGCATATAAAAACCCATTAGAAAATTCCATAAAAACCATAGTTCAACTCCAAATAATACTCCCTAATGACCCACGGTGAAATTCGTGCAATGGAAAATTGGATAGTCCAAGTTTAAGGCATTTTGCGACTGAGTATCGCAATCAAAGAATAAGTCGGGAAATCATTATCACACATATATAGATGAGTCAAAAAATTAAATAAAAATCATAGATGGACTTCAAATGATATCCTCTAATGATCCATCAAGAAATTTGGGTCAACAAAAGTCATTTGGGGTATATTTAAGAGTTATTGCGACTTATTATCAAAATTAGGTAATAAGTTGGAAAATCCATTATCATGTGTATAAAATGATATCATAACTAAATTAAAAATGTATGGTTGACTCCAACCAATATGAGGGGATAGACTATAAAATAAATTGGACCAATGGATAACTTATGACCCATGAACAAATTCAAGTATGAAAATAGTAAATAAATAATTTCCATATTATCGGAATGGTAGAACATACGTTCCACTATCGTACGAGAGAAACACATCGGAAAATTCCATAAAAATTATAAATCAACCCCAAACATTATTCCTAAATGTTCCACGAATAAATTCATGCAACGAAAAAAATCCGATTGGCCAAGTGTATGTCACAATGTGACTAAATATCTAAATTAGGAAACAAAGTCGAAAAAACGTTAACGCAGAAATATAACACAACTATAAATTAAATAAATATGTTGGAGAGACTTCTAACATCATATATTGATGAACCATTATTAAAATTGGGCCAATGGATCACTTTTGGCCTAAGAATAAAAATGGAGCAAGAAAATACCAAAAACTTCGTACCTGTAAATATGGGGTAATTAGGAAGGGTAAATTAGGGTTTAAAAGTGTGCTATTAGCCAAGCATAGCAAGCCAAATCGTGGCCAACCAGCTTTGCACTTTCTTTGGATGTGGCTACTTCATTTGGGAAGAAAAATCCCAGATTTTCATAAGTACCCAGCTGATATCGTAGGCCACCTTTCCTAGTCTCATTAGGGCTTGGATTAAACTCTAAAACTATAAGAAATCACCAAAAAACTTGTGGGGAAGGTTTGGCATTGCGTTGGGGTCCCGAGGAGCAAGTTTGGGGTGCTGGAAGAGAGGAGAACGGCTGGGGAAACCGTGGTTCTTCCTCAACATCGCTCTGCATCGACCTGGGTTGTTACGTCTCTTACATCCATCTAAAGGTAGGTGATCTTGGGCCAAGAGTAAACAAAACCTATACCATCTTGTAGTGCTACGATTCTAGTTTCATACACACTTGATTTGCCTAATTTTCATGTTGTATACGTAGAGTTCTAAGTGTTTTCCCTAAGTCACGCATGATTAGGGCTTTTTATGTTCTTCATGTTTTGCACATGATTTGAGACAGAATTAGATCCAACCCAAGTAATAAAAGTTCTTCTACTAGTTGTCCTCATCAAGTTTTATGTTGAGAGTTTTTTCTAAGTGTCATTAGATTCCAAGTTATAGGTCTAACATTAAGGTTGCAACGAAGTCACACATGTTAGGATATTTTTATGTTCTTCAAAGGATTCATGTGAATCGAGAGAGAATTAGATCCAACTCAAGTTATGAAAGTTCTTCAAATAATTGTCCTCATCATGTTTTATGTTGAGAGTTTTGTCTAAATGTCATTAAATTTCATGTTATAGGTCGAACATGAAGGTTGCAACGAAGTCACGTATGTTAGGACGTTTTTACGTTCTTCAGAGGTTTCATGCGAATGGAGACAGAATTAGATCCAATCTAAAACATGAAAATTCTTCTACTTCTATTCTCGTTATCTTTTATGTTGAGCATTTTGTCTAAATGTCAGTAGATAGAGAGATATAGGCATTGTAAGAGGATCGCTACCTATTCGTGCGTTTTCAGTTTGGGCTTTAAAGTGCGACCAGGACAGATGACGCAATTTCTGCGCCTGGTTTCACAGCAGTGATTAGGAAAACAAGACCGTGAGGTCTGATGTGATTCAACGTTTGACCAGTCAACGGCGCGCGTGAGACTTCGCACTGCGTGGGTTGCTGCGCCAGTCTGATACGCGACGGGAACACCCGAAGCGATTCGGCATGGTTTCCTGCTCAAAGCTTTTCACTGATTTTTATATTATTATGTTAATGCTTTTCATGAACGCGACGGGGTATCCCATCGTGATTCAAGTAAAAAGGCGGCCATGTAGGCCGACACGATTTAGATTCTTCACAGTTGGCCTACTTCGACTGTGCACTGTGTTATGAAAAACGTCCACTATGTAGGACGCGATTCAAAGACCGACCCGAGGTTGTTATTTCTGGATGGTCAGCCAGCATGATTGGGTTCTTAGTCTGTCAGCATATTGCATAATGTTATATAGTGTGCATCAGCCTAAAAGCAATCAACCTATTTGAAAGCTATAATAACTTGAAAATGATTCTAATATGAGTGACATTATGTTCCATGACTATTATCTTGTGATCTAGCTTGATGTGAAATTGACATGATAAGAACACAATATGAATGTGCGGTTGAATACATGTGAGCATGGACTTGTTGGTAAGATGTCTACCATGATGTGCATATGTTTTATTTATATGCTTTCCGATGTTCCACTACTTGATCGTCAATTGCATACATGTTAGGAAAGATCCATGACACGTCACTTTCACCTTTGCACGATTAGACACACCCCTCTTGTGGAATTGGGAGCTCTCTGCTGGTCATTCCGTATTGGCAGACTAGCGATCTTTTCCCTAAGACCTCTGTAAGTCTCTATACTCTATGAATTCCCTCATAGAGACCGAGCTGGTTGTATCATCAAATACCCTGGAGATAGAGAGCACTTGTACCATGTACGATCTGTCATTAGTCATCCTCATGTCAATACATTAATGAGTTATGAAACATAAGATATGTCGTGATGCTATCCGATTGATCTCTTGAGCTTATGTCATACCTTGACTCTATGAGTGATCATGTCCTTATTACAATGAACTTGTTATTGAAACTCTGTGGCCATAATATGTATATGTTTGATCGAGACAACAAGCCTATGCAATAGGGGCCCTGTCTGGTCCTGGGCAGGAGCACCCCAACGTACTTATTAACCGCGGGAGTATAGACTTATGGTGCTTGGCATAGCACAAACAAATACGCAAGATTTGTGTGAATGTGCCTTCGTTTGATATGATATGATAAGTTTGAAACGATAAGATTGATTATGTGAATATGTGATGTCTGTGTGAGTATGGCCAATTCCTTTTGATATGATTCAAATCTTGAATTACCTGTCCATTGCATATGAAATTCAGTATTCCATTTGATATGATATTCGTTCTATTCAGCTATTGGACCTATTAGTATTGCATGCATTGTCATCATGTTAATGTGCATATCTGCCAATTTAAAATGTTAATCATGTATATTAGTGTTCGCACATTGAGATGTAAATCCTACTGAGCTAGTTCGCTCACCCTATCATCCTGCCCTTTTCAGATAGTGATGAGGATATCGTGGTGTCCGATGGGGCAGGCCAAGAGTGATGAGCACCCGGCATATGAGGAGATGAAGTATTAGGAATAGACGTTTGAGTAGTTTATATAATAGTGAACTTTTTCATGAAGTTATATTTGAATAATGGGCCGTATGGTTGGCTCGGATGATGTAAGGTTATTAATTTGTTGAATGGAAATGAAAGAAAGAGTATTTTAGCTAGCAATATTATTGTCTCAAGTATGTGGTTATAATTAGTTGTTGCTTTGAGTTACTTGATTGTGATACTTATATTCGTATCGTTCACGCATCCTGATATTTATGTCGCTGCTAAATTTCGGGGCATGACAGTTGGTATCAGAGCCTGGGCTTTCCCCTAAGTCCTAGGCAATCAGGAATGATAGGATAAGTGTCATTAGAACCCTCAGCTTGTGTCAAGAATTCTATACCTACCTGGTGAGATTGGGTAGAAACATGGGCTAAGTCCAAAATCTTATTTAGTAATTAAATATTGTAAGATTACAAGGTATTAACAAGGAGTAAAGAAGACTGACCGGGTGATAATTTATTTTTGAGGGAACTTAAATAAACAACAATGGAGGATATACCTACACCATCTATGGATGGACATAGATCGGTCCAAAGATTAACCAAAGCACTATGACAAGCTGCTCAACTGTTAGAGGATGCCCTAATAATGGCTAAGGGAGATACAAATGGAAAAGAAAGGTTTATGGATGATGAAGGAGTTGGCAAAACTAATAAGAAAGAATAAATTACAACCATAGGAAACTCCAAACCTATGGCCAGAGATAAATGGCCCAACAACAGTAACAGATCGCACAAGAGAAAGAAGTGCAAGAAGTGCAATAAGAAACTAGTTCCCGCTCCTCTAGAAGGATGCCAGCATTGCAACAAAATAAATTATCGATCCGAGGAGTGCTGGAAATTTTAGGACAAATGTTTCCGTTGTGGTAGCCAAGACCACAAGGTTAAGGATTGCCCTAATGAGAAATCAAGCTCAGGGAATAAATGGCAGAACAAACCAAGGAAGGAGGTATGAGAGAGGTATTCTTTCTAACTCGATTTTATTTGACCCTGAAGTTACATCACCAATCAATCATTATATTATGAGCAATTCACAATTAGATTCTCTATAAGTTCAACCCATAAGAACATGTGAATTTGGGGACCAAATTCTTTTAAGTGAGAGAGGATGTAAAACCCCGGAAATTTAGTAATTAGAAAATTAGAAATAAATTGAAAACGATAAATTCAGTATTAGTGAAATAGCAAAAACGCATGTGCCATTATCGTAGATATAAAAACCCAATAGAAAATTCCATAAAAACAATAGTTCAACTCCAAATAATACTCCCTAATGACCCACGGAGAAATTCGTGCAAAGCAAAATCGTATGGTCCAAGTTTAAAGCGTTTTGCGACTGAGTATCACAATCAGGGAATAAGTCGGGAAATCATTATCACACATACTTAGATGCGTCAGAAAATTAAATAAAAATTTTAGATGGACTTCAAATGATATCCTCTAATGATCCATCAAGAAATTTGGGTCAACAAAAGTCATTTTGGATATATTTAAGAGTTATTGTGACTTATTATCGTAATTAAGAAATAAGTTGGAAAATCCATTATCATGTGTATAAAATGAGATCATAACTAAATTAAAAATTTATGGTTGACTCCAAACAATGTGTGGGGATAGTCCATAAATGAAATTGGACCAATGGATAACTTATGACCCATGAACAAATTCAAGTATGAATAATTTCCGTATTATCGGAACGGTAGAACATGCGTTCCACTATCGTATGTGAGAAACACATCAAAAAATTCCATAAAAATTATAAATCAACCTCAAACATTATTCCTAAATGTTCCACGAATAAATTCATGCAAAGAAAAAATCCGATTGGCCAAGTGTATGTCACAATGTGACTAAATATCCAAATTAGGAAACAAAGTCGGAAAACCGTTAACACGGAAATATAACACAACTATAAATTAAATAAATATGTTGGAGAGACTTCTAACATCATATATTGATGAACCATTATTAAAATTGGGCTAATGGATCACTTTTGGCCCAAGAATAAAAATGGAGCAAGAAAATACCCAAAAATTCGTACTTGTAAATATGGGGTAATTAGGAAGGGTAAATTAGGGTTTAAAAGTGTGCTATTAGCCAAGCATAGCAAGCCAAATTGTGGTCAACCATGCTTAGCACTTTCTTTGGGTGTGGCTACTTCATTTGGGCGGAGAAATCCTAGACTTTGGTAAGTACCCAACTGATCCCGCAGGCCACCTTTCCAAGTCTCATTAGGGCTTGGATTACACCCTAAAACTATAAGAAATCACGAAAAAATTTTGGGGAAGGTTTGGCATTGAGTTGGGGTCCTAAGGAGCAAGTTTGGGGCGCTAGAGGAGAGGAGAACGGCTAGGGAAACTGTGGTTCTTCCTCAACTTCGCTCTACATCGACTTGGGTTGTTGCGTCTCTTACTTCCATCTAAAGGTAGGTGATCTTGGGCCCAGAGTAAACAAAACCTATACCATCTTGTAGTGCTACGAGTCTAGTTTCATACACACTTGATTTGCCTAATTTTCATGTTGTATACGTCGAGTTCTAAGTGTTTTCCCTAAGTCGCTCATGATTAGGGCTTTTTATATTCTTCATGTTTTTCATGTGATTTGAGACAGAATTAGATCCAACCTAAGTTATAAAAGTTCTTCTACTAGTTGTCCTCATCAAGTTTTATGTTGAGAGTTTTGTCTAAATGTCATTATATTTCAAGTTATAGGTCTAACATGAAGGTTGCAATGAAGTCACGTATGTTAGGATGTTTTTACATTCTTCATATTTTGCATGTGATTTGAGACAGAATTAGATCCAACCCAAGTTATGAAAGTTCTTTTACTAATTGTCCTCATCATGTTTTATGTTGAGAGTTTTGTCTAAATGTCATTAGATTTCAAGTTATAGGTGTGACATGAAGGTTGCAATGAAGTCATGTATGTTAGGACGTTTTTACATTCTTTAGAGGTTTCATATGAATCGAGACAGACTTAGATCCAACCCAAAACATAAAAGTTCTTCTACTAGCTGTTCTCGTCATCTTTTATGATGAGAGTTTTGTCTAAAGGTCAGTAGATAGAGAGATATAGGCATTGCAAGAGGATCGCTACCTGTTCATGAGTTTTCAGTTTGGGCTTTGAATAGCGAGCAGGACAGACAACGCGATTCCCGCACCAAGGCCGACGCGATTTGTAACGACCCTCTTCATACCGGTACGATTATACCAATCCCCATCGGTAAAAAGGGCATCGTCACAGTGGGACATGTACCCAACACTGGTCAATAGGTTGATATGTACCTGGATAGCAATAGAGTACAGCAGAATAAAATAAACAACTCAACTCTTAACCCATCACCAACACACATTCCACAATCTAAATAGCGAAATGGAAAGACAATGTCCACATTAATACAAAATAAAGAGAACTACAATGTCCAAATATTGTTCATACAATAATCCTTTTGTGCAAAAGAAAGGTACAACTGGTGACAGCTCCACAAAATAGTCTTCTATATGATGATCCTCGTCACGCTTCCTCTAGTGCACGATACCTGTCAACCTGTACGCCGAAGCAAGAGTGAGTCCAAAGACTCAGCAAGCAATACTACCCATGACATACACGTATAAGTCATAGGGGTTTTACATGCACATTCACAATTTTCAAAACATGGCACACTAGTCATTTCCGAAGTTTCAACCTATCATGAAGGTTTGACAATTTATACATGGATCATGCTTTCATATGTTGTAGGATGAAAATTTACCTATCACATGCTCTCTATTCAATTTACTTATGAAACTTGTCTTTAAAGAACCAGGACATGAGAGCTACTAACATGAACATCGTGCACACATGAAAGGAAACACAACTAGCATGGATCTTACATGTTTTTAGACAAATACATGGACATTTCTACATGCTTTAGGTTGCTGATTTCACATGATTCAATGGCTATAAATCTACACATGAGAGCTACAACGTTGCTTAAAACATATCATGTGAACAAACAATCATGTTATCTTGTACACAAACTCATTGGTTACCCCTAACATGGATTCTAGACATTTTTGCCTATAATAACATGATGATAATAACATAAATTCACAAATTTCACATGATTTCAGATTTGTCTCACATGGGTTTCAATAACATATTCTCGCATTTTCAGTTTCACATGATTGCACACTTACTCATTCACATTGTTCGCTTTTACACATTTGACATGTACGCATGTTCACACTTACACAATTTGCTCATTTCCACATCATTTTCTCTACTACTTTCACTTATCACATATCACGTCGATTGCACTTACCACGTGCATCTTGGGCACTTACCACATGCCATGTTCACATAATTCACACTTTATTCCTTTCCCATTACTTAAACGATTTGCCATGACACATAGTCCTAACCACCAGTAGAGGACACTAACAAATATCTCATAGCTCGTGCTCATTCCTTAGCACAGCTCTCAACACAACTCATAACACAACACATGACACAACTCATACACATACTCACCACCTAGGCAATACAGCGGTGAATCTTGGTAACTGCGCAGACCGGGAGAAGCCCTCTCCACCCTATCCAGTGGTACTTGTCCACCTCCGGAGTTTTCCCAATGCCTTTGGGACAAACTTATATCACATGGAGCCTTCTATAGGGACTTTTCTATATACGGCTCCCGATGCCTCTAGGGTAGCAGTGTCACATAGGCACAACTTTTACACTTTACTCATACCGAGTTTTAACATGTGTTTTACACATAACACTCACATCTCCTTCGTTCTCTCATGCACAATGTGTCTTTGTTTTTCTCCTAAACATGCTACTACAGATTTCAGGAGTTTAACACAGTAAATTCACCAATCAAGTTGGTTTTAGACAATAACTAATCACATTTCGATAGTATACGTAGATTATCATATTTCACATGAAAATATATAACTTTTTATTTACTGATCCAAACGACCTGAAATTTTAACCACATGTTGTTTTTGAGTTCAAGATCATACACTCAAATTTTCAGATTTTTCTGAGCTAAACAGAATTTACAGAAAATAAAATACCTAATTAGCATGCTATCAACAACTTAAGTTAACATGAGGTCTAACACATCTTGTAATTTAGCCACTTACTATTTAAACATAAGTTACTAACATATGTAGGAATTGAGGATACAAAATTACCCTAATTCATACATCTATAGATGAAACCCTACAAACCATTCTTGCATGCTTTTATTTTACCGAACCGAGCTTATTCACAAATTACACAAGCATGGATAAGTTACCAAAAATTGTAAACACGGATGCTGACCCACTGATCTTCATGATCAAACCGAAACTAAGGCATTCACACTAATCTAAATCATGAATCATGGATTTTGCAAAATTGTCTACAAGTCATGCTCACAAGTTTACAAGATATCATTATCCCACATTCACCATCGCATCTCACATTCATTCATACACCACAACTAACCATATACATAGAGTATAAGCTTTACCGTATATACTCATCGCATAAAACATACCGAAATTACTGCATAAGTGGGACAGAACAGCCCACTGTTCTGTCCAGAAGAACTAGGCGGCGGTCTCTGGCCGCTGACTCAGGGTCAGCGGCATGGTCCATGGACGCCAAGCTCATCACAGGCGTCCAGGGACCTTGCCGTCTAACCAGGTATGTGCAGAAAACACAGACCCGAGCTCTGAAACTTGGGTGAATTGGAGGGTCTAGGACTCGAGGAAAAATCCATAAAAATAGCAAAACCCACCTAGACTCATACGGGACACCATAGATAGGTTACTTGCCTTTCAAAAATTCATCTAAGGGATTTATGGCTTGGTGAAGACCTCCTTGGGCAGTCCCAAGAAGTTGCAGAACCTCCCTCTAGATCGCCTTCCTCCGGGTTCCTGGGTGATCTCCACGCCGAGGGGATGTCGGGGAAGCCTTCCTCGTTGGTCCAGCAACCTCCTTGCAGCAGGGGGACGTCGGATCAAGGTCCAGGGGTCGGATTTTGAGGGTTCTAAAATGGGTTTTTCTCACAGCTCACCTAGGGTTTTTCTCTCCTCTATTTCTCCTCTTGCAAGGTGAAGTGAGAAGTGGGAGAGGCCAAATTCGGGTTCAGACCTCATGAGAGCCCCTCACCCACTCACCATACCGATTTGACAAGCTGAGAGCCGTTGGGGGACATCCCCCAATGGAGGCCATGCCTTGCTCCTGGATTTTCTGGCTCTGCAACGCATGCAGGTCAGAGAAGTTGACGTCCATATCGCTGGACGCCGGAGTTAGTATTGGCGTCCATGTCTGGACGCTGACACCAGCTCAACGGCCTGGGCTTGACGCCAAGGTGGCCTTCGGCCAGAACCCTAATTATGCAGAAAACCATGCATACCAAGCTTATATACATGCAATATGTAAATGGTATTATATCCATACTATCACCAGGCAATACATACCTTATTTATATTTAATATAAACACATTGACGCTGATTGGCCCTTCGGCCAAAACTTAAAACATGCAGAAACCATGCTTACTCTATATATATACATACAACGTATAAGGTGTAACATGTACATTACCTAACATTGCTTAAGTACTATATGCATAGGATTCCTTAATACGTACTATATGCATAATTTAGCCAATTGGCTATTCTCACCTAAATATCGTAAAAATACATGCATGTTATTCTTGAGGAGTATAGAATTTCAATATAAACCACTAATTATACCTACCATGCTTGAACTCTTTATGCATATGCAATGTACGTAGTACAATATTCACATTAGCTAAACCATGCAAATGAGCAACGCTTACAACTAATCATACACATGCATACACAAATACACCTAGGTGTTATGCATGTAGAATTAGGTATACAATTGTCACACGCATAAGATAACGTACATATACATATCTACTTCCTATATTCTCATACAAAATTCCATGAAATAGGTAGTATAGGATACTCTTCAATATTAGATAGCACACGCATAGTATTATTCATAATACACCTCTAATTAGTTAATTGTTCGCTTCCACATTAATCATCATATACACCTATGTATACATATATAGATATTCGCACATGCTCATGTTCAAAAGAAGGATAAAAATTATAGTAGGCACAATGAACTACGCATGCTAAGCACACAACAACCGAACACCCAACACACCATTCATATACATACAGATATATAAAGAGTAAAAATCCGGGGTCTTACACGATTAGGCAAAATGTGACTGAGAGGTCCGATGTGATTCAACGTTTGACCAGTCAATGGCGCACGTGAGACTTCACGCTGCGTGGGTTTCTACGCCGGTCTGATACGCGACGGGAACACCCGACGCGATTCGGCATGGTTTCCCACTCAAAGTTTTTCACCGATTTTTATATTATTATGTTAATGCTTTTCATGAACGCGATGGGGTATCCCGTTGTGATTCAAGTAAAAAGGTGGCCATGTAGGCCGGCGCGATTTAGATTCTTCACAGTTGGTCTACTTCGACTGTGCACTGTGTTATGAAAAACGTCCACTGTGTAGGACGCGATTCGAAGGCCGACCCGAGGCTGTTATTTTCGGATGGTCAGACAGCATGATTGGGTTCTTAGTGTGTCAGCATATTTCATAATGTTATATAGTGTGGATCAGCCTAAAAGCAATCAACCTATTTGAAAGCTATAATAACTTGAAAATGATTCTAATATGAGTGACATTATGTTCCATGACTATTATCTTGTGATCTAGCTTGATGTGAAATTGACATGATAAGAACACGATATGAATGTGTGGTTGAATACATGTGAGCATGGACTTGTTAGTAAGATGTCTACCATGATGTGCATATGTTTTATTTATATGCTTTCCGATGTTCCACTACTTGATCGTCAATTGCATACATGTTAGGAAAGATCCTTGACACGTCACTTTCACCTTTGCACGATTAGGCACACCCCTCTTGGAGAATTGGGAGCTCTCTGCTGGTCATTCCGTATTGGCAGACTAGCGATCTTTTCCCTAAGACCTCTGTAAGTCTCTATACTCTATGGATTCCCTCATAGAGACCGAGCTGGTTGTGTAAGGCCCTCGATATTTGTTGCATTATTTTATTTCATGTAAATAATTCATGTTTGTGTATGCATAGATGTACATATCTACGTATGTATTAACTAGTTATACTTATGTGTGCATGTGTATAATTAGTTGTAAATAATGTATGAATTGCATGGTGGTAGTGTGTACATGATAATACATATGTATGGCATGTACATAGGTATAAGTTAAGCATGGTTTCTGCATGTTTTGAGTTCTGGCCGAAGGACCCAATTGGCGTCCACATGGATGGACGTCCATGCTGAGTCAGCGTCCACCTCGATGGATGCCAATACTTAAGCCAACGTCCATGGATGTGGACGTTAAGATCTCTGACCTGCATGTGTTGCAGACCCCAAAACTCCAGGGGCAAGCAAGCCCAGCCATTGGGAAGATGTCCTCAACGGCTAGTAGGCTTTCACATCACCTCTCCGGGGTTCCCCAAACCCCTCTGCTATAAACCACACCCCCTTCTACACAAGACAACCCCTCTTGACTCTTTCAAGAGATAGAGAAAACCCTAGCTCGGAACTGCATAAAGACTGAACTTTGGAGGCTTCAATCCGGCGATTCAAGGCTTCATCCGGCGACCTACTGCATTAGGAGGGTAGCTGGAACATCGGGGAAGACTTCCCCAACCGCGGTTTAGCTTCTACACCAACCTAGAACCCGGAGGAGAGCATTTGTGGAGGCTTCTTGGGACTGCCCAAGGAGAGCTTCACCACCATCTTAATCCCTTTGGAGACTTTTTTAAAGGCAAGTAACCCTTACATTTCGTCCATGTAGATGTCTAGTAGGGTTTTGTTATTTTTACAGATTTTAAATCGAGTCCTGGATCCCCCATTCTTCTTATATTTGGAGCTCGGGTCTGTATTTCTGCACAGACCTGAACTTGACGGCAAGATCCCTTGCCGTCAAGATCTTCATTAACGGCCTACGATGTTGCCGTTAAGCTCCATTAACGGCCAGACTATGCCGTTAAGATCGTCAGGACAGAACAGTGAGCTGTTCTCTCCTTCTATATGATAATTTTTCGAGGTTCTCGCATGAGGATATATGGTAACCGTACTATGATATGTATTATGAATGGTGGTATGTGTGGTGAGGTCCTTACAATTTCTGAAATTGGTATGAAGGGTGTCATTTATGAAAAATGCATGTATGATAAAAATCCTAGATCATGTTAGTTTCTGTTTGTGCAACTCGTGTGGAATTTGGGTCCCCTAAATTTTATGAACCATGTGTGTAGGGGTCAGTCTATGCCCTGCAATTTCTGAAATTTCTCCATGCTCGTATGATTTACTGTAAATTTCTGTTCTGAAAATAGAAAACATGCGTAGGGTTTGTGAAATTTCCAGTAAATTGTGTGTTGTGTAATAAATCCGGGGGAAATTCCTGTGATAAGGTATATGTTGGGTTCAGGGTTGAGGTCTGTTGAATCTGCTATTCATGTTGTGTTCGGTGTGGAATTAAATTATGGATAATATGAGGCTGAATGTTTCAATTTCTGAAAAATATATGTTAACTCTGAAAAATCTGGAAAATTTCATGTAAGATTATAAACCTGAAATGAGTATGTGGTTAAGTTTTCATGCTATTCTGATGACTGCAAAGTGTGTTATGAAAATTTCATGTGAAAAATGTGATAAATACATGTTATCATGAATATGACTTAATGATGTGTTTTTCCAACCTGATTAATGCAAGTTAGTGAATGTTAATTCCTGTTATCAGTAGCATCATGCTAGGAAAAACAGAGCCATGTGTGTGAGAGAGAGAATGAAAAGGTATGAGGATGTCTTGTGTAAATGTGTACTAAAATCGGTATGTGTAATGTGTAAGACTGTGCCAAGTGTGACACTGCTTCCATAGAGGGCCGTGGAACCGTATCATGGAAAAGTCCCCATGAGAAGGTTCAATGTGTTAAATCCTATGGGCATTAGGATGAATCCTGGAGGTGGACAAGTACCACTGGTTAGGGTGGAGACTTGTTCTCCCGGTGTGCGCAGTCCAAGAGTCGTCACTGTATTGCCTAGGTGGCGTCTATGTGTATGTGATGTGTATGTGTCCTTCTAATGGTGGTTTGGACTATGTGTCATGGCACTAAAGTGTGAAAAATGTGAATGTGTACATGTGTAAGTCGTGTAATGTGAACATGTGTAAATGTGCAATGTGTAAAAAGTGAACTATATGAATGAGGAAATTGTGCAAACATGTGAAACTAATGTGCTAGATGATGAAATGGTGATCCATGACATGTTAATGTTAAACTTGTGTCATAACAGCAACCTAATTGTAGTTATGAAAATGTTTTACATGTGTACAAATGCGTAGAATCCATGCTAGTAGCATTTCTTGCTTATGTGTAAACGTTTCCATGTTTAAGCGCCACCATGATATAGTTAATTGAGATTGTAGCTCTCATGTGATTGGTTGTGAGTTTCTAATTCATGTCAAAACAGCAAGCTAAAAGTGTATAAAATGACAATGTGCATGTGCAAGAATGTGTAGAAATCATGATAGGAAGGTCTCCTTTCATGTATGTAAGCACACCATGTTTGGTTGCTCTCATGTTTTGCTTAATTGGAGGTAAAACCTTTATGTGATAGAATAAGTAGAAAGCATGTGATAGGACGTTTTATTTTGGAAAATCTGAAATCATGAACCATGTGTTTAATTTGGTAGAATTACCATGATAGGTTGTCTCTTATTGATGTCAAGCATGCTACATGTTTTTTCTTGTGACTTGGGATGAAAACCTGCTATGATATATGCATGTATGATATGTGTGGTGTTATTTGCTGAGTCTTTTAGACTCATTACTTGCTTCGGCGTACAGGTTTAGTTGGTGACGCTACACCGTTAGAGGAGGCAGTGGAGAGCGACTCCGAGCGTGGAGACTAGCTCTTTGGAGTTCACTTGTGACATTTTGTGATTTCATAGTATGTATTGTAAGGCATGTATTAGAATTATCATGTAATCATGGACAAACTATGTATTTTATTTTAGCACTTCTTTTATTGGATTATGTGGACTTTAGATCTTTAAATTGTTACATGAATCATGTATGTTAAATGTGGATGATGAGATGAATGAAAGACATGGTTCTTTTACTTCCGCTACTCTGTATTTATATTGTGTATATCTCAATCGTATGTAAGTGTTGGGTAAATGTAACGCTGTGACATCGTTCACTATGTGATAAATGCATAATTATTGATGATAATCATGATGGTTTATGATCTATTGAAGCTCAATTTTATATTAATCCAGTATTATTTTGTTACAAAAAGGATAATTTGATTAAATCTTTGTATGTGCTTTATTTGCAGGATAATGGGCCACTCAACAAGAATTTGCTAATAGACCAGGATGGATAAGAGACAATGAGGAGAGATTCTAATTTTAAATTATATTTTCTTTATCTCTCTTTCTTTCTAATTTTCAAAACTCTCTCATTTTAATCTCTCTCTATTTTTAAAACCCTTCCTCTTAATTCTCTCTTCTTTCATCTCTTCCTTCTATCTATATTTTAAAAGAATTCCCTCCCCTTTAAAGGACTCTCAATTCTCTTTCTCATTTTCGTTCTCCCCCTCTCTCCTCCGATCCCCTCCTTCCTCTTCTTCTTTCTCTTCTTCTTCCTCTCCTCTTTCTTCTCCCCTTCTTCTCTCCCTCGGTTTCTCTCTCTTACAGAAGAAGCAGCACAACAGCAGCCGCGCCCGGCCCGCCAGCACCCGGGCCTGCCTGCCGCGCCCGCCTGCGCGCGGGCCCCTGCCGCAGGCCACGCTACCACGCCCGCGCGCGCCTGCACGCCCCGCCCGGCCGCTCGCCAGCGTGCCCGCGCCCACCCAGGCCGCGCCCTGCGTCGCCCCACGCCCTGCCGCGCCCGCGCCCCGCCGGGCCCCTCCTGCGCGCTGCCTCCGCCTCCTCCACGTGCATGCTTTTGCATGCACGTAGAGGAGGCAACCGCCTCTCTCTCTTCTCTCTCCTCTCTCTCCCGCAACCGCCTCTCTCTTTTCTCTCTCTCTTCTCTCTCCTCTCTCTCGCCTCTCTCTTCTCTCTCCGCTCTCTCTTTTCTCTCTCCGCTCTCTCTTTTCTCTCTCTCTCTCTCTCCTCTCGCGTCTCTCATCTCTCTCTCTCTCTTCTCTCTTTGCGCTCTCTCTCCTCTCTCTCTCTCTCTCTCCTCTCTCCTCTCGTCTCTCTTATTCTCTCTCTTATTCTCTTTATTTCACTGTAATTGTTAATGACTTTTGGTTAGAATAAAATATTTGTGTTATGTATTTTTTTTTTAAATATTGTCTGTGTTCTCTCATTCACTCTTTATCTTTCTCTCTCTATTTATTTACTTAGCTTAGATTTATTTAACGCAACATAGTTTAAATATCACCACGTTAATTTCCTAAATAAAAACCCAAGGTTTTCAACTCTAAAATCTAGTTTCCCGTGGATTCGACTCGGTCTCACCACTTAACTATTGTCAAAATAATTAGTGTAGGCCGATAATTTAGAGATTGTTAGTCACGTTTGTAACGACGCATTCGTGGGCTATCAATTTTTGGCGCCGTTGCCGGGGAATTAGATTTTTAGTTTTGATAATCTTGGTGTCTTTTGTTTATATTCATGCTAACAATTCTTTTTCTTTTTGTAGATATCAAATAAAAAGTGAAAAATCCTGAAAAATACAAAAATGGAGAATCTGCCAGAAATCTGTCACTGAAAGGCAGATCTGTAAGTAAAAGGGGCTGTTTTGGAAAAAAATCCGAAAATTGCACACAAAAAAATCAGAAAAAAGGTAAGTGAGGTGAGTTTCCTTCTCTCTCTCACTCTTTCTATTTGTTTTACTTTCCAAAAGAACGAGGGACATGCGTTGGAGGTAAGTACCCTTAAAACCCTCATGATTGAGTTTCTTTTTTTTTAGTTGCCATGTTTAGATAATTCATTAAAAAATAAAAAAAAATCAATCACTTGAATCCAATAAAATATGTCATGTCAAGATTAGAAACCTTCATCTTTAGAACATGCATCATTTAGATTTCCATCTTTAGGTAATTTCTTTTTTTTGAAAAGTTTCCTTTCTCGTCGAAGATTGCGGGAGGCAAGGTGAGAATCTCAACTTTCTTAAAAGCATGATCATGCATTGCCATGCTTGCATAGAACCCCTTGCTTGATTTTGTGGTGTGCACATCATTTCTAAAATACTTTAAGGGCAGTTTCCTTAACAAGATAAGGTGGGGATTTGATCACCCTTCCTTAGCCCACAAACGACAACTTCCTGCATCTTTTGCATTTCCAAGCCCAATAAAAGAAAGTAGAAACTTGGCCTAGGGTTCGCTTTGAGACTTAGGCCCACTTGGGCCCACTATCAAGTTTGGAGACTGGTGTCTAAGGCTAGAGGTTTATTGGCAAACGCCTAAGTGGACAAGTGGTTACTTAATTAGGTCCCTGTGAGAGCAGGGGGAACCTCCCACTTTCCCACCTCTTACCTGGCCGGTTAACGAGTTTGAGAGTTGATTTGAGTTAGGCCTCAGTTGATTAGTGAGAAATTAAATGTTTATGTCCTAGGGAACCATAGGTGTCATAGGATTAATTGTTTGCTAACTTATTTGAAAATACAAAAAAATCAGATATTTCAAAACAAAACAAAAAAACAACAAAAAGAGATTTATGTGGGCCAACCCAGCACATTGTATAGGCCATGGCCCAAACCAATTTTCATCTCTCATTCAACGTGGCCCAGCCTACTTTGAAAATACACATTTCTTGTCAGCCCACTATGAAAGTACATCCCCTGGGGTGGCCCAACTCTCATCTTTTACCCAAGACCAGGCCCACCATACTAATTTGTTCCATAATGGGCCATCTTTCACCCAAGGAGAAACACAATATTTTCAATGGCCCTCCACCTCCACTTCTTACTCAAAAGATGAACAATATGTCCCTCCTACAGAATTGAGTTTGCTTTACCAAGATCCACAAGGGGAAATTCAAGGACCATTTCTTGGTGCCGAAATCATATCATGGTTCGATCAAAATTTTTTGGCATTGATCTGCCGGTGTGCTTAACAAATGCTCCTGAAGGCACACCCTTCCAACCACTTGGAGAATTAATGCCGCATTTAACACTTAGAGATCAACCTATTCTGGCCCAAGCCCAAAGTCCACCTATCCACAACTTTCAACATTGGGCCCAATGCCAAATTGATATTCATGACAAAAGTCATCATGAGGGACATGCAGATCCACATTCCACTCACACATCTCCCTCGCAATTAGGCCTCTTCGATGATCAATTTGGGCAATTTATGCAAAAATTTCATGATAACCAACAAATCTTTGAGCAAACATTCACCCAACAACAACAAGAATTGGAGCAATCCTTTGTCAAAACTGACCTCCTGATTACTCAACTGATGGAAATCAGAAGGAGGCAAGATAGTCAGTCACCATGCCAACCCATTGACAATCATGCACATCATTATCTTGATTGTGACCAACAATTTGACTCTCAAATTCCATCCACAACTTCTCGGTCCAACATGATTGTGGACACGCCCACTTGGAAAATGAGAGATAATATTAATGAGTCAAATCAAGAGAAGATGGGTGCCACTAAAAATCAATCCATTGTCTTGGACCAACTTGAAACTGACCATCAAGAAGACTCCATCCATAATGTCATATTTGAGGAAAGCTCTAATGAGTTAGTTGAACTCAAGTTGGGGGGAGAGGAAAAAGAATGTCATCTAGATGTTGGGCCCAAGTTTGATGTGACATTATTTCAAGTGGGTGACAAAGAAGAGATGAGTGTGGAGAAAGAGCTTGGTGTAATCATCAATCATTCTGATTGGGTAAGAGATGAATTAGCAATTCTGCCTAAAGTCCACATTGACTGGGTCTCTCTTGATGTCGAGAAAGACATGGAACTCCTACCTCTCCCTGATCTTGGCAAATCCAACATGATCATGGACATGCTACCACTAGATGACTGGTCAACTGCACTTGAACCTTTTAAGCATCATTGTGTTGAAAGTCATATCCATTTCATTCCTGATCATGCTACTATTTTTGACTCAAGTCAGCCTGTGGAGTTCAAGCAATCCTCTGAGCATCCAACTCAATCTGACCTCAATATCATGAAAGAGGATCTGAAAATGGAAGTTGTGGGTGAAAATGGTGAAAATAATCAAGTCCGCATTGATGTGTTCAACACATATAAAGATCTTAGGTGTGTAAATGAAAATTTCTTAATTGAAGATATGATCTTGAGTGCCTTAATTTCTCTATCACTTACTGATCTACAAGGTATTTGTGGACCACTTGACCCACCATGGCTAATGATGCCTTACAAAGAAAAAATTTGGCGTCAATTGATTGGGGGTGTTACGTGACCCTATTACCCCCATGTGTCTGGCTGAAGACATTAAACTTAGCGCTTGTTGGGAGGCAACCCAATATTTTTAGGAAAATTGATTTCTATTGATTTCGTTTTTATTTTGTGTCTTAGGTGTTTGTTGGCCACTATCCTTTGATAAAGCTAGTGTGCAACCACCCGCATGCGATCATCAGGTTGCATCTCTCCTTTCTTAACTTACATTGGCTTTATTCTATTGTCATTACTTTTATGCCATTGAGGACAATGTCATTTAAGTTGGGGGGAGAGACAATTTGTATTTCAAATTTTTGTCCCTAACATTGTGCTTCATGCTTCATATTTCATGCAAGAATTTTTTTTTGCTTCTAGCTTGACTCATATTGTGTACTTGTGAAGGTGGTGAGTTGAAGAGGTGAGTTAACTAGTTATGTTTTTAGCATCTTCCTCAAAATACATTTGAAATTTCATCAACACAGTAAAGTATTATTTTGAGCTATTCAAATGGATGATGAGAGTTTTACCGAACATTCAGGTTGATTGATTGATATTCTACATTCCTATTGATGACCAATCGTGGGGAAAAAGCTACCTACCTACAAATAAATGTGAAAATGTTGTAGTAGTGAAAAAAGAAAAAAAAAAAAAGAAACATGGAAAATGCCCCTGATCTTAGTAACCGGGTTTGTGGCTCCTAAGGTAAGAGTTGAGGCTCGCGTCAAACGGTGAAGGGAAGTGCAGCACCATGTAAATAAAAGAAAAAAAAAAAAAAACGAGCATGAAAAAGAGAATTAGGCAGAGTGAAAGCTACCTATAATTCGAGGATCGAATTTAAGGAGTGTAGAGTTGATACCATCCCTCAGTGATAAGTAAAAAACTCATGCATCCAGTTATTGATGCTTAAACATTGGAAAAAAAAAAGTCATGGAATTTCGTATGTATCTTGAGGAACTGTCTAATGACATGAACTGACATATTTGCCTTTGACACTCTCAACTGGAACTTGAAATACTTATGATCAAGCATCATTCTTATTTCCTTGTCATGAAGTATGATGTTTTGAACTTTTGTTTGTCCCAATTATTCACTTGTGTGCATTGCTAAGGGACTAGCAATGAGTAAGTTGGGGGGTGTGATAAATGCATAATTATTGATGATAATCATGATGGTTTATGATCTATTGAAGCTCAATTTTATATTAATCCAGTATTATTTTGTTACAAAAAGGATAATTTGATTAAATCTTTGTATGTGCTTTATTTGCAGGATAATGGGCCACTCAACAAGAATTTGCTAATGGACCAGAATGGATAAGAGACAATGAGGAGAGATTCTAATTTTAAATTATATTTTCTTTATCTCTCTTTCTTTCTAATTTTCAAAACTCTCTCATTTTAATCTCTCTCTATTTTTAAAACCCTTCCTCTTAATTCTCTCTTCTTTCCTCTCTTCCTTCTATCTATATTTTAAAAGAATTCCCTCCCCTTTAAAGGACTCTCAATTCTCTTTCTCATTTTCGTTCTCCCCCTCTCTCCTCCGATCCCCTCCTTCCTCTTCTTCTTTCTCTTCTTCTTCCTCTCCTCTTTCTTCTCCCCTTCTTCTTCTCTCCCTCGGTTTCTCTCTCTTACAGCAGAAGCAGCACAGCAGCAGCCGCGCCCGGCCCGCCAGCACCCGGGCCTGCCTGCCGCGCCCGCCTGCGCGCGGGCCCCTGCCGCAGGCCACGCTGCCACACCCGCGCGCGCCTGCACGCCCCGCCCGGCCGCTCGCCAGCGTGCCCGCGCCCGCCCAGGCCGCGCCCTGCGTCGCCCCACGCCCTGCCGCGCCCGCGCCCCGCCGGGCCCCTCCTGCGCGCTGCCTCCGCCTCCTCCACGTGCATGCTTTTGCATGCACGTAGAGGAGGCAACCGCCTCTCTCTCTTCTCTCTCCTCTCTCTCCCGCAACCGCCTCTCTCTTTTCTCTCTCTCTTCTCTCTCCTCTCTCTCGCCTCTCTCTTCTCTCTCTGCTCTCTCTTTTCTCTCTCCGCTCTCTCTTTTCTCTCTCTCTCTCTCTCCTCTCGCGTCTCTCATCTCTCTCTCTTCTCTCTCTTTTGCGCTCTCTCTCCTCTCTCTCTTCTCTCTTCTCTCTCCTCTCTCCTCTCGTCTCTCTTATTCTCTCTCTTATTCTCTTTATTTCACTGTAATTGTTAATGACTTTTGGTTAGAATAAAATATTTGTGTTATGTATTTTTATTTTTAAATATTGTCTGTGTTCTCTCATTCACTCTTTATCTTTCTCTCTCTATTTATTTACTTAGCTTAGATTTATTTAACGCAACATAGTTTAAATATCACCACGTTAATTTCCTAAATAAAAACCCAAGGTTTTCAACTCTAAAATCTAGTTCCCCGTGGATTCGACTCGGTCTCACCACTTAACTATTGTCAAAATAATTAGTGTAGGCCGATAATTTAGAGATTGTTAGTCACGTTTGTAACGACGCATTCGTGGGCTATCACTATGCCGACGTGGGTTGGTATAACCGTACCGGTATAATGAGGGTCGTCACAGAGATCTGGTATCAGAGCGACCGATTGAGATTATACATAAATATACATGCATCATCATCTTCATTACATGCTAGATCCTTATAGACTGTCCACATGCGTAAAATTGATTAATAATGAATGGAAAAATAGATAAGAAAATAGTTAGGAAGTTAATTAACGTAGCTCTAATGGTGGCTGAATTTTATTGCAGCCATAGCTTTGAGAGGTAGGCGTGGCGGAGCACCGACTCGTGAGGACGAGCTGAGACGAGAGGAGCGGGCGGAGCAACAGGCCCCGGCACCTTAGGGTCCTGTACTTCCCCCACTGCCGCCTGTGGATTATGGAGTATTCATGCAAGGTCTGGTGCAAGCCATGCAGACACAGGTTCATACTCAGGCAGCACTCCAGGCACAGTTGGAGGCTCAGGTTAGACTAATAAAACAACTAGTAGTCTGTGTTATTTAAAATTTCATGATGTTGTGTTGAATATGAAATTGCTCGTTGTTTGATGTAGCAGGCTCAAGTTCCAGCTCAGGATCATGGTGGACCTTCCATCATGGAGAGATTCAAGAGGATGCTACCACCCTCTTTCAAGGGGGAGAGCGATCCATTGTTGGCAGAAAGCTGGATGAGGGAGATAGAAAAGATCTTCCGAGCCATCAGGTGTGCAGATGAGGATAAGGTCACATTAGCCACCTACATGCTACAGGTATGCCTTAGTTTATATGCTTGTATGTTCTGTTAAGTTAGATTTGTTTAGATGGTGCTTATGAACGGTGTACTGCAGAAAAGAGCTGATGTATGGTGGGCTTCATTGCTGCATACACGGTTTGAGGACGGCACTATTGATGTTGCTTGGGACGAGTTCGTGAGGCTCTTTCGGGCCAAGTTCGTCCCCGAGCATATTCAAGATTGGATGGAGCAGGAGTTCCTCTCTCTGACTCAAGGCTCCATGATCGTGCTAGAATATGAGGCAAGGTTTGTAGAACTATCTAAGTGTGCACCTCATATCGTGACAGATGAGCGCAGGAAAGCAAAGAAGTTCGTGATGGGCCTCAAGCCATCACTGAGGACGAGGCTAGTGGCGTTCGATCATCGCACCTTGGACGAGGCACTTAGCGCTGCTTGCAGACAGGAGGGTGAGATGGAGCAATACCTTGAAGAGAAGAAGGCTTCGCAGAAGAGGCCTGCAGCTACGTTCCAGCGGTAGGACAAGAAGAAAGCGGTGTACCAGACATAGCAGCGATCAGTAGCAGTCAGCAATGCTCAGGTACCCTCTGTACGTTCCCCTGGTGTGAAGAAAGAGTGTCCCCACTTTGGGAAGACACATGGTGGTTCCGAATGTTGGATGATTGCGGGAAAGTGCTTGAAGTGTGAAAGTAGCGACCACAAGATCAAGGTTTGTCCGAGACTTCAGCAGGGAGTCCAGCGCGGAGCGCTAGCCACAACAGTAGCAGCAGCGGCGCCAGCTACAGGAAGACCAGGAAGGCCTCGAGCCCCAGCTCGAGTGTTTGCTTTAGCGCGCAAGGACGCCGAGCAGACGGAGCATGTCACCGAAGGTACGGTTTTACTTCTAGGTGTGCACGCTCGGGTTTTGTTTGATACGGGTGCCACTCACTCGTTCATTTCCGAGCGGTTCCCTAGGCAGTTAGCTCTAGAGTCAGGCGTAGAGTCTGAGGAGTTAGAGGTCCCTTTGTCTGTGCACACCCATGCGGGTACGGTATCAACTAAGAAGTGCATTCCGTTGTTACCTGTGTGCATTGAGGATAGAGTCCTAGAAGGGTGTTTCTTCTTGCTAAAGATGAAGGACTATGATGCTATTCTTGGTCTGGATTGGCTAGAGGAGCACTATGTGTTAGTAGATTGTCGTGGAAAGAGGATTGTTTTCTGCATTCCTGGTAAGGACGAGTTCTCTCATCCCTTGCCAAGGAACTTGGCGGGAAAGTTGGTCATCTCTGCCATGAAGGCGATGCGCATGGTAAACAAGGGTTGTGACGCTTTTCTTGCCAGCGTGGTATTAGTACCAGAGGCTGATGAGTCACCTACTCTTGCAGAGATTGATGTGGTGCAAGACTTTCCAGATGTCTTTCCTGATGATTTGTCTGGTTTGCCACCGGATAGAGAGATAGAGTTTACCATAGAGTTGCTTCTGGGCGCCTCTCCTATCTCGAAGGCTCCATATCGGATGGCACCTGCGGAGTTAGCCGAGTTAAGGAGGCAGTTGCAAGAGTTTCTAGATAAGGGATTTATTCGCCCTAGTGTTTCCCCTTGGGGCGCACCTGTATTATTCGTCAAGAAGAAAGATGGGTCACTTAGGTTATGCATTGACTACAGAAAGCTGAACCAAGTGACTGTGAAGAAAAGGTATCCCTTACCTCGTATTGATGATTTGTTTGACCAGTTGCAAGATGCATCAGTCTTTTCTAAGATTGATTTGCGATCTGGTTATCATCAGTTGAGGATTCGGAGTGAGGATGTGTCCAAGATGGCATTCAGATCCCGTTATGGACATTATGAGTTTTTGGTTCTTCCTTTCGGATTGACCAACGCCCCTGCAGCGTTCATGGATCTCATGAACAGGGTGTTTAGGCCGTATCTAGATAGCTTTGTTGTGGTGTTTATTGATGATGTGCTGGTCTACTCTTCGGACGAGGCCACACACCGTCAGCATTTGAGGGTAGTATTAGAGGTCCTCCGTGAGCACAAGCTGTATGCTAAGTTCAGCAAGTGCGACTTCTGGTTGCGCGAGGTTCATTTCCTCGGGCATGTTATCTCCGGTGCTGGTGTTGCAGTTGATCCAGCAAAGGTCCAGGCAGTTATGGATTGGGAGACTCCCAAGACCCCTTCGGAGATTCGTAGTTTTCTGGGTTTGGCTGGTTACTATCGGCGATTCATTGAGGGATTTTCATCCATCGCCGCCCCATTGACTCAGCTCACCAGAAAGGGAGTGAAGTTTGTCTGGTCCGAGAAGTGTGAGAGTAGTTTTCAATTGTTGAAGACTAAGCTCACGTCAGCTCCGGTGTTAGTCTTACCGAGCGGTGTAGAGGGTTTTGCTATCTACACGGATGCGTCTCAGATTGGCTTAGGCTGTGTGCTAATGCAGCAAGGAAGGGTAGTGACGTATGCTTCTCTTCAGTTGAAAGAGCATGAGAAGAACTATCCGACTCATGATTTGGAGCTCGCAGCAGTGGTTCATGCACTAAAGATCTGAAGGCACTATCTTTATGGTGTCAAATTTAAGGTGTTTACCGACCACAAGAGCTTGAAGTATCTTTTCTCCCAAAAGGAATTAAACCTGAGGCAGAGAAGATGGATTAAGTTCTTGAAGGACTATGACTTCGACCTTCAGTATCACCCTGGGAAGGCGAATGTCATAGCGGATGCTCTGAGTAGAAAGAGGCCATCTCTCCAGCAGGATTGGAAGATGTTGGAGGATGTGGCTTGCGCGTTGACTGAGTTTGAGCCGTCGCTACGCCAGGCTTTTATAGCTCAGTTATCTCTTAGGTCCTCGGTTTTGGATGAGGTGATCGAGCAACAGAAAGCCAACCCTAGACTCTTAGAGTTAGTGAGCAAGGCAGGCATTGCTCGTGATGAGGACGGTGTGATTAGATTCCATCGCCGTGTTTGTGTCCCTGATTTGGTAGATGTTCATGAGCATGTGTTAGCGGAAGCTCATAGGTCGAGATTCTCTATTCATCCGGGTAACACGAAAATGTACCAGGATTTGAAGAGGTCCTTTTGGTGGTCTGGCATGAAGAGGGATGTAGCGGATTATGTATCCTGATGTTTAGTACGCCAGCAAGTAAAGGCCGAGCGACAGCGACCATCCGGCCTTATGCAAAGGATGGAGATCCCAGTGTGGAAGTGGGAAGCTGTCACTATGGACTTTGTTTCGGGTTTGCCTCGATCTAGAAGGGGCAATGACTCGATTTGGGTAGTTGTAGATAGATTCTCAAAGACTGCGCATTTCTTACCTATGAAGAAGAAGCAGTCGGTTGAGAGCTTAGCTAGATTGTATGTTAGTAGTGTGGTTAGATTGCATGGTGTGCCGAAGTCGATCATTTCGGATTGAGATCCGAGATTTACTTCGAGGTTGTGGAAGGGTCTTCAGCATGCGTTAGGTTCGGAGCTGAAGCTCAGTTCGGCGTTTCATCCCCAAACTGATGGACAGTCCGAGAGGACTATCCAGACGCTCGAGGATATGTTGAGAGCGTGTGTACTGGATTGGAAGGATGATTGTGAGCGTCATTTACCTCTAGTGGAGTTCGCATACAACAACAGCTTTCATGCGAGTATTTGTATGGCTCCATTTGAGGCGTTGTATGGTAGGCCTTGCAGATCTCCTTTATGTTGGGAGGAGACCGGTGATAGGCAGCTGATCAGTCCGGAGTTAGTTCAGGAGACTTCGGATAAGGTCCATCTTATCAGGAAGAGGCTTGTTGCTGCGCAGGATAGGCAGAAGAGCTACGCCGACAACAAAAGGAAGGATTTGGAGTTCGAGGTGGGTGAACATGTCTTCTTGAAGATATTACCTACTCGTGGTGTCGTCAGATTTGACAGGCATAGTAAGTTGAGCCCTAGATTCATTGGCCCGTATGAGATTCTCAGACGATTGGGCAGTGTGGCATATGAGCTAGTTTTACCCCCAGCTTTAGCTAGTGTTCATCCTGTTTTCCACGTTTCTATGCTCAGGAAGTATGTCCGAGATCCATCTCATTTGATCAGTCATGAGCCAGTGGAGATTCAGCCAGATTTGTCGTATATGGAGCAACCAGTAGCTATTCTTGACCGGAAGGTTCAGCATCTCTGAAACAAGGGTATTGCGTCCGTGAAAGTTCTATGGCGGAACTTCTCGCGAGAGGAGGCTACTTGGGAGCTTGAGGATGTGATGAAGAAGAAGTATCCCCGTTTGTTTGAGTAGTTTTGTTTAAACTTCGAGGACGAAGTTTCTTGAAGGGGGAGAGGGTGTAAGGCCCTCGAATTTTGTTGCATTATTTTATTTCGTGTAAATAATTCATGTTTGTGTATGCATAGATGTACATATCTACATATGTATTAACTAGTTATACTTATGTGTGCATGTGTATAATTAGTTGTAAATAATGTATGAATTGCATGGTGGTAGTGTGTACATGATAATACATATGTATGGCATGTACATAGGTATAAGTTAAGCATGGTTTCTGCATGTTTTGAGTTCTGGCCGAAGGACCCAATTGGCGTCCACATGGATGGACGTCCATGCTGAGTCAGCGTCCACCTCGATGGATGCCAATACTTAAGCCAACGTCCATGGATGTGGACGTTAAGATCTCTGACCTGCATGCGTTGCAGACCCCGAAACTCCGGGGGCAAGCAAGCCCAGCCATTGGGGAGATGTCCCCAACGGCTAGCAGGCTTTCACATCACCTCTCCGGGGTTCCCCAAACCCCTCTGCTATAAACCACACCCCCTTCTACACCAGACAACCCCTCTTGACCTCTTTCAAGAGATAGAGAAAACCTTAGCTCAGAACTGCATAAAGACTGAACTTTGGAGGCTTCAATCCAGCGATTCAAGGCTTCATCCGGCGACCTACTGCATCAGGAGGGTAGCTGGAACATCGGGGAAGACTTCCCCAACCGCGGTTTAGCTTCTACACCAACCTAGAACCCGGAGGAGAGCATTTGTGGAGGCTTCTTGGGACTGCCCAAGGAGAGCTTCACCACCATCTTAATCCCTTTGGAGACTTTTTAAAGGCAAGTAACCCTCACATTTCGTCCATGTAGATGTCTAGTAGGGTTTTGTTATTTTTACAGATTTTAAATCGAGTCCTGGATCCCCCATTCTTCTTGTATTTGGAGCTCGGGTCTGTATTTCTGCACAGACCTGAACTTGACGGCAAGATCCCTTGCCGTCAAGATCTTCATTAACGGCCAACGATGTTGCCGTTAAGCTCCATTAACGGTCAGACTATGCCGTTAAGATCGTCAGGACAGAACAGTGAGCTGTTCTCTCCTTCTATATGATAATTTTTCGAGGTTCTCGCATGAGGATATATGGTAACCGTACTATGATATGTATTATGAATGGTGGTATGTGTGGTGAGGTCCTTACAATTTCTGAAATTGGTATGAAGGGTGTCATTTATGAAAAATGCATGTATGATAAAAATCCTAGATCATGTTAGTTTCTGTTTATGAAACTCGTGAGGAATTTGGGTGCCCTAAATTTTATGAACCATGTGTGTAGGGGTCAGTCTGTGCCCTGTAATTTCTGAAATTTCTCCATGCTCGTATGATTTACTGTAAAGTTCTGTTCTGAAAATAGAAAACATGCGTAGGGTTTGTGAAATTTCCAGTAAATTGTGTGTTGTGTAATAAATCCGGGGGAAATTCTTGTGATAAGGTATATGTTGGGTTCAGGGTTGAGGTCTATTGAATCTGCTATTCATGTTGTGTTCGGTGTGGAATTGAATTATGGATAATATGAGGCTGAATGTTTCAATTTTTGAAAATATATGTTAACTCTGAAAAATTTGGAAAATTTCATGTAAGATTATAATTCTGAAATGAGTATGTGGTTAAATTTTCATGCTATTCTGATGACTGCAAAGTGTGTTATGAAAATTTCATGTGAAAAATGTGATAAATGCATGTTATCATGAATATGACTTAATGATGTGTTTTTCCAACCTGATTATTGCAAGTTAGTGAATGTTAATCCCTATTATTAGTAGCATCATGCTAGGAAAAATAGAGCCATGTGTGTGAGAGAGAGAATGAAAAGGTATGAGGATGTCTTGTGTAAATGTGTACTAAAATCGGTATGAGTAATGTGTAAGACTGTGCCAAGTGTGACACTGCTTCCATAGAGGGCCGTCGAACCGTATCATGGAAAAGTCCCCATGAGAAGGTTCATTGTGTTAAATCCTATGGGCATTAGGATGAAGTCCTGGAGGTGGACAAGTACCACTGGTTAGGGTGGAGACTTGTTCTCCCAGTCTGCGCAGTCCAAGAGTCATCACTGTATTGCCTAGGTGGCGTCTATGTGTATGTGATGTGTATGTGTCCTTCTAATGGTGGTTTGGACTATGTGTCATGGCACTAAAGTGTGAAAAATGTGAATGTGTACATGTGTAAGTCGTGTAATGTGAACATGTGTAAATGTGCAATGTGTAAAAAGTGAACTATGTGAATGAGGAAATTGTGCAAACATGTGAAACTAATGTGTTAGATGATGAAACGGTGATCCATGACATGTTAATGTTAAACTTGTGTCATAACAGCAACCTAATTGTAGTTATGAAAATGTTTTACATGTGTACAAATGCGTAGAATCCATGCTAGTAGCATTTCTTGCTTATATGTAAACGTTTCCATGTTTAAGCGCCACCATGATATAGTTAATTGAGATTGTAGCTCTCATGTGATTGGTTGTGAGTTTCTAATTCATGTCAAAACAGCAAGCTAAAAGTGTATAAAACGACAATGTGCATGTGCAAGAATGTGTAGAAATCATGATAGGAAGGTCTCCTTTCATGTATGTAAGCACACCATGTTTGGTTGCTCTCATGTTTTGCTTAATTGGAGGTAAAACCTTTATGTGATAGAATAAGTAGAAAGCATGTGATAGGACGTTTTATTTTGGAAAATCTGAAATCATGAACCATGTGTTTAATTTGGTAGAATTACCATGATAGGTTGTCTCTTATTGATGTCAAGCATGCTACATGTTTTTTCTTGTGACTTGGGATGAAAACCTGCTATGATATATGCATGTATGATATGTGTGGTGTTATTTTCTGAGTCTTTTAGACTCATTACTTGCTTCGGCATACAGGTTTAGTTGGTGACGCTACACCGTTAGAGGAGGCAGTGGAGAGCGACTCCGAGTATGGAGACTAGCTCTTTGGAGTTCACTTGTGACATTTTGTGATTTCATAGTATGTATTGTAAGGCAATGTATTAGAATTATCATGTAATCATGGACAAACTATGTATTTTATTTTAGCACTTCTTTTATTGGATTATGTGGACTTTAGATCTTTAAATTGTTACATGAATCATGTATGTTAAATGTGGATGATGAGATGAATGAAAGACATGGTTCTTTTACTTCCGCTACTCTGTATTTATATTTGTGTATATCTCAATCGTATGTAAGTGTTGGGTAAATGTAACGCTGTGACATCGTTCACTATGCCGACGTGGGTTGGTATAACCGTACCGGTATAATGAGGGTCGTCACAGGTTGTACCATGAAGTACCCTGGAGATAGAGAGCACTTGTACCATGTACGATCTGTCATTTGTCATCCTCATGTCAATACATTAATGAGTTATGAAACATAAGATATGTCGTGATGCTATCCGATTGATCTCTTGAGCTTATGTCATACCTTGACTCTATGAGTGATCATGTCCTTATTACAATGAACTTGTTATTGAAACTCTGTGGCCATAATATGTATATGTTTGATCGACACAACCAACCTATGCAATAGGGGCCCTGTCTGGACCTGGGGAGGAGCGCCCCAACGTACTTATTAACCGCGGGAGTATAGACTTATGGTGCTTGGCATAGCACAAACAAATACGCAAGATTTGTGTGAATGTGCCTTCGTTTGATATGATATGATAAGTTTGATACGATAAGTCTGATCATGTGAATATGTGATATCTGTGTGAATATGGCCAATTCCTTTTGATATGATTCAAATCTTGAATTACTTGTCCATTGCATATGAAATTCAATATTCCATTTGATATGATATTCGTTCTATTCAGCTATTGGACCTATTAGTATTGCATGGATTGTCATCATGTTCATGTGCATATCTGCCAATTTAAAATGTTAATTATGTATATTAGTGTTCGCACATTGAGATGTAAATCCTACTGAGCTAGTTCGCTCACCCTATCATCCTGCCCTTTTCAGATAGTGATGAGGATATCGTGGAGTCCGATGGGGCAGGCCAAGAATGATGAGCACCTGGCATATGAGGAGATGAAGTATTAGGAATAGACGTTTGAGTAGTTTATATAATAGTGAACATTTTCATGAAGTTATATTTGAATAATGGGCCCTATGGTTGGCTCGGATGATGTAAGGTTTTTAATTAGTTGAATGGAAATGAAAGAAAGAGTATTTTAGCTAGCAATATTATTTGTTGGGTTGAATGCAAATTCATATAATTTCCCTCCTATTTTGATGATGACAAGAGGTGTTCTTAAAGCAATTTAATTGAAACATGTCAAAAACATCATACCTGAAATTCATGTTCAAAAAGTATTTTTCAAACCACATTTATCATTTATGGTCATGACAAATCATTTAACTAATGATATATGTGTTTATTTTTCAGGTACAAACATTTTTATGCAAAAGATGAGTCGACACACCCATCAATGGTGTCGACACATCAACACAGATTCAAAGGCAAAATGTGTAAAAATGTTGAGACTGTGTCGACACATGTCAAGAGTGTGTCGACACGAGTGGCAGTTTTTCAGAAATCAAGCCTACCCAGGTCGACACACTCTCAGAGCAGGTCGACACTAGATCCCGTTTCCAGAACAGCCAGTTTGAAGAATTGGGTCAGCAGGTCGACACACTCTCAGAGCAGGTCGACACTAGACCCAGTTCCCAGAACAGCCAGTTTGCAGATTTGGGACAGCAGGTCGACACACTCAAGAGCAGGTCGACACGGGACCCTCTTCCCAGAACAGCCTTCTACATATTCTGGACAGTGTGTCGACACTACCACCAGGGCAGGTCGACACACTACGGAAACTTTTCATCCTAAAGTTGATGGCTGCCACGTGTCCTTCTAGGGCGATCAGAATCTTCCTAGGAATGCGTGCCCTTGTACCCCAAAAGGGTATCTTTGGAATCCTAAGGATATAAAGTGTCTTTTCGGCCAGCCTTCACAAGAGAGAAGGACCCAACTCTCTCAGAGCCTCCAAGAAGCTCCTGGCGGCCAAGAAGAGCTCGTGTCTCCTTCCCCTGCTCTCCAAGTGCTTCCAGAAGACCAATTCCCACCAATTCAAGGTGTGGGAATTGGAATTTGATTCCTGAAGACTTCTCTGAAGCATTCCAAGGAGGCAGATCCTGTAGAAGACTTCTTGGGTGAAGAATTCGAGGAAGATCCAACTTCTCAGATTGCAGAGCATCGACTTGGACTTCAAGCTTCACAAGTTCCTTCCCAATTCAAGCTTCTACAAGGGAGTACACTGAAGAACGAAGCCTTTCAATACAATTTACCTTTTCTTCTGTTCTTCTGAGATATCTTTTGAGATTATGCAAGTGCTTCTGCATAACTCTCTTTAGAGTTCTCAAACTTCGACTAGATCTGTTGCTAGAGGATCTTAGTCTTAAGTTGGTGTCTAGCAGTTTCAGTGTGAGCATTGTGCTCAGGGTGTTGTGAGCCGTCGAGCTCAGTTTGAGTTGTCAAGCTCAGGGTTGGTTTGAGCAGTCTTGCTCTGTGTTTCTAGAGTAGTCTTGCTCTAGAGGTTGTGTGAGTTGTATGCTCTGAAGTGTTGGAGTTGTTAGGCTCCTTTGGGTGTGTAGCCCAGTTGTGTTAGTGAAGCCTCACGGGTTGTGAGGGGTGGATGTAGGAATCACTTGGGTGATTTCCGAACCACCTAAAAAATCCTTGTGCATTTGTCTTCTGTGGTTTGATTGATTCATCCGCTAGATGCTTGCATAGGATCCGTTTTTAATTCACTTAATCAACTTGCTTCACATCTAAGTTTTTCAACTCACTCAAATCTAATCAGATCTGTCGTTTTTCACTGATAACATTGCCTCTGATTCTAAATAGTTTTCAAATTACTTAAGCTTCCGCAAAAGTGGCTAAGATCTATTCACCCCCCCTTCTAGATCTATTCCACACATTCATTTCGATCCTTCAATTGGTATCAGAGCGGGTTTACATCGATCTGATTTGATCTGAGCAGCTTTTGTTTCTGAGTATTGAGTGTTTGATTGTTTGCTTGTTTGTTTGCTTGCTTGTTTAACTCTTTCTCTGTGCATTTTCTTAAGTGTCATGGACTCAAAGGGTTTCATAGCTGAGGGCCATTCCATAAATAGGCCACCATTCTTTAATGGTTTGGACTATTCTTATTGGAAGAACAGAATGCAAGTGTTTTTAAGGGCCCAGAACTATGAGATCTGGAAAGTAGTTGAGGTGGGTCCCTATGAGAACCAGGGAGAAGAAGATACCTGGACAAGGGAACAGATAAGGAAAGCTACACTGAATTATAGTGCCATGAACATGATTCAGTGTGCTGTCCATCCCAAGGAGTATTCGAGAATCTCTATGTGCAAATCTGCCAAAGAGATGTGGGATAAACTCGAATTACTCTATGAGGGAACATCTCAGGTCAAGGAGACCAAGGCAAACATTTTAGTTTCAGAATATGAACTCTTTATGATGAAATCTAATGAATCTATTTCTGAAATGTTTGCCAGATTCATGGTGATAGTCAATGGACTCAAGGCTTTGGGTAAGGAGTATACTGATGCAGACTTGGTAAGAAAAATTTTGCGTTCACTTTCTTCAGTTTGGCATACCAAGGCCACTGTTATTGAAGATTCAAAAGATTTGTCCAAAATTTCTTTGGATGAATTGATTGGATCTTTAATGACATATGAAATAAACTTAAAAAGAAATGAAGAACACATCATTAAGACCAAGCCTATGGCACTCAAAGCCTCTTCAAGCAACAAAGATAAAAATCAGGATAAAACAAGTTCTGAAGAATCTGAGTCGAATGAGGATGAGATTGCCCTCATGACCAGACAATTCAGGAAATTTTTGAAATATAGGAAAGGGAAAATGACTGGGAAAAAGAAATTTCCCTCAGGTAAGAAGAATATTTCCTCTTCCAATTTCAATAAGAATCATAAACCTGATGAGAATGTTATCTGTTACAGGTGCAACAAGCCAGGACACATGAAGGGAGAGTGTCCTGAGAACAAAAAGGAAAAGCACAAGAGATTCCAGAAATATAAGAAGCCAAAGGCCATGGTAGCCACTTGGTCTGATGAAGACACAAGTGAGGAAGAAGAAGAGAAGAAGTCCTCAAGCTCAGAGAGTGAGGAAGTTTGCTTCATGGCCAACAACACAGATGGAAAGGTAAATACTTCCTTTGAAGATTATAGTGTTGAAGATTGGCAGGATGTGTATGCAGAATTAGTTGAAAGATATTCTGAAATGAGAAAAGAAAATAAACACATCAAAAAGAAAATTGAAAATCTCTACCATAATCAATCTTCAAACAATAGAATCTGTGAACTGGAATCTGAAGTAACAGACTTGCTTGAAGAAAAAGAGAATCTCCTAAACCTAATTGATGAACTGAAACTTGCCTCTCAAAAGGCCTCCCAAGAATTCAGAAACTTAAATGAAAAGCTGGAAATTGAAAAACAAGAAAAACAACAGAAAATTGAAGAAATTGAAGTTCTTAAAAACCAGCTAAAGGAAAGGGAGGAGGTTATCCAAACCTTCACAAAAGGCCAAGATAACCTAGAGGCATTGCTAGGATCCAACATGACAACCACATCTCATGGATTAGGATTCAACAAGAAGAAACCCCAAAAAGACAAATCTGGTGAGAAAAAGGGAAAAGCACCACTAATTAATTTTGTCAAGGGTCCTAATCTGGAAAACACTGAAATCCAACAAACAGCAAACAAAACCCCAAACAAAACTCAAAACAAATCAAAAACCCAAAAACAAAAGAAGACTATCAGGTCGACACAGTCCCCTGACAGGTCGACACCAGTCCACAAGAAGAAGACTTCTGTGGCTGTTGTGTCGACACCAGTACAGGAGAGGTCGACCTGCTCAACACCAAAAACCAAAAACAACTCAACCAAAAATTCAAATAAAAATCTGAAAAATAAGAAAAAGGGAAAAGAAATAATCCATGAAAAACCTTGGACCTCCAAGACAACACTTCAAGAAGATTGGACTAATCCTTGGAACCAATGGTATGAAAATCCCTGTTGGTATTATCCTCAATACTCTTATCCAAATTTCTGGATGTACCAACACAATCCATGGATTCCACCTCCTCCTCTGAACTCAAATTTTCAAATGAAAAACTCCCCTCCAACCAAAAACAAAGATCTTGGTGCTTTCATTCCTAAAAGAAAGAACAAACAGAAAAAGGCTGAAAACACCAAAGTAACAAAACAAAAATCTAAAACAAATCAAATTTGGGTGAGAAAGGATTTGATATCTGTGCTAAATCATACTGATGGTCCCAACTCTGTTTGGGTACCAAAATCTTCTCTCCATTGATCTTTGTGCAGGAAGGTCGTGCACCCAACACCAATGTTTGGTTTCTTGATAGTGGGTGTTCACGACACATGACTGGAGATAGAGCCAAATTTTCCTGTCTAATTGAAAAGGAGGGAGGGTCAGTCACCTTTGGAGGTAAAAATAAAGGAAAGATCATTGGATCTGGTAAGGTTGGTCAAACTTCTTCAAACTCAGTAGATAATGTTTTGTTAGTTGATGGACTTGATTATAATTTGCTCAGTATTAGCCAACTATGTGACAAAGGTCACAAAGTTGTGTTTGAATCTGATTTTTGCAAAATAATTGATTCATCAACTGACAAAATCAAATTCTGTGGAAAAAGAGAAAACAATGTCTACATGATCAACCTTAATAAAAACTTTTCTGAAAATCTTTGTTTTGTTGCAAATAAAGATGAAATTGCATGGACTTGGCACAAAAGACTTGGCCATGCAAGTTTCAGAACTTTGAATAAGTTGTTAAGATTGAATCTGGTTAAAGGTCTTCCTGAATCTTTTTCTAGTGTTGAAGGTCAAATTTGTGGGATCTGTGCTAAAGGAAAACAAACTAGGAAATCCTTTAAAGCCTTCAATGAAGTACTCACATCTAAGCCACTAGAACTTCTTCACATGGACCTCTTTGGGCCAACAAGAGTTCTAAGCCTAAGTGGCAAGAGATATGGGTTTGTAATCATTGATGACTTTACTAGATTTACCTGGGTTATTTTTCTATCCCACAAAAGTGATGCATGCCTTGAATTCAGGAATTTCTGTACCACTATCTTAACAACTTATCCATTTAAAATTAAAAACATTTTAACTGATCATGGGGGTGAATTTGATAACACATCCTTTTCTGATCTATGTGCTGAATTGCAAATATTTCACAAGTTTTCTTCACCTAGAACTCCAGAACAAAATGGAGTTGTGGAAAGAAAGAATAGAACTCTTGTGGAAATGGCTAGATCCATGCTCTTAGGGAGTAATCTGCCCAAATCCTTCTGGGCTGAAGCTGTTAACACAGCCAATCACATCCTAAACAGAGCTTTGGTCAGACCAAAGATCAGAAAAACCCCCTATGAATTGTTGAAAAACAAAAAGCCAACTGTTGCTTACTTCAAAACTTTTGGGTGCAAGTGTTTTGTACACAATAACAACAAAGAAAACCTTGACAAGTTTGATGCTAAGAGTCAGGAAGCTATCTTCCTTGGCTATTCAGAAGTGTCAAGGGCTTTCAAAGTGTACATATTGAAAACCAAAACTGTTGAAGAATCACCACATGTTATTTTTGATGAAAATTCCTTTTCCACTAATGATTCTAAATCTTGCAGGGAAAAACAAGACAATGAAGAGGATGACCTCATTGTGGATTCTTCACCAACCGTTGAGGAGATTAACAACATTGAAGAGAACCTGAACAACAACTCACCATCTTCAAGTGGTTCAGGTAATATTGCTCCAGAAGAGGGCACTTCTCAACAGGTAATTTCTGAACCTCGTTTTCTAAGAGATCACCCATTAGACAGTGTAGTTGGCAACTTAAATGATAGAGTTAGGACCAGATCATCCTTCTTGCAAAACATTGAAGAAGACTCACTAGCTCTAATTTCCCAAATTGAACCCAAGTCAATTGATGAAGCCTTATCCAGTTCTGATTGGATTAATGCTATGCATGATGAACTTCATCAATTTGAAAGAAATCAAGTGTGGGAATTAGTGCCTAGACCTAGTGACCAAACTGTGATTGGCACTAGATGGGTTTTCAGAAATAAATTGAATGAAGCTGGTCAAGTAATAAGAAACAAAGCTAGGCTAGTTGCAAAGGGGTATAACCAAGAATTTGGAATTGACTTTGAAGAATCTTATGCCCCTGTAGCTAGACTAGAAGCTGTGAGAATTTTCTTGCTTTTGCATCCTCCATGAAATTCAAAGTCTTTCAAATGGATGTCAAAAGTGCATTTCTAAATGGATATATAAAGGAAAATGTTTTTGTTGAACAACCTCCTGGATTTGAAAATGAAAAATATCCTAACCATGTTTTCAAGCTTAATAAGGCACTCTATGGTCTTAAACAAGCTCCAAGAGCTTGGTATGATCGTTTGAGTTCCTTTTTACTTGAAAAAGGATATTCTAGAGGTAATGTTGATCAAACATTGTTCACAAAAACAGTAAAAAATCAAATAATTGTTGTCCAAATTTATGTTGATGACATAATATTTGGATCAACTAATAAAGGCCTTTGCACTGAATTTTCAAATCAAATGAAGAATGAATTTGAAATGAGCTTAATGGGAGATTTAACATTCTTTTTGGGATTGCAGGTGAACCAAACAACTGAAGGAATCTTCATTAGTCAAACCAAATATGTCAAGGAGCTACTGAAAAGGTTTGACTTTCAGAACCTTAAACACTCAAGCACACCCATTGCAATAAATGCTAAGCTAGAAGAAGACCCATCTGGTAAGTCAGTTGATCCAAAGACCTACAGAGGTATGATTGGCTCTCTGCTCTACCTTACTACTTCTAGACCTGACATTCAGTTTTGTGTGTGCTTATGTGCTAGATTCCAATCTAATCCTAAAGAAAGTCATATGCTTGCTGTGAAAAGAATTTTTAAATATCTTGTTGGAACATGTGACTTAGGAATTTGGTATCCTGCTGGTTGCAAGTTAGAATTGTTTGCCTATTGTGATGCTGATTATGCTGGGTGTAAGTTAGATAGAAAAAGCACAAGTGGCTTGTGTGTATTTCTAGGTGGGTGCCTTATTTCTTGGGCTTCTAAGAAGCAACATTCAGTTGCTCTGTCAACAGCAGAGGCTGAGTATGTTGCTGCAGGTAGATGTGGAACTCAGATTCTCTGGGTGAAACATCAACTTCTTGATTACAACCAAGATTTAGGGTGTGTACCCATCCTATGTGATAACACTAGTGCCATAAATTTGTCTAAAAACCCCATTCAGCACTCCAGAACAAAACACATTGAAATTAGGCATCATTTCTTGAGAGATGAGGTTGCAAAGAAATCTTTTGAACTCCATTTTATTGAAACTGAAAAACAAATTGCAGACATATTCACTAAACCCCTTCCTGAAAACAGATTTTCATCATTAAGGAGAGAACTTGGTCTTTGTAAATGTCCACCTTCTTGATCTCTCTTAAGGTTTGGGTTGAGTGCTATGCATTGTCTAAGGGGGAGTTCTTTGCATTTCATAACTCCTTGCTTCCTCAAGCTACATTGTTCATATCTCTCTCACTTTCAATTCCATTTCCCTTTTTACAATAAATTCTCCACTTCTGATTGTGTTGAAACTTCTTGGTATATCAAATAGTGATTTGGAGAAGGACAAGTTATGCTTGTCTGGACACCTTCACTATGCGTGAGAACATATCTCCGCCAAGTACTAAGAAGTTAATATGCAATAGTTGAGGGGGAGCTTTTATTGTTCAAAGAGAATTTCTTTTCTGATTTCAAAACTTGCACAGTTTTCACTTCCATTTCCTTTTGGCAATGAATTCTTCAACTCTTATTGTATTGAAATCTCTTGGTATATCAAATGGTGACTTGGAGAAGGACAGGTTATGCTTGTCTGGACACTTTCACTATGCGTGAGAGCTTATCTCCGCCAAGTACCAAGAAATGAATATGCAATTGTTGAGGAGAAGTTCTTGTTGTCCAAGAAGAAAATCTCTTTCTGATTTCAAAAATGCATATCTTTATTTTGATGAAAAATGGTTGAAATCATCATCTCAGGGGGAGCTAGAAAATTCACAAGTCATCTTTTTGCAAATTTCAAAACCCTTCTTGCATTTCATCAATTCCTTGCATGATGTCCTCATTCTAAAGTCTAGAGTCACAAAATGAACCTTGAGTATATATATATTTTTTTAATCAACTTTCAACTATGTCTCTCAATCCACAGAAATTCAGATCTCTTCCTAAACTAAATGACAATTTGTGCCTTGAACTTAAAACATTTCCTTGTTTGCAACTGATGACTGGATGTATTTGAATTCTATCTCACAAACTCTCCAAAATCTTGTAAAATCCAACAGAGCAATGGCATCTGTGCTGAGAAACTGCACACCTTCACAATGAATGAAGTGCTATGTATGTCATGAGGCATTATTGCTAACTCTGTTCAAAGGGGATCCAAATTGAAAATAACTTCAAAATTTAAGCAATTATGTGCTATGCTTTTTGATGATGACTGAGTAACTGGAAATATTGGCGTCTACAAAACGTATATTTTCATGTCAAAAGGTCATCATTTACCCCTTTGAGACTTGACAATGACTAAATCTTAAGTATCCAGGGACTATGGTGTGTAAAAAGCACTAGTACTTGAGTGAAAGAGATTTATATCATTTGATAGTTTGTTAAAAGAACAAAAATATGAAATTATTGGAGATTTGTTTAGAAAGAATCATCTTCCTCCTTCATCAAGTTGTTCTTTAAGTTTGTGTTTTACTTTCAACACAACTGTATTTAGTCTAGATGATATCTTTAATTCTTGAAAATTGAGAAACATGGTAGTTTTTGGTTGATTGTTAGATACATTATATCCCTCAATTTATCATTTTGTTGATTCAAGTCTTGGAATGCTAATATCCTGTTGGAAATTGTTTGAAACACTTGAACTGTGATGAATTTTTGCAAAATACAACAAATGAATTTTTAGGCCTCTTAAAAATCCTTGAAATGATAATTCCTCTCATTATTTATCATTATAAAGATGTCCCCAAATTTCTCAAAAATTTCCTCTCAAAATTCAATTTTTCATCAAGGCCGTGTCGACACACATTGTGACCCGTGTCGACACACCAGTCAGGTCGACACACCCTTCCTCATGTGTCGACACTGCCTTCTTGCCAGACCCTTTTCAAACCTTTCGGGTTCACCTTAAACCCTTGTTGTTCCTGCGGGGCAGTGTACCACTGCATCTCTTTTTGGGCATCAGGTCGACCCGACGGCCTCATTTCCACTCCTTTCCGGCAAGAATTCCTCCCAAATTCTCTCTAAATCGCATCAATCCTTCATCACCTCTCCATTCTTCCATTTCCTCTCCAAATTCCACTCCTCTTGCACCATGGTCCGCAATTGGGTCCCCGCCGTGGCGCAGATCAGGGCCTCTTCAAGGCCAGTTCCGGCAGAGGTTCCAGTTGAACAGATGGAAAGAAGAACAAAGAGGAGAAACGATCCTGCCTCTTCTTCTGCACCTCTGAGGGCTTCCAAGCGTGGCAGGACCTCCACTTCAGGCAGAGGTGGTAATGTTTCAAACCCTAGACCAGAGATTTCGGGCGATTCCTCTGACCATCCTGAGGAATCATCTTCCTCTTCTTCTTCTGAGTCTCAAGAGGATATTCCCTCAGAATCCGTAAGTGCAGCCAAGTTGATTTTGAAGCCAAGAATACTAGACCTTTCAGACATCCAACTAGCAGACTCCCTTCCTGAAATTCAAACCTACTTTTCCTTTCAATCTTGGATACCCTTTATTTCTGAATTTCAAGTCTGCTATCCAAGATTAGTTAGAGAGTTCTACAAGAACCTCACCTGCACAGACGAAGGGTATGAATCCAAAGTCAAGGGAATAGCCATAGACATGCCAACTGCAGTAGCTGCCTCCATTTTCAAAGTACCAGATGAAGGGGCAGACTACCATGAGTTTGAATTTGATTTACATGAAGCCTACTCCATCTTGACAGGCCTTCCTGCAGATGCATCAGATCCCAAACAGACCTATGTAACCAGGTTCAATGCAAATACCTTTCCACCTGTGTTAAGGGTCATCCACCACATTTTGACCACCATAATTACCCCTCAAGGTGGTGGAAGGGATAGGTTGACAGACATTCAGAGGTTCATCCTCTATTGCATGGTGAAAGACATCAAGATCAACCTCCATGTGATTCTCTATCAAATCATAGCTGAAACAACAAGGACAGACCTAAAGAGATCACTTCCTTATGGAGCACATCTGACCTCAGTGTTCAAGCACTTTGGTGTGCCATTGGAAAATGAAAAATCCCAATCCATTCCCAAGTCAAACATCTACACTTTTAAGAATATCCAAAAGTTTATGGGATTTAGATTGGAGGGAAATCAGATTAGAAGAGGACCAATTGTGGTTGAGGCCCCTCAAGCTCAGGAGGACCAGCCTCAGGTTCAAGGGGATCAGCCCCAAGCACAAGAGGACCAGCCTCCAGCTCAAGGAGACCAAAATCAAGAGGATCAGCCTCCACATCATGAGGGCCAGCCTCAAGTTCAAGAGGAACAAGTTCAACTGCCAGAGGATCAGCCTCTAATGGATGAGGACCAGCCTCATATCACTCCTGAAGGTGGCATTCAGCTTGAAACCCCTATTCCACCTCAGGATGATCCTTCCTCTTCCTTGCCACATACTTTTGAACCTCCACATTTCCCCTCTACATTCCAATCTTCCACTTCTTCTGGTGGGTCCTCAATTCCACCAGAATTGTTCTCTTTCCTCAATGCTAAATTTGATACATTGAACTCCTCTATTCAATCAATGTCAGACCAATTTGAATTGAGAGTTCAAAGACTAGAGAACACAGTGTCAGCTAAATTTATTGAGCAGAAGGCAGCTTCAGATTATGCAGCTCAGAGATTTAACAGACTTATAGGCACTCTGGGAGATTCCTATATTGAGCTAAAAGAGCATCAAGACAAGTTGGAGAAAGTTCTTCAGGGAATTTTGGCAAATTCCCAAGCAGATGTCTTCAACACCAAGCAAACATTGCATGAGATTTCCAGCACCAGATTGTCATTTGCTCATTTTGTGGATGATTTAGAAAGTATGAGGAACTTCAATGAGCACATTGACAGGCAGATTACAGATTTGACCAAGGAGTTCAAGATAATGCAGAGACCTGGTTGGTCAGCTGGCTCATCATCTTCCTCACAACACAGTGCAGCTGATCTAACCAGACTTCAGGCCACCTTGCTAGAAAATTCAGATCGAATGGAACACTTTTTGAGCACAAAAATGATAACCATTCAAGATCAAATCAAGACTAGCCTGAACTTCATGGAGAAAAGACTGTCAGACATTGAACTTCTTCTTGCTCCAATTCCTCCTCCTCCTCCATCTTCTACCTAATGTACATTTGTTTTGATAATGGCAAAGGGGGAGAAGAATGAATGACTTGAATGTAATATTTTGATGTAATGATCTTTTGAATGAAATGAAATGGTTGTTTTGGCTTCAATGCAAAGTATTGTGATTGTGAATGCAAATCTTTGTCTTTGTGTTTGAATACTTGTCCAATTGTTTGACTTGTGTGCACAAAATTTCTAATTTCAAGTAACACTGTATCTCACAAACACATCATCAATTGTTACTGAACAACATCAAAAGGTCCTTGACAAGTATGAACAAAAAGGAAAACAAAAATTTAAACAATCAAAAATTGCTTAAAATCACACTTCATCAAAACCACATTGAAATATGGATTTAATGTTGCCATCATCAAAATGGGGAGATTGTTGGGTTGAATGCAAATTCATATCATTTCCCTCCTATTTTGATGATGACAAGAGGTGTTCTTAAAGCAATTTAATTGAAACATGTCAAAAATATCATACCTGAAATTCATGTTCAAAAAGTATTTTTCAAACCACATTTATCATTTATGGTCATGACAAATCATTTAACTAATGATATATGTGTTTATTTTTCAGGTACAAACATTTTTATGCAAAAGATGAGTCGACACACCCATCAATGGTGTCGACACATCAACACAGATTCAAAGGCAAAATGTGTAAAAATGTTGAGACTGTGTCGACACATGTCAAGAGTGTGTCGACACGAGTGGCAGTTTTTCAGAAATCAAGCCTACCCAGGTCGACACACTCTCAGAGCAGGTCGACACTAGATCCCGTTTCCAGAACAGCCAGTTTGAAGAATTGGGTCAGCAGGTCGACACACTCTCAGAGCAGATCGACACTAGACCCAGTTCCCAGAACAGCCAGTTTGCAGATTTGGGACAGCAGGTCGACACACTCAAGAGCAGGTCGACACGGGACCCTCTTCCCAGAACACCTTCTACATATTCTGGACAGTGTGTCGACACTACCACCAGGGCAGGTCGACACACTACGGAAACTTTTCATCCTAAAAGTTGATGGCTGCCACGTGTCCTTCTAGGGCGATCAGAATCTTCCTAGGAATGCGTGCCCTTGTACCCCAAAAGGGTATCTTTGGAATCCTAAGGATATAAAGTGTCTTTTCGGCCAGCCTTCACAAGAGAGAAGGACCCAACTCTCTCAGAGCCTCCAAGAAGCTCCTGGCGGCCAAGAAGAGCTCGTGTCTCCTTCCCCTGCTCTCCAAGTGCTTCCAGAAGACCAATTCCCACCAATTCAAGGTGTGGGAATTGGAATTTGATTCCTGAAGACTTCTCTGAAGCATTCCAAGGGGGCAGATCCTGTAGAAGACTACTTGGGTGAAGAATTCGAGGAAGATCCAACTTCTCAGATTGCAGAGCATCGACTTGGACTTCAAGCTTCACAAGTTCCTTCCCAATTAAAGCTTCTACAAGGGAGTACACTGAAGAACGAAGCCTTTCAATACAATTTACCTTTTCTTCTGTTCTTCTGAGATATCTTTTGAGATTATGCAAGTGCTTCTGCATAACTCTCTTTAGAGTTCTCAAACTTCGACTAGATCTGTTGCTAGAGGATCTTAGTCTTAAGTTGGTGTCTAGCAGTTTCAGTATGAGCATTGTGCTCAGGGTGTTGTGAGCCGTCGAGCTCAGTTTGAGTTGTCAAGCTTAGGGTTGGTTTGAGCAGTCTTGCTCTGTGTTTCTAGAGTAGTCTTGCTCTAGAGGTTGTGTGAGTTGTATGCTCTGAAGTGTTGGAGTTGTTAGGCTCCTTTGGGTGTGTAGCCCTGTTGTGTTAGTGAAGCCTCACGGGTTGTGAGGGGTAGATGTAGGAATCACTTGGGTGATTTCCGAACCACCTAAAAAATCCTTGTGCATTTTTCTTCTGTGGTTTGATTGATTCATCCGCTAGATGCTTGCATAGGATCCGTTTTTAATTCACTTAATCAACTTGCTTCACATCTAAGTTTTTCAACTCACTCAAATCTAATCAGATCTGTAGTTTTTCACTGATAACATTGCCTCTGATTCTAAATAGTTTTCAAATTACTTAAGCTTCCGCAAAAGTGGCTAAGATCTATTCATCCCCCCCTTCTAGATCTTTTCCACACATTCATTTCGATCCTTCATTATTGTCTTAAGTATGTGGTTATAATTAGTTGTTGCTTTGAGTTACTCGACTGTGATACTTATATTCGTATCGTTCACGCATCCCGATATTTATTTCGCTGCTAAATTTCGGGGCGTGACAGTTGGTATCAGAGCTTGGGCTTTCCCCTAAGTCCTAGGCGATCAGGAATGATAGGATAAGTGTCATTAGAACCCTCAGCTTGTGTCAAGAATTCTATACCTACCTGGTGAGATTGGGTAGAAACATGGGCTATGTCCAAAATCTTTTAAGTGAGGGAGGATGTAAAACCCCGAAAATTTAGTAATTGGAAAATTAGAAATAAATTGAAAATGATAAATTCAATATTAGTGAAATAGAAAAAACGCATGTGCCATTATCGTGCAAATAAAAACCCATTAGAAAATTCCATAAAAACCATAGTTCAACTCTAAATAATACTCCCTAATGACCCACGGAAATTTGTGCAAAGAAAAATCGGATGGTCCAAGTTTAAGGCGTTTTGCGACTGAGTATCACAATCAGTGAATAAGTCGGGAAATCATTATCACACATACTTAGATGTGTCATAAAATTAAATAAAAATTATAGATGGACTTCAAATGATATCCTCTAATGATCCATCAAGAAATTTGGGTCAACAAAAGTCATTTGGGATATATTTAAGGGTTATTGTGACTTATTATCGTAATTAAGAAATAAGTTGGAAAATCCATTATCATGTGTATAAAATGAGATCATAACTAAATTAAAATTTTATGGTTTGATGATCAGTCTGTCTCCATACAATTTTGATTAATTACATATTTATTTTGGTGATTAACAAAACCCTATCGAAATTTCTAACCTATTTTTCATAAGTCTTAAGTACAGAAAATATACCAAGGTCAAACAAGCCAATATTGGTAAGTATCATATTTCTGAAGCATTAATTATTTTAAGATTATATTTCTCTAAGTCCACATCGACTTCTGTTGAAAGTCACATCGACTTTATTAATGTTACATCGATTTCAGTAGAGCCATAACGATTTACCCATAACATTGCTTGGATAAAAGAAGTTGTTTTCATAACGATTTGCTCATCACAACGATTTCTTCAGACTTCGTAAGGATTTGCTCATCGCAACGATTTCTTTAAACTTCGTAACGATTTGCTCATCGCAACGATTTCTTCAGACTTCGTAACGATTTGCTCATCGCAACGATTTCTTCAGACTTTGCAACGATTTGCTCATCGCAATGATTTCTTCAGACTTCGTAACGATTTGCTCATCGCAACGATTTCTTCAGACTTCGTAACGATTTTCTCATCGCAACAATTTCTTCAGACTTCGTAACGATTTGCTCATCGCAATGATTTCTTCAGACTTCGTAACGATTTGCTCATCGCAACGATTTCTTCAAACTTTGCAACGATTTGCTCATCGCAACGATTTCTTTAGCGCTCATAACGATTTGCTTTGCATAACGATTTCTTTAGCGCTCATAATGATTTGCTTTGCATAACGATTTCTTTAGCGCTCATAACGATTTCTTTAGCGCTTATAACGATTTGCTTTGCATAACGATTTGCTTCGCGCAACGATTTCTTTAGCGCTCATAACGATTTCCTTTAAGCGCTCATAATGATTTCTTTAGCACTCATAACGATTTCTTTAGCACTCATAACAATTTCCTTAGCGCTCATAACGATTTCCTTAGCACTCATAACGATTTCTTTAACGCCCACAAACGACTTGCTTTCTATAGCGATTTGTTAAGTGTTCATAACGATTTCTTCATTGAGCATAACGATTTGCTTCTTATAATGACTTAGTTAAACTGACTTGATCATAACGATTTCATAAGTCATATAGTCATCGATTTTATGTCTTACATCGACTTAATATTTATCTTATTCCTGAAAGCGTTGAAAATTCAAAGTCAAGCATATCTTCTGACATCTGTTCATTTATGAGGACTAAACGTATCTCTGCATGCATGCAGACGATCACGTCCTCCAATATGCTTACTATGTGTGTATCTTTTAGAACAAGCTATTTGGAATTACTATTTTGGTGAATATTCACATCAACGTTTACTGACAACAAGAGACAACCTAGCTGTCTACTGTTCTAGCATTTAATATATGCAGGGTCCTAAAGACATTCTGTCATACAACGTTGAACCACATAGACGCCAGAAGACCCTATCTCTTTGCATGCTCAAATGGATAAAAGATTGTTGACTAGAAGTTTCCAAATGTCAAGCAGTCTAACGTCAACCAAACAAAGAGACAACGGTTACTTCAACGGCAATAATTCAAAATGGAGATATAAATTCAAGATATCAGCTCCAGAAGAGAGAGACCTACGATTGAGAAAACAAGCTTTCCAGATCTTCTGAAAGAATCCAAGAGCCAAGAATTCAATTCTAGTGTGTCTTTAGCTCTTTGCTCTCTGTGCTGTAATAGAGATCCTAAGAGGGCCAGTGTAGTTCTGAGAGAGTGCCTTGTTTAGATTATTTGCTCTCAGTGCTAGTAGTCTCAGATCTTGTCTTGCTAAAGCTTGATCTAGGGGCTTGAATTCATGTTTATTCTTCTTGTGTTGTTGTTCCCTTCTGTTGTGAAGGAAGACCTGTTGAGCAACTACCTCTAAAGAAATTTAATGACTTTCTTAGTTTTTATAAAACTATGTTTTTGCTATGACAAATCTTTAAATATATATTATTTATACCACAGCTCTTTTTTTCCAAGTAACAGTATCCTCAAAATCTTCTAAGGCCACAACTGTCTCTCGCATACTGAATCCGACTGTCATATTCAACTCCTTCAGAATAGCAGTCAAAAGTCATCGAATTTTTTCTAAGTCCACATCGTTTACATATTATTCGGATGATGACTTCGACTCTTACAATCGAATGTCTTTTTCTTTGTGATTCGACTGATGACTTCGACTCTTACAGTCGAATGTCTTTTTCTCTGTGATTCGACTGATAACTTCGACTCTTACAGTCGAATGTCTTTTTCTTTGTGATTCGACTGATGACTTCGACTCTTACAGTCGAATGTCTTTTTCTCTGTGATTCGACTGATGACTTCGACTCTTACAGTCAAATGTCTTTTTCTCTGTGATTCGACTGATGACTTCGACTCTTACAGTCGAATGTCTTTTTCTTTGTAATTTGACTGATGACTTTTACAATTCTATATTCGACTACCTTCAACTGTCAATCGAATACCTTAGAAATCCTCACCTATTGTAGTCGAATCACCATGATCACTCATGAGTCGAATCACTCTTACTCCTCCAATCGACTCCTGTTCACATTCAACTACACTAACAATTCTGCACGTACCTCTTATATTTGTCAACTCTCTATTTTCTAAACTATATGAAGATCATCAAATCTAGTTTGATTATCTTAAGCAAAATCAATAGGAGGATTGTTGTATGCAAACTTCGAAGATTATTAATATATTTCTGACAGGATTTGACATGTCAGCTTCTAAATTAATTATCATGTGCTAAACATATTCTGAAAAGTGTCTCCTTGAAATCCTCAGTCCTGATGTCCTACCTTGCCTTATTGTTAGCTTCACAAGACACATAGCATTTATGTAAAACTCAGACGCATGGCATCTGACCATCTCACTTACCACTGACAGACCCTTACTTTAACTTTTTGTCTATCTGTCTACTGTCTGTAATACTTGTGGGATACTAGGTTCCATGCCTTGTACTGAATTTTTTTGACCCACCTACCTCAAGGGTATGGAGATACGTTTTCTCTTGTGTCTTGTCCTTGCAACAGGCATTTATTGAGCATGTGTTCAGCATGCCTCTCCCTCAGCTACTTGCTACAAGAGCTTATCTTCTAGCTATTATCAAAATGAAGACCTCGGGAAGAAGCATACTTGAAGGCCTGTTGGACAATCTCTTCAAGACTCAAAGGATCCCAGAATTCCTCCTCAAACGGCTATATTGCAAACAGCCACAAAGCTCCAACGGTCATCCTCTCAAACGGTCATATTTTTGAAGATTATAAAAAGCACTCAAGAGGAAAAAGAACAGACAGAGAGAGACACAGATAGATCATCCTTGAAGCGAGAATCCAAAAAGTGCATTCAAGTCCCATTCTCCTGAAAGAGCCATTCGAATTCCTCAAGCTCTCTCTAAAGTCTTCATGCTTGACTTCCTCTGAGAGCTTCCTTGTGTTCATAAAATTCTGTGGAGAATTTCTATTTGTGGGTGGCAATTGTACTCAGTTTCAATTCTCTTTAGTCCACCCCTTTCACTTCAGATAGAATTTAGAATCAATTCTATATCTGTTGTATCCATCTGAAGTCTGTGTGTTTTGTGCTCAACTTTGAGGCAAACACACCACTGTCAAATTTCCTTGTATTTGTGCAGAAATCTGTCTCTACACTTTGCCCCTCTTGTGTAGGGAAGGCCTTGGTGAAAAGGCATTGCTGTACCCCTGTATAGGGAAGACTTGCTTGGGAGCAAGTGGGTTTGTAATTCCTCTCAAGGGTGAGAGAAGGCCAAATTCATTGGCAGATTAGTGAAATCTCAAGTGGTTGGCTTGAGGACTTCCATGTGGGAAGTGCCGAACTAGGATAAAATCTGTGTCCAATTTCTTTGTGTGATTGTTTCCGCCAAGTCTACACTTGAATCACACACATCACTTTGAGTACTAACTGTTTATTTAGTGCTGTGATTTTCAGAAGAAATTTTAAAAGGTCAAAAGTCCTATTCACCCCCCTCTAGGACTGTTTTGCTTGCCATTTCGATCCAACAAGTGGTATCAGAGCGAGGTCTTCTCAGAAGAATCCCAAAAAGATTTGAGAAGAAATGGCATCTGAAGCTCACAACTATGAAGGCCAATCGGTTACAAGGCCACCATTCTTTGATGGTGAAGATTATCAATATTGGAAGATGAGGATGGAATGCTTCATCAGAGGTACTGACTTCGACCTTGGCAGGTAATAGAACAAGGTGATTTTCAAGTCCTTGCAGAATCCTCTTCTGGTGCTCTTTCTATTGCTGACAAAAGAAATATGTCTTTAAATTATAAAGCAAAAAATTATCTATGTTGTGCCTTATCTAAAAGAGAGTTTAATAGATTATCAGCCTGTAAAACAACAAAAGAAATGTGGATAAGCTACAAGTTACATATGAAGGTACAGATAGGGTTAAACAAACTAGAATAGACATACTTGTATCTCAGTATGAACAATTCAAAATGCTTCCAAATGAGAATATTACTCAAATGTACAATAGATTTTTAAATATAATTGTAGGTTTGAGTGCTTTAGGGAAAAATCTGACAAATGAAGAAACTGTTAGAAAGATACTAAGATCCCTAACCAATGTTTGGACTCCTAAAGTCACAGCCATAGAGGAAGCACATGATTTAACACAATTGACCATTGATAAGTTAATAGGATCCCTTATGGCACATGAAATAAACATGGAAAGGTTCTCTGAAAATTCTTCGAAAAAGAAAATTTCAAATGCTTTAAAGATTGCAGATTCCTCTTCATCTGAAGACTCCAAAGAGAAATCAGATGACAGTGATGATGAGGCTATGCTCTCAAGGAAGCTGCAAAGAATCTTGGCTAAGAAGAAGAAATTTGGGTCAAGGAAATTCTTTAAGAAAGACAAGAAGAAGGAACCTACATGTTATGAATGCAATCAGCCAGGGCATTACAAATCTAAATGTCCCAGACTCAAGAAGAAGGACCAAGTGGACAAATCAGATAAGAAGAAAGGAAAAGAAAAGAAGTTCAGAAGATTCAAGAAGAAGGCTATGGCAGAAACTTGGGATAATGAAGATGCTACCAGCTCAGAATCTTCCAGCTCGGAATCTAATGAAGAAGAAAAGGCAAATCTAGCCCTCATGGCAGGACTAGAACAGGTAAATTCAGAAACGTCTTTTACTTCCTGTTCTGAATCTGATTCTGATAACATTGAAGATGCATTTAATGAACATTATGAAAAATACAAATCAGTGGTAAAACAAATAAAGATAGTTAAGCTAAATTTAATAAACCAAGAAAAGAGCAATACCTTTCTTAAAAAGGAAGCAGAAAGGTTGAACCAAAATCTAAATGAAACCAAAAGAGCTAATGAGTTACTCTGTGAAGATTTGAAAAATAAAAATAACAAAATTCTAGAATTAGAATCAAATCTAAACTTACTCAAGAATGAAGAAAAATTAGTGGAAGAAAACAACTATCTGAAAGCTACCATTAAAAAAATTTCTAATTGCAAAACCTCACTATTTATTAGAATTAAAGGTTCTAGGTCTGGTAAAAAGAAATATGGATTAGGATACACACCTCCACATAATGAAGAAGAAATTATTTATCCTGAAGTTAATCCAACACCTAAATTTGTAGCAGAAAAGAACAAAAAAAATTCCAAAAAGGTAAATCAGCATAACTACAAACCGAAACAGAAGTTCAGCAACAATGTACAGATGAAAAATGCTTTCAATTTGTGTTGTACTCATTGCAATCAATTAGGACACATTGTTAGCACATGCACCACTAGACATTTAAGATGGATTCCTAAAACTAACCATCATGGACCCAAGAAAATTTGGGTACCAAAAGTTACAACTTAGCCTATTTTGCAGGGTCGGCTGAGGGCATCCAAATGGTATTTGGATAGTGGATGCTCAAGGCATATGACAGGAGATAGGAAGCTTTTCACCAGTTTTAGAGAAGAATCTGGTCAAGTAACTTATGGAGATAATGGAAAAGGAAAAGTACTAGGATGTGGAACAATTGGTACTAAAGAAAAGAACCTAATTGAAGATGTTATGTATGTAGAAGGTTTGAAGCACAATCTGATCAGTATTAGTCAACTATGTGATAAAGGGCACTTAGTAAGTTTTCAGAATGACAAGTGTATAATTCAGAAGGATAACAAGATTGTTTTTAAGCACAAAGAGTGAAGAATTTGTACACATTGCAACTAGCAGAATTAAAAGAAGTAAATCTGTGTCTAGCCACTACCAAAAGTGATGAGTCTGATCTATGGCACAGAAGACTTGGTCATGCTAGCACTTCAGTAATCAAGAAATTGATAAGGCATGATTTGGTTGAAGGACTTCCCAAATTGAAGCTCAGAAAACATGGAATATGTTCAGCCTGTGCAAAGGGAAAGCAGACCAAGACCTCTTTTCAGTCTAAAACAATTTTACAACTTCCAAGCCATTGGAACTAATTCACATGGATTTGTTTGGACCAATGAGGACAGTCAGTCTTGGTGGAAAATTATATGGTTATGTGCTTGTTGATGATTATTCAAGGTATACTTGGGTATCATTTTTAGAATCCAAATCTGAAGTTTTTCAAGCATTTTTGAAATTCAGCAGAATAGTTCAAAAAAATAAAAAAATTCCAGATCACAAGTCTCAGGTCAGATCATGGTGGTGAATTCAAAAATGAAGAGTTTATGGAGTTCTGTGAAGAGAATGGAATTGAACACAACTTCTCAGCTCCAAGAACACCCCAACAGAATGGAGTAGCAGAAAGAAAGAACAGAACACTGTTGGACGTGGCCAGAACAATGCTAAATGAGTATAATCTACCAAAATACTTCTGGGCAGAAGCAGTAAATACAGCTTGCTACATCATCAACAGATGCATGATCAGACCCATTCTGAAGAAAACACCATATGAGCTATACAAGGATAAGAAGCCAAATATCAGCCATCTCAGACCCTTTGGTTGTAAGTGTTTTATTATAAATAATGGTAAGGATAATCTAAGAAAATTAGATGCTAAAAATGATGAAGGTTTTTTGTTAGGATATGTTTCAAAACCTAGAGGCTATATGGTATTTAATAGAAAAACTTTAACAATAGAGCAATCAGCTCATGTATTATTTGATGAAACTAACCCTTCCATCAAAAAGATAGAAGAAGAAGAAGAAGAATGTGTTGATGATCTCTGCAGGAACCTTGAGAAGGCTTCTCTTGAAGAAGGAAAAGAAGAAGAAGTAGAAGATCCTCCATTAGAAGATCTTCAACAACAACAAGAAGAATCACAAGAAGGACTACCTAGAGATTTGAGGTACCATCGGGACCATCCTAGAGAAAACATAATAGGTGATCCTCAATCCAGGATAAGAACAAGAGGTATGCAAATTCCTTGTGACTTCTCTGCCTTAGTTTCACAAATTGAGCCTAAGACAATCAATGATGCACTGGTTGATGAATCTTGGATCCTTGCTATGCAAGAAGAACTTAATCAGTTCAAACGTAGTGAAGTTTGGACCCTTGTGCCTAGACCTACTGATCATCCAGTTATTGGAACCAATGGGTTTTCAGAAATAAAATGGATGAATCAGGGGTAATAACTAGGAACAAAGCTAGACTTGTAGCTCAAGGATATTCCCAAGAGAAGGCATAGACTTTGATGAAACCTATGCTCCAGTAGCTAGATTAGAGGCAATCAGAATTTTATTGGCTTATGATTGCTCTCTTAATATCAATTTATTTCAGATGGATGTTAAAAGTGCTTTTCTGAATGGTTTTATTAAAGAAGAAGTATATGTTGAGCAAACACCTGGTTTTGAAGATAGTAAGTATCCTGATCATGTTTTCCGTTTAAAGAAAGCACTATATGGTCTGAAACAAGCACCAAGAGCTTGGTATGAAAGATTAAGTGCTTATCTTATATCACATGATTTTATAAGAGGAAAAGTAGATAGCACCCTATTTATAAAGAAATTTTCAGATGGAATCTTAATTGTACAAATCTATGTCGATGACATTATCTTTGGCTCTACTAATGAATCACTCTGCAAATTCTTTGAAAATTTGATGCAAAGTGAGTTTGAAATGAGCATGATGGGTGAACTTAATTATTTCCTTGGATTGCAAATCAAGCAAACCAAAGAAGGAACTCACATCTGTCAAACCAAATACTTTTCAGATCTACTGACTAAGTATGGCTTTGACAAATGTAAGCCCTTAAGAACACCCATGAGCTCAGACATTAAGTTAGATAGTGATCCTCTTGGCAAAAAGGTAGACCAAAAGACCTATAGAGGAATGATAGGATCACTGCTCTATCTCACTGCAAGTAGACCAGATATAATGTTTAGTGTTTGTCTCTATGCAAGATTCCAAGCTGATCCAAAAGAATCTCATGTTCTTGCAGTAAAAAGAATTTTCAGATATTTTATTAATTCTAGTAACTTAGGTCTATGGTATCCTAGATGTTCTGATTTCAAGTTGATTGGTTATAGTGATGCTGACTATGCTGGATGCAAGTTGGATAGAAAAACCACCAGTGGTACATGTCAAATTCTTGCAGGTTGTTTGATATCTTGGTCTTCTAGAAAGCAGAATTTAGTGGCTTTATCCACTACAGAAGCTGAATATATTACAGCTGGAAGTTGCTATACTCAACTCTTGTGGATCAAGCATCAATTAGAAGACTATGGTCATCAGCGTCAAGATATTCCAATGCTTTGCGACAACATAAGTGCTATAAATTTAACAAAGAATCCAATCCAACACTCAAGAACCAATCATATTGAAGTTAGACATCATTTCATCAGGGACCATGTAAGCAATGGAAATATTTCTCTTGAATTTGTTTCTACAGAAAATCAATTAGCAGATATTTTTACAAAACCTCTCCCTGAAGATAGGTTTACTTCAATAAGAAGAGAAATAGGTATGTGCAACCCTGATTAAACTCCTAAAGTAGAGTTCGAATTGCATTGATAAGAATTTCTGTGAACTGTTTGTGGAAAAACTATCCTGAAAATCGCTAAGTTCTACATTCGACTTATGCATTCGATTCATGAAGAACTGATGCATTCGATTCATGTTATAATGATGTATTCAACTGATGCAGTCAAATACCTAATTCGATTCATTAAGCTATTTTAAAAACGACGCTTACTATTCATAATTTGTTTTTAATTAATTATTTGAGGTAACTGACACCTCATTTAAGGCGCGTCCCTTTGTAATTAAACGGTCAAATCAATCATCGCGTCCTTTCATCCTGAAATCAAGCGCCAGTTACTTTTTCCCTCTCTATATAAGTAAACCCCTTCTACCTTTCAAAACACCCATTTGAAATCCTCTTTCGACTCACTTGTCTTCTTGCGTTCTTCGCGCCTTCACTGTACTCCGGCGAAGGATCTTCCAGGAACCATCTGAAACCTCACCTCTCCGGAAGAAAGGTAGGATCTTTCATCTCTACTGATCATTTCTTTCTCTCCTTTGAAGGTTTCCCGAGTCCCCTTTGTTTCTATCGTCTAGATGGCTTCCCTTAGGGCACAAGAGTCTGTCCAGTTGACCCCAGACCAACTCCAACGCCTTGCTAAGATTCCCATTTGCTCTGGAAAGGCTGTTGAGTTCTCTCACTTATCTGGAAATTTGTCTTGGGTAGAAGAGACTTTGAATGCTATGGGTTGGACCAAAATCTGTCAGATTTCTGAGCCATTTGTTGCCGATGCAGTCAGATCTTTTTATGCTTCATTGCAAATCTCTGCTGGAAACTTAGTAGTAGGGTATGTCAAAGGCATCAAAATCACAATTTCTGAAGAGCTTTTGGTCGAATTGTTGGATTGTCCCAACTCTGGGCATAAGCTTAGAGAGTTCATCCCCTTGGAAAAGCAAAAATTAGGGATTATTGGCAGCCTAGGTACCCTCAGCAAATGAGGACTTCAAGTAAATGAGTTGCCTGCTGAGAAAAGATTGATTCATTCTGTAATTACCAATATCATAACCCCTAGAGCCGGAACTCATTCCTCCATTACTGCTAGAGATGGAAATTTGTTATTTTGGGCAGTTCAGAGGCATAAGGTGAATCTGCCAGCAGTAATTTTGGAAAAGATAATTGCTTCAAAGGATCTACAAGAATCTCTTCCATATGGATATCTACTTACTCTTATCTTCAAGAAATTTTCAGTGGATCTATCTGGAGAGATGTTTGTTGGAAACAAAGAGAAGAAAGGCATTTCTACTTTGAAAAGAAGCAAGTACTCCTTAGTTGGCAAGAAGCAAAATCTGTGGTATAAAAGTTCTGTCCCAGAGTGTGAACATGAGATCTATCCTGATGAATCTTTGGTTTCTCTACTCTCACATGAAGCCCCAGCATCCGAAGTTCAGCTTGAACCTCCTTCAATTCAGATCAGATCTGAAGACTCATTTCCTATGCAAGAAGATGTTCCTCCATCCATTCCAGTTCATGATGCTCCAGAGGACACCATTAATGATGTCCTAAGAGATCTCAGAGGCAAGAAAGTTATTTCTGAAGATATCCCTGCCTCTTCCCCCTATGATCACCTCTTTGAAGAAAGAGAGCCTCACCACTCTCGTTCTCAGTTTGAGACCCGGCCAAGGTCTCATGGGGAGAGCAGCAACAGCCTCAATGACATCCTGGATTTGGTTAGAAGCCAGCATGAGAACATGTCAGTTCTCCACATGCAAGTTGTTTTGTTAGATGCTAAATTTGATGGTCTGTCTGATGAGGTCAAGCAGATTAAAGATCTTCTACTTCAGTTGGTGTGCCAACCGGGCACCTCTAGGCCATCAGGGCCTGCTTCCTCACAACAGCAAGAAGAGACTGTGCCAACTCAAGAGCAAGAACACCAAGCAGAACCTCAAGTACCTGTACCTAAGGAACCAGTCCTTGAGCAATCTATCAAAGAACCAGAAGTTTAGGTTGAGGAGCAGCCTATTTCAGTTGAATCTCAGCAGCAGCTGGATGAACAGACCACTGAGCAGTAGGCTCAGTTAGCAATAGTGGTTTTTGAACCCAGTGTTGAGCAGCAGCAGGTGAACAAATCTGAAAAACAGCCAGAAGAAGTGGCAACAAACTTAGAGGATTCTATGCAGCAGGCAGCAGCCAAGAGACCTCTCGAGCCCTCTCAGGTTTCCCAGACATTTAAGAGAAAGGTGAAGAGGAGATTAGTCAAGAATGGTGTACCTGTCAAACCTGTTCTTCCCTCTCCTTCTTCCAGGGCCACATCTCCAACTGCCATACCAACTCCAGCAGCACCTACTCCAGATCCTCAATCTCCTGCTCCATCATCCTCAGCACAACCATCTCTACATTCCTCTCTGAATCTACTTCCAGAAGTCACTCCTTTCTATAAGGATGTTAAATTTTCTATCTACCCCTTGAAGTATCAAGTTAAACCACTTAAAGAGTTCACCATGACTCTTTCCACTCAACCTCCTCACTTCTATTCCTCTCTTCCCACTGCCTCAAAGTCTGACTCCAAGAAAACTCTCATGCATTTAGTTGAGATACTTCCTAGTATCCAACTGTTAGCTACCAGTGGACCCAAATTGGGAGATAAACCTTCCTTGCTACTTCCTCCTTTTTGGTATGCCTTCACTCACCACTCTGAACAAAACATGAATTTGTTCATAGAATATCTTGCTATTAGAGCATTTCTGGAAGTTCATGGGTTGCCATATTTCACGTTTGAACATTGGCTTCCTATTTTGATACAAACTTCCAAACTTTCTATTTCTGATCTTCAACTCATCTCTCAGAAGAGCCACTGCCTCACACCTCAAGAATTTGTTGATCTCTACCCTGAAGAGGCAGCTAGGTTTCTAGAAAATCAATCCAGAACCCATCACTTGACAACTGCTCAGCATCTTTCTCTTAGATTCTGTGCCCTTTTTGCAGAGCATCTCAGAGCCTCTCAGGCCAAGTACCTTGAAATGAGATCTTTCAACCATGAAAGGTTCAAACTGGGATTGCATGATGTTTCCAAAGGGCAGTATGAGAATTTGCTCAGAGGGCAAAGAGAAATTGTTCCTTCCATGACAGTGGCATTACCATCTGGTCTTCATCCTCCTCTGGTAGGAGCAGTTTCCTACAGAACAGCCTTTGCTGAAACAATCTTCAACAGATTCCTCCGGATTTCTGCCAGATTCAAAATCAAGTACAAATCCAAGCTAAGTTTCCAAAGGTTCATATTTCTTCAGTTTTCCAAGAAAGGCAAGCATCTTCTTGATATCCAGTTAAGTTTTGCTGAATCCGAAAGATTCACCCCTAAGCAATGGGAAGCAGCCTATCCATCCTATCACTCCCAGTGTTTGAAGATGAAACTTACCCTCAATCAATTTCACTCCAAGAGCCTTACGGATTTTCATAAGGGTGTTACTCACCGATGGGCTGAGAGGTACCTTGTGTACTATCAAGCTAAGGATGCAGCCATCTCAAATGGTCTCTACTGGAATCTGACCTTCAATGAATTCCTCCATCTGGTATCCACCAAACAGTTCGTTCCTCTCAAAATCAGGATGGACATTGACAAATATCATTACAGAATTGGTTGGTACAGGAGACTACACATCAAGTCTATCAAGAAATTACCCTCCACCAACCCAGCCTACAATATTGATGAGGCTCTGTTTGCTAACTCCTTTAACAAGAATGAAGAAAAACTTTGGGAGTTCATCCAACCATTCTTAACCTCACTCCCTGCTTCTCTGTTGTTACCCCGATCAGCTAGAATCTGAAACTTTGTAGTTGTATTTCTTTCTTAGTACTGTTTGCTACTATGTACTGTTTGCCCCTTTATAGATGCAATTTCTTCCTACTTGTGCATTTCTCTGAGTTTTTATCCTTTCTGTTAATGTCACAAAGGGGGAGAAAAACGTATAAAAATAGTATATGATACATTATTTATTTAAAGATTTTTTTTATCATTAACAAAAAGGGGGAGAATTGTTGAGCAAGTACCTCTAAAGAAATTTAATGACTTTCTTAGTTTTTATAAAACTATGTTTTTGCTATGACAAATCTTTAAATATATATTATTTATACCACAGCTCTTTTTTTCCAAGTAACAGTATCCTCAAAATCTTCTAAGGCCACAACTGTCTCTCGCATACTGAATCCGACTGTCATATTCGACTCCTTCAGAATAGCAGTCAGAAGTCATCGAATTTTTTCTAAGTCCACATCGTTTACATACCATTCGACTGATTACTTCGACTCTTACAGTCGAATGTCTTTTTCTTTGTGATTCGACTGATGACTTCGACTCTTACAGTCAAATGTCTTGTGTGTGCTTGCACAGAAAAGCATGGATTGAACAATATTTGCTAAATTTTTTGAAATATCTCAAGTGATTGAAATAAAATAAATAGAAAATTGGTGAACAGAGTGCAGCTAACATAAGATAGACATAGTGTTGTTCAAGAGTGTTAAACTGTTATTCTACACTGTGTTAAGATCAAGACTTTGATTTTCTGTTGATATACACTCTTGACAACTCAATTTAGGACACAAAAAATCCTGCCACATTTGTAAATAAAATTCAAAAGTGATTTTTAATGATAAAGAACTGGCATAATAACTCACTCAAAAATCATCATCATTTTTAACCCTTGCTGCACATTATGAAAGGTACAATCTATATTATATACCACTATCATAGTGTACCTTGATACCTTTCTATTTACACCTTCATGTTGTTGTTTTCTTAAATAGAAACCTTTCATGTTGATCTTTTTCATGTCTAAAATGCCAATTTTTGTCAATTAAAATTTTTCTACTCTTTGAAAATCAATTTTGTAATCAGGGGGAGCAATTTATTATTCTTAGATTTCTTGCTAATAATCCTTGTTAATTCCCCACTGAATATACATTTTGAATCAACATTTCAATGTTCGTACTTCCATCATTTCATGATCTTTGTATACATTGTTGGTTTACACAACTTTCTTTGGTCTAAAAAGTCATTTTATCATTCTCCCAGGTCAACTAATATTTAGTCTATAAGGTCGACCAACACTCATTTGAAAATCCTTCTCTCTTTTCTGCAATGAAATAAAAACAATATGCATTTCACAGTATGAGAGGTATAATGTAATTTGATAAGGGGAGTGATAGTATCCTTTAGGGATCTTTTCAAACATGTGAATTGCTCAAACAAATTGCACCATTGTTGTCTAGATTTTTATGAGAAAAACTAGTCATGAAACTGCTTAGTTATTATAAGTGTTAATTGTTGGATTTGATCTCTGCTTGTCCCATGTTGTAATGTCAACACTCCATTTCTTCCTCCCATTTTTTTGTTGTTATAAAAAAGGGGAGGGTAAAAATATCATTGTTTAAGGGGAAATTAGTTACTAACTTTCACTCATATTGTGTGTTATGGTTATCCATCTTTGTCACATTGCATTGCTTGTTCTTCTCATTCTTTTTTATGTTGTCAAAAAGGGGGAGAGATTTTGAGACTTCGTGAGAGTGTTTTTGTCATCATCAAAAAGGGAGAGAATGTTGATCAATGGTTGTGTAAACAACTATTGTCATTGTTTTGATGATAACATTGTTTTAATGTTGACTTGACTTAACACTCTTATCCATTATTATTGTCTTCATGATGACCAAACACTCATGCATGTTGAATAATGATAACTGTGCAAACAAAAAAAAAGCATTCTCATAATGTTGTATTGTAATGCCCTTCTCAGACATGGTATAGTTAAACCAACTCACATCAGGTCCAGGGGTGGTGCTACAGTGGGAACATCCAAACATAATCGGTTCAGATTGAGTAATACACAAATGGAGAGTACTATATCAACAATTATAGCAAGGAAAGATAACTGTCATTTCCATCAACGTTTTATTCAAATACCAAGCCTAAGGCATAAAGAAAGTAACCACAATAATTCTAATAATAACAAGTCCACAAGTCCATAAAATAAAACATTGTTCAAATTACAATTTATTCACACATACAATTTCACTCAATCAACCCTCTCACAACAACAATCTAAGCCTCCACGTCCTCACGCTCTGAGTCAGTATGAACTGACTACTCTGTGCCAACGTTCTCAGCCTCCCCTAAAAGGTTAATCAAGTGTGAGTCTACAAGACTCAGCAAGCAACAAGGAATAATAGTTCAAGATCTATCATATAGTTACTTTTAAAGCATGATATACATTTTCCAATTACATAATCTTTTTACAGTAAGTAGCCTATTCTTATCGGTGTGTTCTAAATCATTTAACAATCATTATCCATAACTCCAATACTAAAGGATCATTTAACAAATATAGAAACATTCCCAACTAACTCATATTTTGTATGGCATTCACAATTCATGTACGTTTATATTTCATGAGGTATTATCATGTAATATGCAGACAATTCATGTGGCATGTAGAATGGCATGTAACATGTAACCAAAATCATATAGCATGTAGACGTTATCATGTAGCATGTAGATATTATCATGTAGCATGTAGTTTCCAAGACATAGCCCCACTATTAATAGAGATCATGTAGTCATGTAGCATCTTCTTATCACCTAGGCAAAGTAGTGAGTAAGTCTTAGTCATTACGCAATACCTGGGGAAGTCCTCCCCGCCATTACCAGTAGAATACGTCTACCTCCAGGATTTCAATCTGTTGCCCACAGATTCATATAGTCAATATCATGTAGGTGAACCATAACCATAGTGGCATTCTATGGCGTAGTTCCATGCAGGAATCTCTATAATAGAAATGTCTATCATTATCATAGAAATCTCATTGGCATGCATTCATGCAACACAATATGTAAATATGTATTCTAACATGCTTTTCACACAATTGTGCATATGTACTAATTCCATTTAAAAAGACAATCACATATACCTATGCAACACATTACCATTATTTCTGTAATCATCATCTCTACTATACATTTGTGATCTATCATGATACTACAATGATTATCTAGATCAAAATTCAATATTCATGTACTCCTTTTTGCATTTAACAATTTCTATGTATTCCTTGGTATGTTCAAAAAATTATAGCAACAAACACAGTACACAGAAGTCTCTAAAATTTTTCCAGTAAATCTCTTCCTAGATATGCATTATTCATACAAAATTTCATATTTTTCTGAATCTAATATTATTTTCTATGATTATTTATCCTGAAATTGGATCAATTAGCATGAATGCAAAGTTAAATCGAACATAGATTTTACTTTGCAAAAAACTGAGCATGAAGGATATATGACTATCAATGAACAACAGTAAAGAATTCAAAACACGTCTTCATAACATGGATCAGATACTCATTCATTTTCCCATCTTCTTACATTATCAAAATCCTACAATAAAATAACATATAGGGGCCAGGTAACATTTTTATATCATTTCTACAATATAACAATATTTATGTATACCAAACAAAGTTTAACAAAACCCTGTACATTTATTACATTCGATTTCTAAGCATTTAAACAGATTTGCAGGAAAAACTGCACAGATGAACTTGACGGCAATGCAGATTGCCATTTACAAAGGTTAACGGTAGTCTACACTGACGTTAACATCAGTCGACGGCGGCACATAGCGCCATAAATACATATAGGCATCCAGTACTTTATCGTTTTCATGAAATAGACGACGATCGAGATTGACGTTAAGTTCATGCGGTTAGAAAACCCAGAAAACTCACATAAAATGACAGAACTTTAACCCCTTACTAAGATCTTATTCATGGGTCTAAAAATAAGTAAAAATACTACTAGATCTATAGAGTCTAAGATCTTAAACTGTTCCCCCATGTTACTTGCCTCTAACCCTCCTTCTGGAGAAGCGAAAGAAAAGTCGAAGACGCCCGCCTTAGAAACAAGGCAGTCCTCTTTGTCGCCTTCATTCGCCCGATCCAACCTCCAGAACAACGCCCTCGGTCAGCGGTCCTTCTGAGCATGATCCTCCTAGCCACCATCGTGCATTGCCTGCCTCGATTCATCTAGATTTGCCGCACAGCAACCCTTCAGTTGGCCCTCTTTCTCTCAACCCAAACCAATGAAGAAACCCTTTTTTAAGAGTCAAATCGGGGTCTTGAAAAGGCCTACGGTTTACCAATCTCAAATCCTAACCCTTGAACTGGAAACGTCCCGAACTATGGGATAAACATTGAAGAAATGGCCGATTATTTTGCTCCAGAATGGTAGCTGCAAAAGCTGGCAAGTTAGGTTAACATTAACATAGGTTGTCGTTTACCATGAAATAAATGGCATTCGATCATGTCGTTAACCTGCCAGATAGAAAAACTAAATATTTAAGAAAAATATAAACAACACAGACTTCTATCATCTACTATAGGTAGACGACACTCAATGTTGTCGTCTACTTTAGTAAACAGCAATGAACTGTGACGTCAAAATCATCAAAATTCAGAGCCCAACATAAAAGCTAAATCACACACACATAATTACAAAAATTTAAGCAAACAGAGATCTAGGGCACTACACCCTCTCCCCCTTAAAATGGTCTTCATCCTCGAAGATAGGATTAAGATACATACCAAACAATGATGGGTACTTCTTCTTCATCACATCTTCTAGTTCCCACGTCGCCTCTTCTCACGAGAAATTGTGCCAAAAAATCTTCACAAAGGAAATAGACTTAGGTCTTAACTCATGAACCTTCTAATCTAGAATCTCTATTGGCTGCTCCTCATTGGATAAATCTAGTTGAAACTACACTGGTTCAAAGTTGATCACATGCGCCAGATCACGAACATACCTCCTCAACATGGATATAGAAAAACTGGATGCACTCCTGCCAAGGATGGTGGCAAAGCTAGTTGGTATGCCATGATCCCTATCTTCATCAAAACTTCAAAAGGTCCAATAAATCTGGGGTTCAGGTTGCCTCGTTTCCCAAATCTTACCACACCATTGGTCGGTGAAACCTTGAGAAAAACATGGTCTCCAATCTCAAAAACCAAATCCTTTCTCCTAGTGTCTTCATAGCTCTTCTGACATTCTTGCGCTGCTTTCAGCCTCTGCACAATCATCTGGATCTTTGCTGAAGTCTCCTACACCACTTCAGGTCCAACAAGATGCCGATCTCCTGACTCCTCCCAACACAATGGGGATCTACATGGCCTACCATATAAAGCCTCGAATGGTGCCATACCGATACTCGAATGGAAACTATTGTTATAAGAAAATTCCACAAGAGCTAGGTGGTGTTCCCAGTCACCTCTCTAGTCAAGAACACAATCCCTAAACATATCCCCCAATGTCTGAATAGTCCTCTCGAACTGTCCATCTATAACGACCCTCCTTATACTGGTATGGTTATACCAACCCACGTCGGTATAATGAACGTCGTCACAGTGGGACATTGACCCAACACTAACACTAAGCTGAGATGTACACAAATATAGACATAGAACAGAGGAAATAAAAGAATTAACTTCATTCTTATTCCATCATCCACATTAGATATCCACAGTCCATATAAAAAATAAAGAGAACTAAAGTCCACATAATTCAAATTCCAAATCAAATTACATTGTTCATTTACAATTACATAAGTCTCCAATTACATAGTATGAAAATGAAAATACAATGTAGAAATCTCCACAACAAGCTACTCCTCTCGCTGGAAGCCGCTCCTAACGATCTCTTCCAAGGAAGTAGAGTCGACTACTACACATGTACGCCGAAGCAAGAGTGAGTCTAAAAGACTCAGCAAGCATACCATATACAACATCCATACACATATCTTATACACATATTGCATGCTTTTATCCAATTCAAGTATAACACATGGAAACCTATATCAATTTAAGCACATGGATTATGGTTGAGACATTAAACAATGTAATATGATCACCTACTCATGCTTTCTATGTGAAACATGTAACATGATTTATAACCAAACATTATTCATGTCATGATAACATTCTACTAATCCAGAGCATGAAATCTAGCACAAAGTAATAGTAATCTAACATGTATTCTAATCATTTCGACATGCTCATTTCACATTCATTTACACAATTAACTTGCTGTTTTAATGCAATAAATTCACAATCATATATGATACCACATTTTATCAAGCATGGATTGAATGTTAAAACAACTCAAGTTGATTGACAATACTATACAAATTTAGCATGAACTAGGTACTAATTGAGTAACATATTTAACATGGAATCTAGACATTCTTTCATGCATTTACCACATTTGTAATCACACTTAGCTTGCTGTTTTCACATGCATTACACATTATTCACATGGATTACACTTATTCACATGCTAGCACATTCACTTTATATCTTCACATACTCAATTACACATTTCACATTTCACAAGTTCGCATGCACATAAATTCACATTTCACATTTAGTTGCCGTGACACATAGTCCAAACCACCACTAGAAGGACACACATAACACATTCACATACCTATCACCTAGGCAAAACAGTGATAGATCTTGGTTAACTGCGTAGAACCGGGAGAAGCACTCTCCACCCTAACCAGTGGTACTTGTCCACCTCCAGGATTTCATCCTAATTGCCCATAGGATTTCACACACTATGAACCTTCCCGTAGGGACTTTACTATGGTAGGGTCCCACAACCCTCTATGGTAGCAGTGTCACACACTGCATAGTTTATACACTTTACATTAATCACATTGTTCATGACGTTCACATGCACTAAATTATACCATTCCACTCACTTGTATACAATCACATAGTTTTCAGTTTATCTAATAATATGCTGCTATTTACAGTGTTAAACAGGTCATAGCTTAATTCTATTCATGCTGCAATTTTCTGAAATACATACAATTAACATGGGCATGATCAACATAGTTATTTTCTATCATATAACCCATAAGAGTGTCTACTGTGAACAAAATGCCATGAAATTTTTATCACAAATCCCCACAGGTAAACCTATCATATATTGAATTTCTCATATTTTTTGGATCTGTAAAAGAATTATACTAGTTAAAACATAATTCATTCACATTTACCGTTAATTACATCTACACATGGTACACAGCAGGACAGTCAGTTCTAATAATTTTAGAACTTGCTAACAGTCATCACGCAGCCATAGAAATTTTTGGGAAAGTCTACATAACATGAATCTATTTAAATAGGAATTGACGATGCTAAAATATGCTTGTAATCTTATTTCAGAATTCTTGATAATTAACACAATATATATATATATTCACCCTAAATTCATGATAAGACCCACTGCAAGTACTGAATCACATATAAAATCTACAGCATGTACATACCATCAGAAATCTGAAAAATAATTCACAAAGGTCAAGCATGCCTTCTGCAGAAAATTGAAGAACTCGGCAGCACACATGTGGCCGCCAACAGGGTTAACGACACCATCGGTGGCCGCTAACTCTAGATCTTAACGGCACTAGAAGCTGCCGTTAAGTTCCTGTCTATGCAAAACACAGACTGAACTCAAAAACGATGGTGAAAGGGGGGTTCCAGGACACGATAAAAATTTGGAAAAATACCTAGGACCTACTAGAGATGTGTATGGACGATGTTCAATGGATACTTGCCTTTAAGAAATTTACACAATGCGATTAGATGTAAGAGAAGCTCTCCTTGGCCAGTGCCAAGAAGCTCTCCTAACCTCCTCGATCCGGCTTTTGTGTTGATGGAAGAAGTATGTCGGGGTCGGGGAAGTCTTCTTCGATGTTCCAAGTGTCCTCCCATCAATGCAGTTCGCCAAGAACCGCACCAGCAAGAGAGATCTACGGCCTCCAAGTTCGGTTTTCACACAACAGAACTAGGGTTTTTGACAAAATGCCAAAAGGGTCTATTTCAGCCAGGAGTTGGGTGTTTTATAGAGTCAAGGGCTTGGGGACACGATTAGGTAGGGTTTCTAGCCGTTGGGAGTCGGTTTCCAAAACAGAAGCCGAAGAATTCGCGGGCGTTTACGGATCATAAGCCGTAATAGATCTGGGAGGTAGGTGTCCGCATTGGCTGCCGCCAACTTGAAGTTGGCGTCCATCGATCTAGACGTTGGCTCAGCCCTAGGCATCCACTCATGTTGACGCCAACTTGACTTTCGACCAGAACACAAAATGCAGTATTTTATGCATACTATATATATATATATATATATATATATATATTGTATAATGCATTACATATACACCATATGTACATAGTTAAACAATCATATATATATATACATGCGCAACTTTACTTAATTATAATATGTATAGGAATACACACACATATATATATTTATTTGTTCACATGACTATACACACTATGCATCCAAACACTATACAACCAAACAACTAAATAAGAGGCAAAATTCGAGGGCCTTACACCCTCTCCCCCTTAAATAAACTTCGTCCTCAAAGTTAGACCGACTCTACTCAAACAATTGGGGATACTTCTTCTTCATCGCATCCTCATGCTCCCAAGTAGCCTCCTCTCGCAAGAAGTTCCGCCATAGCACCTTCACGGACGCAATACTCTTGTTCCGGAGATGCTGAACCTTCCGGTCAAGAATAGCTACTGGTTGCTCAACATAAGATAGATCTGGCTGGATCTCCACTGGCTTGTGACTAATAACATGAGATGGATCTCGGACATATCTCCTGAGCATAGATACGCGGAAAACATGATGAACACTAGCTAGAGCCGGGGGTAAGGCTAGCTCATATGCCATGTTGCCCAATCGTCTGAGAATCTCATACGGGCCAATGAATCTAGGACTTAGCTTACTATGCCTGCCAAATCTAACAACACCTCGAGTAGGTAAAATCTTCAAAAAGACATGCTCACCCACCTCGAACTCTAAATCCTTTCTTCTGTTGTCGGCGTAACTCTTCTGCCTATCCTGCGCCGCAACAAGCCTCTTTCTGATAGGCTGGACCTTATCCAAAGTTTCTTTAACTTACTCCGGACCGATCAACTGCCTATCACCAGTCTCCTCCCAACCTAAAGGAGATCTACAAGGCCTTCCATACAACGCCTCAAATGGAGCCTTACTAATACTCGCATGAAAACTGTTGATATATGCAAACTCCACAAGAGGTAAATGACGCCCAATCATCCTTCCAATCCAGTACACACGCTCTCAACATATCCTCGAGCGTCTGGATAGTCCTCTCAGATTGTCCATCGGTCTAGGGATGGAACACCGAACTAAGCTTCAATTCAGAGCCCAAAGCATCTTGAAGACCCTTCCACAGCCTCGAAGTGAATCTCGGATCTCGATCCGAAATGATCGACTTCGTCACACCATGTAATCTAATAATGCTACTAACATACAATCTAGCTAAATTGTCAACCGATTGCTTCTTCTTCATAGGCAAGAAATGCGCAGTCTTAGAGAATCTATCTACAACTACCCAAATCGAGTCATTGCCCCTCCTTGATCTGGGCAAACCCGTTACAAAATCCATAGTGACAGCCTCCCACTTCCATACTGGCATTTCCATCTTTTGTATAAGGCCAGATGGTCACTGCCGCTCGGCCTTCACTTGCTGGCACACTAAATATCTAGATACAAACTCTGCTACATCCTTCTTCATGCCAGACCACCAAAATGATCTCTTCAAATCCAGGTACATCTTAGTATTACCCGGATGAATAGAGAATCTAGATCTATGAGCCTCTGCTAATACATGCTCACGGACATCTATTATGTCGGGAACACAGACACGATGATTGAACCTGGTCGCACCATCCTCATCACGAGCAATGCTTGCCTTGCCCACTAACTCTTGAAGTCTAGGGTCGGCCTTTTGCTGCTCGATCACCTCATCCAACACCGAAGACCTAATGGACAACTGAACCATAAAAGCCTAACATAATGGCTCTAACTCAGTCATCGCACAAGCCGCATCCTCCAACATCTTCCAATCCTGCTGGAGTGATGATCTCTTCCTACTAAGAGCGTCCGCTACGACATTCGCCTTTCCAGGATGATACTGAAGGTCGAAGTCATAGTCCTTTAGGAACTCAATCCATCTCCTCTGTCGCAGGTTTAATTCCTTTTGAGAGAAAAGATACCTCAAGCTCTTATGGTCAGTGAACACCTCAAATCTGACACCATAAAGATAGTGCCTCTAGATCTTCAGTGCATGAACCACTGCCACATGCTCCAAATCATGAGTCAGATAGTTACGCTCATGCTCCTTCAATTGGCGAGAAGCATACGCCACTACCCTTCCCTGCTGCATCAACACACAGCCTAAACCAATCCGAGATGCATCCGTATAAATGGCAAAGCCCTCATCACCACTCGGCAATACCAATACTGGTGCAGAAGTAAGCTTAGCCTTCAATAATTGAAAGCTACTCTCACACTCCTTGGACCAAACAAACTTCACACCCTTCCTGGTTAGCTTAGTCAATGGGGTGGCGATAGATGCAAATCCCTCAATAAATCGCAGATAATAACCCGCTAAACCAAGGAAACTACGAATCTCCGATGAGGCCCTGGGAATCTCCCAATCCATTACAGCCTGGACCTTCACTGGATCAACTGCTACACCAGCACCAGAGATAACATGCCCAAGGAAATGAACCTCACGCATCCAAAAATCACACTTACTTAATTTTGCATATAGCTTGTGCTCTCGGAGAACTTCTAACACTACCCTCAAATGCTGACGGTGTGTAGCCTCATCTGGAGAATAGACCAACACATCATCGATAAACACTCGAACAAAACTATCTAAATAAGGCCTAAACACCTTGTTCATGAGATCCATGAATGCTGCAGGGGCATTGGTTAGACCAAGCGGAAGAACTAAGAACTCATAATGTCCATAACGGGTCCTAAAGGCCGTCTTGGACACATCCTCACTGTCACGCCCTGACGCGGAATATCGGAACACGAAGCAGTTGTAAGTAAACGGGTACTCAGCAAGTACTAGACATCAAACCATTGCACAATGAATAATACTAAAGAAAACTCTTCTCATTTATAACTTTTCAATGTCTAGTTACAACCATTAATATCAGAGCCAATCTACAGGGCCCAATTACATTGAATAAAAGTAAAAGACTAAACTCAAACTACTAACTTAACTACTATAACTCTAACATAGGACTAAGACACTAGGGTGCTCATAACATCACTCCTGGTCGTTCCCGTCCTCTTGAGTGTATGGTTCATCCTCAGACTCACCTGAGAACACAATGACAAATAACGCAGGGTGAACGATAACGCCCAGTAGGACTTAAGTCTCAATAGTCAAGCAGGCTTTAAATGATTAATGTATTAAAAGGCAGAGTAACTAATGATAGAGCGAGAGAATCAAGTAACATAAGAGATAGCATTATAGCACGTGAACGAAATAGCACAACTTTCCAAATATAGCACAAGAGTCGAGTACAGCACAAAATAGCAGGATGGCCATAGCACAAATAGCACAAAGTATAGTAATAGCACAACGAGTATAGTATAACACTTTTGTCAATAGTTAACGAGAGAACATAGCACTTTTGATTGTCATTTAGATAGTCGAGATAGATAGCACTCGAGTGTAATGCCAAACACTCTGATCATTTAACTCCCATGGGCACTAGCACTTTCGGGCGCACATCCCAGGACCAGATCGGGCTCTTTATATATTACCAAACATTGGTTATATTGTTTATCTTTAGACAATCAGTCAATGGCTAATATAGAGTACCAAGAAATATACGAGAGCACTAGATGAATAGACGAGATAGTAGAGTGAACGTGAATAGATGAGCGAGTAGAGTATAGATGAGAGCTAGTAGTCATTGCACGTAACACGTCAAGTAAACAGGCGATAGTAACAGTTGCACAACACACGCACATGGTGTTGGCAGTCAGGTGGAACTCACGACCCTACCACTGGCCATGTTAAGCACAGGTCCAGAGGTCCGACGTGATTCGGTGTTAGGGTACAACTGGTTCGTCGACCATGTGGGAATCCATGGACAGAGGAGACTTACGGAGGCCTTGAACAAAGACTCACTAGTCCGGCAGAAGGAGTATCTGACGGAGAGTTCGTCCAAGTCAAGAGAGAGGGTGTATATAGAAACAAGTGCTCGACATTCTAGAGGAATTCCAGAATAGTGGACTGTCGATAACGGTATTCCCAAAACATCGCGAGAAAATGTAGAAAAGTCTATTTAAAATATGGCAAATTAATTACATAAATTACCAAATGTATTATGAGATAATTACATGCCAAGTTAAGCCATAATTGGATGGTTCAAAGTGTGTGCATGTATCATGAAATCATAGCTAGAAATAAGACATGTGTATGTCTTTTAAAATCACACAATAATGTTTAGTTTATAACAGGTATTTTTACTGCGTACATGACTGTTAAGAGAGGGTACAAACACTATAGAAAGTCAAGACTTGCAGAGATAGGGGATTTCATGCAAGAAGCCCAGATCGTGACGTACCCTAATGAGGGTCGCGACGGGGTCAAGCAGAACGTGATAGGCTCTTGTACAGGTCGTGATGGCCTCATCGGTTCAGGTAGATAGATCGCGACGGGGTCGCTTGAGGGTCGCGACGGCCTAGTCAGATCGGGCAGCAGATCGCGACGACAGGCCCTATCGCGATCAGATCGCGATGGAAGGCACTGTTGTGATGGCCCTGTGAATGCGACCTATCGGGCCATCGCATTCACAGGGTCTGTGCCCGAGTCCGACAGGGAAAGTATAGTGCTTTGAATTGCGGACCAGACTTACCCTATTTTGACATAGGGTGATTCAGAAAATCATAACTATTTATACAGGCGATGAACAATCATAAAACTAGTTGCGAATTGATCTAAACATGCATGGGTACTTACAGTAAATAGGGATTTTAAAACAAACAGGGCTTCGACATGCTTTGGTCATGTGTATTCATGAAGAACATGAGACAGTACATAGATGAGATCAACGATTTAATTCGCGAGATAGGATAGATGAAAATTAGGGCTTTTAGGGGCAAAAGAAGCCTAACATGCATCGGTATCACTAATAAAAATTTCATAGCATGTGGTTTAGTATACATGGAGATCAAGAATTAAGAAGGGGGCTCAGGGTCATGGAGTTTACAGAACTTCAAAAATTAATAACAAAAGATTTGCTCGATGGAAAAATATGAGATTAGAGGGCTTTGATTCCTGGGTTTAGATCAACCTACAGACGAAATTGATTTAGTTTTGCTCGTGAGAATGTCTACCTTTGATCATTTTCCTCTTCTAGGGCTAGAACTTGAAGAACAGGGTTGAGTGCTTTGAGAGGTTCTTCTCCCTACGAATTCTCCTCTTCCTTGGCCTCTCCTCTTGGCCCAGAAACCCTTGGCAATGAGCTAGGGCCGGCCATGGAGCTTTAAGAGAGTATTTATGTCTCTTGGGTTTCTATTTCCTAATAGGACTCTAATTACTATTAAATTTCGAGATTTCCTATTTCTCTCCTCTTTCCAAGCATGAGAACTTCTAATTGGGTTAGGATGGGAGCTAGATTTGTGGCCAAGCAACTAGGGTAGGTTTAGGAATCCAAATCCAACTCAAACTTCTTATTTAATACATTAAATACCCCTTTTCTATTTAAGTAATAATTTAGTTATGAATTTAGGGTATTTTCCTATTATTTCTCTTTTAAAAATCTCTATTTTAGCCCACTAATTTCTAATGGGTCTATTTAACAAAGCCCATTACTTCTTTTCATTTAATGGGTTTTATTCAATTCTCTTTTATTTGATTTTCTAATTGCTTTTATTTTTATTATTATTAAATTTTTATTTTCCGAAAAATCCAGGTTGCTACACTCACTCCTAATCCTCAACTGATGATAGTCAAACTGCAAATCAATCTTGGAAAAGATCGATGCATTCTGCAGCTGGTCAAATAGATCATCAATCCGCAGTAAGGGATACTTGTTCTTCACAGTCACTTGGTTTAGCTTCCTATAATCAATGCATATCCTAAGTGACCCATCCTTCTTTTTTACAAATAAGACAGGTGCGCCCCAAGGAGAAACACTAGGGCGAATAAATCCCTTGTCTAGCAAATCTTGCAACTGCTTCCTTAGCTCAGCTAATTCCATAGGTGCCATCTGATATGGAGCCTTTGAGATAGGAGAGGTGCCCTAAAGCAACTCTAGGGTAAACTCTATCTCTCTAACCAGTAGCAATCTAGACAAATCATCGGGAAAAACGTCTGGAAATTCCTACACTACATCAATCTGCTCAAGGGTAGGTGACTGATCAGCTTTTGGTACTAATACCACGCTGGCAAGAAATGCGTCACAGCCCTTGCTAATCATCCTCATCTCCCTCATGGCGGAGATGACAAACTTCCCCGCTAAGTTCCTTGGTAATGGATGTGAAAACTCATCCTCACCAGGAATATGGAAAAGGATCTTCTTCCCACGACAATCCACTAATGCATAGTGCTCCTCTAGCCAATCCAGACCAAGAATTGCATAATAGTCCTTCATCTTTAGAAAGAAGAAACACCCATCTAGGACTCTATCTTCAATGCACACAGGTAACGACGAAATACACTTCCTAGTCGATACTGTTCCCACAGGTGTGTGCACGGACAACGAAACCTCTAACTCCTCAAACTCTAATCCTGACTCCAAATCTAACTACCTAGTAAACCACTCGAAAATGAATGAGTGAGTGGCACTCGTATCAAACAAAACCTGAGCGTGCACACCCATGAAAAGAACCATACCTTTAGTGACATGCTCCGCCTGCTTGGCATCCTCACGAGCCAACGCGAACACTCGAGCTTGGGCTCGAGGCCTTTCTGATCGTCCTATAGCTGGCGCTGCTGGGGCTGGCGCTGGTCGCTGGACTCCCTGCTGAAGTCTGGGACAGTCCCAGATCTGGTGCTCGCTGCTCCCACACTTGAGGCACATTCCCGCCAACTTCCAGCACTCTGTACCACCATGTGCCCTCCCACAATGAGGACACTCCTTCTTGCCACTAGGCCTACTACTAGGGGAACGCTGAGAGGCTACCTACTGACTGCCCGATGCCACGGGACACTGCGGTGACTGGTACGCCGCCTTCTTCCTATCTTGCCGTTGGAAAGGAGCTGTCGGCCTCTTCTGCGAAGCCTTCTTCTCCTCAAGGTATTGCTCCATCTCACTCTCCTGACGGCACGCCGCACTAAGAGCCCCATCCAAGGTACAATGATCGAACGCCACAAGCCTCGATTGCAGTGATGGCTTAAGGCCCATCACAAACTTCTTCGTCTTCCTACGCTCATCAGCAATGATATGAGGTACATACTTTGATAGCTCAGCAAACCTGGCCTCGTACTCGAGTACAGTCATGGAGCCCTGAGTCAAGGTGAGGAACTCCTGATCCATCTTGTCATGGATATGGTCGGGAATGAACTTGGCTCGAAAGAGCCTCACAAACTCGTCCCAAGCAACCTCGACAGCACCGTCCTCAAATCTATTACGCAGTAACGAGGACCACCACACATCGGCTCTCTCTTGCAAAACAACCTCCATAAGCACCAAACTAAACAACTCTAAACTTAATACAATATACAAACATATAATACTAACACATACCTGTAGCATATAGGTGCCCAAGCTGACCTTGTCATCCTTAGCACACCTAATAGCCCGAAAGATCTTCTCGATCTCCCTCATCCAGCTCTCCGCAAGCAGTGGATCACTCTCCCCCTTAAAAGAGGGTGGAGCCATCCTCTTGAATCGCTCCATGATGGAAGGACCACCATGATCATACCCCTGGGGAACTGGAGCTGGGGCCTGAGCCTGCTACAACAAATAATACAATTCAACATATATAACATAATAGCAATGTAACAATCATATATTTAAAAGAAAACAGACTACTTCTATCCAACATTGCTAACCTAAGCCTCCAGCTGAGCCTGGAGTGCAGCCTGGGTATGTGCCTGTGTCTGCATAGCCTGCACTAGGCCTTGCATGAATACTCCATAATCAACTAGTGGCAGTGGAGGAAGTACAGTAGGTCCTTGTGGGACTGGGGCCTGCTGCTCATCCCTCTCCTCACGCCTAGGCTCATCCCCTCTAGCATGGGCACCACGCCTACCACGAGAAGCCATATCCTGCAAGACAATTTAATCAATATTAGAAACTAAGTTATTTAGTTCCTAACCATTTTCTTATCTATCTTTCATTCATTATTAATCATTTCTTCACATGTGGACAATTCTATAAAGACTTAGCATATAATGAAGATGATGGTGTATATTCATGTACAATCTCAACCGGTGGCTCTGATACCAATCTCTGTAACGACCCTCCTTATATCGGTACGGTTATACCAACCCACGTCGGTATAATGAACGTCGTCACAGTGGGACATTGACCCAATACTAACACTAAGCTGAGATGTATAGAAATATAGACATAGAACAGCAGAAATAAAAGAATTAACTTCATTCTTATTCCATCATCCACATTAGATATCCACAGTCCATATAGCAAATAAAGAGAACTAAAGTCCACATAATTGAAATTCCAAATCAAATTACATTGTTCATTTACAATTACATAAGTTTGCAATTACATACTATGAAAATGAAAATACAATGTAGAAATCTCCACAACAAGCTACTCCTCTTGCTTGGAGTCGCTCTTAACAATCTCCTCCAAGGAAGTAGAGTCGACTGCTACACCTGTATGCCAAAGCAAGAGTGAGTCTAAAAGACTCAGTAAGCATACCATATACAACATCCATACACATATTGCATGCTTTTATCCAATTCAAGTATAACACATGGAAACCTATATCAATTTAAGCACAGGGATTATGGTTGAGACATTAAACAATGTAATATGATCACCTACACATGCTTTCTATGTGAAACATGTAACATGATTTATAACCAAACATTATTCATGTCATGATAACATTCTACTAATCTAGAGCATGGAATCTAGCACAAAGTAATAGTAATCTAACATGTATTCTAATCATTTCGACATGCTCATTTCACATTCATTTACACAATTAACTTGTTGTTTTAATGCAATAAATTCACAATCATATATGATACCTGTGATGCCCTGAATTTTTATTCACTCATAATTTGTGCATGTGCATTTGATTGTTGCAAGTATGGTAGGTGTATTTAGTAGTGTATATTGAAATTCTATATTCCTCATGAATAACATGCATGTATTTTTATGATATTTAGGTGAGAATAGGCAATTAGCTAAATTGTGTATATTGTGTATATTAAGAATCTCATGCATATAGTACTTAAGTAATGTTGTGCAAGTTTAATCTAATTACTGGTGCGCATGTTGTATCTATCTATTTCATGCATAATGTACATAAGTATGTTACACCCGTGTGTGTATACTATATATATGTCAAATCAAGTGTGTGCATGCAAGAACTATTTTATGGAATAGATTATTCCTAGCTAACTTAATTCATATTGCCTCCTAATGATTGTGAAGCCCTCGCAATTCTTGTCATTTTATTTTGCCACGTGTTGAGTCACGCTTATGTAAAACATCATGTACGCATAGGTAGATATCTACGTACATATTATCTTAGTGTACTTATGTATGCATGTGTATGTCTAGGTATAAATATTGTTGATTGCATGGTGTAGTAATATGCATGTTATACCTTATACATTGTATGTATATACATAGTGTAAATATAGTTCTTTGCATGGTTTTGGTGTTCTGGCCGATAGCATCTTGGTGTCAACATGAGTGGACGTTTATGATAAGTAAACGTCCATATCGATGGATGTCAATTGTATGTAGACGGCCAGCTTTGTGGGTGTCTATTTCCCTAATTTTCTGTGCACTGCAGAACGCAGAGAGCATGGATTGGGCTAGCTCCTTGATTGGGGAGATGTCACCTACATCTCTCCCATCACCTGTGCGCCAAGCCCCTATGCTCAACTTATAAAACTACCTTCCCTAGTGACTAGAAGAGCCCTCTTGGCTCTTGCAAAGTGAAACCCTAGCTGTGAGTGGGAGCATGAGAGAAAACTTGACTTTGGGAGCTCAGATCCGGTGATTGAAGGCATCTTCTGGAGATCTACCACAACAAGGAGGAAGTCCAAGCATAGGAGAAGACTTCCCCGGCGCTGGACTGCGGCCTACAACCCACTAGAACCTGGAGCAAAGGAGTTTTGGAGGCTTCTTGGCGCTGCCCAAGGAGAGCTTCTTTCGCCATTTTGATCCGTTTGGAGATTTTTCTAAAGGCAAGTAAACCCTAGATCTTAAGCTTGTGCATGTCCCCTAAGTCCTAGGTATTTTTGTGGGTTTTAATTCGTGTTTTGGAGCCCTACATTCCCCTTTCTTTCAAGCTCGATCTGTGTTTTTACACATACGGAACTTGACGGCAAGATCCCTTGCCGTCAAGATCTTGTGTTGACGGCATGCGATGCTGCCGTCAACCTCTGTGAACGGCCAGCCCCTTGCCGTTTAGTTCTTAAGGACAGAACAGTGAACTGTTCTTCCCTATATGATTAATCTCTGGACTTCTTCGCATGAGGATATAGTGTAAATTTTATATGTTATGTAAATTAGCTAATAGAATGTGTTGTGAGATTTTTATGTTTTCTATAATTAGTATGAATTGTTAGAAATATACATGTTTGATATGCTCTTTAATGTGGTAGCTTCCTGATTACCTGATCTATGTTGTATTTGAGTGCCGCATAATTTGTGGAGGATGTGTCTACACCTCAGTCCATGTCTTGAGAATTTGGGAATTTTCCCATGACCATGCAATATACTGTAATTTCTGTATTGAAAATAGAGAATACAAGTAGGTTATGTTAAAAATCTCAGAAAATTGTATGACGCAAGATAATTTCAGGGAAAATTTCTATGGTAATATGGATGTTAGACACAAGTTTGTGAACTGTTAAATTCGATCCTAGCATTTTGAGTCCATGTTAAACTGATTTATGAATAGCATGTAAATGAGTGTTTTATTTTCTATAAATCCTGCATAGCTCAGAAAAATATGAAAAGTTTGCATGTATGATCTGAAACCTTCAACAAGTCTGTGGTTAAATTCTCATATGATTTGGGGAACAGAAATTAATATTCATGTAAATTTCACATGAAAATAGAAATTAAAGTGTGTCCATCGAGATGATTTACTTGCTGATTGATCTCAGTATGATTGGGATAATTTTTCTGAGTGTTTAAATCCTGTTAACAGTAGTATCATGTTACGGTTAACTGAGACATGTGGAAATTATGGATGTAACATATAAAATGATTCAACAGAATAAGTAAAACATGTGAATAATTTGTGAAAATGCGATAAAGTGAATGTAATGTGTAATAATTGGGCCGAAAATGACACGGCTACCATAGAGGCTTCGAGAGTTGTACATAGAAAAGTCCCTACGGAAAGCTCTATGTGTGAAAAGTTCGTCCTAAAGGCATTAGGGAAATCCTGGAGGTGGACAAGTACCACTAGATAGGGTGGAGAGGGCTTCTCCCGGTCTGCGCAGTTACCAAGATTCACCACTGTATTGCTTAGGTGGTGGGTATGTGATTATGAGTTGCGTTATGTGTTATGTGTTATGAGATGTGATGAGTTGTGTTATGCGGTGAGTTATGAGAATGAGATATTTGTTAGTGTCCTCTACTGGTAGTTAGGACTATGTGTCATGGCAATTTGTTTAAGCAATGAAATATGAATAAAGTGTGAAATGATATGTGAACGTGGCACATGGTGAGTGCAAATGATATGATATGTGATAGGCGAAAACAAAAGTAAATGATATGATAATTATGTGAAATGAGATGTGAGGGAGAGTTAATGCAAATGAGAGTGTGCTTGCATGTGAAAACTAGTTTATTAGCATGCTATCTTTATGTTTTCCATATGTTAATATCTCAATTGAAATGCCATGCTTAGTATCATATCATGTAGTTTAAAATTCGTCATGTAATGGTGTATGTGAGTAAACTTAGACAACCATGTTATTTATGCAACACAAAATATGAACATGTAGACTTGTCGAACGGATAAGATAATATGTGAATAATTATAGATCCATGTAATTGAATGTAATGCATATAAGAACCAAGTAAAGTGTGATTATGAACATGGTAAATACATGAATAATATTTGGATTCCATGCTAGTTGAAATGCTCAATTAGTATAAAGTTTCATACTTAAGTGCTTATTGTTGCTAAATGGTTTTACCATGTTTTAACCTTCAATTCATACTATAAAATGTGAACCTATGTGCATGTGGTTTTATTATGTTAAAAACAGCAAGCAAATTGTACAATTAAATACGAAAAGTGCATGTGAAAAGAAAGTAGTCATCATGCTAGCTTGTTCTTTTCCCTTATGCTCAATTTTATGCTTTAGTGGTAGAGATATCTAGGGAATGAAATAATGTGTGGATGAACCATGCTACATGTTAGGTGTATGAAATATGTACATGTGTATAATGTAATGCTCATGATTTAGAATAGAAATATGATAGACTAAAGAATGCTCATGTGAATAAAATATGTGTTGCTACTTAGGAGTAAGGACCATGTGTACCCTTGTGATTTGATGATAGTGTGCATCTCTTTAATGTTAATGGCTTAGTGCGAGTGTGACATGTTTAAGTTTAAGTCTTTGGTTTGCTTGCTGAGTCTTTGAACTCACTCTTGCTTCGGCATACAGGTTGACAGGTATCGTGTACTAGAAGGAAGCTTAGTGAGGATCGCCATTTAGAAGACTGTTTTGTGAAGCTGCTACTAGTTGTACTTTTCTTTTTCTCATAGTATGAAAAGAAATATTGTATGGACAATATTTGGACAATGTAGTTCTTTTATCTTGTATTAATGTGGACATTGTCTTTCTATTTCGCTATGTAGATTGTGGAATGTGTGTTGGTGATGGATTAAAAGTTGAGTTATTTATTTTATTCCGCTGCACTCTATTGCTATCCAGGTACATATCAACCTATCGACTAGTGTTGGGTACATGTCCCACTGTGACGACGCCCTTTATACCGATGGGGATTGGTATAATCGTACCGGTATGAAGAGGGTCGTTACAATACCACATTTTATCAAGCACGGATTGAATGTTAAAACAACTCAAGTTGATTGACAATACTATACAAATTTAGCATGAACTAGGTACTAATTGAGTAACATATTTAACCTGGAATCTAGACATTCTTTCATGCATTTACCACATTTGTAATCACACTTAGCTTGCTGTTTAACACGCATTACACATTATTCACATGGATTACACTTATTAACATGCTAGCACATTCACTTTATATCTTCACATACTCAATTACACATTTCACATTTCACAAGTTCACATGCACATATATTCACATTTCACATTTAGTTGCCGTGACACATAGTCTAAACCACCACTAGAAGGACACACATAACACATTCACATACCTATCACCTAGGCAAAACAGTGATAGATCTTGGTTAACTACGCAGAACCGGGAGAAGCACTCTCCACCCTAACCAGTGGTACTTGTCCACCACCAGGATTTCATCCTAATTGCCCATAGGATTTCACACACTATGAACCTTCCCGTAGGGACTTTACTATGGTAGGGTCCCACATCCCTCTATGGTAGCAGTGTCACACACGGCATAGTTTATACACTTTACATTAATCACATTGTTCATGACGTTCACATGCACTAAATTATACCATTCCATCCACTTGTATACAATCACATAATTTTCAGTTTATCTAATAATATGCTACTATTTATAGTGTTAAATAGGTCATAACTTAATTCTATTCATGCTGCAATATACTAAAATACATACAATTAACATGGGCATGATCAACATAGTTATTTTCTATCATATAACCCATAAGAGTATCTACTGTTAACAGAATGCCATGAAATTTTTATCACAAATCCCCACCAGTAAACCTATCATATATTGAATTTCTCATATTTTTTGGATCTATAACACAATATACTAATTAGAACATAATTCGTTCACATTTACCGCTAATTACATCTACACATGGTACACAGCAGGACAGTCAGTTGTAATAATTTTAGAACTTGCTAACAGTCATCACGTAGCCATAGAAATTTTTGGGAAAGTCTACATAACATGAATCTATTTAAACAAGAATCAATGATGCTAAAATATGCTTGTAATCTTATTTCAGAATTCTTGATAATTAACACAGTACATATAAATTCACCCTAAATTCATGATAAGACCCACTGCAAGTACTGAATCACATATAAAATCTACAACATGTACATACCATCAGAAATCCGAAAAATAATTCACAAAGGTCAAGCATGCCTTCTGTAGAAAATTGAAGAACTCGACGGCACACATGTGGCCGCCAACAGGGTTAACGGCATCATCGGTGGCCGCTAACTCTAGATCTTAACGGCACCAGAAGCTGCCATTAAGTACCTATCTGTGCAAAACACAGACTGAACTCAAAAACGATGGTGAAAGGGGGGTTCCAGGACACAATAAAAATCTGGAAAAATACCTAGGACCTACTAGAGATGTGTATGGACGATGTCCAATGGATACTTGCCTTTAAGAAATTTACCCAATGCGATTAGATGCCGGAGAAGCTCTCCTCGACTAGTGCCAATAAGCCTCCTAACCTCCTCGATCCGGCTTCTATGTTGATGGAAGAAGTATGCCGAGGTCGGGGAAGTCTTCTTCGATGTTCCAAGTGTCCTCCCGTTGATGCAGATCGCCAAGAACAGCACCAGCAAGAGAGATCCACAGCCGCCAAGTTCGGTTTTCGCACAGTAAAACTAGGGTTTTTGACAAAATGCCAAAAGGGTCTATTTCGGCCGGGAGTTGTGTTTTATAGAGTCAAGGGCTCGGGGACACGATTAGGTAGAGTTTCTAGCCGTTGGGAGTCAGTTTCCAAAACAGAAGCCGAAGAATTCGCGGGCGTTTATGAATCATAAGTCATAACAGATCTGGGAGGTAGGCGTCCAAATTGGCTGCCGCCAACTTGAAGTTGGCATCCATCGATCTTGACGCTGGCTCAGCCCTAGGCGTCCACTCATGTTGACGCCAACTTGATTTTCGGCGAGAACACAGAATGCCGTTTTTTATGCATACTTTATGTACATACATATATATATTGTATAATGCATTACATATACACCATATGTACATAGTTAAACAATCATATATATATACATGCACAACTTTACTTAATTATAATATGTATAGGAATACACCCATATATATATTTATTTGTTCACATGACTATACACACTATGCATCTAAACACTATACAACCAAACAACTAAATAAGAGGCAAAATTCAAGGGCCTTACACCATCTGTCTGCCGATGAAATGTTGAACTCAGCTTCAACTGACTGCCAAAAGCTTGCTGCAAACCCTGCCAAAATGGAGATGTAAACCTCAAGTCACGATCTGAGATGGTCGACTTCAGAATGCCATGCAACTTTACAATGCTATCAATGTACAACCTGGTCAAACTCTCCAAGACTGCTTCTTCTTCATGGCTAGGAAATGAGCACTCATCAAAAATCTATCAACAATCACCTAGATAGAGTCGTTTCCTCTAACCGATCTAGGCAAACCAATCACAAAATCCATCGTGATCTGCTCCCACTTCCATTGAGGGATATCCATCTTCTACATCAATCCTGAAGGTCTCTGACGCTCTGCCTTCACCTGTTGACACACCAAACACTTGGCCACAAAATCTGCAACATCCCGCTTCATGCTGGACCACCAAAATGAGCGCTTCAAATCTTGGTACATCTTCCCACTGCTTGGGTGAATAGAGAACTGGGACCGGTGAGCTTCTTCCAGGATTTCACTCTTCAGATCCACAACATCAGGAACACATAGTCGATGATTCAGACGAATAATACCATCTTCATCCCTTACTACACCAGACTTCCCCACCAATTCTTGCAATAGAGGATCATCCTTTTGCAAGGCAAGGACCCTATCATGCACAGTGGATCTAATGGTCAATTGAGCCATGAACATGCGACACAATTGTGGCTCTAGAACGGCCAAAGAACTAGTCACATCCTCAATCATCTTCCAATCCTGATGCAACATCTGCCTCTTTCTACTTAAAGCATCGGCCACCACATTAGCTTTGCCAGGATAATAGGTAAGCTCAAAGTCATAGTCCTTCATGAATTTGATCCATCTTCGTTGCCTTAGGTTCAGCTCCTTCTGGGAAAATAGATACTTCAGACTCTGATGGTCTGAGAACAACTTAAAACGCACACCATAAAGATAGTGTAGACACCCGATTCCAGCCTATAAGTCGAACCACATTTCTTGTTATCTTAGTGAGCCCCAAGTTGGTCACTCACCTTTAGCACATCATTAGCCTTGCTTTGAGCCCATTAACATCCCAATTTTCATGATATCCTGTCCATTATCTCTTAAAAGAGTCCTTGAGCCTTAAATGCCCATTATTCTCCCATTTAATTGACCAATAATTCAAGAATAATCGATTTTCCTTGACACGACGGGTCGTGGTGCCGCGTTAATCTTGTTGCGCCCCCTCTGGTCATCGCGACAGCCCATGCATATCCATGCACGTGGCCTTACTGTCGCGCCCCTTCTGGTCGTTGCGTTCATATCTGTCGTGCCCCTACGACCCGTCGCAACAACAGCCACATGCGCTAGCCTCCGCAACCACCTCCTATTTATCCTCTTATGGCCTTTGCATTTATCCCCAAGAAACCCCCCAACCTCCTGAGAGCATCTTGGGTTTGTGGGACTCTTTGGAGGCTCCTTTGGACTCTCACCCACGAGATTTAATGGCAATTATCTCTTATTTGGGTAATTATCATAAAAATGAGATTATTCTCTCTCATTTTCTTTATAAAAGCAAGGCCCTTCCTTCAGAACGAGGGGAGCCCCATTTTTCACCCCGAAGGGCTGCCAAAATTTCTTGTGACCAACACTTAGCTCGTAGCTCTTCCATTCCTCTCATCTTCCTCTTATTCCCTTCACCAAGCCTTGCCCATTTCTTTATCTACGGAGCTTGGAGTTTGAGGAGGGCGACCCCCACTTCTTCTGAGGCTTTAGCACGAGCCAAGGATGCATATAAATGCTAGGGAGTCGCCCCATATGGGGCTCTTTCTTCCCTCTTCCCTCATTTCCTTTTCCCATGCATGTTATCTTATTTTCTAGATAGGCTGCATTTCTTTTCACCCACGTTTTTCATCACCTAAGGGGTTAAAAACCACCCCCCAGGTCAGTTCCCACCATGTTCTTTTCTTCCATTTCATTTTTGAATAGTTTTTGCACTTAATTTGTTCTAACAGGGTTTGTTTGTTTGTTTCTCTTGTTTTGGCAGGTATTCAGGCAACATTCTATGAGCAACTCTTGTTCTCTGGCCGGCCGGAGAGCAGGAAGAAGGTCCTCTTAAGTTTTCTCCCGCACTACAGAGGACGCGACGGGCGAGGGCGACGCGACATAGAGACGCACCCTACACGGGTGTCGCGGCATCAAGCCAGTCGCGATCTCAGTAAGTCCTTCTGTCCTCTTTCAATTTCCTAGCTTAGTTAGCCCATCTCGTTCTTATTATTAGGCAACTATCTAGGTGGTGATCACATCCATTTTTCATGCTTCTATAGTTAATCCATGTTTGCGTGTTTTGGGGGTGCACATTCCCCATGATTACACCTTTTGGCGATCACGGTGGGACCTTCAGTGCTAGCCTCGTGAGTTTAGCCTGCTTGCCTGCCATGTTTTGTTGTTTAAATGTTTTTTTAGAACCCTGTTAGGTATGTTTTTTTGTGTTGTTTTGATGTTCCTGTCTTCTGTTGGGAACGCGGCGTATCACGTCGCCGCGATCTGGTCGCGACGACAGCAACCGACGCGATAAGAGGTACGTTTCTCTCCCCTTCTGTCCACTCTATTTCTGTTCTGAGGATTCATCCATGTCTCTTCCATCTGTTCTGCCATGTATGTTCGTGTTTCTGACTGTTAGAATCCTGTTAGGGTTTGGATTTTCCTTTTCATTTACTGTTTGTTTTCGGGCCTTGTTGCGACTGATCGTGGGGTCGCGATCTTGTCGCGCCGTGCTTGGAGGGCGCATCTTTGGGTACACTTTGCTTGTTAGTTCTTTTGATCCATGTTCCGGTTTCTGTGTGATTCATGAGCTTTGCTGTGTTATGTTGGTTATTCCATGCTTGTTCTGTGCTTCAGGGTAGCCTGTTTGCTCTTTGTCTGCGTGTGAAAGGCCTCAGCATTCTGCTGATATCACGGCTGGGTGGCCAGTAGCGATAAGGTCGCGGCGTATCTAGTCGCCGCGACTTCGTCCGAGGCCTGTTAGTCACCCTGTTTTGTTATTAGTTAGATATTCCATACATTTTGGATAGTAAGGCCCGTGCATACACGACTAATCCATATTGTTTAGGTCGTCCTCCTTGGTTGAGTGGGTCCTCTCACCTACGAGCACTCGTGGGTTAACTAGGGCCGCCTTTCGAGGGCCTCCGTAAGTCCCCATGACCATACGTACGTTGCGGTTCACCGGGCTAGTTGTACTCGTTGTACCCTTAGTTTGAGCCATCCCCACATGTGAGTCGTGTGTCTCCCCTAGTTACACCGGAGGACTTGAGTTCATACCTATTAGGGTCCCGCTTGATTGAGTGATATTCCATTAATCAATCCATTTAAAGGTTAAGTGCAAATGCTAAAAATTTGGTCATCAATCATGATAACTTGAGTGCTTATTCGGTGCATCCTTTCTTATCTCACAGTCCCTTCTTGTTAGTGATAGTTGCTTAGGGGCGGTGCATGCATCATTGTCTAGGTAGATCGAGTCAGTCCCCTCCAACCATTGTTTTGTATCATAATCCCTTATACGGCATGGACCATTTCCGCATCCTTGCCGATGATTCTCTGCCCATTGGGCTTCTAGAGGATGCAGCCCAACCCTCCGCAGCTGTCCTCTCTGGGCACATCGAGCCCTCTCTTGCCACCGGTGGTCAATCCCACCCTCCTTCTCCTCCTAGGGTGGATGACCCACATTCTCAATTTAGTCAGCTCCTTCCTCATCTGAGTCCGGACCAAGTCCGTGAATTTCTGGCCGCTGCCAAAGGCAAGCGACCCTTATCTCCTCCTACTCACAGTTTTGCCCAACAAGCAACTTCCTCCGCTCCTGTTATTTCAGCACCACACGTACCCTCCGTGGTGGCAGACCCTACACCCCTCCGTCCATGGGCTATTCACTTTTCTGAGCCCAGCTATTTCCCAACGCAGGATGTTTGGCCCAGATCCCCTCCAGTCTCATCATTCTATAGGGCCAAACCTGTTCCCTTACCCCGCAGAGATCTTACTCCTTAGAGCAACCCCGCTCTCTCATCCCTACTCATCATGCCACGTCTCCCTCCGACTTCTTTGCGGAGTGGGCGACTATGAAGAGGGAGCTTCATGATCTAAGGAGACAATTGGACCAGCGAAAAGCCGTGGAAATTCCCCTTCCATCTTTTCAACACCTTCGGGTCCCACCTCAGTCAGAACTTCCTGTGTACCAGCATTATTCTGGGGTAGGAGACCCTTATGTACATTTGAAAGATTTTGTGCATGAGTCTGCACCGCACAAGTACGACCACCATCTCATGGCGTACTTGTTTCAAAAGTCATTGGATGGGGCGGCCCTCGAGTGGTTCTACTCTTTGCCCCCCGAGGAGGCCGAAGATTTTTCGCATTGTTGAAGAAAGATTCTTACAGCAGTTTCAAGACCGGGTCAGACCTGAGTATTCATTTGTTGATTTAGTGACTGAGAAAATGAAGCTTGATGAGGAGTTTGTTGTCTACGCCGACAGGTGGCGTGCCTTGGCTGCTAAAGTCCGATGTCCCATGCCGGAGGAAGAGAAGATCAAGTTGTTGATTTCCAATGCCACACCCACCTACCGTGCCATCTTAGCTATGAATGACATCACCACCATGCACCAATTGTATAGTCGAGCCCATTTCATCCATACTCAGCTCAAGGATTCACCCATTCACTCTATGTTTAAGGCCCCTAAATCCCACTATCCCAAGAAGCCCCAGGGACCTGTCACTGGGGGAATCCAAACCAATGAGCAGGTAAGTGCAGTGAACAACCCCCAAGGCCCGGTAGGTAGGGCACCCTTTAATCAGCAACCCCAACAACCATGGAACAATAGGCAGCCGCCTCCTCAGGGCCAAAACCCCTAGCAAGACCAGCGTCAATACAATCAAGTCCCTCCGCCCCAAAATGGCTATGCTCCCCGAAAGCCCAATGGGCCCAAGAGAGCTCAGTATTCTCTTCTTCCTGAGACCCTGGCCGACATCTTTGCGGCCCTTATGTCTCTAAATGCTCTTAGGCTCCCTCTCGAAAAACCAAATTGGAACATGGCAGCGGACCAAACAAAATATTGTGTGTACCATCGCCATCCAGGACACAATGTGTCAGATTGCTTCCAATTTCGGGACGTTATTCATGATATCCATAAGCAGAATCAGATTAATTAGGCCGAGATGAAGAGATTGATCCAGACACTAAGGGACCAACAGGGTCAAAGGCAGCAACAACAACAGCAAAGGCGACAGCAGCCATAGCAATAGCAGCAGCAATTCTAGCAGCAACAGCAACAATTCCAGTAGCAATAGCCGTTCCAGCAGTAGTACCAACAACAGCAGCAGCAGCAACAACCACAGCAGCCAATCAATGACCTCGGCATAATTCGTAACCCCATGCCGCAACACCAGCCTGCTTCGAACCCTCAGCCTGCTCCACCACCTCCTCCACCCGCTCAAGTTAACCCCGTCGTCCACCATCCACCACCAGCAGCCGCGTGGGCCTACGACGACGAGCACGAAGTAGGTCAGCTTTTGGTTATTTCCCACCTCACACCTACTTCCACCATGCCTAATACCACCACATCCACACCTACCACATCCACCGTTGCCACCCTTACCTCACCACTCTACAACAACCCCGTCATACCACCCGTTATCCTGTCACCTCTCAACATCCCATTCTCCCCTACGCCAACACCCTTATTAGCCACCCACTCTATCATTGACACCACTTCACCTCCCCTTCACCACAACCTCGCCCTACGGAGCGGGCGGATGTTCCACCGAATGTACCCAAATGCATCCGTGTCTATGCCGGGTTAGCCGACCCAAACTTCCAACAACCAGCAGTAGCAACAAGACATTGAGGAGATAGATCCAGTCCCGGGAACCCAATATGACATACTGAAGCATCTGGATCAAACTCCAGCCAAGATATCCATCCTAGAGCTAATTAAAAGGTCGCAGACACACCAAGATGCCCTGAGAGCCTTTCTGCAAAGGGTCATGGTAAATGAAGATATGAACCTAGATAATCCACCATTTGTTCTCTCCATTGTCAACAAATGGCCAACCATTACTTTTACAGACAGAGAGCTAGCTCCCCCAGAGGCCAGGAGAATGCCTTTATATGTCACCTTGACCATAAACAAAGTGGTTGTCGATGCCGCATTAGTCGACACCAGAGCTTCTATAAATGTGTGCCCGCTAAGTACTTTGAGGTCCTGCAACATTTTCGAGCGCCGCCTGCAGCCCACTCCTACAACCATAGCAGCCTATGACAATTCCCGACGGGCCTGCCATGGCATCATCTCTTTACAAGAAGAATTAGGCCCACTTGTCATGACAGTGGATTTTTATGTGCTTGACATTGATCCGACCTTCAAAGCCATTTTGGGTCGCCCATGGATTGAGGTGTTATGGGCAGTCCCCTCTACAGCTCATCAATGCTTGAAATTTCCATTCCATGGCCATATAGTCAAAGTTAAAAGTGCAGCAACTTCACATACAGTGGAGGCCAACGAAAAGATAATGCCATCGGTCTGGCCATCTAACAAGCCCATCATCTCAGTGCTTGATGTGAATTTTCTATGGGCTTACACATTTTCCAGCAGCCGTCAGATTGTATCTCCATCGGTGGCCGCCATTAAGAAGAACACATTGACAAACACCAAGGGGTGGAATATCATGGTTAGGATTGGATATCAACCAGGAAAGGGTCTTGGCGCCCACCTTCAGGGGAGGACTCAGATCATCAATGACCCCAATAAATTCACAAAGCGTGGCCTTGGATATCAAGAAGGACTCAAACTATGGGCGGCACATTCATCTGCACCAAAGTCAGACCAAGACCCTCTCACCTGGACACTCTATGATCATTTTGTCAGAGGGCCCGTACAGTCAGGCTACAATACTATTATGACAGAAGCACTGTTATCCCCGTATCAAGCTCTGGAGGCCCAGCGGCACAGCAAAAAGAGGAAGCCTGAAGAAACAAGGGCAGAAGAACCAGATCTGGAAGACTTAATCTCAGCCGTCAATTTTCTGTTCAAGGAGGACAACACCGTGCAGTCCCCGGTAGCAGAGGCAGAAGAACAAGACCTTGTCTTGGCAGTCAATCAGTTGTTCAGTAAGGACAGCATTCCACACTCTCCAGCAATAGAACAGTCAGTATCAGCAGCCACCACCACGCGACAGTTGCTTGGACCTAGTGAGGATTTTGAAGTCGTAACCCCCATCAACCCAGCAAAGGAGTTCGGGCTAGGGTATCCCCGGTCATTTTGTATCTTCCATCCTTGTTTATAATTTCGCCTTCATCCCTTCTTCTCCTCCTCTTATCCTCCAGTTCTCCCCTAACGCTCTCAAAGCGTTAACCATTTCTTCGTCCCTTTTCACTATTTTCTTTAATGGCTCAGTTTTGTCCTTCTCCCGATGCCTCCACATGTAGGATTTTTTATTTCTTTCCTTAGTTTAATATATCAAAAATAATAATAATAAATTATCCAAAAAAATGGGTGTGCTTCCTCCCTTCAATCCCCTCATCAATCGGACGGCGATCCCCATCTTCTCTCCCTTTTCTTCAGACGGCGATCCCCGTCTTTCCCCCTTACTCCTTCATCGGATGGGAATCCTCGTCCTTCCTCTCCTTCCAAGCACCAATTCCCCACCTCGATCCCAACTCCTGGTGGCGATCCCCGCCACTTCCTGCTGCAATCCCCTTTGCTTGACGGCGATCCCCGTCACCCCTACTCTCAGCACTCGGATGGTGATCTCTGTCCCGGTGCTCCCTTGCTTTCGACGGCAATCCCCGTCACCCGCGCACTCCTTCGCTTCCTTGACGGCGATCCCCGTCACTCTCTCCTCCTCCTTGGTGGCGATCCCCGCCTTTCCCCTCCTTCTGCTTGAGCCGCGATCTTCGCCCACTGACCGCCATGGTCATTTTGGGTGATCTCGGTGAGGGGCCTTCTGTTCCCCTGCACTCCAACTCTACTGCGGGCACCCTGAGCTCGAGTGGCCCGCCTCCACCTCCAGACCCATCGGAGGATTCCCGCGGCCCAGCCGCGCCTATTTCTTTCCCTTCAAATAAACCTCTGGACTCTTCTCCAGAGCCTTTTGTAAATATCAACCCTATTTTAGACTCAGGGGTAGAATCTAGCAAGTCCTCATCCCCGTCTAGGAAGAGAAAGGGTAGTGGCATACCTAATAGATATTTGATGGATCTAGTGCAAAGGTGTGGCGCTCTTCTAGCTATTGAAGAGTTTGTCCAGGAAGCTGTAATTTTAAACATAGAAGCTCAGCACGAAGAGGAAGGGCTGGACGATGGGTTTGGAGTATATGAAATCTTAACTGGGGAAGACCCAGAGAATGAAGAAGATGGTGAGATAAAGGACGCTGTCGAGATGTATGCAAGTGGCATGAGAAGATTCGATGAACCCACATCGGTAGTGGACGAACCCACCAAAGAGGTAAATGTTGGAACTGAAGAAGATCCCAAGCTCCTAACTATAGCTTCCAGTCTCCCTCCTGTGGAAGAAGAGGCGCTCATAGAAATGCTAAGGGAGTTCAAGGATTCTTTTGCCTTGTCATATGACGACATGCTTGGCATCGACCCCGAATTGGTGGAGCATAGGTTAATCTTAAAACCAGGGGCGGTTGTCGTTAAACAAAAGTTGAGGCGTTTCCTCCCCCACATTACTTTGAAGATGAAAGAGGAGATTGAAAAACTACACAAAGCTAGGTTCATCCGTGTAGTCCTCTATCCATTGTAGGTGGCGAACATAGTCCCGGTAATGAAAAAAGATGGAAGAGTGCGAATTTGCATAGACTTCCGAGACTTGAATAAGGCATGTTCAAAGGACGATTTCCCTTTACCTCATTTGGATGTGTTGATTGATAATACCGCTGGGTATGAAACTCTGTCATTCATGGATGGGTATTCAGGATACAATCAAATCTGTCTAGCCCCGGAGGATCAAGAAAAGACTTCATTCACCACACCCTGGGGAACCTATTGCTATGTGGTCATGCCGTTTGGATTGAAGAATACCGGCGCCACTTATCAAAGGGCGATGTTAGCTATCTTCCACGATATGATTCATATTAATGTTGAGGTTTACGTGGATGATATTTTGGTGAAGTCTCGGACTCAAAGAGAACATTCCTCCGTGCTTGCCAAAGTGATCCGCCATGCACAAGAATATAAATTGAAGATGAATCCAAAGAAGTGCGTGTTTGGGGTTTCTTCAGGCAAATTGTCAGGTTTCATAGTCAACAAACGGGGGATTCAGATATACCCTCACAAGGCCAAGGCAATAAATGAAATGCCTCCTCCTAAAAACATATCTGAGCTTCGAGGTTTAATTGGTCGACTTTAGTTCATAAGGAGATTCATATCTCAGCACTCTCCAAGATGTCGTCCTTTCTATGAACTGTTAAAAGGGGGAGCCAAGTTTGAATGGAACGCCAAATGCCAAGAAGCCTTCGATGAGCTTAAGAGTTATCTCATGAATCCGCCCGTGCTGCAGGCGCCCGTCCCTGGGAAACCCTTAATCCTATATCTATCGACTATTGAGGACTCCCTAGGAGCTGTCCTTGTGCAACATGATGACTCTGGCAAAGAAAGGGCAGTCTATTACTTGTCTAGGCTCTTCAATCCTTCCAAGCTCAAGCTCACCACAATGGAGAAAACATGTGCAGCGCTAGTGTGGGTAGTGCAGAAATTGAACCACTACTTCTTAGCCCATAGGGTGAATTTGATTTCTAGAATGGATCCTATTAGGTATCCCCTAGAGAAGCCAATCCTCGCCGACAGATTGGCACGTTGGCAGAGCTTCTTGTCTCAATTCGATATCACCTTTGTAGTCTAGAAAGCTATAAAAGGGTATGCCATTGCTGAGCACCTCGCTCACCTTCCGTTTCCTCACAGTGACACGGTTCAAGAAGATTTCCCCGATGAAAACTTGTCACTCATCTCTCGCGATCCCTTCTGGTCGCTCCACTTTGATGGGGCTCTCAATTCTAGGGGACGGGGCATAGGTGTTGTCTTGCTCACCCCAGAAGGGATCACCATTCCACTTGCATATCAACTCCAGTTCCCTGCCACCAATAATGTCTCTGAGTATGAGGCTCTCCTAGCCGGTCTGAACCTTGTCTATCTCTTAGGCGCACGCCATCTCAAGATCATAGGATACTCTCAACTTGTTCTCCGGTGGGTCCTTTCTACCTATCGCACTCGTGACCCTAAGCTCAATCCCTATCAAGATCTGGTCACACTCCTAGCCAAGCAATTCCGCAAACTCATCTACATTCACACCCCTCGCTCTCAGAATATCCTGGCCGATGCCCCGGCATCCCTGGCCTCATCTCTCTCTTTCCCTCTCAGCTGCAGCGCTGAGATAATCACTGTTCAAAGATTAGAAGCTCCCTCCACTCAGGACCCTTGGTTCAATAACCTTAGGAGCTCTTTAGTCTTAAAGGAAGAGAGAAGAGAAGCGAAGGAAGTGTTGTTAGTAGATCTAGGGGAAAAGATGGCAGAAGAAAGGCCATGGTACCACGAGATTGAGTTGTATTGCAGAGACGGTACCTTCCCATAAGAAGCAGAAGCAGAAGATAGGAGAGCCATCCGTAGAGCGGCGCTGAGATATACAATTGTTGGAGAAGTGCTGTACAGGCGCGCTTTAAATGGAATGCTCCTCAGATGCTTGTCGGACGAAGAAGCCTGGAGGATAGTGGAAGGAGCCCACTCTAGTGAATGTGGAGGGAATGTCAATAGCCAGATGTTGGCTAAGAAGATCCTTAGGTAGGGCTACTACTGGCCAACATTATAAGAAGACTGTGCCATCTACGTCCGTAGGTGTGTCAAGTGCCAGCTCCATGCCGATAAGATCCATGCTCCGTCCTCTTCTTTGCATCCACTATCTTCTCCTTGGCCTTTCTCCATGTGGGCCTTTGATATCATCGGACCTCTTGGTGATCCTAATGTTCAAGTAAAACAGAAATCTTTCATCCTTACTGCTACTGAGTACTTCACCAAGTGGGTCGAAGCAGAGGCATTTGCAGAAATCAAAGGCTCGACTGTGTGCAGGTTCATCATGAGGAACATCATCTCGCGGTTTGGAGTGCCAAGCGGCTTTGTCACCGACAACGGACCCCAGTTTATATCACAAGAGCTTCAGGACCTATGTAAGAAATTCAATATTTCCTTGCATCATTCGTCTCCTTACTATCCGCAGGGCAACGGTCAAGACGAAGCCACAAACAAAATGCTTTTGAAAATTTTAAAGAAAACTTGTGAGTCTCATAAATTCGCTGATTGGCCTGCAAAATTGATTGAGGCTCTGTGGGCCTATCGTACCTCCATCCACACCCCCACTGGGCAAACTCCCTTTTCACTTACATACAGGATGGAGGCCGTATGCCCATATGAGATCCTCATTCCTTCGCTAAGAGTTCAGCTGGACAAAGAACTTAATCCCGACGAACGTCGAGAGGCGTTACTTACACAGTTGGAACTCCTAGACGAACGACGTCTAGCCACGGCCGATCATGTGCTTTCATATCAAAATAGACTCTCAAGATCTTTTCAAAAGAAAGTGATTGAATGCAAATTCCAAGAAGGAGACATGGTTTTGAAGCGAAGTTTCATAAATCCTTGAGGTCCTAGGTCAAAGTTGCAAGCAAACTGGGAAGGGTTGTATGTTGTTAAGGAAGTGTACCCTGAGAACGCGTATAGGCTTATCAATGTCGAGGGTGAGGAGCTCTCACACCTATGGAATGGGCTGTATTTTAAAAGATTCTACCCTTAATAACAGGTTTTCAATAGCAACATCATCTTGCAAAAGAATGTTAATAGCTATGTGTCTCGCTCCTTTTCATTTGTTGTCAAATGCCCCCTTATGCTCAGTCACACACACCTCACGGCAACCCAGGGCCAATTTTCCTTAGTCAATGGTGTTCCTGCCTAGCCCTGGTGTAGGGTGCGAAGGTCAATTCTCTTCTTACTTGGACAAGGTCTAAGGGCAAAAGGACACTGACTTGTGGACTAGGGGAGGAGTAGCTCATATGTACGAAGTCTCAAAGAGAGACGGTCTGTTCAAAAGAAAGAAAAGAAAAAGGGGAAAGATAAAATTCATAAAAAAATGAGAAGTAAGTAGAAAATTGAAAATAGGGGCATGTCAAAGAGTGGCAGTACAGTTCCCCGTGGGACGCCCTTGAGCCCGGTCGTACGCATGCCCCGGATAAAATAATGACCACAAGGTCTCTGGACAACAGATGGATTCCATATGAGATACACCCTCGCAAGTCATACAAGCCAGTCTCCCAAGCACCAAGTCCAAGTCTTGTCTCCTTTAAGTCTTCCTATCCCCGCTAATGACTGGAGAACCCCGCACCTGGTCTATGTTTGAATGTTAGCGACTAGGGGCAAGTGGCCTTTGGGGCCAAAGCAAATGCACAGTGTGCTTAGGGGATAGTTGACAAACATAAGATAGGAATAAGATCCATAGCCAATCACTCAAATGCAGAGGATGTCGTTATTAGAAAACCCCAAAAATCCAAAAAAAAATCAGAAAACCCCAAAAATCCAAAAAAAATAGTAAACCCAAAAAATCCAAAAGAATCAGAAAGCCCCAAAAATCCAAAAAAAAAATAGAAAATTCCAAAACCCAAAAAAATCAGAAAATTTCAAAACAAAAAAATAGAAAATCTCAAAATCCAACAAAAAAAAAAGAAAATCCTGAAAATAAAAAAAAATGTGTGTACATATTGCTTTCTTTTGGCATGCTTTATTTCGATTTGCTTTTCCGCCTATTTAAATAAAGCCTAGCCCCTTGACAATTACGAAGTTGAAATCATTTTTACTTAGCGCAAGGGGCTGAGCCAAAGAGTAGATCTAACCCCGTTTTCCTAAGTGTGCAGGGACAGGAAATTTTTTAGAACGCGCGCAATGATGTAGTCAGGGTACTCTCCCTCTCTCTCTTATTCAGATCTCATTTCACACTCGTGTCAATTACAAATTTATTCATTTTCATAAATATTGACATAAAATAAAAGATCCACTAAGAGATAAGCAATATGTACAAAGATAAGGGCGAGGTGGCTCACAAACTCCTCACTGTCCACCACCACTCTCCCCGGATCCCTCATGTCTATCTGGTGGTGGTGGCATCTCACCACCACCCTTGCCACTCCTGACGCTCGTCTCACCACCGAGGCGCCTCTCCTCATCCTTGTTCCTACGACGGCTGGAGGAACCTGCCAGCCTAACGGAGGTGCCAGTCGCTCCGCTAGCCCCACTCACGCCGCTCCTACTCCGGCTCCGTGATCGGCCTATGGCCGTCATCACCTCCTCAAGTCCTTGCGCTAATGTCTGCTGTGCGTGCAGATCAGCGCACAGCTGGGCTAGCTCCTCCTGGTCCACTGATGACCCCTACACTCACAGCGTCGCCAGCTCCCTCGTCGCCTCTGCCACCCGGGACTCAGCTGCCTCCGCCCGGATGCATAGCTGATCTCTCTCTCCTGTCACAGTGTCGACCTACCCCTGCAGCAGGGTCGCTCGGTCCATGGCAGTCCTTAGCTCCGTCTCCTACAAGAAAATCCAAGTCAGTGCCAAATGAAAATAATTTTCAATTTAAATCAATGTCTTGTTTACCCTCTCGGCCATCTCCGCCTGCGCCTCCTCGGCCCTCCTCACCGCGGCTGCCAGTCGATCCTCCAGATCCGACTGGGAGCCCTTCGCTGCTCTGGAGGAGGAAGCACCAGCCTATGCTCTCCTCACCCTATCTAACTCCCTCCACTGCACATGCAACATACGTCAGTTTCCCAAATCAGTCTATGAATTTGGTAAACTGCTGAAGTCTGAGTAAGTACTTACCAGCTGCTCCGCCTTCCGCTGGGCTACCTCTCGGTCCTACACTGCAGAGTGAAGCAGGGCCCGAAGTGAGGCAATCTTTCCAGACACATCCACCTGCAATTCATTTCTAAACCTTTAGCTTAATTTCATAAAAAGCGATTCACAAGATTTGGGTTTAGGAGATTTACCTGTCGTCGTGCCCCCTTGTAGACTCTCGCCCCATACTTTAAGGTGAAGGCCTGAAGGTACGCGTCGTCGGATGTGGCGGTGGACTTGACTTACTTGCCTCGGCGCTCCAAGTTCTAGATCTGTTCCTTCGCCCGCTCATGCCAGTCGGTCATATCGTGAAGTCCCCTGAAGCTCCGACCAAGCCTAGGGGTTCGGTCTCGGCTGGGGAACTCCACTGTGCTTTGACATAGGTCAAGCGACCTCTGTGATAGGTGTAGGTGGAAAGGTAGCACATGGTTGAGTGCATGCACCCACACCGACCTACCGAAGTAGGGGTGGGCCTGCACCAACCAGGGCTGTCCCTCATCCCCCTCCTCTAGATATGGCCGCCACACCACCTACACATCAAGCACATCTTGTTAGTAACCAAGTAATCAAAGCAATTAAAATCAAATTGAACTTAGAGAGAGGGATTAGTTCACTTACATCTAGCTGGGGGTAGACATCAATGGCATCCTGGAGGGACGCTAGCTGGTCCTCTAGGGGGTGCGTGTCATGATACAGCACCCACTGTCGAGCAAGGGGCACGACGCCCGGTCGCTCCAGGATTCCCCTCCTCAGGCCAGGGAGGTGAAGGTAGGCCCAGACCTGCAAGAACATGAAGCCGTAGTTAGATCACAATTAAATATCAAAAGTTCAATTTAAGTAAAAAGGAGCAAGAGAAGAAGAGTGTACCTGAAGGAAGGGGTAGAACCAGCTGATAGCTGTCTGCCGGTCTGATGAACCCAGGCTCTAGAACTGATGCCCCAGGAACGCTACTCCCCACGCATAGCCCCCTACCTCACCTAGGTCCTTTAGTAGTGGAAGGAACAAGAAGTGGACTGGGTCGCCCCTCGTGGCAAACAGAAGTCTACCAAAGAAGAGGGTGAGGAAGTGACGTAGGTCTATGTCTGTAACACCCCGGCCCCCTTGGGCCCTTGGCCCGTCCTCTGGGTCGTGGCAGGGCGACTGTCGCGACGTGGTTCCGACCGCATCAAGTTCTGGTTCTGTTTGGGATTGCGACAGGGGGTATGTCGCCTTCTTGAAGATGACATACCCACTGTCGCCTTCTGGTTTGATGGATGGCGACATGGTGTATGTCGCCTTCTTGAAGGTGACATGGCCTATGTCGCCTTCCCATCGCGTCGCCCCAGACGCAGTCTGACAGACGTGACAGGCGTCCTTTGTGTCAGTACGGCTCTGGCGGTGTCGGGTGAACGTGACAAGATGGCTGTCGCCTTCACTTTTTCGAATTCCGAGATTTGACCGTTGTTAGTGGGTTGTGACGGGGGGTGTGTCACCTTCTGGTTCCCAAGGCGACACAAGGTATGTCGCCTTCTCAACTCCGCGGGCTTAAATCCCGGGCGCCCGAGCCCTTCCCCCTCTTTCGCACCTCTCTTTCCCCCTCTCTTTCACTCGCCCTCTCGGAGTTTTCCGGCGGTTTTGGGGTGCCTCCCCCGTGTTGAGGCGGCCGTGCTGAGGAGGGTGTCACTCCATTCGTGCAGGGGTCGTGTTCGTGCCGTGCAGTGCGAGGAGGAGACGTTTCTACCTACGAGAAGGCCCCAACGGGTGCGTTCTTCGCATGGAGGTAGGGACACCCGACTCCTTCGCCCTAAGCATGATCCCCTCCCCGTCTAGACCATGGTTCTCATGTGATTGGGGTTTGGGGAGTGTGAGAACTCCATGCTCGTGTGAGTGAGGTTTTCCTCCGAGCGTAGAATCCATGTTCTTGGGGTGTTTGAGGGTGGTTTGTGTGTTTAATGGCTTTCTAGCATGATAAGCATGCTCCCCTCCCCCGTGTGTGGTGTTTCTCCGTTTCGGGGAGGTTCCCGAAAGAAGAATCTCCGGAACCCCCGACTGGCCTGAAGGCGACATACCCTGTGTCGCCATCTGACTGGTAAAGCGACATCACCTATGTCGCCTTCTTGAAGGCGACATGGCCTATGTCACTTTCTCAGTCCCTGGTAAGGCGACACCCCCTCTGTCGCCTTCTTGAAGGTGACAGGGTCTATGTCGCCTTCTCAGCCCAGAGGCAGGTTGTGCTTCCGCCGCTTCCGTTTTCACTTTACTATACCCGTGGCACCTGTGCTAGTTCCCTAGTACGGTCTCACACTAGTCGTTCGCCCGGTGCGCGGCACTTGAGGGCTTGTCCCGTGCGAGAGGTTGTTACCGTTACCTGGGACCCCCGTCCTCGAGAGCCTGTTGAGGGAGTACTCCGGGCTACGAGTGTGCTCGAGTTGGAAGCCACCAGGCGGACTCTGGAGCTGAGGGGAAAACGGTGGTTAGGACAGTGGCGTGTGAGTCGCTTGCAGAGCTCTCGTGGTTGGTCTGGGACGCCGAGGACAGTTTGGAGTTCTACCCAGCGCAGGCCAGCCAGTCCTTCTTCTCACTGCCTCTCTCCTTACGGCCCTGGAACCATTTGGAGAGGTCAGGCGTGGGACCGTAGTCCGGCTAGACTACGGCGGTTACTGTTGTTGTACTTGTGTCCTACCTCGCTCTAACGAGATGCGAGGGCCAGGACCTAGGTCGAGAATAAGACATCTGTGGATGCACCTGACCGTCTGACTAGTAGTGTTGTTCCCGTAGCTAGTGTTCCTTGTCCAGGCGGAGTTCCCTCCGTCTGTGTTTTACTAGCCGTGTGGTGGTCACAACGAGCAGTCATACGGAGTTTCCGACCGAGAGTACTTTCCGTACCGTGTTAGCTTTAGCTTCGCTTCCGCACTTCCTTTTGTAGATAGAAAGATATAAACTGCCGTCTTTCCTTTATTAATAGTTGTATATGTTCCTCTGCCTGTTTAGAGCCAGTAGGAGATTGGTAGTCCCTACTGAGCTTCTGTTGTGAAGCTCATCCCTCTATTTTCCAGGTGAGTCTTCCCAGCCGCGGCAGGGCGCGCGTCGGGCTGAGGAGACGGGGCGGTAGTCTTGGTCCCCGTAGCTAGCAGTGGGTCCCCCTTTTTTTCAATGTACGTCACCCTCGGGGTATGCCCCTAAGGGACTTGTTCTTCCCCTGTCTTTACTTGTACTAGCGTGCATGCATTGGGACTGTACTTAGAGCGCTACGCAGCGGTCTCACTTTACTTTCCTGTTTCCGCTTGTACGCTTCTAGCTTAGCAGTTGACATTTACTTCCGCTACATATCCTGTCAGACGCGTGTCATAGCCCTTCCGGGTCCCCCTGGTCCGTGGGCGGCGACCGCGAAAATCGGGTCCTCGGCGTGGGCCGAGGGTCGGGTTCTCGGGTCGTTACAGTTGGTATCAGAGCTTGGTCTGACAGGACTTGTAGTGGATCTAAACTGCAACAGTAAGTCCCAACAATAGTACAAGTACACTGCTATCCGCCCGAGAGGTATTCGTAACCTTTGTTAGTTGTGTTGCCGTGTAGGTCATGGCTCCGCGTAGGCGCAGTCAGGCTAGGCAGCTGGTTGAGCAGCAGGATGAGTCCGAGATGCCTGCGCAGGGGCAGGTCTAGGAGGAGGTTTCGGCAGACGAGTCAGTGGCACAGCCTCAGGGTGCACAGGCAACAGCAGCCGAGGCGGCAGCAGCAGGTGGGCAGCAGCAGCAGTACCACCCTCAGCCTCAGCAGTATGCAGACTGGTTTCCCATGGCCGAGTAGTTCTTCAGAGCTATGTACCAGGGAGCGTGGCAGCCCGGGCAGGCAGCAGCAGGTGTCCAGTTTCCAGTACCTCCCCCAGCCATACTAGAGCAGCAGGAGGTGGAGCCAGAGGTGGAGCAGCCAGTCCGCCAGCAGTGGTCAGGTACTGGGAGTACCCGGTCCGGTCAGCGGAGGGCAGCGGTGTCGGAGGCAAGGACCGCTCTCCTTGAGAGGTTCCTGCGTCTTCGCCCACCGATGTTCCACGGTGAGTATGATCCAGATAAGGCAGAGAGCTGGACCCATGAGTTGGAGCGCATCTTCGAGACTATGGAGTGCGCTGAGGAGGACCAAGTTCGTTTGGCAGTATACCAGCTCAAGGGAGCAGCCCATGAGTGGTGGGGAGTTCAGAGGAAGACTCACTTCCAGGGGCAGCGGTTGGACCAGATCTCTTGGCAGCAGTTTTCAGAGGTCTTCCACGGCGAGTACTTCCCCGACTACGCTCGACGTGAGAGACGGGACCAGTTCCACGAGTTGGTGCAGGGCGACCTCCCAGTTTCTCAGTACCACCAGAGGTTTGTCCAGTTGTTGAGGCATGTGCCTCATGTAGCAGGCAGTGACCAGGCTTGTGCAGAGAGGTTTATAGCAGGGCTGAGACCAGACCTGAGGTGGGGTGTGACGGCACACATGTGTACCACCTTGGGAGAGGCCGTGGCGAAGGCCACCGCCTTGGATAGGGAGGCTTGGCAGCCTCAGCAGCAGCAGCAGCAGCAGCAGGGAGGAGCCTCTTCCAGGTCCTCGCCGTACCAGCGTCCAGCAGGCAGCCGCAGTAGTGCGACTTCCTCTTCCTCAGGCTCGGGCAGTTCCGGTAGCTCTGGAATTCGCTCGCAGTTCAGGAAGTTGTCTACTCGCGGGGGTGGACGGAGCCATCAACAGAGGCGTCAGTCCAGGTTTGCAGAGCAGTCAGTACAGCAGGGTGCTGAGCAGGGCAGTCAGGAGCCAGTGTGCTACACTTGTGGCTTGCCAGGCCACTTTAGGAGGGATTGCCCTAGGGGGCAAGCTCCGCAGCAGCAGCAGCCAGTGCAGTACGCGCAGCAGCCACCTTAGTACCAGTACCCTCCCCAGCAGCAGGCACCGCGTCAGCAGCAGAGAGGGCAGTACCAGCAACAGGTCCAGCAGTTCCCACAGCCGCAGCAGTACCAGCCGTACCAGCAGCAGCAGTAGTTTCCTCAGCAGTAGTCGCCGCAGCAGCAGCCCCAGTAGGCGCCGCAGTGTGGACGTGGTCGTGGTCGTGTGATGGTGCTCACCCGGGAGCAGGCAGAGGCATCGAACCTGGTGATAGGTACTCTACCTATCCTTGGCAGAGCTGCTCGTGTTTTGGTTGATCCCGGTGCTTCCTTGTGTTTTGCTTCCGAGGAGTTTTACGAGTCTCTTGCTTGTCACACACCCGAGAGGCGGTGTGATGTATTGGTCGATCTCCCGTCCGGTGACTGCATGCGTTCCTTCGGTTACCTGGAGGGTGTGACAGTCGAGGTTGAGGGTCACCAGTTACCAGCCAGGTTGTACGCGCTGCAGCTTTGCGACTTCGACGTCATCCTGGGCATGGGCTGGTTGGAGGCTCACTCAGCCGTGGTTGATTGTCAGAGGAAGACCGTTCGGTTCGAGATACCTGGAGCACCTATTCTCTGCTTTCGAGGTATCCGGTCTACCCGTCGGCCGTTCATTTCTTTCTGTAAGACTCGTCGTTTGATCCGTGATGGCTGCGTTGCTTACCTTGCTTCGGTTTGTTCCTTGGAGCCTAGCGGGTCTTCAGTTTTTGATGTGCCAGTTGTTTTTGAGTTTTCTGACGTGTTTCCGAAGGATCTACCTGGGTTGCCGCCTGAGCGAGAGGTAGAGTTCTCCATCGAGCTTTTGCCTGGTACGATGCCTTTGTCCAAGGCACCTTACCGGATGGCCGCGGGGGAGCTGCGTGAGTTGAAGCGCAAGCTGCAAGAGTTGCTTGAGTTGGGCTTCATTCGTCCGAGCTGTTCGCCGTGGGGCGTGCCTGTTTTGTTCGTGAGGAAGAAGGATGGTAGTCTTCGTTTGTGCATCGATTATCGGCAGTTGAACCAGGTCACTGTGAAGAACAGGTACCCGTTGTCGAGAATTGATGATTTGTTTGATCAGTTGTAATCGGCCCGAGTTTTCTCGAAGATCGACTTGAGATCCGGCTACTACCAGCTGCGGATCAGAGAGTCGGATGTTGGTTTGACGGCTTTCCGTTCCAGGTACGGTCACTTTGAGTTCGTCATGATGCCGTTTGGGCTGACGAACGCACCTGCAGCATTCATGGATTTGATGCATTGGGTGTTCAGTGAGTACCTAGACCGCTTTGTTGTTGTTTTTGTTGATGATATTCTGGTCTACTCAGCTTCTGAAGAGGAGCACGAGGAGCACCTGAGGATAGTGCTGGAGACCCTGCGGAGTCACCGTCTTTACGCCAAGTTCGACAAGTGCGAATTTTGGCTGAGCGAGGTGCACTTCCTCGGGCACGTGATCTCAGGTTCTGGTGTGGCAATGGACCCTGCCAAAGTGGAGGCCGTGTTGTCGTGGGAGCAGCCCACATCAGCTGCAGAGGTCCGCAGTTTTTGGGTCTGGCAGGTTACTACCGGAGGTTCATTCAGGATTTCACCAAGATTGCAGCACCGTTGACTCGGTTGACGAGGCAGGACACCAGGTTTGTTTGGTCAGAGGACTGTGAGCAGAGTTTCTTGGAGCTGAAGACGAGGTTGACTTCGGCGCCAGTGTTGGTCTTGCCGTCGGGCACCGGTGGGTTGTGGTTTACACCGATGCGTCGAGGTCAGGTTTGGGTGCCGTGCTGATGCAGCATGGTGGGGTGTTGCCTATGCTTCTCGGCAGCTCAAGAAGCATGAGGAGAACTATCCCACCCACGACTTGGAGCTAGCAGCAGTGGTATACGCTCTCAAGTTGTGGAGGCACTATCTGTATGGCGAGGCTTTTCAGATCTTCACCGATCACCAGAGTTTACAGTATATCTTCACCCAGAGGGATTTGAACTTGAGGCAGCGCCGTTGGATGGAGTATTTGAAAGACTACGACCTAACCCTTTCCTATCATCCAGGAAGGGCTAACGTTGTAGCTGATGCGTTGAGTAGGCGCGTGCGCTTGAGTTCGCTGATGGTCAGAGAGTGGAGGCTGTTTGAGGAGCTATCTCAGGGAGTGTTTGTTTCCGTCGAGGACCAGAGACCGTGATGTGGCGAGTAGTTTGTCAATTCGGCCGTCACTGTTCAGGCAGGTGTTGCAGGCGCAGCGAGCAGATGCAGAGTTAGCAGACATTTTGCAGATGCCAGACGTTGAGCTCAGCGAGGACAGTGAGGTTAGGTTCAGAGGCCGCTTGTACGTTCCAGAGGAGGCTCGTCAGGCAGTTTTGGCAGAGGCTCACAGATCGAGGTATGTTGTTCATCCTGGCTCCACCAAGATGTACCATTGCTTGAGGAGGTCCTTCTGGGGGCCAGGGATGAAGAGGGGCGTGGCGGAGTTCGTCGCTCGGTGCCTTACCTGTCAACAGGTGAAGGCTGAGCACCAGTGTCCTGGTGGTGAGTTGCAGCCGTTGCCCATTCCTGAGTGGAAGTGGGACGACATCACCATGGACTTTGTGGTTGGTTTGCCCCGTACCCCGCAGAGGCATGATGGTATTTGGGTGATTGTGGATCGTTTGACCAAGGCAGCGCACTTTCTTCCGATCAGGATGTCGTGGTCAGTGGACAGGTTGGCCAGATTGTACGTCGACAGAGTTGTTTCGTTGCATGGGATCCCAGTTTCAGTCATTTCAGACAGAGATCTGAGGTTCACGTCAGGGTTTGGTGCAGTCTCCAGAGAGCACTGGGTACAGAGTTGAGGTTCAGCACAGCGTACCACCCGCAGACAGACGGTCAGTCAGAGCGGACCATACGGACACTGGAGGACATGCTGAGAGCGTGTTGTTTAGACTGGAGCGGCACTTGGGAGTCTCACCTTCCGATGGTAGAGTTCGCATATAACAACAGTTATCACTCGAGCATCGGAATGGCGCCATACGAGGCCTTGTACGGTCGCCCGTGCAGGACTCCGCTTCACTGGTTCGAGGTTGGTGAGAGGCAGCTTTTGGGGCCAGAGTTAGTGCAGCAGTGTGCAGAGACAGTCAGTTTGGTCAGGCAGAGGCTTCGGGCAGCACAGAGCAGGCAGAAGAGTTATGCGGATGTCCGCAGGAGACCGCTAGAGTTCAGCGTCGGTGACCTGGTCTTCCTGCGGGTCTCGCCGACCAAAGCGGTCATGAGGTTTGGTAAAAGGGGAAAGCTCAGTCCCAGATATATTGGACCCTTCCCCATTTCTGAGAGGGTCGGCGAGGTGGCGTACAGGCTGAGTCTTCCGGCAGAGCTAGCAGGTGTGCACAGCGTTTTCCACATTTTGCAGCTCAGGAGGTACGTTGCAGACTCTTTGCACGTGTTGGACTACTCGCAGCTAGAGGTAGCGCCAGATTTGTCAGTGCCAGAGTACCATGTTAGTGTTGTCGACCGCAGAGTTCAGTAGTTGCGCAGGAAGCAGATTCCGCTGGTTAAGGTCGTTTGGCAAAACCGTGTCGGTGGCGAGGCCACCTGGGAGCGCGAGGATGAGATGCAGGAGCAGTTTCCTTACTTTTTTGATTGATCGGTATGTGGTGATCTCCCCTTTTGTCATCTTCCGGGTTGAGACCGAGTTGTTTTCATTTCGAGGATGAAATGTCTTAAGGAGGGAGGGTTGTAACACCCCGCCCCCCTTGGGCCCTTGGCCCGTTCTCTGGGTCGCGGCAGGGCGACTGTCGCGACATGGTTCCGATCGCATCAAGTTCTGGTTCTGTTTGGGATTGCGACAGGGGGTATGTCGCCTTCTTGAAGACGACATACCCACTGTCGCCTTCTGGTTTGATGGATGGCGACATGGTGTATGTCGCCTTCTTGAAGGCGACATGGCCTATGTCGCCTTCCCATCGCGTCGCCCCAGACGCAGTCTGACAGACGTGACAGGCGTCCTTTGTGTCAGTACGGCTCTGGCGGTGTCGGGTGAACGCGACAAGATGGCTGTCGCCTTCACTTTTTCGAATTTCGAGATTTGACCGTTGTCAGTGGGTTGCGACGGGGGGTGTGTCGCCTTCTGGTTCCCAAGGCGACACAAGGTATGTCGCCTTCTCAGCTCCGCGTGCTTAAAGCCCGGGCGCCCGAGCCCTTCCCCCTCTTTCGCACCTCTCTTTCCCCCTCTCTTTCACTCGCCCTCTCGGAGTTTTCCGGCGGTTTTGGGGTGCCTCCCCCGTGTTGAGGTGGCCGTGCTGAGGAGGGTGTCACTCCGTTCGTGCAGGGGTCGTGTTCGTGCCGTGCAGTGCGAGGAGGAGACATTTCTACCTACGAGAAGGCCCCAACGGGTGCATTCTTCGCGTGGAGGTAGGGACACCCGACTCCTTCGCCCTAAGCATGATCCCCTCCCCGTCTAGACCGTGGTTCTCATGTGATTGGGGTTTGGGGAGTGTGAGAACTCCATGCTCGTATGAGTGAGGTTTTCCTCCGAGCGTAGAATCCATGTTCTTGGGGTGTTTGAGGGTGGTTTGTGTGTTTAATGGCTTTCTAGCATGATAAGCATGCTCCCCTCCCCCGTGTGTGGTGTTTCTCCGTTTCGGGGAGGTTCTCGGAAGAAGAATCTTCGGAACCCCCGACTGACCTGAAGGCGACATACCCTATGTCACCTTCTCACTGGTAAAGCGACATCACCTATGTCGCCTTCTTGAAGGCGACAGGGCCTATGTCGCTTTCTCAGTCCCTGGTAAGGCGACACCCCCGCTGTTGCCTTCTTGAAGGAGACAGGGTCTATGTCGCCTTCTCAGCCCAGAGGCAGGTTGTGCTTCCGCCGCTTCCGTTTTCGCTTTACTGTACCCGTGGCACCTGTGCTAGTTCCCTAGTACGGTCTCACACTAGTCGTTCGCCCGGTGCGCGGCACTTGAGGGCTTGTCCCGTGCGAGAGGTTGTTACCGTTACCTGGGACCCCCGTCCCCGGGAGCCTGTTGAGGAAGTACTCCGGGCTACGAGTGTGCTCGAGTTGGCAGCCACCAGGCGGACTCTGGAGCTGAGTGGTGGTTAGGACAGTGGCGTGTGAGTCGCTTGCTGAGCTCTCGTGGTTGGTCTGGGACACCGAGGACAGTTTGGAGTTCTACCCGGCGCAGGCCAGCCAGTCCTTCTTCTCACTGCCTCGCTCCTTACGGCCCCGGAACCGTTTGGAGAGGTCAGGCGTGGGACCGTAGTCCGGCCAGACTACGGCGGTTACTGTTGTTGTACTTGTGTCCTACCTCGCTCTGACGAGACGCGAGGGCCAGGACCTAGGTCGAGGATAAGACATCTGTGGATGCACCTGACCGTCTGACTAGTAGTGTTGTTCCCGTAGCTAGTGTTCCTTGTCCAGGCGGAGTTCCCTCCGTCTGTGTTTTACTAGCCGTGTGGTGGTCACAACGAGCAGCCGTACGGAGTTTCCGACCGAGAGTACTTTCCGTACCGTGTTAGCTTTAGCTTCGCTTCCGCACTTCCTTTTGTAGATAGAAAGATATAAACTGCCGTCTTTCCTTTATTAATAGTTGTATATGTTCCTCTGCCTGTTTAGAGCCAGTAGGAGATTGGTAGTCCCTACTGAGCTTCTGTTGTGAAGCTCATCCCTCTATTTTCCAGGTGAGTCTTCCCAGCCGCGGCAGGGCGCGCGTCGGGCTGAGGAGACGGGGCGGTAGTCTTGGTCCCCGTAGCTAGCAGTGGGTCCCCCTTTTTTTCAGTGTACGTCACCCTCGGGGTATGCCCCTAAGGGACTTGTTCTTCCCCTGTCTTTACTTGTACTAGCGTGCGTGCGTTGGGACTGTACTTAGAGCGGTACGCAGCGGTCTCACTTTACTTTCCTGTTTCCACTTCTACGCTTCTAGCTTAGCAGTTGACGTTTACTTCCGCTACATATCCTGTCAGACGCGTGTCATAGCCCTTCCGGGTCCCCCTGGTCCGTGGGCGGTGACCGCGAAAATCGGGTCCTCGGCGTGGGCCGAGGGTCGGGTTCTCAGGTCGTTACAATGTCTGCCTGAGCCCTTGGCTCACTAGCTAGACTCTCTCGGCAGCCCTCCGCCAGCCGCTGCAGCTGCTCGTCTACTGACTCGGCTACCCTCCTCCCGGTCTCGAGCGGCCCTAAAATCTCCCGAAGCTCGACCCTAGAGACTAGGGAGGACATCTGCCCTACGGTCAAACCTAGGAGCCTATGGGCTAGCTCTCGATAACAGGGGTAGGTATAGCCACTCACTGGATGCCCATAGACTCTAAGGCCAGTGATCTAGCTTACATCCTCCAGGTTGGGGATCATATGTCCTCATGGAAGCACGAAGGCAGTCGCCTTCGTGTCCCACCTGCGACGCAGGGCCTGGGTAAGAGGGGCATCCGCTCTCATCCACTCTGTCCTCAACACCTCCCTAAACCCCATCTCCTCTAACCGGTCTCTATGGAACCTGGGGAAGGCTAGGTAAACCACTAAAACTAAGATCCATGAAACCCGGGTCCTCATTTCTCCCTGCAAGCACAAGTTATAATCATCAGTCAGTTTCATCCTGTTCAGGTTTTGGTCTCGGTTGAGGTCACGACAGCCCAGAGTTGCGACGGCCTTGGCCGACACTACATGGTCGCAGCCCATTGACCCGTCACAACAACTGGCGTCGCGACGGGATGACCCATCACGATCTCAGTTGCAAACCAACTGAAATTTTCCTTGTTCGGCGGTCGTCTCTTTAGGCATCACGCCCTTGCCGCCGCCTCAACATCAACCGCAGGCACTTCTTCCTCTTCCATTTCCACCTCCAGTACTGCTTCCTCCACCGGAGCCACCGCCTCCTGCCGTTGGGAGCTCCTCCTCGCCGCCGTTCTCTTTCCCTTCCCACCAGAGGAACCCACGTCGTCGCCGCTTCCCTCCACTGCCTTCGGGAGAGTGAGTGAGAGATTAAGAAAAGGGGATTGAGAGGGCAAGAGAGTGAGGATGTGAGAGTCGAAAGATGGGGTGATCGCCAGAGCTTGAGAGTTCTTGCACGCTTGAATGCACAAAAGGGGGGAAGAAAGGGGTTTCGCATTTTTGAACTTTTGGTTGGTGTCGCGACGCCATGCGGCGTCGCATTCTGGTCGCGGTGGCTAGGTAGGCCGCGACAATGTTGCGACCCACCGCCCCGTCGCGACCTGAATGCGACATCTATAGGGGTCACATTATCAACAGAACACAGTGCGCTTAGAGTAAAAATCTGATTTTATTGATTCAATCCTTTCATTACAATGCCTAATCTTTCCTACACTCAATCAAATGCACTCTTCTGCCCTAATTACCATCTGATACAATGCCTACATCAATCTATTCCATCTCAGGCTCCTGTTTTAGCTAGATGGACCCTCTTCAATGCCTCGAGGTACTCTTGGGTCACGTCCTCATCCTCCACTACTTCCGCCTGGAGAAGGCCCGCGGCGCATCCCTCCCAGTGGACAATGGCACTCCGCACATCTCACTCATCTTGGTCATCACCCCTCATCCATTCCTGAATGGGCGAGTAGTGCGAGAGCAGAGGAACCACCGTGCATGCAGCTCCGCACTGAAGGTGGCAGCGATCCGGGTTATATAGGGCCAATGCCTCATTGCCTATGAGCCGTAGAGCCAGTCCCATGCGCTGTGGTAGGCGGATCATCCTGTTATAGAGGAAGCGTTGGCGCATGTCGAATTCTGCTACTGTTATTGCCTTGAAGTAATCACGCCATCCCTTCAGTCCTTTCACTTGTGCCATCTTACACTACGCCTGTGGTGTCATGTAGAGAGGTGCACCCACGAAAGCCAGTGGATGTTGTAGCATGATCTTGCACTCAGTGGAAAGGTTGTCTATCGCCCGGAATTGAATGTGCATCCCCATCCAGAGCTCGAGGGAAACGACAGACCCATAGAAAGGGCCTCCGGTGGCTGCAGAAGATAATCCAGCATAAAGGTAACCAAGGACAGCCTGTCCAATACTCATACCTTCGGATATAGAGTCGATTATGCTCAGGTTGGAGAATGAGATGGCACCGTCTTCTGTGGGGAAAAGGATGATGCCGCAGATGCAGATGGTGGCGGCCTTGGCTATAGCAAGATAATTCCCAGTCTTGCACTTGCACTGGGAGACAACCCACTGGGAGATGGGGAGGAGGTGGACATGGTTCTAGCTAGTCATGTTGTCCAAATCTGTCTTCTTACTGGTAATCTCGCTGAGGATGGTCCATGCGTCGATAGGCGCCACAGTGCAGGAAAGGGCATGCTCCTCGCCCCTCTTGTACTTAGAGAGACCCAACATCAGCTCCAATTCCTCCAGCAGTATAGTGGCCTCAAACCGGGGGAAGATGAACATGTGTGTCTACGGGTGCCACAACTCCGCCAGTGTAGTGATGCTGTCCCACACATGCACGATCTTGTGGTACTGTTTCGCCAGAACCAGCACTGTTGAGAGCCCCCATTCGCTCAGATGCCGGGTAGAAGCTAGAGGGAGCATCTTAATCATGGGCGCCAACCACGGGACTTTGGAGAATCTCCTATGGCCCGGGAGGATCTAGAATAGCAGAAAAGAAAAGAAGGTTGGTAGCAGCAGGAAGAGAGGAAGAAGAAGAAGAGCATGAAGAAAGAAAAGAACTAGAAGAGAGAGAAAGTGCACTTACTTGGAGTTCCAGCCTTGCGCAAATGTGCCCGGGCACGGAGGAGAGGTGCTATAGCTCGGCGTGGGACACTCGGGCCGCCTTGGGGCCGCCATAGGGCTTAATATCATCCTGGAAGGCAGAAAAAGACCTCTTCATGGCTGAAGAGAGAGAAAATTGAGCAAGAGGAGGAGAGAGATCGAGCTGCAAATTTGGGCCCCCTACAGCCCTATTTATAGAGCCCTAGGGTACCTAGTCCATCCCAATCCCGTACCTAGGTGTTAGAGTCATAGTAGGGTAGGTTTAAGAGTCCTAGGAGAGGTCTAGGTAGGATTAGATAAGGATAAGATCGGATTTTTTCGGTCTTTATCCTGCGACTGGTGTCGCGGCGTTATGATGCGTCGCGTTAAGGTTACGACCACCATGGGCGCCGCAACCTTGTTGCGACCCCCAGGTGCATCGCGTTTTAGTTTATTGTGTCTTTGTATGTCTATGCATTGTTTGTTTATGATTTTTAGTTGTGTGAATGTATATATTTTATTGTTGTCATGTTTCTTTGCTTTGATTATTCATTTGAAAAATCAAAACTGAAAAAATTAGAAAATCAGAAGAAAAAAAAATGGAACATCCCAGGTAAGTCAGGTAAGTATTTCTATCCCTATTCCCTTGCATTACTATATAGTATTTTACGTATTATATCATTTTAAGGACCGGTTGGTTCTCAATGTGTTCTGGGATTTCAGTTCCCCTTTACCAAAACAATGATAATCTATGTGCACATTGTTAATCGTTGGATAGGCCGTTAAGTCAGGTGAGTTTGGGAACGACGGACTCTGTCTTGCACAACGGTTGCAGGAAGACTCTCGACCCATTATTGTCTGGTTTAGCAATATTATCCTTGATATATTTTCTATTTTCTCATTTCTTCACATTTGTTTTAATAATTTCTTTTCCTTTAGCCCAGTATGCATCATGTAGGACTTTGAGCTTTCATGTCTCATCCTTGGCTAATGGTGAGCCCTTGTTGAGTGCCCAACCATTCTTCGTTTTTCGAAACAAGAAATCCTATTCCACTCTGAATCGGAAGGTCTGCCTCCGAGTGAGTTGTTCCTGTCAATTTGTCAAGAATTTCCCTATCTGGATTCTCTATACAATTTCATCCTTATTTCTTTTGATCCGTTTTGGTTGCGAACCGCTCCCAGGACAGAGTCATGAGTTACCTGCCTGACACGCACATGTCCCTCCAAAATGAAACTTGTAGGCCAATCCGCTAGGGTACCTCTCAATCGAGGGGTTGATCGTCATTTTCTTTCCTCTTCTCGTCCAGACTTGCATCTTCCTTGCATTTTGCTCGAACAACTAACTCGGGGCTTTCATGAAACTTCCACTTGCTTGTTGATTAGATCAAGTGTCTCTTTACCTTGGCTCCCACTTTTTAGTCCACTCCGCATCATCTCTGCTCCGCCGTCACTTCATGACACCTTCCTCTACACTTCTGCTTCTCTCTCTTGCAAAGTGGAAGCCAAGGAGGGGCAATCTGTAGACACCCGATTCCGGCCTACAAGTCGAACCACATTTCTTGTTATCTTAGCGATCCCCAAGTTGGTCACTCACCTTTAGCCCATCATTAGCCTTGCTTTGAGCCCATTAACAGCTCAATTTTCATGATATCCTGTCCATTATCTCTTAAAAGAGTCCTTGAGCCTTAAATGCCCATTATTCTCCCATTTGATTGGCCAATAATTCAAGAATAATCGATTTTTCTTGACGCGACGGGTCGTGGCGCCGCGTTAATCTTGTTGCGCCCCCTATGGCCGTCGCGACAGCCCATGCATATCCATGCACGTGGCCTTGTTGTCGTGCCCCTTCTGGTCGTCGCGTTCATATCTATCGTGCCCCTACGACCCGTCGCGACAAAAGCCGCATGCACTGGCCTCCACAACCACCTCCTATTTATCCTCTTATGGCCTTTGCATTTATCCCCAAGCAACCCCCCAACCTCCTGAGCGCATCTTGGGTTTGTGAGACTCTTTGGAGGCTCCTTTGGACTCTCACCCACGAGATTTAATGGCAATTATCTCTTATTTGGGTAATTATCATAAAAATGAGATTATTATCTCTCATTTTCTTTATAAAAGCAAGGCCCTTCCTTCAGAACGAGGGGAGCCCCATTTTTCACCCCGAAGGGCTGCCAAAATTTCTTGTGACCAACACTTAGCTCGCAGCTCTTCCATTCCTCTCATTTTCCTCTTATTCCCTTCACCAAGCCATGCCCATTTCTTTATCTATGGAGCTTGGAGTTTGAGGAGGGCAACCCCCACTTCTTCTGAGGCTTCAGCATGAGCGAAGGACGCATATAAACGCCAGGGAGTCGCCCCATATGGGACTCTTTCTTCTCTCTTCCCTCATTTCCTTTTCCCATGCATGTTATCTTATTTTCTAGATAGGCTGCATTTCTTTTCACCCACGTTTTTCATCACCCAAGGGTTAAAAACCACCCCCCAAGTCAGTTCCCACCATGCTCTTTTCTTCCATTTCATTTGTGAATAGTTTCTACACTTAATTTGTTCTAACAGGGTTTGTTTGTTTGCTTCTCTTATTTTGGAAGGTATTCAAGCAACATTCTACGAGCAGCTCTTGTTCTTTGGCCATCTGAAGAGCAGGAAGAAGGTCCTCTTACTTTTTCTCCCGCACTACAGAGGACGCGACGGACGAGGGCGATGCGACATAGAGATGCACCCTACACGGGCGTCGTGACATCAAGCCCGTCGCGACGAGGTCCCCCGTCGCGATCTCAGTAAGTCCTTCTGTCCTCTTTCCATTTCCTAGCTTAGTTAGCCTATCTCGTTCTTATTATTAGGCAACTATCTAGGTGGCGATCACATCCATTTTTCATGCTTCTATAGTTAATCCATGTTTGCGTGTTTTGGGGGTGCACATTCGCTGTGATTACAGATAGTGCCTCCAAATCTTCAAAGCAAAGACCACATTAGCTTTGCCAGGATAGTAGGTAAGCTCGAAGTCATAGTCCTTCAAGAATTTGATCCATCTTCGTTGCCTCAGGTTCAGCTCCTTCTAGGAAAATAGATACTTCTGACTTTGATGGTCTGAGAACAACTCAAAACACACACCTTAAAGATAGTGCCTCTAAATCTTCAAAGCAAATACCACCACTGCAAGCTCCAAGCCGTGAGTCAGACAGTTATGTTCATGCTCCTTGAGTTGCCAATAAGCATATGATACTACTTCCCACCCTACATTAAAACACAACCAATCCCAATCTTCGAAGCATCAATGTAAATAGAGAAAGAATCTACACCATTGGGCAACACTAAAACTGGCACTGTAGTCAACCGAGTCTTCAATTCCTAGAAACTTATTTCACAAGCTTCAATCCACTCAAACTTAACTCCTTTCCTCATCAGCCTCGTCAATGTAGCCGTAATAGAGGAAAACCCCACAATAAATCATCTGTAGTAGCCAGCCAAACTAAGGAAACTCCTAATCTCAGCAGACGATCTAGGTGATTTCCAATCAAGGACTGCTTCCACCTTTGCAGGATCCACTGAAACTCCACTTTCAGATATAACATGTACCTCCTTCATTCAAAAGTTGCACTTACTGAATTTGGCATATAGTTTATGCTCCCTCAAGACTCCAAGTACAATCCTCATATGCTCTCTATGAGACTCCTCAACAGGCGAATAGATCAACACATCATCAATGAAAACCACAACAAAAGAATCAAGGTACTGTCGGAAAACCTTGTTCATCAAGTCCTTGAAAATAGATGGAGCATTCATCAAACCGAAGGGTAAAACTAGAAATTCATAATGGCCATATCTCATCCTAAAAGCCATTTTAGAACAATCCTCAAGCTTGATCTGGAGTTGATGATAGCCAGAACGAAGGTCAATCTTAGAAAACACAGAAGCCCCCTATAACTAGTCAAACAAATCACCAATACATGGCACTAGATACTTATTCTTAATAGTCATCTGATTCAACTTGTGATAGTCGATGCACAGCCTTATTGACCCATCCTTCTTCTTTACAAATAGAACAGGGGCTCCCCAAGGGGACACGCTCGGCCAAATAAAACCCTTGTCCAGCAATTCCTACAGTTGCCTCCACAATTCTTCCAATTCCGCCGGTGTCATACGATAAGGAGAAATCGATATAGATGAAGTACTGGATATCAACTCAATACCGAACTCGATCTCCCTCTCAGGCGGTACGCCAAACAAGTCCTTGGGAAAAACATCACTGTAGTCCCGAATGATCTCAATATCCTCCACAGTTGCCACCTTCTTCAAGTCAGCAGAAAACACAACACTAGCAAGAAAACCACTACAACCCTTGTTCAACATCCGAGTTGCCTTCAAAGCTGAGATCACAAACTTACCTGCCATATTCTTGGGCAACAGATGAGAAATTTCGCCCTCTCGATAAATGAGGAAGAAGATTCTCTTCTTCCTACAATCCTTAAGGGAGTAATGGTCCTCAAGCCAGTCTAAACCCAAAATGGCATCGTAGTATCTCATCTTCAGTAGATAGAAACTACATGGAAAGTCTTGTTCTTCGATACATACATGGATAGAAGGAAAACACTACTTAGTCAACATAGCTCTTGCTGGAGTGTGAACCGTCAAAAGAACATCTAAGTCTTCCAGAACCATGTCAGACTCCTTCATCAGGACCCTTGTGAACCGCTCAAAGACAAAACTATGCATAGCACTAGTATCAAATAAAACACGAGCATGCATTCCCATAATCAAAACTGTACCTTCTGTGATGTGTGCTCTGCCTGCTTAGCCTCATCTCTCTCTAAGGCAAAAACCTGTGCCTGGCCTCTCGGTCTCCCTACTGCTCTCTGCGCTGGTCTAGCTACTGCTGGTGCTACTGCTGCCGCAGTCTGCTGTGCCATCTTTGAACAATCACGGATCTTGTGGTTCTTGTCACCACACCTCAGACATCGACCAGAAGTCACCCAATAGATGTCTCCATGACGCGTCCCACACTGGGAACACAATGGCTTCTCTGCAATCGTACCAATACCCATAGTCAATGTAGCCACTCTCACTGGAACCACTGCTCTAGGCTGAAACACTGTAGTCTTCTTATGCTTATCCTGCCGCTGAAATGTTGATCCAGGCCTCTTCAAAGAAGCCCTCTTCTCCTCTAGGTATACCTCCATCTCTGCCTCTTGCATGCATGCAACTGACAATGCCTCATCCATCGAATGATGACCTAGAGCCATGAGCCTGGTCCTCAAGAATGGCTTCAATCCCATCACGAACTTCTTTACTTTCCTCTGCTCATCAGCAACAATATGAGGTGCATACTTTGATAACTCCGCAAATCTAGCCTCATACTCAAGCACACTCATAGACCCTTGGGTCAGAGTCAAGAACTCCTACTCCATGCGGTCTTGAACATGCTCTGGAATATACTTTCCTCTGAACAGGCAAGCAAACTCAATCCATACGACCTCAACAGCTCCGTCATCAAACTGGGTACGTATTACTCACGACCACCACACGTCGGCACACTCCTACAAAAGAAGGTAAACAATTCTAAGTGTGCCCTTTTAAAGCAGCACACAACTCGCAAGGATTTCTATTACCTGCAACATATAGGTAGCTAGAGTCACTGCTCCTCTTCTGCGAATCGTATAGCACAAAAGATCTTATCTGTCTCACACAACCAACTCTCTGCCATGAGTGGGTCGCTCTCCCTCCTAAAATAGGGAGGAACCATCCGCCCGAACTGCTCCATCAATGATGCACCCCCAATGCCTGCCTCATGCGCCGGTGCCTGTGCCTACATCCAACCAAGACTATCAGTTAGACTCTTCACATCACAACCTCAAAATTACTACAAACTTGGGCTTGCACTTGCGCCTGCAAGGCAGCTGCCGTCTGTGGCTAAGTCTACATCACGTGCACAAGTGTAAGGCCATGGGCCTTATTGGACCCTTAATGGGCCTTTTTCAGGAACAGTGTTTATTGACATCAAGGGGGTTGACGTCAACAATGGGTTGACAACAAGGGTGTTGCTGTCTACTTGGTCTTGACATCAAGATATGTTGATGTCTACCAAAGTTTCCAGAGTCTTCCATACCATGAACTTGACGACAATCGATGTTGACGTCAAGTTCATGTCGGTGCAAGTTGACGGCACATATGTTGACGTCAACCTGCCCGCGGCCTATTTTTATGGGGCGACCCGAGGCCCCTTCTCTCCACTCTTTCTCCCTCTCCTTCCCACCACCATCACCCCTCTTCTCCTCCACCTCTTTCAGCGGCCGACGGGAGCTCGTGGGGAGGTCATGGTGCACGTGGCGGTGTTGGATCGGGCAAGAAATTGTGGTTTTGGAGGATCGACCTCGCAGGGTGAGCTCCAAGTAATAGACGCGATTCAAGGTTCTTTTGGGTTTTTCTAGCATCCTGAGGTAGGGACTCTTCCTCTTAACTCCCCATAATTGCAATGTTGTGATTGTTGCGTATGGTTTGTGTGAAAATTGAGGTTTTTGGGGAGGGTTTCTTCATGCCAGGTTTTGGGTGAAATCGTCGATCCAAGCATTGGATTGTTGTTTTCCGGCTTTGCATTGGTGAATTGCAATGAGGGAAAGCATTTCTCATCATCAGATCGTGGTTTCTTCAGCTAGATCACCCATGGGAGCGGCCTAGGGCCGTATCAGCTGTTGGAAGCTGAAGAACTTAACGTCAACATCGGTTGACTTTAACTTTTTCAGGAGGGAACTTGACAGCAAGAAACCTTGCCGTCAAGAAAAGGTAAATGGCAAGACAGTTGCCGTCTACTTTTAGTAGACGGCAAGGGTTGTGCCATTTACCCTAGGTTAACGGCAATCGCTGTTGCCGTCAACCTCATAGGTAGGTCCCAGCAGGCTAAGCCCCTTTTTCATTGTGCAAGGTATGAACACACGGTATTTACCTCCAGGCACGGTGTACTAGACGTTGAGAGCGTCTCTGTCTGTGCATGTGTTAAGTTTTACCGTGCTTGTGTTTGTGGTTGTGTTGTGTTTTCCCAGGCATTGAGGAAGGCTCCATCTGGATGACTGGTGTTGAGCTATTCCATCGGTGAGCCTGGACGTCGAGTGCGACTTTGTCCTGTGTGTGCCTCTTGTGGTGGTTATGAGCCAGTTTCCGTGGGGCCCCTTCTCCACCGTTCGAGTCCAGCATAGGGGAAAATTGGTCGAGGACTAGACACGAGGGAGAGCGTCTGAGTGTGCACACATGGCTAGGGTTGGATGACTTTGTGGTGTCGAGGCGCCAAGCCATAGGCCCTATCTAGTCCTACCTTGTGTAAGCTTGTTGTGCTTGCTGACTGTTGAACCTGTGAGGTTCCAGTTCTTGATACACTCCTGTGAGGAGTTGGGCATCAAGCCACCAGTCTTTGTGTGCTTCGTGCAGTATTTTCTTACTGTAGATTTATTTTCTTGCACAGTTTTCTAGTACTATTACCTGTGGGGGTTAGTGTCCCTACTGGGTCTCTTCTTGAGACTCACTCCCTTCCCTTTCAGGTGGTTCGACGTCGGCTCCAGGTGCTGAGGAGCCAGGTCACTCCGATGCTGGTCCTGCGTAGCTGCTAGGAGTAGTACTCTTGTGTATGTACTTGTTGTACTCTTTACTTTTATTAGAGCTGCTCTGAGTTGTACCATTTTATTTTATATATATGTATAGTGGATTGTTTAAAATTATTGTGGTGTGTACATTTTCTTACATGTTCTCCTCAAACATTCTCTTTTAACCCTTTAGAGCTTCGACTCGTGGGTGGCAGTTCAAGGTTTGGGTTACTAGTAGGTAACTAGTAATTCAGATCTTGGGTCGTTATAGTTGGTATTAGAGCCTGGTCTGTCAAGACATATAAGGAAATGTTTATGTTGGTAACTCAGAGCATGAAGAGTACAGTAGCAGCAAGCAAAATTGGAGTAATTTTGTGTATTGATTTGTATGAATGTCCTTTGTAGATCCATTATGGCACCGAGGCGACGCCGTGTTGAGGGGGTGGCTAAGCAGGCACTTCAGCAGGAGGCTTGAGATGCCCCGCCACCACAGCAGGCGCAGCTTGGACTGCAGGACGCGCATAGTGGTGTTGCACCACCACTACCACCCCCTCCTCAAGCAGCACAAGGGTTTGACTAGACCCATTTTCTTGAGGGAATGGCACAGGTTGTTGCTTAGCACCGTGATGCTCTAGCATCTTAAGGAGGTTCCGGGAGGGTGTTGAGGGAGTTCTTGCAGTTTCAGCCTCCCCAATTTGAGGGATAGCTAGATCCAGATACAACCCGATCGTGGTTAGATGCGATGGAGCGGACTTTCCATTCCATGGAGTGCGTAGTAGAGGAGAGGGCTCTGTTGGCGAGCTATCAGTTGTAGGGTCAGGCACTGGGCTGGTGGACCTCAGAGTGGGAGATCACTCTTTAGTCTCGCCCACTCAGGCAGATCACTTGGCAAGAGTTTGTGGCAGCCTTTGAGAGAGTTTTCTGCCCCACTTACGTCAGGACTGAGAGGCTGTACTAGTTTCTGGATTTGACTCAGGGCGATATGACAGTGGTTCAGTATAGAGCCAGACATGTAGAGTTGGGGCGATATGCGCCATAGATTATGGCGGATGAGAGACTGAGGACCCAGCAGTTTGTGAGAGGACCGAGGCCACAGCTCGGGTAGGCACTGATAGTTGCTCGCGTCACTGACCTCGACGCAACCTATCAGACTATGGCAGCATTTGAGGCTGACACCTTACGAACCCGTGGGCAGATAAGAGTTGTTCATGCACAGGTGGGTCCGTCCCAATAGAGACAGCAACATAGTAGTTCTTAGTAGACCCCGAGGACCACGACCACTTTTACGTCTTCCTCTGCAGGGACGTCGTTGAGGTCAGTGTAAGATCCGGCCTTCTCGAGCCCTTGGCCCTATCCTCGGGGTCATGATGGATACCCTGGTCGCGACATTTTCGCTCCAGAGGAGCTTGTCGCGATAGGCTTTTGGTCAGACACACCTAGCTGTCGTGTTCTAGTGGCGACGGGGGTGGGCGTCGCGTCCCTGTCGCGCCGTCTGAAGGCGATGCGACTTCGTTCTTACCGTTCTGACAGATTGTCCTGTAACGGTCCTGGATATCCATACCCAATAAGGGTCTATATCCAGATCTGTCTCCCACGAACAGACCGAAGTCTCGCAAGGGATATCTCAAACACGAGTCCAGTACGAATATAAATGACCACAATTACAGTATATAACACAGGAAAGTACAAGTGTATATAACTGTAAACCACAATGTACAATAGTCCACAATTACAATATTACATGTCCAATTAAAGAGTACAACTACCTGGGGCATACCCTGAGGGAGCACAAGCTCAAACGACTCTACTACTCTACTACTGGTGGTACAAGTCTGCACTACTCTGCATAAACCACGCCGAAGTCAGCCAACGCCTGCTAAGTCGGCCGACACGTGAAACAGACTGTAAGGAAGTGAGCCTCTACAAGTCACTGGCTTAGTAGGGACCTCCCACAAAGAAAACATAACTACTTAAGAGACCTCAACCCCAAAGAGTCTCACTGGCAACACCGATAGCCGAAACATAACATTCACACACAAGCATGTTAAACTACAACTACTCATAAACACCGGCTAAACCCCAGTCCTTGAAAAGTAAAAGGAAACACAAGACTAGCTAAACACTGCTAGTCCACCCTTCAACTAAAACACCTCAACCACAAGCCTCACCGGCAAACCACTACCTAGGCTACGGTCTCACAGGCTAACCATCACACACGGAGCATCAGGATTGGCGACAACCAGCCAACACCGTAAACCACATCGTAAACAGAGACCAATCTTCTTAACACGTGGAGCGTCACACCATAAGACCTCCACAGTATGCACGGTCTCGCCTCAACACCAGCTGAGATCGAACTCACGTACCACAACACAACTCTACCCACGAGGGGGTACATATACCTGCTACCACGAGGTACAACACTGAACCACAGAACTGTGCCACCTCCAGGGCAAACCACAACGGTTAATGGTTTCACGGTTGTAACCTTAACCAGCGGTTCACACACAAACCACAACCAGTGGTCAAACGCGAGTCGGTACAGAGACGACGCCACCACATGGGAACGGACTACTGGTTTATGACACCAGTATCCAACTCGGACAACAAAGCACAAGAACTACCTCCTAGTCTCGCAGTCACGGACGAAAGGTCCAACTTCCGCTCCACAACAACAAGCCAAGAATAGTGGAGACTAACTAACCACCTGTAGGTCACACACCCCGCAGGCCCAAGCCTGACACCTTTAGGGACTCTGGCCGAGAACCCTAAAGTGAGGCACTCAAACATGAATAGCTGGGGACCAGTGTCAACTACTGGTGTCCGTCCCCTAACCACAAGCGCGCTACAAGCGACTGCACACCCACAAACACAAGTCTCTGCCCCTAGTCGTCTTTCCCCTCAGCTAGATGTACTTCTCAAGCACAAGAGGAGGGTGTCCAGGAAGACGACTTAGACCTCTACGGTACACACGTACCGGGACAAGCCCTAAGCACCCGGTGCTAGGGTAACCGACTAGAGAGGTATTCCGGATTAGGCGCCGGACCACCAGACTTAGTAAGCACACAAAGCATGGTATATATACTTATATAACCTTTAGGTACAACCCACGGTACACAAGTGTAAGGAATGGCTTGTCATCAGTCACCTTGTGACCCTCAAGCCATCCTACACACAACCGCTCATCAATGGGGTCATCACATGACCGCCAAGACCACACATTAGTCTTATACACATTAACCATATCGGAACACAATCTTAATACATAGGCATGCTTAACAGAACACATAAGCATACCGATACCGGAACATAAACTCGCCTGTCATTGGTCACCTCGTGACCTCCATGGCAACTCACACTACATAACACATTTAAATATTACCACAGATCCTGGCTAGGTCTACACTACACCTTCATTGCCCAACACCCAACGCAGAACCACCTCAGAAGCCAAAACACGTCGACAACAGTCGATGCCTTACAAAATGCGTCGACCAGTTTGGACGCCATTCCAAACCTTGTCGTGGCAGGGCCAAGGACCGCGACCATGTCGCGTTGGCCCCTTCAGAGGCTATTAAAAAGGCTTTCGTGATAGACCGTAGTGACGCAACTAGGTCGCGTCGGCCCGACATGACGCCACCAGACCCAAGCCGGTCAAACCTTTGGTCAACCTATAGTCGTGTCCGACCTTGTTTCCGCGTTTAATGCTAATGCGACATACCACAAGGTCGCAACATCACAACCGACCTAACAAACGTATTAGAAAGCAGAACGCACCGGTTCAGCGCGTCGTGTTCACATGAACACGTCTGCTATCCTGGCCGTGTTTCAATGCTCACAGGGAGGTCAGCTCACAGGCCGAACCCCCTGTTGGGATTGGATGGGTGGAAGGATCAGATCTAGAAGGGGGGGTTGAATAGATCTAACACCAATTAATGCGGAAGCTTAAGCAATTCAAAATTACTTTGAATTAGAGATCAAATCACCCAAACAATTTACTAATCTGAAGATAGATTAGTGTGTGTGAGCAAATCGATTAGTAGTGTGAACGAAATCCCTATGCATGCATCTAGCGAAATACAAAGTCAAACCACAATTCAAACCATTGCACAGAGGATTTTTAGGTGGTTCGGAAATCACCTTCAGTGACTCCTACGTCCACCCCTCACACAGTGAGGCCACACTACTCAAAACCTTGAGTACAACTCACACCGGAGCACGATGACTCCAAACACCCTTAAGCACGACGACTCAAGAAACACCTGGAGCACGACGACTCCAAACTGAGCACGACGGCTCAAACAACAACCGGAGTACTATGACTCCAAATTGAGCACGACGGCTCAAACCACACAGTGAGTGTGACAACTCACAAACCAGAGCTCGACGGCTCACAGTACAAAAGCTAGATCAAACACAAAAGAGATCAGATCCTCTAGCAATGATCTGATTCAAAATAGTTTCGTACATAGAAATTTGTGCAGAACTTCATACACAAATCTCATTGACGAAGTAAGGAAGAACAAACTCAGAAATAAGGCAAATAGATGTGGAAAGAGTGTTCTTCGATGAAGAGGCCTTGCAGATGCTTCAATTGAGAAGCCTTGATGGAAATCGATGAAGATTCTCCTCAATTGGCGATGCTCTGCTTTGATGGCATCTGAAATGCCAGAAATCCTTCTTCTCCTGAGCCTCTTCAGTTGGATCTGCTCCCTTGCCTTGCACAGTAACCTTCTCTCCAGGGATTCCCTTTGATTCCCTTGTCCTTCCTCTTGAAAGGATGGCTTGCAGCTTCTGGAGATGGAGACAGATCTGGAAAACCCTCTTTGGCTGCCAAAAGGCTTCTTCTAGAAGTGTATGGGGTCTCTTGCCTTTGGGGTACAAGGAGCATGGGTATTTATAGCCCCATATGTCCATAAAGTGCTTTGGGGTGCATGGGCACAGAAACCTAGGTCAAATGCCCTAAATCCCAAGTAGCCATGTGTACAGAGAAATTCACGTTTTTGAGTTTCAGCCGGAGTGTGTCGACCTGCCCTGATCTAGTGTCGACCTGCCCTGATCTAGTGTCGACCTGCTGTCCCAATCAGGCAAACTAGTCTGCTGGAAACTGGGTCTAGTGTCGACCTGCCCTGATCTAGTGTCGACCTACTTTGATCTAGTGTCAACTTGACTTGATCTAGTGTCGACCTGACTTGATCTAGTGTCGACCTGCTATCCCAGTCAGGCAAACTGGTCTGCTGGAAACTGGATCTAGTGTCGACCTGACTTGATCTAGTGTCGACACTACCAAGACAAAAATGTGTGAACCTGAAAATTTAACACGTAAGTCATTAGTACAAGATATTATCATTAAGATATGAGATATTAAACATCAAAAACATGTTGTCTATTGTGATATGTATAAAATGTATAACATGTTCAATATATCATCATCAAAATCACAATATGTCATCATTAAAATCACACCATGTCATCATTAAAATCACAACATGTCATCATTAAAATCACAACATGTCATCATTAAACTCACAACATGTCATCATTAAAATCATAATATCTCATCATTAAAAATCACAATATGTTATCATCAAAATCAAAGTATGAGTGATGTTCATTGGTCATCATTAAAATGCAACTTTAGGAAATTCCAAAACACACTCAACCCAACAATCTCCCCCTTTTTGATGATGACAAAACTTATGCACAATCTCCCAATAACGAGTCCCTTGACTACAATAACTCCCTCTTTGACCATATACACCCTTTGACCTTTCTCCCCTAGAGACCCCTTTAAAGAACTTTCTCCCCTTTGAACTTTCTCCCCTAGAGACTTTCTCCCCTAGAGACATTTCTCCCCCTTTTTGACAGCATCAAAAAGATAGATAAGAGAGAAAAACAAAGAATAGTAGGAGATCAAGAAATGAAATGGAGTAAAGGAATGGTCAGGAATGATCAAAATAAATGAGACAAAGTGATATTGACATATGAGAGAAATGATTGTGTTTTTGGTATTGTGCAACAAAGTTTAATCACAAAGACACACTCAACACAAAGAATAGCAAATTATAATGAGCTGAATGTGGTTAAAATAATGATGCAAATGTGAAATAAAGTGACCTAAATGAGTGAGCAGAAGTATTTAACAAGGATGTTAGGAGCTTTAAGTTTAACACAATGTAAAATAATAAGTCTAAACTCAGTAAACATGAGCTTTGTTAAGATCTTAAGCTTTTCCATCCTGTCATTTTGATTTTCTTTCATTTTTAACTGGGAAAGAATACAAGAATAAATTAGTTAAATCTCACTTTTCAGTGCAAGAGATCACATTGATCAGATGCAAGATCTCCTGATTACTCAGTGGTTTAACTTTCATTATCTTATACAGAGTTGAAAACTTTTATTTCCACTTTTTGACGCAAAACAAATCACTTATCAGGTGAAATGACCCAGTTACTCAGTGGTTCAAGAATTTGCATTGCTCTGTTTGTATCTTTCCAGATTGATCATTTTTCTTTTGATATTTAGCAGGAATATGTTTGCTTTGACCAGAAAAGTCATGACTACAAATTTAGAAAAATTATTCTTAACATGTGGTAAAAATAAAGCTTAAACATACACATGTGAAATATTAAAGCCACTCATGTGCCTACAAGTGTTTTGCACGTCATTTTAAAGACATTCAGTATTAAGAGTGCATGACCTTGAAATGATACTGAATCTTTGAAATTAAACTAAATGCACAATGATTTTAGTTTCAATCTTTTAATTCTCTCATAAGAAAATAGCACAAGGACTCAAAATTTCTGATGAGTTTGAGGTTCAAAATAGACAAGTAAGGTCAAGGAATGTAACAATGGCTTCCCCCTTTCATGTAACTCTCCCTCACAAGGTGAACATGAAGATTATAGGAGGAATAGGAATGGAATGACATGAAGGCAGAATGAACATGAATGTTTTTATTGAAAGACAATGACTCCCCCTCAACAATTGCATCAAAGGCTCTTGATACTTGGTGGAGACATATACTCACACATAGTGAAAGTGTCCAGACAAGTCTGACTTGTCTTTCTTCAAATCACCATTTGATATACCAAGAATGCCAATGCAATGTGAGAGTGAGGAATTTAGTTGCAAGAACATTTGTCAACAATTGATAAATCAGATATGAAAGAATATTTCTCCAGCATTTCACTCAAAGATTCTTTTGACTCACTTCCCCATAAGATATGCATGATATGAAATGATCATTTAAGCAATTCAGATATGTTCATTCAGAATAGTTTGCACAGAAAGAATATGAACATGATCAAGCATGCATTAACAAACAATTTATTGAAGGAGAAAAGTTTCAAAGACTTAAAATAAAGTTTTTAAGATTTTCAATTTTTCTTGATGACCTTTATGCAGGAAAAGACTATTGATACTTGGTGGAGAATTTTTCTCACGCATAATGATAGTTTCCAGACAAGCTTAACTTGTCCTTTCACATTTCACCATTTGATATACCACATAGTTACTGCAAAAGGTCAATTATTCTTTAGTTTTAGCATAAAATTCATTGCATTTTTCAAGAACATTTTTGCACTTTTTCAAATTTACTCCCCCTTAATATGTGCATGGAATGAAAAAGCTAGTATGCAATTCACACATGATTATGCACACCATTAGCTTTAAGCATAACGTGACCTTTGGTACTTAGCGGAGTATTTTACTCACGCAAAATGAAAGTTTCCAAACAAGCATAACTTGTTTTTCCACATGTCATCATTTGATATACCAAAAAGTCAAAGCAGTTGATATGCACACAGAATCATGGACACAGTTAAGCAAGCATGATAACACAAACATGATTCCAATTGTTATGACACAAAGTTCATTGTTGGGAGTACCATTGAAACACATTTCTCATTTTTCAGATAAAAATTAAACATTCATTTCAATTCAGGCAATTCAAATTTGAAATGATAAAGAAGTTTTACCTGAAAGGACTTCAATTGCTTTTCAAAGATTTTACCTGTGTTCTCCAATCACTTCTTGCCTTGCACAGCCAATATCTTGAATCCATTTACAATGTATGGCTGCAAGACTCCTCAGCTTGCTGATCAAGCTGGTTTTGGGACCCACACTTTCTTGGGTCCTGCAATGAAGTCAATGTTAGAGTGCAATAGAGATTTCTGAATCCAAAATGATTTTATTTTTGGTATAGATGCATTTCTTTCATTGACAGAACTATGAGCAGAATTAGTTCCAAATTTTCTTTTTGCCTTGCTCAATGCATCTATGTTTTCATGAAGTTTTCAATTTATATTTACATGGAGTTTCTGAGCATTTTCAACAAAATCATGATTCTTAGTTACATGTGAATGATGTGAAATTTTTGCAAGTAATTCAAGCTAACATCATCATGGAAGAAATGAAATAAACAAGCAATCATGTTTCAATGACAACCATTTTTTTTTTTTTTTTAAGAATGACTCTTACACAAGGAAGATCATTGATACTTGGCGGAGGTTATTCCTCACACATAATGATAGTTTCCAGACAAGCATGACTTGTCCTTTCACAGTTCATCATTTGATATACCAATTGATCTTTGTATAAGAGTCCCAATTGATTTTAGTTTTTATTTAGCAGGGAATCTCTCATAAGACTTTACCTGGTAAGATTTTCATTTTCTTTCATTCTCTTCACTTACTTTCCTTGTAGCCTTAGTCATGAAGCCTTCATTTTGAGATTGACTACAAGAATCCCTGCATCCAGCATTCAAGCAGCATATTTTAGAACCCAAACTTGTTTGGGTCCTAAGGATCTTCCATCAATTTGCACCAATGATTTTTGAATCCAAAAGGATTTGATATTCAGGGCATTTTTCTGAAGACTAGAAACACTGGAATCTTGGTTTTTAATCTTAGAGGTATTGGTATAGAATGCACCACTGACATACTGAACATTTTGTTTTCTATTTTTCAGATTTTTATCATTGAGATTTTTAACATGGAATTTAGAAGAGATCTTTTGTGCAATAGTTCTTTTTTCATGTACATAGAATTTCTTAGTGTTTTTAGCATGAACATGATCTTTATTCTTATGTACATTAACATGAAACATGGGAGCATGCACAAGATTATCAATTCTATGCCAACATTCCCTAGAAGTATGCCCAAATTTATGACAATAAAAGCATTGGACTGATTTGGCATGTTTATTGAAATGTTGATATTTATTCCAACAATGTTTGGCAAGATGACCAGTGTAGACACCCGGTTATGACTAATGGGTTGAACCACATTTCTTGTTGTCTTAGTAGGCCCCTAATTGGTCACTCAGCTTGAGCCCATCATTTGCCTTGTTTTGAGCCCTTTAAGCCATTAAAATACCTTGAAATCCCGAAATGTATCACTTGAGAGAGTCCTTGGGGCATAATAACTCTTATCTTATCATGTAGTTTGCTGATAATTATCAAATAATTCGGATTTATTGTCGCGACGCCTTGTGGCGCCGCGTCTCTAGTCGCGACGGTTCTGGCAGCCGCGACAACCCATGCATTATCCATGCACGTGGGTAATGCTGTCGCGTCAATCTGCCCTGTCGCGTCTTAGTCGCGATCCTACGATATGTCGCGACAATGACCGAATCCTCTGGCCTCCATAGCTACCCCCTATTTATCCTCCTATGAACTTGACTTAATCCTAAGGTTTATCTCTACCCCTTGGGGCGGGATTCTGGCCCTAGGGACTCTCCTAAGGGTTGCTAAGGACTCTCCATTCAATTTTAATAGAGCTTTATCTCCCATTTTGATTTTTAAATCATTTTAAGAAGATAATGTCATTTATTCAGATTCCAAGCTCTATATAAGCAAGGCCCCTCCTCAAGGACGGGGAGAGCCTCATTACCACCCCGAAGGGCTGCCAAAATTCCCTCTCACCCATACTTAGCACCGCAGCCACTCATTTTGCTATTTTCCCTTCACATTCCACTCCACAAAGCCACTCTTTTCACCGTCAACGGAGCACGGAACGTGAAGAGGGCGACCCCAACGACATCCTGGAGCGTTTGCACATCCTTGGAGCCATACCCACGCCAAGGAGTCGCCCCAATGGGGCTCATCTTCTTCTCCCTTCCCTTCTCCTATTTCTACATGCATTTTTGTGTTATTTTTAGATAGAGCACTCTCACTGTCCATTCACGTTTTCCCACACCTATAGGGGTTCAAAACCACCCCAGGTGCGTTCCCACCATGATTCCCCCATTTCCCTCCATTTTTAGAGTAGATACTACGCTTAATATATTCTAATAGGGTGTTTTCTTTGTGATTTTCTTTGATTGGCAGGCAAGCAAGTGAAGTCCACGAGGAGCTCTGGTTCTCCGGCCTGCTGAAGGACGAGAAGAAGGTCCCTAATCCAATTCTCCCGCATTCAGAGAACGCGACAGCGAAGGGAGACGCGACCAGAGACGCGTCAGTGTGTGCTGACGCGACATCAGTCTATCGCGGCGCCCATGGCGACCGCGACACCAGGTCTGTTTTTGTTCTCTTTCCTTTTCCTAGTTTAAGTTAGCCACTGTTTCATTTTTATTCTTAGGCGACTTGCTAGGTGGCGATCACATCCATGTTTTCATGCTACTATTTTTAGTATCCATGTCTGTGCCGAGGGGAGTCCAATCCCTGTGATTACACCTTTTGGCGATCACGGTGGGACCTTCACTGCCACCCTCGTGGATTTTGACCGTTTGCTTGCCTTGTTTTCCTTTTAATTGTCACTTTAGTGCCCTGTTAGTCTTTTGTTCTTTGTCTCATGCGTATTTTCCTGCTCTGTTAGTGTCGCGATAGATCGCGGCGACGCGACATGTTCGCGTCGCAACAGGGAGACGCGTTCTCAGGTAAGCGCTTGTTATTCCCCATGCCCTCTCTGTCCAATACCCATGAGATCATGCATCCTTGTTCCATTGCCCATATCATGTATACTTGTGTTTCTGTCTGTTAGAATCCTGTCAAGGTTCGGATTTTCCTTTCATTTTCATTTGTAAGTTTTCGGTTCCTGTCGCGGTCGCCGTAGAGGACGCGAATAAGCCGCGGCTTGGCCACCCATCGCGTTATCAGGTTTGCTTTGTATGTTATTGTTTTTATCCATGTATCGGTTTCTGTGTGCTTCCTGACTCATTGTTGTACTGATTTAGTGCCTCCTGGTGTTTCTTATTTGGTAGGATAGTCTGTTTGAGTTGGGCTGGTGACTCACTGCGTTTTCGGGTCTCTGTCATTATCGCGGCAGCCCGCGCTATCGCAATAGGGTCGCAGTGCACCCGGCCATCGCAACTTTGCCCGAGGACTTGTTTTGTCACCCTATTTGCTCCTTATCTTCATTCTTGCATACATTTTGGGCTTCTTAGTCCCTTGCATACGCCACTCATCCCATTTGATCAGGTTCTCCCTTGGTCAAGTGAGTCCTCTCACCTACGAGCACTCGTAGGCTGACTCGGACCCACCCTCCGAGGACCTCCGTAAGTCCTCGTGACCGTACGCACGTTGCGGTTCACCGGGCTGGTTGTACCCATCGCACCCTTAGTTTGAGCCATCCTCGTGTGAGTGTGCACCACCCTTAGCCGTACCGAAGCACTTGAGTCCATTCCTATTAGGGACCGCTTGACCGAGTGACATCTCTTTAATCAATTCATTTAAAAGGTCAAGTTCAAACCTTAAGAAACTCGCGCTTTAAGCATGACAACTTGAGTGCTTTGATCCACCCCTCCTCATCTCTGTCTTTCTTGTTGTGATAAAGTTTAGGTGTGTCTGTATCACCTTCCCAAATTGGTTGGAGAGGTGTATGCGTCGTTGCCTAGGGAGGTCAAGTCAGTCCCCTTCTTTCTTTGTATCTTATCATAATCCCCTCTTCGACATGGACCAATTCCGGGTTCTTGCCGACGATGCCCTTCCACTCGGGTTGCTCGAGGAGGTGGCCTAACCTTCCATGGTCACTCTCCCGGGGCATATCCAGCCTCCCTCCATCACCGGGATTCGATCCCATCCTGCTTCTCCTCCTGGGGGTGATGACCCCCATTATCAATTCAGCCAGCTTCTTCCTCACCTTACTCCGGACCAAGTCCGAGAGTTCATAGCTGCTGCCAAGGGGAAACAACCTTTATCTCCCCGGGGTCAAAATTCAGCCCGACCGGCGGATTCCTCCGCCCACGTCGCTTCAGCCCCCCACCTTTCTTCGTATGGGGCAGATCCTACACCTCTCCGCCCTCGGGCCATTCATTTTTCAGAACCAAGCTACCTTCCCCCACGAGAGGTCCGGCCCCGATCCCCTCCAACCACATACTATGCGGCCGAACCAGCCCCCCTCCCTCGCGAGAGGTCTCACTCCTTCGAGCAGCCTCGCTCCTTAGTTTCTGCACATCAAGTCCAATCTCCCTCCGATTTCTTTGCGGAGTGGACAAGCATGAAGAAGGAGCTTCATGACCTCCAGAGACAGATCGATCCTCGGAAGGTAGCTGACATTGCCCTCCCGTCCTTCCAATACCTCTGGGTGCCTCCCCAGTCCGAGCTCCCTGTATATCGTCGATACTCTGGGGTAGGGGACCCCTATGTTCATCTGAAGGACTTCGTCTATGAATCAGCACCACACAAGTATGACCGCCATCTCATGGCGTACCTGTTCAGAAAATCCTTAGATGGTCCAGCTTTGAAGTGGTTCTATTCATTGCCTCCCGAGGAAGCCGAGGACTTCCAAATCGTCCAAGAAAGGTTTCTGCAGCAATTCCAAGATCGGGTGGGACCCGAATATTCTTTTGTGGATTTAGTAGCTGAAAAGATGAAGCCAGAAGAGGAGTTCTCCACCTATGCTGACCGGTGGCGCTCCTTGGCCGCCAAGGTCCGTTGCCCAATGCCTGAGGAGGAAAAGGTAAAGTTGTTGATCTCCAATGCCACACCAACCTACCGAGCTATTCTGGCCATGAACCACATTTCTACCATGCACCAACTATATAGCCGAGCCCGTTTCATTCAAACCCAACTCAAGGACTCGCCTATACATTCCATGTTCGAGACCCCCAAGGCCCGTTATGCCAAGAAGCCGCAAGGCCCAGTCACCGAGGGGATCCAAACCAACGAACAAGTAGGTGCCGTTAGCAATCCACAAGGCCCAGTAGGTAGGTCTCCCTATACCCAAAAAACCCAACAGTCTTGGAACAACAACAACAATAGACCGCCGCCTCCTCAAGGACAAAATCCTCCCCAAGATCAGCACCAATACTCCCAGGTCCCTCCACCTCAAAATGGCTATGCCCCCAGGAAGCCCAATGGACCCAAAAGAGCCCAATACCCTCCTTTGCCCGAGTCTCTAGCTGATATCTTTGCAGCCCTCATGTCACTAAATGCCCTAAGACTCCCTCCTGAGAAGGCAAATTGGAACATGGCGGCCGATCAAACAAAGTACTGCGTCTACCACCGTCACCCGGGCCACAATGTGTCGGATTGCTTTCAGTTCCGGGACATGATATATGACTTTCATGAGCAGAATTAAATTGACTGGGCAGAGATGAAAAGGCTGATCCAAACCTTGAGGGATCAACAGGGCCAGAGGCAACAGCAGCAACAGCAGAGGCGACAGCAGCCGCAGCAGCAACAACAACAACAACAACAACAACAACAATACCAACCCTTCCAGCAGCAATACCAGCAACAACAGCAACAACAACAGCCACAGCATCCGGCAAATGATCTAGGCATAATTCGCAATCCCATGCCGCAGCATCAGCCCGCTCCAAACCCCCAGCCAGCTCCACCACCTCCTCCACCCGCACACGTTAACCCTGTCATCCACCATCCACCACCAGAAGCCCAGTGGGCCTTCGATGACGAACATGAGGTAGGCCAACTTCTGGTTATTTCTCACGTCACGCCCACTACCCCCACACCTACATACGATGTACCTCCCTCCTTCACACCCCATATTTCTACCATCACCTCGCCATCCTATTCCCCCGTCATGTCACCCATTATCCCTCCACCAAGCGACACCCTTTCTCCCCTACGCCAGCGCCTTTGCTAGCCAACCCTTCTATCCTTGACACCCTACCACTCCACTCCACCATAACCTTGCCCTCCGGAGCGGGCGAATGTTCCAGCAGATGTACCCTAACGCATCCATGCCTATGCCAGGTCAACCAAGCAAACAAACCAGCAATCAGAAGCAACAAGACATAGAAGAGATTGATCCGGTCCCAGGGACCCAATATGACATCCTGAAGCACCTTGATCAGACCCCCGCCAAGATTTCCATATTAGAGCTCATTAAGAGGTCGCAGACTCATCAGGACGCCCTAAGGGCCTTTTTGCAAAGAGTCATGGTCAGCGAAGACATGAATCCAGACAACCTATCTTCAGTGCTCTCGATTGTGAACAGAGGACCCACCATTACCTTTCTGACGGTGAGTTGGCTGCCCCGGAAGCCAGAAAAATGCCCTTATGTGTGACACTCACCATAAACAAAGTGGCCGTCGATGCAGCTCTAGTGGACACAGGAGCTTCTATTAATGTTTGTCCTTTAAGCACCCTTAGAGCATGCAACATATCATAACGTCAACTGCAGCCCACGCCTACCACCATCGCTGCGTATGACAACTCGCGACGTGCCTGCCATGGAGTCATCACTTTACAAGCAGGGTTGGGTCCCCTCATAATGTCTATGGAATTTTATGTATTGAACATTGATCATACCTACAAGGCCATCTTAGGGCGCCCATGGATTGAATCGTTAGGGGCAGTGCCATCTATAGCGCACCAATGTTTGAAATTCCCCTTCTAGGGGCGGATTGTTAAGGTAAAAAGTGTAGTGATGACACATACAGTGGAAGCCATTGAGAGAGTATTGCCGTCAGTATGGCCATCCAATAAGCCTGTTATCTCTATGCTTGATGTCAATTATGCTTGGGCCTATACATTCTCTTCTAACTGCCCAATTGGTTCCCCCCCCCCCCCTGTAGTGGCAGTCAGGAAAGATGTGAGCACGAACACGAAGTGGTGGGATATCATGTTCAGACTGGGTTATCAGTCAGGGAAAGGTCTAGGTGCTCATTTCCAAGGGCGAACCAAGACTGTGGTCTGCACTAAGAAATTCACAAAGCGTGGCCTTGGATATTCAGAATGGGCCACTTTCTCATCTCCTCCACAATCGGACCAGGGACCACTCACCTGGTCCTTATATGAGCACTTTATCAGAGGGCCCATCCAGCCCGGATATAATACCACCATGGAAGCACCAAGATCACCTTATCAAGCTTTAGAGGAGCAGTGGCCCAACAAGAAGAAAAGAGCTGAGAAGGATACTGAGGACCCGGATCAAGATGATGTCGTCTCATCAGTCAGTCTGCTGTTTGAAGAATCAGAAGCTGGGGCAGAAGAGCCAAAATTAGAAGACCTCATTTCTACAGTAAATCATCTGTTCAATGAAGAAGATGTGCCACAAGTAGCAGCGTTATCAGCATCAGCAACCACCACCAGGCGACAGTTGCTTGGATTTGGTGAGGAAAAGCAGTCAAATCATTCCCCCCTTTTCATACAGGAGTTCTGGCCAGGGTTCTCCCGGTCTCCCATCCATCTCATTTCATCCATGCTTAATTTCAATTTCATTCCACTGCCTCTCCCCTTCATCATTCAAATCTCTCCCGACGCCGTGGAAATGTTCAGTCACCTTCACCCCTCTTCGTCATTTTCTTTAATGGCTCAGTCCTGTTTTTCCCGAAGCCATTTAATCTAATGTAATTCCTTTTATTCAAAAAATCAAAATATATATATATATAGAAAATTCAAAATTCAAAAAAAAAAATGTGTGTTCTCCTGCTCCCGACGGCGATCCCCGTCACCTCCCTCCTACTCCTGCTCTCGACGGCGATCCCCGTCACTTCCCTCCTTCTCCTGCTCCCGACGGCGATCCCCGTCACTTCCCTCCTTCTCCTGCTCCCGATGGCAATCCCCGTCACTTCCCTCCTTCTCCTGCTCTCGACGGCGATCCCCGTCATCTCCCTACTTTCTCCTGCTCTCGACGGCGATCCCCGTCATCTCCCTACTTTCTCCTGCTCTCAACGGCGATCCCCGTCACATCTGCTCCCCGGCGGCCATCGTCGTCCTTCTTTCACTCCATTCGTGCCTTCACATGGTGGCTAGACATGGCCATTTCAGGCGATTCAGGTGAGGGGCCTTCTGCTCCCCTACACCCCGATGATGTTGCCGGCACCCTGAGCTCGGGTGGCTCGCTTCCTCCTCCAGCCCCATCGGAGGACCTTCGCGGCCCTGTCGCACCCTTTGTCTTCCGTTCCAATAAACCTCTGGACACTTCTCTAGAGCCTCCTGTAAATATCAAATCTAGCTTAAGTTCAGGGGTAGGTTTTAGTAAGTCCCCGTCCCCGTTTAGGAAAAAGAAGGGTAGTGGCATACCCCATAGATATCTCCTAGACTTAGTTCAAAGGTGTGGCGCTCTTCTAGCTGTCGAAGAGTTCGTCCAAGAGGCAGTGGTTCTGAACCTAGAGGAGATACCTATAGAGGAAGGGATAGACGATGGCTTTGGGATATATGAAATTGTAGCCGAAGAGGACCCATTAGATGAGAGCGATGGTGAGATAGAGGATGCTGCTGAGGCGTATGCTAGTGGTGTGAGGAGATTCGATGAACCTACCTTAGTAGTCGATGAACCTACTAAAGAGGTAAACGTGGGAACAGAAGAGGACCCCAGGCTCTTAACCATAGCCTCTAATCTCCCTCCCGAAGAAGAAGAAGTGCTCATAGAGATGTTGAGGGAGTTCAAGGATTCATTTGCCTGGTCCTACGATGACATGCCCGGCATTGACCCCAATCTGGTGGAGCATAGATTAATTTTGAAGCCAGGGGCAGTTGCTGTTAAACAAAAGTTAAGAAGGTTCCTCCCCCACATCGCCTTGAAGATGAAAGAGGAAATTGATAAGCTACACAAAGCCAAATTCATCCGTGTAGTCCTCTATCCTTTGTGGGTGGCGAACATTGTCCCGGTGATGAAGAAGGACGAAAGAGTGCGTATCTACATAGACTTCCGAGACTTGAATAAGGCATGTCCTAAAGACGATTTCTCGTTACCTCATTTGGATGTCTTGATCGATAATACAGCAGGGTTCAAAACTCTATCATTCATGGATGGGTATTCCGGCTATAATCAAATTCGTCTAGCCCCGGAGGATCAAGAGAAGACCTCCTTCACCACCCCATGGGGAACATATTGCTATGTGGTCATGCCGTTTGGACTAAAGAATGCCGGCGCCACTTATCAAAGAGCAATGTTAGCTATCTTCCACGACATGATACACATTGATGTTGAGGTTTACGTGGATGATGTCGTGGTGAAGTCGCGGACCAGAAGAGAGCATTCCTCCGTGCTTGCCAGGGTGTTTCGCCGCGCACAGGAATATCAATTGAAGATGAATCCAAAGAAGTGCGTGTTTGGAGTTTCCTCAGGAAAGCTGTTAGGCTTCATTGTTAGTAAACGGGGGATTCAAATAGACCCGCACAAGGCCAAGGCAATCAATGAAATGCCTCCTCCTAAGAACATATCTGAGCTTCGAGGTTTGATTGGGTGGCTTCAGTTCATAAGGAGATTTATATCTCAGCACTCTCAAAGATGTCGTCCTTTCTACAAGCTATTGAGAGGAGGAGTCAATTTTGAATGGAACGATAAGTGCCAAGAGGCCTTCGATGAACTCAAGAGTTATCTTATGAATCCGCCCGTGCTTCAGGCACCTATCCCTGGGAAACCCTTAATCCTATATCTGTCGACAATTGAGGACTCCCTAGGAGCTGTCCTTGCTCAGCATGACGAATCCGGCAAAGAAAGGGCAGTCTACTACCTATCTAGGCTCTTCAATCCTTCCGAGCTCAAACTCACCACAATGGAGAAAACCTGTGCAGCGCTAGTCTGGGTGGTGCAGAAATTGAAGCACTACTTCCTAGCTCATAAGGTGAGTTTGATTTCTAGAATGGATCCTATTAGGTATCTCCTGGAAAAGCCAATCCTCGCTGACAGATTGGCACGCTGGCAAAGTTTCCTCTCTCAGTTTGATATCTCCTTTATTGTTCAGAAAGCCATAAAAGGGTATGCCATTGCTGAGCACCTTGCTCACCTCCCTCTTCCTCATAGTGATACGGTTCAAGAGGAGTTCCCTAATGAAAACCTATCACTTGTCTCTCATGATCCCTTCTGGTCACTCCACTTCGATGGAGCTCTCAATTCTAGGGGACGGGGCATAGGTGCTGTCTTGCTCACCCCAGAAGGGATCACCATTCCTTTAGCTTATCAACTTCAGTTCTACGCCACCAATAATATCTGAGTATGAGGCTCTCCTAGTTGGTCTTAAGCTTGCCTACCTCCTAGGCACGCATCACCTCAAGATCATAGGAGATTCTCAGCTCGTTCTTCGGCAAGTCCTTTCTACCTATCGCACTCGTGACCCCAAACTCAAGCCTTATCAAGATCTGGTCACGCTCCTAGCCAAGCAATTCCGTCAACTCATCTACATTCATACTCCTCGCTCTCAGAACATTCTGGCCGATGCTCTGGCATCGTTAGCTTCGTCTCTCTCCTTCCCTCTCAGCCGTAGTGCTGAGACTATCACTGTTCAGAGGTTAGAAGCTCCCTCAACTCAGGATCCTTGGTTCTCAAACCTTAGGAGCTCTCTAGTTCTGAAGGCAGAGAAGAAAGAAGCGAAGGAGTTATTGCTTGTTGAATTAGGAGAATTGATGGAGAAGAGAGGCCGTGGTACCATGAGATTGAACAATTTTGCAGAGACGGTACCCTCCCAGAAGAAGCTGAAGCAGAAGATAGGCGAGCTATCCGTAGAGCGTCATTAAAGTATACCCTCGTGGGTGATGCGCTCTAAATGGAATGCTCCTTAGATGTGTGACGATGAAGAGGCTTGGAAGATAGTGGAAGGATCCCACTCCGGTGAATGCGGAGGGCATGTGAACTGTCAGATGTTAGCCAAAAGATCCTTAGGCAGGGCTACTACTGGCCAACCTTAGAAGAGGACTGTGTCGCTTACGTTCGTAGGTGTGTCAGATGCCAAATCCATGCCGATAAAATCCATGCTCCGTCTTCCTCTTTGCATCCGCTATCCTCTCCTTGGCCTTTCTCCATGTGGGCCTTTGATATCATCGGGCCCCTTGGTGATCCTAATGCTCAGATAAAACAAAAATCCTTCATCCTCACTGCTACTGAGTATTTCACCAAGTGGGCCGAAGCAGAAGCATTTGCAGAAATCAAAGGTTCGACCGTGTGTAGATTCATCATGAAGAACATCATTGCGCGGTTTGGAGTACCAGGCAGCCTCGTCACCGACAATGGACCGCAGTTCATATCCCAAGAGCTTCAAGACCTATGTAAGAGATTCAATATTTCCTTGCATCATTTGTCTCCGTATTATCCGCAAGGCAACGGATAGGCCGAAGCCACAAACAAAACACTTTTGAAAATTCTGAAGAAAACTTGTGAGTCTAATAAATTTGTCGATTGGCCAGAAAAGCTAATTGAGGCACTGTGGGCCTACCGCACCTCTGTACGAACGCCCACGGGGCAAACTCCTTTCTCACTTACATACGGAATGGAAGCGGTATGTCCACATGAGATCCTCATTCCTTCGCTAAGAATTCAGTTGGACAAGAACTTAATCCCGATGAACATCGGGAGGTGTTACTTACACAACTAGAACTCTTAGACGAACGGCGCCTAGCTGCAGCCAATCATGTGCTTTCATATCAAAATAGACTCTCAAGATCTTTCAAAAGAAAGTAATTGAACGCAAATTTCAAGAAGGAGACATGGTTTTGAAGAGTATTTTCATAAAACCTGGAGGTCCAAGGTCAAAATTGTCTGCGAACTGGGAAGGGCGTACGTCATTAAAGATGTGTACCCGGGGAACGCATATAGGCTAGTTAATGCCGATGGCGATGAACTCTCTCACGCATGGAATAGATTATATCTTAAAAGATTCTACCCCTGATAAATAATCTTTTGATAACAACACCAATTGACGGGTAGCCATTTGCCAAGTGTCTCACTCCCTCTCCTACTGGCAAAATAATATTTATGCTCAATTGCATACTCAACACGGTGACCTAAGGTCATTTCTCCTTCATGTATGGTGTTCTCGCTTAGCCTCGTTCAGGGAAGCAAGGTCAATTCTCTCCTTACTCGGACAAGGTCTAGGGGCAAGGGGAAGGCTAGCCTGTAAACGTGCAACAGTGTAGACCATGTGTTTGAAGTCTCAAAGAGGGATGGGCAGTTCTAAGAGAAAAGTATGTGGCATAAAAAAAATAATAATAAAGTGACAAAATGATAAAATGAAGGGGCATGTTAAAGAGTGGCAGTACAGTTCCCCGCGGGACGCCCTTGAGCACGGTCGCACGCATGCCCCAAGCAAAGAGGAAAATACTGTGGCCCTAAAGTCCCTGGACAACAGATGAATCTCACATGTGGCATGCTCGTTGCAAGTTTTACAGGTCAGTAACCCCGACCCTGAGATTAAGTCTTATCACGTTTTTATTCTTCTTATCCTCCCTAAAATGACCAAAGGATCCCTATGCTTGGTCTGTGTTGGAACATTGACATCCCAGGGGCAAGAAATCTTAGCAAACCTAAGACGAGTATGCATTGCACATAAACCTTATTCGCCAAAGTGAGATGGAAGTAAGACTCAGAGCTAATCGCTCAAGATTAAGAAGTGTTATTATCAAAAGAAATTTCAAAAAAAAAATCCAAAAAAAAAAAAAAATCAATCAAAAGATCCCAAAAAAAATTCAAAATTTTCAAAAAAACCCAAAAAAAAAAATCAAAAGATCCCCAAAACCCAAATCAAAAAAATCTCAAAAGTCCAAAAAAATCAAAAGATCCCCAAAGCCCAAAAAAAAAATCAAAAGATCCCCAAAACCCAAAAAAATCAAAAGATCCTCAAAATCCAAAAAATTATTAATTAGAAATCGTGTATATATCGCTTTCCTTTAGCATGCATTATTTTCATTTTCTTTCCGCCTATTTTAATAAGGCTCAGCCACTTGACAATTACGGAGCTAAGGGTTCTATCATTTTAACGCAAGGGGCTGAGCCTAAGAACAGATCTAACATGTTCTTCTAAGTGTGTGCAGGAGCAGGCGATTCAAAAGGCAAGTACGACGTCACACTCAGAACTCTCTGTCTCTCTCGCTTGTTTGAAACTCGCCTCTCACTCGTGTCAATCGCAAACCATTCATTTATCATAAATATTGGCATGAAAGTAAAAGTTGCACTAAGCTATGAGCAATATGTACATGGATAAAGGGGAGGTGGCTCACAAATCTCCTCACTGTCCACCGCCACTCTCCCCGGATCCCTCCTGCCTATCCGGAGGTGGTAGCATCTCGTCACCACCCCTGCCATCCTGGGCACTACCCTCACCCTGCCGGCGCCTCTCCTCCTCCTCGTTCCTCCGCCTGCTGGAGGAACCTGCTAAGTACTGTCCGACGGAGGCGCCGGTCGCCCTGCTAACACTCGCCCCGCTCTAGCTCCAACTGCGTGAACGGCCTATATCCATCACGATCTGCTAAAGGCTCCGCGTCAGCGTCTGCTGTGCCAACAGCTGCGCACGCAGTTGGGTGACCTCCTCCTGGTCTCCGGGCGGCCTCTGCACCCACAGCGTCGCCAGCTCTCTCGCCATTTTCCGCTACCTGTGCCTCAGCTGCCTCCGCCCGGATGCGTAGCTAGTCCCTCTCGCTCCGGGTAGTCTGGGGCTCCCCCCGGAACTGATCCCTCTCACCCTGCAACTCCATGGCGTGCTCCGTAGTGAGCTGCAAGTCTCTCTCCTGCACAACAAGCAATCAATCAGTATCAATTGAAAATGAACAACTCAAATCTTCAAATATGCTTACTCGCTCCTCCAGGTGTCGCTGAGCCTCCTCAGCTCTCAACACCGCCCCTGCCAGCCGGGCCTCAGAAGCGACGGAGAGCCCCCTGCACTCCAAGAGCAGGAGGCACCGCCTGCTCCGGCACCCCTCACTCTCTCCAACTCACTCCGCTGCACACAAAAGGTATGTCAGTTTCTAAAATCTGCTTGAGTTAAATCAAAGGTTGAAATTGGACAAGGTACTTACCAGCTCCGCTGTCTGCCTCTAAGCTGCCTCCCGATCTTGCATCGCCGAATGAAGCAGGGCCCGGAGCGATGCAATCTCGCCAGTAACATCCACCTGCAATGCATTGCTAAATCATCAGTTCTAATCTGTAAATCCAAATTCTTTGAGCCATGGTTTAGGAGTTTTACCGGGTGTCGGGCGCTCTTATATATCTTTCCTCTATACTTCAAGGCGTACGCCTGGAGGTAGGCATCATCGGTGGTCGCGTCTGACTTGACCGCCTTGCCCTTGCGCTCCCAATTTTTAATCTGCTCTCGCGCCCGCTCACGCCAGTCTGTCGTGTCGTGAAGTCCCCGAAAGCTCTGACCCGGCCGGCGGAAACGGTCCCAGACAGGGAACTCCACGACACTCTGTCGAAGCCCGAGGGAGCGCTGGGTCAGGAATAGGTTCAGAGGTAGCACAAGGTTTAGCGCATGCAACCACAGCGACCTACCGAAGTAGGGGCGGGCCGGCGCCAACCAAGGCTGTCCCTCATCACCCTCACCCAAATATGGCTGCCAAACCACCTGCAAAAAAGGGGCAAATCTGATCAGTCATTAGGCAATTGAATCAAGCAGATAATTTAAGCAAAGCGAAAGATTGAGGGTACTTACATACAGGTAGGGGTAGCAGTCGATGGCCTCCTGCAAGCGCTCCAGCTGGTCGGCAAGGTGGCGGGTGTCTCGGCGAGAGTCCCAACGGCGTGCAATGGGCACGATGCCTGGCCGTGTGAGATCCCCTCTCCCCAGGACTGGGAGGTGTAGATAGGCCCAAACCTGCAAGATGAAAGACAAGTCAAATGGCAGTTTAAGCAAATATAGTTTAATTTCAGAAGGGTTAGAGGAGAAGGTGTACCTGAAGGAAGGGGTAGAAACCACTCGTAGACATCTGCCGCTCTGAGGTGCTCAAGCCGTCGAACTGGTGCGTTAGAAAGGCTGCTCCCCAAGCATACCCCCCTACCTCACCTAGGTCCTCCAACAAGGGCAGGAAGCGGCAGTGGACTGCGTCGCCTCTCATGGCAAACAAAAGTCTACCAAGAAAGAGAACGAGGAAGCGGCGCAAGTCCAAGTCCGCCTGCGGCCCAAGCTCACTCGCTAGCTCTCTCTAGCTGACCCTAGCTAGCCTCTCAAGGTACTCGTCCTCACTCTCCCCGGCATTCTTCCCCGCCTCATACAATCCTAGACTCTATTGTAATGCTACCCTAGGCACTAGGGAGGACCTACGCTCTACTGGGAGGTCTAGAAGCTGCTCGGCTAACTCATGATAGCAAGGATAGGTATAGCTGCTCACTGCTCGCCCGTAGACCCTGAGCCCTGTGATCCGGCTCACATCCTCCAGGCTGGGGATCATGTGCCCCCATGGGAATGCAAAGGCACCAGCCTCTGTGTCCCATCTGCTCCGCAGAGCCTGGGTAAGGGCCGGATCCACCCTCATCCTCTCAATCCTAAATATCTTCCCAAACCCCATCTCCTCTACCCGCTCTTTCTGGAAAGGGGGGAAGGCTAGGAAGACAGCCAGCACCAGTGTCCATGACACTCGAGCCCTCATCTCACCCTGCAGATCCATTCAGTTGAGTGAAAGTTAGATTTATGTGTTCGGTTTGTGTCGCGACAGCATTAGTCGTCGCGACCTTGTCGCGACCTAGCGGGACACCACGACCTTATCGCGCCACCTTCTTAGGCCGCGATAAGGTCGCGTCTGCCCGAGACGCGACGACAACGTCGTGACGCCCCGCCCCGCCACGACACCATGTCGCGGCAGGTCGTGCTAACGCGTTCTCAGGGTCAAATCGGCCGGAGCCCTCTTTGTTTGATCCTCTTTTCTTGGGCATTTCGCCCTACATTGTGCCCTCTAGGGGCTCCATCTACCTCTATTCAACTATCATTCAAGGTTTTTAGGGTGAGTTACTTACCGATTTCATGGCCTTGGCTCGTTTCTTCCGCTCCTCCTCCACGTTCACAACCGGAGCCGTCTCCTCCTCCTCCTCTTCCATCTCGGCCGCGGGCGCTTCCTCCTCGATCGGAGGCTCCTCGACCCGACGCCGAGAGCTCCGGCGTTCTGCTTGGCGCTTCCTCCGGGAAGAGCCCTCGCCCAAGGATTTCTTTCCTTCCATTTCGAGCTTTGGCTTTGGTTCGGACGAGATTCTAGTGGCGGAATCACTCAGATTGCAAGGGGTTGGGGAAGGTTCGGAGATATGGAGGTTTGAGGATTTGAAAACCGGAAAGGAGGAAGGAAAGAGCCATTTTGGGTTTTGAAAGAGTCGGTTCTTGACGCGACACATCGAGCGGTCACTTTAAGGTCGCGCCCCGCTGGGCTGTCGCGACGTCCCGCTCGGTCGCGACATTAAGGCGACATTTCTGACTGTCGCGTCATCAACAGATCCCTTGCGATTACAGGAAATTCATTCTTATTCATTCAAATGTAAAGTCTTTTACATGCTCTAATTCATTCTAAGCAATCAAACAAAGCTTTCAAATCCTAACTACCATCTGGCCCACAAATCAAACCAAATCAAATCAACTCAAATGTTCCCTCCCGCTGGCTGAATCTTCTTCAAAGCTTCAACATATTCCTTGGTCACGTCATCATCTTCTTCCACCTCAGCTTGAATCACGCTCATCGCGCATCCCTCCCAGTGGACGACGGCGCTACGCATGTCACGCTCGTCCTGTTCATCGCCCCTCTTCCTCTCTTGAATGGGTGGGAAGTGCGATAGAAGTGGAACCACCGTGCGAGCCGCACCACATTGGAGATAGCAGCGGTCCGGGTTGTAGAAAACTAACGCTCCATTGCCCAGCAGCCTCAAGGCGAGCCCGGTGCGTTGAGGAAGGTGGATTATCTAGCCATGCATGAATCGGGGGCGCATGTCAAAATCTGCCACGGCCAGACTTCGGAGGTACTTGCGCCATGCTTGTATGCCCTTCACTTGAGCCGTTTTGCACCAAGCCCGGGTGCTCATATGAAGTCGTCCGCCCACGTATGCCAGCAGGTGGTTCAGCATTGTCTTGCATTCCGTGGTCAAATTCTCCGTTGTTCGGAATTGGATGTGCATCTCCATCCATAGCTCGAGGGCGATGACCGATCCATAGAAAGGACCCCCGAGCACTGCAGAAGTCAGGCCAGCATACAGAAAACCCAAGACAACTTGCCCAATTTTCATACCTTCAGAAATAGAGTCAATGATGCTAAGGTTGCCAAAAGAGATGGCGCCGTCAGATTCCGGGAAAAGTATGACGCCGCAAATGCATATGGCGGCTGCCTTGGCAATGGCGGTGTAGTTCGTGGTCTTCCATTTACACTGGGAAGTAATCCACTGTGCAATTGGAAGGAGGTGGACGTGCATACCGCTTGTCATGGAATAGAGGTCATTCTTCTTTGTAGTGATGTACGCCAAGAAGCTCCATGAATTGATTTGTTCCACTGTGTAGGAGATGGTCAGTTCTTCGCCCCTTTGATAGCGTGGGAGGCCAAGCATGATCTCCAACTCTTCCAAAAGGATCGTTGCTTCAAATTCGGGGAAAATGAAAGAGTTCGTTTGTGGATGCCATAGCTCCGCCATAGCCGTGACGCTCTCCCACACGTGCACTAGCTTGTTGTAGTTCTTGGCCAGCACGAAGACAGTGGACTGCCCCCACTCTTTTAGGTGACCAATCGACGTGGGCGGCAATAACTCGAGCATAGGCACCATCCATGGCACCTTTGAGAACCGCCGTTGGCCGGGGAGGATCTGGAATATGAGATGAAACATGAAAAGACGGAGGAGAAAAGAGAAGAACAAAGCAGAACAGTGCAGAAAGTTCAGAAGTTAAGAAAAGAAGGGCCACTTACTTGGAGCCCCGGGCGCATGTAGATGTGCCCCGGGATGGCGGAGAGCTGCTTCAGATCGGCGTACGATTCCCTAGCAGCCTTTGGGCCGAAGTAGGGTGGGATGTCCTCTGCAAACGCCGAATAACTCCACTTCATGGTTGCAAGAGAAAGAAAAAAAGCTTGAAATTGAGGAGCAGAGGATGCCAGGGGATTAGCTGCGGGATTAGCACCCCAAACCCTCTATTTATAGAGTCTTAAGAGTTAGAAACCCACTCTAATCCCGAAACTAGGTGTTAGGATAAGATTAGAAGAGGTTTAGGAGTCCTAGTGTTAGTCTAGGTGTCTTAGGATAAGGGTGAACTCTGGTTTCCTGGTCTTTCCGAGCTCTGTCCGAGTCGCGACGCCGCGATCTGACGCCACCAGGTCACGACAGGGCGCTGCGACGCGACATTGTTGCGGTCATTCCAGATGTCGCCTCTCTACCCGAGGGGTTGTTTTCATCTCTGAGCTGTTAATATATGTTGTTTGATTATTTATAATTGTTGTGTTTGTTATCTCATTGTATTTGTTTCTTATCCAAAAAAAAAAATCAGAAATTCAGAAAATCAAAAAAGATGTCGTCACAGGTAAGTCAGGTATTGTATCTCTATCCCCATTCCCCGCATTACTATATGATATCCTATCTATTATATCATTTCAAGGACCGGCTGGTTCTCAATGTGTTCTGGGATTTGAGTTTCCCTTTACCAAAAACAGTGATAGTCTAGGGGCACATTGTTAATCGTTGGACAGGCCGCTGAGTTGTTTAAGTTCAGGGACGATGGATTCAGGCCTGCACTGTGGTTGTGGGTAGTCTCTTGACCCGTTCTCATTTGGCTTAGTAATATTATCCTTGATATATTTTCTATTTTTTCTTTTCTTTGCATTCATTTTAATGATTTTTTTTATTTTAGCCCAGCATGCATCATGTAGGACTTTGAGCTTTCCTGACTCATTCTTGACCATTGATGAGCTCTTGTTGAGTGCCCAATCATTCTTCATGTTCCAAAACAAGAAATCTCAATTCCACTCCGAATCAGAAGGTTTGCCTTCGAGTGAGTTATTCCCGTCAGTTTGACAAGAATTTCCCTGTCTGGATTACCTATCCAAATTTTCCTTTTCCTTTGATCCGTTTTGGTTGCGAACTGCTCCCAGGACAGAGTCATGAGTTACCTGCCTGGCACGCACATGTCCTTACAAAATGAAACCTACAGGCCAATCGGCTAGGGTACCTCTCAATCGAGGGGTTGATCGTCCTCTTCTTTTCTCTCTCGTCCAGACTTGTGTTCTTCTTAGCATCCTGCTCGAGTAGCTGACTCGGGGCTTTCACAAAGATTCCAATTGCCTGTTAGTTAAAATCGGGTGTCTCTTTACCTTGGCTCCCCACTTTTCAGTCCACTCCGTGTCATCTTCGCTCCGCTATCACTTCATGACATCTCCACTCCACTTCCACTTCGCTCCCTTGCAAAGTGGAAGCCAAGGAGGGGCAATCTGTAGACACCCGGTTACGACTAATGGGTTGAACCACATTTCTTGTTGTCTTAATAGGCCCCTAATTGGTCACTCACCTTGAGCCCATCATTTGCCTTGTTTTGAGCCCTTTAAGCCATTAAAATACCTTGAAATCCCGAAATTTATCACTTGAGAGAGTCCTTGGGGCATAATAACTCTTATCTTATCATGTAGTTGGCTGATAATTATCAAATAATTCGGATTTATTGTTGTGATGCCTCGTGGCGCCGCGTCTCTAGTCGCGATTGAAGGGTTATGCGGAAATACACAATACGGTAATCTAGAAGGGGGGGTTGAATAGATTACGGCAATTTAAAACTATTGATGGCTTCTTTTCGATGCTATCGCGATCTTAAAGAAATTTGATTGGAATTCGATTAAGTATGAGACCGCTTGAATTGATCTAAATGAGAACAGGGAATCAACGTGCGTATGAACACTGTGCCTACCAATCATCTATCGCAAAACGCAAACAAACCACAGAACACGATGATTTAAGGTGGTTCGGAGTACACAACTCGTGTATCCTACATCCACCGTCCACACACACACGCAGAAACGACTGCTTATGAGCGAGTTTAACACTACAACTCAACCACACACACGTTGTCTGATGAAGCATGATCAGAACAACCACAAATACGTGAATCAAGCACAAGGGATGCTCGAAACACAACCACACACACACATGATGGAATGGAAATTATGAAATGGAGAAGAATTGGGAATTAGGGAACAAATCCGGTTGGAATTCTTCTCGTGGATCATCCAAACGCTCTTCAAACTTCGATTGGATGTAGATTGATCGATGTAGAAGGTTGAATTGATGACGATCCGGCTTCAGCTCCGCATAGATGGTGATTCCACGACGATCTGGGCGGAAAGTTGAAGCAGAGCAGCAATTTGGGGCTTTTCCTCTTGGTCCCTTGGAGGCTCTTGGATGGGAGGCTGCTCTCTGCGAATTTGGCTCCAAAAGGATGCTTATATAGTGTTAGGTAAAGGTGGGGGTCGTGGAGGAAGGAAACACCCAAGTGGGGCCGGATTTGGAAACCCAAAATCTGAAGTTTCTGTCGGCTGTCGACAGGTGCACTTGCATCTGTCGACAGGCAGACTCAGGCTGAGAACTGGGTTTCAGGAAATTGAGTTTTTGAGTGTATCTGTCGACAGGCAGTTTGCATCTGTCGACAGATGCACTCAGGAATAGAAAACCTGAGCTCTGTCCTGGGTTGACTGTGTGTATCTGTCGATAGGTACATTTCATCTGTCGACAGATGCACTCAGAGATGCAAACCTGAGCTCTGTCTTGGAATGACTGTGTGAATCTGTCGACAGGTACATTGCATCTGTCGAAAGATACACCTCTTTGACAGATATTTGTGCTTTTTGCTCATTTCTTCAATGCCTCTTCAATGCTCCATGTTTCATGCTTGTGCACCTACATGCAAATACATTGTTAGTGATATACATTGTATGATTTAGCAATGTTTAACTCAATCACTTTCATGGTGTTTTTCATGTTAGTTAGCACATCAATTTTGCATTAAATCAATGTTCAAGGATGTTAATGTGATCATCAAAAACATGATATATGAAAAACCCAACAATCTCCCCCTTTTTGATGATGACAAAAACATTCAATTGATGCATATATTGATGTTCTCCTCCTTTTTGACAACATGCAAAAGGTCAAGTCATGCACATTTAGAGACAAATAAACATGAACTGAGTTTTCATTGATTGATCATTGAAATTTCACAGTACATTTGATAATCATTACATGACTCAATAAAAAGAAAGGGAAATAACATGAACAAGCAAAGATGACAAGACAAGTGAGACTAATTCCCATCTAAGACTCTTAGTGACCTCTAATGACCCTGAGACCCTCTATTCATCGTCACGTCCAGCAGGAGGAGGGTGACGGGATCCATCTCTCTCGGAGTAGAGGAGGTCAAGACGGTCATCTAAAGTGTTGAGGCGAGCGTCCACTTGATCAAATCTTGACGTCATGTGAGCAAATCCTGAGATCATTTCTTGATGGATTTGTGCCAAGTAATCACGAATGGATTGTTGTGGAGGCACAGGTACATCATCAAACTCTTGAGCTTGGTCAGGCATTTGCTCATCCTGAGGGTCTTCATCACTGCCTTCATTTGCTTCATCATCTTCATTGTCTTCTTCACCAGTTGACACTTCAGCTCCTTGTGGTTCCTTTCCCTTGAGAGTCCTTGTGACGACACCGTCTACAATCTTGTAGCCCATGCGGTTGGCGGCAGTGAGGTCAAAGGCACTTCGGGATTTTAGTGAGATGAGCTCACTTGGAGGGATAGGAATGCCAAGGAAAATAAGAAGAGAAGTGATGGGGCAAGCATATGGCATTGATCTTTTGGTGTTAGAGAAACACCGACGGATGAGGCTTATCATGAGTTCAGGAAGATTGATTTCTTGACACTTGAGGAAAAATATGAATAGGGATTTATGGACCTCGGTGACTAACTCTCGACTTCCATCCTTCGGGACGATCAAGGTAGTGAAGATGTGATGGATCATCCGGATCAAAGGAGGAAAGGAGTTGGCGTTGAGACGAGCAATCTCCTTGGTAGTGTCATAGGGTTCCAACGTCAGAAGCTCATAGTACTCAGAAGCAGAGGGAGTGTAGTTGAAGAGTTCGACTCCTGAGTTTGGAATTTCGAGGGCTGTGGAGAGAAGATTGGCGGTGAGGCGAAAATGAGTGCCTTTCACCGAAGAGTAGAGACCTCCCTGATCGGAAAGCCCTAGGTTGTTGTAGAACTCGGAGACGGCAGTTGGAGAGTACTGCAAGTGGGAGTACAAGAAGGATGTCCACCCTTGTGTGTCAAAATAGGGTAGGAGTGAGGGGAACATCGGTGCTAAGGACTCGAAATCCACATACCGGGATTGGACAATCTTCTTGAAGGTGCCGATGGGTCGGATTAGATGGAGACCTTGAGGAACGATGAGTTCCGGCAACCGATCCTCACGATGCTTGCTGCGGCGTTCGAAAGGAGCCCTGGAGCTTTCTCCGGCGTCCGTCGGAGCGTGACGACGGCGAGCGAGAAGCTTTGATTTGGGTGCCATCGCAGGAAGAAGGATGAGAATGGTGTGAAGGGAGAGTGGAGGGATCCCAGACGAGGAGCAGGATCGTCGGAGACGGAGCCCTGAAGGGGGAAAGATAGGGGGTTTGGAGAGGAGGAGGAGGGAACAAGAGAGGAGGGGTGAGAGTGGGTCGTGGGCGGCCTTAGAATGGATTTGGAAGGTTTTAAAAGGAAGGCCCCATAAAAAGGAGGTGAACCGGCGCGAGGGTTTTCTGCAAAAACGGATCTGGGCCGTCGTCTGTCGACAGATGCCAGTCTATCTGTCGACAGATAACTCCTTTTTGGTGAAAACTTGATTTTTGACAAAATTTTTCAAAGGGACAAGTGTTCATTTGTTGTTTTAAGGCAAAATGGGTGTATGTGCAAGACAAAAATTCATATCCATTAAGATGAAGACATGACACAAATCTAAAATGATTTTGAATTAAAACCGATAAGTTCTTTAATTAGATCATGAAGAACACATTTCACAATAGCCAGTGAAAATTAAATAACTCTTTTGATTAAGGCCGTTGAAGAAAAACATGCATCTTAATAGAGATGATAGTCAGATGACAATTGAATTAAATGGCCACAAGAACGTCTTACCGAAGAAACACATTGGACTTGACATAAAAATTTTCGGAGGCTTCACTCTATTTCTGGTATGATTTTAGAATCTTTAAACAACGAAGATGGAAAAGAGTGGCAATGAGGAGCACTTTCACTTTTTCATGTGAAGGTAGACATTTGTGATGCCAATACCCCCAGTTACTCAATGTGAGTGTCCGTCAAGCCATTGTATAGAGATAATGAAACAACCTTTTGACGCGAAGACCGACATTGGTGATGCCCATGTCCCCGGTTACTTAGTGATTTTCATCATTGCTCTACCTCCATCCCACAAATGAAAAACAAAGTTGTTGATTGAACCAAAGAAATAGGTAGCTTTTCTCCCTTTTTTTATTATTATTATTTTTGCTTTTTGTCAAGTACATGAGATTTCTTTAGGCAAGTTGTAATGTAGAACATTAAATTCAAGAGCTTTCTGATTTTTCAAATCATTTTAGATTCATGTTTAACGACAAGGGAGTTATTCAACAGAGATGTTTAAAAATCATTTGGTTTGCTCATTGTGTTCAAAATGATCTAAAAAGACCTCAATCAAGTGTTGCATCAAAGAACATTTAGACTTGGTTCACGACTTTGACATGAAGTGGATATGAAAAGGTTATATTGCACACAACCAAACCAATGGTTTACCTTTAAATCAAGTAAGGAACACTTTTCTTGAAAAGTATGAAGAAGGAATTGAAAAATAAGGAAGAATGTGTGTATCTGTCGACAGAAGGAATCTGTCTGTCGACAGATTCACACAGACTGAAGAATTGAAGTTTCTGCCAGAACAAGACTGAGTGTATCTGTCGACAAATGGAATGTGTCTGTCGACAGATATGAACAGAGTGGATTTTTCTGGTTTCAGATTGATTGCACATTGAGTTCAAGGAAGTGAGAATTCAACAAGTAGATATTGGAAGAGTTTCCTCAAGAAAATACTCAACAAACCTTAACTTACTCCCCCATAGTGTGTGCACGTGTTGACACAACATCTAAGCAAGGATTCACACAAGCATTTGATACAAGACAAACATGTTCATGAAAGGAAGGTCATACACAAGCACATGGTCACAGAAAAAACATTGTTTCATGGAGTTAACATGATAAAATGTAAGGAAACTAAAAATCCTATGTGAAGTACAGGGCCTTTATATGGAATGGGACTATTGATACTTGGCGGAGAATATTTCTCACGCATGATGATAGTTTCCAAACAAGCCGAACTTGTTCTTCCACAGTTTACCATTTGATATACCACATAGTCATTCACACATAAAGAGCATGTACTCCAATATGGATAGCCAGTTTCATTGCATTTTACACAAACCCAATTTGTTGGCCCTTTTGGTACGGCAGCAAGCTAACCTAGAGGGGGGGTGAATAGGTTTTTCTGAAATCTGAAATAGAAACTTAAACACAGAAATTAACACTTGAAGGTTTGGTTAGTTTAGTGTGATAAAGAGTAGCAGTGCGGAAGCAAATAAACAATCACACAAATAACACAAGAGATTTATCCTAGTTCGGCCCTTCCCACATGGAAGTCCTACGTCCAGTCCCCAAGCAAACTCTTGGGATTTCACTAACTAAGGGTACAGTCCCCCTTATGGACCTTACAACACCCTGGATCCCCCACCAGGTCTTCTTCTCTTTCCCGGGCAAGAAGGCAGCCCACTTCTCTTACAGGTAAAGAAGCCAACCTCCTAGTACAAACCCCAGTGCGGTTCTGCTAGACACTAACCCCTAGCTAGGTTAACAACTGGTACAAACCCCAGTTTGGTTCAGCTAGACACAAACCCCTAGCTGGGTTAACAACTGGTACAAACCCCAGTTTGGTTCAGCTAGACACAAACCCCTAGCTGGGTTATCAACTGTATACAGTCCTACAGCCGGACACAGATCTTTCTTAGAAAGATCAGACTGAGAAGCTTTACAAGATAAACACTTGTGTAAAGCTCACAGTCCCAGACTCTCCCCAGATATACAATGAGCTCGGAGAGAAACAGAAGAGAGAAAAGAAAGCAAGAGTGCTTGAATGCTTGGAAACTTGAGATGCTTGAAAGCTTGAATGCTTCTGCTGGGCTCAGGCTCTTTCTCTCTTTCTTTGAGTGTATGTGTCGTTGAGGTTCCTCACTGGATGTACACTCTATCAAAAAGATGTTCAGGAAAAGGCTCTTGTGTTCTTCAGCAATGCTTCAGCTTTTATATGAGCAGCTTCTTGAAAGGATCCGTTGAAGAGATCCGTTGGAGTTCTAGCCGTTGCTCATCTCCTCTTCATTTGTCTTAATCAGACTCTGATGGTCTTCGATGTCTGTAAGCATAGAAGAGAGTGTTAGCATAAAAGAGTGTTTATGATAAACGATGCATGGTACTGTGCTTCTGCTAACATACTGAAAATAGAGGTCATATCTTTTTGACAAGACTCTGAAATATGCATGCAGCTTTTTTGTCAGAAGATATTTGACTTTTCATTTAAGCGCCAAGCATATTTAAAATATAAAGGCAATCTGTGTTTGAACAGAATCCATGAAGAAATCGTTATGTGAAGAGTCGTTGCTCATCTATAAACAAATCGATGTGATCATTTATGAAATCGTTATGGCATCGACTTCTTGCGCTTTACAGAAGAAATCGTTGCGAACACTTATGAAATCGTTATGGCATCGACTTCTTAACAAATCGTTGCGCTTACAGAAGAAATCGTTGCGAACACTTATGAAATCGTTATGGCATCGACTTCTTAACAAATCGTTATGGGAACGATTTCTTACCAAATCATCACTGCGCTCAAAGAAATCGTTATGGCATCGACTTCTTACGCTTTACAGAAGAAATCGTTGCGCTTAATATTTTGGCACTTTAAACAGAAATCGATGTATATTGATTAAACATCGATTTTATCATTTTAGTGCGCCAAATATTGCATCAATGAAAGACTTAGCTTTTGCTATGAGATTGATGCGACACAGATGAAACAAAAATATTCATTATGTTATCATCATAAGTTTTGTTATCACCAAAATACAAGGACAGCCATAGAGGGTTCAACAATCTCCCCCTTTTTGGTGATGACAAAATTTATGCGAATTTTCTGATAGGGATAATCATGAGACGCTTTAAATCATGAAAACATGCAGAATTAAATCTTGAAACATGCAGAGACATACAGAAAATTCATAGTGCATACATACTCTCCCCCTTTTTGTCACTAACCAAAAAGGAAGGATCTTACCATGCATTTCTTTCCCCCTTAGAGAGAACTTCTTACCATAGAGGGGTTCAACAATGATTGACATAAATGAATAACTCCCCCTTAGTCTGTGCTCCCCCTGAATGAGAGATTCCACCTGAATGAAACTTGTAAATAATTGTTAGTAATATTAAGATTTAAAAATAAATTAATGACTACTCCCTCTTCAGATATGAGATGGATGAAGAGCTGGCAGTCACCAGTTCCTTGAGCATCCTTTGTTCCTGATGCTCCAAGGCCATCCTGCAAATAAACTACTCAGAAGTAGGTACCCAAATAGTTTTGGGTCCTTGATCGTTAGATGCATAAAAATAGCCTTTAGGTATCCAAACTAAGTGCCTTGTTGTGCATGTGTTTACTGTGTGTCCTAACTTATTACAATGAGAGCAGCAATGAATATAATTTGATTTATAGTTCTTATTTTCTTTGTGATGTCTATCTGGAACACAATATTTGGAGACCTTTTTCTTTTGATAAAGCTTGGTTGTTTCAGGTTCCTTTTTCTGAGACATTTTGGTTTCTTTTACAAATTTTGGTAAAAGATATTTTCCTGAGTTTATTACTTGTTTTCCTTTTTCTGGAGGTGTATAACCAAGCCCTTGTTTGTCATTTCCAGATTTTGATCCTTTTAAGCATAGGGCTAAAGATGTTTTTCCTTTAGTTAATTTTCTAACTGATTCATTTAAATAAAGATTTTCTTCAGTTAGACTTTTCAATTTTTCTTCTAACTCTATCTTCTCATTATTCTTACTTTTTAAATCTTCATTTAAAAGATAATTATTATCTTTACATTCTTTTAATTGATCTTCTAATTGTTCCATTTCTGATTTAAGATCAGAATTAGTGTTTTCCAAACAAGTAAGGTTGTTCTTGATATTTTTCAATTCTTTTACAACAACCTTGTGTTTATCATAAAGTTCATTAAAAACATGATCTAAATCTTCAGATTCTGATCCTGAATCTGTGCAAGAATCAAAAGATGAGTTAAGATGTACCTCATCTAGTCCTACCATGAGGGCTAGATTTACCTGCTCTTTCTCTGATTCTGAGCTTGATGATTCTGAGCATGTGGTCTCTTCATTTTCCCAAGCAGCTGCCATGGCTCTTCTTTTAAATTTCTTGTGCTGCTTCTTGGGTTTCTCAGTTTGACCAGTCTTCTTGAGTCTTGGACAATCCGGTCTTAGATGTCCAGGTTTTCTGCATTCATAGCAGACTGGTTCTTTTTCTTTTCTCTCTTTCTTTTGAATCCTTCTTGATCCATTTTTCTTCTTCTTGAAAATTTTCTGAAGCTTGGACAGAACTTCATCTACATCACTGTCTTCAGAATCTGTATTTTTGGAGCTAGAAGAAGAAGTGGAAGGAGCAGCTACAACCTTAAGAGCATTAGTACATTTTTTCTTAGATGAGCTTTCAGATAGTCGCTCCATATTTATTTCATGTGCCATGAGAGAACCTATTAAATTTTCAATCGACAATTTGTTTAAATCATGGGCCTCTTCAATAGCAGTTACTTTAGGTGTCCATAAAATGGTTAAAGACCTAAGTATCTTCCTAACGATTTCCTCATTAGAAAGAGTTTTACCAAGAGAGCTTAAACCAACTACTATGCTTGAAAATCTATTATACATTTGAGTAATATTTTCGTTTGGAAGCATTTTAAATTGTTCATATTGTGAAACAAGAATATCTATTCTAGTTTGTTTCACTTTATCCGTTCCTTCATAAGTTATCTGCAGTTTATCCCAAATTTCTTTAGCAGATTTGCATGCAGATACTCTACTGAATTCCTTTTTGGATAAAGCGCAACATAAATAGTTCTTAGCTTTAAAGTTTAAAGATAATTTACTTTTATCTGCTGCTGTAATGGCAGTAGTGCCTGGAATAGGAACAATAACATAATCACCTACCTCAATTACCTGCCACAGATCAAAGTCTGTGCCTCGAATGAAGCATTCCATTCTCATTTTCCAGTATTGATAATCTTCTCCATCAAAGAATGGAGGTCTGGTGACTGATTGACCTTCAGCATATCCTTGAGCTGCCATAGATCTTTGCTCTAAGATCGTTGGATCTTCTTTGAATGATCAGAGACCCTCTCTGATACCACTTGTTGGCCCTTTTGGTACGGCAGCAAGCTAACCTAGAGGGGGGGTGAATAGGTTTTTCTGAAATCTGAAATAGAAACTTAAACACAGAAATTAACACTTGAAGGTTTGGTTAGTTTAGTGTGATAAAGAGTAGCAGTGCGGAAGCAAATAAACAATCACACAAATAACACAAGAGATTTATCCTGGTTCGGCCCTTCCCACATGGAAGTCCTACGTCCAGTCCCCAAGCAAACTCTTGGGATTTCACTAACTAAGGGTACAGTCCCCCTTATGGACCTTACAACACCCTGGATCCCCCACCAGGTCTTCTTCTCTTTCCCGGGCAAGAAGGCAGCCCACTTCTCTTACAGGTAAAGAAGCCAACCTCCTAGTACAAACCCCAGTGCGGTTCTGCTAGACACTAACCCCTAGCTAGGTTAACAACTGGTACAAACCCCAGTTTGGTTCAGCTAGACACAAACCCCTAGCTGGGTTAACAACTGGTACAAACCCCAGTTTGGTTCAGCTAGACACAAACCCCTAGCTGGGTTATCAACTGTATACAGTCCTACAGCCGGACACAGATCTTTCTTAGAAAGATCAGACTGAGAAGCTTTACAAGATAAACACTTGTGTAAAGCTCACAGTCCCAGACTCTCCCCAGATATACAATGAGCTCGGAGAGAAACAGAAGAGAGAAAAGAAAGCAAGAGTGCTTGAATGCTTGGAAACTTGAGATGCTTGAAAGCTTGAATGCTTCTGCTGGGCTCAGGCTCTTTCTCTCTTTCTTTGAGTGTATGTGTCGTTGAGGTTCCTCACTGGATGTACACTCTATCAAAAAGATGTTCAGGAAAAGGCTCTTGTGTTCTTCAGCAATGCTTCAGCTTTTATATGAGCAGCTTCTTGAAAGGATCCGTTGAAGAGATCCGTTGGAGTTCTAGCCGTTGCTCATCTCCTCTTCATTTGTCTTAATCAGACTCTGATGGTCTTCGATGTCTGTAAGCATAGAAGAGAGTGTTAGCATAAAAGAGTGTTTATGATAAACGATGCATGGTACTGTGCTTCTGCTAACATACTGAAAATAGAGGTCATATCTTTTTGACAAGACTCTGAAATATGCATGCAGCTTTTTTGTCAGAAGATATTTGACTTTTCATTTAAGCGCCAAGCATATTTAAAATATAAAGGCAATCTGTGTTTGAACAGAATCCATGAAGAAATCGTTATGTGAAGAGTCGTTGCTCATCTATAAACAAATCGATGTGATCATTTATGAAATCGTTATGGCATCGACTTCTTGCGCTTTACAGAAGAAATCGTTGCGAACACTTATGAAATCGTTATGGCATCGACTTCTTAACAAATCGTTGCGCTTACAGAAGAAATCGTTGCGAACACTTATGAAATCGTTATGGCATCGACTTCTTAACAAATCGTTATGGGAACGATTTCTTACCAAATCACTGCGCTCAAAGAAGAAATCGTTATGGCATCGACTTCTTACTCTTTACAGAAGAAATCGTTGCGCTTAATATTTTGGCACTTTAAACAGAAATCGATGTATATTGATTAAACATCGATTTTATCATTTTAGTGCGCCAAATATTGCATCAATGAAAGACTTAGCTTTTGCTATGAGATTGATGCGACACAGATGAAACAAAAATATTCATTATGTTATCATCATAAGTTTTGTTATCACCAAAATACAAGGACAGCCATAGAGGGTTCAACACAATTCTCTTCTTAAGGATGTGAATCTATCTTCAGACAAGGGTTTGGTGAAAATATCAGCCAATTGTTTTTCTGTGGGAATGAAAATAAGTTCCAAGGCTTTATTGGCAACTTCATCTCTCAAGAAATGATGACGGATTTCTATGTGTTTAGTCCGTGAGTGTTGGACAGGGTTTTTTGAAAGGTTGATAGCACTTGTGTTGTCACATAGGATAGGTGTGCATCCAATTTGAACATTATAGTTAGCTAACTGACTTTTGATCCACAACACTTGAGCTGCACAACTTCCTGCAGCGACATATTCTGCCTCTGCAGTGGAGAGTGCAACCGAGTGTTGTTTCTTGGATGCCCACGAAACCATGCAACCGCCAAGGAATTGGCAATATCCACTAGTGCTTTTTCTATCAATTTTACATCCAGCATAGTCAGCATCAGAATATGAAATCAAATCAAAGCTACTGCCTGCTGGGTACCAAAAACCCAAATTGCATGTGCCTGAGAGATATCGAAAAATTCTCTTGACTGCAATTAAAAGGCTTTCCTTTGGACTAGATTGATATCTAGCACAAAGGCAAACACTGAATTGAATATCCGGTCTACTTGCAGTAAGATAAAGGAGTGAGCCAATCATACCTCGGAAGTGCTTTGCATCTACCGGTTTACCTTTCTCATCATTTTCCAATTTGATGCTTGTGCTGATTGGGGTGGAGGCCGGTTTAGCTTGCTCAAATTGAAATCGTTTGAGAAGCTCTTTGACATACTTTTCTTGATTTATGAAGAATCCGTCTTTATGTTGTTTCACCTGCAAACCAAGAAAGAATTGAAGCTCCCCCATTAGACTCATCTCAAATTCACTGTGCATGTGTTTAGAAAATTCTTCACACAGTGAAGGGTTAGTAGAACCAAATATTATATCGTCCACATAAACTTGAACAACAATTATGTGATTGCGAACATTCTTAGTGAAGAGTGTTTGGTCTACTTTACCTCTTGAGTAGTTCTTGCTTACCAGAAAATTGCTTAGTCTATCATACCAAGCTCGAGGTGCATGTTTCAAACCATAAAGAGCTTTGTGCAATTTATACACATGGTTAGGCATTTCAGAATTTTCAAAACCTGGTGGTTGAGAGACATAGACTTCTTCTTTGATATAGCCATTTAAGAAAGCAGTTTTAACATCCATTTGATAGAGTTTGAACTTATGGGAGCATGCATATGCCAATAAAATTCTGACTGCTTCTAACCTGGCTACAGGAGCAAAGGACTCTTCAAAGTCTACACCAAATTCTTGACTATATCCTTTTGCTACGAGTCTTGCTTTATTTCTGATCACTTTTCCTTCTTCATTAAGTTTATTCCTAAACACCCATCTAGTTCCTATGATAGAGATTTCAGGGGTTTTAGGAACTAAACTCCATACATTATTTCTTTGAAATTGACCAAGTTCCTCATGCATAGCATCAATCCATGAGTTGTCTTTTAAGGCTTCTTCAACATTTTGGGTTCCACTTGAGAAACAAAAGCATAAAGATCATGTTCAATTATTTTTCTTACTTGAGACCATGCTTGAACAGAATCATTTAAACTACCTATCACATCATCAAGTGGGTGATCTTTGGAATACCTCACATTTGTGATTGTTGAAGGGCCGGGAGTATCTTGTCCTTGAGGAATTTGATCTTGTGAGTGTCGATCTTCAGGAGGTTCACTTTCTGGTGGATTCCCTTCAAGTGTTTCATCTGGTTTTCTGAATGCTATTTCATCATCTTCATCGTAGTCCCTGTGAAGATATCCACCTTTGGTCTTGGAATCTTCTTCAGATTTGTCTTTTGCTTTGACTTGAAGATCCTTAAGTGAGGTTCCTTCATCCTCTTTTTCAGTCCTGTTAATATTCAAACAGTTAGATTTGGCATAAGTCTCATCAAAGATGACATGTGGAGTTTCTTCCACAGTGCGTGTTTTATTGTTAAACACCCTATATGCCCTAGAGTGTTCTGAGTAGCCTAGAAAAACACCTTGATCACTTTTGGCTTCAAATTTATCTAAATCAGATTTATCATTGTTATGAATAAATACCTTTGAGCCAAAAACTCAGAAGTACCCAAGGTTGGGTTTCTTACCTTTCAACAACTGGTAGGGGGTTTTCTTTATCACAGGTCTTACCATGGCTCTGTTTAGAATGTAGCACGAAGTGTTCACTGCTTCTGCCCAAAACCTTTTGGAGAGTTGGCCTTCAACCAGAAGAGTGCGAGCCATTTCCACCAATGTTCTGTTTTTCCTCTCCACTACTCCGTTTTGTTCTGGAGTCCTTGGGGAAGAGAACAGATGTTCAATCCCTTGGTGCCTGCAAAAATCAGAAAATGCATTGTTATCAAATTCTCCCCCGTGATCGGTGCGGATTGAGCATATTTTATTCACATTGCCATGCTCAATCTTGTTAAAGAATTCTTGGAAGATTGAAAGTGTTTCACTTTTGTGTGCCAAGAATTTGACCCATGTGAACCTAGAAAAATCATCTACAATGACAAAACCAAAGCGTTTGCCATTGAGACTTAGAGTTCTAGTTGGTCCAAAAAGGTCCATGTGCAACAGTTCAAATGGTTTAGATGTGCTTACCGGTGCTTTAGATTTGAAAGACTTCCGGGTCTGTTTTCCCTGTGCACATACATCACAAAAATTTTCATTGTTGTTAAAAGAAATGTCAGGAAGTCCACTTACCAATTTGAGCTTCATGATCTTGTGCAACACGTTGTAGCTCGCATGGCCAAGCCTACGATGCCACAGGGTCAATTCATCCTGTCTATTTGCAACAAGACACAAGTTGTCATTTTCTGGATCATCTAAGTCAACCAAGTAAATGTTATTTACTCTTTTTCCAGAAAATTTTACACTTCCTGTTTCTTTATCAACAATTTGACATGAATTAGACTCAAACATGACGTTGTGACCTCTATCACACAATTGACTTATGCTAAGCAAGTTGTGATTAAGGCCATCAACCAACAGTACATTTTCAATTGAGTTGGAGGGATACTTACCAACATTACCTGTGCCAATGATTTGGCCTTTGTTGTTACCTCCAAAAATGACTTGTCCTCCGTCTTTCTCCACTAGGAAACAAAATTTACCTTTGTCGCCCGTCATGTGCCTCGAACAGCCGCTATCCAAGTACCATTTGTTTTGATGTTGGGCTGCTAGGCATTCCTGCAAATGTGGATCAGACAAGAGGTTTTGGTACCCAAATTACTTTGGGTCCCAAAATTTCATTCATGCAACAAAGTAGATGTTTAGGAATCCAAACTTGTCTGAATTTTTGTTTCTTTGGATTATTCCAGCATTGTTTTTCATTATGACCAATCTTTTTGCATACATTGCATGAAGAAGTTTTCTTTTCAATTTTTTGTTGCTTGTTAGACTGTTTATTGGTTGAAACTGTTCCTGTCTGTCGACAGGCACCATTGCATCTGTCGACAGGTGCCTTTTTCTTTTGTTTGTTGGGAACATTTTGTTTAAGTTGCATTGCCTTGGTCTGAGACTGTCTTGAGTTATGCTTTGTGGGAACATGCTTGGTTGTGCTTGGGCTAGGATCAACAAATGAAGTTATCAATGACTCTCCTATTTTCTTTTGTTTGACAGGTTGATATCCTAATCCATGCTTGGTTACATGTATTTTGGCGCCCAAAACCGCATCTAGATTTTGCTTCCCTTTTACAAATTTCATAAGTCCTCACATTTTTCTTTCAATTCCTTTTCAGTTTGTTCCAACTTTTTCTTGGTTTCCAATTGTTCTTCTTGAAGGAATTCAATGGAATGGCTTAAACAGTCTTTTTCTTTTTGTATTTCTTGCAATTTCATTTTCAAGCAATCCATTTCTTCATTATGAGTCTTTTCATCAACTTTCATCATTTCTAATTCTTTGTCAGGAATGCAATTCGTTCATCATTGTTCTTATCATGCACAAGGGAGTTGCATTTCTTTTTTAATGCTCTATTCTCAGATCTATATTCACGAAATTTTTCAAATAAAGTAGTGTATGCTTCCTCCCATTCACTTGCAGTGAAATCATCAAATGAGAAATTTACCTCACTGGAGTCATCACTCCTGGCCATCAAGCATTTCACTTCTTCATCATCGGATGTTTCTTGTGCTTCTTCATCTTCATCTTCATCACTCCAGGTGGCCAACATTGCTTTGGCCTTTTGGAGGTGAATTTTCTTTCTTCAGCTTCTTCTTGAGTTCCGGGCATTCTCCTCTCATATGCCCCTGTTTCTTGCATTCATAACAAACAATGTCAGATTTTTTGTTGGACTCATATTTCTGTGAAAAATTTTTCTTAGGAAAGGGTTTGGAGTTACTTGTGTCTCTCCTCTTGAACTTGAGAAATTTCTTGAATTGTCTAGTGAGCATTGCCATTTCACCATCATCACTCTCACTAGAGGTTTCTTGCTCATCACTATCTTGTTGAAGGATTTCTTGGAACTTGTTGATGTTTTATTGGATGCTTTTAGAGCAATTGACTTCCTAGGATTTTCTTCTAATTCTTTTCTCTTGATGTTGATTTCATATGTCATTAGAGAGCCAATTAGTTCATCCAATTTCATTTTGGAAAGGTCTTTGGAATCCTCAATGACAGTGGCCTTAGTATTCCAAGATGAAGTAAGAGATCGAAGGATCTTTCTTACTAAGTCACTTTCAGAGTATTCCTTCTTAAGACCTTTAAGCCCGTTAACTATTATCATGAATCTTGCAAACATGTCTGATATGGTTTCATCAGTTTTCATCTTGAACATTTCATATTCAGACACTAACATGCTAACTTTAGTTTCCCTTACCTCGGACGTACCTTCGTAAATGAGTTCAAGTTTGTCCCACATCTCCTTTGCTGTTGAGCATGTGGAGACTCTTGAAAATTCCTTTGGATGCACCGCACATTGCATCATGTTTAGTGCGCTCCAGTTGAGAGTTCCTTTGGCTATTTGGTCTTTCGTCCAGGTGTCTTCGTCCTCGGGCAACACATATGGTCCCTTGCTGACTATCTTCCACAGCTCGTAATTTTGAGCTCTCAAAAATACCTGCATATGGTTTTTCCAATAAGGATAGTCAGTGCCATCAAAATAGGGTGGCCTGGTTACTGAATGTCCCTCGGCCATATACCCTTTGCTAGAATCCATAAGATCGAAAATCTCTTGATCGCTAGATCAAATGACGAAAAATAGTAAATCGGAGAAACCCGCTCTGATACCAATTGAAGGTTATGCGGAAATACACAATACGGTAATCTAGAAGGGGGGGGTTGAATAGATTACGACAATTTAAAACTATTGATGGCTTCTTTTCGATGCTATCGCGATCTTAAAGAAATTTGATTGGAATTCGATTAAGTATGAGACCGCTTGAGTTGATCTAAATGAGAACAGGGAATCAAACGTGCGTATGAACACCGTGCCTACCAATCATCTATCGCAAAACGCAAACAAACCACAGAACACGATGATTTAAGGTGGTTCGGAGTACACAACTCATGTATCCTACATCCACCGTCCACACACACACGCAGAAACGACTGCTTATGAGCGAGTTTAACACTACAACTCAACCACACACATGTTGTCTGATGAAGCACGATCAGAACAACCACAAATACGTGAATCAAGCACAAGGGATGCTCGAAACACAACCACACACACACATGATGGAATGGAAATTATGAAATGGAGAAGAATTGGGAATTAGGGAACAAATCCGGTTGGAATTCTTCTCGTGGATCGTCCAAACGCTCTTCAAACTTCGATTGGATGTAGATTGATCGATGTAGATTGATCGATGTAGAAGGTTGAATTGATGACGATCCGGCTTCACTCCGCATAGATGGTGATTCCACGACGATCTGGGCGGAAAGTTGAAGCAGAGCAGCAATTTGGGGCTTTTCCTAATGGTCCCTTGGAGGCTCTTGGATGGGAGGCTGCTCTCTGCGAATTTGGCTCCAAAAGGATGCTTATATAGTGTTAGGTAAAGGTGGGGGTCGTGGAGGAAGGAAACACCCAAGTGGGGCCGGATTTGGAAACCCAAAATCTGAAGTTTCCGTTGGCTGTCGACAGGTGCACTTGCATCTGTCGACAGGCAGACTCAGGCTGAGAACTGGGTTTCAGGAAATTGAGTTTCTGAGTGTATCTATCGACAGGCAGTTTGCATCTGTCGACAGATGCACTCAGGAATAGAAAACCTGAGCTCTGTCCTGGGTTGACTGTGTGTATCTGTCGACAGGTACATTTCATCTGTCGACAGATGCACTCACAGATGCAAACCTGAGCTCTGTCTTGGAATGACTGTGTGAATCTGTCGACAGGTACATTGCATTTGTCGACAGATACACCTCTTTGACAGATATTTGTGCTTTTTGCTCATTTCTTCAATGCCTCTTCAATGCTCCATGTTTCATGCTTGTGCACCTACATGCAAATACATTGTTAGTGATATACATTGTATGATTTAGCAATGTTTAACTCAATCACTTTCATGGTGTTTTTCATGTTAGTTAGCACATCAATTTTGCATTAAATCAATGTTCAAGGATGTTAATGTGATCATCAAAAACATGATATATGAAAAACCCAACAGCGATGGTTCTGGCAGCCGCGACAGCCCATGCATTATCCATGCACGTGGGTAATGCTGTCGCGTCAATCCGCCCTGTCGCGTCTTAGTCGCGGTCCTATGATATGTCGCGACAATGACCGAATCCTCTGGCCTCCATAGCTACCCCCCTATTTATCCTCCTATGAACTTGACTTAATCCTAAGGTTTATCTCTACCCCTTGGGGCGGGATTCCGGCCCTAGGGACTCTCCTAAGGGTTGCTAAGGATTCTCCATTCAATTTTAATAGAGCTTTATCTCCCATTTTGATTTTTAAATCATTTTAAGGAGATAATGTCATTTATTCAGATTCCAAGCTCTATATAAGCAAGGCCCCTCCTCAAGGACGGGGAGAGCCTCATTACCACTCCGAAGGGCTGCCAAAATTCCCTCTCACCCATACTTAGCACCGCAGCCACTCATTTTGCTATTTTTCCTTCACATTCCACTCCACAAAGCCACTCTTTTCACCGTCAACAGAGCACAGAACGTGAAGAGGGCAACCCCAACGATCTTCTGGAGCGTTTGCACATCCTTGGAGCCGTATCCACGCCAGGGAGTCGCCCCAATGGGGCTCATCTTCTTCTCCCTTCCCTTCTCCTATTTCTACATGCATTTTTGTGTTATTTTTAGATAGAGCACTCTCACTGTCCACCCACATTTTCCCACACCCATAGGGGTTCAAAACCACCCCAGGTGCGTTCCCACCATGATTCCCCAATTTCCCTCCATTTTTAGAGTAGATACTACGCTTAACATATTCTAATAGGGTGTTTTCTTTGTGATTTTCTTTGATTGGCAGGCAAGCAAGTGAAGTCCACGAGGAGCTCTGGTTCTCCGGCCGGCTGGAGGACGAGAAGAAGGTCCCTACTCCAATTCTCCCGCATTCAGAGAACGCGACGGAGAAGGGAGACGCGACCAGAGACACGTCAGTGTGTGCTGACGCGACATCAGTCTATCGCGGCACCCATGGCGACCGCGACACTAGGTCCGTTTTTGTTCTCTTTCCTTTTCCTAGTTTAAGTCAGCCACTATTTCATTTTTATTCTTAGGCGACTTGCTAGGTGGCGATCACATCCATGTTTTCATGCTACTATTTTTAGTATCCATGTCTGTGCCGAGGGGAGTCCAATCCCTTTGATTACAACCAGGTTTATAACAATTAAAGCAAATGAGAGGATTTCTTACCTGGTACTTACCTTGGCATGTATGCATTTGCTGAAATCTCTTTTTCATGTGAGGAGGCTTACCATGAGGAGAAGAAGGTACCTTTTGATGGCTCTTGGCATGATGTGAATTTTGAACTTGCCTTGGAGCTTTTTGGACTGATGGAGGAAGTAGATTATTCTTCTTGACATCAGCATTTTTCTTCTTCTCTTTCTGTTTCTGAACAAGAACTTTCACAAGTTTTTCATTAGAGATATCAAAGTTCTTGTTTACAGCAGTTTTAACAGAAGTTATTGTGTTTTATTTTCATTTTTCTTATTTTTAACAGAAGCAAAACTTGTGTTCTTCAATTCATTTTGAATCTTCTGTTTTTCAGCTTTTAATGCAACAACTTCTTTTTCTGAAGTTTGAAGCTTGTTTAGCATGACATCCAAACCATTTTTCATCTTGTTCTTTTCATTTTTAAGTTGAGCAATTTGTTTTTTCAAATTGGCAATTTTATTACTCAAATTCTACATTCATTGTCCAGTGGTTTGTCATTCACCAAGCCTTCAATCTTCCTTTTTAAATGATAATTTTCTTCAACAAGTTGTTTGCATCTTTCATTTATTTGATGATCATGAGCCATGTTAGAAATTTGTTTGTTTAATTGATCATTGTCAAATTTGAAGTTTTCATTGAGATCAATTAATTTTCCATTTTCCTCTTTCAAATCAAGATTTTCATATTGCAACTGGTCATGATTTTCTTTCAACTTGGACAACTTGTTTTCACAAATTTTGATTTTATCCTTCAAACTTTCATTTTCAAAATTCAGTTTATGAACGTCATTTTTCAAATTCTCAATTTCTTCTGAAGGATCTTTATCATTTATCTGGAGCAATTCAAGTGTATTTTTCAAGTTTTCACTTTCTTTATGGCAATGTTTTAAAGTCTTTTTCAAGTCTTTATTTTTAGCGTTCAGTTGTACATTAAGACTTTGTATCTTTTCACAGAAATTAATCAATTCAGCATAAGACATGCCCTTATCTTCATCAGAATCAGAATTAGAATACACAAATGGATCTGGAGTTGATTTACCTGACCTTTTAGACCCATTTGAACTCTTGTGTTCTGAAGAGGATGAAGAATGCTCTAAGCTCTTAGAATGTGCCGTTAGAGCCATAACCTTATGAATTGTTGATTTTATGGATTCATTGAGGCTCCTCTTTGCCATAATGTACTTGTGAATTTCTTTTGCTCCTTTTCCTTGTGCTTCCTTTGAAAAACTTGATGAAGGTGGGACTGGTGATTTCTCTGAAATTATAATAGGAAATTCATGCAGATTAAATAGATTTGTCATTATACCAAGACTCACAAAAGACTATTAGATCTAATCACAGTGAATCAATGTAACAAGGAATTAGATCAAACAATTAGAGTGGTTAACCTACTCTAATGCCAAATGGAGGAATCAGAGCGATTAAACACACAATTCAAGCAATTAACACAGAGATCAAACAGAAGCAATCAAATTCAGATCAGAAATAGATATTAACTCGCTCTGATACCAATCGTTAGGAATCAGAGAGATTAATCACACAGAGACAGATCATCCAAAAACACAACTGATGAACAGTAAACCCGCTCTGATACCAATTGTTGGGATCGGATGGGTGGAAGGATCAGATCTAGAAGGGGGGTTGAATAGATCTAACACCAATTAATGCGGAAGCTTAAGCAATTCAAAATTACTTCGAATCAGAGATCAAATCACCCAAACAATTTATTGATCTGAAGATAGATTAGTGTGTGTGAGCAAATCGATTAGTAGTGTGAACGAAATCCCTATGCATGCATCTAGCGAAATACAAAGTCAAACCACAATTCAAACCATTGCACAGAGGATTTTTAGGTGGTTCGGAAATCACCTCCAGTGACTCCTATGTCCACCCCTCACACAGTGAGGCCACACTACTCAAAACCTTGAATACAACTCACACCGGAGCACGACAACTCCAAACACCCTTAAGCACGACGACTCACAAACCAGAGCAAGACAACTCACAGTATAAAAGCTAGATCAAACACAAAAGAGATCAGATCCTCTAGCAATGATCTGATTCAAAATAGTTTCGTACACAGAAATTTGTGCAGAACTTCATGCATAAATCTCATTGACGAAGTAAGGAAGAACAAACTCAGAAATAAGGCAAATAGATGTGGAAAGAGTGTTCTTCAATGAAGAGGCCTTGCAAACACTTCAATTGAGAAGCCTTGATGGAAATTGATGGAGATTCTCCTCAATTGGGGATGCTCTGCTTTGATGGCATCTGAAATGTCAGAAATCCTTCTTCTCCTGAGCCTCTTCAGTTGGATCTACTCCCTTGCCTTACACAGCAACCTTCTCTCCAGGGATTCCCTTTGATTCCCTTGTCCTTCCTCTTGAAAGGATGGCTTGCAGCTTCTGGAGATGGAGATAGATCTGGAAAACCCCCTTTGGCCGCCCAAAGGCTTCTTATGGAAGTGTATGGGCTCTCTTGCCTTTGGGGTACAAGGAGCATGGGTATTTATAGCCCCACATGTCCATAAAGTGCTTTGGGGTGCATGGGCACGGAAACCTAGGTCAAATCCCCTAAATCCCAAGCAGACACGTGTACAGAGAAATTCACGTTTTTGAGTTTCAGCCGGAGTGTGTCGACCTGCCCTGATCTAGTGTCGACCTACTGTCCCAGTCAGGCAAACTGGTCTGCTGGAAACTGGGTCTAGTGTCGACCTGCCCTGATCTAGTGTCGACCTGCTTTGATCTAGTGTCGACCTACTTTGATCTAGTGTCGACCTAACTTGATCTAGTGTCGACCTGCTGTCCCAGTCAGGCAAACTGGTCTGCTGGAAACTGGATCTAGTGTCGACTTCACGTGATCTAGTGTCGACACTACCAAGACAAAAATGTGTGAACCTGAAAATTTAACACATAAGTCATTAGTACAAGATATTATCATTAAGATATGAGATATTAAACATCAAAAACATGTTGTCTAAGCATTATTGTGATATGTATAAAATGTATAACATGTTCAACATATCATCATCAAAATCACAATATGTCATCATTAAAATCACACCATGTCATCATTAAAATCACAACATGTCATCATTAAAATCACAACATGTCATCATTAAACTCACAAGATGTCATCATTAAAATCATAATATCTCATCATTAAAAATCACAATATGTCATCATCAAAATCAAAGTATGAGTGATGTTCATTGGTCATCATTAAAATGCAACTTTAGGAAATTCCAAAACACACTCAACCCAACACCCCCCACTCCCACACGGGAGAAACCACCACAAAACCGAATGTCCATTCCGTGCAAAGCTGTAAACATGCAAAACACAATAAGGGCAAACCACCCTCACATGCTCCAACCCTTAACCCAAACCAAACATGCTTTAAAACAGTAACACAAAGTAGGAAGTCTCCCTACCAACTGGAAGACGCCAAAACCTCCTCGCCGACGGCACACCCACGCTCCGAGTGTCGTCCTTGCGTGGTTCCCACGCCGCATGAACCGTCGAAAGTTGAAATCGCCGAAAAACCTCCATGAAAGGCACCACAGCACCCTCCCCTACGCCAGACAGAGCATCCTCTGCTCTGTCTGGCCGAAACGAAGCTTTTAACACTCTGATCAAAATCGCGTCCAGAGCAGACGCCGCATTTAAACCCTTTAAACACATCCCCTTGTCCGACGCCAAACGAAACCCGAGCCACGTGTCACAGAGGTGGTTCCTGGAATCGCGTCCAGCAAGGCCGCCGCGTTCATAATCACGTCGCCTTCCTCCGCCGCGATTACAGACAGTGAACCAGCAGTGCAAATGGGCTGGGATAACTAGCCCACACTGCTCACCCTGTGTACACAAACCACGAAAATATCCCATTGACCATCTCTTGGTCAAGAGCTCCACACATAGACCTGATAAACCCGAATCCAAATGACCGTATCATTACATTACTAACACCTAAAAAGAAATGTCATCCTTGACATTCAGGATGAAACCACGGCAAGTCAGACTAACACCTAAAAAGAAGCAAAGCCGTAAACAGAACAAGTAGGATATATTCTTCGTTCTTGCCTTTCTAATCATGTCCATCTGCTCTTTTTCCATGTCCTTTACTTTTCCTTTCTCTTTAATTTCTTTCATAGCTGCTCAGCTCGGTTACTGTAGTCCGCTCTTTCTATACCTTTTAGCTGTAAGCAATTCTATCCTACTGTTGGTGCTTTATCTCCTTGGACTTAACCTACGTCCACATTTCCTCAGCTGTGTTTTGTAACATTTCTTTCTGAGTTGCTTTTCTAATTCAAACCTCTTGCTATACACTGCCACACTTCAGTGCTCTTTCATGCAGAACCAGCCTTAAAATCTCAAATTGCCTGGTGCTATTCCATTATATGTCTGCCACTGCTGTTCATTACTCTATCTCATTTATATTCATATTTTCCTCTGCCAGCTTTCCCAAAGAACATCAATTACCATCCTTGCATTTCCTGCCTCTTAATACCTTTCTGTTCAAACTGCCTTAAATCATACTTGATCAAGAACCACTGCCTCTTGGCCTAACGGTGCAGCAAACCTCAAACTTTCCTTTAATCTTCCAAACTTCGGATAACTTGTGGATATCAGATCTTCCATGCTTTTGCGGCGCTGCTCTGATTGCACTGGATTCTTAGCAACGTATCCCACAAATGCTGCTCTTATTACTACCTCTCATTACTTTCCATTCTTCCTGTTACACTAGTTCCGGCTAAGCTCAATTCTAGTTTTTCTCATTTCTCAATCTATCTTACTCAATCATATAATTACTAGAAGAAGGAACCTGAATTTTTGAACTGCTTTCTCTAATATTTCTAGTCTGGTCGTGCTATCATTTAAAATTTTTGAGTTCTGGCACACTGATATTGACATATCTAGCCCTTCATATCTCTTTCTTTCTTTAAATCAAATTCTCTAGCTGATAGATCACATTATATTCACAATCTTTCAAAATAACCCTTTAGCTATTCTGCCTTTGCTCTCATTTCAACTTCTGGAATACTTTCATAAAAGTACCCTTTCTACTCAACTGAATCACTTTCTGGGCACTGGCACACAAACTCTTGCTAAATGCCTGTTGAACTATCTGATCACATTCGCTTCATAATCCATTGTACTCTTTCTTTCTTTGGTCACTAATACTCAATTTGATCTATTCTGCCAATTGCACGACCCTCGATATCATTTCTACGAACTTTTCTCTTACCCACCCTGCTATCTGGCAAAGCTCACTATGTCAGCTACACTGCAATTCTCGCTGATATCTAGTCATCTTTCATTCAAATGCCGTCAAAGCCAAAACTTGAAATCGATTTCTTTAGTACAATAATCTGCTCTGCCTGCTTTCTCTATTCCACATTACTGCTTTATTCTCAAATGCTGAAATACCACTGCTACAACATATCCGCTAATATTCTTTCCATTCAAATCTTTACTTAAATTCCTTTCGCAATCTACCTTGTTAGTCCACTTAGCTTGATATTTTGTATCTGCTTCTCAACTGACTTATTTCCCTTTCATTTGTCTCGCACAACTCAGTCTCATTCCCATCACTCTTAACCTCATTCTCAATCTTTATCGGACTCAGCCTTTATCTCTCTTTCCTCTCAGGCTGCACCCAACTGCTAGATGACACTATTTTTTTTATTTTTAATTCAGCTACCTTTAATAGAACATTCTATAAAATCCTGACAGACTGCCATTTGTCGAGAAAACATCTTTCCTTTTGAAATTCTCAGAAAAATTGACTGTACACAAATCTTCCTTTACTTTCTCTTTACTCAGGTGATCACCTCGGCACGAACTTACATAAATCTCTAACTCTAATTTTCTATCACCATCTCAATTCATAACAACACAATTCTCAAACTCTTTGGCTTATCTGCTTCTAATTACAATATACTCTCAACCCTCTACTATCTCTGATCCTCTGCTTACCAGTACCTTATCACCTGATCATTTAAACCACTCTTTAACACTTGCTAGCTAGCACAGATCTCAGATACAACGGGTACCCTTACTGAATTCCTTAATCACAATTCCTTAGTTACACAGGTACTATTCCACACTACAATGCTGCTCTCACTGCACCTTTCATTACTCAACTACCTCTACCAAAGTTCTTGACCATAGTCCAAACATGCAACAATCGTAACACAAACTATTCCACGTCAATAACACTATTTCTTTACCTTACTATCCCATTATTACCTCTTACCTGTCTCTGCCAACTCTGGTTCTTACTATAACATCCTTACTGGTTTCCAAATCTGAATTCTCGAAATTTCTAAAACTATGGACCTTTAAACAACTATTCTTTCGTTGCAGACTCGCACACTAGTGGCAAAACCACACAATTCTCACCACAACCTACACTGTTTCTCAACCACTGCGAACACTTGTCAGCTTAACAAGCAGAAATACACGATCTACGTATCAAAAACTCACACCAAAAAACCACTTGACACCACACAAAACCCCAGACTTACTACCAGCAGTGGACGTTAATCCATGTATTGGGACATTGTAGCTTAAATGTCTTTTCATATTCTAACTGGACCATTGCTCTGATACCAACTGTAACGGCCCTGGATATCCATACCCAATAAGGGTCTATATCCAGATCCGTCTCCCGCGAACGGACCGAAGTCTTGCAAGGGATATCTCAAACACGAGTCCAGTACGAATATAAATGACCGCAATTACAGTATATAACACAGAAAAGTACAAGTGTATATAACTGTAAACCACAATGTACAATAGTCCACAATTACAATATTACATGTCCAATTAAAGAGTACAACTACCTGGGGCATACCACGAGGGAGCACAAGCTCAAACGACTCTACTACTCTACTGCTGGTGGTACAAGTCTGCACTAGTCTGCGTAAACTATACCAAAGTTAGCCAACGCCTGCTAAGTCGGCCAACACCTGAAACAGACTGTAAGGGAGTGAGCCTCTACAAGTCACTAGCTCAGTAGGGGCCTCCCACAAAGAAAACACAACTACTTAAGAGACCTCAACCCCAAAGGGTCTCACTGGAAACACTGGTAGCGGAAACATAACATGCACACACAAGCATGTTAAACTACAACTATTCATAAACACCGGATAAACCCCGGTCCTTGAAAAGTAAAAGGAAACACAAGACTAGCTAAACACCACTAGTCCACCCTTCAACTAAAACACCTCGACCATAAGCCTCACCGGCAAACCCCTGCCTAGGCTACGGTCTCAATGGCTAACCATCACACACGGAGCATCGGGATTGGTGACAACCAGCCAACACCCGTAAACCACATCGTAAATGGAGACCAATCTTCTTAACACGTGGAGCGTCACACCACAAGACCTCCACAGTACGCACAGTCTTGCCTCAACACCAGCTGAGGTCGGACTCACGTACCACAACACAACTCTACCCACGAGGGGTACATGTACCTGCTACCACGAGGTACAACACTGAACCACAGAACTGTGCCACCTCCAGGGCATACCACAACGGTTAACGGTTTCACGGTTATAACCTTAACCAGCGGTTCACACACAAACCACAACCAGTGGTCAAACGCGAGTCGGTACGGAGAGGACGCCACCACATGAGAACGAACTACTGGTTCATGACGCCAGTATCCAACCCGGACAACAAAGCACAAGAACTACCACTTAGTCTCACAGTCACGGACGAAAGGTCCAACTATCGCTCCACAACAACAAGCCAAGAATAGTGGAGACTAACTAACCACCACAACCTGCAGGTCACACACCCCACAGGCCCAAGCCTGACACCTTTAGGGACTCCGGTCGAGAACCCTAAAGTGAGACACTAGAACAGGACTAGCTAGGGACCAGTGTCGACTACTGGTGTCCGTCCCCTAACCACGAGCGCGCTACAAGCGACTGCACACCCACAAACACAAGTCGCATGACCGCCAAGACTACAAAATAGTCTTATACACATTAACCATATCGGAACACAATCTTAATACATAGGCATGCTTAACACAATACATAAGCATACCGATACCGGAACATAAACTCGCCTATCATTGGTCACCTCGTGACCTCCATGGCAACTCACACTACATAACACATTTAAATATTACCACAGATCCGGGCTAGTCTACACTAGACCTTCATTGCCCAACACCCAACGCAGAACCACCTCAGAAGCCAAAACGCATCGACAACAGTCGATGCCTTACAAAACGCGTCGACCGGTTTGGATGCCATTCCAAACCTTGTCGCGGTAGGGCGAAGGACCGCAACCATGTCACGTCGGCCCCTTCAGATGCTATTAAAAAGGTTGTCGCGATAGGCCTTAGTGACGTAACCAGGTCGCGTCGGCCTAACACGACGCCACCAGACCCAAGTTGGTCAAACCTTCGGTCAACCTATAGTCGCGTCCAACCTTGTTGCCGCATTTAACACTAACGTGACAGACCACAAGGTCACAACCTCACAACCGACCTAACAAACGTATCAGAAAGTAGAACACGCCGGCTCGACACGTCGCGTTCACATGAACATGTCCGCTGTCCTGGCCATGTTTCAACGCTCACAGGGAGGTCAACTCATAGGCCGAACCCCCCACTCCCACATGGGAGAAACCACCAAAAAACTGAATGTCCATTCCGTGGAAAGTTGTAAACATGCAAAACACAATAAGGGCAAACCACCCTCATATGCTCCAACCCTTAACCCAAACCAAACATGCTTTAAAACAGTAACACAAAGTAGGAAGTCTCCCTACCAACTGGAAGACGCCAAAACCTCCTCGCCGATGGCACACCCATGCTCCGAGCATCATCCTCATGTGGTTTCCATGCCGTACGAACCGCCGGAAGCCGAAATCGCCAGAAAACCTCCATGAAAGGCACCACAGCACCCTCCCCTGTGCCGGACAGAGCATCCTCTACTCTGTCTGGCCGAAACGAAGCTTTTAACACTCTGATCAAAATCGCGTCCAGGGCAGACGCCGCATTTAAACCCTTTAAACCTGTCCCCCCTATCCAACGCCAAATGGAAACCCGAGCCACGTGTCACAGAGGCGGTTCCTGGAATCGCATCCAGCAAGGCCGCCGCGTTCATAATCGCGTCGCCTTCCTCCGCCGCGATTACAGACAGTGAACCAGTAGTGCAAATGGGCTAGGATAACTGGCCCACACTGCTCACCCTGTGTACACAAACCACGAAAACAGCCCATTGACCATCTCTTGGTCAAGAGCTCCACACATAGACCCGATAAACCCTGATCCGAACGACCGTATCATTACATGTCCTTTCTATCAGAACGGCCTTGTCGGGTGTCAGGTGCGTACATCGTTGACGTGACCCAGCAGGCCATCGCATTTTGGTTTTCTCGGTCTTCGAGGTTTGACCACTTTTCGTATCACGCCGGGCAAGGCAGCCGTGACATGGTCGCGACGCTCGTGGGCGTTGCAACATGCTTGCTATCGCGCCGACCCAACCCGTCGCGTCTCTAGGCCCATCAGTTCAAAACCGAGGCCGGCACCCATTTCCCCCTTCTCCATTTTCCTTTCTTCTTCTTCTCCCTTCTTCTTTTCCCTCCGAGCCTCTTACTTCTTTGGCGATCCTTGGGTGTTTTGGGCAAGGAGGTGATGCTCCGTTCGTGTAGGCGGTGTCCGTGTGGTGCTAGGAGCAAGGAGGAGGTGGTCATTCCGACGTGAAGGCCCCAACGGGTCAACTCTACTCCTTGAGGTAGGGACCCCTCTTTCCCTCTCATTCTAGCATGTTCCCTGTAACGACCCTCCTTATACCGATATGGTTACACCAACCCATATCGGTATAATGAACGCCGCTACAGTGGGACATTTACCAACAATTGTACAATAAGCTGAAACATACACAAATATATATAACAGATGACAGCGGAAATGAAAAAACTGGATAGTAACTCTTATTCCATCATCATCATTTATACACAGTCTATATAGAAATGGAAAAGCAATTACTTCATAACTGAGAAAATTACAACTATTATATTGTCCACATGAGACTTCACAGAGTCTTCTATTACATACTATGAAAGAAAGAAAGTACAATGCTGAATCCAAGACAAAAGTCTCCTACTCCCGCTCCAAGTCGCTCCTAACGATCTCCTCGGAAGAAGTAGAAATGTCTGCACTTGTACGCCGAAGCAAGAGTGAGTCCAAAAGAACTCAACAAGTAACTCCAACCACATTAAACATACATACATCACATGACTTTTCACATTCTCATGCCACACGGTTATCACATAAGCATGGACTTGATAAAAGTTTCAAGAAAAACCTAAACATGATTTCTACACATGCCACACATGATAAATGACTCATAACAATTTTTGTACAATGATTTCAAAACTTATCACATGCTTTTGACATATTCTTCAATATACTAAACTAAGTCTAATTTAATCACATTTATATTCTAAGACTATAACCATTTTAAACATGGAGTTTACACTTTTTTCAAAAGACAGTCCTAGCATGGATTCTATGATCATTTCACATGGATAACACATCTATATACATGAATAGCTTGCTGTTTATATATATATATATATATATCACATTCATATAAGGAATTGTCATTTTACATGCTATTCCATTGATTCATAATCTCACATGATCATTTACACAATTACACAATTTACACATTCACTTTTCACATAAACACAAGTTCACATTTTATCAAATGCCGTGACACATAGCCCAAACCACCTCTAGAAGGACACACACTAATCACATCACACACATCTATCACCTAGGCATTACAGTGATAAATCTTAGTTACTACGCAGAACCGGGAGAAGCACTCTCCACCCTAACTAGCGGTACTTGTCCGCCTCAAGGATTTAGTCCCAATGCCTGTGGGACATCACACACTATGAACTTTCCCGTGGGGACTTTACCACAGTACAGTTCCACAGCCCTCTAAGGTAGCAGTGTCACCCATTGGCACATTTACACATTTGTCTAATTTTTTAACACACACACTTAATGCACAGTTTTAACACATCCATTTCATGCTCACACATTTACATACTTCAGTATTACCTAGCATGATACTACTGTTCTCAGTATTAAACAGATTCAAAACAAGTCTAAGCATGCTGAAATTAGCAAATTTTAATACCAATCATATTAACATGCATTAATTCATCAATGTCTCACATAAAATCGACATATATAGCTATTGTCATCATTTCAGTACAAAATTTTAACCCAAAAAAAAACTATCACAGGTTAATCATCATGCATATCAAATTTCACATTCTTCTGAATTACACACTAATTATGAAAACTCTAACAGTGGTATTGTACAAGGTAAAAATAGTCAAATTAGCATGGTTTTCAATATTCAGACCCATAGTTCATTCTACACATGTATTCTGACAGTCCTAAACATATGCCAATTTCTAGGAAATTTACTATTTTTACACTATTTATCTGAATTTCTACACTAATAAAACATGCTTACTGTTTTGCCATTCAGAAAATGTAATAATTTACACAGATATTAGAAATTTCCCAAATTTCTACAGCATGAACTGAAACCCATAAACATTCCACAGAAATTTTATGACACTTGGATTCCACACGGATTGCGCAAACGAAATTTTACAAGATTAAACCTGTCAACCAAACATTTCAGAAATTCTAGTGATTGAAGTATTCCACCAAAATTCATAAAATCTCACAACATACTCCAACATAGATATTTACATATCATATAAAATTTACCATATATCCTCATGCGAAAAATCCCAGAAATTAGATCATATAAGTCAAACATGCACACTGTTGCAGTCTGGCGAACTTAACGGCATGCAAGTGGCCGTTCATAAGGTTAACGGCAACAAAGTGTGCCGCCAACTGAAGATCATAACGGCAAGGGATCATGTCGTTAAGTTCCTGTCTGTACAAAACACAGACTGCTCGTAAGAACTTGGTGAAATTGGGGTTCCAGAACACAAATAAAATCCAGAAATTTCCTAGGATCTACTAGACGTACGTAGGAATGATGTAGAAGGATTACTTGCCTCTTGGAAAATCCACAAGCAATGATTTAAGCCGGAGAAGACCACCTCGGCCTGAGCCAAAGAGTCCTCAAAACTCCCTCGATCCGAGTTCTGTGTTGATCTCCTCTGCACACCAGTATGGGGAAGTCATTCCCGGATGTTCAGAGCCCTCTCCAGTCGTTGTAGAATGTCAGATGAAGCCTCCAGTCGCCAGATCAAAGGGTTCCAAAATCAGGTTTCGCACAGAAAATAGGTTTTGACAAAAGAGTCAAAAGGACCTAAGCGAGCCCTAATCCGTCTCTTTTATAGAGTTGGGGCATTTAGGGACACGTTTAGGGTCTAGGTTACCGTTGGGGGATGGTTACCAAAATAAGGGGCAAAGATTTCGGGGGCGTTTCTGGATCTGGAGATGCAACAGATCTGGGAGGTTAACGTCAACATCACAGGCCGCCAATTCTGAGTTGGCGTCCATCAATGTGGCCGCTGACTCATTATCGATGTCAACTCATGTTGACGCCAACAGGTTGTCAAGACAAAACTTAAAGTACCGAAAACCTTATACATATACATATACCATAAAACTATACGTGTAATTTACAATACATACCTTAAATAATACTTATCCATGCAATGTAATTAAATAAATAATGTGCATAATACAAGTATACATTATACATCATATATACATAAGCAATCACCCAACATGAAAATCAAGGGCCTTACATTCCCCTTCCCCTTTAGATCCTTGTTTACTCCATGGTTCTAGGGATTGTGGAGTGTGAGGTCCAAGCTTGTGGTGAGTGAGGTTTCCTTCAAGCATAGTTTTCCTTGTAATGCATGCTTTATGGGGTGTGAGGGTGGTATGCCTTGTTTATAAGCTTTCCTACATGTTTCCCATGCCCCCCTCCCCCTGTGGATGTGTTTTGTACGGTTTTGGGGTGGTCCTCAGGAAGGTTGTCCAGGGACCCCTCTCGACTGAGGTCGTGATCGACTTAGGGGTCGCGATGATATCACGACCGGCATGGCCACCGTGACATCATTGGGACAGTCTAAGGGATCATGACATGGTCACGGCCGACCGTGGCGTCGCGACAGTATCAGATGCAGGTAAGTCCTTGCAGAGTTCCATTTTTTATGGAGTCTTCGCCGTTTTCGGTTCTTTCTGTACCTGTGGCCCAAGTGCTAGTTCCTAGTATGGTCCTACACTAGTCGTTCTTCCGGTGCTCGGCACCTGAGGGCTTGTCCTATGAGAGAGGTTGTTACCATTTACCTAGGATCCCCATCCTTGTGCGCCTTAGAGGGAGCGTTCGGGGTGAAGAGCGTACTTGAGTCACGGACTCCGGAGTAGATGGGAAAACGGTGGTTAGGACAGCGGCGTCGAGTCATTTGTAGAGCTCTCTTGGTTGGTCTGGGACACTGAGGACGGCCGGAGTTCTACCCGGTGTAGGTCAGCCACTCCTTTTTCTCACTACCTCGCTCTTTGTGGCCCCGGAACCACTTAGAGAGGCTAGGCGTGGGACCGTAGTCTGGCTAGACTATGACGGTTACTGTTGTGTTACTTTGCGCTCTTGCCCCCATTCTGACGAGAGTGGAGGTTTGGACTTGGGTCGAGGGTAAGACGTCAGTGAATGCTCCTGACCGATTGACTAGTAGTAGTGGTTTCCGTAGCTAGTGTCTCTTGTTCAGACAGGGTTCCTCTGTCTGTGTTGCCAGCCGTGTGGTGGTCACGACATGTAGGTCGTACGGACTTTCTGACCGTGGTATCCTTTCGTACCGTTGTTAGTTAGTAGCTTTACTTTCGCACTTTCCCGTGTAGAGTAGAATATATATAACTTCTGTTATTTAATTTGTTTATATATTCCTTCCTCCCTGTTAGAGCCAATAGGAGATTGGTAGTCCCTACTGAGCTTCTGTTGTAAAGCTCATCCCTTCTTTTTCCAAGTTAGACTTCTCAGCAGCGGCCGGGTGCACGTCGGGCAGAGGAGACGGGGTGGTAGTCGTCGTCCCCATAGCTAGCAGTGGGTTTCCCCCTTCAGTTGTACTTCACCCTCAAGGTATGCCCCTAAGGGATCTGTCCTCCTCCTTTTTACTTGTACTAGTTGTGTGTGTGTGTATGTGTGTTGGGACTATACCTAGAGCGTTACGCTGCGGTCTCGCTCTTCTTTCTGCTTCTGCGTGTGTGCTCCTAGTTCAGTAGTTGACATTTATTTCCTTTACATATTCTGTTAAACTTGTGTTATAGCCCTTCTGGGTCCTCGAATCCATGGGCGGTGACTCCGAAAATCGAGTTCTCGGCTTGGGCCGAGGGTCGGATTCTCGAGGTCGTTACAGTTGGTATAAGAGCGAGAGTCTAACAGGACTTGTAGTGGATTTAAACTACAACATGAAGTCCCAACACTAGTACAAGTACACTACTAGCCGCCCGAGTTGGTATTGTTAACCTTGCTGGTTGTGTGCCGTGCAGGATATGGCTCCGTGCAGGCGTAGGCAGACCCGAGAGCTGATGGAGCAGTAGGCTGAGTCAGATATGCCAGCGCCAGGTCAGGTTCAAGAGGATGTGTTAGCGGAGGAGTCTATGGCACAGCCTCAGGAGGCAACGGCAGTAGCAGCAGTGGTACATGCCCCCACCACAGTAGTACGCGGATTGGTTCCCCTTGGCTGAGCAATTTTTTAGGACCCTGTACCAGAGGGCGTGGTAGCCTGAGCAGGCAGTAGCGGGAGGACAGCCACCAGTACCTCCCCCAGTAGTACCAAAGTAGCAGGCAGATCTGCAGGCAGAGCAGCCAGCAGTCCCGCAGGCGTCGGGTACTGGGAGTATCAGGTCGGTAGGAGGAGGATGGTTGTCACTGAGGACAGGACCGCTCTCTTGGAGAGGTTCTTGCATCTCCGACCACCGACATTCTTTGGCAACTATGACCCAGATAGAGCTGAGAGTTATATGCATGAGTTGGAGCATACGTTCGAGACCATGGAGTGCACCGAGGAGGATCAGGTCAGATTGGCAGTATACCAGCTCAAGAGACCCACCCATGAGTGGTGGAGAGTTCAGAGGCAGACACACTTTCCAGGGCAGCGTTTGGATCAAGTTTCTTGGCAGCGATTCTTGAAGGTCTTCCATGGCGAGTATTTTCCTGATTATGCTCGACGTGAGAGGCGAGATCAGTTTCATGAGTTGGTTCAGGGTGATCTGACGGTTGCTTAGTATCACCAGAGGTTTGTCAGGTTGTTGAGGCATGTTCCTCATGTGGCCAACAGTGAGAAGGCTTGTGCAGAGAGGTTTATTGTAGGACTGAGGCCAGATTTGAGGTGGGGTGTGACTGCTCACATGTGTGCCACTTTGAGAGTGGTAGTGGCTAAGGCCACCGCCTTGGAGAGAGAGACCTGGCAGCCCCAGCAATAGTAGCAGCAGGGAGAAGCTTCCTCTAGGACCACACCTTACCAGCGTCCCACAGGTAGTCGCGGTAGTGCAACTTCTTCTTCTTAAGGCTCAGGTAGTTCTGGCAGTTTCGGTTTGCACTCGAGGTTCAAGTAGATGACCACTCGTGGGGGTGCACGGGGTCGGCATCAGAAGCGTCAGTCAAGGTTTGCAGAGTATTCGGTCCAGCAGGGAGCCGAGCAGGGTACGCATGAGGTGACCTATTACACTTGCAGTTTACCAGGCCACTACAGGAGGGATTGCCCGATGGGACAAGTCCAGTAGCCACAGCAGCCAGTGTAGTACATCAGCAGTTGTCGTAGTACCAGTACCCTCCACAGCAGTAGGCACCCCATCAGAAACAGTAGGGGCAGTACCTTCGGCAGCCTTAGTAGTTTCAGCAGCATCAGCATCCTCAGCAGTTTCAACCGTACCACCAGCAGCAGCAGTTTCCACAGCACCAGTAGCCGCCACAACAGCAGTAGCCCCAGCAGGCCCAGCAGCGTGGCCATGGTCGTGGCCGTGTAATGGCTCTCACCAAGGAGGAGGCCGAGGCGTCAAACCTAGTTATAGGTACTTTGCCTATCCTTGGTAGAGCTACTCATGTTCTGGTTGATCTCGGTGCTTCCCTTTGTTTTGCTTTCGAGGAGTTTTACGAGTCGCTTGTTCGTCACACCCCTGAGAGGCAGTGCGACGTAATGGTCAATCTTTCGTCCGGTGATTACATGTGTTCTTTCGGTTACCTTGAGGGTGTCACAGTTGAGGTCCAGGGACACTAGTTTTCGGCCAGGTTGTAGGCGTTGCAGCTTCGTGACTTTGACGTCATCCTTGGCATGGACTGGTTGGAGGCTCACTCAGCTGTGGTGGATTGTCAACGGAAGACTGTGCGGTTTGAGATACCTGGAATGCTTGTTCTCTGCTTCCGAGGTATCCAGTCTACCCGTCGACCTTTTACTTCTTTCTGTAGAGCTTGTCGTTTGATCTGCGATGGTTGCGTAGCATATCTTGCTTCTGTTTGTTCTTTGGAGCCTAGCAGGTCGTCAGTTTTTGATGTACCTATTGTTTGTGAGTTTCCTGATGTTTTTCCGGAAGATCTACCTGGGTTACTGCCGGAACGGGAGGTAGAGTTCTCCATTGAGCTTTTGCCTGGTACGATGCCTTTGTCTAAGGCACCATACCGGATGGCTCCAGACGACTTGCACAAGTTGAAGCACCAGTTGTAGGAGTTGCTTGAACTGGGTTTTATCCATCCAAGCCGTTTGCCGTGGGGAGTGTCAGTGTTGTTCATGAGGAAGGAGGATGGTAGCTTGCGGTTGTGCATCAATTACAGGCAGTTGAATCAGGTAACAGTGAAGAACAAGTATCTGTTGCCCAGGATCGATGACTTGTTTGATCAGTTGCAGTCAGCTAGAGTGTTTTCAAAGATTGACTTGAGGTCTGGTTACTATCATTTGAAGATCAGAGAGTCAGATATTGGTCTGACAGCTTTCCGTTCGAGGTACGGTCACTTTGAGTTCGTCGTGATGCCGTTTGGGCTCACGAACATGCCTGCAGCTTTCATGGATTTGATGCACAGAGTGTTCAGTGAGTACTTTGATAGATTTGTGGTCATCTTTGTAGATGACATTTTGGTCTACTCAGCTTCTGAGGAGGAGCACGAGGAGCATCGGAGGATCGTGTTGGAGACGTTGCGGAGTCACCAACTTTATGCCAAGTTCGACAAGTGCAAATTTTGGCTGAGGGAGGTGCACTTTCTCGGACACGTGATCTCAGGTTCAGGTGTGGCAGTGGATCCTGCCAAAATTGAGGCAGTGTTGTCTTGGGAGCAGCCCACTTCAGTGCCAGAGGTTCGCAACTTTCTGGGTTTGGCAGGTTACTACAAGAGGTTTATCCAGGATTTTTCCAGGATTGCAGAACCGTTGACCCGTCTGACTAGACTCGAGATTAGGTTTGTTTGGACATAGGACTGTGAGCAGAGTTTTTAGGAGCTGAAGAGGAGGTTGACTTCAGCGCCAGTGTTGGTCTTGCCATCAGGTAGCGAAGGTTTTGTGGTCTACACAAACGCTTCGAGATCAGGTTTGGGTGCAGTGCTAATGCAGCATGGTAGGGTCATTGCCTATGCTTCTCGGAAGCTGAAGAAGTATGAGGAGAACTACCCTACTCACGACTTAGAGTTGGCAACAGTGGTGTTCGCTCTAAAGTTGTAGAGGCACTAATTGTACGGCGAGGCATTCGAGATCTTAACCGACCATTAGAGTTTGCAGTATATATTCACTCAGAAGGATTTGAACTTGAGGCAGCTCAGATGGATAGAGTACCTGAAGGACTACAACCTTACCCTCTCCTATCACCCAGGAAGGGCTAACGTCATAGCGGATGCTTTTAGCAGACGAGTTCGCTTGAGTTCGTTGCTAGTCAGAGAGTGGAGATTGTTTGAGGACTTGTCGCAGGGAGTTTTCTACCCTTTGAGGTACATAGATCGTGCAATGATGACCAATTTTTCAGTTCACCCGTCAGTGTACCATCAGGTGCTGGAGGCACAGTAGGTAGATTCAGAGTTGGCAGATATTTTGCAGATGCTAGATGTTGAGCTGGACGAGGACAGTGAGGTTAGATTCAGAGGTAGATTGAACGTTCCTGGTGATGCGCGGCATGCGCTGTTGTCAGAGGCACATCGGTCGAGGTATGTTGTTCATCCTGGTTCCACCAAGATGTATCATAACCTGAAGAGGTTCTTCTGGTGGCCAATAATGAAGAGGGGTATGGTAGAGTTTGTTGCTCGTTGCCTTACTTGTCAACAGGTGAAGGCTGAGCATCAATGTCTGGGTGGTGAGCTGCAGTCATTGCCCATTCCTGAGTGGAAGTGGGACGACATCACCATGGATTTTTGGTTGGTTTGCCCCATACTCCGCAGAGGCATGATGGTATTTGGGTGATTGTGGACAGGTTGACCAAGTCAGTGCACTTCCTTCCAGTCAAGATGTCTTGGTCAGTGGATAGGCTTGCCAGACTGTACATGGACCGAGTTGTTCCGTTGCACGGAACCCCAGTTTCCATTGTTTCTGACAGTGATCCGAGGTTCACATCAGGGTTTTGGCTCAATTTACAGAGAGCTCTTGGTACAGAGTTGAGATTGAGTTCAGTGTACCACCCGCAGTCAGACGGTTAGTCAGAGAGGACTATACAGACCTTAGAGGATATGTTGAGAGCTTGTTGCTTGGACTGGTGTGGCACTTGGGAGTCCCACCTTCCGATGGTAGAGTTTGCATACAAAAACAGTTATCACTCGAGCATTGGAATGGCACCATATGAGGATTTGTATGGTCGGCTGTATAGGACACCACTTCACTGGTTCGAAGTGGGTGAGAGGCAGCTTTTGGGACCAGAGATGGTACAGCAGTGTGCGGACACAGTTAGTTTGGTCAGGCAGAGGCTTCAGGCAGCACAGAGCAGACAGAAGAGTTATGCAGATGTTCGTAAGAGGCCGTTGCAGTTCAGCGTAGGTGACCTTGTGTTCTTGCAGGTCTCGCCGACCAAGGGTGTCATGAGGTTTGGAAAGAAGGGAAAGCTCAGTCCGAGGTATATTGGCCCTTTCCCTATTACAGAGAGGATCAGCAAGATCACGTACAAGTTGTGTCTTCCAGTAGAGTTGGCAAGAGTGCATAGTTTTTTTTGTTAGGGATATCTCGATCGACAGCCCTCTCGCACACGACTCACACGTAGAGATCAGAAGAGAGATTGAAGAAGGGAGAAGAAGAACACAAGAACACCAGATTTTATGTGGTTCGGAGGCAATGCCTTCCTACATCCACGACCATAGCAGCAATTCAATACTATATGTTAGAATCATCATAGTACAAGGAGAATCCACCCCACTTTATATACTGGGAGGTTAGGGCACCATAATCGAGAATTACAAGGACAAAATTGCCCTTAACTCAAAAATGCAAAGTCATCTGTCCTGGGGTGTGAGAAGTCGACTGCCTTAAGGACTTCGACTACCTTGGGTCTTGAAGTCGACTGCAGAAGTCGACAGCCTTGGACTTTGACTCATGGGTGCATCGACGCACCTCAACCAGTGTCGACCTGAGGTCGACAGTGCGTCGACACCATCTCTTCTGAGTTCACTTTAAGAGTTCAAGCTCCACACTCTAACATTTTTCACGTTTCGCAGCTCAGGAGGTATATCGCAGATCTGTCGCACATGTTAGATCACTCACAGATTGAGGTTGCACCGGATTTGCCAGAGCACCTAGTTAGAGTTGTGGACCGCAGAGTGCAGCAGTTGCGCAGAAGGCAGGTTCTGCTGGTCAAGGTGGCTTGGGAGAACCACGTTGGTGGCGAGGCCACTTGGGAGCGCGAGGATGAGATGATCGGTACATTGTTTCTCTTTATGTTTCTTCCTTTTGAAACGGGGTTTCTTTTTTATTTTGAGGACGAAATCCTTTTAAGGGGGGTAGAACGTAAGACCCGGCCCTCTCGGGCCCTTGGCCTTGTCCTCAGGTCGTGACGGACACCCTGGTCGCGACATTGTCGCGCCAGAGGAGCCTGTTGCGACAGGATTTTGCGCGACACACCTAGTTGTTGGTTCTTGTGGCGACGTGGGTGGGCGTCGCATCCCTGTCGCGTCGCCTGAAGGCGACGTGATTTTGTTCTGACAGATTGTCCTTTCTGTCAGAACGGCCTTGTCGGGTGTCAGGTGCGTACAATGTTGACGCGACCAAGCAGACTGTCGCGTTTTGGTTTTCCCGGTCTTCGAGGTTTGACCACTTTTGGTGTCGCGCTGGGCAACGTGGTCGTGACATGGTCACGAAGGTCATGGGCATCACGACATGCTTACTGTCGCACTAGCCCGACCTGTCGCATCTCTGGGCCCATCGGTTTAAAACCATGGCCGGCGCCCATTTCCCCCTTCTCCCTTTTCCTTTCTTCTTCTTCTCCCTTCTTCTTTTCCCTCCGAGCCTCTTGCTTCTCTGGAAATCCTTGGGTGTTTTGGGCAAGGAGGTGATGCTCTGTTCGTGTAGGCAACGTCTGTGTGGTGCTAGGAGCAAGGAGGAGGTGGCCATTCCAACGGGTCGGCTCTACTCCTTGAGGTAGGGACCCTCTTTCCCTCTCGTTCTAGCATGCTCCCATTCCCCTTTAGGTCCTTGTTTTCTTTGTGGTTCTAAGGATTGTGGAGTGTGAGGTCCATGCTCGTGGTGAGTGAGGTTTCCTTCGAGCGTAGTTTTCCTTGTAATGCATGCTTTATGGGGTGTGAGGGTGGTTTGCCTTGTTTAGAAGCTTTCCTACATGTTTCCCATGCTCCCCTCCCCCTGTGGATGTGTTTTGTACGGTTTTTGGGTGGTCCTCGGGAAGGTTGTCTCGGGACCCCTCTTGACTGAGGTCACGACCGACTTAGGAGTCGTGATGATGTAGGGACAGGCATGGCCACCGCGACATCATCGTGACAGCCTAAGTCATCGCGACATGGTCACGGCCAACCGTGGTGTTGCGATAGTGTCGCGACAGCTTGGGCCATTACGATAGTATCAGATGTAGGTAAGTCCTTGCGGAGTTCCATTTTTTGTGGAGTCTTCGCCATTTTCGGTTCTTTCTGTACCCGTGGCACTAGTGCTAGTTCCTAGTACAGTCCTACACTAGTCGTTCGCTCGGTGCTTGGCACCTGACGGCTTGTCCCGTGAGAGAGGTTGTTACCGTTTACCTGGGACTCCCATCCTTTTGTGCCTTAGAGGGAGCATTCGGGGCGACGAGCATACACGATCACGGACTTCGGAGTAGAGGGGAAAACGGTGGTTAGGACAGTGGCGTCGAGTCGTTTGTAGAGCTCTCTTGGTTGGTCTGAGACACCGAGGATGGCCGAAGTTCTACCTGGTGCAAGCCAGCCAGTCCTTTTTCTCATTGCCTCACTCTTTGTGGCCCCAGAACCACCTAGAGAGGCCAGGCGTGGTACTATAGTCTGGCTAGACTACAGCGGTTACTGTTGTGTTACTTTGCACTCCTGCCCCCACTCTGACGAGAGTGGAGGTTTGGACCTAAGTCGAGGGTAAGACGTCAGTGGATGCTCCTGACCGGTTAACTAGTGGTAGTGGTTTCTGTAGCTAGTGTCTCTTGTCCAGGCAGGGTTCCTCTGTCTGTGTTGCCAGCCGTGTGGTGGTCACGACTTGCAGGTCGTATGGAGTTTCTGACCGTGGTATCTTTCCATACCGTTGTTAGTTAGTAGCTTTACTTCCGCACTTTCTCGTGCCGAGTAGAATATATATAACTGATGTTATTTAATTTGTTTATATATTCCTTCCCGCCTGTTAGAGCCAGTAGGAGATTGGTAGTTCCTACTGAGCTTCTATTGTGAAGCTCATCCCTTCTTTTTCCAGGTGAGACTTCTCAGTAGCAGTCGGGTGCACGTCGGGCGTAGGAGATGGGGCGGAAGTCCCACTCTTTTGTTTCTGAGGAGGTTTTAGACTCTCTTGAGAAGCTGGACATGGGAGTGTCCAGCGAGCTTGTTGTGGAGCTGCCGACAGGAGACTTTGATCTTACCTCTTATTGTGTTAAGGAGGTACCAGTGCAGATGCAGGGTCAGTGTTTGCCAGCCTGGTTGTTTGCTATGCAGTTGCAGGATTTTGATGTGATTTTGGGTATGGACTGGCTCGAGCAGTACGGTGCAATGGTTGATTGCAGGAAAAAGAGGGTGTACCTTCAGATACCCGGAGGGGATATCTTCTACTTCCAGGGTATCGTACCTCTTACTTCCCATTTCTTGATTTCTGCTTTGAGAGCAAAGAGGTTGTTGGCTTTTGGGTGTCAGGGTTTCCTTGCCACCGCTGTGCTTGTTGACCAGGTTTCTTGGGGAATGGAGGATATTCCAGTGGTTTGTGAGTTTTCGGACGTCTTTCCAGACGAGTTACATGGTTTACCACCAGATAGAGAGATTGAGTTCACTTTGAGCTTCTTCCTGGAACCACACATTTTGCACAGGCACCGTACCACATGGCACCAGCAGAGTTACGGGAGCTGAAGAGGCAATTAGAGGAGCTGTTGGAGAAAGGCTATATCCGCCCTAGCTTTTCTCCTTGGGGGTCCCCAGTGCTATTTGTGAAGAAGAAGGATGGTAGCCTGTGGCTGTGTATTGACTACAGGAAGCTGAATCAAGTGACCATCAAGAATAGGAATCCTCTGCCTAGGATTCATGATCTCTTTGATCAGCTTCAGTCAGCTCGAGTTTTCTCCAGGATTGACCTGAGGTCGGGCTACTATCAGTTGCGGATCAGGGATTTTGATGTGGAGAAGACAGCCTTCAGGACTAGATATGGGCACTTTGCTCTAGCAGCCTTCATGGATCTGATGCATAGGGTGTTTCACCAGTACCTAGACCAGTTTGTTGTGGTGTTTGTTGACAACATTCTGGTGTACTCTGTTTCAAAGAAGGAGCATGCCCAGCACCTGAGGATCATGTTGCAGACTCTGCGAGAGCACCAGCTATATGCCAAGCTCAGCAAGTGTGAGTTTTGGATGCAACAGGTTCACATTTTGGGGCACGTGTTCTCAGGTGACGAAGTTTCTATGGATCCAGCAAAGGTCGAGCAGTTCTGCAGTGGGAGAGGCCCCGTACAATGAGAGAGATACGTAGTTTTCTTGGCTTGGCTGGCTACTATCGCAGATTTATTAGAGATTTTTCACAGATTGCTGCACCCCTGACTTGTTTGACGAAGAAGGGAATACCGTTCGAGTGGTCAGAGTAGTGTGATTAGAGCTTCATGGAGTTGAATCGACTGCTTATGTCAGTGCCAGTCCTGGTGTTGCCTTTAGGTACGGAGGGTTTTGAGGTCAGCACAGATGCTTCCGGTATTGGCCTAGGAGTAGTCCTGATGCAGCATGGCTGAGTGATGGCTTATGAATCACATCAGCTAAAGCCCTACGAGGAGAGCTACCTGACCCACGACCTAGAGTTTGCAGCCGTGGTCTTTGTCCTGAGGATTTGGTGTCACTACTTGTACGGTGTGAGGTTTGTGGTTCACACCAATTACCAGAGTCTACGATATGTCTTTTCACAAAGGGATCTGAACATGAGGCAGCAACGCTGGATGGAATACCTGAAGGACTATGATTTCAGTATTGAGTATCAGGGAGATTAGCGGCCTTCTCTCTCTAGGATCTAGAGAGAGAGGCTCTGGGTTTTTCGAGTTCTAGGTGCCTACTGGGTGCCGGCTGCCGGCCTAGTGTCGGCGGTGTTTCTTCTGCTCGTGGTGTCATGGCGTCTCCAACGGAGGGTGGGGAGGCATTGCAGTGCTTGACAACGGGTGCATCTTCTGTGGGCAGGCAAACCTATGCTCAGATAATTGCAGAATCCAAGCCGCCACCTCTGGTGAACATAGGCATCAAACCTCTTGGTTTTACTGATGCTGGAGAGCCGGCGGTCTTCTTCTCACGGGAAGAGGTTGGTAGATCTATAGCTACATTTAACTTGGCAGTCATAGTGAGGTGTGCTTATGGCAGGAGCTCCATACCTGAGTTTAAGAGTTGTCTATCTCAAAGGCTGGGACTTAAGGTCGATTTCATTGTTAGTGTTTTGAATCAAAGACACCTTCTCCTTCGATTTGAGGAAGAGGAGGATTATCTAAAGGTTATCTTGAGAAGGAGTCTTTATATCAAGGGATTGTTATTCAGATTCTTTAAGTGGGAAGCTAACTTCGACTTCAATGCAGACCCAACAGTTATGCCTATCTGGGTGGGTTTCCCTATGCTTCCTGTAAACTACTATTACCAAGATTTTTGAAAGTCTATTGTAGGGAATCTTGGCCAAGTTCTTAGAATCCATGAGCCAACCTTGGCCTTACTCAGACCCAGGAGGCTTTTTTTTGTTTTGAACTAGATATTGCTAAGGTTAGACCTGAGACGATATGGATAGGTTGTGGGCAGGATGGGTTCTGGCAGAAGGTAAATTACTACAGAGTGTCTGCAGTCTGTGGATTTTGTCATAAGCTGGGGCATGCAGAATTGGAGTGCAATAAGAAGACCAAGGATGTTGTGGTGATGGCTGTTCCTAATAAGAAACAAGGTGATGCGGCTGCTATCAAAAAAACTTGGCGTCAGAAGGAGTTTTCTACTGATCATATTGTCCCTCGACAGGATAATAGTATGGCGCCGGCGATGGTAAGTGATCCACCAGTGAAGGTGACGGAGGTTCCTTCATCGAAGTTATTAGCAATTGACCCTCAAGATATGGGGGTCCAGGATGAGACTGTCCAGATCTAGAACTCCTTGCATGAGTTGCATGGCGATATTTCAGAGGTGAGGTCGGGTTCTGAAGATCCTCCTACTGAGGTCATGACCACAGGCTTACAGGCAGTTCAGGAAGTGGAGGAACATCCCCAACCCATGTTGCATGGGATGCATGGAAACTCTTTTATGGTCTGTATGCAAGGATCTCATTCTGAAGTCTGCTCTGTTAAGGCTCCTGCAGTTGGGGAGGTGGCAGGCAGGGTTTCTCCGGTGATGGCTCCCACCGGAGAAGAAGAAGACATGCTGATTTCTGACATTTCCAATTTTAAGCCACCAGATTCTATTCTTCAAAGGGCGTCTATTTTGGCTGATACGGAGAATATATTCATGCCTGTTATGGGTAAACAAACTAAGGAGGGACAGATATTGAAGGTGGGCGCGAGGACTCGCTCCAAGGCGAAGGCTACTGTGGGCTCTTCCTCTGGTTACTCTTCCTCATGAACCCTTCCATATTATATTTGAATATTAGAGGTATTGCAAACCTGGCTTCTCGGCATTTGCTAAGGATAATTGTTACTAAGAACAATGTGGATTTTCTGGCTACTGCGAAACCTATGGCTTCCATGGAGAGAGCGGACTCTGTACGATCATATCTTGGTATGGATTCGGTCATTGGAAATAGTGGTGATAATTCTAAATTATGGATTTTCTGGCGGAACTACCCTTTCCAAATGGTTAATTGTTCTGATCAACATATCACAATGGCTATAGTGAAGGACGACAGGGTTCTCCTTCTAATAATGGTTGTTTATGCTAGTTGCCATGTAGATAGAAGGTGCCTCATGTTTGATGAGTTGCTTACATTTTCCAGTAATGTGGATGTCCCATGGTTAGTGGGGGGTGACTTCAATTGTGTCTCCCTCCCTTTGGAGAAGCAAGGTGGTAGTTCTATCAACCTGCATAGTATGCTGGACTTCAATGCTTTTATTTCAAGTGCATCTCTCATGGATGTGGGCTATATCAGCTCTAACTTTACTTGGTCGAACAACCGTTATGGGCTGTCATCTATCAGGGCCAGGTTGGATAGATTCCTCTACAATTCTACCTATGGGGATAGATATACTGGCCTTCAGGTTAGACATTGTCCAAGAAGTCCTTCGGATCATGCCCCTCTTTTGCTCACTTTTCTTCTTGCAACTCGGACCCCTGCCAAGTTTATATTTCTTTCCATGTGGTCTTCTCATGAAACCTTTAAGCAAACTGTCAAAGCCGCTTGGGATGCTCCAATAGGGTGGCATTAAAATCCTTGTGTGGTTCTTCACCTTAAGCTAAAGGCGGTTAGAGCAGCTCTGTGTACCTGGAATAAGGTTACTTTTGGCAACATTAATGATAATCTGATCTTTCATGAAGAGCAGGCCAGGGCCATGCAAGATGCGTTTGATGCTGATCCTTCTCCGGAGAATCGCTCTACTATGGGTGCAACAAATGCTAACTTAAGGAAAGCTATCAACTGTGTGGAACTTTTCTGGGCTCAAAAAGCACACATGCAATGGTTAGACAATGGTAATAAAAACACAGCTTTTTATCATGCAGTGGTCAAGGGGAACAGGAGACGTAATTCAATTCACAGGCTTCAGGTGGATGGTTCTTGGACTGAGGACCAGGAGGCTCTTAAGTAGGAGGTGGTCAATTTCTTTGGGTCTCTTCTTCAGTTCTCAGAACATGCTATTGATGACTCCCTCCTTTATGTCATCCCCACTATGGTCACAGATGATCAGAATCGAATGCTCACTGCTATTCCCACTAAGGATGAAATCAAGGCAGTTTTTTGGAGTTTGAATGCTAATAGTGCCCCTGGACCTGACGGTTTCACTGGCCACTTTTTCACTTCTTGCTGGGATATTATTCATCAGGAGGTTATTGATGCGGTGATAAGCTTTTTCCATGGTTTCCCCATGCCTAGAGGGGTAACCTCATCTTTGATTGCTTTGGTCCCTAAAACTGATAATCTAATTTCTTTTGGGGACTATAGACTGGTTAGTCTGTGCAACATCTGTTACAAAATTGTGTCCAGAATTCTCTGTGATAGATTGATCAATATCCTCCCTCAAATTATCTCAGAAGAGCAAGGTGCTTTTGTCAAAGGAAGATTAATCCTAGATAATATTTCCCTTGCTAGACAACTGGTGAGAGATATTGGTAGGAAGGTCAGAGGTCATAATGTGTTGTTTAAGCTTGATATTAAGAAAGCTTATGACAGTGTGGAGTGGGACTTCCTCTTTGCAGTGCTGAAAAATTTTGGGTTCTCTCACAGATTCATATCTTATATAGGTATGATGATTAGTAACTGTTGGTTCTCAATCCTTTTCAATGGCTCGCCTACAAGCTATTTTCATTCCTCCTAGGGTCTTAGACAAGGAGATCCTATTGCCCCAACTTTGTTCTAAAATGTTGCGGAAAAACTGCTATGAAGAAATCTATAAAGGGGGTTGAATAGATTTCACTGAATTTTAAATTTCACTCTATTAGACTTATGATAAATCAAATTAAGAATTGAATCTAAAGCTTATTCACAATTCTGTGCAACTTAGACAAGTTAGATGGTAAAATACTAACGAGCCTATCAAGCATCTACCGCAAGATACAATCAAACCACAAGAATAGAGAGAATTAGGGTGGTTCGGATTACACAACACTGTATCCTACATCCACCATCCACACACACACACAAATGTGGCTTATCTTGCCGGTTCAGAAAAGATACACCACAGCACACACACACACTGTGACATTCAGAAATCTCAGAAACCACCACACACACAAAATTGGGCACAAGGATTGCACCAATTTTACAACACACACTTCAATAGAGTAAGTTTGAAATGAAGAACCAGTCAGAACAATTGAAATCCAAGTTGAAGATGACTGGCTTAAAGGTCCCTGTTTCTGCTTCAAGAATGGGGACCAGCTCTTCTGCTTCAGCTCCAGAAAGAAGAATCTGATGGCTCAAAATTTTTCTTCAATTGGATCATCCAAGGTGCTCAAGACCTTTGTTCCTTCAGATCTGGGAGCAATTCGGTAGGATGAGGTCTTCTTCAGAAGTCGGCTGGAACACTCTGGAGTCTGGAAGAGCAGATGTGTGTTCTCATGAATGATTCTCCAAAAGCCAAGTGGATAGGGGTTATTTATAGCCCCATGGATCCACAAAATATCTTGGGCATTGGGAGCATCGAAATTCCCGCCCAAAAACCCTTTACCAAAGTCATCCACATGACTTGGTAATTTCAGATCTGGAGAATTGTCCGAACTGTGTTGACACTACACAGCTATGTGTCGACACATAGGGTCCTGGCTGGGAAACAGACTTCTCGGACAGTGAACTAGTGTCGACACCACAGGGCACTGTGTCGACACCACTGGCATGTCTTCAGAATCCTTCTTCTGTGACAGTGAACTAGTGTCGACACCACAGAGCACTGTGTCGACACCACTGGCATGTCTGTCCTTTTCTTTGAGCTATACATGAAAGAAACATTGTGAGATATAAATTTAAGCATGATAAACATGATTTAAATATATTCATGAATCATATTTAGATGTCATCAAAATAAGAGATCCAACATGTTCATCCTTATGGAAGAAGCTCTCAGTAGAGGTATAAAGGATCTGGTCCATACGGGTTATCTCCATTCTTATGCTGGACCTAGAGCTTGCCCGCCCATCTCCCACCTTCTCTATGTTGATGATACCCTTATTTTTATTAATGGGGGATTCATAATGTGAAGAGATTGATTGAGTTTCTTAATAGATATTCAACCTCCTCGGGGCAGCACATTAACTCTGCTAAGAGTAGTTTCGTGGTCTCGGAAAAGGCTTCTTCTCATGCGGTCAACAGGATTAAAATGGCAACTGGTTTCAAAAGGCAAAGGGGTCCTCTTGTTTACCTTGGTGTTCCATTGCGTCCTAGTAGGCTTCTTGCCTCAGATTTCAACCTGCTTATTGAGAGAATTAATGGTAAACTGGCTTCCTAAAAGCCCAAACTTATATCCCAAGCTGGGAGGGTTACTCTCTCTTCCTCCATTCGAATCAGTATTCTAAATTATATTGAGAAAACTTGTGCTGCCTTCTTCTGGAATGGTTCAGATGGCATGCATAGACGTCATTGGGTGGCCTGGTCATTCAACGGCCTACTGCTGAAGCTGGTTTGGGTGTTCGCAATATCAAACAAGTGCAGATCGCCCTGGCTGTGAAGTCTATTTCGAATGTTTACCATGGTTCCTCCTTCTGGGCTTCGTACACTAGGAGACGCTATCTTTCTGGCAAGAATTCCAGCTTCACGGGCATACCTTCTAAAATTCGGACTATTGCTCAGCAATTAGTTCATGATAACACTAGATGGATTCATGGGAACGGGAATAAAATTGACATATTATATGATGTTTGGCTTGGCGAAAGACCTCTTGCAGATCTACTTACTTCACCTTATAATGGGGGCAGCATTGCTTTGCAGGAGGTGATATCTAACGATCAACATCCAATTAGATCTCCTCTTCCTAGTGGAGTTCTCCAGGGGGTCGTGCTTAATGACGAGAATGATAAATGTGTATGGGGGCCTTCTCAGGATGGTAGCTTTTCTGAAAAATTTGCCTACATCCTAGTTCGATCAGTGGGAGTTAAGAGAACGGCTCTTAATAAAATTTGGCATAGCTGCTTTTATAGAAGAGCTTCATTGTTTTGTTGGAAACTTCTCAATAGAGCGGTCCCTGTGGACCAGAGAATTGCTGAAAGTGGTATTCAGATGGTTTCTGCTTGCTCTTGTTGTAGGTCTCCTAATAATGAGGATTACAATCACCTGTTCATCACTGGAGATCTGGATGTTTCCCTTTGGAACTGGTTCTACCTGCTCATTGTAGACACCCGATTCTGACTTATAAGTTAAACTATATTTCTTGCTATCCTAGTGAGCCCCTAGTTGGTCACTCACCTTGAGCTCATCATTAGCCTTGTTTTGAGCCCATTAACAACTCAAATTTCCATAAAATCCCACCCATTGTCACTTGGAGAGAGTCCTTAGGCCTAAATAACTCTTATCCTTTCATGTGATTGGCTGATAATTCGCAAATAATTAATTTTCTTAACGCGGCGTATCGTAGCGTCGCGTTACTGTGTCGCGATGCCAGAGGCCGCCGCGACAGCCCATGCATATTCATGCACGTGGGCATACTGTCGCGACGCCTAGGGCCGTCGCGTTAGCAAGTCGCGGCCCTACGATACGCCGCGACAACAGCTGCGCTTGTTAGCCTCCTCAACCACCTCCTATTTATCCGCCCAAGGCTTTATCTTTATCTCCAAGCAATATCTCAACCCCTTGGGCGGGGTTTAGGGCTTGGGGACTCTCTTGGAGCTTCCTTGGACTCTCCCATGCGAATTTCAATGGGTTTTATCTCTCATTTTGATTATTAATCACTCAAAAATCCTATAAAAGGAAGGCCCTCTCTTCATGAACGGGAGAGCCCCCATTTTTACCCCGAAGGGCTGCCGAATTCTCTACTGAGTTGGACTTAGCCTCGTAGCCCTCCCATTCCCTCTCATTTTCCTCACATTCCCACCTCAAAAGCTTGCTCATTTCACATCCATGGAGCATGGAACGTGAGGACGGCGACCCCCACTTCTTCCAGGAGCTTTTGCACGAGACTTGGACGCCATCACAAGCCAGGGAGTCGCCCCACATGGGGCTCATCCATTCCTTCCTCCCTTTTCTTCCTTTATCTTCATGCATTTTATTTCATTTCTAGATAGGTTGCATCCCTTCCCATTCCCACATTTTTCATACACCCTAGGGGTTTAAAAACCACCCCCAGGTTCGTTCCCACCATGCTCCCTCTTTTCTTTTCATTTTTGAATGGATACAACACTTAACTTGTTCTAATAGGGTTTTTATTGTTTTCTCTTTGTTTTGGCAGGCACCCAAGCAATATTCCACGAGGATCTCTTGTCCTCTAGCCGGTTGGAGGACGAGAAGAACGTCCCATCCATCATCTCCCGCGCAGAAGAGAACGCGATGGAGGAGGACGACACGACAAGGAGACGCGTCCTTCAAGGGCGACGCGTTATCAGTATCGTCGCGACAGGTAATCCTATTGCGATACCAGGTCCACTTCTGTTCTCTATCCCTTTCCTAGCATAGTTAGCCCACATCTTCGTTGTTTATTAGGCAACCATCTAGGTGGCGATCACATTCCTCTTTCCATACTATTAGATTTAATACTTGCTTGTGTATTGGGGGGGGCGCACAACCCCGTGATTACACTCATTAGCTCCAAGACTCATCTCCACAGACATCTAACAGCTCTAGTGTGGAGTTTTCTTGCCACCACAAATATATCATCTCCATTCGGTTTTGTCTCTCTTCACTGTCTTCTTCTCATGCTTTGGGAGATTTGGAAGGGTTGATGTGGGGCCAGGTTTGATTCCAAAAGAACTTCAGCTGGGGCAGCGATCAACAATATCAAGTTCATGGTTTCTCATTCTATCGCTAACATTCAGTTTAAAGTGGCGCCTTCGCCTCATGAGCTGCAGGTATTGCATCAGTTTGGTTTCTCTCCCAATTTCTCAATCAAGCAACTCAAGCTCATCCGTTGGATTCCTCCTATAACTGATTATTGTCTGAATGTGGATGGATCTAGAAAGGGTAATCCAGGTGATTGTTGGGGTGGTGGATGTATTCGGGACAGGAGGGGTTCAGTCTTGGTGGCCTTTGCTCACTACTATGGTCCAGGCAATAGTATGATCGCTGAAATTAGATCGCTTTGTGATTGTCTCTGAGTGGCAGATTTTCTTGGGCTTCGGATATCAATTGTTAACTCTGATTCTTTAACTTTGGTTAATTCTTTCAAGGCTAGAAGGTGTCCCTCGTGGCAAGCTTACCGTTGGTGGCGGGATGCAGGCGCTATGATACAAAGAAATAATCTATTGATCAGTCATGTGTATCGAGTGACTAACCAGGTGGCTGATGCCTTAGCTAACTATGGTTGCCAGTCTAAGGAGAACAATGTGTTTTGGGGGTCTGGCTGTGTCCCTCATCTGTGTAAAGGCCCTATAGTTTTGGATAAAACCGGTCTGTTTCATGTTAGATTATTGTGACCAGTTTGTCTTCTTGTACTTTTCTTCATCTTATATATATTCCTGGCCCAGGTTCTTCTCTGGTGGAGTGGGAACATTCTCCCCTTCTGGGGGAGGATGCACTCTCCTAGATTAAGACCCTGAGGACCATTTCTAATTTAAAAAAAAAAGTATTAAGTATCAGCCTAGGAAGGCGAATGTAGTTGCAGATGCCCTGAGCAGGAAGGCGCAGGTGAGTTACCTCATGTTGAGAGAGTGGCAGTTGTGGCAGTCTGCAATAGAGGGATCCTTCAGAGTTTCCACCAGGCAACAGCATAATATGCTAGGTAGTTTGTTAGCTGCTCCAGCTATAGTTAGATAGGTTATTAAGGCCCAGTAGACAAATCCTGAGTTACATAGAGTGTTGCTTCTTCAAGAGATGGAGCTGCATGACGATGGAACTGTTAGGTTCCGAGACAGACTCTATGTACCTGATGAGGAGTCTGTTAGGAGAGCAGTTTTGTAGGAGGCACATGGATCCCAATACTCGATTCATCTAGGGTCAACCAAGATGTACCACAGGTTGAGGCGACAATTTTGGTGGCCCGGGATGAAGAGAGACAAAGCGGCTTTCGTTGCAAGGTGTTTGGTCTGACTGCAGGTGAAGGCCGAGCACCAGCGCCCCGGAGGGTTTGTACAGCCGTTAGAGATTCCCATGTGGAAATGGGACCATGTGACGATATAATTTGTATGTGGACTGCCGAGGACAGTTGGAGGGTATGACAGTATTTGGGTGCTCGTGGATAGATTGACAAAGACTGCCAGATTCATGCCCATCAGAGTTGGCAGGGGTGTGAGCAGGTTGGCCAGATTGTACGTGGAGCAGATTGTTCCTTAGCAAGGGGTGCCGATCTCTATTGTGTTAGATAGAGATCCTCGCTTCACTTATGGGTTCTAGCACAACTTTCAGATAGCCTTGGGGACGGAGTTAGCGCTTGGCTCTGCCTACCACCCACAGTCAGACGGACAGTTGGAGTGGACTATCCAGTGTGACGGCCCTGGATATTTATGCCCAATAAGGCTCCATATCCAAGTCCGCCTCCCACGATCGGACCGAAGTCTCGCAAGGGATATCTCACACGTGTCCAGTAAGAATATAAAAGACAATCATAAGAATATAAGACACAAGAAAGTACATATTCTCATATTCATTCACAATAAATTACACTGTCCCAATACATTATTACATGTCCAAGATAAAAGTACAACTACCTGGGACATACCCCGAGGGAGCAAAGCGCACACAACACTAACTATGACTCAACTACTGGTGGTACAAGTCTACCACAACGTCGCTGCGAGCCAACACACGGCTAACACCTGAAAAGAACTATAAGGGAGTGAGCCTCAACAAGTCACTGGCTCAGCAGGGACCTCCCAAAAACAACATCTAGAAAGAAAGAGACCTCAACCACAAAGGGTCTCACTGGCAACACCGATGGCCAAACCACAACATAATCGCATTAGACATAATTGAAGTGCAATTAAATAAAACTCACTATCTAGCACAATCTGCAGAAACTACAGAAACTGGGAGAGCTAGTACCGAAACACCAGACCACAACAGCAGCAACAATGCCTAGGCAACAAGCCTCCAAGGCAGACCACCACAGCAACTAAATGCCTAAGCCATAAGCCTCACAGGCAAACCACTGCCTAGGCTACAAGCCTTACAGGCAACCTACCCATGTAGAGTAACAGGATTAGTATCAGCAAGCCAATCAATGACACATTAAACCACACTCTGAAGTTTACCCAAAGAAGGGTAAAACACAGTGAGTGGAAAGTCACACCACATGACCTCCACGAAACACAAGTTCACCTCAACACCTGAAGAGGCTGGTACATGACGTACCACAACACAAAGCTATCCACAAAGGGTAAGGGTACCTACCACCACGAGGTACCACCACGGAGCCACAACCACAATGGTAAAACCTCAACCAGTGAGTCACTACACACAAGCCACAGCCAGTGGCAAAGCACGAGTCGGAAAGGAACGACGTCACCACACGGGAATGAACTACTGGTTCATGACACCAGTATCCAACCCGGACACACAACATGAGAACCACCTCTCAGTCTCATAGCCACGGACACTCTAGTCCATCTACTGCTCCACAAACACACTGAGTAAGCCAACGAACAGTGGAGACCAACCAACACCACACCTGTAGACCACACTACTGTAGGCCCATGCCTAGAACCTTTAGGAACTCTGGCCTAAGCTCCATAAACTGAGGAACTAGAAAACAGGACCAGCTGGGGCCCAGTACGTCTACTGGTGTTCGTACCCTCAACTACGAGCGCGCTACAAGTGACTAAACACATGTTGGCCCTTTTGGTAAGGCAGCAAGCTAACCTAGAGAGGGTGGTGAATAGGTTTTTTGAAATCTGAAATAGAAACTTAAACACATAAAATTATCACTTGAAAGTTTGGTTAGTTGAGTGTGATAGAGAGTAGTAGTGCGGAAGCAAATAAACAATCACACAAAGAACACAAGGAATTTATCCTGGTTCGGCCCTTCCCACATGGAAGTCCTACGTCCAGTCCCCAAGCAATCTCTTGGGATTTTACTAACCATGGGTACAGTCCCCGTCAAGGACAATACAACACCCAGCACCCCAGCTGGTCTTCTTCTCTTTCCCGGGCAAGAAGGCAGCCCACTTCTCTTACAAGTAAAGAAGCCAACCTCCTGGTACAAACCCCAGTGCGGTTCTGCTAGACTTAAACCCCTAGCTAGGTTCTATACTGTATACAGTCCTACAGCTATACAGAAATCTTTCTTAGAAAAGAAAGAACAAAACTGAGAGTTTTACAAGAATGGACTCTAACCCAAAAACTCTCAGTAAAAGACTCTCCCCAGAAATTACAATGAGCACAGAGAGAGAGTGAAGAGAGGAGAAGGAGCTTGAAGCTTGGAGGCTTCAGATGCTTGAGCACTTCTTCTTGGGCTCAGGCTCTTTCTCTCTTTTCCTTTGAGTGTATCTGGAGTTCAGGTTCTTCACTGAATGTACACTCCTTTAAAGATCTTCAGAAAAGCTCTCTAATTCTTTAGCCTTGCTTCACCCTTTTATATGCGTAGCTCTGAATAGATCCGTTGAAGAGATCCGTTGGAACTCTTCTAGTCATTGCTGATTTTTCTTATTCTTCTTCTGACTGTCAGCCACTTGGTGGTCTTCGAGATCTGCAAGCATAGATAAAGGTGTTTAGATCAAAGAGTGTTTCTGTCAAAAAGGCTCACACTTCTGTGTTTTCTACTGTCACCCAGAAGTGGTAGGTAAGCCCCTTTTTGTCTGACAAGAGAGAAGAGATCTTATGAGATAAGCAAAAAGATCTTTTGTCAGAAAGATAGAGGATTGCGCAAATGAAATATATTTGACTTTTCATTAAGCGCCAAAAACATTTTGAAATATAAAGGAAATCGATGCTTGAGTGAAATCGATGTTTGAGCAGAATCCATGTTCTAATGAAATCCATGTTACCAAGAGAGTCGATGTTTAAGTGATATCGATGTTTTCATAAAATCAATGTTTGAAAAAAATCGATATGAGACCGAAATTGATGTTTCACTTATGAAATCGATGTGAGAGTAAAATCGATGTTTCACTAATGAAATCAATGTTTCACTTATGAAATCGATGTTTGTGATCAAATCGTTATTTGCTATCAAATCATTATTTAAGTAAAGCAAATCGTTGCACTGATCAAATCGTTGTTTTAACTTGTCGAATCGTTACACTGATCAAATCGTTGTTTAACTTATCGAATCGTTACAGCGATCAAATCATTGTTTAGCTTATCGAATCGTTATAGCGAGCAAATCATTGTTTAACTTATCGAATCGTTACACCGATCAAATCGTTGTTTAACTTATCGAATCGTTACACCGATCAAATCATTATTTTTATCAAGAAAATTGAAGTGTTCAACAGAATCCATGTTTTCAACAGAATCGATGTGGCACTTTGTGAACTGAAATTGATGTATATTGAATAGACATCGATTTAGCTTTTTAGTGCAAATCATACAGCGATAGTGCCATAAATTGAAGTATATTTAATTAATCATTAGTTTTATTATCACCAAAATACCGTAAATTTATATTTATTAGGAAAACATGATATTAAATATATTTAATAATATTTAATTAATCATAAGTTTTGTTATCACCAAAATATAAGGGTAAAATATAAGAGTGGTTCAACAATCTCCCCCTTTTTGGTGATGACAAAACTTATGAGAATTTTCTGACAAAAAATTACTTATAGCATAGAAAATACAAAAAATTCACAGATAATGCATACTATGCATACTCTCCCCCTTTTTGTCACAAACCAAAAAGGAAGGATCTTACCATGTATTCTCTGATGATCAGTTTATCCCCATGTAATTTAAATTAATTACACATTTATTTTAGTGATTAACAAAACTAAGATATTATTTAAATCTAACATATTCTCTATGAGATTTGAGTACAGGAAATGAATCAAGGAAAAACAAGCCAATCAAGTAAGTATTCATCACATTATAGCAATATACGTTTAAAGCATCATATCTGTCTAAGTACACATCGATTTCCATTGTAGGTCATAACGATTTCAATAGAGCTACAATGATTTCCTTATGCTCATAACGATTTCATCTCATAAGGATTTGCTACGTGGTACGATTCGTTAAGTGATCGCAACGATTTGCCCTCACAACGATTCGTTAAGTGATCGCATCGATTTGCCACAACGATTCGTTAAGTGATCGTGTGACGACCCTCATTATACTGGTACGATTATACCAACCTACGTCGGTATAGTGAACGTTATCACAGTGGAGCATTTACCCAAACACTATCACATGATTGAGATACACACAAATATAGATACAGAGTAGCGGAAGTAAAAGAGCAAGATCTCTCATTTCATTTCATCATCCACATTTAACATACATGATCCCATGACAATTTAAAAGAGATAAAGTCCACATAATGAAGTACTAAATTCAAATACATAGTTGTCCACAAATTACATAGTGTTTCTATTACAATGCCTCAATTTACATACGATGGAAGTCAAAATATCACAACTACAACTCCGCCAAGCTACTCCCCGCACTCGAAGTCGCTCTCCACGGTCTCCTCCAAAGGTGTATCACCTACTAAACCTGTACGCTGAAGCAAGGAATGAGTCTAAAAGACTCAGCAAATAACACCACACACATCATACATGCATATATCACAGTAGATTTTTCATTCCAATTCACAAAGTAAAACATATAACATGCTTGAGCATTTATAAGAGACAACCTACCATGACAATTCTACAAAATTGTAACACATCGTACATGGTTTAAGACATTCCAAAATAAACATCCTACCACATGTTTTCTACTCATGAAATCACATGAAAGCTACATTTCAAATGAGGCTATAACATGGAAGCAACCAAACATGGGGTTCTTGCATGCATAAAAGGAAGCATTCCTATCATGGTTTCTACACATTATTACACATGCACATTATCATTTTATACACTTTAAGGTTGCTGTTTTGACATGGATTTAGCAATTCACATTCTATCACATGAGAGCTACATTCCCGATTAATCTACAACATGATAGCACTTAAACTTGGAAATGTTTACACATAAGCAAGAATTGTTCCTAGCATGGATTCTACGCATTTTTACACATGTAAAACATTCTTATAAACACAACTAGGTTTCTGTTATAACATAATTTCACATTAATGTATCATGGATCACAATTTCACAATCTAACTTATGGGTTTCACATGTTTGCACAATCACTTATTCACATAGTTCTCTTTTTACACATTGCACATTTACACATATTCACACTACACAATTTACACATAGTCACATTCACATTTCACAATTTAGTGTCGTGACACATAGTCCAAACCACCATTAGAAGGACACATCACATAACACATACACATAGACGCCACCTAGGCAATATAGTGATGACTCTTGGACTGCGCAGACCGGGAGAACAAGTCTACACCCTAACCAGTGGTACTTGTCCACCTTCAGGATTTCATCCTAATGCCCTTAGGATCTTAACACACTGAATCTTCCCATGGGAATTTTTCCATGGTACGGTTCCACGGCCCTCTATGGAAGTAGTGTCACACATGGCACACACTTTTACACATTACACATTTCGATTTTTAACACACATATTACACATGTCTTTACATTCTCTCACTTACACACATGGCTCTATTTTCCTAATCATGATACTACTGTTGACAGACTTTAAACATTCAATACTTTACACTAATCAGGCTGAAAATGCCTAATCAAACCACATTCATGATAACATGCATTTATCATTTGTTTTCACATGGAATTCTCATAATACCATTTTCTATTATCCAAATCACATGAAAATTTAAGCACACACTAGTTGCAGGTTTATGACCACACATGCAAATTTCCATATTTTTCTGAGTCATATTGCATTTATAGAAATTAAAACATTCAGTTGCATGCCATTCATAATTCAATTTGTCATGGAACATAACATGAATCTCATATTTGACATTTCTCAGATCTGAATCTATCATACATATTGTTATAAAAATTTTCCCCGGATTTATTGCACAACACACAATTTACTGTAAATTTTGAATAACCTACTCATGCTTTCTATTTTCATTGCAAAAATTACAGTAAATCATATGAACATGAACAAATTCTCAAATTTGCAGGGTATGAACTGACGCATATACACATGGTATAGAAAAATCTAGGGTATTTAATTCCTCAGGAATCATGTAGACAGTAGGTGAACATGCATAATCTATTTTCCCCAACATGTATTTCAATAAATCTAATAATTTATGCCATCCACAGAAAACCACAGAAATTTCCACACACATCACATTATCTATTTTACACAACATATAAAAATTACACTATATCCTCATGCGTCAAAGTCTAGAAAATAATTACTTAAGGCAAAACAGTTTACTGTTCTGCACTGAAGAACTTGACGGCAGTGTCTGGCCGTTCAAGGAGTTGGACGGCAAGATCGCTGGACGCAGACTGGAGATCTTGGGGTCAAGGGCCTTGACGCCAAGTTCCTGTCTGTGCAAGAACACAGACCGAGCTCCAAATAACAGGGGAATGTGAGGATCCAGGACATGAGGAAAATCTGTAAAAATGGTAGAAACCTCCTAGACACATACATGGACAATGTGGGTAGGTTACTTTCCTTTAAAAAAACTCCAAAGGAATCTAAGTTGCTGTTGAAGCTCTCCTTGGGCAGTCCCAAGAAGCCTCCAAAAGTTCCTTCCTCCTGGTTCTCAGTCGATGCAAGCTTCAGTCTAGTGTTGGGGAAGCCTTCCCCAAGGTCCAGACTCCCTCCTAGAAGCAGTGGATCACCGGAAGAAGCCTTCAGTCGCCGGATTCAAGCTTGTCAAGTTCAGGTTTTTCTCACAGAATGAGCTAGGGTTTCTCTCCTCTTTGCAAAGAGCCAAAGAGAACTCTTTCTGGTGCAGAAGGAGTTTGGTTTAAAGGAAAGGGGTTTGGGGAACCTCGAAGAGGTGATGTGAAGGCCTACTAGCCGTTGGGGACATCTCCCCAATGGCTGGGCTTGTTTGCCCCCGGAGTTTCGGGGTCTGCAACGCATGCAGGTCAGAGATCTTAACGTCCATATCAATGGCCGTTGACTTAAGTATTGGCATCCATCGAGGTGGACGCTGACTCAACATGGACGTCCATCCATGTGGACGCCAATTGGGTCCTTCGGCCAGAACTCAAAACATGCAGAAAATCCATGCTTAACTTATACGTATATATTCATGCCATATATATATATATACTATCATGTACACACTACCACCATGCAATTCATACATTATTTACAACTAATTATACACATGCACACATAACTATAACTAGTTAATACATACGTAGATATGTACATCTATGCATACACAAACATGAATTATTTACACGTAATAAAATAATACAACAAAATTCGAGGGCCTTACAGATCGCATCGATTTGCCCTCACAACGATTCGTTAAGTGATAGCATTGATTTTACCTCACAACGATTCGTTAAGTGATCGCATCGATTTGCCCTCACAATGATTCGTTAAGTGATCGCATCGATTTGCTTCCATAATGATTTTCTAAGTATTCATAATGACTTGCTTTCGTAACGATTTCGTAAGTGATCATAACGATTTGCTTTCATAATAATTCGTTAAGTATTCATAATGATTCACTTCCATAACGATTCGATAAGTGATCACATCGATTTCTTAAGAAAGAACGATTTGATTTGCTCTCACATCGACTTCATAAGTGAGAACAATGATTTCAGTGTCACAACAACTCATCAAGTTTCAAAACGATTTGATCCATGTAACGATTCGATTCAGCAAACAACTATTTGCTCACATCGTTTTGTTTCTGACAACTTGCTCATAACAATTTGCTTTTAGAGTCATAACGATTTATCTATATAATGATTTGTATATGCATCAGTTTGCTTATAAGTGTACAACGATTTACATGGATAACGACTTATTTGCATAACGATTTCATAAGTCATGCATGTAACGATTTCATAGAATATAACGACTTGATATTTGAACTCGTTTCTGAGTACATTAAAAAGTCAAAGTCTTCACGTATATCTTTCTGACAACCATGCATTTATTATGACTGAACATATCACTGCAGTGCTTGCAAATGATATCTTCTATTCTCATGCTTATTCTGTAAACATCTTTTTAGAAGAACAGAATGGAACTTCTATTTCTGTATAAAATCAATCTAACGTTGACTGACAATAAGAGACAGCTTAGTTGTCTATTGTTTAAGCTTGTAATGCATGCAGGTCTCTAACAGCACTCGTCATACAACTTTGGACAAAATAGAAGCCAAAGGATATTACAGAAGATCTTCTCTTTGTGCGTGCATGAAGACCGTTGAACGGGAAGATCTACAGGACTATGCAGTCTAACGTAAACCAGAGCTTAGAGACAACAAACACTTCAACGTTCAATTTTCAAATTGAAGATAAATAGAAGACTGAAGTTCCATATCTAATATAAAAAAATATACAACGCTTACAACGCCAACATCAATCCTTCAAGTCTTTTGCGAGTTTTTCTGAGGAGCGAAGCTTCATTCCATTTTAGTTTTAGCTCTTTTTCTCTGAACATAGTGTAGATCTGTGGGAGAGCCTTTGTACTGAGAAGCTTCGTAATCTGTAGATCCTTCCTTCTCAGCCCAAGCTTCAGATCAAGCACTGTTCTATAAGCTTGATCTAGGGGCGTCATTCCCTGAACACTTCTCTTGTGTTTGTTCCCTTCGGGTAGAAGGAAGACCTGGTGGGATCCAGGGTGTGTGTTTTCCCTTCGTATAGAAGGAAGACCTGGTGGTATCCAGGGTGTCGGTGTTTCCTCTTCGGGTTGTGAAGAGAAGACCAGCTGCGGCTAGGTGTGGAAGGGTCCATAAGGGGGACAGTACCCTTGGTAGTGGAATTCTAAGATATTACTTAGGGACTGGACGTAGGACTCCTAAGGAGAGGAGATCCGAACCAGGATAATTTCTTGTGTTGTGTGGTTGTTGTTGTGTGTTTGCCTTTTACCTTCACTAACGTAAATATCTTTCGAAGTGTGCTTGTTTGACCATTTTGTGAACAGGTTTTAAAAATACAGGAAAATTTTAATATCCCATTCACCCCCCCTCTGGGCTTGCTAGCTGGGCAACAAGTGGTATCAGAGTAGGTCTCTTCGACAAAGAAGAAGATCTAACGATCTGAAGAGAAAAGATCAAATGGCAGCCCAAGGTCACTCCGAAGGTCAGTCAGTCAACAGGCCACCACTGTTCAACGGAGAAGATTACACCTACTGGAAAACAAGAATGGAATACTTCCTACGAGGATTCGATTTTCAAATATGGTCCATAGTGGAAGAAGGAGATCTAGTTGTTTTAAACAACAGAGATAACTGGACAGAAGATGATAAAAAGAAGATATCTCTCAACTGCAAAGCTAAGAGCATATTATGTTGTGCACTTAGCAAGAAAGAATTCAATAGAGTTTCAGCCTGCAAATCAGCGATGGAGATGTGGGAGAAGCTAAGAATCACATACGAAGGTACTAACAAAGTAAAAGAAATCAGAATAGACATTCTGGTGACACAGTACGAGAGATTTCAGATGCAGTCAAGAGAAACTATAACACAGATGTTCAGCAGATTTACAGACATCACCAACGGGTTAGCTAGATTAGGAAAAATCTATGAGATGGGAGACATGGTAAGGAAAATCCTTAGATCCCTACCATCCTCTTGGACTCCCAAGGTGACAGCAATAGAGGAAGCAAATGATTTGAAAAGAATGTCTTTAGAGAAACTCATTGGATCCCTTATGGCCCATGAGATTAACATGGAAAGATTAGGAGAATCTTCTAGTAGAAAGAAGCACTCCAACGCACTCAAAGCTGAAGAAGACTTATCAGAAGAATTTTCAGACAATAATGAAAGCAATGAAGACGACGAAGATGAAGAAGCGATGTTATCAAGAAGGCTACAAAGAATACTAGCAAAAAAGAAAAAGTATCAATCCAGTAGAAGATATTGCAAGAAAAACAAAGACTTTAAGAAGACAGAAGGAAAGGATCAAAAGAAAGCTGAGCCTACATGCTATGAGTGTAAGAAGCCCGGACATATGAGAGTAGAATGTCCGAAGCTGAAGAAAAGTGAATTCAGAAAGAAGGAAAGTTCAAGAAAACCAAGAAGATTTAAGAAGAAAGCTATGGCAGCGGCTTGGGACAACAGTAGTGACTTAGACAGTGAGTCAAGCTCAAGCAGTGAAGAAGAAGAAGTCAACTTGGCACTCATGGCCAACACTGAAGAAAAGGTAACATCAGACTCATCATTCTCTTCCTGTAATGATTCAGATTCAGATAATTTGGAAGAAGCTTTTAATGAACTTTATAGTAAATATAGAGAAGTATCAAAATTACTAAAAGCTAGTAAGAAAAATATTGTTTGCCTAGAAAATACCAATTCAAATTCAAAATCAGAAAATGAGCAAATGGAGAAACAAATCACTGAACTTAAAAGAAGAAATGATCTGTTATGCGAAGATCTAAAAGATAAAAATAAACAAATAATAAAATTAGAAAAATAAGAAACCTTAGACGAATTGAAAAAGGAAATTAAAACACTAACAGAAGAAAATGAAAAATTATCAAGCACACTAGAAAAATTTACTAATGGCAAAACAACATTAATATTGAAAGGTGCTAGACGATTAGGTAAAAAGAAACATGGATTAGGTTATACTCCTCCCGATGACGAAGAAACTAAAGTTTATCCTAAAACGTATCCAACTCCTAAATTTATAACTGAGCAAGATACTTCATACAAAACAAACCTTAAGTACGTTCCGTATAAAAAGGTAACTAAAACAACATGTTGTAGCCATTGCAACAGGCTAGGTCACAATAAAATAACTTGTCCAACCAAACACAAAAAATGGATAATTAAAAGAAAAAATTGATGACACTAACCAACCAGGACCCAAAAGAACTTGGGTACCTAAAGCTTGATGTTTTCATTTTAGGAAAACCTTCGAGCATCAAAATGGTATCTGGATAGTGGATGCTCAAGGCATATGTCAGGTAATAGAAAGTTGTTCTCTCACCTCAAAGCTGAAGAAGGCACAGTGACATATGGAGACAACGGAAAAGGAACAGTGATAGGATGCGAATCTGTTGGCAATAAAGAGAAAATGTTTATTGAAGATGTTCTATGCGTAAAAGGTCTGAAGCACAACCTAATCAGCATAAGCCAGCTATGTGACAGAGGACATCAAATCAGATTCCAAGAGTTAAAGTGCAGCATCATAAAGGACGGAGCAGTAATTTTCGAAGCTAACAGAGAAAAGAATCTGTACGTACTTTACCTGGAAGAATTAAAGGATCAGGATATCTGTTTAGTAGCAAGTAAGGAGCAGTCAACTGAGCTGTGGCACAGAAGATTGGGCCACTGCAGTTTGGATGGCATGAGAAAGCTGATCAAGAGAAGCCTAGTGGAAGGTCTACCAATGGTCAGCACAAGGATGGACGGTGTCTGTGGACCATGTGCAAAAGGGAAACACACCAAGTCATCTTTCAAGTCAAAGACTGTGGTAACAACCTCTAAACCCTTAGAACTACTTCATATGGATTTATTTGGGCCAATGAGGACCACAAGTCTTGAAGGAAGGAATTTTGGATTCGTTATAGTAGATGATTATTCAAGATTCACTTGGGTGTCCTTTCTAGAACACAAGGATGATGCATTCGAAAGTTTTGTAAGCTTCAGCAAAAAGGTGTAGAAAGATAAGAAGTACTGCATTGTTGGAATTCGGTCAGATCATGGAGGAGAGTTCCAAAATGAAACGTTTGTCAAGTTCTATGATGACCAAGGAATTGAACATAATTTCTCAGCACTAAGGACACCACAGTAGAATGGAGTTGCTGAGAGAAAGAACAGAACCCTATTGGATATGGCAAGAACAATGTTATCAAAATATAATCTGCCAAGATACTTTTGGGCTGAAGCAGTTAACACAGCGTGTTACATAATCAACAAGGTGATGATCAGGTCGATTCTAAAGAAAACAGCATATGAATTGTACAAAGGAAAGAAGTCGAAGATCAGTCACTTCAGGACATTTGGGTGTTCATGTTTCATCCACAACAACGGCAAAAGAGATATTGGTAAGCTAGATGCAAAATCAGATAAAGGCATCTTCATGGGGTATGCATCTAAACCTAAAGGCTATAGGATATTTAATAAGCATACTTTATTAATTGAGCAAACAGTACACATTATCTTTGATGAAACTAACCCTTCCTTGAGAAAGGAAGAAGATAGTGATAATGATGATGCAGATGAATTGTCCAAAAATCTAAAGAACTCATCAATTAAGGACAAGAAGATTGTGACGACCCAACCAGCAAACTGGCCCAACAACCGTGCCAGTTGGTAGACTTCCCAAGAAGGTCACCCATCCTGGGACTACTCCCAACTAAGCACGCTTAACTTCAGAGTTCTTTTCCTGCTTGAGCTCTGAAAATGACTAGTCCGAGTTGTTGATAGTCTACTGATTTAGTCTATTTAATATATTCTTATATGGGGTGTTACAATCTACCCCTCTTATATAAGAGGCATCCTCGTCGCTGCTCACATATAGCACATAATCAAACCCCAAGCAGGCAGGATTCTAGAGGTGGCCCCCCCAGGCTCAAGAGGTGGCTCCCACTATGTAGCACTTTGCGCCATTATGGCCTCAAGAGGTGGCTCCCATAGTGTAGCACTTTGCCCTGTGTGGCACTTAGTTCCTGCACTTCCGGCTGGGCAAGGCTCTGATACCATTTGTGACGACCCAACTAGCAAACTGGCCCAACAACCGTGCCAGTTGGTAGACTTCCCAAGAAGGTCACCCATCCTGAGACTACTCCCAACTGAGCACGCTTAACTTCAGAGTTCTTTTCCTGCTTGAGCTCTGAAAATGACTAGTCCGGGTTGTTGGTAGTCTACTGATTTAGTCTATTTAACATATTCTTATATGGGGTGTTACAAAGATCCACCTCTGGAAGACCTGCAACAAAAAAACATAGTACATGAGAATCTTCCAAATGAATGGAGATACAAGAGAGATCACCCTCCTGAAAGCATTATTAGTGATCCATCTGTAGGGGTAAGAATAAGAGGTAACATAATTTCATGTGATTATTTAGCTTTTGTTTCTCAAATAGAGCCTAGGATAGTCAATGAAGCTATCACTGATGAATCTTGGATTTTAGCCATGCAAGATGAACTGAATTAGTTCAAGAGAAACCAGGTATGGTCACTTGTTCCTAGACCATCAGATCATCCAGTGATTGGCACCAAATGGTTGTTCAGAAATAAATTGGATGAAGCTGGTGTGATCATAAGAAATAAGGCTAGATTGGTAGCTCAAGGCTATTCCCAAGATGAAGGCATAGATTTCGATGAAACCTATGCACTAGTAGCTAGACTTGAGGCTATTAGAATATTACTTGCATATGCATCTACATTAGATTTGAAATTATTTCAAATGGATGTAAAATCTGCATTCCTAAATGGGTTCATTAAGGAGGAAGTTTATGTAGAACAACCTCCAGGTTTTGATGACATTGATTTTCCAAATCATGTGTTTAAATTGTACAAAGCACTATATGGATTAAAGCAAGCACCAAGAGCATGGTATGATCGGCTAAGTGCATTTCTATTAGATCATGGTTTCACTAGAGGTCAAGTAGATAGTACATTATTTGTTAAATCTAAAGACAAACATATTTTGATAGTTCAAATATATGTTGATGATATAATATTTAGTTCTACTGATGAATCTCTTTGCAAGTATTTTGAGAAGATTATGCAGGGAGAATTCGAGATGAGCATGATGGGGGAGCTCAACTACTTCCTTGGATTGCAAATCAAGCAAGGAAAAGAAGGCACCCACATATGTCAAGCCAAATATACCAAGGAACTCTTAAAGAAGTTTGGATTCAAAAATGCCAAGCCATTATCAACACCTATGAGCACATCAACAAGGATGGACAGTGACAAAGATGGTAAGAAGGTAGATCAAAAGATCTACAGAGGTATGATAGGTTCTCTACTCTATTTGACGACAAGCAGACCTGATATATTGTTTAGTGTATGCATGTGTGCTAGGTATCAGGCAGATCCTAAAGAATCTCATTTAATTAGTGTCAAAATGATCTTTAGATATTTAGCTAAAACTCATGACTTAAGTTTATGGTATCCAAAATCATGTGAAATTAATTTAGTAGGATACTCTGATGCTGACTATCTTGGATGCAAAATAGATAGAAAAAGCACCAGTGGTTGTCAATTCCTTGCAGGTTGCTTGATATCATGGTCCTCAAAGAAACAAAATTCAGTAGCTCTGTCAACAGCTGAAGCTGAGTACGTAGCTGCTGGAAGTTGTTGTACACAACTCCTATGGATCAAGCAACAACTTGAGGATTATGGGTTACATATCAAGACAATTCCATTGTTATGCGACAACACCAGTGCTATAAATCTAACCAAGAATCCAGTACAACACTCAAGGACTAAACACATTGAGGTTAGATATCATTTCATTCGTGATCATGTAGCAAATGGAAACATTGATATTTCATTTATTTATACTAATAATCAATTAGCAGATATCTTCACAAAAGCCTTACCTAAAGAGAGATTTACTTCTCTTAGAAGGGAATTAAGCATGTGTAAATTGTGAAAGAATCATCAGTATAAAACTGAAATATTAATTTTCAGAATTTAAATTATTTTTCCTCTAAAAAAAATTAAGCAAAATTCCAATTATTGCTTATCCTTTTAAGTTCATCTTGACGGTTCGTTATTTTATAAGAGTTTATTCCCATCAAACTCGTGTGTTGTTTTTTTGTCATTTTCTGCTATTTTGGCACCTCCAATTTCGAAAAATCATTATTCCTCTGATTTATCCCGAAATCTATGCGGAAACGATTCACATCATATCTTTACCCTTCTCATCCACCGCCTGAGGCGATAGCCCATCGACTCCGGCATCGGCTCTCTGAGATTTCAATGCTTCCAACTCCTTCCCACCGAAAATTTCTTGAGGGTTCATGTTCCAATCCTCTTTCCAGTCCTCCAGAAACTCTTCCCATTCAAAACCATGGCCTCTTCTGGTGTATCCGGTAGCGTAGGGGGCTATGAAGCTGTATTTCTCACCGCCGAGCAGCAGGAAAGGTTTGCGTCCGTAAAGACCAAGCTGTGTGGACATAAGGTTGTAGATGTGGCAGATTTGCAGAAGAATGGCATGGGCAGCGTGTCTGCATCTTTGAACAGATTGAAGTGGACGAAGATGGCCACCTTCTCATAAGTAAGTTACCCTGACCTAGTAAAGGCATTCTATGTATGTCTGAAGACAGAGGAAGATGGGACCTTGACTTACATGGTCAAGGGTACCCAGATTAGGGTCACACGAGATTTATTAGCATCACTCTTTGGTGTGACTACTTCCGGTCACAGTGGAGTTCATACTGTGGATATCCAGGCAAAAGGATTAGGGATTGTTGGTCCTGAATATAGATTGAAGGATGGCAAGTTAGATATCAACCAGTTAAATGCATTTAATCGCCTTTTACACTTCATTGTCTGTCAAATTTTGATTCCCCGAAGTGCTACCTTTTCAACTTGTACCAAGGCGGACTCAGACTTGATGTTCTTGGCCATCCAGAGCCAGGAAATCAACACAGCAGAGATTATGATTGAAAGAATGAAGTTTGCAAGCTCGCAGGTATGGGATAAGAAGAGTAAGTTGAACGTCTCTCTACCCTATGCCCATCTTCTGACCAAAGTATTTCAGCATTATGGCATCAGTGTGGTAGGAGATGTTTCTGAGAAGATGGGGCAGGCAATCCACAGCATGAATTTAAGGAAGAGCAGATTTTCACTTGTAAATGGCCTATGGACTAAGACCTCAGTGGCTGAGGGTGAGGCCATCATTGGCGAAGCCCAAGAAGTCCAGGAAGAGGCAGGAGAAGCAGCTATAGCAGCATCAGTCCCAATAATTCAAGAGGAATCAGCAGCAGCACCACCAGCAGCAGCACTAGCAGATGAAGCAGTGACTCAAGTAGCAGCAAATCAACCAGCAGCAGCAGAGGCCAGAATAGAAGAATCTATGGCCATTGGCAGTCTAATTGAAGAAATTCCTCCAGAGAATATTTTTCCAGTTGTGGGAATCTCTGAAGATCTAAACCCCACCACTATTGTGCCATCCATTCTTAGAGATGTGCTGGAATCCATCTCTAGCACTCAAGGGGAGCCTGAGAGGTTCAGTGAATCAGTTGCTCCAGAAGTTGTGGCATTAGGCCACACTAATGAGATCATCATGGAGGAAGCTCCTAGTCAGGGGGAGCAAGCAGTTGCTCATGAGAAAATATCAGTGGAAGATGCTCCTATTGAGGGGGAGCAATCTATTGATGAGGAGGCAGCTCCTCAGGGGGAGCACATTGAAAGTGTCCCCATGGATAGTGAAGAGCACGTTGAATTCGAGGAGCCCATTGCAAGGGCACATAGCAAAAGGAAAAGAGTAGCTCATAGGAAGCCTAAGGAGAAGCAGCTGAAGATTCAGTTGAAGCCAGTTATATCAAGGCTGAATGAGCAAGGAAAAACTCTCACATCTTTGCAGTCTGGTATTCAGTCTATCCTTATCAGCCAAACCTCAGCAGCAAGCGAGATTGGGGCCTTGTCCACTGAGGTACACAGCTTAAGAGATGATTTTAAAATGTTCAAGCAACTATGCAGATGGATGAAAGGTGAGTTCGACAGTGTCAAGAAGCTTATCTCTTCGAGGGAGCAATCCACCTCTGCCCCTCCAGCTCACTCACCTGCTGAACCGGTTAGCAATGCAGGGCCATCAGGGCCAATGCCAGCAGAAGAAAGTGCAGGGCCATCAGGGCCAATTGTAGTAGAACCAGCAGGGTCATCCGGGCCACCTGAGGTTGTGGTAGGGCCACCAGGGCCAATGATCTCCGAGGATGTGTCTCCAAGAGTAGAAGAGCCTGCAGCTACTCCCAAAGCCCATGAGTCTTCATCTCTTGCAACACCAGCCCCTCCTTCACCACCCTCTTCATCCACAGCACCTCCAGCTCCCATCACCTTCAAACAACCCATGCCTCGCACCATCTCTTCCCTAGCTCCTTTTCCATCTCAATCCACATCTTCTCCTGCCTCCTCTACATCCATTCCACCACCTCCTTTCATTTCTGAAGACCCTACAGCCTCATCATCAGCTGGAGCCTCCTCTTCCTCTGTTCCTTCTTTAGATGGACCATCCATCTCACCTTCTTCTACTCATCAAACATTTCTCCATCCTCCTACTCCTCCTTCCTTTGTCACCTTCATTCCTGAAGGTGCTCAACTCGAAGGTCCATTTCTAGAAAAATTCGAGGATGAGTTGGAAATCTCCACCATCCAGTCTGTTTTGTCAGTTGCCTCTCATGTCCACAGGACTGACTCCTCTAGTCCTGTCCCTAAAAAGAGGAAACTCTCCACTGCTCTTGCTCTTCCCACCGAACCTAAATTTCCTCCTCTTTGGTTTTCCCTCACTATTGAAAATCGGAGGAAACCACTCTATCGAGAATATCTTCAAAAATGGATTCTTGCCACCATCTTTGGTGTTCCTTTTCTAAATCTGATCAATCACCTAAATGTTGTCCTTCCCTACAACCACTTCTCAAAAGCTGATCAATCCAAAATCTTCAAAATGGCTGAATGCAAATCTGAAGATCAATGGGCCAAAGGGCACTCGGCTCTTTATAGGAAATATCTTCTTGCAAATTCAGAAAGGTTTCCACCCAGGGACTCTCCACTCACTCTCTTTGAGTGGTTTGTCATTCATCATAAATCCCTTTGGGCCCCTTTCATTCAAAAGAAAGTGAAGCTCATCATGTACTTTCAGTTATTCAATGATTACCGGTATCTTCACAAGTTACCTGAAGTCCAGTTGGGTCAGTTCCAAGGGGCAGTTGCTTCATTAAAAATTGCAAATCCAGTCAACTGCTCTTTCAAAGTGGATTTCGCCACCCTGCAAATTTTAGACTCTGTATTCCTTCCTAAATGGCATTCCTTGGTTATGGACTCCTCAGTAGGTCCTATTATCTTTGAGAGATTCGCTCGCGTCATGGGAAGGATATCAGCTCAACAGGGTCGACTTCCATCTTTCCAAAGGTTTATTTTCAGAGAATTTCACCTAGGCCATATTTCCTCTAAAGTCCTTGCTCCTCTGCTGTCAGAATGTGAAAGGCTTTCCCCACTGACTGGGAAAAGCACTATAATCAGTCAGCTCTTCAATTGGAAGCCTTGAACAACTCCTTGTTTAAGGCTAGCAAGCCTACTCTCACACCTGAAGCATTCTTGGACCTGAATTCTATCAATTTAGTTCAGGGTTCTTATCTTCAGTGGGTCGAGCGGTACAAGCTATTTTTGGCATTGAAGTAAGATCTTCTGCAGCATAAGTTATTCTATCCTATCAAGATCAACCAATTTCTTCGGTTCGCCAGTTTTGGTTCATTCAGTACCTACAAACTTTCCCTTGGCACCGATGAATATGGCAATTTTCTGAGTACTCAGTGGCAGCTTCATATTCAAAGGATGTTGCCTGACATGGGCCCATCTTACGCTATTTCTTCTGGGGCGTTTCAGGCTTATTTTGAGGAGCAAGAACAGTAGGCCTTGCCCATTATTTGTCGGCACGCCTCTCTTTTGTCTCTGCTTTTTATCTCCTTGTAACTCCTTAGAACAATTGAATATATCTCTCTTGTTTTCTCACTATCTTTTCTCTTTGTCCTTCTCACCTTGTGGTATCTTTTTGCTTAATGACAAAAAGGGGAAGAAATATAGTACTTCTAAAATATATTTTTTCTTATATTTCAGCAATTTCGTTTAGATTCATTTCAGACCATCTATGCTCATTGTTAAGTTTTGTCATCACTAAAAAGGGGGAGATTGACGATCAATTTATCCCCATGTAATTTAAATTAATTACACATTTATTTTGGTGATTAACAAAACTAAGATATTATTTAAATCTAACATATTCTCTATGAGATTTGAGTATAGGAAATGAATCAAGAAAAAACAAGTCAATCAAGTAAGTATTCATCACACTATAGCAATGTACGTTTAAATCATCATATCTGTCTAAGTACACATCGATTTCCATTGTAGGTCATAACGATTTCAATAGAGCTACAACGATTTCCTTATGCTCATAACGATTTCATCTCATAAGGATTTGCTACGTGGTATGATTCATTAAGTGATCGCAACGATTTTCCCTCACAACGATTCGTTAAGTGATCGCAACGATTTGCCCTCACAACAATTCGTTAAGTGATCGCATCGATTTACCCTCACAATGATTCGTTAAGTGATCGTATCGATTTTCCCTCACAACGATTCGTTAAGTGATCGCATCGATTTGCCCTCACAACGATTCGTTAAGTGATCGCATCGATTTTCCCTCATAACGATTCGTTAAGTGATCGCATCGATTTGCCCTCACAACGATTCGTTATGTGATCGCATTGATTTGCTTCCATAATGATTTGCTAAGTATTCATAACGACTTGCTTTCGTAACAATTTCGTAAGTGATCATAACGATTTGCTTTCATAACGATTCGTTAAGTATTCATAATGATTCGCTTCCATAATGATTTGATAAGTGATCACATCGATTTCTTAAGAAAGAACGATTTTATTTGCACTCACATCGACTTGATAAGTGAGAACCACGATTTCAGTGTCACAATGACTCATCAAGTTTCAAAACGATTTAATCCATGTAACGATTCGATTCAGCAAACAACGATTTGCTCGCATCGTTTTGTCTCTGACAACTTGCTCATAACGATTTGCTTTTAGAGTCATAACGATTTGTCTATATAACGATTTGTATATGCATCGGTTTACTTATAAGTGTACAACGATTTACATGGATAATGACTTATTTGCATAACGATTTCATAAGTCATGCATGTAACGATTTCATGGAATATAACGACTTGATATTTGAACTCGTTTCTGAGTACGTTGAAAAGTCAAAGTCTTCACGTTTATCTTTCTGACAACCATGCATTTATTATGACTGAACATATCACTGTAGTGCATGCAAACAATATCTTCTATTCTTATGCTTATTCTGTAAAAATCTTTTTAGAAGAACAGAATGGAACTTCTATTTCTGTATAAAATCAATCTAACGTTGACTGACAATAAGAGACAGCTTAGTTGTCCATTATTTAAGCTTGTAATGCGTGCAGGTCTCTGACAGCACTCGTCATACAACGTTGGACAAAATAGAAGCCAAAGGATATTACAGAAGATCTTCTCTCTGTGCGTGTATGAAGACCGTTGAACTGGAAGCTCTACAGGACCATGCAGTCTAACGTAAACCAGAGCTTAAGACAACAGACACTTCAACGTTCAATTTTCAAATTGAAGATAAATAGAAGACTGAAGTTCCAGATCTAATATAAAAAAATATACAACGCTTACAATGCCAACATCAATCCTTCAAGTCTTTTGCGAGTTTTTCTGAAGAGCGAAGCTTCATTCCATTTTAGTTCTAGCTCTTGCTCTTTGAACATAGTGTAGATCTGTGGGACAGCCTTTTGTACTGAGAAGCTTCATAATCTGTAGATCCTCCCTTCTCAGTCCAAGCTTCAGATCAAGCACTGTTCTATAAGCTTGATTTAGGGGCGTCATTCCCTGAACACTTCTCTTGTGTTTGTTCCCTTTGGGTAGAAAGAAGACCTGGTGGGATCCAGGGTGTGTGTTTTCCCTTCGTATAGGAGGAAGACCTGGTGGTATCCAGGGTGGTGTTGTTTCTTCTTCAGGTTGTGAAGAGAAGACCAGCTGCGGCTGGGTGTGGAAGGGTCCATAAGGGGGACAGTACCCTTGGTAGTAGAATCCTAAGATATTGCTCAGGGACTGGACGTAGGACTCCTAAGGAGAGGAGATCTGAACCAGGATAATTTTTTGTGTTGTGTGGTTGTTGTTGTGTGTTTGCCTTTTACCTTCACTAATGCAAATATCTTTCGAAGTGTGCTTGTTTGACCGTTTTATGAACAGGTTTTAAAAATACACTAAAATTTTAATATCTCATTCACCCCCCCTCTGGGCTTGCTAGCTGGGCAACAATCTCTCCCTGTTTGTGAAAACTTCTTACCAGAATGTTGTGTGAGAGGGGTTCAACAATAATTGAAATTAATGAATAACTACCCCTTAGTCTATGCTCCCTCTGAATGTGAGGCTCCACCTGTATGAACCTTGCAAACAAATATTAGTAGTACTATAAATTAAAAAAAGTTTGTGACTACTCCCTCTTCAGATATGAGTTGGATGAAGAGATGGCAGCCACCAATGCCTTGAGCATCCTTTGTTCCTGATGCTCCAAGGCCATCCTGCAAACAACTTATTCAGAAGTAGGTACCCAAATCTTTTTGGGTCTTTGATGGTTAGATGCATAAAAATATCGTTTCGGTATCCATACTAGGTGCCTTGTTGTGTAGGTGTTTACTGTGTGTCCTAGTTTATTGCAATGAGAACAACAATGAATATAGTTTGTTCTGCAGTTCTTATTGTCTTTGTTATGCCTCTTTAGAACACAGTTTTTATAAACCTTGTTCTTTTGATAGAGCTTGTTCATTTCAGGTGCCTTTTTCTGAGGCATTTTGGTTTCTTTTACAAATTTTGGCAAAGGATATTTTCTTGGAATTATGGCTTGTTTTCCTTTTTCCGGAGGTATGTATCCAAGCCCTTGTTTATTATTGACAGTTTTTTATCCTTTTAAGCATAGGACTAAGGATGTTTTCCCTTTAATTAATTTTCTTACTGATTTTTTTAAATAAAGATTTTCAATAGTTAGAGTTTTTAATTTTTCTTCTAACTCTGATTTTTCATTATTTTTTGCTTTTTAATTCTTCATCCAAGAGATAATATTATCTTTACTTTCCTTTAATTGTTTTTCTAATTGTTCCAATTCAGATTTGAGATTATAATTGGTGTTATCTGAGCAAGTGATGTTATTTTTCAAAATTTTAATTCTTTTAGAACACCTTTATGTTTTTCATAAAGTTCATTAAAGACTTCTTCTAAGTCTTCAGACTCTGACCCTGAATCAGTGCATGAATCGAAAATGGGTCAGAATGTACCTCATCTAGTCCTACCATGAGGGCTAGACTTTCCTGCTCTTTTTCGGGATCTGAGCTTGATGATTCTGAAGTTGTGGCTTCTTCATTGTCCTAAGCAGCAGCCATGGCTTTTCTTTTGAATTTCTTATGCTGCTTCTTGGATTTTTTCTGGTTGACCAGTCTTCTTGAGTCTAGGACAGTCTAGTCTTAGATGTCTAGATTTTTTGCATTTATAGCAGACTGGTTCTTTTTAATTTTTCTCTTTCTTTTGGATCCTTCTTGATCCATTCTTCTTCTTCTTTAGAATCTTCTGAAGCTTGGACAGTACTTCATCTACATCACTATCTTCAGATCCTGTATTTTTTGAGCTAGAAGAAGAAGAGGTGGAAGGAGCAGCTACAACTTTAAGAGCATTAGAAATTTTCTTAGATGAGCCTCCAGATAATCGCTCCATATTAATTTCATGTGCCATGAGGGAACCAATTAACTTATCGATAGAAAACTTGGTTAGATCATGGGTTTCTGCAATAGCGGTGAACTTAGGGGTCCATGAAAGAGTTAAAGATCTAAGTATTTTCTGACAGTTTCTTCATCAGAAAGATTTTTACCAAGAGAACTTAGACCTACTACTATGCTTGAAAATTTATTATACATTTGAGTAATATTTTCGTTAGGAAGCATTTTAAACTGCTCATATTGTGAAACAAGAATATCTATCCCAGTTTGTTTTACTTTATCTGTTCCTTCATAAGTTACTTGCAGTTTATCCCATATTTCTTTAGCAGATTTACATGCAGATACTCTACTAAATTCTCTTTTGGATAAAGCACAACATAAATAGTTCTTTACTGTAAAGTTTAGAGATAATTTACATTTATCTGCTGCTGTAATAGCAGTAGTACCTTCAGCAAGAATAATAACATAATCACCTACCTCGATTACCTGCCACAGATCAAAGTCTGTGCCTCGAATGAAGCATTCCATTCTCATCTTCCAATATTGGTAATCCTCTCCATCGAAGAATGGAGGTCTAGTGAGTGATTGACCTTCAGCAAATCCTTGAGCTTCCATGGATCTTCTCTAAGATCGTTGGATCTTCTTGATTGATCAGAGAACCTCTCTCTGATACCACTTGTTGACCCTTTTGGTATGGCAGCAAGCTAACCTAAAGGGGGGGTGAATAGGTTTTCTGAAATCTGAAACAGAAACTTAAACACAGAAAATTATCACTTGAAAGTTTGGTTAGTTGAGTGTGATAGAGAGTAGCAGTGCGGAAGCAAATAAACAATCACACAAAGAACACAAGGAATTTATCTTCGTTCGGCCCTTCCCACATGGAAGTCCTACGTCTAGTCCCCAAGCAATCTCTTGGGATTTTACTAACCAAGGGTACAGTCCCCCTCAAGGACAATACAACACCCAGTACCCCAGCTGGTCTTCTTCTCTTTCCCGGGCAAGAAGGCAGTCCACTTCTCTTACAGGTAAAGAAGCCAACCTCTTGGTACAAATCCCAGTGCGGTTCTGCTAGACTTAAACCCCTAGCTAGGTTCTATATTGTATACAGTCCTACAGCTAGACAGAAATCTTTCTTAGAAAAGAAAGAACAAAACTGAGAGTTTTACAAGAATGGACTCTAACCCAAAAACTCTCAGTAAAAGACTCTCCCCAGAAATTACAATGAGCACAGAGAGAGAGTGAAGAGAGGAGAAGGAGCTTGAAGCTTGGAGGCTTCAGATGCTTGAGCACTTCTTCTTGGGCTCAGGCTCTTTCTCTCTTTTCCTTTGAGTGTATCTGGAGTTCAGGTTCTTCACTGAATGTACACTCATTTAAAGATCTTCAGAAAAGCTCTCTGATTCTTTAGCCTTGCTTCACCCTTTTATATGCGTAGCTTTGAATAGATCCGTTGAAGAGATCCGTTGGAACTCTTCTAGTCGTTGCTGATTTTTCTTATTCTTCTTCTGACTGTCAGCCACTTGGTGGTCTTCGAGATCTGCAAGCATAGAAGAAGGTGTTTAGATCAAAGAGTGTTTCTGTCAAAAAGGCTCACACTTCTGTGTTTTCTACTGTCACCCAGAAGTGGTAGGTAAGCCCCTGTTTGTCTGACAGGAGATAAGAGATCTTATGAGATAAGCAAAAAGATGTTATGTCAGAAAGATACAGGATTACGCAAATGAAATGTATTTGACTTTTCATTAAGCGCCAAAAACATTTTGAAATATAAAGGAAATCGATGCTTGAGTGAAATTGATATTTGAGCAGAATCCATGTTCTAATGAAATCCATGTTTCCAACAGAGTCGATGTTTAAGTGAAATCGATGTTTTCATAAAATCGATGTTTGAACAAAATCGATATGAGACCGAAATCGATGTTTCACTTATGAAATCAATGTGAGAGTGAAATCGATGTTTCACTAATGAAATCGATGTGAGACCAAAATCGATGTTTCACTCATGAAATCGACGTAAGAGTGAAATCGATGTTTCACTAATGAAATCGAAGTTTCACTTATGAAATCGATGTTTGTGATCAAATCATTATTTGCTATCAAATCGTTATTTAAGTAAAGTAAATCATTGCACTAATCAAATCGTTGTTTTAACTTGTCGAATCATTACACTGATCAAATCGTTGTTTAACTTATCGAATAGTTACAACAATCAAATCGTTGTTTAACTTATCGAATCGTTACAGTGATCAAATCATTGTTTAACTTATCGAATCATTGCAGCGATCAAATCGTTGTTTAACTTATCGAATCGTTACACTGATCAAATCGTTGTTTAACTTATCGAATCGTTACACCGATGAAATCATTATTTTTATCAAGAAAATTGATGTGTTCAACAGAATCCATGTTTTCAACAGAATCGATGTGGCACTTTGTGAACTGAAATCGATGTATATTGAATAGAAATCGATTTAGCTTTTCAGTGTAAATCACACAGCGATAGTGCCATAAATTGATGTATATTTAATTAATCATTAGTTTTGTTATCACCAAAATACCATAAATTTATATTTATTAGGGAAGCATGATATTAAATATATTTAATAATATTGAATTAATCATAAGTTTTGTTATCACTAACATATAAGGGTAAAATATAAGAGTGGTTCAACAACACAAACTCTCACAAGTCGCTGCCTCTCTGCCATCTTTCTATCAGCCGGACGTACAACTCAAACATAAGAGTAAGGGTGTCCAGGAAGATGACACAAACTTCAATGGTACACACAATACTGGGACACACCCCGAGCACAACGTGCCTGGCTCACACAGAACCTGGGGTACCCGACTGAAGAGGCATTTCGGAATAGGCGTCGGACCACCAAACTCGGCTAACACACAAACCATACCGGTCATTTAACATAACTGTAAAACTTATACTACGGTACTTATACTTTAATTAGGTCGTCACGGGTCACTATGTGACCTCCAAACTGCCATACACCTATATACAGATGAACCACATAAACACATAGTAATCTTGCCTATCATTGGTCATCTCATGACCTCCATAACAACACTAAACCACAATGCATATTAACCACATAATTAGCATAATAACACAATTAACTAACTTCATCAACTAATCATGATCTAAACCATTAAGCCTATAACATGTTATACTAACATAAACCATCTTAGAATAACTTAAAACAACCTTAAATAGCCAAAGCTAGGTCTACATAGGATCATCATAGCCCAACCACTACAAACACACCTTGTAAGCCAAATCGCAATCGATACAGACGTCGCCTTTAAGAACGCGACGACCTACCCCGACGTAATTCAAGGCCTAACGCGACAGGGCCCAGTGTCGCGACCATATCGTGATGGCCTGATACGCCACCTTTAGGCAAAACGGTCAACATTGACAGTCAAAGAGAAAATCGCGATGCAACGATACATCGTGACAAAGACAACACTAAACCATACATAAAATCGCGACGGACCACACCAACGCATTCAACAAGAACGCGGCGGGTCAAGTGGTCATGTCCAGATCAGTCGGTCCAACCCAATCAGAACACATGAACGCGACGGCCCAAGGCGTCGCGTTCTGCAATGGTTCAAACCGTCGCCTTCTCAGGCAGGCGGCTGAACCCTCCTTCCTCCTCCAGAAACCCATTCCACACACCATACCATTCATACATAAGCTTATAAAACGAAGCTAAACTACCACATTATTCTATAATGCTTTCAAAGCTATAAGCTAATTAAATAACACAAAATAAAAGAGGAAGTCTCCCTACAAACTCGAAGAGCCCGCAAAACGTGAAGAATACCCCACCACTGGCGCACCCATGCTCCAGACACCCTCCTCGCGTGGAAACCGCGCCGCACAAACCACCTGGAAGTCAAAATCGCCAAAACGCAGCACAACAACCTTCCCCTCATGCCGGATAGAGCTCCTCTGCTCTGTCGAGCCAAAACAGAGCAATTAAACACTCAGTCAAAATCGCGACAGAGGGACAGACCTAACCGTCACCAATCGCGTCGCGCACTGGAAAGGCAGTTGGTGAATCGCGACGTAGGAAGCTATCACGTTCAAAACGCGACAACACACCCCGTCGCCTTCTTCACCAAAAAACCTGTAGGCTAAATGGGCTAAGAGCTAAAGCCCACAATGCCCATGCAAGGCACAAAGGCCACGAACAAGGCTCTATGACCCCACATTGGTCATGAGCACCACACTCACAACCCGTTAAACCGGATTCGAACGATCGTGCTATTACATTACTATCACCTAAAAAGGAATGTCATCCTCGACATTCAGAACGAAACCACGGCAAGCTGGACTATTACCTAAAAATAAATTAAACCATATACAGAACAAGTAGGATACACTTCCTCTACGCTTGCTTTTCAAACATTCTGTGCTGACTGACTCATCTGTTCATTTCCGTGCCGGTTATGCTTTTTCCTTTCTCTCTAATTCATTTCATAACTGCTCTACTCTATTGATTCACTTTGCCTTTCTTTACCTTTCGACTGTAGGCGATTCTATCTTTCTGTTGGCGCTTTATCTCCTTGGACTCAACCTATTTCTACATTTTCCTGGCTGTGTTCGCAACATTCTTTTCTATGTCGTTTCACTTAAAACTCTTTACCATAAACTGCCACCCTTAAGTGCTCTGCCGTGTTAAACCATCTTCAATTTTTTTTTGATTTCTTAGTGCTATTCCTTTCTCGGCCTATCACTGTCAACTGTTACTCTGCCTTACCTTTACTCATACTCTCTAACTGTCAGTTCCTTGAAGAAAATCAAAATACTATATATGAATTTTCTACCTCTGTATATCAATTTGGTTATACCGCTTTAACTCATATCTTATTAAGAACCTCTGCCTCTTCAATTAGTTCTGCAAAAACCTCAAATTCCTTTTTCAAATAATCAAACTTCTGACGACCTGGGAGTCTTGAATCTTCTATGCTTCTACTACGCTGCTCTGATTATATCAGATATTTGCTAAAATGTTCCATAAATTCTTCTTTCACTATTGCCTTTAATTCTCTTTATTTCCACTACCATTCTGACTCTAACTGAGCTAACTTCACTTACTTATTAAACCATCTTACACAACTAATTACCACGGGGAGAAAACACATGAATTCCTAAACTGCTTTCTTTAATGCTTCAATTCTATGCCACACTAAATTCTGAATCTTACCATACTGTTACTGATAGGCTTTACTCTTTACATACTTTTATTACTTCAAATAATATTCTTTGACTGACTTAACAAATCAAATCCATAACTCTTCACAATTTCCATTCTCATTGCGGTGACACTGTACTCTCTGATCGAGAAATAAAACTACTCAATTAATTCTACACATATTCTGCTTTCAACTTTACCAAACTCTTTCTTAATCAGATGCCATCTAACCCAAAATGCTTTGCTGCTTAATTGATCACACTTTTCCTTTCTATAATTGCTCTCTGCCATACTTTAATCTACTCATTATTCTTTAACTGATCTGTCGTAACTTCTACATCAAACTCTGAAAATACCTTTATAGCAAAACTCCTTTGTTCATTTGAATCACTTTTTGTACACTGCTACATAAACTCTTACTGCACATTGCTTGGATCATCTATAATCTACCATATTCTTTCTTCCTTTAATCAATAGCACTGGGCTTAAGCTATACTGACAATCATATCGAATATAATACTATTTCTGCAAAGATTTCCCTCTAATTATTCCACTATCTGACTAATCTCACCGTACCACTTGCACTATAACTTTTCTTAACACACAATTACCTTTTACTGTAACACTGCTGAAACTGGAATCTGAATACTCTTTTCTTAGACATAATAACCTACTTTGCTTGAGTCCTCTGTTCCACACTACTGCTTTACAATCTCAGCATCTACCTTTCCAATTACCTTACCATAATTGCTTTATTCTTAAGCACTGGAAACACCACAGTTTCAACTTACTCATTAATATTCCTTTCATTCAAACATTTACTTTAATTCTTTCACAATCTGCCTCTCTGTCTTGCTCAACTTGACATTCCCTTATCAACTTCTTGACTAACTCGCCTCTCTTTTTCCTCATACTGTCCACAACTACTAAACATTATTGATCTAGTCTTTAACACTGCAATCTTCAAAGAAATCCTTCTGTTGAATCCTCACAAACTGCCACTTATCTATTAAATATATGTGCTTCAAAATTCTCAAAAAACTTAACTGAATACTGCTCTCCCGCTACTCTCTCTATTCCCAACAGTTCACCTCTGCACATATTTATATTAAGCTTTATATCAAACTTTCTATTACCACGATCACTTATAGTAGCATTACTCTCAAACTTTCTCTACTATAACTATTTCTGATCACAAAACACATTCAACCTTACTACCATAAATCACTACTCCTCTGTTTATTGATACCTTATCTAAAAATGATCTGACTCACTTAATTATTCAAAATCTTCCATATCACCAACCACATTATTATCCAAATTACTTCTTAACACTTACTGACACAAATCTCAAACATATCAATTACATCTGCTGAATTTCTCAATCACAATCCTTTCATCTATCAATCTTTAATACCCACTATTCCACACTGCAGTATTGTTCCCGCTGCAACTCTATTACACAACTACCTCTGCAATAACTTCCTACTACACATATTCACAACCATTAACTTATACATGTCTCTACTGATTCTCTATCTTGCTAAAAGCACCTTTATCACACTAAATCATATCCTTCTCAGAATATAGCTCTATCTTTCTGAATATCACAACTGAATTTACCAATTCCCTCAATTCTTTACAACTGAAAAACTCTGCACAATCATACCTTTCTACAATAAATCAACTTACTAGCATAACTCAACAAGCTATACCATTACCAACCACACCATACCTCTGCCCACTAGCAACTGCTACTCTGACAAACATAAACACAAAATTCACATACAAAAACTCACGTGGAAACCCCACTAAAAATCACACAAAACCGCAGACTTACTACCAGCAGTGGACATTAAACCATGTTTTGGGACATTGTAACCTCAATGTCTTTTAATATTCTCACTGGACCATGCTCTGATACCAACTGTGACGGCCTTGGATATTTATGCCCAATAAGACTCCATATCCAAGTCTGCCTCCCGCGATCGGACCGAAGTCTCGCAAGGAATATCTCACACAAGTGTCCAGTAAGAATATAAAATATAATCATAAGAATATAAGACACAAGAAAGTACATGTTCTCATATTCATTCATAACACATTACATTGTCCCAATACATTATTACATGTCCAAGAGAAAAGTACAACTACCTGGGGCATACCTCGAGGGAGCAAAGCTCACACAACACTAATTATGACTCTGATTATGAGGTTGTAAGTAGAATTGAAGTAATGCAATAAAGAATTATGTGGCTTGCACTATTATTGTCTCAAGTCTTCTGTTATATTTAGTTGTCGCTCTGAATTACTCGACTGTTGATACTTGTATCATCACGCTTTGGATTCATTTCCGCTACTAAATTCGGGATGTGACATGCTTGATCTGGGACTGATTGAGAAAAACAAAGATTACCCTAGAAGAACGTTCAGACACACTTCTATTTCTCTCTCGCTCAAGAACATGATTCAACAGGAACACAAGAGAGATCTGGAAGCTTGATGAATTTTTCTTGAGCACACAACTTGTTGTTTACACTTTTTTTGTAACGACCCTCTTCATACCGGTACGATTATACCAATCCCCATCGGTATAAAGGGCGTCGTCACAGTGGGACATTTACCCAACACTGGTCGATAGGTTGATATGTACCTGGATAGCAATAGAGTACAGCGGAATAAAGTAAACAACTCAACTCTTAATCCGTCACCAACACACATTCCATAATCTAAATAGCAAGATAGAAAGACAATGTCCACATTAATACAAAATAAAGAGAGTTACAATGTCCAAAATATTGTCCATACAATAATCCTTTTTGTGCAAAAGAAAAGTACAACTGGTAACAGCTCCACAAAATAGTCCTCTAATGATGATCCTCGCCACGCTACCTTCTAGTGCACGATACCTGTCAACCTGTACGCCGAAGCAAGAGTGAGTCCAAAGACTCAGCAAGCGACACTACTCATGATATACACATACAAGTCTTAGTGGTTTCTATATGCACTTTTACAATTAACAACACATAGCATGCTAGTCAATTCAAGTTTTCTACCTATCATGAAAGTTCTACAATTTTATACATAACTCATGCTTTCAGATTTGTAAAATGAAATTCACCTATCACATGATCTCTATTCCATTTGCTCAGGAACTTTAGTCTTTTAAAGAGCTAAAACATGAAAGCTATCAACATGGACAATTTACACACATGAAAGGGAACACAACTAGCATGGATTTCGCATAGTTTTAAACACATACACGAACCTTTTCACATGCTTTAGATTGCTGATTTCATATGATTCAATGACTATAAATCTACACATGAGAGCTACAATAATACATGAAACACATCATGTGAACAAGTAATCAAGCTATCTTGCACTCATTTTCACTAATTATCCCTAACATGGATTCTAGGCATTTATGCACACATAAGCATGATAATGACAACATTAGTTTACTGATTTCACATGGTTTCCAATAACACATTCTCACATTCTCGGTTTCACATGATTTCATACTTACTCATTCACGTTGTTCACTTTTACACATTTGACACGTACACATGTTCACATTTATACAATTTACTCATTTCGACATCATTTTCTCTTTCACTTTCACTTATCACATATCACATCGATTGCACTTACCACGTGCATCTTGGGCACTTACCACTTGCCATATTCACATATTTCACATTTTACTCATTTTTCATTACTTAAACAATTTGCCATGACACATAGTCCTAACCACCAGTAGAGGACACTAACAATATTTCATAGCTCGTGCTCATTCCTTAGCACAGCTCTCAACACAACTCATTACACAACACATGACACAACACTTACACAACTCATACACATACTCACCACCTAGGCAATACAGCGGTGAATCTTGGTAACTGCGCAGACCGGGAGAAGCCCTCTCCACCCTATCCAGTGGTACTTGTCCACCTCCGGGGTTTTCCCAATGCCTTTGGGACAAACTTATATCACATGGAGCCTTCTATAGGGACTTTTCTATATACGGCTCCCGATGCCTCTGGGGTAGCAGTGTCACATAGGCACAGCTTTTACACTTTATACATTTACCGTTTTACACATGGTTTTACACATAACTCATCTCATTTCATTCACTTTCTCACTTACATTAATATCTCTGTTTCTCCTAATCATGGCACTACATAATTTCAAGAGTTAAACACAGTAAACACATTAATCATGCTGGTTTTAGACCATAACAAATCACATTACGATCATATGCACGAATTATCACCTTTCACATGGAAAACACATAACTTTTTATTTAATGTTCCAAATGATCTGAAATTTTAACCACATGCTGGTTTCGGGTTCATGATGATACCCTCAATTTTTCAGATTTTTCTGAGCTATATAGGATTTTCAGAAAATCAAACACCTATTTTTGCATGTTATTCACAATTTACGTTAACATGGAATCTACACATCATGCAATTTACCACTTGCTGTTTAAACATAACTACCAACCTATGCATGAATTTAGAGTGCAAAATTTCCCTAATTCATACATCTATGGATTAAACACTACGAATCATTTTTACATACTTCTATTTTATCGAACCGAATCTATTAACAAATTGCACAAGCATGGATAAGTTACCTAAATTTTGTAAACACACATGCTGACCCACAATCTTCATGATTAGACCGAAATCAAGGCCTTCAACTAATCCTAATCATGGAGCATGGACATGCTAAAGTTTCATCAAGTCATGCTCATAAGTTAAAAAAAAAACACCATTAACCACATTCATCCACACACCACAAATGATAATATACATAGCTTATAGGAATACCATATATCCTCATCACGGAAATCATAACGAAATTAACATACAAGAGGGACAGAACAGCTCACTGTTCTGTCCAGAAGAACTAGACGGCGGTCTCTGGCCGCTGACTCAGAGTCAGCGGCAGGGTCGATGGACGCCGAGTTCATGAACTGGACGTCCAGAGACCTTGCCGTCAAGCCTGGTCTGTGCAGAAAACACAGACCGAGCTCTCAATCTTGGGTGAATTGGAGGGTCTAGGACTCGAAGAAAATTCCATAAAAATATCGAAACCCACCTAGACTCATACGGGGACACCATAGATAGGTCACTTGCCTCTCTAAAATTCCTCCAAGGGATTTGTGGCTCGAAGAAGACCTCCTTGGGCAGTTCTAAGAAGTTGCAGAAGTGCCTCCAAGATCGCCTTCCTCCGGGTTCCTGGGTGATCTCCACGCCGAGGGGATGATGGGGAAGCCTTCTCCTTTGCTTCAGCTTCCTCCTTGTTGCAGTAGATCTCCAGATCCAGCTCCAAGGGGTCGGATTTGAGGGTTCTAAACTGGGGTTTTCTCACAAAATGCTCTAGGGTTTTTCTTTCTTCTCCTCTCCTCTTGCAAGGGTGAAAATGAGAAGTGGGAAGAGGCCAATTCGGGTTCAGGATGTAGGAGAGCCCCTCACCCACTCACCATGCCGATTAGACAGCCTTAGATCCGTTGGGGAACATCCCCCAATGGGTGGCCATGCCTTGCTTCAGAAGACAACAGCTCTGCTGCGCATGCAGGTCAGAGAGGTTGACGTCCACATCTCTGGACGCCTGGGTCAGGCTTGGCGTCCAGGTCTGGACGTTGACTCCACCTCGGCGGCCAGAGGTTGACGCCAAGGTGACCTTTGGCCAGAACCCTAATTTATGCAGAAACTATGCATACCAAGCTTATATACATGCAATATGTATATGGTATTATACTCATACTATCACCAGGCAATACATACCTTATTTATATTTAATATAAACACATGCACATTAATTATACTAATTAATATGTACATAAATATCTATATACATACACAAGCATACATAAGCATACTAAGATAAAATGTACGTAGACACCTACCTGTACGTACGTGATATTTTACACATGTATGACTCAACACACGGCAATTTAAATGACGAGAATTATGAGGGCTTCGCAAATCATTAGGAGGTGATATGATTTATGCTAGCTAGGAATAATCCATTCGATAAAATAGTCCTCGCATGCACACACTTGATTTGACATATATATATAGTATACGCACACTGGTGTAGCCTATTCATGTACATTATGATTGAAACAGATGGGTACAATATGCGCACCGGTAATTTGATTAACTTACACAACTTTACCTAACATTGCTTAAGTATTACATGTATAGGATTTCTTAATATATATACTATATGCATAATTCATCCAATTGACTATTCTCACCTAATCATCATAAAGATACCTGCATGTTATTCATGAGGAGTATAGAATCCCAATATGACCACTAATTACACCTACTATGCTTGAACTCTTTACGTACATGAAATGCACGAAGTACAATGTACACATTAACTAAACCATGCAATAACAACGTTTACAACCAAATATACATATGCATACGCAAATACACCAAGGTGTTATGCATGTAGAATTAAGTATACAATTGTCACACATATAAGATAACATACATACGTACTTACACATATGTACTTCATACACTTCCATACAAAGTTCCATAAAATAGGTAGTATAGGATATTCTTCAATATTAGATAGCACACACATAGTATTATTCATAATACGCCTCTAATTAGTTAATTGTTCACTTCCACATTAATCATCATATACACCTATGTATACATATATAGATGTTCGCACATGCTCATGTTCAAAAGAAGGATAAAACTTATAGCAGGCACAATGAACTACGCATGCTAAGCACACAACAACCGAACACCCAACACACTGTTCATATACATACAGATATATAAAGAGAGTAAAAAAAATCCGGGGTCTTACATTTTTGAAAAAACTTTTCTACTTTCTTGTCTTATGTTGTGTAGTCATAGTTTTCTTCTTTTATAGACTCCTGGAAGATATCTGTTGAGCCTTCTTCAGCGTGTTCATGTGTCTAACATTTGTTTTGTATGAGTATCGGACACCAGTGAGCATTTAATACAAGGAAGATGATGTTAAGAAAGAGAAGTCACGTGTCAATGTCTACATTTGCATCTGACAACCTACTATTCTAGATAGTTATCTTTTTGTCTAACAGGAAAGAGAAATATCTTTGTAACATGTACAAGGTAAGAATGTATCTTATACGATATAGCATGAGTCAGAAAAGTAGTCCTACTGTATTAAATTTTCGAGGCCTTTAGATACATAGAAGATATTTATGTAGAAGATATGAAACCAATTTTGAAATAACCTTTGATTGCGTGTCAAAACCATTTTGATTTGAGTATTTCTTTATACAAATTAATGGATATTAATTTTCAACAAAGATATTAATCAAGTGATGTGAGTGGAATGTTTTGTTCACTAATCAGAATGAAACTAGTCATAGATCTGAGGCACATGAGTCAAGTATTCACTAATTGGAACAACATATGACTCGCATTCATCAATCGATACTTGATCAATAACACTAATCAGAACAATATATGACTTGTATTCATCAATTGATGTCTGAACAACACTAATCAAAACAATATATGACTTGTATTCATCAATCGATACTTGAATAACACTAATTGGAACAATATATGACTTGCATTCATCAATCGATACGTGAATAATACTAATCGGAAAAATATGTGACTTGTATTCATCAATCGATATGTGAATAACACTAATCGGAAAAATATGTGACTTGTATTCATCAATCAATACTTGAATAATACTAATCAGAATAATATATGACTTATATTCACCAATCGATACATGAATAACACTAATCGGAACAATATAAGGCTTCTATTCATCAATCGATACGTGAATAATACTAATCAGAACAATATATGGCTCACTAATCGATGTGTAAATAACATTAATCAGAATGAAATTTGTATTCACCAATCGAAACTCTATTCAGTAATCGCAAACAGAAGACATCAAGATAATCGATGCATGTGTTTTAGTCTATAATTGGAAGCTAAATAACTCCAATTGATAGGACATTTGAACAACTAAAGTAATCGAAAGACCTTGTGTAAAGTAGTAACTAATCGATAGGATGAACAGTAATCGCAAAGTATTGTATAATTGATGTGAGCGTTCAGTAATCGAAATGATAAACATCAATCGATGCAAGATTTATTCAATAATCGCAACACTACTGTAATCGATAGGAAGTTAAGGCAGTCATCGATATAATATTTGTTCAATAATCATTGAAGTGCTTTTAGAAGAATATATGGACTTAGAAGAACATATGAAGCGCGTGAGACTGATATTTAAAGTACTTACTTTGATGATCCTTGAAACGATAAATTCACCTTTATATCCTGTTGACAAATTTTATGAAAATTGTATGTTAATCACATAATTTCAAAGTAATTGTTATCACTAAAACTTATAGAGAAATGGAGTAAGAGGGTCAAGAAAGTCTTTTTTTTTTTTTGGTCGGTCAACCAAGGAAATGAATAAATTAATAGTGAAGGAAATTACAAAAAGCTAGCAGCAATGGGGAAATCACCACAGATCGGTGACTTCCACCAGAACACAAAGGAGAGAAGACGACATTGTGACACCACAGACCGGTGACTACAATGTATTATTAATTTTAACATTAAATCTCATACAAAGGATTCTAGACCGACCAGAAATGGTACCCGTGTGAGGCCAAGCCTCTAAACAACTTCTAACATCGTTGATAATGGAGAGAACATTGTGCATATAAGAAGTTCTAATATCCTGGAATGTTCTATTGCATCTTTCACGCCAAATCCACCATATGGTAGCTCTAAAAAGAAGACGGGCTAAAGAAGTTGCAAAACCATCCGTTTTGAAGCTTGTTCTCAAAGCATGCATCTCTTCATTAATGGAGGGACGAGGAGAACGGTTAACTTTTAACCGGTGAAGTATTTCTTTCCAAACAGAAATAGTGTAGGGGAATTTGAAGAAGATATGATCTTCACTCTCTTCAAAGTTATAGCAAAGAACACATCTGCTAGGAATTTGGAAGCCTTTATTCTTGAGGTTAGAAATAGTAGGGAGCTTGTGCAAAATGGCTTGCCAACTGGTGACTGAGAATTTGTGCACCGTAGGGCCTTTCCAAATCCAAGTGTCCCAGCCCACTTTTGATTTCTTTCTCTTATCATATTCCACGCACTCTTCACACTGAACTTACCATAGTTCCAAGAAATCTCATCCATACCATGAATGACAGTGTTATTAATGTCCGGCCAAATGTCATACATCTCAATTGTAGTGGGAGGAGGAAGGTTCCACCGTCCTTCAGTGATGAAGGAAGAGACTGTGGTAGTAGAATACATACCAAGATGTTGCCTAATCCGATCTCCAATAAGCATGAAAATACTCTTACCATTAATCCACGGATCATAAAAGAAATTGAAGCAACTTCCAGAGCCCACTTTGTAAGATATGTGCTGTAGAATCCAATTCTAATGCTTCAGAATGCCTTTCCAAGCCGAAGAGTGATAAGATTTCTGATTGATACACCAAATAGAATCTCTCTTCAAATACTTCTGATGCACCCATTGAACCCAGAGAGAGTTATTCTTCTGAAGGATGTCCCAAAGATTCTTAGTTGCACAAGCAAGATTCCAGTCTTTAAGCCTCCGAATACCAAGACCACCTTCAGATTTGGGAGTACAGATGTCCCTCCAACTCACCATGTGGGGAGAACGATGGGAAGATAAACCATTCCAATAGAAGTTGGAAAGGATTCTTTCAATCTCTTGGATGGTAGCCGCTGGAAGGATGAAAGATACAGACCAATAAATAGAGAAGGAAGAAAGAACTGATTTGATTAGCTCCAATCTTCCAGCTCTAGAAAGAAGATGGGTACGCCAAGTCTCCATTCTACTTTTGATCTTCTCAATAATCGGCTGACAGTGAGTTTTTTTGAGAGATGAACTGACTAGAGGAAGACCCAAATAAGTGGTAGGAAGCAAACCCATGGGAACTTTCATAACATCAAGAATAGCTTTTTTATTCTTCACATGACCGCCAAGATATAATCTGCTCTTGTTCGAATTAAGCTGAAGGCCGGAGTAGTTGTAGAAAACCTCAAGAATATGATGGATATTTCTGGCCGAACTGACATCATCTTTGAAGAAAATAATGAGATCATCGGCAAATACAAAGTGAGATATAGACATAGATGCCGCAGTAGGGACTTTCACGAGCTTTTGCTGGACAGCAGTTTCCATGAGGCACGTGAACCCTTCCATAACAATAGTAAAAAGGTAGGGGGATAAAGGGTCACCTTGCCGAATACCATTCGAACTCTTGAAGAAACCATGCGGGCTGCCATTAACAAGAACCGAGAATCTAGAGGACTCCAGGCAAATTCTGATCCAAGCAATCCACCGAGAGGGGAACTTCATTTTAGTCATCATGTAGTAGATAAAATCCCAAGAGACCGAGTCAAAGGCTTTGCAAAGGTCAGCCTTTAAACAGATTCTAGTACCTTTCCTCTTCGAATGTAAATCTTTTGCCAGATCATTAGCAGAAGAATATTGCTTTGAATGTTTCTACCACGAATGAAGGCTGCCTGATTTTGACTGATAATGGAAGGGAGAACCAGCTGCATCCGATTAGCCATAAGTTTAGTGATCACCTTATATAAGAAATTGCAAAGAGAGATAGGCCTGAATTGATCCAGTGAATCTGCATTCTGATTCTTCGGAATAAGCGCTATGAAAGTTGAGTTGATTTGCTTCTCCCAGGTGCCCTCTTGGAAAAAGGAAAGAATAGCTCTAGAAACCAGATCCCCAACAATATCCCAAGTGGAGGTAAAGAACTCCATAGTGAAGCCATCGGGCCCAGGACTCTTGTCACGGGTAGAGTCAAAAACCACCTTCCGGATCTCATCTTTGTTAAAAGGCTGCATAATATTTTGAATCTCAGTCTCATTTAGAGTGGCCCGAACCTCAAAAGTGGGAACTACTCCGGCCTTGTCATGATTTTTGTTAAGTAAAGAATTGTAGAACGAGAAAGCATGGGATTTAATCTCCTCGTCCCCATACAGAACAGTACCATCTGTACTCTTGCAGCTTTTGATATAGTTATAAACCCGGCGAGCTTTAATTGCAGCATAAAAGAACTTGGTATTCGAGTCTCCGAGAGACAGCCATTGTTGTTTAGATTTTTGTTTAGAAAACATCTCCTTAGTCTCAATCGCCTAAAGGTAAGCAGTACGAGATGTATTCTCTTTATCTTGAATAGCTGCGTTATGCGGGTCATCTTCAAGGAGCTTCTGATAAAGAATAAGATCTTCCCTAGCTTTGGAAGTATTAGATTGAACCGAGCCAAAGACGTTTTTGTTCCAATCTCTCAAAGCATGTTTCACAAATTTAAGTTTCTGACAAACTTGGTACATAGACGTCCCACTCACTTGCTTATTCCAGGCAGATTGCACAAGAGTATGAAAGGTAGGGTGAGAAGTCCACATCTTGAAGAATTTAAAAGGTCTTGGCTTAGAATCTCTTCTAGTGTCACTAGTTCTGACAATAAGCAGAGAATGATCAGAGATAGTCATATTTTCATAAGCAAGAGTTCCATCATCATGAGTATCAATCCAGGATGAGTTGACCAGAGCTCTATCAAGGCGGGCAAGAATACGTTGGCTACCACTTTTCCTATTACACCAAGATAAGAAATTCCCACTGTGAGGCATGTCAAGCAGCTTTGCTTCATCAATGAAAGTTTGGAAGTCAGCAAGATGACTGGGCATAATATTGCGGCCACCTTTCTTCTCATACGGATATCGAACAGTATTGAAATCTCCCATAATAAGCCACGGTTGAGAGATAGAATGAGAAAGAGTGTAGAGGTCCTTCCAGAGTAACTGTCTCTCCCCCACCAAGTTCGACCCATACACAGCCGTTAAGATGAAAGACTCTGAGGTATTCTTGTTGGTACAAGTAACATGCATATGCTGCGATCTCTCACCCAAAAGAGTCAAGGAAAAAAGATCATTTCTCCAAATAATCCACAATCTTCCATCGGAGGAGCTATTATAGTTATGCATAAAACTGAGATGAGGGCCGAACATCTTCTCAAGATGCCCCAGATTAGACTCCTTAATTTTCGTTTCACAGAGAATAGTGATATCACTTTTATAATGTTCCATCTCCTTCTTAATCGCCACTTTCTTAGAACTATTATTCATACCCCTGACATTCCAGAAAACAATATGCATGGAAATTATTTGTGTGACATACCCTTTGGCCTTGACTTAATCCGGCCAACCGCCTTCATCTTATCGACATCCTTCAATTTTGAAGTATCAAAGCAAGTATGTAGATGAATCGGAGATTCAGATATGGTATCACAATTAGGAGTTGATCCGGCCATACCTATGGTATTAGGGTTCGAATCTTCCTGCTGCTGCACAATAGGTAAGGCCACCTCAGCATAATCCGCATTCCTGCTTCCTTTCAAATTACCCAGATTAGATCTCGGATTTATACTCATGGATACCGAAGGATCAATGAGATATGCAATGAGGTGCTTCTTGCTGATAATAGGGATGCCAGAGATATCCTTAGATCCCGGTTTTACTCCAGAAGACGAGGACACCGTGGGATCCGTATGGTCAGCATGAATGATATCCTTCCCAGAAGAATAAGAAACCCCCGGTTTTACACCAAGAGCCATGGTCACCGTCGAGGCAATAGAATCTGCATGGATAGAATGTTCTCCAGCAACTGATTTGATACAAGAAGAATCATTAACCTTCCCAGAAGACAAAGATACCCCCGATTTCACACCAAGTGCCATGGTCACCGTCGAGGCAATAGAATCTGCAAGGATAGAATGTTCTCCAGTAACGAATTTGATACGAGTAGAATCAATTTGTTGGACAGGGAGAATATTTTCCTTGCTAATGCAGTGGGTTCCATAGGTATATGAGGGTCCCGATTTTACACCAAGACTGGTCACCGTAGAACCGATAGGAACAGCAGTCGATCCCGGCTTAACAGCAAAAACAGTATGATCCGGAATTTCTGGGATATCTGCATGGGAGGTATTTACGTGTGAAAAAGAAAGATCAGGATGGGACAGAGCGGTAGTTCCACCTCTCGCCTTTTCACTAATAGTAATAACAGGTTGCATGCCAGAAGCTACCAAGTTACCCTGAGTGGCACTCTCTTCCTGATCATGCCCACTCTCAGTCACTTCAATGGCCCGTGAAGAAGATTGATGCATCTCTTCTTCAGAAGAATGATTACGAAGAGCATGGAAATTGTTAGCTAACTGGATAGGAGGTGATATGACTTTGCTAACTTCCTGAGCAGCCTTGGGTCTCCATTCACGTCTAACATGGCGAACACTAGGAGTAACCTCAGGATTTGCCATAATAGAACAAGTTCCTTCCGAATGGCCAAAGGAAGAACAGACTGAACAAGGTTTGGGCTTCCACTCATATTCCACTTGAATATCTTCTGTATCTCCGGAAGAATGCAACACTTTTATCTCCTTTGGGTAATTGAATTCCGAAGTGATAAGCACACAGATCCTAGCAAAGGATAATCTTTTCCTGGATGCCGTCATCTTGTCCATGAACAACGGTTTACCCAGAACACTGCCCAGCTTACTTAAAGACTTATGAGACCAAAGATGCAAGGGAAGATTGGGGAATGATATCCACAAAGGAATAGACGAGAGCATTGCTTTCTCCATCCTGACATCTTGGTTCCATCGATGAAGGATGAACGGATGACCTCTTATGTGCCAGAATCCCTCCAAAGCCCGTTGCATGTCCTCTTCGAGAGCAAAAACGCAAACAAAGAAACCACCTAGTCGCATATGCAGATCAACGTTACCTCTGGGAGCCCATTGCTTGTCGATGAAGTTCTTCAGAGGGGTAAAAGCTGTTTTGATCCCAACGATGTAACCCACAACAACATAACGCCAAGAGCCTTCAAGTTCCTTTGAGTCTGCTAGACAGAAGGACGCCACCTGCCTGTCCTCATGCAAGGTAGGCTCTATGAAGTCCAGGCGTAAACCCGTGCTTGGCGTAGAAGACGAACCAGTGAATAGTTCATTCCAAGCTTTCTTGGAGGAAGAAACCGCAAGCACCGAAGATGTAGATAGCGAGCGCCCCCTGGAAAGAGATCGGCCACAGGAGGAAGCTCGTGAGGCTGAACGTCTAGGAGGCATGTGAGCAGGAACACCTGATGAGGATCCTTGCCCGAGGGCCGGATCTCTCGTGGCATTCACGGTCGCACCAGTGGAGTGCAACATCTCCTCCGAAGAGAGAGATGTTAGATCTCCTGGTGCAACCCTCACGTCCAGGACGTCCATGCACGCTTCACAGTCAGGAGCCCACCGCCCGGGGAGGGCCAATCATCGAGGTTCCTCCCCACCGCCGGGGAGGCGGAAGGAACCCGACTGACAACAGCACCTCGCCCTCAGAGCTTCTCTCTCTACAGAAAGCTAGAGAGAGAAAGCCATCCTGGCCGAAGAGTAATCCGAGGGTCAAGAAAGTCATTTAGGCTCAAGGGCAATGAGTCATTTTGAATTGAGATTTTACATCATTGCACTGTATTTCTCTCTTGATATTTTATTTTGTCTTGTATAAATAAGATGGTAAATCTCAAGTATTATTAAAAGAACATGTAAGTGATGGTTGTGACAGTATATAATATATTTGTCCAGTGAACTAGATTTATGAATTCTGATACGTGTGCATGATTTTGTTGACTGTAACGTCCCCAACTCTGAGGTGAGCATGACAGATTATACTGAATTTAAGGGTGTTACACTAGTAACTTTTGGTCACTGGACTATCCAACTAAAAAAAAGTTCTTGTTAAGACTGGATGGTTGAGTCTGTTTGAGAGTCCAATATTATAACCCTATAGAATATTTGGCAATTGGACTAGCCAACATCCCGACAATGATGACAAATGCTTTGGACATGTGAATAAAGTGATATCCTTTTGGGGGTTTTCCATAAATACTCATGCCAAAATATTTATTCCACAAGAATCTATCACGTGCTTGCATTTGTTGGAACACTTTCGTTATATACATAAAATAAGAGGTTTCTTACATATATATTCTTGTTAAAAGCATAATTAGGTTCTAATCTGTCTTATTTTTACATTTGCACAAAAAACCCTATTAGATAATTTTTTTTGCACCAAAAAATGCTACTAGCCTACTATCATCTGTCGTGACAAAATTATTAGAAATCATCAATGGACGGGTCAATGTCTTTGACCTTATCCCTTAGAATGGATCATAATATCCTTTCAAAATAATAAAATAGTCTATGTAACTGTTCAGGTATAAAAGTGTCTAAATGATATGTAACAATCGTGAAAAATAGTCAGTAAACAAATTATACAACTCTGTAACATCAGGATTTCTAAGGCTAAAATATTCATCTGCAGATGCAAAAATAAGATGGATTATAACATTTAGCAAGACACTAGGAGCAAAAACCATATAAAATATCCCAAGACCCCCTCATAACTAACCCTGGTAAAAACGAAGAACATGCTTCGAACATTCACTTAGAGCCTGCTTTAACATGCGTTATAATTCAGTTGGACAATTTTATCCCTCGAAGGATAATTTTTTGCATATTCATCCTAGTTAAAATGTTAATTATGTGATAGAAGAGTCACACTTGACATTTCCCACATGGTTGACGAAATCCATGATTCCGTCATGGCCCATTATGTATGGTGAAGTCTCAAGATATTTTGTACTATAACAAGGGTATACTTGCAAATATAAATGCAAGAATCAAGAGCAATTGACAAAGGCCGTGTTCATGCAAGAGATTCATCTTTTTTCTTCTCAATTTTGATATGTTAAAATAAGTGAACGACAATGGTACAACCATCGTTCCAATTTGATGCTAAACTGCTAACTTACCATTTTTAATAGAAAACTAGCCTTGCGCTCCAAAAGTTGGTCATAGATAAAAACACGAGCTAGCTGAAGCAGATAAGTGCCTATCCTTGGGCTGCTCGGCTTAATTATATTTGGGCATTTGATCAACACACTAGAAAATAGCAGGAGAGGTGCATATCCTTTGCCAAACACACACTAAAAAAATCCAACCTTTAAAAAAAATGTGCTACGAGAGCTACCCCGTGCGGAAACTTGCACGCAAACACCTTCTGACACCGGAATTTTAAGAGATGGAACGTCCATGATGTTAATTAAGCACAAAGATATCAAGACATGGGAATTTAGGGAGAAGTCTGAGAGCAAGAAAACGTCAACCATCTATACCTCCCGGAAGAAGCTTCCGAGAAGCCTGTACAGTCCCAGCTGCTGCAGGAATGACTCTGGATGAAGAGAGAATTTCTGCAAAGGAGATGCTATATGAATCCGTGCCTAAACGGCTCTGAAGCCAGCCTTTGCTCCCAGAGAAACCATCACTCACTATCCAACAATTTTTGAATCCAAGGCTAGTCAACGCCCTAGCAACAATTTTTGCGGCATCCGAGTACCTGCACATCAATGATAGAATCAACTTCCTCAATCTTTTATGCATGGTTCCTATGAAATTGAAGCACCTATTCATATTTTCTGAAATGGCATTCAAACGGAGTAGATGTGCCTATTTAGATCTTCTTTTTTTACAGTATGAGGATTACATGTTTCTTGTTAGCCACAGATCTCCATGGGGAATGAAGACTCATTTGAAGTAAGGGTGAGAAGACTCACGAATCCATGATCACAATGTTGGAATCCTTGTTCACTCTTTTAAGATATGAAATCTTCAGTGCAACAAGTTCTGCTTCCACCTTCTTCACATCCCGAACTATGCCTCTTAGCTTGCTTGGGAGTTCCTCCAAACTATCGGTGAAAGCGAGCATTCTAAGAACCCATGTCGATTCACATGGTGAGGGATGAAATAATGAAATTGCACTTGATAAATTGCTTACGGTAATGAGATCAGCTTGTTCTTTGCACTAGATGGAACACGAGGGACACCAGCCTTGTTTTTTTCCTTTTCTGATCTAACATCAATCAGGAGATAGTTTTGGGCAGAAATCAGATCCAGAGCCTGAGCCGGACTGAGGTTGCCTAACAAATGAAGAACATCAATAGCCCACAACTCTATGGATCAACTAATTCTATCGATTACCAGGAAAGAGAATATGAATATTTTCAACTATATCAAAGAGCGTAAAAAAAATAAATCCAATGCAAAAGTAACAATCTATAACTAAAAATTTAAAGATCATGACAGCCCAGCAGTTCCTGTAACCTTTACAATGAAATTGGCTTACAATTGTCAATCCACATAAATAGGGTGCCGTCATTGATAAAGTTAGTATTGGATAAAACTAATTAGGCCTAGATCCATATCCATTTCTAGTGGCTTTCCAAGTTTAAAATCCATTCCATCCAAATTTCTGTTGCACATAAAACTTAAAGCCTTTTCCAATGCCAATATCTAGTCCGGATGTAATACATGAACTTGCGCATGTGCATGCAAAATATTGTACTCCAAGTTGATTTTTATAATAACAAAACATTCTATTGAAGTATGAATTCTTGTGGCTGTGAATGTGTTATATTGAACTTAATAAAAATGACCCAAGTGATTGATGTTGTGTATTGTGGTTCATATTTTTACATGAATATTTGTGGGTCTAATGTGTGTTAATTTGTGAAACAAAACATGTATGAAGTAGCCAAGAACAACTTAATGTCAAGTAATTGAATACTAACACAATGTTATATATTGTGAAAGAGGGAACTGGTCGAAATCCACTGATTGGTCGACCAATGTAGCATCAGGACTTCACAGAAGCAATAAGTGCTCTGAGGATATAGTTTGGTCGACCAACGATCAAATACTTTCTGACCTGTGCCTTTATAGAATCGAGTCCAAGAGCAAAATGACTCCTTCAGAAAATCAAGTCCAAGACTGTATCAAGTCCAGGAGAAAAGTCGAGTCCAAGAGAGAATCAAGTCCAAGAGAATCAACTCTCAAATCCTTCACATAATCGACTCTCAAATGTCTGAAAAAATCGACTGTGACCAGAATCGACTCCTAGATACAATTAGAATTGAATCCTAGAAGCATTCTAGAGGCCAATAGTTTGGTCAACTATGACAAGATTTTTTGTCGACTGATGTATATCTTTTCAGTTAACATATGCTTTTGTGTAGGCATAGTGTGGTCGACTGACTCCAGTGCTTGGGTCAACTAAAAATGGTTATGGCAAGAATCTTCCAAATCTCTCATCACATGGTTTGCACGTGAGGCCATTACGATTGGACGCTAATGTGGAGATTCATTTGTCCTTTTGTGGGAGGTGCCATGGAAAAGGGGAAAGAAGGTTCCAGAAAGATAAGAGATTCCTTTCTACATCTTAAGTAGGCTGAGAGAGTAGAGCAGAGATTGTCTAGGGAGAATGTGATGCTCTGTTTGTCGAGTGAAGAGGGACCAAGTGCTAAAGTGAGAGAACCAGAGATAGCTTGTTCTGATTTGTGGAACTTCTACATCAACTAGCAGAAGACCTTCTAGAAATGATAAAATGCAGGATGCTGAAGGTTTCCAGTGTCATACAAGCCAATCTGAAAGAAAGAACTTATGTTGATCTGAGAGCATGATAAGTGAGATGTGTTGTTGAGTGACTTGAGTCTGCAGTGAAGCAGGAGCTTGGGCAGTTCAACGAGGGGAGCTCAATTTGATTGAAGATTTTTCTTCTTTATCACCATTTTCATATCTCTGTGCTTAATGTGTATCTGAACACAGTGTCTTAAGTTTGGTGTTCTAAAAAGAGTATGTGTGTGTGTCTGATGCTAATGCATCTTGTGGAGACGATGTGCTCCATGGGTTAGTCATGTCCCAGGAAACAAGAGTGTGTGTGTGTGTGTGGTGGGTTTATACTTGTACCTGAGAGAAACAAGAGTGTGTGTGAGGGGTCTTTATCTTGTACCCATTAAACAAGGTAGTGTCAAGTGTGTATGTTAAACCTCACAAATCATGAGAGGTGGATGTAGGTTGCATATGAATGTAGCCGAACCACCATAAAATTCTTTGTGCATCGTGGTTTGATCCGTCTCTTCTACCTCCATTCTGGTGATGTGTGTTTAATGCTTCATTTCAATTGTGTTAAATTTGAATCTGAACTGTATTGTTCATCGTGCATTATATCCAATCTTAGTTCTGTCTTTGTGAATTTAGATTTTGGGAAATCAATTCACCCCCTCTAGATTTGCCATTCCATTTAGGACATCATAAAAGAATGTGCAACAAGGAGTTATGCTACAATTCACTCCTTGGGTGATAATCATCCTAAATCATCAAGCTTGTCGCCTTCCCTCCTAATCCATACCACAGTTGTCAAGGCAACAAAAGGTAAATCTGTGATCTTGCCTAAGCAAGGTGCTTAAGCAAAGCCTAGTTTAGTAATGTTGTAGGGATTTTATATGATTTATCCCATATGTAATTCTTCATGTTATATGACTGGTCAAATGATTATGCTTTGCAATTTGTACAGCTTGACCTTTAAGATGGAGGAATGAAAAAGTTAGCCAGACTGACATAAGTGTGGATTTCATAGTTGTTTTTGGATGCCAATTGAAGCATGGAAAGGGGATATCCACTTGTACAAAATGAACGGGAGAGAAATTGAGAACAAATGATAAAAATGCTAGGGAAAAAAATGATGAGTTGTTGTATTGAGACATGGAAAGGACAATATAACAACAGTACAGGGAAGCCGGCAAAAGTTTTATCTTTTTCTCCTCTTCTCCAATCTCCTTACATCTAAAAACCTTAAGTTTTGAACCATGTCTGAGCAGAATGGTACAGCTCATTTAACATCAAAAGACAGACTGCCAAAAATGCACTTCTCTAGTAAAACAGTTACAAACCATTAGGTAAGGTGCAAGCTTTTTCTTTCCAAGGAGTCTAAAGGTGCCAAGAAGTCACTCAAGTACTCAACATACCAAGAATATCAAAGCGCATGCCTTTTATGCAAGTTCAGAGTCACAGCCTGGCATGTTACCTAGGAAAGGGATTGCATGGTGAATCTGTCAAGACAGTTGCCTGGGTGAATCTTTATGGGCTCCCCTCTAGCTATTTGTCCTTTAACTATGAACCAAAAATGTATCTTTAGTTCCCTTAATTTGTCAAGGAGACCAGACAAATCATGTCATGTTCAAAGTTATGTTGTCTAGATGCTTATTGGGTGGAAAATCTTTAGGCTCATCCTGATCCACGAGAACCTGGATTTCACTATGTTTCATCATCACAAAGACAGCCTAGTGCCAAGGCTTCATAACAAGTAGATGTTTGGTTCATATACTTTAAGAAATCAGAGTGTCTGTCAAAGATCCTATGAAGATAATCAGAATGTTTAAATTTAAATTTAAACATGCAGTGTTCACATAAACCAAAAGCAACCATTTAGGCCATGTTTGGTTTAGCTTTTATTTGGAAGCACTTCTGGGGTTCCATAAGCTTTGGCCTAGTTGTTTCCAAGAGAGGATAAGCTTGTAAATGCAGTTATAGAGCTTTTCTTGAGACCAACCAAAAGCTCCTTCAGATAATAGCTTCATGAATAAGGATAAAATGGTTGTTAAGGAAGGTTTTACTTAAAGGGGGTTGCAATGACCAGGCCCGGATGACTATTTACCAAAAACACAGGTCTCTACAAAGTCATAAGACCATGTATGGGGGCTGACGTCTGCCCAGTGCCTGAAGGTCAAGGAAGTTGGTGACCCGATCACAGAGGAGCCAGTGATCGAAGATCTGGTGAACAGCAGCCGTAACTATAGCGGTCCTAAGATAGCAAAATTCCTTGTAACTAACCAAAAGTAGTCATAACTACTCTTAACTTACATGTTGAAAGTGAAAGCTAAAAGAGGGCTTCAAACCAAGACATGGGCACTGAGCAAGCCACATCACACTTAGTTGCAACGAGTATCAAGGTTTGCTGGAGCGCCGATTCGGGGCAAATCGGATTCACCCTGATGCGATCCGATTTGCCCCGAATCGGGCCGAATCGAGTCGATTCGGCTGGAACCGGCTAGACAGTGTTGGTTTTGCCCCAGGTGTGGCCAGATTCGCATGGATTTGATGTTTCTTTGGCTGATTCTCTGTTTAAAACCTCCTGTGAAGAATTTCATGTATAACTGATGATATTTATGCCATGTAATACTACACAAACATCTATTTTCATTCAATTTTATTAGAAATTGAGTACAAACTACAAAGTACAAACATGAAACTCAATTCCAATTGAAAAATACAATGAGACTCATAAAAAGTACAAACCTGAAACTCAAATCCAAATACAAAGTACAATGAGTCTAGTAACCCCAATATCCCTACTGATATAGATCATATGTACCCCACTGGGGCTGGACAGACTCATCTGACTCTGAGGGCAGCTCCCCAATAAGATGATAACTTTTGGTTTGAGACACAAATGTACAAAACTCATCCCAAGTCATCATGGTGTAGTATCTGGTCCGAAACTCCCTCACAAAGTGGTCCCACACCTCGCATCCAGGACGGACTATCCTCAAACTCGCCATTTGTACATCCTCTGCAAGAGCAAAAATTTGCTAAATGGGAACATGAACATGAATAGACGAAGGTGGATGAAAATATGGTGCAGGGTAGCCTGTGGTGGCGTAGCCACTATAGCCACTGGAGTAGCCTGTGTCGGATGACTCTGGCTAATAACTATGTCCCCCATACGATCCCACAGACTCATGTGTGCTCATTCTCTCAAAATCAAATAGCATAATGTTATAGCTATCACTATCCACTGCTAAACCTTCTGCACGACCACCTTTCACAAACTTCCGCCTTCTATTGTACTGTACTGGGCCGCCATGATCGGTATCTTGGGTGCAATGACCACCATAATGCTGCTCCGCTATGAAATGTATCCCACCACCGCCGCCCCCTGCCTGTCCACTCTCACCTCCGCCCCCTCCCCCATCTCCATCATTACCACCGTCCCCTCCCCCATCTCTATCACCTCCCCCTACAGACCCACCCGGTGAACCAGTAGTCATGGAGTCATGGGAGCGGCTGCTGGGTAATCGGGGTGAATCCTCGAAAGGTGCTTCTTCTACATTTGGATCCAAGGTTTCTAAATCTGCAATATCAAGTGGATCCAAAACAGAAGCAGCCATTTTTTTCCCTTTCTTGGATCCCCAGGAGAACCAACCCTTCTTTTATGCTGGGGCAATTGACTCTCGTATAACAATGCCTTTGGCTGGGCCACCTGCTTGACCTATGTCCTTCCCCTTTCCTTTCGTCAGTTGGGATGTCGCCACTGCCTTTCCTTTTGCAGCTTAGGATGGAGCAGTAGATTGCGTATGTGACCCCTTCCTTCTTGGTTGTGAGGAAACAATTGCAGGCGCTTCTCTCATAAACTGTGAGCGGGCTTTAGGGCCTAGCATCAATCTTTCAAACTGCACATCATCATCAACGTTTGCACCACCTGCAATAGTCCCCAACATTACAAATTATAGTATGGACAATCACAAAATAATGAATGAACATGTTTAACAAATGATAACTAGTGTCTCACCTGTAGAAGGCATGGCACGTTCCATTCGTAAGTCGCCAAGAAGATCCACCTCATCTTCTTCTTCGGCCTGAAATTGAGAAGAATGTGGTGTCTCCCTCCTCCCACATCTCCATCACCTCCCTCCTCTTCTACAGCTTCTATAGCCCTAGCTAAGAATGTGTTTGGATGAGGTGGATCTTCAGGATCATCAATCTCCCCACTCGTACTCTCCCCGCTCTGTTGTCGCTCGTGCAACCCATGCAACCATTAAGTCTTCATCATCTCATACTCCACCTCCCCCCTCTTTGGATCATCTGTTAAATGTTTCACCCTCAACCTCATATTGTAATGCACATACACCAAATTGTCCAACCGCCTATGTGACAACCTGTTCCGGACTTTGGTGTGTATCAATGCAAAGATGCTCCAGTTTCTCTCACACCCACTGGAGGAGGAGGTCTGTGATAAGATCTTCACTGCAATTTTCCTCAATATGGGTGTCGAGTGCCCAAAGTTGAACCACCAATCAGCTGTAAAAAAAAATTAGTGTTACTCAAATAGTCAATCGTTGAGTTTACTAATATCCAATTATGAAAGGGAAAGCACATTACCGCCGTCAATGCGGTCCCGACCAGCAATAGCGGATGACTCTGCAAAACTCCGAACCCCTTCTCGAAAGCTCTTCATCTGCCACAATGAAGTCTATTAGAAAAAAAAATAAGTGAATAATTGACATAACGTAGGGAGATTAATGCTCACCTGATCAATAGCATCTGTTGCATCCAAT